>CM076602.1:60793500-62080000 GCA_038502835.1 Octonoba sinensis
TAGGTAATTTAAACTGCAAATTTTAGCATGGCGTCATTTGTTGCGTGACTTTTCATCTGGAAGGAGGCTTGGCGATGATATTTGATTGCAAGAATGAAAGTGTAATATCATATTAATTTTATTTTCCACACGTGGTGAACTGTTGTCTCGTTAACCGAAAGATCAGTTTCATAATGAAATGAACCTTTGCTAGCGGTACCATAGTGGTGAAATCGTTGGCGATAATATTTATAATTAAGTGATGCTATAAACCATACCTAAAAAACGCATGCACAATTTTGTTAGTATTCTTTATCGTCGGTTTATCACCAACGCCTGATTTAAAAAGTCAACTTGTAGCGTTTCGTAATTCGCCACGTTATTTGGAATCTAGAATAAACTATACGTCCTTAAACTTTTCGAGGCAATATTTATTTAAATACTATTGCTAGATCAAGGAAATCGTAAAATCAGGGAGATCAAGTTCAATCTCGAATTAAAACCTATTGCTAATTTGAGAAAAACGTTAAATCGAAAATATGATTTATTATTGTTTTATTTTAATTAAACTGAACTATTTTGAAAAATAAGTTTTATATTGAAATTAAGCTAACACAATTCACCCGGAGTTGAGGAAACTGCGAATTATTATTTTTTAGGTCAAGGTAAGCCTTAAGAAATCAAACTAAAAAGCTTATAACTGACGTTCTTATTGACTTAGAAACTTCGAACAAATTTCATCTTGTACAAAAAAAATCAGCGCTTTCGATTGATACATTATATTAATATGTGCAAGGTTTTTGTCACCCCATATAGGGGAATTTATGGGGAAATTTGCGAAAAATGAAATGAAAAAAGAACTACCAATCGGATTTTTTTCTAACGGGTCTATGATTTGTCCTCTAGGATCACTCTGTCTATTGCTGAAAACCGCATGCAAATCCGTTGCGTAGTTTAAAAGATCTCAGCGTACAGACACGGGAAGCGACTTTGTTTTATACTCTTTTAAGATATATATATTGAGCTGTATCAGTATTTCATTGAGTCTGTGTTTAATTGAATCTGTATTTATCTGAATATTTATGTCCAGAGCTGTAATTATTATGTCTTTATTGGTGAGCTTACGTGAATTAAAAGGCAATGTGAGCATTTGCAATCAAAAATTGTTGCTTACTAAACATACTGGAAGTATACCAGAAGTCACAGGACCAGTACCACACTATTCTCTAGTAGGGATGTAACGTATAGTAATTTGGCCTAATAGCCGAATATTCGGGGCCCAATATAAAAACAATTGTCGAATACTGAATGTTAAAATTTTAGTCGAATACCGAATATTCCGGCAGACGAATAATCAAACTTCTCAAAATCCATGAAGATGAAGGTATTTGAGACAATAAAAAAGTAATCACGAAGTCAAACACCAATTCATCTGTCATTTTCGAAAACTAACAAAGATAGGTCGTATGTTGCTCTAAAAAATGGTGCCCGTTTGCTCGACTATAAACGAAGGTTCTTACACTTACTATATTTTGGTGTGCTATTTTTCTAGGCTTAAAAATACATTTTGCTGCTATTTTAATGATTGCTGAATGTATCAAGTTCTACTGCTTTGCTAAATGTAGCCTAAAAAATCACTATTTGGTAAGGGGCCGTTCATAAATGAAGTCACGTTTTTTTCCCATATATTTGATCCCCCTCCCCCCCCCCCTTTGTCACAATATGTCACACTTCAGCGGAACCCCTCCCCCCCCCCTTTGTCACGCGTCCGCTATGTTGCATAATGCATGATGTCACACTTCCTGCTACCCCCTCCCCTTGTCACACTTTGTCATATTGAATAGTATGCGACTTTTCTCATGAAAACGCCTACTTCATAAACCTCGTCTTGTAAAAAGAGCATGTTAAAAATAATCAGAGCTTAATCTGCGTGGGAGATCAGAATTTGAAGTATATTTTCTATGCTTTAATTACTTTTGCTGAAAATTTTAAAAACACCTAAAATTAATGGATTTTTTCTATTACTTTCCCCAATGCAATAAAATGATAATTTCACCCAAGTGGAATTAAAATGTCATACATTCTAATGCATCATTTAATTCAAATGAAAAATCACCATTATTTGGTGAACTTTTATCTCGCTCAACCCAGATATTTTTTTAAAATTATAAAAGTGAATATTTTTATTTCATAGATTTTTAAAAATTGTTTTTATATTTAAACATGCAAAGTTAACTGCTCTATTATTGAATTTAGCTCCAGTAACTCATGTTAGCTTACTCATGATACGATCTACGATTTGCACATTTCTTTCTCTTACCTACTTTTTCAACAAACTATCCCCACAAAGTCTGCCCTCCCCCTTGTTAACAATAGCGAGATAACAGTATCATTTTGTCCATCGTAGTTGAGCTCTTGGAAGTAGCCTATATTCATGAAAAAGCATGTAGTAAAATTTTTCCAGAAAAATGGACGTTTCTACCTCGTTTCTTTCTATTTTCATAACAATACATAAAATAAATATCATAACCCATTAATTATTGTGCTTTATGCCCAAATTACATTGCATTCAAAACATATAAACACGCTTAATTAAACATTTGTATTTTAGACTATGACTAGAACAATGTATTTGTAACATATGAAACAAGTTTTGAAATCATATGCAGGTGCTACAGTAAAAAATAAAAGCAATGTATAAAAAGAGTAGTTCATTTCCAAATTATTCCTATATATGTAAATTACATACTAATTTCTTTTGAAATAGTATTAATACAAATAAAAATGTTTGGAATTCACATTTCTTCGCTTGTCTACTTTTTACTATAGAACATGTGTTCGTGTCAGTATTCGACCAGGCGGAATATAACTTCACTCACTATTCGGACAGAGTATGAAATCACGAACATTCCGCCAAGAATATTCGACCAAAGAGCCGAATACCGAATAGTAGCCGAATATTCGTTGCATCCCTAGTGCCTCGGCAAAAAATTTTCATGGAAGCAGGACTGCTCTGGGTCTGCTGCATCGTTATCGAACAGTTGCACTTTTACCGTCCGGTTTGATAAAATTAATCGCTGATGATTAAATTGTGAATACGTAACATTAGGTTTACTGTTACGTGGCTGCATAAATTATAAGTTACTATTTAACTTTAGTACTCTATTCATTTATTTTTTGGTTAAATTGGAAATTATTTTTCGGTTGACCTTTTTAGGCACATTCTTTATAACACAAAACAAATGGCTTACGAAGCAAAACATATTTACGTACCGTACTATATAATTGTAAATCGCTCATGGAAACCCACGTAAACAAATATTGCTTAATGTTACTTAAAACAGAAACTAACTTGAAACAAATTCCGCCTTAGGTTTGATTTAAATATATAGCTTCTATTGTATTGAAGAAAACAAAAACTGGCTCGTGTGAGCAAATTTCAAAAGAGATACGCGTTCATGCTATCTACTTCAATGAACAAATATATGGATGCTTAGTTGCTAAATCGATTAATTCCACAATGTCAGAAATTGAGAAACTGGCGAAGAAGATTGTTTGTTCAATAGAAGAAATCTGGCCCTCTTGTTGCATATTTTTGCTGTTACATAGTAAGAAATATGCTTACCAAAACTTTATTATAAATATACTTACGCGTCAACAGTAGCCGGTTTAGAGCAGGAATAAGAACATTTTCAGAAAGTGGAGTTATTTGCTTTAGCAAATGCACTCTAATTACTCCTGCATTTTGTTCTTGAAACCAACAAAAAAATTGAAACAGAATAAGACTTTTTTTATGAACCCTTTTTTGCTTTATGCAGTAAGAGATATAACAGTGGTCAGAAATTACAACTGTATAGGTTCAACCTGCCAACTTTAACGATTATTTCTTAATTTTTACGAAATAAGGTCAACTGTTAATATTACCCTCGAAATCGATTTTTTTAAATTTATTTCCTTTTTTACAATAATTTTTAGCTTTCGTCAATTGTTAGTGAAATTCTAGCGATTTTTAAAACTAGATCGATTTTTACTTAATTTCAGCATTGTTTCACCAATTTTTAATGACTAAAAATACTTTAATGATAATGATCGCATTATTAAGACTTTCTTAATCATGATTGGGTTTGTTTAACACTGGATAAGACGTAATTATGTTTTTTTCTTTTGTTTTTATCTGTATGTATGTTTTATCTGTATCTATTTAATAAAAGGCAATTTTTTGGCTGGTCAGAAAATAACGTTCACCATTCTCCGCTTTTTTCCAATTCTGATGAGAAAAATCTGCTAAGTTTTTACTTCAAAAAGTTGGCAGCTATGTAGGATATATGATAAAGAACGAGTTTTGCACCATGCCGCTCGTAAGCAGAGTTTAAATCCGCCATCCCCTACCCAAAATGTTAAGAAGGGTATTAGAAAAAGATAGCATATTAGAGTGAACCAAAGACTTTCTCTGATTATTAATATTTATTGTTCTCCAACTATTATATTTGGACATGTTTGTTTGAATTAATCGTAAGTACTGTTTCGCATTTTTGTGTAAGATCATGTTCTTCAGTAAACTTCAACGTTGGTAGCTCGGAGAATGTCTAAGCGGTAAAGTGTAAAGTGCCAATTGTTCAGGCCTTGCAACCAAAAGTTTGCCCAAGAAGTACAGAAATCGCAATTGATGTTCTAAACTTAACTCTGACGTCGAAAATGCGAACTTAAAATCGCATTTGCTTCTGATGAGTCCAGTTTTCATGTCAGTGGAATGGTACACGGGCGTAATCATACAAGTTGCTGCATGTATACTGTAATAGAGAAAGTGTTAAAGAACACTTGGAGGGAACGTAAATACCGCTTAGGCATTCTTCGAGCTGCCAAGGAGGCATGCGTTAAAGTTTACTGAGGTACACGATTTCATACAAAAATGTAGAACAGTACTTACAATTCAAACGAACATATGTCTAATTAAGGTTGACCCGGTAGTGGGCACTGCTCTAGTAGTGGGCACCTAGATCTTTAAGCTCCTAAAATAAGCGAATGTAACATAAACTTGAATGAAATTATCAGAACCTATAGCGAACGATTCCTAGTGCTGGTTAATAGCACTAAAGTTGGCGTGGAGCATCTATGCAAGTATATGGATCATAATTTTTAATAGCTGCCTCCACAACGGTCACATTTGCTGCTCTTTACCGATCAATAAGAAGGTTAGGGATTTGGGGAAAATATAAGGGGAAAAGGCGTGACATCATTTATGAATGGTCCCTTAATCATTTTTAACATTATTTCTCCAAGTTAACAGCATAAAATAGATATTAATTTCTGTCTACTACTAATGCAAATACGTGTCTTATAAATGTCCACTATAGATACAAATTAAGCGTTTAGTAAATTTGACGTAAAAATCCTGATTTTTCATCAAATGATATTTTATAGGTAATGAATTTTTAGAGAAATAGTTGGGGGTTAAGCTAAATATGCAAATATTGATGTAAGTCCCTTGAAAAAAATTGCCACGTAAAAGAGTACGAAAATTTTCTTAACTGTGTCCACTACCGGGTCATTTACCTTTTAATATTTTAATCGCAATCATAATTAATCTTGATCACAATAAATATTTATAATCAGGGCAAGACTTTTGGTTCACCGTGTACGTATATTGCACAAGCCACGTACTGGCAAAAGTCACCTATGATCCCTAACACTTTGAAAACTAAAATTATTTACAAGACCAACAGGTGGTAATTTAATGTAGTACTTGTATAATTTTCTGTTGTTCACGGCAGTTATCCAAGGAAAAGGAGATAAAATCTTACCCAGGCATGGCGATTCTAAAATCCAACCACTTCTAAATTTCTCACAGAAGTAGTGACGAATCCACTTGATGCACCAATGCATATTTATATGGTAAAACATTGTTAATGTACACAAACTGTTAAAAATTGAAGATTATAGGGCTACATCGTCCACACAACTACGACCTTTTCCACAAAAACACGCCGCTCACGTAACTGTAAAAATATGACGTTGTAACAATGGCCGCGCAACAGCAAAACGTAGGCAAGCTCTTATTCTTTTCGTGCAACAACGCCACCTGTCAGTCTGAATTCAAAAATTTACTTCAATATAAAATTCAATTCCACTATAGTATAAATGTTACAGATAGAGCAAGAATGAAAGCTAAACCTAGGTTTAAACAGTTACTGTGATGATTATCAAGGCTTTGCGTTTTAAGCCAGAAGAGGTCCATACGCTTCCAATTTTAAGCGACAAGAAATGGGTCTAACTACTCCTCGTCGGTTAAAACCCGAAGTTATCTATATATTTGTATAGCAATACATAAAAAAGTAATACGCAAATAAAAGTAAATTACGAATAAGGAAATTCGATTTATTAATTTTAAAAAACAAATTCAAATTAAATTAGTCAGATGTATTTTCAATTTTCATTTACAATTCCATAATAAACTTGAGTGGAGTTTAGAATTCAATTTTCATGCAATATAAAGCGATGTAGATTGTAAAAATAAATGGGCGAACAAAAGTAAGCCACAAAGGAAGACATCAATTTATTAATAAAAATACAAATTCAAATTAAATTAATCAGATGTATTTTCATTTTTCGTTTACAATTCCAAGATAAACTTGAGTGGCACTCAGAGTTCGATTTTCATACAATATAACGCGATGTAGCTTAAGAAAAACAGATGGGCGAATGAAAATAAGCCACGAATGAAGACATCAATAAATTAATAAAAATGCAAATTCAAAATTAAATTTATCATAGGTATTTTAAATTTCTATTCATTATTGAAAGATAAATTTGAATGATATTTGAAGTTACATAAAATATTAGCAGCTTTACAAAGACATTTTTCAGTGCCGCATTTTAATTTACAGTGACATTTTGAAATCACTGACCACCAGACTGTGATGAATGAAAATACAGCTGATTGTAGGTTTGAGAGTTGCCGCTGAGCAGTGGTTCCCAGCCTTTGTTCCTTGCGAACCCCTTCCAAGATCCGAAAAAAGTTGGCGAACCTCCTTCTGTATCGTTAAAAATTATTTTCGCGATATTGCGAAAAAGTTATAGAATATATAACGGTATGAGAAATATACGTACAAATTTTTGAATCTATCAATGAATATCACTCGGTTGCATTTTCAAGTTGAAGTATAGAAAGTTATCAAAAGTTGGATATAAAGTGTGATAAATGTGAGTGCAAAATTTCAAATTAACGAATAAATATCTTCCGGTTCCACGTTTGGGTCTGTATACGAGGCAGTCAGAAGCAAAGGGATGTAAGTGACCAAAAATCGATTCTGAGCAAAACGCGTTCAAAGTTTGGATCTAAAACAAATTGGGGCGAAGCAACTGTTAGAGCTATTACTAACATATCTTGCCACAATATAGAATACTTCTTTTCTTCCCATTTGCACTAGTTACCTCAAAATTTTCAATTTTGTCACTTACACCCCTTTGCTTCTCAGTGCCTCATATGAAAAATTAGCCAAAATAATGCGAAATTTTTCATTTTAGTAAATTTATATTTTCGACGCGTTCTTCGCGCTAGAGAGGGGAAAAAAAAAAAAGAAACATGCGCTCAAAATTTAAAATAAATCGATGAATAACTTTCGATACCACGTTGAAATTCAAATTTTCGATATTATGTAGCAGTAGAAATAGGTACATTTCAAATTTTATACGAATGCTTTGTGAGCCCACAACTTTTACGCATTATCGAGAAAACAATTTATTTAGAAAAATCATTCTTACACTTCATCCTAATTACGCATGTAAACTTATTATTTCATTTTTTCTTTTACGTCAACAATTAAAAATTCCGCCATTGCAGGATTATTTTCGCGAGCCCCCTATCTAAACCACGCTACCCCCTGGGGATTCGCGAACCACCAGTTGTGAAACGCTGCCGTAGAGGATTATTAAACGTCCCCAATGTTTAAAAGTTTGATTCACACACCTAAAAGTGACTTCTTGAAAACAGTTATGGAATAATTCCTAACTCATTATCAAGCTTATTCATTCTCAAAACAAATATTTCTAAAATATCGCCTGTCCCTATCTACTTTAGGAATTTTAACTCTAACATTATCATCAATAACGTACGGTGGAAAATTAACATTGACAAATAGTTCATTAACGAATCATATTTTTTTTATCTCACAACTATTTTACCATGGGCAACGTCGTGCGAGTATCATAAATTGTGAATGAAAGCGAAATCAATAATTTGTCAGAATAATAGCTATCCAATTGTAAATTGACAATCGTCTTCATATGACGTCTGATTTTTATATCCCGAGTTATATACGCTATTTAGCATGTGAGAGACGATCACAAATATCATTTTGTCATTGTTACGGGGAGGAGGAAGGAGGATACTTTCTTATGTTATATCTACATAACTCGGACAGTTTAATTTTTTCAATTGCAAATGAAGTAAGACAGTTAAGACTTTAATCCCAAATTATTGAGTTATTATTATAAGGGCATTTAAACGTAATTAGTGTTCGAACAATATATTTGAATATTAAAGGAAAATTTCTGATTTGTAAAGGCTTTCCAGTGTGTGGTTGGTCGTATATTTAGATATAAAATTAAATTCAAGTATTCAATGATTATTGAAACGAAAGGATAATTTTTATAAACTATTCAGGCATGTGTTTCAGAACACGAGATCCCTTTTAGGTCATATTTCTGCAATTAGATTAGTTTTTTAATTCCCATGATTTCGTTTCATCCTACTAAATAAACACAAAGCTAACCAATTACCCCCCGCCCCTCCCCGTCTGAACTTTATTTGCATCATAGTTTATCTTCATCTCTCTGAAAAAATAACATTGCATAAAGTATTATTATTCCTTTATGCAAAACAGTCGTTAAAAAAAGATAATAGCATCAAGAGACAAAATGGAAGATAAATTACGCAGTCAAATTTCCTCTTGATTTACTGCAAAGACGATAAGGAATCTACTAATAATAAAGCGAGATTGCACTTAAGTTAAGTGGTATAGTAGTAAATGTGACATAAAAGGTAGTAGTCACTTAGTTTTTATCGATGGATTTAATTTTAACCTGAAAACGATATTTAATTGAGTAATCATGAGCCTCAATCATTCAATAAAGAAATTTTTCTGTCAGCAGTCACATATCTCATCTTGGGATCCCTTCACAGTTGTTAAGGCTCATTCAACTTTTTCTTGTTTGTTAAAGAAAAAGAGTATTTGAATCGTGGAGCAGGTTATATCTGCTTAAAAAAAATCGTATGAATCACTATAGAAGTAACATGTGGAAGCGTATTACTAGTTAACTTCAGAAAGTAGTAAAAATTACAAAAGAAATTAACTGTTGAAATTAGTTTCTTGAATAAATAATTTCATATTGTGTAAACGTAGGTGAACAATGGTCGTATCAGAGAAAATTCAGGTCCGTTTTCGAACCTATCACAAAATGACAATTAATCAAAACGGACCCTTCACAAAATTCCGAGCTATCAGATCGTACTTTTACTAAATTATACATTAAATAAAAGGTAAAAAATAATTTAAAAAATTTAGTTCTGTATGTTTAAATTTCGAATTTTCACCAAAATATTTGAGTTTTCACAAAAATATTTGATTTTTCACAAAAAACGGACCCTGTTAAAAATGCTGGATCTACCCTTGATGAAGCATTAAGACTTTTTCAATTTATTAGTTCTATCATATGAAATTGAATCAACAAAAAGGTCCGATTCTTTTAATCTAAAAGAACTTTGCAAAATAGGATCAGAGAGGACATGCATTGAAGTCAGAATAAAAACATAAAATCATAACTGTGTCTAAAACCAACAAATATTTGAGTTTCAACATTCAATTCACTTGTTATGGTTTTGCTTACTCAACGTGGTTTTAATCATGAATGGCCACATTAAAAACACTAAGTTTTGAAAGAATTTGTAAGATATTTCGTGAAAAAAGCCTCGTTATACACTGCTCGACATTGAAAATGCAACACCAAGAAGGAGTGGACAGAAAGTGATGAAATTTGGAAAAAAGACAGAGATAGCAAGGAACAATAAGTGATCTTTATTTCAAGATGATAGTCAGAATACAGAGCGAGAACGGCGTCGGCTCAGTAGGATGTAGGACCACCGCGGACAGCGATGCACGAAGAAACACGTCTACGCATAGAGTCAATAAGAGTGTCCTGAGTGCGCATGGTGTCCTGAGGGATTGCTCTCCATTCCCTTTCAACCATTTTCCACAGTTCGTCTTCTGAACGAGGCAGGGGCAGAGTCTGCAAACGGCGTCCAATCACATCCCACACATGTTCGATTACTGACAGATCAAGAGAGTACGGTGGCCAGGGAAGCATCTGTATACCTTGGAGAGAATGTTGGCAGAGGCGAGCACTGTGTGGTCGGGCGTTATCCTGCTGAAAAATTGCATTAGGCAGCCCCTGAAGGTAGGGGAATGCCACCGGCCTCAGTACATTATCCAAGTATCGTTTGGCCGTCATAGTGCTCTGAATACGAACTAGAGGTGATATGGAATTATACACAATAGCGCCCCAAACCATTATGCCACGTTGTCGCGCGGTGGGGCGTTCCACAGTTACTGCCGGATTAGCTCTGTCTCCACGTCGACGCCACACACGTATGCGGCGACTGTCACTGGATAAACAGAAGCGTGACTCATCTGAGAACACGACGTTTCGCCATTCTGTCATCCCCGTCGCTCAAGTCCGGCACCATTCCAAACGTTGGCGTCTATGCTGTGGGGTCAATGGCAGTCTTCTTAGCGGACGCCGTGATTGCAGGCCACGTGCAACCAATCGACGGGAAATGGTTCTGGTCGACACGGGAACATCCGGGGTATCTTGCACATGCTGCAGAATCGAGGTACAAGTGACTTGCGGGTCCGCCACAGTCGGCGGATGCGTCGATCCACGCGTGCTGACGTCACTCTGGCGGCGCCTGCACCCCTCAATCTTGTCACATTTCCTTGTTCCAACCATGTTCGCCACAGCCGATGCACCGTGCTCGCATCAATGTGGGTATCAGCTGCGATTTGACGTAAGGACCAACCCCCCTTCTCAGTCCAATCACCATACCCCTTGTAAAATCGTCTGTCTGCTGGAAGTGCCTTCGTTGACGGCGGCCTGGCATTCTCTCGTATTACACGTATCCCCCGAAACAAAAACAAAATTTCTTCGATAATTCGTCTGGCAGAAATAACGACACGAATATTGCCCATTCTACAAGTTCCCTCCCTTATATCTTACTTCACGTGCGTCGGAGAGCTGCGCATTTCACATCATTTGCATAACTCAGTGACGTGCGTCTACTCTAAAATTTGCAGAAATTTATGACCACTCCTTCTTGGTGTTGCATTTTCAATGTCGAGCAGTGTAAAAAACAGATTTTTAGTAGAAAGTGAAGCGATTAATCTTAAATAAGGCCCTCAATAGTATGTCGCTTGAAGTAAAATATTCTATTGCCCACTAAGATTTTGTACTCAGCAATTTTTTTGCACTTTTTGTAATATTTTAAGAGTGAATCTTGTATTGGGTAGTCTTATCGTCGCAAGAGAGTTCAATGCGGCGGCTTTCAGATGTCCCTGATGGATGTCTTATACTTAAGGCAAGTTCTGCTTCTTATCGTTTTCCGTCGAACATGACTAATTTACTTTATGTAGGACCTTGTAGACAGATAGGGACGTTGCGTAAAAATAAAATTTAAAAAAAAAAAGAAAGGGACATTTTTTTTTCTCTCCTCCCGTTAAGGTTTTTCACGCTATTCTCGAGAATTGAGACATTACGTTTTGTGTTGACATTCTTACCATGGAAGATTTAGCTTGATTTTCGGAAAGCAAGCTAAAACTCCATCTCGGAGAAGTTTGAAAGTTTCTCACAACAGCTACAAGGTGGGGCAGAAGTAATGACCCGGTTTTGAGGGGTATTTAAAAAAAAACTAATGAAATTTGAGACTTAAAACTTTTTTTTTTTACTTTGATCTGTATATAATCCAATTTTTTTACATTAAGTTTTGAATACTACTTCAGCAAGATGGCGGCCTTCTGTAGCAGTCTATTTTTCCACGCAGAGAATAGACCGCATCTTTGTGTGCATTTCAATAGCCCGCGTAATGTTACGGTCCCTACGCTTTTTTTTTTTTTTTTTTTGTGCGATATTTTGAAGGAGAAAGTACTTTAGAAGAGCTGAATGACCGAATTATCGAGGAAATATCCGCCATACTCTTTGAAATGCGCAGAAAACTTTCCCAAAACTTCTGAAATGGCCTGCATCAGTGTATTGGTGCTGAAGGCTGCCATTTTGCAGAAATGGTATTCAAAACTTTATGTAAAAAATGGGATTATATACAGATCAAAATACATAAAACTTTAAATCTCAAGTTTCATTAGTTTTGTTTTTATAACCCGTCAAAACGAGGCCATTACTTCTTCTTTGTGTGCATTTCAATATCCCGCTTAATATTACGGTCTGTAAACTTTTTTTTTTTTTTTTTTTTTTGTGGGGTATTTGAAGGAGAAAGATTGGAAACATCACCCGCATACTTTAGAAGAGCGCTGAATGACCGAACTATCGAGGAAATATCCGCCATACCTTTGAAATGTGCAGAAAAGTTTCCCAAAACTTCAGAAATGGACTGCATCAGATGGTGGCCTGCCGAAGGCCACCATCTTGCTGAAGTGGTATTCAAAACTCAATGTAAAAAAAATGGGATTATATACAGATCAAAATAAAAAAGTTTCTAGTCTCAAATTGTATTAGTTTTTTTTAATACCCCGTCAAAACCAGGTCATTACTTCCGATCCACCCTGTATAAGTCGGCGGGAGACTTGTTTTTTTCACCCGAAGACGGTGTAACGTAAGAAATGTGACAATATGACCCCTCGGAGAAGCGAGTTACTGAACAATATAGGAATAATCATAAAAAAATAAAAAAGTTTCTAGTCTCAAATTGTATTACTTTTTTTTTAATACCCCGTCAAAACCAGGTCATTACTTCTGATCCACCCTGTATAAGTCGCCGGGAGACTTGTTTTTTTCACCCGAAGACGGCGTAACGTAAGAAATGTGACAATATGACCACGCGGAGAAGCGAGTTGCTGAACAATATAGGAATAGTCATAACAAAATAGAACAGTTTCAATGTACTATAAATCAAGAACAGTGTAACATATTATATATTACCTGCTACAGAATGGTATGAGATCATTTAAAATTTTGTTAGAGACAGTCACAGACATCCTATGCAGGATCCTGTAGTCACATGACGGATTGAACGGACCGCGGACTATAATCATTCACTTTCTATTCTTTGATACTACTTACCCGATGGTCACCCAGAAGTTCTGACCTAACACCTTGGATTTCTTCCTGTGGAGGTACATAAAGGAGGAAGTGTTCGTTCTATCCCTTCTTGTTGATTTAGTGGAACTGAAACATCGTATCACAGCAACTGTCGTTGGACTTGAGTTGATGGTATCGATACCTTAAGGGGCTGTTCATAAATGATGTCACACTTTTCTACCCTATATTTGACCCACCCCCTCCCCCTTTGTCACAATCTGTTTCACTTCAGTGGACACCCCTCCCCCCTTTGTCACATGTCACGCTATGTTGCATAATGCAGGATGTCACACTTATGGTTACCCCTTCCCTCCCTTTGTCACACTTTGTCACAATTTCATGAAGCCTTCTCCCCCCTCGAAGCGGGACATCATTTATGAATGATCCCTGAACAGCATTTTTGGTGGAAATGGATTACCGGCTTAATGTGCATCGTGTGACTAAGGGGTCAGAACATCTGTGATTGTCTCTAAAAAAGCTTAAAATGATCCCATAAAATTCTATTGCAGAAAACATAACATCTTTCGTTGCTTTTGCTTTATAGTTCGTTGAAGTTGTATACTTCTTTATGAATTACCCTGTATAATGATGAATTTCTGTTTGGTAAAATACAGCTTAGCGCTATAATGAATTTGAATGCCAAAAATCACCAAGACAAACTTTTTGTAATGAAATCATTTTTATGGACGATAAACATCAATGCACGCATGCTTATTAGTCATAGTTAGATCTCGATAAAAGAGAAGCTATTCAACTGACTTCGTTCAACTGAGTATAGAGAAAAAATAGTAAAAAGCAAGTTGCCTACGGTCTGCGATCTAAAGCACGAAAAATAGGCTCCTCAGTTAGAACGGAAAGGGTAACTCTAGACTATGCTCATCTTCGATTATTGCACCCGAACGTGCCTGAAATAATAGAACTTTGAGACTTCCAAGCATGTGTCGATCTAGCATTTTTAACAGAATCCTGTTTTTGTGAATTTTAAAAGGATTTTTGTTAAAAATCGAATAATTTTGTGAAAATTCAAAATTTAATCATAGAATGAGGAAAAAAATATATACATTATTTTTTGCCGCTTCTTTAATAAATAATTTTGTAAAAAGTGCGATTTGGTAGTTTGGAATTTTGTGAAGGGTCCGCTTGGATCACCCGTTCAGTCCACGAGTGAATAACAGAACCACTAAGAACGCAAGAATGTTCAATAACGGTAATGTCTGCACATGGAATCACATAGAGCTTGAACTTGGGCATTATAGTTTATAGTAACAGGTATTAAGGTACGCTCGTAAAGTATACGTCCTGTTAAGTATTGACTCTTTATTAGGTTACAGGTTTCTTTTCTAACTGTCCCTTTAACTTAATCCCACCGGACAGCATATACTTTACGAGCACAAATATCGAGTTCTTTTTTCAGCAGTTTACTACATAATTAGTTTACTGTAAATACGTAATGATGCACCAGGAGCAAAACCAAAACTGAAACCAAACTGAATTGTCGTGAAGACTCAAACCAAGTCCTAAGTTCAAGCGAAACAACAAATTAATCGAAAGACAAAAACAACTAAATTACAATGAAAAATAATTTTCTTTTTTTTTTTTTTAAATTTTTATTACTTGTATGTTTTTTTCCTTTCAATAGCGCAATAAAAAATTCCAATCAGCGAAAATCAGGGCGTGGCTATTAAATTAAGAAGACCCAATGATGCGTGCTGAAAGTTTCGTTGCCATCGTACGTCACTTGTCACAAGGAACAAATCTCTATTGGGTAATTTTTCGTGTGTAGGCTTTTTTTTTTTCAATTTAAGGGGTGCAAATCCCCCACCCCAAAGTCGCTCTTTCCTACATGGCTTACAAGAGCTTTTGACTTGTCTAGCCCGTCAGTAGAACTTTAACGGTTAAATTCATCCCCCTCCAAATAAAATTCATGGCCATAAAGTGTCGAAAAAAGATAGCCATAGGGAGGGGGAGGGCCGTCCCCATAAAATAGTAGGTAATCAGTGAAAACGGAAGTCATGTTCGGATTCAGGGAGCAATTTTACATAAGAATCGACAGGAATTGTGCCCGGGTTCTTTCTTGCAAAGCAGTGCAATTATGTCGCTAAACCATTTTTTCTTAACTATTTTATTCCAATCTCTCCTTTCACTATCAAACGAAGCATTTTGCAGGTAGATGGCGACTCATTTGCCAACAGATAAAATCGGTCTTTATGACAAACAAGTTGACAACCTCTCATACAGAGAACACTTTGATACTAAACGTAGTTAAATGTGGACACAAAAAGAAAACCCCATGAAAAATGAAATAATAGACAAAATAAGTAGTTGATTGATTGGGTATACTAACGGACAAGTTAGAATTATATGCAAGACATTGATTAAAAACACGAAAATTATAGTTCATGGTTGGGTAACGCGGAGAAAAAAAGAAGTATTCCGAAAGCTATATATTGAAACACCACAAGGTAACGCCAAAGGATATTCATTACCTTGTTACGTGCTAATCTCCCTGTGTCATCTTGTATTTCCCAAAACGGAATCGTTATCTGAAACAGCGTCTAGTGTTGCTACCCATTGCCTTATCTGGTCAATCTGAGCAATAAAGATGAGAACATGTCGATATGTGCGTGTGTTCTTAGTTGGCATTACGCTGGATGAAGTCATTTCACTGTCAGGAAACCTCACATTAATAGGTATGAATGATCAGTAAGTGCCAAAAGATAGCTGCCTAACCTACATGAAAACTCACAAGAGAACCTCAACTTTTGTCGCAGTTAGTTTCAGCTAGAATTTGGTAGAGATGGTAGCTCTAGCGAGAAGCCTCCTTGAAATATCTGTTGATTTGATTGGTAAATTACGATAGGAAAAAAACTACAACATTTTCATGGAATACCCATGGGGATTTTTTTTTCTATTCGTATTACTATTCCGAACACATTTTGATGTACATTTATGCTGGGGAAAAACTATTTAATGGAAGTCACGATTCTATTAATGTGTGTAATTTATGAAGTATTGTAATAATGTATATAATTTCTGGAGATCACTATGGTGAGGATGTATGTTAATAGTATGTTAGAAAAAGAGAACAACATCGATGACAGGCAATGAAATCCAGTTGATGAACCCCGAAGAGTTTTTTCTGAAATTCGGATTTGTTTTTTTTTTATTCCAATTTATAGCCGAAAATTGCATAAAGTAGTCGTTTTCTATCGGAAGGGATCATCACATTATTTCAAGCTTGATAAGCCTGTAAAAAACTATTCTAGAAAAAGCTTTGCTCTTCGTGCTAAAATTCAAAGCCTCTAAGTTAACTAGAAAAAAAGTTTTAATAAGCATTTTTCTCTATAGTTCGAAACTATTTTTTCACGGTAATTAACTTGAATTTCAGATGATTGATTGCTTTTTATTAGCCTACTTTCCCGTAAAAGAAAAAAAAAAATAATAATAAAGCATGAAAGAAGGCTTAATGTATCGTGAAAATATCGTTAAAAATCAAGAAAAGTCAAAAATAAGTGAAGTAATTAAATAAAGATTGAAAAATAAAAAATTTGAAAGTAGGGTAGATGGGGAAAAAGTGTGTCTGTCGGTCTGTCTGTCTGTCGGTCTGTCTGTCGGTCGGTCTGTCTGTCGGTCTGTCTGTCGGTCTGTCTGTCGGTCTGTCTGTCTGTCGGTCTGTCGGTCTGTCCCCCCCTAATAACTTTTGAACGAATTGTCCGATTGGAAAAATTCTTTTTGCATTCGAAAGATCTCGGCGAGGACATCTCATTTCTATATTTCACTTTTTGATTTGAACAATTTTTTGTTCAATTTTGAACAGTTCAAAAAATTTTAACATTAGCGCCTATGGACAAAATTGAAGCAAATTCTGTAAACTCTGGGCACAAGAGCCAAGTTCCTATTGAAAGCTTATTGAAAGGAGTTCTCGGCGTGAAATATTGATTTGAACAGTTTTTGTTCATTTTTGAACAGTTCAAAAAATTAACACAGAGCTTACGGGGAAATTTCAACCCTATATAAATCCTGATCTAACGGACCGATTTGCTTGGAACAAACTTTATCGGAAAGCTCTTATAACGTAGAACATGTAGAAATAGAAAGTTTATCCAGAACGTACGAGCCTATTTTGCTATGAAATTTTTTGATCGGGATTTTCAAGGATATTTCTCAGTGACTCAATGAGTGAAATAATGAATGAATGAATAAATGAAAGAGTGAAAGAATAAATCAATGAATAAATGAATGAGGAAAAGAATGAATGAATAAATTATTGAATAAATGAAAATATAAATAAATGAGTGAATAAATACATGAATGCGTAAATGAATGAATAAACACTTGAATGAGGTAACGAATGAATGAATAAATGCATGGCTGAATAAATGAAAGAATGAATGAGTGAGTGAATGAATATGTATTATCCGTTGAAAAAGGTATATTTTCAATAATTAGAACTAAAGATAAATAATAAAGAGAGAGAAAGAGATAGCTAGATTATAAATTTGAATTTGGTGTATACGGGAAAGTAGGCTCGTATAGTTCTAGACGGAACTTCTTGTTTTATTTGAATTGTTACTTAATCTGTCTACATGTATATTTACCAAATAAAATTCTCTTCGTAATGTTTTTAGCATTTTGAGGCGCAGCCGATTTTTAATTTATCTTTTTCTTTTCTTGGGTTTTGATTTGTTTTTGTTTTTTTACGAATTAAATTCATTTTCTGCGGTTTTTAGCATTTTGAGAAGCAGCCGTTTTTTAATTAATATGACATCTACTTTAAATAGCCACCCCTCCCCCCAAAAAAACGCGGGGTTTCTCCATAACGAAATATTTCTACCACAGAAAAAGAATTAATTAATCACAATTTGGACCAACGTCTCTTTATCAGAGAAAAGAAACGGTTCTCTTTCGTAATGCTCAACATAATTTAATATAGAATTTCGTTGGGCAATGAAAATGCAATAAGGTAGATTTTTTAGTGAGACCCAAGTGTAACCATCTTAGAACATTTATATAAATACCTTCCAATATTTTTTACTGTGCGTGAAAGCGTTTCATACCTAACGTAATGCATTCTTTCGGAAAACTCTATTTTGACAGCTTATGATAATAAATCAACGTAGAGTATTAGATAAACCATTAAAATGTTGCAGGAGTATTGGAATGTTTTAATAAAAGCCACCTGGTGGGAAAATAAGCTCAAATACTACGCAGCATCGAATAATTTTCTTTTTTCCACAAAAAAAGTATATCTAGGGTAGATATCATTCAATATGCACTTTTCTTGTTTCGTTGTCTTTTGAAAAAAAAATGTTCGTCACTATGTTTCAAAATACTAAATCCTTTGCCGTACTTTTCACAAAAATCAAATTCGTTCCTGGAATATTCTCAAAATTGAAAATACGGGACTTTCTTTCTTTCATCTTTTTTTTTTACGAAGAGCCTTCCGAGTATCCTTTTTTTTACGAAGTTGCCAGTTTATTAGTTTATTTATTTTATGTCTATATATTTTTTTATTATTTAGTTTACTTTATATTTTATTGATTTACTTTGTAAGAAAGTCTGAAATGTATATTTTCTAAAATGCAGATGAATCGAACTTCAACAATGTCAATGAACAATTTTTTTTTAAATCTCATCCTAGTTTAACAAATTCTTGCGATAGTTTTCATACAGTTTCTATAGCATTAATAGTTACCACATTTAATTCGGATCCAGCTCGCACACTTCTCTCCCCATATTAACCTCCACAATTTCGTAATTATATTTTTATTGTTCTTATTTAAGTATTTTAGGGCTGTTCTAAATTGATATTTGCGGCAGATTTTAAGGTAAATTATTCCGTAACACGCACTTTCTTCATGAATAAATGAAGTAGATAACAATTAATGTAATAAGTACTACTAGTAAATAAGAATTTCAATATGGTTTATTCATTTATTTTGGTCATTTTTAATTTAATAACTTTATTTCATGTATTTTTTTTATTTTTTAATTTAATTTAATTATTTTTAAATATATTTTTATTTATTTATTTATTTTAACTTAGTTATTCTTTTATTTTATTTCATTTATTAATTAATTTATTAATTTTTGCTTGTCTGCGTAACTTGCAACCATCTGACTCTAGACTTACGATTTCTTCGTTTATGTACTAAATACACAGTGCAATAGCATATCAACCACCAGGTCTTAATTTCTAACAAAGAAAAGTACGGGAGCCCTATAGGCTATAGAAAAGGGGTGGCAAACTTTTTCCTATTCGTGTGCCAGTTAAATTACGGTTTATGGTTTTAGATGTCAAGTGTGCCATCTTGTTACTTTTTTTTTTCGTTCATCAACTGTAAAAAAATCATCCATTTTTTGCAAAGTAGCCGCTAGTCTTGGAAGTCCTTTTTCGTTTCTTTCTTTTTATTTATATATTTATTTTTTGAAATGCTGTTTTCAGTGAATGCGAGTGAATAAAAGTAATTTAATAATTTAATATTCACTTATGGAAGTGTCCCTGAAACGTCTATTGCGTGCCACCTACCGGCATGCGTGCCATAAGTGCGTCATCTCTGCTTTGGAACTTATATGTTAGTAGTCTAAGATCTTTTTTAAAAGATTATTGCTTTCTTAGAAAATTCAGGACTACCCCTATGGTATGATTCGGGGAAAACTTCAAAAATTACTTCGGAAGGAGATTTTTTCGAATGACGGAGAGTTGCAATTTGATCTGATGTGAACGCAAGATGTTTGAAAGGTAGATGATTCATTTGGGGAAAAGAAAGGTTACTTTGTATGGAGCAGCTTTATTCCTTTGTTTTTACTTTCTTAAATACCCACAAGGCCCTTCATTGACTATGTATAATATGGTTAATTAATCACTAAATAGGCATTTTCTTTTTTTTTTTTTTTTTTTTTTAGATTTTTCTTACCTGTCTACAGTTAGACCACGGAATTTTGACATTTAGACGCTTCTGCGCATGGCAGAAAAGAACGAATCCATTCAAGTTTTAGGGCAGTTCGTATAACAGGTGTGTTTATTTAGTGCACGGATCAGAATGTTTACTTCTGTGTTTGTTGAAAGCAACTAAATTTATAAGCTTTCATATAACATCAGTTCAGTAGAAATCACGTATGCTAAACGAACTAGAACGAGAACAAAAACGGCATACCAGCAGTTCTTCCCTTGAACATGGCCGGATTCTGCTTGGCATTTTGCCAGGCAGGTTGTTTTGGTTGATGGTAGTACTGCAAATCCTTATAGTTAACTATGTCCCTTATTGGGTAAGCCTATTTAGTTAGTGTTATTGTTATGTTCAATATTTAAACTATTTTTTTAATTACCAGGATAATATCTTCAAGTTAATGTGACAATTACGACACAATTGAAGCCTCATACGGAACTAACTTCCATAAGCTCATGAGCAACACGCTGAGAGAATAGGTTGAAGCGTAGACACTCAGAAAGATTAATATTACCAGTTCAGGATATACGCAAATGCTTATGATTATATTAATTATGATTCAACAAAATCAAAGGTCACATCTTTTGCCTTCCATTTCCTTACATACGTTTCCGTGTCTTACAGGCTCGTAATGGTGGTAATAAAACCTTAGTAATAGAAAAATAATCGGTGAAATCTACCCTCACACATGATGAACTTTGCTCTGTTGGAGTGCAAGCGCTCATAATCGAATGTAATTTCGCCATTACAAACATGAAACCTCTCTTTGCGCAGAAAAGCAATTTACTCCTATCGTAACCATAATTATCGCCCTAATGTTTGCATCCCGCATAGGCATATGACAGGTTTAGAACGTTAATGTGATCCTAGAAATGGTTTATTATATTCTATTGTTGATCGTTACGCCCCCTATCCATCAATTTGACAACTTCAAATTGGGTTTAATATTTATTTACCGCAAGTCTTCATGTTAGATGTGTGAAAATTATTTAAGGATAACAAATGGTAATGAAAAAACAAGTGCAAACAAATAACAACGTGATTTCCCCTTTTAGCGATAAATATCATTTCTACCAGATTGGAGCTGTCACGAAATAAACTGCCAATAATGTGTGGACAAAAAAGTTTTTGAACAAATTTAAAGATAAAATAAAACAACGCCACATTACACTTTCAATTCTATTAAACGAAAAATAGATCATTTTTTTAATTTCATTTTCTTTTTTTTTTCTTTTTTTTTTTTTTTTTTTTTGCTCGAGCTTTTTATGCAACACGGTGTCCGAACACGTTCGGAGCACATTTTTAGAAAATTTTGTTGAAAAACAATATAAGTACATTTTCAATGTAACTTTTGGTAAAAATTCATAATCAAATAGCATTGTTAAAAAAAAATCCTTAATTATTTTTTAAAAAGTTAGATTATTTTTAGAAAATAGAATTTTTAAGAATTGTTACAAAACAGTCAAAATCGCTATAAATTTAACTTTTTAACTTATAAGAATAAAAATGCCAGAAAAATAAAGTACTGACTCTTATCTTCTTAACTTATGGAATATATGAACATCTTGAGGATATATTTTTTAAATGAATACAATTTTTTACTCTATCAAATCCTTTTTTGCAAGATTTTCTGGAAATTTACTTCATCGACAGTTAAAGAACAGACTATAATTTGTAAACTATTCCTAAACTAATAATTATTTTTGTGTATCAAGAAGAATTGTGTATTACGAAGGTATAGAGACAAAGGTTGCGAAATTGCATAAAAATGGGATGAACGCATTTTCAGTTATCGTTTTTGAAGTGGGTAAATTTTGCATAAAGACTTAACAAGTTTGAACTTTTGATATTTTTACTGTACATTATGTAAAGTTAAAACAAGCTGCAATTGTAAGCGACGATGGTTTTGTAAAGGCAAAAAAAATATTTTCCAACAATTTTAAAAACAAAAAATGCCGGCAGGGTGGCCTAGTGGCAAGGCACTGGCCTCGTACGCTTAAGTTCGCAGGATCAAACCTGGCCCAAGTCGGTGGATTTTGAAGATTCAGAAAATCGCCAACGACCATGTCGTATTATTATGCGGTATGTTAAAGATCCCTTGAGTATCTGTTTGTCTTGGATAATCTTCGCTAAATTAAATTCCAAATTCAGTTTCGCATCATTTAGAGCTCAGGTGCCACCCTCTAGGGGAAAATGAGCTTCAAAATTCTCAAGTGGTAATGACATCCGCCGGTAGTGGTGCTACTTGAAAGAATGGATGCCGGTTTCCGGGGAATGCACTAGGTCTGCAAAGGTTAGTGACCATACGCAGCCCTATTAGGAAAAAAGATGTAAAAATATGGCCAAAAATTGTCGTTTTAACGTGCTCGAATAACCTTGATGTGTATTTTCTTGCCATAGAAACACGAAACCTTTTTTATACTGCATAACACTCTGAAGGAGAAAAACAGCAGTGACTTAAAAGACATTTTATTAAGCACCCGCAATTTTAGGACAATTTAGTTTAATTACTAAAATTTTTTAGCTCAGTCAAGTGTCTCGTTTATTATGCATTAGTTTGTTTTGATATTATTTTTTTTAAGCAAGTAATACATAGCCATATATAGCGTACCGCTTGCACACCATTGTGGTTTTCTATTTTCTACTGGGTGAAAAAACATTAAATAGACATCCAAGAGCAAATTCTTTAAGAAACTAAAGCTCTTTTTCTTTCCAAGCATTAACAGCGTAAATATAGAACTACAGCAATTAGTTCTTAAAAGAAACCCAAGCATTGTCATGAATTCTTGAAAAAATCGAAGCCTTTTATTTTACTTATTGCGTCATTTTAAAGTGATGAATGAATGGCATTTTTTAAGCGTTTACTTCTTCTTGTCACTAAAACAGTGATAAGAGTTGAAATATTGTTAAGCCTTTTTTCTTACTTCTATAAGAAAAGAAGTGAATTGATCTTTGCAGTCTTTGACGCGATAAAAATTGCTAAGAATCAAAGGAAACGTGTCAAGAGAGGATGGTGTCTCAAAGGTGAGAGAGATTCTACGATGCCCAAGAAGAAATTTTAAATTTTGCATACGCTGGTTCATCACAGATCCTCATATCTGTCAAAAAAAATTCTTTGAAATTCGTGCTATCTTTTATAAAGAATACTGTTCAAAAGAGGAATGAATTTTAAAGCCAATCAAATTTCAAACTTAATTTTTTACATGTCTCATCATTCTCATATCTTATTTCATATTTCATCCTTTCGATACTCTATATTTTATCACACATATATATATGTATATGCAGTTTTAATGCAGTTATATTTTTCTTGCTGTGTTATCTTTTTCAAAAGTATTATTATTATTATTTTCTCTTTTTGAAAGGGAGAACAAATACTTTCGAACAACAGACAATCTACTTTTAGGACCTTACTGGTTACTGAAATATGGGCAGAAGTTAAAGTGTACACAAGAAGAATCTAAAACGATCTTTTAAAATAAGTGTTTTGAATGAAAGATTAATTATGCAGTATAAATATATATTGCCCGACATGCCCGGGGCATGTAAAAATTCCGGGCGGACATGAATTTTCTACCATTAGATGCCCTGCTGGGCATGTAATTTTTTAATCAAATATTATTTCTTCTCTAAAACTTTATTATTTCGTATTTTATTGAAAAATCACCGCATTCTTACCGGAGCTCAAAATTGTCATGTTGACAGACATGCATGTCAACAATAAAATTGGTACTATACAATTTAAATTTTGATTTGTAACGACTTATTATGTAATATTTATCTCCTCAAAAAACAAACCTTTGTAAAGATAGGTGGTTGCTTGGTGAACAAAAAGCTTCCCACCAAACTGCATCGAAAAAGTTTTACGCGGACGAGGGTTTTTTTTTTTTTTTTTTTTTTAAGAAGAAGGTTACACGGCGGTCAAATTGGATATCATAACTTTTTACGGCCGAGGGTTTTGCATGAAAGAGTTCTTTTTACTGATATGAGTTTGAGGTTTTCTTGGCGAGCAAATTTTTACAACAGGGTTGTTTTTTGAGGAGATATCACATCTTTTTGCTTCGACTGTTTTACTTATAATTTAAGCAACTTTAAGTAGAGTTGAACTCTCCCGGTCATCTTGAGGAGGAAGTTTATATGCGAAGACAAGGAAACTATTAGCAAAGAACATACAAATTAAGTGATAGAATGTTCTAGAAATTTCCAGAGTTATATGATATTATAATTTTTAAAGTATTGCTTTCCTAGCGGGTTTCGATCTAGCGAGTTGAGGATCTGAAACGTGCGACGGAACCACGCGACCACCGAGACTTGTTAAATTTGACTTCACAACGATATTAATGTTTTAATTTATTCAGTTATTTTTTTTATTATTATTTTTTTGTTTGTTTTACTTTTTGTAACATATTTTAAATGTACGATTAAAAAGAAAAAGCTTTTCTGCTATTGACTTATGTTTAAATTACACTGTGCAACACGAAAAATGTCCTTTTGATGAAACTGTCTGTTTCTTATGTATTTTTGGCTGAAAATTACGAATCTGCAATTATATTTTGCCTATCACGTACCTTTTCCCAAAATTCCACATTTTAGCTTTTTACGTATTTTTTGGATAAATGTGCATATTTTTGTAATTTATTGACTTAATTTATTATAAATTATGTCTTTCTCATTGATAGGGAGATCGTTGCCATTCTAGAGACCTTTTTAATGAAGTTGGGTTACTTTAGCGACATTTTTTGGCAACAAAAGCTTTTTCTACTTCTCGAACTTTTGAGTCTTTTACAAGACGACAAAGGCATTTTGTAGACTATTTTACGGAGCAAGAAAAAGTATGCTGCTGTGATGTGAATGTACTATGTCAAGCATTAGGACATAAGCACAATTCAGCAGAGTGGCTCCTTGTTTATCAGTGCTCCTCCATCTAAGTATTTTTCCCCTATTCATTCCTGTAGCATATTTTGCAAACACAAAGGAAATTTCAAAATTACAAAATTACAAGTGGCAAAAGCATATCAAATGAGCCTATGATGATCTACAATGTGCCTTTTTTCCACAATTGCACATTAAACTTGGTTTATCGAAATATTTGTAACAGCTCTGGACACAGAAGGAGTGGCTTTCTTGCATTTCAGGAACAAATTCAAAAATTTAAGTGAGGCAAAAGCAAAAGAAAGGATTTTTATTGGCCCACAAATTAAGGAAGTCCTTTCATGATGAAGAGTATTAAAAGAAGCGAAAAAATCAGCCTGGCTGGCCTTTAAATGAGTGCGCTCACGTTTCCTTGGAAATGGAGAAAGCTGAAAACTACAAAAGTCTTGCTGGTGACATGATAAAGTGCTTTTGGGTTATTACGTTGCTATATTTCATTAAAACTACTTACACTATTTGGGCTCCCATATGGACTTTATTTCTCAAAACCTTGGTGCAACTAATGATGAGCATGGGGACAAGTTTCATCAGGACATCTCTGTTTGAAAAGCATTTCAGCGCTCGATAGAAGGAAGTATACGAATTGAATATTCCTAAACTGTTATCAGGACTGATAAATAGATGCCCACAAGAAGAATTGGCCAAAAATCATTTTAGCATTTGTGTTTTCAATAAGTAAGCCTGAGTTACATTCATCTATAACCAAATTGTATAAATATGAGAAGTGGGTCTCCAGCAAAAACGCTACGTGATGGACCATTTTGGTTTGGCTATTTGAATCAAGCCCCTTTTGTTTATATAGAATCACATAGTTTCATCTAAAGGACAAAAAAAAAGTTCAAATTTGTTGCACAGTGTTATTAGCGCATGTGCGAAAAAAAAATAATTTAAAAAATTAAAATACATTTCTTGAAATGACTTATATTTTAATTATTTATATTTCATTATTCTTTCACATACAAAATAACTTAAATAAATGTATGTAGTTAAAACATATAAAAATCAACGTCAGATACCCCCAGTGAGCCGTGATAAGGGGGTGAAAACACATTTTTGGGGAGAATTTGAGGCTGGTGTTGCGATATCGAGACATGCATCATCGGATTCGGAATTTTCCGGGGAAGACGTTTTGGGCCCGGTCTCATTCAGGTGGGGCTTTAATTAACGGGGATATTAATTAAAAACACAATTGTCACTCCTTTGACGATTTGGAGGTGAAAAATTTTTTTTACACCAATCGAAAGGTTTTATTATTTTTTTTTTTTTTTCATAAGAGGAAGTTTGTTTCAAGCTCCTGACTTATATAGAACGGAAGTTATGGCCGTTTTTCTCTGCAACTCGAAATTATTTTTTCACGGTATTAGCTTTTAATTTATTTTCACAGACGATTGATACAAGCGCCATTTTATTTTTTATTTCATTCGTTGTAGATAAAGAAAAATCTGTTTGCAATGCTTTTAGCACTTTGATGCGCAGATGATTTTTAATTTTTTCATCCTGCTTTTAATTATTCTTTCCTTTTTAGCGATTTGGCAAATCAATAAATTTCAAATTTCATCGAAAATAGATATTTTTTTTCTTTCCCAGCCTCTATTCAACATAAATATGAGAAATATGAGGAAAGAAAAGATACTTGTCTATTTTAGCGGCGACCAAAAAGCGCCAAGAAGGTTTCGCCAATTTGGTGGTTTAATTTGTTGGCTTGTTGTATATTCCAGTGGTTCCCAAAGTTGACTGGGCTCCGACCCATCTAACAAAAATTTCCAATTCCCCACCTCTTAGCTGTCTTAGAGAAAAGAGGGCATAAATATTGGTAATGCTCAGATCCCCTAGGGTCGAGTCGTGGAACTATTTAATGCTGTCTTCTTTGTTCTAATTGAAATTTAAAAAAAATAGTCTCTTGTTTTTCTTTTTTTTTCTTTTTATGGTGAAAAAGTCGAATTCCCCTCAAGGTGGCGGCATATCCCCGGTTTGCCTTAAAGTTATTTCTATTTTTTTTTTAATTTTTAAAATGCATGAATCTAGTTCTTTTAAAGTAACACGCTCATATTATAACTCACTATTTTAATGACATTCATAGCAATACGTGAATTTTCAATGAGGTAGCGAAAGTTAAGCACGTGTACCACCAAGTATCAGTGGGCATAATCTCCATTTAAATGGCAATCCATCACAACTGATTGCACGTTGTTTAGCTAAGACTATTTTTTCTACGCGACTATTGCTCAAGGACTAGCCGATTTAAATGACATTTTGACAAAAACAAAAACTCCTTGCAATGGTTATTTTTTCGTCGTCTCTGCCTTGCAGAAAAAAATGGCTAATTAGGTGCAACAGAATAATGATTATGCAGAAAGGCACTCCTTGGTTTTCATTATTCTTTCGGCTTCTATTTGAAAACATTCTTGCGTGCTCATGCCCGTTACAGAAGATATATTTTCGCGTAATTTATACAATTCCCTACATAATTTATGTTCAATGGTGAGCACTTATAACACTTCTTGTACACAATGTAAATGATGTTAAAAGTGAAACATGAGAAATGTTCTGGAAATCTTTTTTCCTGATGACCACGTCTCTTAAAATATGTAAAAACTTTTGAATAATTAATAATGCCGTTTGAACTACACTTGCTTCACTTTTTTCTCGTTTCAAGTACGTAAGTACTCATGATTCAATCTTTTTTATTCGATAGTGGTGGCTGACGCTAAGTCGCTTTAATTTTATTTATTTAAGTAGTTGTTTATTTATTTACTTTTTAACTGAAAGAGTTCACTAAATGTTTTTGCTCTCCTTTAACTGTCTACCGTGTTAATTCATTTGACACATTACACATTTATTAATAAGAAAATACTGACTCTTATTTATTCGTTATAACTTTTCCAACAAATCGCAACAGATTTCGATAGCCTATGTTGCAATTCTAAATACAATTTCATCCACCGTTATATGGTAAGATTGGAGGGAGGTGAAGTTTTTAACAGCTCATTTGTTAAATGTGGTAGCCCTACACTGTCTGCCAGAAAAAAAATTTTGCCTTGAAAAAATTAAATTTAACATCATTTCTTAGTTTGGCTTCAAATATGACAAACTTAGTGAGGAAATTGGCGCCTTTTGGTACATTATTATAGTTTTAATTTTTGTTGGTTTTGTTTTGATAATGTCCGGTGTTAAAAAGTTTACCTGATTCTAATTCTGAAATAAATGTACCCCCACTTGTGTCATAGTATACATAGTATACCTTTTCATTGTCAACTTAATTTAAATTAATATTCATAAACGTGTAAATCACCTACCTATCAGAAAAGTCATTATGATCATTTTTGTTAGCAATTTTGACGCATCTCCACACAGTTTAGGGAAGGAACATTGCCCTCTTGTGCCCAATCTATATAAATAAAACCAAAAGTTTGTGTGTGTGTGTGTGTGTGTCTGTCTGTCTGTCTGTCGATCGCCTCCTGGCGAGATGGAACGTTCCAGAAATACGAAATTTTGTTTACGGGTACCTTGGGCCAGGTCCTCGTGCACCTCGAAGCGTTTTTCCTAAAATTCGAATTTGTTCTTTTTTTATTCCAATTTTAAGCAAAACTGTTTATTTTAGGAATATCTCATCGAAGAAACGTCCCACGTTTTAGATTTTTGCAGCATATTGATGCCCGTAAAAAACTGTACAAGATGATCTCCTTCTGAAGTTCGTAGAACAAATAGAACACGCGCAATATTCATTTAAAGTAGTTTTCGAACTTTAAAGCAAGGCTTACCTCTGAATTTATCTGCCCAATTTGCGTGTTTTCGCCAAAATAAATACTACTTTTGTCGCCAACTAGATGATTTTGTTAACGTAAGGATTGAAAAAAATGACGTTTTATCGTTATTCATGCCGTTTTATGAGTGAAACAAAATCTAAAAATTCATTTCATTTTTTAGCATACTGAAGACGATTTTTAATTACTTCTTGAGGTTGATCTTTTTTTTGGCGGTTTAGTATTATTATATCAACTTAAATTTCACACGTCAAGGATTTTTTTTCTTTATTGTAGCAGAAATATTCAGGGACAGTTGTGCTTCATCTGTTGGACATGTTAAAACAGAATACAGCTCTTATTCTGATAGGAATTTTTAGATGTATTGTTCTAGATATTGTAATTACGATTTTTATGGACTCTTGATATTTTGGCACAATTATCTCGCTGCATGTGCGCATTTTAGTTACTGTTGCAATTACTCTAATGGCAATTTTATGAACTGTTGTTGGCATTTTAATGTGGATTTTTATGGACTATTATTCTTGGTCTAAAAGAAATTTTTCTAGGCTGTTTGTTTTAATACAATTGTGTTTTTTAATGATTTTCACTGTTTAAATAAGATTTTTAAGGCCTGGTGCCCATCTCCTACTCTTGGACTTTTTAAGAAAATTTTTCCTTACATATTTGCAACAGAATTTTGGACATGCGTAACTTAGTTTGCGAATGATGCAATATTATCCCGCGCAAAGCCGGGCATGTCAGCTAGTCATAAATATTTCAACACGCTGCTAATGTCTGCCAATAAATTGCTACTTGAAAAATTATTCTTTGCAACTCTTGCAGCGTATGGACAGAACTGTATTTTGACAAAGTTTGCCTACAGGGGAGGGATCATTCACAAAGGATGTCCCGCTTCGAAAGGGAAGGGGGGGGGGAGTCGAGAAAGTGTGGCAGTGTGTGACGAGGGGAGGGGTTTGCAAAAAGTGTGACATCACACATTTTGGTTGAAATAAAAGCACTTAAAATCGGAAGATTAAATATTTTTATAAAATTTATTTTCAACTTTTTTCTTGTTTTTCTTTTCTTTTTTGGTTTGTGTTTTATATTCCTATTGATTTCAACTTTTTGGTTTATATCGATGCTGTTTAATGTTTAAGGTTAATTAAAGTTCTAATTAAAAGTTTAAATTTAAAAGGACATTTTTGCGCATTTAACACTTTTAAGATAAAATAGCGCGGGTCGTTTTTACAGAATTCGAAGAATTAATGTTTTTTACTAATAATATTTTTTGTTGTAAACCTTAATTCCATTTCATAAAAAAAAAGGAGAACACATATTAATAATCATTATTATTGCTGTGCTCACAACTGTCATTAAAAGCTCAAAAATGAAACTGTAAATTAAACCTATTACGTAAAGCTTTGTTTTTGAAGTGAAAGTACACATACTTATTTAAAATAGCGTGACATGTGACAAGGGGGGAGGGTACGTTGAAGTGTGACATTTCGTGACAAAGGGGACAGGAGGGTGAAATATATCGAAAAAAGTGTGACACTATTTATGAACGAGCTCCTACTTTGTCTAGGCAATTTTTCAGCAAGAACGACTATTAAATCTTCCTTCATTAACGTCATTAAGAGCTCGTTCAAAAAAAAAATTGCTAAAACTGATTTTAAATCTCTTTAGCAATACTCCACAGTATTAAGATACTTCTAGGTTGAGCAACAGCTCTTATACCTTTTTTCTAGCAGACTTTCTGATTAAATACATCTTCTTCAAAGAAAAAATGCTCTATTTTATTCTGCTTCTGTATCTTTTAATGGAAACTAACACCAGTTTTGATTAAGCAATTAATTCATTAAACTATGCAATGCATATCTCTGCTAACGACATTTCAGTAGCGCTTTCGATATTTTCATCCTTCCGTTTTTGTAAAACTATGAGATTATAGCACTTAATGGCGATTTTTAGAAAATTAAGTATCTTAAATTACTTTCCCCCAATTAACCCTTCAATAGCATGATTTAAAGCCACCAATTACTGCATAAAGTATGTGATTTGAGTAACGTATCAAAGCAATTACATTATCTTCGATTACGTAACCTCAATTTTCGGAGATGTTTCCCTGTTTCTAGTAAGTAAACGTCCTCAAAACACAGTTGATTGCGTAAAATGTTCCAACCCGCTATTCATTGAACTTCTACAAATCATTTTCTGGCAAACTTAAACATAGTTTTCAACGGTATCCCCTTGGCAGGTTCATGCACATACTAAGTGGATTTTCATGGCATTACGATTAAAAATAAAATTCTCACGTTTGTTGATCATCATTATTCTTTAGTTACTAACTCCTGTTCCAAATAAAGTGCGAATTTTCAACGGGAAAGAGCTTTTTTTTTTTCAATGTTTATTTTGACCTTATATTTTTTTTTACTGTATTTGCTTAAGTGAAATAAATATTGGCCCCATTTAAGATTCGTTAAAAGTCAATGATGATTTTATTTAAGAAAATTAATTACTTCATTTATTAAAAAATACAAAGAAAAAAATTACTTTTGCTATTCGAAAGTCCTTATTTATGCTGTTATGCCGGGATACAACAACTGGTTTAAAAACATTGTTTTATTAGTCATTTGTAGTGATGGAATGCAATTTTCACTGTTTCGTGGTCATTTTTAGGGATGGAATGATATTTTCACAGTTTCTTGGTCATTTGTAGTGATGGAATGTTATTTTCACTGGTTCTTGGTCATTTGTAGTAATGGAATGCCATTTTCACTGTTTCTTGATCATTTGCGGTAATGAAATGTTATTTTCACTGTTACATGTGTTTCTGAATAAATTCAATTAAATTTTAAATTAACATCCGACTTTCTTTACTTTCACATACAATAAAATTCTAAAACTGCCATACAAACTGCATCTTCCGAAGATTATATTAAGTATGTGTCGGAAAATGTAAAATTAAATAAAATATGTATCTAAATACTCTGCATTTCTCGTACGTGTTTTTTGAACTACTTAAACAAATGCATAAAATAAATTCAGACTTTTACAACTAATGACATCATAATGCAAATGATGTTCCCTTTTATGTAGCATCCGTTACGGTCAAAGAATTTCATGTTTTGCTGTCTCAAAAACATAATAAAAATTTTAAATTATGTACCGTTTATGTTTGGCATTAGTTTTATCATGAAAAAGAACTAATTTAGATTCTGAAATTGGTATGCATCTCAGGACATGTTTTCCATTAATTTTTGTGTATGTATGCGATGTCCGTTACTATGAGATTCACCATATAAAGAGTGCAGCTCTCGTCTAAAATACTGATATAATCATAGGGCGGAGAATGATAAATTTCCAGTAAATCCTTTTATGTAGTTCAGGGCATCAAAACAAGCTCCCATCTGGCTCAATTAAGAAAATTGAGGAATGCACGAAGCAACTCTATCAAGTCGAAAATTTATACTCGAATCAAATGTTCAGGTAAGGTAAAGTATTTGTTTCAGATTATGGCTGTAAATTATAAGCAGTGCCACAAGGATGATGATATCAATTTTTGAATCTATGTTCTCTTACATGTATAAATAACCAGCTTTTGACATGAATGATATCCCCTCAACTTAATAAATACACTTCCAGCCTCATAAGAAGCAATTAATAAATAGTGTTCAGAGACATAAATTATCTGAAGTTTTTGTTCTAAATCTTTCCTCCGATAAGGCTTCCCGGGATGAAACTTGAACACAAATCGTGACCACGTACATTATGTAGTAACTGATCATGAAATTATTTCGAAAAATTATGGAGCCATAAATCTGTCAAAATTCCAATTAGTAAGAGCTATTTGAAATAAAAGTCTAATTTGTCAATTAAAGTTTTATTTTGTTTTTCGGCTTCTTCCGAAGTTGCGAATTTTCTAAGTATTCTATTTATTTATTTCATACTTGAAAGTGACGTTTAAAATTTCAAGAAAAAAAAAAAAGAAAAACAGCTCTTCAATACAGAACTAATGCTTAATTACTCGAAAATGCAAAACTAATTGCTTGTTTCGCTGGTTCTGACACAGACGTGTATATTCTATAGAAAATTTCACCTAATTTTTGCTGAAATTTTGCGATGCAATAGAGTATTGAATAATGTGAACAGCTTACCTCAATATTTTACTTTAGTGACATTTTGATTCCAAAGATCAATTTTTCAATGCAGAAATGAAGTTCAATAGTTCAATGAAGTTTTTTTCATAATATAATACACGCAAGATGATAAATCCATAGGATAGCAGTATGCAAATATACTGATGGCAGTAGTATCTTTGGTAGTATCACGTATGAAAGGAAGAAGGGGGAAGTGCATAGGCAAGCATTTCATTTCTATCCAAGATATTCATGTGAAACTTTCTTCGATGATTATAGCAGCACGGTGGTAATTAACAGACTTTGAAGCAGAGTGGTAGTTGGAGCGAGATGTATGGGACATTTCATTCCAGAAATCGTTAGGGAATTCAACATTCCTTGATGCACAGTGTAAAAAGTGGGCCGAGAATGCCCGTTTTTAAACATAACCTCCCACCAACCATGCCAGTGGCCGACTGCCTGCATTTAATTACCAAGATCGGCGACGTGAGCGCAGAGTTGCCTGTTAAAATTAACTTAACAGACCGGCAGAGTAAGTGAAATAACCACAGGAATACAGGTGGGGCGCGTCCAAAAGATGCCCCTAATTTGGTTAATTCCCCTAATAAGGTAAACGCCCCTATTTATCAAAATTTTAAAAACTGCTGAAATTTCAACACTCCGTGCTATAACTAATAATAAAACTCAAATTTTAGACTTTTTAATTGAACAAATAAAAGTTACAAGTAACAAATTTTCTTTATAGTTAATTTGTCGAGAATTGTATCTATGTGCTCCAACTATATCAATATATATTCAAACTTTAAAGAATTTAAACCCTAAAAAATTTAAACTCTAAAACATTTTGAGGAAAAGAACCAGTTTATGAAAACTGGTTCTTTTCCGGAAAATGTTTTTGCATAAAATACCATGACTTTTCCCAATGCTCGTTCAAATTGCTTATTCAATTTCTATCTCTTCTCCGCCAAGAAATAATCATTTCATTCAATCGAAAACGATGAAGTAGTTTTACACTTACCAAAGAAGAAAAAATCGTTTTTCATCACAAGAAACGCTTTTAAAAAGTAATGCAATTGCATTTTTGCTCTTATTCGTAGAATTTTCAAATGCGCTTTCAGTTTCCTACAATAAAAAGGTACTAATACCAATCTCGCATAGAGTTAAAGTATCTACTTTTGTCGGAAAAGTAACATGTTGCATCGTAATATTATTTTGGGGACTCAAAATCATCATTCTTTGTACACTTAATTAAAAATTATTCATGTCAATATCTATATCTTATATATAAGCCGCTTATTCTCTCTGTCTGCCTGTCCGCTATAGAATCAAAGGGCGCTTTACCGATCGGGACCACATTCGGCACGGTTAATGTGTACGACCCGAGAAACTCATCGCTGCAAAAATGAAAGTTGTGACTCAATTAGGTTTTTTTTAATTAACTTTTATTAAATTTTCAATGATTTTTTTTGACCCGTTTTACTTTATTTTTGCATTTTTGCCGTCGTTTCCAACCATATAATTACAGTTGCCGTGTGAACAAACAATACAATACAATATAAAATGTACACCAACAACAGGCGCAAGGCCCAACAAAAAGCAATGCAGTTGCCATTGTTGTAACAAATGTAACAAATATACTAATAATAATCAAAACGTTTATCCAGCATATTGAGTAAGGCTTCGCTGTATTTTCAATCTCCGTAAAAAATTAATGTATACGCGAATTTAATTTAATCCTTTCTTTCTTTTTAATTTATTTATTTATCGTCTGCGCTTTTTACATTTTTCTTATTAGAGTGGCAGCGCTCTTTTTACTGTCATTAAAACTTTTGTTTTGAAAAGCGTAGTAAAATTTTCAATAAGTTCTTTCGATGATAAATACATCTTTTTCACAAACAATTTGGTTATATAGTAAATAAATAAGTATATAGTAGTGTGGGGCAGTAAGCAACGGAGCGTCCTCACCGCCTGACCTGGGTAATTCAGTTTGAATTAGCAGACACCTTATTTGCACAAATCATTTTAATTACAATTTATAATATCTAGAACAGCGGTCATTTCGTATGACCGCCGGGCTTACTAGTTTAATATAAGGCGATACATGCGTACAAGTCCGCACGCAAGGTCATTTCCTGAAGCTGCACGAAAGCACTAAACAAAAATGTGGATGTTGAGCTCGATGAGTAATGGCGTGCCAAAAAAAAAAAAAAAAAACTCAACTGCTATTCAATTATGCCGCACTAGAGAGCCGCCCTAAGGCACACCACTTGTATACAACTGATTAGCATCTTGAATTCATTGTACCGTAAGAGTTTACTAGCTCATTTAGGCCTGTGAAAGTACTTAAAAAGAGATAAAGAAAAGGAAGTGAGAAAGTATGAATCAACAACCAGAAATAATAATACTGGACAATAATTTTCTTGTTATATCCAAACGCTATTTTACGAATGTTGTAACCAAAATCAAAGTAATTTGTTTCTAATTTATACTCTACTCGGTCTATAGATTGGATCTATCGTTATATATTAGATTTAGTTATCGCAGGAATACACTAAAACTCAGAGTCATTGATATTATTAATATCGAAAACAAATATTTCCCACTTTATGCTGTATAATATTTTAACATTTTGAAAATAAAAATCGAACTTTTTTTTATACTGGGAGTTTTTCCACGAATACTTCTGATACTGAATTAAATAGGACAATCAATGATACCATCTTCAATTTGTTCGTTGTGTTTAAACAAAATTCTTGAAGTATGATCTGGGTTACATTCAATGTGAGAGGAATCCAGTAAAAAGCATTATATTAATTCCGGATAAGATGAAAAAGACGATGTGAGAAAATGGCAAAGTTTAAATTAGCCCTTAGAAAAGGGCTAGCGTTAATCCCTCAGCAAACGGCTAACGGTAATCCCAAACAAAAGGGCTTGATAAATACTACAGTCAAAATAAATGTACCGCTCGGCCTTTCCGGTGGAGAAACCGGACGTCAAAATTATCATGCGGCGATGGTACCACACTCATTGTTGTGCCGCTGAAAGAGATGGTACCAATCTCTCGGGAACGCACTAGGTCTGCAATTGGCAGGAGCCGACAGCATCCCATTAGAAATAAAAAAATTAATGTACTAGGAAAGACTTTCAATACCAACTTGTATTGCATACCGAAATTGTCAGCCATATCGGAACTCAATACGAAAGCACTTTGAGGCAATATACTAATTGCAATCAAGAGACAACTAAAGAGGTACAGTTCGACCACGGAATTTTGGCACTTGGAAGCTTCTGCGCATGGCAGAAAAGAACGAATCCATTCGAGTTTCAGGAAAGTTCGTTTTGCAGGTGCGTTTATCTAGTACGCGAATCAGAATGTTTGCTTCTCTGTTTGTTGAAAGCAACTGAATTTATAAACAGGTATATAGTATCAGTTCGGAAGGAATCAAGTGTGCTAAACGAACTAGAACGAAAACAAAAACTGCACATTCCTTATACCAACAATTCCTCCTTTGAACAGGAATGGATTGTTCTTGGCTCTCTTCCAGGCACATCGCTTTGGTTGATGGTAGAACTGTAAGCATGAACAGCGATGTCGGGATAACTAAGAGCAAAGAATAATTCCTAGAGGCTCAATTATCGATATCTTCTGTTGAAAAATCAACATTTGTTTGTTAAAAGTAAAAAAAATAAAATAATAATACCTACTGCAGTAAATTAGAATTTTCAATTATTTGTTTCAAGATCTAAACCAACGAAACAATTTAAAGATTGCATCAGCAAACCTGCTGCAGCAGCTAGTGATCTTTAAAATGATTATAACTATTTTTCACAATGATTCGAAATTGAATTGGAAACATATTAAGATCAGTTTTAGACTTTCACCTGAATGTCGACGATATATCGTTTAATATGGTTGGATTGATATCCAACCATGTTAAATAATTAATAATAACAATTTTATAATCAAGGGTAGACTATACGACAAACCGTACTGATAATTTACGTAATAACTTTTTCGGCAAGTTTATTTACAGATTTTCTTATGTTTGAGACATGTGTTGTGCTGTTGTCAAATTAGAGACAAACCTTGATGCCTAAGTACTTTAATGTTGTACCCAGAAAAGCTTCTTTGAATGTTCGAGAAAAGTTTGGTGTCATAGTTGAAATGCTTTAAGCCTGATTAGGAGGTAATATCTATGATGAGCAGCGAGCGCACCAGATAAGCAAGAATCAGATACAGATTTTTGAAGTTCATTCAAAGGCCAGAGTTAATGTTTTGGAAACATAGCCTGTCGTCTACGTAGAGGACAACAACGACATGAATTTATCAGCGGAGTAATTTATTTGCTTATGAAAATCAGTTATATTACGCGAAATGTAGCACAATTCGTGACTAGAAATATATTGCTACACGCCTGTCAGGTTAGGCCTATGCCGGCAAACCTACGGGGCCTACGTGACAGGACGAAGGGGTCCGCACGACAGGAAATGGTGCACGTGTGTCCCCTTGCCCTCAATGTCGGCCTAAGGTCAGGCACCCCCTATATAAGCTGCTCTCAAAAGCGGGGGCGAGGAGATCGACTTTCGCTTGCCTACGAGGTTGCGGTCGGATGAGCAGGAGATCTTCGAATGCTGGACAGGGAGGAGTTGCGCCCATCCAGACGTAACGTAACGGGAGAGTTGGTGCCCGTAAGAAATACCAAAGAACTGTAGTCGTAACGGGAGAGCTTGTGCCCGTAGCTTTGAAACATCTAAGAACTCAATGATGTGGAAATTGAACCACTGTAAATAATATGTAAATAGGCAGCGAAGTGAATAAATGTAAATAAAGAAATATAGCCAAGAACCTAACTGGCGCATCACGGTAGGATCCGACCCAACCTGAGAAAGAAACTACAAGTGATAAAAAGATACGAATTATCGCTTAATGAAGGGACCTCATCGGAGAAAGTGAAGAATAGCAAGAGGATTGCTGGTGAGCTGAATATTCTCAGAAAAAGTGCCGGAGATTACATGAGGGAAAGTTACTATGACGCTGAGAGACCCTGCAGATTGACGGACACCGGAAGTAACGCCTGGAGCAGAGGAGCGAGTAGTGAAAGGGAAACCCATCGCTGAGACATCAACGCGTGGTCAACGTGCGGAGATCCAGAGATTGCTGTTTAGGGTAAGTCCCCACATTTAAACTGTTCCCGTTTTGGGGGTTTGCTTTGCATGTCACCTGTACTGAGAAGTCAAAGTAAGAATAGCAAAATGGATGGGGCTAGTACTAGTGAATTAGAATTAAAATTGAAAGAACTAGAAATTAGGGAGAAAGAAATTGCTTTAAGGGAGAAGGAGTTAGAAATTAGAATACTAGAATTAGAGCAAGAAAATAATGGACATTTTAGACAGAGAGAAAGAGAAAATCCAATTATGGATAATGTGGAAAGATTCCATAAGGTTTTGAAATCTTTAATCCCACCTGTACCTTCAGACGTTGGAGATCTACCCTTGTTTTTTGAAACAGTGGAAGGGGTTTTTGCTTCGCAAAAGGTTCCAGAGGAAGTACAGGGGAGGTTGATTGTACCATTGCTAGGTCACTTAGTGAGACCGTTATTTGTGAACTTGAAAGCTGAGGAATTAAATCAGTATGAGAGAGTTAAAGAGGAAATTCTAAAGCACAATAGATTAACTCCGGACGAGTATAAAAAGAGGTTTGATCAGGCAAAAAAGAGACCGAATGAGTCATGGACGCAATTCGCGGACAAAATTAATTCCTTATGGGCGTTTTACATTAAAAGTAAAAATGCGGAAACGGCAGAAGAAATTAATAACATAATAGTAGTAGACAGGCTAAAAGCAGAGATGCCACTAGAAACTAAACGCTATGTAGGGCTTCAGGAGAAGGATCAGGTTTTTAAACTTAGTGAAGCGGCCTACTTAGCGGAAATCCATGAAAAGACTATGGAAAATTCCTATTCAATTAAAACTAAATACAATCCGGAATCAAAGGAGAGGAATAAGTTCAAAATGGAAAGATATGATGCGATAGGGAAAGTAATTTGTTATAAATGTAAAAAGGAAGGTCATATCGCGAAAAACTGTGAAGAAAATAGGGATAAAGTAAGGGTACAAAAGGTAAAAATAATTAATAAAAATCCAGAAATAGAGAAACTGTGGCGGAACCAAGACAAGATAGTAGCCAAAGTAAATAGAGGACTTTTGGGGGATAGTTTAAAGGGAAAAGAAAGGATTGTGGCGGATCGTATGAAAGTAAAGGTTAATTACAGAAACAAAGAAATAGAAGGGATCATTGACAGTGGAGCCCAAATTTCCGTAATAAATCAGAGTTTATTGCAGAAAAGGGATATAAAACCAAGGGGTAGCATATTATTAGAACCGGCATTTGGCGAGCATATAGAAGCTGATATTATAAATATTCCTTTGAGTTTAGACAATGAACAATGCAAACGAGTAAAGTCAGAAATTTGTGTGACGGTAGCGAGCACACCAAAATTAAACGGAACTTTGTTGCTGACCCCTGGGGATCATGAAACACTTAAGGCCCAAGCCGAGAGTCTCTGTCCGGTAAATGAAGAAAGCACAGAGGGGGAGAGTGAAAAAGGGGTGTTCGCGGTTGACTGTGATGAAGTGCCACCAGGGAAAGGGAAAGAGGAACCCCTGCGGAGTGCAGAGGCCGAATTAGGAGCACAGTCGGAAAGAGAAAAATTAAAATTTCAGCAGCGAAATTGTGAGACGTTAAAATTCATTTGGGATGAAATTAAGAAAGGAAAGGGAAATTGCATGTTAATAGATGGAATTCTATACAGTAAAGGGGCGGTAGGTGGAAGCAAGGTAGAGCAATTAGTATTGCCGTTAGAAAAAAGAAATACAGTTTTAAAACTGGCTCATGAGTCAGTGTTCGGAGGACATTTAGGGTTTCGTAAAACTGCAGAAAGGATAAAATATTCTTTTGCGTGGCCATCCATGAATAAGGATATTACAGAATTTGTTGACGGGTGTGTCGATTGTCAGTTTAGAGGGAAATTAAGGACAGCGGATAGAATACCTATCATGCCTGTTGTAAGACCGGAGATTCCGTTTTCGGTCGTTAATTGTGATATTCTGGGGCCACTGGATATTAAATCAGGAAGGGGTCATAGATATGCATTGACGATGATAGATCAGCATACAAGATGGCCTGAGTGTGTACCATTGAAGGGATTAACTGCTAAGGAAACGTGTGTAGCGTTGTTAACGATATTTTCGAGAACTGGGATTCCGCAAATGATATGCACTGATAGAGGGACCAATTTTACTTCAGAATTGACGAAGGAATTTCTAAAAATTTTGGAACGACTCCAAGGTTCTCGACGCCGGGCATAAGGAATCGAATGGTTTAGTAGAGAGGTGAACGGTGTACTGAGGAGTATGCTTTCCTCCACCAAACCCCTACCCGTTAGCCGAGGCCTTAGGATTGCTTACGCACGGGGAGAGGTAGTGGGGTCTACGGATTTTACATGCACATATCCCCAAGTATACATGGTGGTCTTCAGTGGGTATCGAACGCGCGACCTTCCAGGTGGAAGTCCGACGTGCTAACCACTGGGCTACCACGGCCCTACTGAGGAGTATGCTATACCACGTCATGAAAAATGACCCTAAAAAAAACTGGGATAAACAAGTTCCGTTTTTATTGTGGGCGTACAGGGAAGTCCCGAATGCTACAACGGGGGTAGCACCGTTTAAGTTATTGTACGGGAGGGATCCGACGGGGCCTTTGTCAATTCTAAAAACAAAGTTTCACAGGGGAAGAATGGGTGCGAAATTTAGAGAGTAAAAGTGCGGCAGAATATCTGCTAGAACTGAGGAAAAATCTAGAGGAAGCGGCAGACGCAGTTCGATTAACCGCTGATGAAAATCAAAATAATATGGCAAGGTACTACAACAAAACAATTCAAAACTTAAAGTCCCCAACTACGAAAAAAGAATTGAAAAGTGCGTTAGGTTTATTCAACTATTACAGGGACTATGTTCCTAAATTTGCTGAAGTGGCTTTGCCACTGACTGAGTTGACCAAGCGCAGAGTACCGAATATAATTCCGTGGACAGAGATAGAGGAGAAAGCGTTCCTACAGTTGAAGGAACTGCTGTGTAAGGCAGTAGCGTTGTATACGCCGGAGGTGGGTCGCCCGTTCATCGTGTACGCGGACGCTAGTGATTTCGGGGCCGTTGCATGTTTAGCTCAGAAAGGGGAGGATGGAAAGCCACATCCGATTGCTTTCGCCAGTGTCAAATTTAGTCAGGCGCAGCGGCGCTGGGCAGTGGCGGAAAGGGAAGCCTATGCAGCGGTGTGGGCATTAAAGAAATTTGAGATCTGGACCTTTGGGGCTGAGGTTGAGTTAATTACAGATCATAATCCCCTAACTTTTATATCACAGAATGCATCTCCAAGTCCGAAGTTACAGAGAAGGGTCCTCGCGTTACAAAAGTATAAGTTAAAAATTACCCATCGTAAAGGGGCAGCGCATCAGAATGCCGACGCGCTCTCCAGGTTATTTTTAAATGATGAAGAGAGGGATGGTGACATCCAAGGTATGCTCTCGGAGGGAGATGGTTTAGGGGACTCCCTGTGTACATCTGCTGGACTGTCTACAGAGCTGTTAGCCCAGTAAGTTTTGGGCGGGGGGTGTCAGGTTAGGCCTAGGCCGGCAAACCTACGGGGCCTACGTGACAGGACGAAGGGGTCCGTACGACAGGAAATGGTGCACGTGTGTCCCCTTGCCCTCAATGTCGGCCTAAGGTCAGGCACCCCCTATATAAGCTGCTCTCAAAAGCGGGGGCGAGGAGATCGACTTTCGCTTGCCTACGAGGTTGCGGTCGGATGAGCAGGAGATCTTCGAATGCTGGACAGGGAGGAGTTGCGCCCATCCAGACGTAACGTAACGGGAGAGTTGGTGCAAGTAAGAAATACCAAAGAATTGTAGTCGTAACGGGAGAGCTTGTGCCCGTAGCTTTGAAACATCTAAGAACTCAATGATGTGGAAATTGAACCACTGTAAATAATATGTAAATAGGCAGCGAAGTGAATAAATGTAAATAAAGAAATATAGCCAAGAACCTAACTACGCCAACTAGGTTGTCGAAGACTACGCCATGTGAGGGAAATAATTGCAACAGCGCAGCGGTTAGTATGATTTTGTTTGTGCCGTTAGCTGTGGAATGTCTATAAATATCTCTAGAGTTCGACTGAGGAAATTTTAACCGATTTAAACTTTAATTTTGGCAACAAATGCCTGCAAGTCCGACCAGTCTGACACAGCTTTCGTACACAGCAGATTGTACACAGGATCTTCGTACCCAGCAATTATCTTCACGTCGAATCTCTTAAATGGTAATAAAATACTACGATAATTAAAATAAAGCTTAAAATCAACCGGAAAAATAAATACATTTCATAATTGTTTAAAATGAAGTATAGCCATTCTGAAGTATGCAATAAAATTAAGCCATTGATCAAATAATGAGTTGTAAAATTGATGCAAAAACATTAACAGCTACCCTGTCGACAGGGTGGCATAGTGGTAAGGCTCAGGTCTTGTACGCCAAGATCGCAGGTTCGAACCTGGCCCATGTCGCATGATTGTGCGGCATGTTAAAGATCCCTCGAGTATCCGTTTGGCTTGGATACTCTTGGCTAAATTAAATACCTAGTGCAATTCGCATCAAATGAGAGCTCGGGTGCCGCCATCTAGGAGAAACTCAGCGTTCAAATTCTCAGTGGCATGGCATCCACCGACAGTGGTGCTACTTGAAAAAATGGATGCCGATTACCTAGGTCTGCAAAGGTTAATGACCATACGCCGCCTCATTATAAAGAAAAAAAAACTTCAACAGCAACAGTTAATGTAATGTTTGCTACGTCTTATCTTTAAACTTAGCTTGTATATGGTTTCAGAAACAGTTAATTTCAAGATCATTTCGATTAGAAATCAACTTTCAAGGAGAGAGATTACTGTATGTGGGCAAAACCTTGATAACTGGAATTTTTGTCCCATCCGCAACGAATTTTCACTATTTTTTTGCACTTTATCCTTTTATCATTATAAAAGGAGCCATTATTGGCTCAATTTTCGTGTGGGAATTATTTTAGCATTCTTTATGTTCTCATTGAAAATTGAACTTGTAGAATAATTAATAATTTGAACTACTTAAGTGGAAAAGACAAAAAATTCTTTGCGGAGGTGACCTGTCATTATCGACGTTTGGTCCGCATAAACACTTTAAAGAAAACCAGCTTATAAAACGGATATCATATTCTTGCGATGAACCACAGGTTCCGGATTCGAGTTCTAGATTTGAAGATATAGCTCTGAGAAGCGAGAAGATTAAACGGTTGTTGTGACACTTCAATCTAAATCTCAACGAGCTGCCTGAAGCTTTCATATACTCAATGCGACATGGAGACACCCTAATGGCAGCAAAATATAGTGTCGCTGTCGGCGGTTGATTAATAAATAGCTGCACTAGCTTTCAAGTCAGCCATGACGGTCACTTCTCTATTGAGTTGTGCGCATGTGCTGACTGCGCTGTCAGCAAGCGTGTCAAACGGATATTCGCTGGTTCTAGTAAGTTCAACCTCGTTTATCCGACCCTCGTTGATGCTAATCTGCAGAGAATGGGGATCAAATTTATAGACTATTTTTTAAATTTAATGTTAAAGCAAGAAAATGGAAATGACTATGCTTTTTTTATTAACACATAACGTGTTGATTTTGTTAAATCATATTTTCAGAGCTTTTTATTGAACTAAAATTTGCTGCAACACGACAAATTGGACTGTTAAAAATGCAAACAGCTAAAAATAATCTTGGGGGGAAATAATTGAAATATTTTCTGAATAAACTTTTGTTTCTCTGTGTCTTACTGCTTTTTATCGTAATAAACTGTAAGAATGCTCATTTTATTATTTGTTTTCTTATAATACCCGGATTATTCGGATTTTCGATTCTCCGGATTGTCTTTGGTCCCAGTTCAGCCGAATAAACGAAGTTGTACTGCACCATTAAATATTCCCAAGCATTTCAGTAGCTCGCTAAACTATGTGATTTATGGCAGCAATGTATTTTAATCAGTTTTCCTTTCTCACAAATGGCAACACACATTTTTATTTCTTATTCTTATTTGTCTTTTATAATACTTTTCTTCATTCTTAAAAGTGAAAAGAAGATGAAAAATAAAAGCATTAAAAAAGAAAATAAAAGCATTTTAGGATCGCAAAACTCTACCTAAATCCAAAACTAAGCGAAAAAATAAATTGAATAATTTAATAATTATTTTTAAATAGCAATTTGGGGGTAAGTAGGTTTATGAGATGGGGGAATTGTGTGTCTTTCTGTGTGCATGCAATAAAATAATTTTCATACAATATGGAAATAGAATTTCTCAGTGCACTACCTTCATGCAAATCTTATTTTAATATAAGATACAGGATTTTTGTCTACTGCTACAAGTTTTTAATAAAATTTGATTTATGAGAATTCTTTCCCGCGCAAGAAAAAACAGCATTGAATATTATATTGCAATTTAAATGATAACGCTTTATTTTATTTCTGCACCTTGGTAAAATGTCTTTTTCGTTTTACTGTAGTACATTTAACGAAATAACATATATTGAGTACATATCCGTTGACTCCCTCCCCCATTGAAGAATAAGGGCTGAAACATTTCTGTAAAAAGACAGAAAGGAAACTGAGAGAGAGTATATCTTTAAATTTACTAAGAACTTTCTTCAAATCAAATAATAAAGTTTCTTGATAACAGTTTCTCAATAAATCAATAACATCCTTGTTTTTCCGCACACTGTACAACTAAACAGAACGATCTGTTAACATACAGTAAAACAACACTTGAAACATCTTACTACCAGTTTAAAAAAGAAATGCATTACGTATTGTAGGCGTACCGTTTGTTTCCAGCTCTCGTGAATAGCCCTCACAACTCGGGAGGCCTCTTTGGCCGAGCGGCCTGAGGCACAGGAATCACTGCAGCGTGCATCAAACTGAACTCACCTTCAACTTTGTGTACCAGTTGCAATGATTCAGCTCGCTCACAAATGGCGTCACTACTATTATCTGTTACTATCAATTCAGAGTCTTCTCTGTCTTTAGTTCTCGGTAATTTTACATCAGACTTCGGATAAATTACTTCCAGGAGATTCTCATGTATTTTCTGGCAAAATTATTTTACAGTGTGGATACAATTCTAAAAAGGGACAACCATCTAAAAGTTTCAGAAATAAATTGGCAGATGCACAAGCAGATACAATTTCTTAAAACATGATCTTAAAAGAAATAAAACGATAAGGTTTACCACAATAAAGCAATTACTTTTAGGTCCCAATCAAAAAATCAAATCTCAGAAGATTATCATCTTAAGTGTAATGTCTATAGCTACATCTATAATCTATAGCTGCAACTACGCACCCTGTTTTTTTATTAATCTTGGACTTAAACAACGGGCCACCTCTACCTCGATAAAAAAAATTTTATTTTTTTCCAAACTTTGATGAAACTCTTAATTATTATTTAAATGAAATTCCTTAATCCTACATACTATCAAAAATAAAACAACAATTTTAATGCTGTTTTATTCGGCAGCTCCTAACTTTTTCTATATCATCCAAGCCGAAGCTAGATTTGAAGAACGATGAGTTAATTAGGTAGAGAAAATGCATAAGTTAAGTAAATGAAACAATTCTTAAGAAGATTATTTCATAATCTTGTAGTTTTCTTATTCGTAAAATTGGTCAAAATAATGAAACGACAATCAAAAAGATACGTGAAATGCAGAAGGCAATGCATTTTTCATGATCTTTTAGTTGGGAACTAGAAAAGGATTATTTAATGAGCTTTGGAAATTCTTTCAAGAATTTGGAAGAAAGAAAAAACTTTTATAATGAACAGGAAATATTTTTCAGACTAGTGAAGATAACACTTTCTGTTTCTCTAACTATTTCAAAGAGAAATTTTATCAACGTTTCACGCATCAGACTAGACTTCAAGTTCAGATTATATTTTTAAACTTCGGAAGATGGTTTAAATTTTTAAATCTCAGTTTTAGGTACCGGAAAGTACTTCGATCAGAAACTTTATAGAACTCACTTCCAAGAAGAAGGATTTTAGATGAAACTCGAGATAAACTGTGGGATAAAATCATACAAAATGGATACCATTTTCTTGCGCGATAAGAGAATCCGGGGCCTATCTGATCAATGGTAAAGTGAGAAAGAAAATTTGAAAAACGTTTAAATAAAGAAAAGAAAATTGAAGTTCTAAAAAAATTTGTTTTTGATGTATACACATGCCAGAGGGTTCGGGAAAATCAGACAGTGTGTTACAAGTTTTGGTAGCAGCAACTGTACTGAAGCTGAAGAAAGCGCTTTCGCCATATTAGGCTCGATGCACACAGACGATTCGATTGTTGTCAATCAGTACAGTTCCGATGCAGCAGTACATTGCTTTAAATGAGCAGACTACACTGCGCAGTGTTGTTTCTAAACAACACCTCTATTTCTCGTTCACTAAGCTCTTGTTTTGTATTTTTATTTTTTTAACAGGTGGCCCCTTCTGTCGTTTTACTTTGTATGTAAGATCATATTAGTTAATATGGTTTTCCCAAGATCTTTCAAACTGGGCTTAAGGCTCATTTCTTTTGACAAAACCATAAGACATGTTGATTTTTTTTTAAATAAGAACTTCTTAATTTTTTTTTTACAAATTTTAAGCAGGAGTTCTATTTTAAAAAATAGCTTTCAATTGTTTACATAGTTTTAAAATAAAATAAATAGATGTTGTCCAAAAAATTTCGTGAAAAATATATATTAGGGCACCCTTTTTTAGCCTACTTTACCGTAAAAGTAAAATAACAATAATAATAATAAAGCATGTAAGAAGGTTTAATGTATCGTAAAAATACCGTTAAAAAGAAAGAGAAGTAAAAAGAAAGTGAAGTAATTAAATAAAGATTGAAAAATAAAAAATGTGAAAGTAGGGTTTTGAGACGGGGAAAATGTGTGTCTGTCGGTCTGTCTGTTCCCCCCTAATAACTTTTGAACGAATTGTCCGATTCGAAAAATTCTTTTTGCATTCGAAAGATCTCGGCAAGGACATCCCATTTCCATATTTAGCTCTTACGGGGAATTTTAATCCTATGTAAATCCTGATCTAACTGACCGATTTTCTTGGAACAAACTTTATCGGAAAGCTCTTTTAACGTAGAACATGAACAAATAAAAACTTCATCCAGAACTAAAGAGCCTATTTTCCTATGAAATTTTTTTGTCGGGATTTTTAAGGATATTTCTCAATGAATAAATGAATGAGTTAAAGAATGAATCAATGAATAAATGAATGAAGAAAAAAATGAATGAATGAATAAATGAGTGAATAAATACAAGAATGAGTAAATGAATGAATAAACACATGAATGAGTAAACGAATGAATGAATAAATGAACGGCTGAATAAAGGAAAGAATGAATGAGTGAATGAAAATGTGTTATCCGTTGAAAAAAGTATATTTGAAAAAAATAATTAAAGCTAAAGGAGAAAGAGAGGGAAAGAGATAGCTAGATTTTAAATTTGAAATACGGGAAAGTAGGCTCGCATAGTTATGGACGAACTTCTTGTTATTTAACTTTTCATATCTCTAAGCTCCAAAGCGCATGTTTTGTGCCCGACTTCAAACGGCGAGTGTAACATATACACCAAAAATATTATGTATCATGTTGCTGATATCAATAATCAGTTTTGAGTATTATGAGTAAAAAAAAATCTTCTGCAAATCAAAATATATATATTTACTTCAAATATCTAAAAACACGTTTCACGTGCTTAATTCATTTATGCCTATCTCATTCTTATTCTTTATGCAATCGGGTCATAATTTCTGCAATATTTAAAATGAGCACTTTTTAGCCTGCTTTCTCGTAAAAGTTAAAAAAAAATAATAATAAAGCATGAAAGAAGGCTTAATGTATTGTGAAAATATCGTTAGAAATCAAGAAAAGTCAAAAATAAGTTAAGTAATTAAATAAAGATTGAAAAATAAAAAATTTGAAAGTAGGGTTTTGAGATGGGGAAAAAGTGTGTCGGTCGGTCTGTCTGTCTGTCGGTCTGTCCCCCCCCCCCTAATAACTTTTGAACTAATTGTCCGATTGGAAAAATTCGTTTTGCATTCGAAAGATCTCGGCGAGGACATCTCATTTCCATATTTTACTTTTTGATTTAAACAATTTTTGTTGAAATTTGAACAGTTCAAAATCTCATTTCCATATTTTACTTTTTGATTTAAACAATTTTTGTTGAAATTTGAACAGTTCAAAAAATTTTAACATTAGCGCCTATGGGTGAAAATGAAGCAAATTATGTAAACTTTGGGTACAAGATATAAGTTCCCATGAACAAGCTCACTGGAAGAAGTTCTTGGCGTGAAATATTGATTTGAACAATTTTTGTTCATTTTTGAACAGTTCAAAAAAATTAACATGCCGCCTACGGGGAAATTTCAATCCTATATAATTTCTGATCTAACGGACCGATTTGCTTGGAACAAACTTTATCGGAAAGCTCTTATGACGTAGAACATGTACAAATAGAAAGTTTATTTAGAACTAAAGAGCCTATTTTCCGATGAAATTTTTTGATCGGGATTTTCAAGAATATTTTTTAATTAATGAATGATTAAATGAATAATCAAAAGAATGAATGAATAAATGAGTGAATAAATACATGAATGACTTAATAAATAGTGATTGAATGAATATGTATTAACCATTGAAAAAGGTATATTTGAAGCAATTAAGAACTAAAGCTAAACGAGAAAGACAGAGAGAGAGAGATAGCTAGATTATAAATTTGAATTCGGTGTATACGAGAAAGTAGGCTCGTATAGTTCTAAACGGAACTTCTTGTTTTTTTCTCTTTTTAAGGTTTACATTGAGAAAAATTAGAGACGACAATTTTGTTCATAAACTTAATGTTTTACGTAGATTTGTTAAAGAAAGAAGCAAATTAAGAAAATTGAAGCAAACTTAATGATACGCATAATGGGTACCAGATAATTTAAAAGAAAAAGTTCTCCTTCATAAAAATCAGCATACGATTCCTTAGGAGCTAGCATATATTTTACAAACTGAGCTTATTCTAAAACGTTAAGCTTATAAAGAGTACCTACTAAAATTTTCGGAATAAATTTCACAAAAGTCTCCAGAAATGGGATTAAAACCTGAGAACCCGATGGAATATTTCAATTCGTTACAACCTGTTGGCTAATACATATTTAAACCAATTTACAGTCAGATCCCAAGAGAGTTAAAACCATTCTACTATTTCCCGAAGTTAATGGGATTAGTACGAGTTAATGCGAAATAGGAGTATTTTAACAGGAAAAATTAATCTGTTTATAGTACAAAAAATTCGCAGATTCTACTGTATTATAGTCAATGTGTGTAGTTGAGAAATAAGTTTTAAAATGTTGCAATATATCGCTCTATATTCAAATAAGGTTTTATGTTTATTAGCCTACTTTCCCATAAAAGTAAAAAAAAATAATAATAAAGCATGAAAGAAGGGTTAATGTATCGAGAAAATATCGTTAGAAATCAAGAAAAGTCAAAAATAAGTTAAGTAATTAAATAAAGATTGAAAAATAAAAAATTTGAAAGTAGAGTTTTGAGATGGGGAAAAAGTGTGTCTGTCGGTCTGTCAGTCTGTCTGTCAGTCTGTCTGTCGGTCTGTCTGTCGGTCTGTCTGTCTGTCCCCCCCCCCCCCCTAATAACTTTTGAACGAATTGTCCGATCCGAAAAATTGTTTTTGCATTCGAAAGATCTCGGCAAGGACATCTCATTTCAACAATTTTTTGTTCAATTTTGAACAGTTCAAAAAATTTTAACATTAGCGCCTATAGGTGAAAATGAAGCAAATTATGTAAACTCTGGGTACAAGATATAAGTTCCCATGAACAAGCTCACTGGAAGAAGTTCTTGGCGTGAAATATTGATTTGAACAATTTTTGTTCATTTTTGAACAGTTCAAAAAAAATTAACATACCGCCTACGGGGAAATTTCAATCCTATATAATTTCTGTTCTAACGGACCGATTTGCTTGGAACAAACTTTATCGGAAAGCTCTTATGACGTAGAACATGTACGAGTAGAAAGTTTATCCAGAACTAACGAGCTTATTTTCCTATGAAATTTTTTGATCGGGATTTTCAAGAATATTTTTGAATTAATGAATGATTAAATGAATAAGCAAAAGAATGAATGAATAAATAAGTGAATGAATACATGGATGACTTAATAAATGAATGATTGAATGAATATGTATTAACCGTTGAAAAAGGTATATTTGAAGCAATTAAGAACTAAAGCTAAACGAGAAAGTTAGATTAAAAATTTGAATTCGGTGTATACGGGAAAGTAGGCTCGTATAGTTCTAGACGGAACTTCTTGTTAATTTCTGTCTTAGTGTTATTATTTTATTCAGTTGCATCGCCCAGTGCTGGACGGGCTATCTCGAGTATTGCTGCATTCTGTGGAGGAGGAAGACTGTTGGCTTGTTGACCCTTGATCAAAACATTGCTCTATGAAAATAAGGAAAAGATTTAGCAAAAAGTTCTTAATTACAATTTCATTCTTTGATTTTTTTGGACATCTTCCCCTTTTTTGACAGGTTGAAATTAAATGTAAAATTTTAAAACTTTTGCTTTGTTATAGAAAAAATTAATTAATAAGCCCATTGAGGCATAAAATAGCAAACGAAATTTAATGTAATTGTGGAATGAAGACAAATTCCGTACGACATACTTTATTACGCATTTATTTACCCCCTTTAAATTAATAAAATCTTTGTGTAACAATTGCACTCGTTGCATATTGAACTTTTGGATTGTACCATAGTAACAATAACTCTCCTGAAGAAAACTTGAAATCTCAATCGTTTCTAGAGATGTGTAATACACAAGGACCTCTATGAAATTTTTTGAAAATGATTTCCAAATCAACAAATACTATTTTCTCAACACCCTCTTCATTATTTTTTTAAATTACCTTATTTGTTTACTTCATTTTAATCTATATTTGTATAATTTTCTTCTTCCTAAGACAAGTTGAAAATGAATAAAACGAAATTAAAAGCAACTGTTCCGAAAACTGAGATTTAAAGATCTGGGGCATAAATGTACGGAGCTTCCTACGTTAATCATGATTCATGAGAGAGCACAAAGAAACCTTTCATATTTCTTGATTTCATTTCAGTTGCCACAGCCACCTAAGAATAATTTTGCTAGCTCTTTTAAAATGCAATTTATCTTTTTGAAAAAAGTTGACTTCTCAACACATGAGTCAAGAAACTCAATTTTCAGTACTACTAACAAGAAATTCTCTTAAAATATATTACTTTGGAATGCATTATCTTTGAAACGTTGCTGATCAGATGGAATAGCAGCAGTTACTCTAACTAGGCAAAAAAGAAAATTACTCTGACTACCCTACTTCAAATTCGGGGAGAATTTTAGGCAGAAAATTAAAAAAGTATTTCTAGAATCTCCGGTTACTTCTCAAGAGTCGTTTCTTGAAAACGAAAATTTCTTAACAGTCTTATAACAATCTCATTATTATTTATTCGTCAAATTCATTTCACTTCAGTTTTTAATAGTTCTTATTTTCGAAATTTATTTCACACATTTTGGAGCTAGTGCTTGAATTCCAAACGTATTAATTAAGACGTAATAGTGAAGAGTTGCTCCCGAAATTGCTTCCTTTAAATAGTAGGACCGGAGAAAAAATTTGGTACGTTAAAAATAAAAAGAACATAGTTTTTGTATAATCTTTAAGACTATTAAAGCGAGAGAACAAACCACGACTCAACAATTCAAGTTTTTTTTTTTTCCTAGTTAAACTTTGATACTTTCACAACTCATCACATGGTGGCAAAATCTACTAATATATCCATTTTATAACTGGTACATTTTTAAACAAAAAAATGTGTTTTTCTTTCTTTCTTTTTTCTTTCGTAAAATGTTACGATATGAAATTTTGTCCAATAAGTGATTGATTGAGATTTGTTGTCTTCATTTCACTTTAACTCGAGTAAAAATGAAGGATGGAATTTTACTTTCAGTAGAGGACATTTCCAAAGCTAACAACTAGTGCATGTTGGAATTAAAATTCTGGAAGATCTTACAAATTTGATTCTAAAATTATTTAGATGTTAAATGCACGAAATTAAAATCTGAAAACTTCAAACATAGTTAGTAAATATAGTGATGACTTTTATCCCCCATTCTGCTGTACCAAAATAGAAATTCCTATCTCGAAAGAGCCACCATTCCTCATTCTCGATAAATAAATAATCATCAAACAGAAATAATGAAATTATTTGGGAGCTCGTAAAATTTAGCGTCTGCAAATCCGTGCTCTTCAACCCACTTCCATTTGCATAATAAAAATTCTTAATACAGTACTCTTTTCGATAAATATTAATTTTCTGAATCACGAATTTGCCATCAGAATCTTTGATCTATGTTTGTACGCATAAGTTTTTGTTTTTTTAAATAGAGATGAATTTACATCCAGTATTATCGTCAAAGCTCGTGTAAATTCTACTCCATGATTAATTCATAACATAGAAAATTATAAACAGAAATTCGTTGGTTTAAGTTGGCTATAAAAGTTATTTGTGATGGATTTTTTGATGTAATTATTATCATAAAGATTGTTATGAAATATATATGAGTGGTTGAAATACTGGACAATAATAGACTGATAAATAGAATGTTTTGCTTCAAATTTCTCTTCTAGAACGATATTTTCATTAATGCAATTTAAGACATATTTGCGAATAATAAAACATACAAAAATTGATCGTTATATTTTTGAAAATTTCTATTTTTACGCATTTTAAGTTCTGATTTATAAATAAATAGTACACGTGCAACAAGAATTCGACAAACACTAATTAAACCTTTTACCTGTACACAAATAACTAACTCCCTTGCGATGTATATTCCCACACTTCTGTGCTTATATTCTTTCATGCGTAGCCTTCTATTTGTTTAGTTAGTACAGTTCAACCATGAACTAAAGCGATCTGACTGGCAGAGTGCCAAGCAAAATCCATTCATGTTCAAGGGAGGAACTGCTGGTATAAGGAATGAGCTGTTTTTGTTCTCGTTTAGTATACTTGATTTCTTCCGAACTGATGCTATGTGACAGTTTATAAACTTACTTGCATTCAACTAACAAAGAAGTAAAGATTCTGATTCGCGTACTAAATAAACGCACCTGCATAACGAACCTCCCTAAAACTCGAATGAATTCGTTCTTTTCTGCCATGCGCAGAAGCGTCTAAATGTCAAAATTCCGTGGTCGAACTGTAGCTCGTAATTTTTAAGAATGAACAGCATCTTAAGTTATATTCAAATGTATCCACGCATTTTTTGTAATCACATTTCGTTGAATTCCAGTGATTAAATTATTTGCTGTTAACTTTCATGGCTAAAGTTATAGCCCCCCCACCCTTTTTTCAGTTCGTAATTTTTTAAAAGATTATCGAAGAACAAAGCTACGGATTCAAGGAAAAATTTATTAGTCTTTATTTTAATGTACTATCTATGCTGCTCTAGTTTTACGATTACTGATATGTTTATATACAGTAAAATCCCGTTAAAACGCGGGTGTCGGGGGACATGTTTGGTACCCGCGTTATAAGATAACCGCGGTATAGTGAAACTATACCCGCGGAACCACATTATCCAAATAATACTCGCTTTTGTTGCATCATTTTTAACCTAATCAATTACTCGTGACGTTTCGTCTATAGCATAATTTTTTCTTTTCTTCTTTGCTGCCATTTTATTAACTGTAATTGCAGTGTAGCAGCACACATCTCAATTGCGCAAATCAGTCTATCGAGCGATAGGTTATAAACCAAAGGGTGTACATCAGGCCTATTACAATAGGGCTTTAAATGTTAGTGTGTGTGGTGGGGTGATGAAAACTCTTTGGCTAGAATATTTGTGTGCTCGAGCTGACTTTATTTACAAAGGTAAATAAGGAATCACCTTTAAATGGCAATGATAAAGGGTGGTTTAAACGTCGCGGGACATGATAGTCACCGCGGTATATCCGATTCCGCGGTATACTGAGGCGCGGTATAACGATGTTTTACTGTATTTATAAAAAATTGAGCATAATTTCATGCTTTAAATTTTTACTTGATTTTTATTCATTTATTTATTTATTTATTGTAGGAAGGAGAAGCGTAATAAAAAAGTCACTCTTTTTTTAGCGTTAGTAAGAAAACAAATCAGTTCTTTTTACTAAATTTTGAAGCATTACTTCTATATTTTTACAACAAAAAGCAGCAACGGAATTCCTGCATGTTCACCTTTTGTATGTTAAAAAGTGAAACACATTCTAAAATTGTATCAAATGTTTCAAATTACCAAGACCATTCTTGCTAAGGCATAATCATTGATACACTTTTTACTTAAACCTCATTTAAGGTTTGGCGGATTTTCCATAAATCTAATTAAACCTGATTTAAGACGCTGATGCCGAGATATAATCAGCAGATACTCGTATGTTGTGCTTACTATCTCAGTTTCTGACATTTGGGTGTTTTCGATGAGCTACCCTCTGTGTCACATTCTAAATCAGCAGGGCCAACTTCTGGCACGTGTACCCTTGATAATTATCAGTTGACTAATGCATGCACGCAGGAAGGTTTTTGATAAAAATCAGAAAAAAACAGTAATCTCATTCAATCACTGGCGAAAAGAAAATCTCCAGTAAAATCTTGAAAAATTGTGAATCTTTGTGTGACACATACCAAGTGTCACACAAAGGGTATAAAAATCAGACATGGCGCATTTTTAAAGCCTATATTACTAATATATTCACGTAAAAAAAAGTTCCTGAGCATTTATTAGGCCTAAAAATAGTGGGAATCACTGCGCAGTTAATAGCATAATCGTGCCCTAAGATGTAGTTGGACGAATATTCAGTAGATGGGGGGGGGGGGGGGCGGGCACAGGTAAATTTATCTTTTCTAAAAAATTAGTTAAGAAATGAATATTGAATACTGACATTAATAATTTTACACGAACTCCCCCCAAAAATATCTTCAATGCTTTTTAAAACAATATAATTCATTTCAGGCAGGGTGGCGTAGTTTTAAGGCGCTGGCCTAGTACGTTCAAGTTCGCAGGATCAAACCTTACCCAAGTCGGTGGGTTTTCCAGATGCAAAAAATCGTCAGCACCCATGGCGTATGATTATGTGGCATGTTAAAGATCCGTTGAGTATCTTTTTGGCTTGGATACTCTCGGCTAAATTAAATTTCTAATGCAGTTTCTCAACATCTACAGCTGAGGTGCCTCCGTCTAGAGGGAAAATGAGCGTCAAAATTTCAAGTGGTAATGGCAACCTCCGATAGTGGTGCTGCTCGAAAGAATGGATGATGCATTTCCAGCGAATGCACTAGGTCTGCACAGCTTAGTGACCATACGCCGCTCCATTAGAACTAAAATGTTGTATAGAAAGGAAATATATATATAATTTATTCATTTACTTCCAAAAAAAAAACCAAGTTTGAAAATTTTTTATCCAAAGTTTAAAAAACGAGCTTTAAATCAACAATCCAAAGTTTTTATTTTAAATGTCATATTGCTTTTTTTAGAATAACACAAGCCTCCGATTGTCTCTTTCAAATTATATTTTTTGTGTTTGTATGTTTAAAATTCAGACTTCATCCCAAGGCTAAAAAATATCTATTACGGAGAGATAATAAAATTTGCAATTGCAGCTGATATTTCCCATAAAACAGCAAGAAAACTTAAAATCTTGGTTTTCAGATACTATTTCGAATACAGCGCAATACCATCACAAAGTATTTTCGCGCTTTGTTAAATGCACTTAATCAAGTTCCACACAAAAACGGATTTAATGAATCAAATTACCTCACCCTTTTTGCGAGACACATATTAATGGGAAGTTATTTTTAACCTCTTCATGAAGTTTTTCCCCTAATTAATTGGTTGTGCTATGGGAAAATAAACGTTCATTTCACTTAAAGGGAAAAAAATATTGGCGTCGAGACTTAACCCCGTGAGTCTTATAGTCAAGTTAAGAAGACATTTTATTAAGAAGATTGGAAGGGACAAGTTTAATTCCTTCAAGAATGCTGAGAAACGAGAACTTTAGTATTAACATTTTTTATTAGTTTCGTTGAAAAAGTAATGAAAATTTTTTTTATTTGTTTACTCATTTTTTATGGAACACTTTAAAATATAAGTAGCATATATGGCTTCAATTTTTTAATTTAATTGCATTATAATTCATTTGAAAACAGTCTCAATGCCCCAAATTATTTTTTCTTACACGATTATAATTTTCCTTTTCACGTAGTTTAATTCCATGTTATCAGAAAGGGCTGTCACGTGAGTATTAATTAAGAGAAGAGAGCGGCAAATAAAAAAAAAGAGCATTTCAAAGCTTTAAGGTACATGTTAAGTAAAATCTATTTATAGCGAATACCGATAAAAAGAAATTTCCTTTACAACGAAACAAATTTTTTGACCGTTTTAAACCCTAATAGGATATAACAAGCATTTCATCACAGCGAAGTATTTTCCCAGTCCTTTGTAGTTTGTTCTAATGAGATTATAAGTAGAACTCTTGTAGCAATTAATGTTGAACAAATTTCCCACCGAAACTGGAATGCTTTCCGCTGTACATACTTTTATAATTGAATGCTCGATACGAGCATTACTAACTAGCGTTCTGAAATTGCATGGATGAACAAAAAAATGCTGCAACCCTTTTTTTATTCATGTACACAGGATGACAGGAAATTGCCGCCCAAAAATAAAATGAAACGGTTGCAAGAATATGTTTCATTTCGAGAAGAGAATACTTGCAAATATTCTAAATTTAGAAAATTATATATATATGCTTAAGAATATTTCTGCATTTGGAAAACACGACTCTAATGAATCATATTTCGAATAAATTTCTATTTTATGTCAAAATAGATATTAAAAGATTAATTACGTCTTTCGTTTCCGAAATATAATTGCAATCGAACAAAATTATTTTACATTTAAATCATGAACAAAAGCTAAGAAACATGGGAATTCTATAGAAAAGAAAATAAGGAATATGAAAATGAAGCATTAAATCTGAATACGTACTTCAATTACCAAATCTAAATTTCATTGGATTTTATTGTTAGGCAGTGTCATTGATTTTTTAATATCTATGCAACTAAATACTACGTTGAACAGGAATATAAATAAGATGACAAGTAAATTATGTAATAAACTTATCTCAGATCTTTATCTTTGCAGTTTTTTCTGAAAAGTTCTATGCCAAAAGGAATATTTATTGATATTAGCTCCAAATATGTTTTACATTTTGGATCAAAATTTTCTCTCTTAGGAGAAACTAGGCAAGTTTCACCCATCCTTGTATAAAAGTATTTTTCTATTATTCTTTTACTGTAATACAATTTTCAATTCGACATTATTTGTTAGCACTAAAAATTGGGCATCGTCTTACACTATTTTTTTATTTAGAAGTAAAATCCCTTCCATCCACTTCAGTGAATAATTTAACGAAAAAAAACAGAAAAGAAGACAGGAGAAGAAAAAATGTCATTAACATTGTAAAAAAAACTTCCTTGTGTCAAAAAAAGGAGTATTTTTAAAACAAATCTCAGGGCACGCACCCACCTTCACTGTACTGCGGATGCTTTGTGTACTCAATTTGGTTTTACTCTTCGGCTTCTTGAATTTGGTAGAATATTTCTGTAGAATATTTCGATGTATTATTCACATGAAAATTTACATGGGGTTTATTGACTGTTAAAGAAATTTGTATTAAAGAATGTTTCTTAAACTATGTATAGCTTTTTCGAACCCAATTTCCCAACACTTTTAATAGTGAAATTGACTGATTTCGGTTTTCTCATCCTTTTCCAGTTCTTCAATATTTAGTTCATCAGTTTCAATGGCAGAAAAAGTTGTTTCCGCAGTGTTACCATATGATCTTCATATCAAATTAAAATTTTTGCCACGGTAAGCTGAATAAGACTAGTTTTAAACTGTTCACACTGCCACACTATCCCGTCTACCACGTGTTCACACTAACCCCATGGTATCAATTATAATTTATCGCATAACACTGGTAAATTTAAGCTTTGCGAGACGAAAGTTATTATCAAAACATGTGGTGATTATATTCACCTACCTATCCCCTTTAGTTTCAAATTTGTAATAAAAATAGTCAAAATTCGCAGCTTAAAAGCAAATCATGAATGTACTTTTACACATAAAAACTTTATTTTATTGATTTCGAATAAATTATTAAATGAAATTTCATCAAACTTTACATGGAAGTGTATTTCAGTGCTATAAAACTTAAAAAATTTATTCAGAAACTTAAACTGAAAAATAACAGAATTATTCCCGTTGTCCACCACTAGCCCCTTCTCCCCTCCCCTAGAAAATAACGTAACTTCCGAAATTTCTTAACTTATGTACATTCTACGAAGCATGTGAAAATATTTGTCTTCATTTTAAATGAAGATAAAATGTGGAAATGTTTTGAAAATGGTTTAACAAGAATTGCAAGTTCCATTTATCTGCAAATAACGCACTTACACTCTACAGTTCCGTAAAATTAGGCATTTACTTCCGATCGCGAGCTTTCAACTACATCTAAAGTCAAGCATAGTCAATTCATTTGCGATAATATTCACTTGCATCATAATACGTGACGAACGTCGTAAACTCCAATAGAGGATAGAATGCCATTCATCTGGTCAATTACTATAGTTCAATTAGTGAAGAGGATGTTTAACATTCGAATTCTCTCCTCCAATGAACACAAGCTTCTCTTCGAAGCGAAGCATATTTTTATCATTAAACCGTAATGTATTTCAGAAATAGGTTTCAGAATTCGATGAAATAATTTAATTTATAAATTTAAGCAAGGTGTAGCCGTAAGATCGGCACACCGAAGGTAGGCAATGGAAAATAATGGTGAGCAATAGAAAAACATATGTATTTCCAAAATAAAATTATTTGTTACTGATACGATTATCTACAATGGAGGCAATTCAAGCAACGTCATTGGTCATGTGGCAGCGATAAAAGCAATGTAAACAAAGAAAGCCGTAGCATCGCTTTACTTCGATCTCGACAAATTTAATTAAAAACTAGGCCTAAATAAAGTTCTTCAACTTTACATAAAATTAGCACTTAATAAAACACTATAACTATTGTATTAATTAATAAATTTCTTTTATAATGATTAAATTAATTGTAAATACTGTGTTATAATCAGAAAAAGCTGTGAAAATAGTCTAATTAATTTTAAGATAACTAATTTTGCCTAGTGAACTCCACGTAGAACTCAATTGAAAATCTTAGTAAGCAAAGAGCGGATATCACGTGACAACGATGATCGCTCATGAATCCCTCTAGCGGTGAATTGCCTCCATTGAAACAAGTGATAGCTTTATATGTTTAATATTGAAATATTTCAGTCTCTTTCTCACTTGGATAGCTGCGCGAGGTTTCTTGAAAAACAGGCTAGTGCTTACAGTTCGAACACGGAATTTTGACATTTGGACGCTTCTGCGAATGGCAGAAAAGAACGAATCCATTTGAGTTTTAGGGAAGTTCTTTTTACAAGCGCGTTTATTTAGTACGCGAATCAGAAAGTTTGCTTCGCTGTTTGTTGAAAGAAACTAAATTTATAAACTGGCATATAGCATCAGTTCGCAGGAGATAAAGTATTCTAAACGAACTAGAACAAGAACAAAAACGGCACTTTTCATATACCAGCAGTTACTCCCTTGAACAAGAATGGATTCTTCTTGGCACTCTGCCAGATTGCTCTGGTTGATGGTAGAATGTATGGTCAAAAAAGAAAATAAATAAATAAATAAAATAAAATCCTACAGACAAACATATTTTACAAATGGGTAAAATGGATTCAGCACCCCATTATGGTGTTATATAAAGTTATAAAGTCCAAGGTAATATATATATATGTATATAAAGTATAAGGTTGTAAATATAGCCTAAATTGCCGATGTAAATAACGAGGGAAAGAATTTTAATTATCCTGACATGAAATCAGATTAAAACTTTAAATCCAAAGAGCAGCAAAAAAATTTATTATTCCAAAACTTTGATCGATGAACACTATTTTGTCTGGTGGTAATTTTCGCTTATAGTCTACGAAGAGTTATTTGCACACACTATTTGAAGCCATTTTTCTAAAATAATCAGTAGAAACATTGATGAAGTAGTTTAATCCCAAAATTCAATTTCATTTGTTTATTGTTAGTTATTAAGACTCATCGTTTAGATTTTATCTCATATGAATTCCAAAAGTAGGAATCATTAGTGGTTCGATGCAAGCACAAGATTCGTGAAATTCGATGAAGGACGTGCGTATAGAGGAATTTATTCCGGAGAGGGTCAAATCATAAGGAAACAACATAACGGAAACTTTCCAAATTTAAGTTTCAAAGTATTAAAAATATTATTAAAAAATGCATAATTTTGAATTTAGTTTGGGAATAGCCAGATCCCTTGAATCCCTCCCCCCCCCCTTAAATACGCCCTTTATATAGGTAGCGGATTATTTCAACGATTCAAGTTTTCCATAATTTAAAATAGATTTTAGAGTCCAACTTAAAAAGACTATTGTAACGAATACTAAAGCTTATCAGAATTGAAATAAGAATTATGTTTTACTTGAAACTTTTTGTAATATTTACTCGAGCAATTAACAATCAAAAAATATCCACAAAACAAATGTATACTTCTTTCTTTTCTTTTTTATCTGAGTATGTGTGTGTGTTAAAAACAAAACATTGAATTTTAACTGAATTACTTTTTTCCCAACAAAATATAGAAAAGATTGCATACATCAAAAATACATTTTAAAAATTTGAAAATCTTCAAAAATCATATTTTTGCATCCAAAGAATTAATAAGTCAAGTTCAGAAGCATGGCAAAGCCCATAACTGAAAAATATTGTTCTTAGTTTTGAATAAGCTGATCTTCAAGGTTAGTAACAAAGTTATATTTAGTGCTACGCAATGATTTATAAAACTCTATTACATTCACTTAAATCCTATTTAAGGGGGGAAATACGTGTAAAGGTCTCAAAAAGTTTTAAAAAATTTCCTTCATAAATCGATTCTACAACTATTCAATAATATACCCTGAAAATTTCAAAGCAAAATTTCAAGTCGTTTAAAAGTTATAAGCATTTGAGCGAGCGACCCTTTTGGAGCAGTTGAGCAGGTAGTCCCTCATGAATGACCTGAAGGGTATTAGAGAACGTTAGCAGATGTCATTTTATTTCTTTTAACAAATTGAGACCTCGGATAGTAATTTCTGTAAGTATTAGTATCTATAAGTATTAAAAAAAATGATTCATTACTGCCTTAAATTTCCCTTCAATACCGCTTTTTCTTTTCAAACGCGTTTTTCTCGAAACTACTTTTTTTTAATTTGCGTACACTCTAGCTCGCAGAGTTTTTGATCAGTCCTTATCAAATTTAGCACACATTTATTTACTTTCTATATACATGCCTTAGTTGAACTAGAATCATAAGCATATCTTTATTTTTAATCTTTTTTTTGTAAAAAAAGAACAAAAAAAAGGGTTGAAAATCGTACTTAATTTTCCCATTCTAAAAAAAAATAGCAATTTTCACTTTTTTGTGATGATTTTAGTTCAACTAAAAGAGACACTTATAAAAAAAGCAAATTCTAAAAAAAATTGATTTCAGATAAAAATTGTGACCTTCAGGATGTACGCAAACTGCCGACCGAGTGGCGACTTACAGCAGCCGATATCTCCAGTATTTTTCAAGATAAATGTTTGAAAATTTCAGCAAATGTTCTTCAATACACAGTAAAACCCCGTGAAAGCGCGGGAGTCGGGGGACATGATTGGCACCCGCGTTATAACATAACCGCGGTATAGTGAAACTTTACCGCAATCAACAATCTTCACGAAATATTACTCGCTTTTGTTGCATCATCTTTAACCTTATCAATTACTCGTAAATTTTCTTCTATTGTATTTTTTTCTCCTTTGCAGCCATTTTATTCACTGTAACTTCTGAGCAAGAAGCACACATTTCAACTGCACAATCATTCTATCGAACGATAGGTTATAAACCGTTTTCGAGGAATGCTAAGGAATCTGGAATATAAAGGTTGATAGCGCTATAAAAGAAGTTACCCACGCATAACTAGACTTATGAAATTGGAAGATAATTAAGCATTGAAGTGAACAGTTCCTGACAAATTGAGCTCCGCTCATATCAAGAGAAACAAGTCAGAGCCAGTCAGGGCGATTGCACCCAATTTTGAAATCAAGCTATATAGTGTACTGGGTTTAAAGACAGAAAAGCCATGAAACAAGTGCACACCAGGCCTATCACAATAGGGCTTGCAGTGGATGGGTGTGGGGGGGAAGGGGATCTCTTTGGCTAGAATATTTGTGTGCTCGGGATGGCTTTATTTACAACTAGCTGACATGCCCGGCGTTGCGCGGGATATTATTGCAGCATTCACAGGCCAAGTGACACGTGTCCAGAATTCTGTTGTAAATATATAAGGAAAAAGTTTCTTAAAAATCCAAGTAGAAGATGGGCAACAGTCCTTAAAAATCCCATTTCACAATAAAGCTCCTTAAAAATCACGATTGCATTAAAAACTACAGCCTCAAAAATTCCATTTAGACCATAAAAATCCACATTAAAATACCAACAACAGTTCATAAAAAATGGCCATTAGAGTAAAGGCAGCAGTAACTAAAATGCACATATGCATCATATAATTGTTCCGAAATGATATCAAGAGTCCGTAAAAATTGCAATTACAATATAGACAACACTACATCTAAAAATTTCCATCAGAATAAGAGCAATATTCTCTTTTAAAATGCCCATCAGATGAAGAACAACGGTCACTGAATATTTCTGCTACAATAAAGAAAACATTCCTTAAAGCCCCCCATTTGAATAAAGACAACTATTCCTAAACATCCCTAATAGACATTAGGCCCAAAAAGAAATTTCTATCAGAATAAAGACGTCACTGACTAAAATATACATTAGACTACAGACCTTTAAAAGCTGCTGTTCCTAAAATTACCAACAATCCATCTTAAATTTTCTATAAAAATAAAGACACCTGTTCCTAAAAATCCTGCTTTCAAAATCGTCAAAACATTTCCTGACAATTCAATTAAATAGCACTTTAATAAAATTCGGATGAAAACGGAAGAAAGAACGGCCTTATTTCCAAAGGCAAATAAGCATGCACATTTAAGTTAGAAAACCCTCAGTACTGAAATAATGCTAACGTGTGAAATTTAAGTTGATAGGAAAATAATAACGAAATTATGTCCAAATGGCACCAAATAGACAGAAAAAAATTAAATAAATACTATAAAATAAAACACTTGAGTAAAATATGGAATCAATCAAAACCACTACGTAAAAAAGTCAACATTAAGCAGAAGATCGCCAAACTGCATTATTGTTATGGAAGCATAACGCAAATGTGCCATGATCCTATAGTGTAAATTACGTGCATGAGTTAAAGAACAATATTACTTATAAGGATTATTGGCGCGGTTTGGAAAAGTTACGACGCGCAAAATATTATATTGAGAACAATTAAGTAGCTGGATGAGGGCGAAAAAAAACTTATAACCACTTGGCGGAATTTTAAATTTCATCAAAAATAAGGGATATCGAAAACCTTCCTTCCAACCTAGTTTTTATCGAAGAAAACAATATTAAGTCGCCAAAAAAGAAAGAAGAATCAACCTCAAGTTAAAGGTAATTGAAAATCATCAGCAGTTAATAATCCACAAAATATGCATGAAAATAAAATGAATTTTTAGAATTTGTTTCGCTGATAAAACGGACACTATACCATAACAAATAATGTTTCAGAAAATTGTTGAATTGGTACCATAATTATAAATCGCCAAAAAAGAAAGAAGAATCAACCTCAAGATATTGAAAATCGTCTGCAATCCACAAAATGTGTACAAAAATGAAATGAATTTTTAGAATTTGCTTCGCTCATGAAACGGCATGAATAAAGATAAAATATCATTTTTTCAATGTTACGTTAACAGAAAACATCTAGTTGGCGACAAAAGTAGTATTTATTTTGGCGAAAACTCAAATTGAGCAGATAAATTCAGAGGTAAGCTTTGCTTTAAATTTCGAAAACTACTTTAAATGAATATTGAGCGTGTTCTATTTGTTCTACGACCTTCAGAAAGAGATCATCTTGTGCAGTTTTTTACGGGCATTCATATGCTGCAAAAATCGAAAAGGTCAGTTGTTTCTTCAATGAGATATTTCTAAAATTCACGGTTTTACTTAAATTGGAATAACAGAAGAACAAATTCGAATTTTCGGAAAAACTCTTCGAGGTGCACGAGGACCTGACCCAAGGTACCTGTAACCAAATTTTCGTGCTTCTAGACCGTTCCATCTCGGCAGGAGGCGAGCGATACACACACACATACACAAACTCTGTTTTATTTATATAGATGGTAAATATGGATTCACCTTTAAACGACAATGTTAAAGGGCGGATTAAACGTCGGGGGACATGACTGTCACAGCGGTATATCCGATTCCGTGGTATACTAAGGCGCGTTATATTGGGGTTTTACTGTATCTATAAAATAACCTCAAAATCTCAATAAAATATATTTATTCTTTATACGTTAAAAAAACTCATGAAAATTGCTCTTAATACGCTGTTTTACACGTATCCCCCCCCCCCTTAACCAAATTACCATCATAAGCGAAATACATTGCATTAGTGTAGTTAACTTTGTTCCTAAAATATTATTCATCCAGCTGAGAGTTTTCTACCCAAAGACTTTCAGTACCATGATGCTTTTAGCTTTCAGATCACTACGAAAATTTGATTATGTTGCGTTTCTCCAAACATCATTTCGAAAAAGTTTTTAAACGTCATATTTTATGCCCGTGCTTTAATATACAACTTGAAGCTTATACTCTTACTTTCGTTCGTTGTTCCGACAAAGATAAACACAAACTTATTTTATGTTCCACCCCGTGGGATTGCAGTTATTCAAATTTCCTTTTAATTCATCCTGAAACAATTCTAAAGTTTTATTTTATATTTAATAATTGTTTTGTCTAAACAATTTTATTTGTAAGTTATTCTGGGGGGACGTGAAAATTTTCTCTCTTTCTCATGAGGAATTTCTTTTAAGCATTAAACGTTTTTTGCTTTAACATTGATTCATCTTTTAGCTGCTGCTCATAGATCCATGGGGCATTTTACTGTCACGTACTAGATGTTTTAAAAGTTTAAAGAATGAAAGTATAACTTAATTTTTATGGTTCAGAGCTAATTGTTTGGGATCTGAATAGTTTCACCGTACAATTCAAAAACACGAACATGATTTAGCCACAAAGCAATTTTTAGTATTTCGATATAAACGTCTATATCAATTATATTTCGCGGCCGATATTTTAAGAATTTATAACCGAAAATTCATAATTTTGTCAACTGGATTGTAATAACACTTGCAAGAATTGCGAAATTAATTATCTATGCATTTTAGTTCAGTTCTGAAGTTAAATACGAGTATATAAAGGAAGAAGAAATCAGCGCGAGTGTGTTATTAGAGTGCACTTGAAAAGAGCCATTCATTAAATCTGCGCTCCTCAACCTTTTTACTTCCCCATACATCCAAAATGAATTGAAGTAAGTATTGGATTCGTCAAAACTTTTGAATATTGACGGATTTACACGTTTTAACCCTACACTGCGCCGTGTTGTTTTTAAACAACATCTCTATTTTCATTCACTAAGCTCTTGTTTTGTATAATTTTTTACATGTGGCTCATTTTTTCGTTTTTTTTTTTTGTATGTATGATCATATTAATTAATATAGTTTCTCCTAGATCTTGTAAACTGAGCTCAAGGCTCATCTTTTTTCACAAAATGGTAAGGCATGTTAATTTTGTAAAAAGCAATAACTTCTTAATTTTTTTTCCTACAAATTTGGAACAACAAGTTTATTTTAAAAAATAGTCTTTAATAGCTTACATAGTTTCAAAATAAAATAAATATAAGTTGTCCGAAAAATTTCGGGGAAAATATATATTTGGGCAGCTTTTTTACTTATTGTTTTAGTACAACAATGCGCATTCGGGAGTAATTTTTATGCTCCTGCACTATTCGCAGTATAAACAAGAACAGGTGTCACTGGTTGTTCTATTTCATTTTATTTAGTATCTTTTAGAAGATTAATGTTATAAATATATAACAAATTAGCGTAAAGTGGTCGATTAAATTATTATTTAGGAATTTTGTTTGAAATCAATACGTGCTCAACCAAAGAAAAAACGAACATTATCGCATAGACCCCTACAGATGTTAGGTTTCTTGTTTAAAATCTTTTATTTAAATTAGTAAACTTCATTGGTAATTAAAATAAAAATTTGCACATGATGTAACTAATAATTATTAGTTACATGAGCAAATTTTTACTTAATTTTTTTAAAATTTATAAATAATAATAAAATATTTTAATAAATTTCACTATTTTATTGCTATTTTATGATTAAAATGCATACCTATTTATTATTGATTTTGTTTCATTTACTATAAAATGATTATATAAAAACATTATTATTGTTACCCCTAAATGTGAAGTGTTGTTTTTAAACAAGGTGTTAACTTTTCTCGAATTCTATTTTACCGAATTAAATAAGATTTTTTGTTAGTATTTTCTCCACTTATAACAAAGCACAAAAAAACAGAAAAAAATATTTTACAAAGAAAAAAAAATTGCGCAGTGTAGGGTTAAGGGGTGCTGAACCCATTTTACCCGTTTGTAAAACTGTCTGTGGGGTTTTATTTTTTTTTATTTTTTTACCTTTTTTTTCTTTTTCGACCATTCTAACTCAAAACGTAATGCATGGAATCTATGTGAGATAGTTAATGTAATATTTCCGTAAAATTAATAAAAAGGCTTTTTAAACAGAATACTACAACGCATCACGAAGCTTTATTTGTAAAATACTTGAATCACGTAAAAATGCATAAAAATAGCAGTAATACGTATAATTTTCCAACAGAATATTGCTAAGTATTTTATCGAAATTTCGAATAAATAAATAACACGTGAATGGGAAATATATGTCTTCTATAGAAATAAAACACACGGCATCATAATGCTTTCTGGGAAAAACTGATTTAATAAAAGATTTTAATTCTTTATGAATACGATTCCGTAATAAATCTTTGCGAATTTGGAGAATATATCAGAAAATTTTTGCTTTTCTGTCATAATATTGTAAAGCACTGCAGTTGTAAAATGAAAAAAGAATGCTAGAATAGGAATTATTTTTCTCTAAATAAATCTTTTATTTCCAAAACTACGGTGAAATAAATTGGAAATTTATGATGCTTCATGACTGAGGAACAAAAGGATAGAATAATCCTTTTTCACGTTTGCTGAGCGATATTTTTTGTTTTCAAAAGTTGTGTTGCCTTGTAAATTTTTTAAAGAAAGAGAAAATATGATTTAATATTATTCCACTATTGCTCAAACATGAATTATTCTTTCAAAAGCAAATTAAAACTCAAAGTTTTAAAATTAAAAAATTGCATTAAACTATACTTTTGACGTTTTTTCCTCTGGATAGGAAGATATTCCACGCGTTTTATTTCTCAATTAGTTCAAAAAATACTTCGTTCAAAACAAAAGATTTTTCTGTATTGAGGTATAAAAAACGCACTCAAATTTTGAGCAGTATCAAAAAGGGTAGTTTCAAGAGTTAATTGCAAAACTTCCTTCATTTAAAATACAACTCATTACGGCTTTAATGATTCACAATGAGAGGCTGAGTCATTTAAACATTTCAAAGCATTTTAAAGCGTTTTTTAAAACAGTTCTAAAAGTAGCATAACATGAAAACATTAAAGAAGAAATTAGAAGTGACGTAATATTTTTTTTTCCATATTGCACTGCAGAAAAGTTAAAATTTGATCGTCGTGTTAAAACTTTTATCGATTAAATTTGGTGAACAACATTTAAAATCATTATTTCAACGAATAATTTGAACAGCAGTTTTGAATTACGTAAATCATTTAAGAAAACAAAACCGATCTTAAACCATTGAATAACCATTGAGTAAATATAATTTATACTATAAAACTTGTTGAAAGTTAAGATGCATTTGACAGCCTGATTGGATTCAAAACATTGAGTTCACACCTTATAAATTCTGTAAGATGCATGCTAAATATATTTTTTTTAAAAAACATTACAAGCGTTTAAAGTAATAGATTTTTTGTAAATTTCATTATTAAAAAAATTATAAATTAATACATATTAAGAATTGAACCGGGAAGTAAAAAAAACATGTAGAACTCAGGAAATATCACAAAAAATTGCCCTCCGGTCAAGCTCACAACTGAGGCAATGGAAAATATGCTCAAAATCACTTCGATTTAATTAAGAGTAATTAAATTATAATGTAACAAAAGCTTTAAATTATCAGGTATTTATTAGCACTTTTAGGACGACTGTTTTTTGTAGAGACCAGTGCCTCATTCCTAGCTTAAGAAAAAGAAAAAAAATCAAGAGCCCTATATTCTTCAGAACTTTTTGACTATAAAACATTTTCACAGCAAATGTATATGACAGGGCATGATTGGATTCAAAACATTAAGTTAACACCTTATAAATTCTGAAAGACGCCTGCTGAATATATTTGAAATATACTACAAGCGTCACAGTTATGGATTTTAGGGAAATTTCATTATTAAATATAAAAATATAAATTTATACATATATGTAATTGAATCTGGAAATAAAAAGAAAAAATATGTAGAACTCGCAAATACCACCAAAAATTACCCTCTCGACAAGCTCACACCTGAGACAATAGAAAATACGCTTAAATCCCTTCGACTTTAATTTAGATTAATTAAAGCAAAGGCTTTAAATTCTCCAGTGTTTATATGCACTGTTAGGACAACTGTCTTAGTACACCAGTGCCTCATTTCTAGCTTTTAAAAAAAACTTCAACAGCCCTATATTCTTCAAAACTTTAGACCAGCTATTTCCATGCATTAATGGTCTGAAGTTACTTTAAACTCTCTAATATATAATTTTTTTGAAATCGGTGCAGAGAAGCTGAGCTCCCGTATTTCATTCAACATAAACAGTGGACGTAACAATGAACAAGTTTCATGCAGTATTTAGCAATATCCAAAACTTCAGTCAATGGCTTATTCTGCTGAACTTTCTAAAACAGCAATGGGTACTACTTATTTGCGACATTTGAAATAAATTGGCATTTGCTTGTTTCAAATGATGATTTATGACAAGCACCGTTACTAGATTATAGATGCCACAGATTGGAGAATAAGCTTGAAATTCTTCTTAAAGCATTTTTGACAAAAAATTATTAAACATTTTAAAAATATATGAATCTTCCAACCGTCATTTCAAAATCAAACACATTTGTTACAAATAAAAAGAAAGAGAAGTTAAAGGGAGTGTGATGGAAGAAATACAAATTTGAATGAACTGCAAAATGACATGAAGTGTGAACCGCATAATATCTTTTAAAAAAGAGGAAAACGACTTCAACTTTTATCGATGCTCTGACACCATGCTCTACATCAAATGTTTTAAAACTTTTCATGTTTTAACCTTGTAAATTTTCACGTGACGGATTTAAAATGTTTCATCCGTTTATATAAAGTAATGCTCATCTGATGTCCCTTGCTGCAATTTTATTCAAGTCGAAATATATCACAATCAAATCCCAACGAGAAAGATTAAGAAATATGACACATTAAAATTCTATGATATATATATATATATGTATATGTATATATACATTTATCATAGAATTTTAATATATCGTTCACTAATATGTCAAAGTATTAATGGAATGTCATCATTCTAAAGCTCTTCGTACACAATTTCCTACTAATCAAGAAAAATAAAGGTATTAAAGTAGAATTTAAATTCAAAGAGTGTACAAAGAAATAAGAATATGCACATGAATATGCAGTATGAAATCCGCTTTCCAAAAATCTAAAAATTGCTTCCCGAAATTCGGTGCTTAATTCGATGTTTACAAAATAGTTTAACCCAACGCACGATGCCAAAAACATCCCCGCTTAAAAAGAGATTTATGACAGTCAGCGATAGGAAATTTTCAACCATTCAAATCACGCTTCATCAGGAGAATCCTAGCATTTTCCAGAGCGATAATTTATCAAACGAGACAATTAACAATCTCGTCGAACGGGAATTGTTTTCCAAACTGTTAGTCGTGAGGAAAAAGATTATTTAAGAGCGAGCAAAATATAATAATATAACTTGAAAACTTGCGGAGCCATGAAAGAAAGACAACAGAAGAAAAAAAAAAACAAAGCAAGAAATGTTTTCTTTATGTTACTCACGTGGCACTCTTCTCATTTTCTTCGGGAGAAAAAAATTTATTTCCGCAAAATTTTCTTAGTTATAATTGATCCTTTTTTTGTCTCTTTTCTAGAGTTCTTTGTGCGTAATTTTTAATATTCTTGTTTTTTATATCTCGTTCCAATTCACGCGTATTGAAAAGCGCATTGTGGAATGTTTCAACGACTAATCCTAAACGCTCGTATTCCACCGGTGCTGTTTGTTGACTGGGAGAGCACGCCAATATTGGCGACCACATGAACATTTATCCACGCCAATGAGTCGTTGACTGGGGGTATCGCCGACAATCACGCTTTTAGCGGAAAAGCAAATGCGATTTCTCTTTCCATTTTTGTCTTTTATTCAGTTGTAGAAAGGAACCCTTCCGAACTGTTTTGGGAAACTGCATGTATTTGTTTCCCTAATATTTAAATGACAAAAAAGCAGCATTTTTGCTACAAAATATTTTGGTTTTTTATTTTCAAACCAAAGAAAGATTTTAATACTGTTCAGATCGTGTTTTCTAACGAAACAACCTTAGTAGAAAACTGTCTTACTCAAAAAAAAGTGTTAGTGCACATTTATGCAGACCCGTAATTTGGGTGATCAGGAGGGTGTCATTGCCCATCCCCCCCCCCCCGACATTTAGAAATACATTGTGTTTACACATGTGATTAGGTATTTTTTTTTTTTTTTACCTTTAATATGCATTGAATGTATACCCTTTGCCCCCTCCCCTTTGGAAAATTTTAAAATCACGGGCCTGCATTTATGACACAAAAAATAGTGTTGAAATTATTTATTATTATTCTAAATCAGTAATTAAAAGTGAAGAAATTATCAGATTTTTAGATAAAATTGTTTTCTGCGAGAACGGCGCTTATCAAGGGCAACGCTGTGGCAGAGAGAATATTTTATTTTATTAAATCAATAAAATTCCATATCCCCCTTCAACGCTCTTATTAGCACGAAGAACGACGTTTCAAGAATACGTTTTTTCGGCAAATATGCTTATTTCTTTTCGGGAAATCTGCGCATTTCTTTTCGAGGGTAGGGGGAGGAGGTTGAAGGAATAGGTTTTTTACGCACACAATGCGCTTATCACAGGCAATGACATGGCGGGACTACTTTATTTTGATGAAATTAACAAAATGAGCATTTCTTGAAGCGGGAGGGGGTTGTGTCTTTCAATCTTTCATCACGGGTTGCACGATGCTATTGCGGGAATACTTTATTTTAATAAATCATTAAAATGTGTATCTTTTCCAAGGGAAGAGGGCATATTTCTTTCAAGATCTTAGCACGAAAATGCCGCTGTAGGAATACGTTTTCAGGGTGTAGAGGCTTTTATCACTGACAAAGCCGAGTCGGAAGGGTTTTATTTTACTAAAATCGATAAAAATGTGCTTTTATTTTTTTTTTTCAGGGAAAGATGAGGATATTTCTTTTAGACTCTTAGCATGGGGATTTTTTTCGACGATGGGGGGAGAAGCTTGCGGCAGTACGCTTTCGGCATACACACTCGTTTATCCCGGGCAACGCCATAGCAGGAATACTTTATTTCAATTAAATCACAGAAAGAAGGCGCGCTTTTTCCAGGGCGAGGGGATGCGGAGTGTTAAGTTACTTCTATGTCGACGAAGGCGACTTCTTTAATCTCTGAAAACGGGTAACGCCCTGAGCGACTTCTTTTAAACTCTTAGCACGGGCATCACCTTGCTTCTACAGCTGGCCTAATAGAATTTCAAGAACAATCTATTTCACTGCTTTAAATGAATAATTAAAATTTTTAATTTCCTGTTAGCAGTATTCATTTTTAGATTATGATCTAGTGACATGCCAATTAAAACCAAAAAAAAAAGAACAATGTAAATCTACGCAGAATGAGCATCCACAATGTATGAGAAACTCTAAACTTTCAAAAGCAAAATGAAGAAATAACAAGAAGTTCCGTCTAGAACTATACGAGCCTACTTTCCCGTATACACCACCTTCAAATTTATAATCTAGCTCTCTCTTTCTCATTTAGCTTTAGTTCTTAATTTTTTCAAATATACCTTTTTCAACAGACAATACATATTCGTTCACGCATTCATTTTTTCCTTTATTCAGCCATTCATTTATGCATTCATTCGTTTACTGATTCAAATGTTTATTCATTCATTTACCCATTCATGTATTTATTCCCTCATTTATTCATTCTTTCCCTCATTCATTTATTCATTGATTCATTCTTTCCCTCATTCATTTATTCATTGATTCATTCTTTCACTCATTCATTTATTCACTGAGAAATATCCTTAAAAATTCCGATAAAAAAATTTCATAGGAAAATAGGCTCGTTAGATCTGGAAGAACTTTCTATTTGTACATGTTCTACATTATAAGAGCTTTCCGATAAAGTTTGTTCCAAGCAAATCGGTCCGTTAGATCAGGATTTATATAGGATTGAAATTTCCCCGTAAGCACTATGTTAATTTTTTGAACTGTTCAAAAATGAACAAAATCTGTTCAAATTGATATTTCACGATAAGCGCTTCTTCCAGTAAGCTTGTTCATTGGAATATGGATCTTGTACCCAGAGTTTACATAATTTGCTTCATTTTCGCCCATAGGCGCTAATGTTAAATTTTTTTGAACTGTTCAAAATTGAACGAAAAATTGTTCAAATCAAAAAGTAAAACATAGAAATGAGATGTTCTCGCCGAGATCTTTCGAATGCAAAAAGAATTTTTCGAATCGGACTTTTCGTCCGATTCGAAAAAGTTATTAGGGGGGGACAGACCGACAGACCCGACAGACCGACAGACACACATTTTCCCCATCTCAAAACCCCACTTTCAAATTTTTTATTTTTCAATCTTTATTTAATTACTTCACTTTTTTTTTGGCTTTTCTTTATTTTTAACGATATTTTTACGATACATTAAGCCTTCTTTCATGCTTTATTATTATTTTTTTCACTTTTACGTGAAAGTAGGCTAAAAAGGAGGTTAATTGCTCCAGAGTTGATGAGATATAAAACTGAGAGAAAAACAAACACCAAAGACTTTACTTGAAACCGAGCTGCAGATTAAATATTCCCCTCGCACAGAAATTTTAATGTTGTGTAACTAAGATAAACCAAACTACCCAAGAATAAACCTGAATGAGAGAGAGATTTTTAGTTCCAAAAAAAGCTGTTGTCATTTGTTAATACATATCCTTATGTTTGAAAAGCCAAAAACTTAATTTCCTGTGCTTAAAAGAATTGTATGCTTCCACAAAGAACGCCTTTCAAAGTGCTGAAGTTAATGACTTACTCGAAAGGCTATAACAATGCGTGTGTTTCACAAGATACTCAAAGAAAATGCAAAATTTGTTCAGGACTTTTAAAATGCGTAGATTTTGTTAAGATAAGAAAAGCTCAATATGGGCTCATTTATTATTTTAATTAACTAAATGCTTACTAAAAGGGTATACTTACCTGGTTACATGAATTTTTTCCTTATACAAGAGCCACTGTTAACCAAGCCCCGATTAACCGAGTTCCGGGTTAACCGAGGCCTTTGATAAAAACGCCTTTGGTTTCGGACATTTATTAATTTTTTTTTTTTTTTTTATAGCGGTCAAATGGCACTTTTGCTGATGGCGCCGTCACTGACTGCAATTGGCTGACGTCAGCTCTTTTCATTTTTCTAGTCAACAGTTCGTTTACGGTTTGTTTATCTTCGTTTGTACCGTACTGTATTGGTTACGTTGATGCGCAAACAAACTGTTGTGTCTTTGGAGACTAAACTACAAGCCATCAACAGACTCTATAAAGAAGAGACAATTTAAAAAGTGACAGATTTAGCTGTGGGAAAATCATCATTTCATAATCTGTACAGTAAATGCCTTTTTTCACATCTGTGACTACCTTTTCAGTCATTTCACCCGTTTACCCACGTTTTCCTCTCGATTTGGACAGTCCGGATCCGAGTTTTCGATTATCCGAGGTAACTTCGGTCCACATTACCTCGGATAATCGAGGCTCCTCCAGTATATCTATTTACCTGTTCATGCATCTTTTTCTTCTCTTTTCTTTTTTTTTTAGTATTTCGAAATCAAGCTCGCACATTTCCCCTTTCTTTGAGAAAAAAAGGTTTTTATGTATGTGTGTGTGTATTTAGTAAAGTGTGTGTGTGTATTTAGTCAGGGTTCACACTGGGGAAAAATACAAGGTGGGATTTTCCTCCTTGACCAAAATTTTAAGTGGGATTTTTAAAGTTTAAGCCTAAAAAAAATTTTTTTTTGAGTGGGATTTAAAAAAATATTGCGGGAATCGCGCGATCGCGCGGCCTAGCGTGAACCCTGATTTAGTACAGTGTGGGTGTGTATTTAGTAAAGTGTGTGTGTGTATTTAGTAAAGTGTGTGTGTATTTAGTAAAGTGTGTGTGTGTATTTAGTAAAGTGTGTGTGTGTATTTAGTAAAGTGTGTGTGTGTATTTAGTGAGTAGTGTGTATGTATGTAGTGAGTAGTGTGTATGTATTTAGAAAAAAGTGTGTGTATTTCTTACTGTGTTACCTTTTTATGTAATAAGGTAAAACCTGGTGAGATTGCGCAGTCGCGGAGATGGCACACTTGAATTTTTGGAGGGAAGGGAAGTGTGTCAGTACACCGCGATTTCAGTTGTACAGCCACAACAGCACAGTGTCTACTTGAATTCATAATTTTTTTCTCTGAAAATGTATGACACAACGTCATTTTTATTGTTTGCTTTCCAATATAAGAGCTTGACTTTTCATTACTGAAAATAGTAAATTAACTGTGTGCACTAGTAAACTGTAATAAAAATTTTTGCGTTAAGAAAGCACAAATAAGCATTAAAATGCAGACATATGTTTCGGGATTGCTTGGAATCCCTTTTTCAGTGGCGTTCTGCAGTCGCTAGTAACGGGTAACAAAACTATAAAATTTAATAGCACATTTATTGCCCATGCTGCGCAATAGTTCATGAAAATATGATTGGAAAACAACAAAGTTTAAATTAAAAGTAGAATTACTTTGTTATGGTTTTTTATTATTATTAAAATTTATTAATCCAGTAGTAAACATGTCTTCGTAAAAAATATCTTAAAAAATTATTTTCCCGATAATGCGAAAAAGTTGTGGAATAGTATGGGAAATATACGCAAAATTTTAACTCAATCATTAAATACGAGTATCTTTCAGTTCTGTTTTCGGGTTAAAATGTACAAAATTCGCAAAAGTTGGGAAATTTACAACGATATTGAAATTTATATCTATTTCTCATTGCGATAAAGCAGGAAAATTGGTATAAAATACAGTACAAAATTCAAAGTTAATGAGTAAATATCTTCCGGTTCCACTTTGGAGTCTGTAGATAAGAAAATAGCCAAAAATAATGCAAAATTTTAAGTTTCTCTCTCTTTGCACTAGCGTGGAAAAGGTGGGAAATTATAGTAGAAACAAACGTACAAAATTTAAAATACATCAATGAATATCTTTCGATACCAGTTTGAGATATAAATTTTGGAAATCAGGTAATAGTAAAAATAAGTGCACTTTAAATTTTGTAGATACGCTTCATATGCCAGTCCACAACTTTTACTTAGTATCGGGAAAACAGTGTTAGTATTAAAGAAAAAAATTTCATTTTTACACTCTGGTCTAATGTATATGTAAATTTATTATTTCTTTTTTTTTTCTTTTACGTTAGCAATTAAAAATTCCGCCATTGAAATATAAAATAAATGGTTTAACAAAGCAATGAAAAGGCCGAGCTCAGCTTATTATACACGTCCAATACCCGGCTAAAAATAACGTTGTGTACAGAATAACTGCTGGGAAAGGTATTCTATCGACTTGTTGATCCGAACAAGTCTTCTGTAGTCTGTATATGTAGAGTGGAGCCATTGTTTTTTTTTTTTTTTTTTTTTCAAAAATTATTTTAACTTTTTATTTTAATCCCTGCAAACAATTTAAATTTCAAGACATTCCAATAATATAAATTTACTTGATGGTAACAATGAAAAATTTGATAACGCATCGGATGTTACTTTTTTGCTGCAACACTGTCATAGCTCATCAACAGAGCGATTTACTAGAAATTTTCACTTTTAACCAGATGTAACCCCGTATAGGTGAATTTTGCTTAAGCTCCAGATATTTTTTTCTAATTTCTAGAAGTATAATTACTAAGCGAATATTGAAAACCGCTTTTGTATAACGACTACTTTGGGGGAGATCTTATACGTTAAAGTGAGTCAACATTTACTTTTAGTTTTCGTCTACTAACAGAGAACTTCGATTTTTAAAGGTATTTTACAGCAAATATCGTGTTTGGCAATAAATTTAGTGATAAATAATTTCTAAACTTTTATGTTTTATTCCATTAGTCATTCTTAGTTAAAAACTTTGAAATATTTAAATACCATTTAAGAGAAAATGTATATTTATTATAAGGGTAATGTTACATGTCCTTTAAAGGGGGAGTCTCAAATTCTGATTTGGTCATTACCTAAGCTGACAAGGGTGGTCAGATTGTTGTTCTTAATAAATCATCTTATGTTGAAACAAGAAGTTCCGTCTAGAACTATACGAGCCTACTTTCCCGTATACACCAAATTCAAATTTACAATCTAGCTATCTCTTTCTCTCTCTTTCTTATTTATCTTTAGTTCTAATTATTGAAAATATACCTTTTTCAACGGATAATACATATTCATTCACTCACTCATTCATTCTTTCATTTATTCAGCCATGCATTTATTCATTCATTCGTTACCTCATTCAAGTGTTTATTCATTCATTTACGCATTCATGTATTTATTCACTCATTTATTTATATTTTCATTTATTCAATAATTTATTCACATTCTTTTCCTCATTCATTTATTCATTGATTTATTATTTCACTCTTTCATTTATTCATTCATTCATTATTTCACTCATTGAGTCACTGAGAAATATCCTTGAAAATCCCGATCAAAAAATTTCATAACAAAATAGGCTCGTAAGTTCTGGATAAACTTTCTATTTCTACATGTTCTACGTTATAAGAGCTTTCCGATAAAGTTTGTTCCAAGCAAATCGGTCCGTTAGATCAGGATTTATATAGGGTTGAAATTTCCCCGTAAGCTCTGTGTTAATTTTTTGAACTGTTCAAAAATGAACAAAAACTGTTCAAATCAATATTTCACGCCGAGAACTCCTTTCAATACGCTTGCAATAGGAACTTGGCTCTTGTGCCCAGAGTTTACAGAATTTGCTTCAATTTTGTCCATAGGTTAAAATTTTAAAATTTTTAAATGTTAAAATTTTTTGAACTGTTCAAAATTGAACAAAACATTGTTCAAATCAAAAAGTAAAATATAGAAATGAGATGTCCTCGCCGAGATCTTTCGAATGCAAAAAGAATTTTTCCAATCGGACAATTCGTTCAAAAGTTATTAGGGGGGGACAGACCGACAGCAGACAGACAGACCGACAGACAGACAGACCGACAGACCGACAGACACACTTTTTCCCCATCTCAATACCCTACTTTAAAATTTTTTATTTTTCAATCTTTATTTAATTACTTCACTTATTTTTGACTTTTCTTGATTTTGAACGATATTTTCACGATACATTAAGCCTTCTTTCATGCTTTATTATTATTATTTTTTACTTTTACGGGAAAGTAGGCTAAAAACTGATGACTTAATTGCTTCTGGTCCTTATTCTGAAATTTAGGGGAGACTGGGTACGGTTGTGCCAGGTTACGGTTGTGACAGTCGTCATATTAGCGGAACCATAAGGAATAACAAGTGTGGGAGGAGCGGCTTGCCTGTCTGAACGTGTGTCACAGTATAGCATCAGCCATCGCGCGACATTAACGCTAGCAGAGGCCTTCATTACTTTTTAACAGTCAAAAGTAAGTATTTTTATTCGATTTTTGAAAATAATTGTTGTTGTATGCGTACAGATAGAGTAATGAATGTTTTTCCTCGTTACAAGTTCAACATTAGTGGTTAAATAGCAGTGATTACTTTGTCCGTAGATTATTTTATATTGACATGGTGGGTGTTCTTTTGCAAAGGAGTGCACTGGGTGCGGTTGTGACATATTTTGTGGGTATGGTTGTGACACTAGTCAAATTTGTTTTTTTTTCCTTTAGATACCCAGACAACGCTTGAGGAAGACAGAAAGAGGGCAGTGTGACATAACAAAATTTGAAGACGCTTTTAAAGAAGTGAAACGCGGGATTTCTATACGGAGAGTTGCGGAAATGTACGAAGTTAATCGTATGTCTTTGTTACGATACATATGTAAACGCGATGGAATACTATGCCTCCTTTATTTGTATTGCCTCGGGTCCGCTATCACGATAATTTTGTTAGGGATGGGCCAGTAGGATCGATTGGGACTGCAAATCCTTCAGGCTGGATGCAAGATGCATCGTTCCTCAGATTTCTCGAACATTTTAAGAAATTCTCTAATGCTTCTCCAACGCACAGGGTCTTTCTACTACTGGATAACCATTCCTCGCATATCCACATTAATTCATTGGATTTTTGTAAAGAAAATGGAATCACTTTACTTTCATTTCCTCCACACTGCTCGCACAAACTGCAGCCCTTGGACAGATCTGTCTGCGGACACTTAAAAAAGGCTGTAAATACTGCTTGTGATGGATGGATGCGGAGTTACACTGGAAAAACCATGACAATCTACGATATACCAGGTATTATCAAAACTGCTATGCCTCTGGTTTTCACACAAGCGAATATTCAGGCTGGTTTTTGTAAAACTGGTATTTATACGTATAATCGTAATATACTCCAAGAAATAGACTTTGCACCATCTTTTATAACGGATAGGCCAAACCCTGACGCTAGTGAGAACACTCCGGGACCTAAAGATGAAATACCGCCACTTTCAGCTTCGTTATTGATGAATCTTCAATTCCACATCCAAGCAATGTTCAGCCAACTGCATCATTCTCAGCCACACCACCTGTTTTTTCGCCTGAAATTGTTCGGCCTTTTCCGAAGGCTCCACAAAGAAATACAAGAGGTTCCAGAACCAACAAGTCGACTATTTATACAGACACGCCTGAAAAAAAGGCAGTCAGGCAAGAATATGAAGAAAAAGAAAAACAATTGAAAGCTAAGCAGGTAAAGAAAAAAGGAAGAAACAAAGCAAGCAACAGGAAGACATCGCCACCGTCATCGGATGAAGAAGAGTTTTTGTCTGGTTTGTCTAGGCGCATATTCTGAAAGTAGGGCTGGTGAAAAATGGATCAAATGCCAAGGAAAATGTGAGCTCTGGTCCCACTTAGAGAGCGCAGGTGGTAGTCGCCAATACATTTTTAATAACTCTGATGAATCTGACTAGATCTAAATTAAATATTATCTGCAATAAAAGTGGTTTTGGGCCATTTTGGTGTATTTTTCAACCTGTTACTACCGACCCCAAGCACTGTCACAACCGCCCCTGGGGTGTGGTCGGTTGTGACATTTTTTCCTTTTTTTCTAATATGCTCCTATGAGTTGACTATTGTACTCAGGGACAAAATTTTAGTATTCATACGTAGACCGATAAACACTTTACTTATAAAAACAAATTCTATCCAGCTAACAGGCATACTAACGAATTTATGGGCGATCAAATAAAAATTGTCACAACCGTACCCAGTCTCCCCTATAAAGATCCTAGCGACAAGGAGTTAAAAGCTATTTCTTCTGCTGTTAAGTCTGTTCATTCTATTCCTTTGATTGCTAAACGGTCTGTGATTCCTTCTGTTGCTAATTGTGCGCGTTTCTATGCTTTACCGAAGGTACACAAGGCAGGTATTCCTTTCAGACCAATTGTTTCCAATATTGGCACTGCTTCATATAAACTTTCCAAATATTTAGTTTCTGTATTTTCTCCACTTAGGAGTCGGAATGTTTTCATTGTTAAAAATTCTATCGATTTTGTTAAGAAACTTCATAACTTCGTTCCGAACAATTCGGTTATGGCCTCTTTTGATGTTAATTCTTTGTTTACTAATGTTCCTGTTGATGGCGCTTTGACTTGCCTCAGGAAAAGGCTTTCTGAATTCCATTTTACTGCTGTGGAAATTGAGGAATTAGTTTTTCTTACTCGTGTGTGCTTGCAGCAGAGCACTTTTGTATTTAATGGTAAATTCTATGCTATGGTTGATGGCCTGGCTATGGGAAGTCCTCTTAGTCCTATTTTAAGTGATTTCTATATGCATTATTTTGAGGAAAAACTATTCCAGAAATTGCAATTTCAATTTTATGTTCGTTATGTGGATGATTGTTTTTGTTTTAACGGACAGTAACTTGTTAGGTATTGATGATGCTCTTTCTATTATGAACTCCATTGATCCTAATATCCAGTTTTCTTGTGAGAAAGAACTTAATAGTAGCCTCGCGTTTCTTGATGTTTTGATTTCTAGGAGTGAGTCTGGTTTCACTACTTCTGTCTATCGTAAACCTTTCGCTGTTTCTTTACCTCCTCATAGACTATCGTCTCATCCTCCCAAACAAAAATATTCGGCTTTTAATGCTCTTGTCCATCGTGCGATTAATATTTGCTCTTCTCCTGAGCTTCTCAAGATTGAACTCAACTATCTGAAAGCTGTAGCTGTTGATAGAGGATTTTCTCACTCTTTAATTGATTCTATTCATCACAAACTTTCTAAAAAAAACTTCTGGTCCCAATCATGTGGTTTCTAGAAAGAATTTGGTTGTGTTATCATTCTTTCATTCTGTCAGTTTTCGTATTGCTGAAGTCCTAAAAAGGTTTCAATTTCAAGTCGTTTATGCTCCTAGCAACAAACTTTCCTTCTCTTCTCTTAAAGATCCTGTCGATCAACTTAACACTTGGGGTATTTACAAAATTAGTTGCCGTTGCGGCCTTTCTTACATTGGACAGACAAAACATGCTCTGAAAATTCGGTTAAATGAGCATAAAGGTTATGTACGAAAGCATGAGTTAAATAAGTCTAGTATTGCTCAACATTGTTGGAATTCCAACCACTCTTTTGATTTCAATTCTGGGAAAATTATTCAAAAATGTTCTTCCCCTTTAGAGCTTTACTTTTAGGAAGCTTATCATATTAACAGGAATAGTTCTAATTTGGTTAATGATTCTTCCTCAACTCCTTATTTTTTACAGTTCTGGCATAAGTTCCTTTAATTTGTTGTTCTTTCTTGGTTTTCTTGTTAGTTTTCCTTTTTTTTTTGTGTCTATTTTTTTCTCTCCCCCCCCCCTCCCCCTCCTTTACATGTGTACTTTGTTTTGCTTTTTGTTTTGGTATTTTCTGTACTTATTTTATTTCCATTTTATTCTTTGTATTTTATTTTATTATTTCTGCAATTTTCATGTATTTTCACATTTTTATGCATGTTGTCGTCTTTTTTGCTTTGTTTTTATTGATATTCCTTTTTACTTCCTGAACTTTCAACTGGATTCGTTTGTTGCTCTCTTATTGGTGCTTTCCCTGCTACTTCTACTTCCACTTCACACTGCCTTCATTCTCATTGGTTTACTGTTAATCCTTAGGCTATATAAACTTTGTTTTTGTTGTTTTGTCAGCTTCATTTGTATGTTTTGCATCTAGAAGCTCCCTGTCGCATTGAAAAAGGGATTCCAAGCAATCCCGAAACATATGTCTGCGTTTTAATGCTCATTTTTGCTTTAAATTAACGTGAAATTATAAATCTATTAGTGTTTAATTGCACAAAGTTAAATTATTATTAGCACTTTAGTGGTCAACTTAGACAGGTGGTCAACTTACAAAGGTTGTCGACTTTACAGGTTTTACTGTATAACAAAGTCTTAAAGCATAAGGGAATTTTTGGTTTTGATTTAAATTAAAACCAAACAATGAGAGAATAACTTTCATTTTACAACAATGAGGGAATATCTTTCACACAAGGAAGAAAATTTAGCTACATTTTAATGAAGTTTTTCGTTTTCAACAATACTTGGCGACAGGCTGAGCTTATTTGTTCCAACAATGCTTCGGTAACAACAATGAAACTATAAACAAAAATCGTCATTTAAGATGTATGTGACGCTATTGAAGCTGAATTCTTCTTAAGCTCTTTACAAAAGTAAACTATATTGTATTGCGATTTTTTACGACTTCGAAAAAAACAGGCTGAAAAAGAATAAGTATAAAAAAACTGCTAGTCTGAAAAAGAAAAAGTTTAAAAAAACTGCTGAAGCAATAATTAATTAATTCAAGAGTTAAACAAATACATTTAAAAAAAAGATTTTTAAGTGCTTATGAAATGGACAAATCTGGGTTTGTGTACGTCCTCTGTGTAGGCCTCCTATCCTAAGACCTTTTAGAATGGGAGGAAGAATTAGTCCGATTTGGAAAGAAAAAGCTATTTTGTTCAAATATATATCGGTTAGTACGCCATTAACGTATCGTTGTGTGTACTTTTTATGTTAAAAATTACATATTAGGTACAGCCATTTCAAAAAAAAAAGTGTTTAAAATTATTCTGTTTATGACAATTTCACATATCGCTGCCCTAGCATGACATGTTAAAACTGCTGCTTGAAAATAAACGCATTTGAACATTTCTTTTCCCCGCTGTCATTCAGGAAGTTTGGGCATCATACTTGTTTCCCACTGTTGGTTTAACGCTCTATCACTCAACAGCTCGATTTATTTGTTTTTTTGAATTTGAAACATTAACAAATAAATAAATTAATAAGTAAAATACATGTTTTTTCGGATTTGTAATTTAAAAGATATTTTTTATTATTTTTTTTATTTTTTAAACCATTTTATCATTTATAAACTCGGACTTATTTGATTCCTTGGATTCGAAAGAGTAACAAAAAAAAATAGAATATTCGCATTTCAAAAGAAAAAGTCAATTATTTACAAAGAAAATTACAAAAGCCGCGATCGAATGCTACATTTGCCTACAGTTTACACTATGATACAGAGGGTAAAGCTATGTTCATAGAATTTAGCTACAGAATGAGGCACTTGCTCAGAGAGTGCCTTTTTTTTTTTTCTTCTTTTTCAAGATTCCTCAGAATTGAATTTGACTATATATATATATATATACAGTGCTTTTTGACAAATATGATATTGCTATTTCGTATTCCCAAAAATGAATAAATAAATAAACAAAAACAATAGAAACAAAAAAAAAATAGTGATCCATTAAAATAAAAGTGCTGTGAAGGATATATATTAGGGCAGAACCAAAAAATGTTTTTCAGAATTTTTTTCCCCAAGGGTTTCGTAAAGTTGTGAATTCGCATGAGAGACACCCCACATAAAATTTAAAATCAGTCAATACATACATGCTGGTTCTAGTTATGAGTTGAAACATGAACATTTTGCCTGACATAAAGTAAAATTTACCATTGTATTCCGTGCTCCCATTTTCAAATGTTTCCTTGCACTATTGCAGAAACATTGGAACAATATACATATAAAATACAAGTACAAAATTTAGGTGTTTTTTAAAAAATCCAATTTTTTCCGCTTTGGAGTTATGTTGTGCGAAATTCCAGTTTTTTACTTTGGGAAACACAATTACTATATTGAAGAAGAAAAAAAAGCTGCACGCTCCTATATATTAAATTAAGTGACACCGTGAATGCATGATATATCTAGTGAACATTTTTCGCAAAGGTTGGTTCATCTTAATAATATATATGTGTGTTGTCTTTCTTTAAACGGGGGCTTTCAAAATCGAAAAGTTTTTCGGAGGTAAAAAGAAGAACCACTCCGCAGAAAGCTTTCAGACGGGAACAGAAGAAGAGAGAAGTACCAGCAGGTCTACTTTGCGGACCGACCCTTCTCGACTGGCATCGGAGAAGTCCAAATCTGAGAATGTGCCTCTTGCCGATCAAAGCTCCTTGGAAAGTCCTCAGAGGAGAACAGAAGAGGAACAAAATACCAAAGCGTCAACTTTGCGGACCGACCATTCCAGACTGGCATCTGAAAAGTCCAGATTTGAGAACGTATATCTTGCCGAACAAAGCTCTTTGGAAAGTGCTCGGAGAAAAGCAGAGGACGAGCAAAACATAAATGACTGAATTTCTAGTGACAGAATAAGAGCTGCAATTAAGAACTCGAGTGAGCCCGGATTCCAAATTTTTCAACCTACAGGAAGCTTTTCCACTCCAAACCCACCAACTCTTTTCAATAGCATACAGAAAGAATGCGACGTCCCAAACCAGGATGCTGCCGTAGCAAGACCAAACCCACACATTGCTCAAGTTCGCAGATCGGAAGAATATAATGTCCCAAATGCGTTTGAGGACAGACTTCGGACAAAGATTATTCCAATGATTCCGAGAGAAACGGTGAGTCTGTGGAAAGGGCTCAGAGAAAGGGAACAAATGAGCAAAACTCAATAGATACGGTTACTCCCTTTTCTAAACTTCTTGCTAAAGTTTGCGATGCCTCACAAGCAGATAACGCTTGAAACATAAGAATCAAGCATGACGGACCTCTAGTCAAAATTTCCAGGACGTCTATCGAAAACAACAGCGAAGAACAACCGCCGAACGTACATCTTTATGGAAACGAAGAGCAATCAAGTTATTTCCAAATCAACTCAGCGACAAGCCAAAAACATTACTATGTGGATGAAAAGGAAGGAAAAGAAGAAAAACACAAGTGTTCCAAGAATGGAATAAAAAATTTTAAGAGTTAGACTAAAACAGCTAAAGACATTTTCATACATAAGGATGTGCTACAGAAGATGATTCAGGTATGAGTTGTGCGTTAGAAAACAGAGAGGAAAATTACAAATCCAGCAGTTTAAATTCCTCTTCTGAAGCGGAAAAAACGTTCAGTACTCCCTTAGCATTTCAAAGTAAAAAGGACACTAAATATCCTGAAAGGGTGGAAACATTCACAAATGCTGAACCTCATTCGTCTTTTTTAGAAAAAATATGTTCAACCTATACACCACAAAATCCCAAATCTAAAGCATTATTGAAGGGGGACAGCAGCCTTGATTCGTCAGACATCCAAACAGTGAGTCCATTACTATATTTCTACGCAAGAATATGTGTCTAACCCATGAGCAGATAAACAAATATGACAATGCCCTTGACTTGTCAAATTAAAAAGATACCGCTAAAGAAACATTTTAATAAAAAATAAAATCTCTTTATTATGGCGCCTTAACATTCCACGGGAACGTATGGCCACAGAATACGAGACTTTTCAGATCAAGCGGAATATATTCGGGTCCTCTAACCCGGTTCTAAAGATGGGGCTGAGACATTTAACTAAACAGAAAACCACTTTCACAAACACAAATAGAAAAAACTAGCCGAAATAAAGAAGAAATTATTTTTTCCCGACTGAATAATGACAAACCCTCTATGCATTGGGAACAAATTACTGTAAGCGAGAGACTCCTCTCCAGTCCCAAGGAGGTCGCCACAGCGATGAGCAAGAAGAAAGCAAGAGAGGGCAAGAGAGGGCTATAGGTCAGTGGGGAAGAGCATAGATAAATCATCAGATGCAAAACATCTTCATGCCAAACAGTGTGGAGTGCCACCTCTATTTAACGACTTTCCTAAAAGCTCATGAACCAAACTGGGCACACACGAGGGCCTCAAGTTGTGAAGTTCACCCTGGCAGTTAAGGTTGGCTTCCATAGAAAACAGTCGAACCTTGCTGTTCTAGTTGACTTTAAGGCTGCATACGATAAAATCTGGAGCGGTGTGCTGCAAGCTGAGGTAGCAGGGAGTGAATAGGAACAAGATTAATTTGCTGTGGAGCTTCTTGTCCGATCGCAACATCCGATAAAAATTTCTAAATGCCACCTCTCCCTACAAATTGTTGCGTCAAGGACTGCTACAAGAGGCGATGCTGAGCTGCCTTCTTTTCAACAACTTGACAGACGATTAAGTGTTTCGTGCATGAGGTGTAAATATTTCTTGCAACACAACCCGAAAAGTTGAGATAGAAAAAAATGAGTTTGATTTAATATATTCGAATGTATTTCTATTTATAGAGAGCGGGCATTAAACAACAAATTTTCAATCCATTGACTAGTTCACTAAACTAACTAATACATAAGCAAAACTAGAACATGCAGTAGTCTGAAAGAACGTTTTCAAGATTATAAATTCAATCTTGTGAATTAGACTAGAAATGTCGAACTAAATTTTAAACCTTTCAATATTCACGTTTCTTTATTAGTGTTGGACTTATTACTTTCAATCTGATTCAATTTAATTGCAGATGATGATGAAAGTTAGTTCAAACTAACTTGGGTAATCAGGGCCTGACTTACGCTTCATGGGGGATGTGAACAAAGAAATACCACCCCCCCTCCCGGAAATAAATTTAAAACTAATTATTTGGAATTGAATATTTCAGTATTTACAATTCTAGATTGGAAAGCTCGTTCATGTTTATCTTGCTCCCCTTCCCCTCCACCCCCTGGAAAAAATGCAAATTAATTCCCCTATTTTCGAAGTCAACTAAAAAGTTGAAAATGGTAACCATTGGTTATCCTTCTGAATTGCACTTCTAACTTATTTTTAAGTTTTTAAGTTATCAGGCTGTTAATTAAAGACACTTTTATAATTGAAAATGAGAATAAATTGCAAAACTTTGGATAATTATTTCAGCTGTGACCGTATTGTTAGTAATGACTGTAAAGATAGGAGTTTTATGTCAGATGAATACATAGACATGAAGAAGCGTCCAATCTAGATCTGAATTTGTGTTTAAATTTGTACAGGCCAAAAAAACCTTGATTCTTTTGCACCGATATATTACAGCAAAAAGGGGAGAAGGATAAATATAGCTTTCTTTCTTAAATACGAGTACTCTTTTCTTTTTTTTTTTCTTAACTTAAAGACAAAAATTCATTTTGTGAAATATAGCAATACAACGAAAAGATTGCTTCAAATAAGTTGAACTCTAAAATTCTGTTAGTCTCTCTAAAATCTTATTAGGGATTCATACTGGAGAACTTGATTGTATTTATGATTGCAAACCACTTCAAGTTATTACACTTAATGTCAAAAGTTAATAGTTATTAAATGAAAGGTATCTTAGTGACTATTATTTTAATAGTCCTTTTAATAATTTTCATACACATTAAAAACTGCAGTTTTAACAAAATACTGAAATATTTCTTTTAAATTAATAGTTTTAAAAAGGGTGAAAAATACATGAGTCATGTCTTATCTATACTAACAATTAAATATTTAAAACTAATGTTTAAATTACACTTAATAACAATCAGTGAATTTTCTAATTAATAAATTAAACGTAGTAAAATGAAGCGCCGAGTTTCACCGATAAAACCATATTTTATATAACAGTTCTGATCAAAATCGAGCCTTCCGGATAGACAGTTAAATTTCCCCAATTGACTTTTTATCATTTTGATAAAATTATTGTTTAAGAATGCCCCGATTTTTTTAATATTGTTTGTATCGGACGGAAAAAACGGAAAAATTCAAAACTTATGCACTGTTCGAGTAAAGTCATTGAAGCGTTGATTTTTAAGTTGAGCGTTTAGTTGAAGCATTGTGCAGGAGAAATTTTTTAATTTTCAAGTGAATGAGCTATGACTCTGCACATAAACTTAAAACTTTTGTGAACCATTAAAATGCACAACAGACTATAAAAACAAATTTTTTTCCAATGTCATCATCAAAACACCAGTTTGTTGTGTACTAAACGTAGACGACACGGTGGTAAAATTAAATACCACTTTCAGCTAAATTTCATCGCGAAACATTTTTTAAACATGACTTGCTGAATATAATTTCATACAATAATAAATTGCCAAAGGAACCCCCTCCCATCCTTATGAGGAACCCATGGGCTCCGCTTAAGGATGGGAAAACGCTGCTCTAAGCCATCTTTTTAGACGTTTGTGTAAGGTGCAGACCTCGTACGGCCGAAATCGTGGGTTCAAACTCTATCATAACGGAGGATTCTCAAGATGTAGAAAATCGTCACATAAAGAACCCTTGAGTATCTATTTTGCTTGGATATTCTTGGCAAAATTAAATTTATAGTGCAGTTTTTCATCGTCAAGAGTCCCAGTGCAGTTTCGCATCGTAAGTGCTACACCTCCCTGTGAAGAAACTAGACGTCAAAATTCTCATGTGTCAATGCCATCCGCCGATTAGGGTGCAACTTGAAAGGATAGATGCCAGTATTTGGGGAATGCACTAGGTCTACAAAGGTTAATGATCAGTACGCAGCCCGTGTAAAAAGAAATGTTTGTTAAACCGTACTCTTCGACTCCTTTCGGGAATCATGTGAAAAGTATTACAAAACCAACTAAATTCTCTTCATTGCTCATCAGTCATTTTCATAGAATATAATTGTCAACCTTTAATCATCAAAGGATGTATAGATTTTTGAACCACCCCAATAGAGTTTCAGCTTGGTCTAAATCGGAGCAACGAGTCATTTTACAATTTTTACATTAATTAACTAATTTTAAAAATTCTCTGAACAGTTTTTTTCCCCTTATTTTTCTTTCTTCAAATGTATTTTCCTTTTCAGAAAGGGAGTATTACTTTCAGCTAAATTTCATCGCGAAACATTTTCTGAACATGACTTACTGAACATAATTTTGTATAATAATAACTTGCCAAAGGAACCCCTGCCATCCTTATGCGGAACCCTAGGGTTCCGCATAAGGATGGGGAAAGGCTGCTCTAAGCCATCTTTTTAGACGTTTGACAACACTTCCCGTATTTGTAAGCACAATTTTCAAAAATTTCTTTGATTTTACTTTTTTTTATCCGTTTCAAAGATATTTTTATCTTTTATAATAGATATGAGGGAATTGTCTTCCTCTGCCCCATCCACCCCTAAAGGTCGGGCTTGATATTAAATGCTCGTCTTCCATTTTTCTCTCACATCCCTTCTGTTCACATTGATCTGAAGTTTTATTGCATTAATTATTTACCACATAGTTCTTTCCGCGGTACTCAAAAACGAAATATCTCTGCACTTGAATTATTGAAGAGTTATTCTTTTTATCCTCATCACAAACGCTTCTGTATTTTCTCTGTTTAACCTACTTTCCCATAAAAGTTTTTTTTTAAGTATGCAAAAAGAATGTATCGTGAGATTATCGTTAAAAATAAAAGAAACCAAAAATACGGGAGGTGATATATTTCGAGGGAGTTGTCCGATTCAAAAGATCTCGGCAAGGACATCTCATTTTCATATTTTATTTTCCGATTTGAACCATTTTTTGTTCAGTTTTGAACTGCTCAAAAAATCTTAACATTAGCACCCATTAGGACACACGAAGCAAAGTATATAAACCCTGGAGTTAAGATCAGTTCCTTCAGACAAGCTTATTAAAGGAGCTCTTAGCTTGAAATATTTTTTGATTTGAACGATTTTTGTTCAATTTTGAACCTGCGCCTACGGTGAAATTTCAATCCTATATAAATCCTAATCTAGAAAACAGATTTGCATGGATCCAACTTTCTCGTAAATGACGTAGAACGTACACAGAGACGAGGTTCGTACAGAACTAATAGAACCTGTTTTCCGAATAAAGTTCTTGACCTAGATTTTACTGAATGAGTGAATGAATGAGTGAGTGAATGAATAAATAAATAAATAAAACGAATGAATGAGTAAATGAATATGTATTAACCGTTGAAAAAGGTATGTTTGAAGTAATTAGGAACTAAAGCTAAATGAGAAAGAGAGAGAGATATAGATAACTTGATGTCGGATACGGGAAAGTAAACTTGTACTTGTGTACAATACTTATTGTTACGTATGTACAAAATGGACATTTTTCAAGAGAGCAGTTTGAACGTTTTACAATTTGGTTTATTTAATTACCTTATTTGTTTCAATGATTATTATAATCGATTTTGTTCAGAAAATAGTTATTGTTCTAATTTTCTCTCACATGATGGATGTTAATGATGTCAAAAAAATTAGAAATAGCTATAAAAAGTAGTTATGACAGTTTTGCACCAAAAAAAGTCAGTTGGCCTCTAGCCTTAATTTTTGAACATTTACTTACGGCAGTATTCCCAATATAAAGAGCGCAAAATTCTGAACATTTTGATATAAAAACCAATAAACGATTTTTTGCAGATATGACACTGTTCATTTCTATAAGCGATATATATATACAGATATGGCAACTCTTCAATCTCCCGGGTGTTTGATCGGTTGCCCTTTTTACTTCAACATTTTACTTTGAATTTTTTAGTTTCTTTTACCTTTCTCCAAATTTTTCTTTTATTTATCCTTGGCAGAATAGGCACAAAACATTTACAAAAGCCATATATATTTTGTTCGGGGGGGGGGGGGGATTGTTCATGGGAATTATTTTCTATTTTGCTTAAAGACTTACACTGCCGCTAAACACAAAAGTCTGGAGACAAATACGGCAAATGATATATATATATAAGGAAAGCACTTTTTTTTTTTTTTTGTGGCAAGTTATTATGTTAGCGGTAGCCCCATCAAGCGCTGCCTCCCAACATGATTGAGGGAAAAATAGCATTAAAGGTCCCATAAGATCCCAACTTTGAACGCGTTTTTCTCGGAATCGTTTTTAGCCACTTACATCCCTTTTCTGCTCATTGCCTTAATTGTGGTTCTACATAAATATTGTGGTCATATGTGAAAGGGAAATATTTTTTTTAATCTCTGAAAAAATGGTATCAGAATTAAGTGCATGAAGGAGCAAAGCTTTAATAGTCAATATATCAGTATAGCTTATATGTATATACCACATTTTGGGCTCAGCACGTCAGCATACTTTCATACATTTACCAAAATCATAATGGGTAATTTTGAGTCTTTGCTTGGATTTATGTTTCAGATAAACACATATTTATACCTTGTGCGTGGTTGTGTGTATGTGTGTCTGTGTGTGTTTGTTTATATACATAATAACTTAAGTATGTTTAATTTAAAATGACGTAAGACGTACCGTAAATTTTGCTGGGCAGTTTTGTGTCTTTCTGTTCTGAAGTTAAATTAAACCTAAGCTATAATTCCTCATTTTGTCCGTGTTCCTCAAAAGATGTAGTTTCTTTCTTTCATTTTTCATTACAGAACTGGCGCAAACTCATTTATCTCAGCCAAAACCAATTACACCCAAGGCAGGATAAATAAAAAGAGACTTTTACAGGGAATACCGTCTCTCTTCTGTTTTGTGCTAAGTAACAAGATTTTATTGGAAGAATAAAGCGGAAAATATCTCCCTTAATTACCAAATGTATACCTTTTAAATATCATCGAAAGAGACTTTCAAAACTATTTTATGATTAAATTCATGAATAACTTTTAGCTATACTTATTTTTCAGTTTAAAAAAATCCAGAATTGTGAATTCAAAAAACCTTTTTTAATTTCAGAAAATAGTTATCCTTACACTTCAAAAAGTTTCTTTTATTAGCTAAAGAAAAACGAAAAAAATCGAGGATACATAGAATCGGAAAATGTTCTGATCACGTGCTAAATAATAAACAATTGAATATATTTAATTACAAACCAATTGAAAAGAATCGCTTAAGAATATAGTTTTGTCAGTAAAGACAACACCGACGGACAGACACACCATTTTCCCATCTCAAAATCCTTTCATTTTTTTTTTTTCAAACTTATTTTAAATATTTAATAAATGTTCGGTTTTTTTAATTAATTTATTTATTTTTATAGCACATAAAGTTTATGTCTTTTCTTTTAAATTAACGGGAAATTAGTCAAATTAATTAGCATTATGAACATTAAAAACTTCATGGTAAAAATATCAGTATCATTATATCTCCATCCTTTGTAGATAAAGTTAGAATTTGCTTCAATTTCTACTCGGTAAAAAGATTCATAAATTACATCCACACTCAATATAAATAATTATTGATTGCGAATATAATCTATAAATTAAGAATTCACAAAACTGAAATAAACTGAATAACTGAAATAATTATTTTAATAAGAATTATGAAATTCCTTTTTGTCATCATTTAAAATGAAAGTTTCTAGAGCCAACAAATGAACTTAGAATAGATATCATTAATTTTTGTTTTCACAAAATAATTTTTTTGCTATCTTCTCTTCGGACGAAAAGTATTTGTGATGTCTGAACTGAAACTCAATTGAAGATCCATTATCATTTAAATATTTAAAGCTAAATCAATTCACATGAAAAGCATCCATGTTTTTAACAAGACGTTCTTCTTACGATCTTTCTTTGACTTAATACCTGCTTCGATTCGAACGAAAGAGATTAAGACCAGTGAAAACACTTTCGAATACGCACATTTAAAATGTCCAGGAAATCGCTACGATTTCGTGAATCTCATTCTTTACTGAAACAGCAAAAATATCCAAAAGGAAGAAAGCAGTCTTTCACACGCTGCTTTAAACGTTATGCAAAAGCAATACATTACTGCCGGGGAAGTGAAAATTTATGGCCTTATTAGCATAATGCAGGCGCCACTATATTATTAGTATCGCCAAATGCCAATTCTCGTTATCTTCTCTCCGGAAAGCTATTAAATAAACATCGCTTTGTGCAAAAGATCCAAGTTTCCAAACATTCGAGATCTAAAGAAAACTGTATAGGCTTAAATAAAATAACTTTATATTGAATAAAAATAGCTGGGAAGTTGAATTAAATTTTCAGAAGGATCTATCTATGAGCTTTACATTTTTTGAAACTCTTATGAAAGAAATATAAGTAAAGACAGGTAAGAGATAGGGGCTTTTTATCACCACTTAAGGAGGCAGCACCCAAAAATGTCGAAAATCACCAAAAAAAAAATGTATAGGCTTAAGTAGTAAAATAAATCTTCAAAAATGTTCCCTGAAAGTTTCAGAAAAATTGAAGCAATATTTATTGATTTATCATTGATTTTATTACGGTGTGAGGTGCCACCTTTTCATTCCGAAACAGTTACTGTGCTGAATATACGCCACATATATTTTTTTTTAATAAAATAAGCAAGAAGAAGCACTTTCATCGTGACTGTAACTGAAAAAAAAGTTGCTTACTTGAAATTTTAATAAAGAAAGGATTTAAGTTTTTGCAAGCCGAAAACTTAAAATGCTGTTTTCTCTCACTTCGTTTTTTGCGCATTTCATATCAATTAAAATGCAAAGGCTTTTTTAAATTTGGATCAAAATGTGTATTTTTTTCTCACATGTTCCTGAAACTATACATAACAAATTTATGCGCTACTTTTATGATAGCTTAAATACTTTTTTTTTTAATTCTTTTTGCAGGTTTTTTGAAGTTTTCGCTGTTTTTTCTGCGTTACTTCAGTTTTTATTTTTTTCTTCAAAAAGTATTTGACTTATAAAAAATTCAAAGCATAAAAGTTTTGCTTTAGGAGTAATGAATCAATAACAATTTTTTACAGCGAAAAAAACGTTTTTTTTTAATTTTTTCAATTGAGTATTTAGTTTTTTTTTTAGGTAGTAATTGGATATCTGGGACAAATTATTAATCCCTTAAACATACATATAATACATAATGCAAAACTGGTACAGGCATCAGGAAGCAAAAAACTGATGTATGAAAACAAATTAACGCTACATGTTGTGGTGTCAGCAGAGCCTACATAGGAAAACAGGTGTCCGGAAAATCGGTTATATCGATTCCTGTTGCTACAATGGCAGGTTACCAAGATAAGTGGCTTTTTACAGTCTCTTCAATAAAATGTCCATTGTAAAAACGTTTTCCTTTTTGTCTTATTGTGACGATTCGAGAGTGACAAATTGTCTGTTTCTTTGTCCGTCAAAAGTCATTGATAATGGAGTATCGAAATAAAAAATAGCATAATAAAAACTCATCAATAATTTACCCTAAACATGACGCTAATAGAGATTATATATATATATATATCTTATTTCAAACAAAATATCCATTCAGAGCAAAGCTGCACATCTCTCCCCCCCCCCCCACCCCCCAAGTTCAAGGGTGCAAATCCCCCACTTTAAGGACTTTTCCGGATATTGGATATCCAATATAACTTGCCTGACTGATATACTGTACCGGATATCCGGCTATGATATTTGAAACTTGTAAATACTATACATACATATTTTTAAACACTTCTCTGCCCATAGCTTGCAAATAAAGTATGTAATTAACATATATTTTCAAAACATGCTAGTTAATTAGATTTATAAAACCAAATTTGACATGCCAGATACTTCTTGCAATGACTGAATCAGATTCTGGATAGTTAAAAACTGGTCGGATACTGGATATTTTATGAATACCAAAAAAAAAAATATTCTGAAAAAAAATCTCTCCAAAAATTCTGATGGTCCAGCTTGCGTCAGGATTCCCTTCTTGGGCACCCCATATTCAAAGGAAAAAAAAGGAACTTTTATTCATGTCAACGATTTAGAATGACAAACTGAGTGCCTCTTTCTGTATCCCATCCCCAATTGATTGCTTTTACATATTCACTGTCCAAACAGAGGCATTCTTATGAATTTTTTTGTCTTGCAATTTTAGAAGTGCCACTTAATACAAGATTTGTGTATATGGGTGAGAAAAAATGCGAATGAGAGGGGAAAAAATCACGATGTAATTATAAAAATTCTTTAAAAATGTGTAAAACTTGACGCGGGTTATCTAGTAGTTTGAGCGTCGAGTTCAGAGACAGAGGGTCAAGGGTTCGATCCCCGCAACCTCCAAATACCCAGCGAATACATGCGGAATACGTGCGCGCTAAATCCATGAACCCGAAAGTCCCGTGGTCGGTCGCTAGCAGTTACCATGGGTGCACTGCTGGAGAAAGTTTCGCTCCCCTTCAGTACAATGTTAAAACTGTGGAGGTGGAAGGTAGATGCTGGTATCTACCGGTTGGGGTGGGGACATCAACTCCAGCCTATAAAGGCCCCATTATTCAGGAGATAAGTAACTCTTTCGAATGTACAATCTTATTTGTAGAAATTAGCATGATAGCTTAATGTATCTCATTTGTATTTGTTATATATAACTTGCAAGGACAACAAATTTAATCAGGGAATACTGTAAACGATTTAGGTGTAGTGGTTTCTAGTGATCTTAAAATGGGGTATCAATGTAGAGAAGCAAGTAATAAGGCAAATAGAATGTTGGGGTATATTAAAAAACATGTTTCGTGTAAATCAAAAGACGTTATTTTGCCATTGTACAGAGGACTGGTTAGGCCACATCTAGAGTATGCAGTACAATTTTGGTCGCCATATTTAAAAAAAGATATTGACATGTTAGAAAAAGTTCAACGCAGGGCTACAAAAATTATTAAAGGAACCTCAGGTATGGCTTATGAAAACAGATTAAAGAAATTTAACATGTATACGTTACAAGAAAGAAGGAAACGGGGAGATTTGATTCAGTTGTTCAAATTTATAAAGTTAAATGAAACAGAAGGTTTACAATTTTCTCATAGTAATAGGACTCGGGGAAATGGATTGAAATTATTTAAATCACAATTTAAGAGGGAGTGTAGGAAACATTGCTTTTTCAGTAGAGTTGTCGACGATTGGAACACTTTGCCATCGCACATTGTTAATTCTAAGGATGTTAAATCGTTTAAGGAAGGTTTGGATCGTCACTGGGGGATTGTGAAGAGAGCAGCCAGTTGAAATCTGATAATGTTTCTCTCTTAGCTTTTGTTCAAATAGTTTTTTATGTAAATTGATACTGCTTTTTCTTTTTCTTTCATGCAAATGGGCGTTCAAGATAAAGGTAGGGACAAGAAGAAGAGGAAGAGGAGCATGAAGAAGTCAAGCAGGAATTGCTCATCTATTCACCAACCTTGTTGGGCCTAGCGCCTGTTGTTGGTGTACTTTTTGTATTTGTATTGTATTATAATTTGGAGAGTAACTTTTCGCTGGAGATTTTTGAGTTTTATGACACATGTTTGGTCCGTTATAAACAATTCTCTAACTTGCCGCACGCACTCATTCTGTCGCTACTTTTATTTGTAATTTTGTTAGATTAATGAGTTTTATTTTCGTCTTTTACGCATGGTAGCTAGTAATTTTACCAGAATTGTAGTTTTCTTTTCTATTTACAATAAGTGAAAGCATTTAATTTTGAACTTTTTACTAACGCAAAATGAAAGAAGAAAACTTCATTGGTTCAAAGACCAAATTCAATATATATAATAACAAAGGATAAATTATAAGTTATGATACAGAGTATTTATAGTAAAGCGTTAAAAGTTACAAAATGGTAAAAGAAATGATGATTTTTGAGTTTTCCATTTTTGTTAATTCCTCGCCAAAACTGAAAGGGAAAAAAATAGAAGCAATTTCAAAGGATTTCCTTATTAACCCTCTAATGACCAACTCCGCCTCAAGGCGGACTAGCATATTGACCGATTCTACCTTGTAGTAGGTTTAAGCCACGCCTCCTTCTGACATTGTCCACGACATCATTATTTTTAGATGACTCTACTTCTCTTCATCTTGAGATAAGAAAGAAACGAAAAGAAGAGAAGGAAATTGAGTTTGAGAAAAGAAACAGAAGAATAGTGATAGCCATCTAGAAATTATGGTGTCATTGAAAACGTCAGTAGGAGGCGTGGTTTAAGCCTACTACTGGGTGGATCGGTGAAAATGCTGCGGACGACGATAAAAACTACAGGGCATTACAGGATTAAGAAAACTGAAAGATTTTTCCTTTTGGAAAATTGAAAACTTTTAAAGTACTAACAAGCATTTGCACTTTAAAAAACTTTGTATTTTCATTGCTTTATTTAGATATGTTTTCAGTACTACGTCGCAAATTGTGTGCTTTCATGTCTAAAAAGTCAAAAACAATATTATTAGTTCGCTCCTTGCATACAACGATTAAAAGATGAAAACGATCTACAGTTTTGTAAATAGACTAAGAACGTGAATAAACTCTGCCATTTAATGTCTCAAAAAAAAAAAAAAAACTACATATCTAACACTCTCTGATCTCTAAAAAAGAAGCATACGCAATAACTTCCGTATCAAGTGGCACTTGATCAGCAGTTAAGTCTTTATAGAAGCATTACCTGACTTGTTTTCTTTGAAAATTCGTGACCATTACAACAGGTTTAGAAGAGGAGAGGAGGGGGATGTGGAAACAAAACGGCACGTGAGGCCGGGTAGCTTCTTTTATTAGGGGCACCGTTAAGGGCAGCTTGTCTGGAATAAAGGGACTGTCTCTAAGTTTCCCTGTTATGACGAATCATAGTTAGCGGTTCCCGCTCTTTCTTTCTTTTCGCGTACAACCATTTTTCTTGCAAACCATTTGCGTACCACTGCGAATATAACTTTACTATATAGAATACTAATAGCTTATAGAAAAACAATAGGAAATAACTAGGAAATATAAATTACACCATTTTTTATGGTTATTAATGCAGAGAAAATAAAGCTGTATATATAAAATAAAATATATGAAATTTATTTTTAATACATCCAAAACACATTAAAAATACATCTTTAAGTACAAAATACATGTAAAAAGAAAAATGAAAAAAATAAATTAATGAGAATTTAGCTGGTGCATGGCAGATACAAGCGAGGGGATATTTAATTCAGTAGAAGTTAGTTTTAACCTCAAATTTGGGGTCAACATTTAATTTGCTTCTATATTTATTTTTAATAAATAATGAAAAAAGCAGATTCACAAAGATAAGTGGTTCTGGACGGAATTAAATTAAAAACAGCCATACTTTCCTTGACAATAACAAGAATTCATCTTTAAATTTTAGCCAAAATTCTCCCAACTCTAACTGAGCAAATTCGACCTGCCTGCACGCGTACCACCTGAAGAGGCTGCGCGTACCACTAGTGGTATGCGTACCACAGTTTGGGAACCGCTGCTTTAAATTCATCCAAAAACCGGTGCTACCGTTGCCATGGCAAATGGGCCCGTAGGTCAAGTGGACGTTGGATCTACGTTAAAAGTAAAAAGGGAATAAGTTGATTTTTTTTAATTATCGCTAATAAATATGATACCTTTTCTAGAACTACAAGAGAGTTGTGCTGTTTACCGCTTGTTTACTGGAAAATAGAATATTTGCTTTTTTTACAGAAGGTTAAAAAACCGCACCGAAAATGAGAACATTGTCAAAAGAAATTAGGAATTTTCCAATTAACCATTTTTTCCTTTTTTTTTTTTTTTTTTGTAATAATGTTCTTCATACCGAATTTCGTTGATTTATTCCAAAAAAAATTTTAGACAATTTTTCTCTTTTTTTCCTTTTAAATGAACCAACGTGATGATCTCCCTTTCCTTGTTGGCGACGTAAATAACTTAGTACTTTTTACTTAAACGTCTTACTTTGTATAAGTCACTTTTTTTTTTTTGGCAAGCACAAAGAGTATAATTTAGAATTTAGCTAAGCGAGGAGGAAAAGAAAGAGAGATAAGTACGAAGGATAAGTGGGAGACCCTCCCAACCGTTATAATATCTAGCAACAGGACTTATAGAATGATATCGGGACCCTGAAGATCTTCAGTTTATTATTGCAGTGAAGAATTCCTTTGAAGCATTAATTGCTATTCTGAACAGTATTTGTGCTTGAGATGAAAAAAAAAGATACTCCAAAGGCAAAGACATTTTTAGCTATAGTCAGGAAAGATAAATGAATAAATAAAGTCGAAAAGTCTATATTTAAAGCATGTAAATAAGTATTCTTAAACCATGTAAAAAAAAAACCTTGTAGATTTGTTATTTGACCTCGTAAGGAAGCTAAAAAATTTTATCATGCCTAGTTAAGGAACTGGTTATATTGTATCATCCGTTCTCATGAACATAACTACCCGTTACTATGTAAATCTTACATTTATTACATCCAATTCAACGGTAAACATTACATCACCTTCTTTTCCCTATAATTATACCCAAATAACTTTTATAACTCTCCTCTAAGAGCTTTCTTTTCGCAAATTCCTACTTATGCAGCTAAATGTTATTATTGCTTTGATTATAGCAACTGAATTTTATAATATACCTTTCTTTTCCTTTGAAGATCATTGGTTCATACTAAGTTAACTCTCATAGCTATCTTCTAAGAACAAATTTATTCTTGAAGCTCTTTTAATGTAACTCAGATTTCATCACAGCTAACATTTTAGCAACTAAACACCGCGTTATCACTTTCTTAATAACTCAACCGTAACTCAAGAATATAGCTTCAATAACTTTACTCGAAAAACCATCTTTCTTGACTAGCATCTTCAAGAAATTGATCTCTAAACTTTAAAAATCTCTCCTTTTTTCTGTTTCAGACTTTGCTACAAATCCTTGTTACAAATTTAATTTATTCCTACTAAATCAGTTCCCGCTGTTCTATGAACTGGATTTGCTAAAGTAGGATGACAATGAAATTTAAATTACAAAAGGAGGCATGTAATGAAGTCAGTCAACAGTTAGCATGAAAATAAGCTTATCTCTACTGACTCAATCCCAATTGTCTTGTTGGATACATAGCTTCTTTGCAGATAAATTTCCTTAACTCTGCACACAGATCAGCATATTTTGTCATTGTTAACAGTACACTGCGCAATTTTTCTTTCTTTGTGAAATATTTTTTTTTTTTGTGTTTGTTTGTGCTAGTTACAAGTGGGAAAAATACTAAAAAGATTCTTATTTAATTCGGAAAAGTTGAATTTGAGAAAAATTGACACGTCGTTTAAAAACAACACTGCGCATTTAGTGGTAACAATAATATTTTTTTGAAAAATCATTTTAACAAATGAAACCAAATCAATAAAAAATAGGCAAGCATTATAATCATAAAATAGCACTAAAATATGAAAATTTATTAAAATAATTTATTTTATTATTATTTATAAATTTATAAAATTTATGAAAGTAAAAATTTGCAGATGTAACTAATAATTATTAGTTAATTATTATTAAACTTTATTGGTAATAAAAGTAAAAATTTGCACATGTAACTAATAATTATTAGTTACATGTGCAAATTTTTACTTTTATTACCAATAAAGTTTAATAATAATTTTACTAAAAGATTTTAAACAAGAAACCTAACATCTGTAGGGGGTCTATGCGATAATGTTCGTATCTTCTTTGGTTGAGCGTGAATTGATTTTAAACAAAATTCCTAAATAATAATTTAATCGACCGCTTTAAGCTAATTTGAAATATTTAACAATAATCTTCTAAAAGATAGTACTAAATAAAGTGAAATAAAACAACCTGTGACACCTGATCATGTTTATACTGCGAATAATGCAGGAGCATAAAAATTGCCCCCGAATGCGCGGCGTTGTTTTAAAACAACAAGTAAAAAAGGAGCCTTAATATATATTTTTTCGGAAATTTTTCGGACAACTTATATTTATTTTATTTTAAAACTATGTAAGCAATTAGATACTATTTTTTAAAATAAAATTGTTGCTCAAAATTTCTAGAAAAAAAAAATTAAGAAGTTACTGCTTTTTACGTAATCAACATGTCTTACAATTTTGTGAAAAAAGATGAACCTTGAGTTCAGTTTACAAGATCTAGGGGAAACTATATTAACTAATGTGATCACACATACAAAATGAAACGAAAGAATGCGCCACATGTTAAAAATATTACAAAATAAAAGCTTAGTGAACGAAAAATGGAGGTGTTGTTTAAAAACAACACGGCGCAGTGTAGGGTTAAGGCTAGAAACTGAATTTAGCCCTTAATCCCTTCCATGAATGCACTTTTAGTACCATATTTAGAACACAATTTTACTTATGTTATCTATGAAAATATTCCATTGCATTTCTTTATTATGCCACCAAACCAGTGCAACATGAGATACGGCAGTCTATGTACATAATGTCATGCTGTCTCGAATCTTCTTTAAACGCCATTTTATACAAGATAGTACAAATGGGCTATCACGCTTTTAAATGTCTTCTTCAGGCATCAAGGTAAGTGATACAGCGGCCATGTGTCTACTGTCATGCTTTCAAAAAACTTCTTCAGACGTATTTCCACTCAAGGTGATACAATGGTCCATGTGTGTGTGTGTGCTGTCACACATTCGAATAACTTCTTTGAAAGTCTTTCCGTTCATGGTGGCACGATGTTCCGTGTGTGTGTGTGTTTTCAATACTTTCAAATGTGTTGTTTAAACAAATTTCTGTTCAAGGTGGGACAGCGGTTCATGTGCCTGCTCTCATGTACTCGAATATCTTCCTGAAAAGTCCTTCCATTCAATGTGGTACAACTACTCATGTGTGTGTTGCCATACTGTCTAATTAACTTTTTCAATCGTCACAAAATGTGATGTAACATAACATATTTTAATATTTTAAAAACATTCTAAAAGTGGCATGCGAGTCCTTTTACTTGATATCGTTGATTGTTCACTCCAATTGACGTGACGATCAAAACAAGTGACGTAAAGGGTTTAAAACGTTTGTTTTAAGTAACTCATGCAAAAATTACGAGTTATGCTTGCGAAACATACTTGCGACTAGTGTTTGCAATGCCGGACCAAATATACAATACCGATATTTGGTACTTTTTAAAGAGTGATATCGTGATATTGGTATTTGTTTTTTTTTTTTAAGAATGGTACCGTAATACCGGTTTTTTTTCCCAAAGAGTGCTACCGTAATACCGGTATTAAAATTTTTTCTAAAAAGGAACAAACGAATGCTTGTTTCATCACATATTTCGTTGTTTCATACAAAAAGTATATAAACTAAAATAATATAAACAATTTTGCCATGAACAAATATAAAATAAAGGATGAAATTTTATAATCATATATATATATATATATATATAATCTTTGAAGTCATTGTCATTTATTACAAATAGATGAGACTCAGAAAATACATGGAACAAACACAGATATTTTGAGCTGCAAAGTATAATGTAAAACGTACTTATCTGGGAAAAAGGCACTCCCCAAGTCAAAAATATCTAAATGTTAAAGCATTTAAAACAATATGGTTTGCACTACAGGTTGCATTCTTGACTTTAATACTGCACGAAGAAAGACAAGCGTCTACCAAAATATTTGCAACTGATAATTCCCATAATGATTGCGACTCTTTAGAAAAAACCCACTTGGCTTGAAGGTAAATTACAGGTGTAATAACCAAAAATGCCAAGACAAAAGAAAAGTCCTGAAATAAACGAGGTATTCAATCGCCAAGTACTATAGGACTAAATAGCGAGGCAGGATGACAAACCAATACCGGCAACAAATTACCATTTGTTATGCTAACAGAAATAGTTTTTCTCGAAGGACAAAGAATAAATAAAAATGAGGGTAAAGCAATGCTGCAATTGACAGTTAGAATAAACTATTAACAGAAAAAAAACTTGTGACAGATACTTGAAATGTACTTTCACAGAGCGGCAAATGGGACAGCTAACAATCCCACCATCTAGTGATTAAACATATCTTTTTGTGTTCTTCGAATGCTTTCAATCATGATACTCTGTTTAATTGAGATTTTCGGATCCAAGTTCTGGCTTCAAATGATTAACTTTAAAATAACAGTAGACATCTAATAAATTAAATTAAAAATATCTTTAATTCAGAAAATACTTATAATTATTTATAATTTAGAATTACTACCGAAAATAACGGTACTCGGTATACAGGAATACCGGTACTGCAATCACAACCTGCAACATTATGTCGCCATTAATAGCGATATTTTAAGCTTTCCAATCATCTAAAAATATTGCTCCTAACATCGTCAAGTCATTGGACGTTATTGTCTATAGGGATTCTTAATAAATGATGTCACACTTCGAGGGGGGAGGGGATTGGGGAAATTGTGACAAGGGGAGAGGGGGTAACAAGTGTGACATCATGCTTATGCAACCTCGCGTGACATGTGACAAAGGGGGGTAGGGGATCAAATATATGGTAAAAAACGTGACATCATTTATGGACGGTCTCATACATGTATTTTTCTTTAACTTTTTTAAACGCTATTTCAAATTATGTAGGATTACAAGAATGTAATATTGGAGGCTCATGAACTTGAAATCATTTTTTTCAAACATGTTTTAAATAACGTCAAACTGGATTTTACTTTTCTGTTGAGCTTAAACCATTTGCTATAAAATTATTCAGAAGGTGGAAACAACTCGAAAGATTAACACATGATTAAGAAAGTTTCGTTTTATAAAACTAAAGTAAAACTCAATTGAGTAAAGTTTAATTTATTTCTTAACTTTGGTAGAATGTGATACTTTATTTTATGTTGTTACTTAGATTTCATCAAAGCTTTTAAAGCTCAGTATAAAGTCAACGCTGCATAGAAGTTCAATAAAAGTGCTGTGAATTTCGATTTCAATTTTTTTCTTTTTTTGGACGTCTTTTTTAACGTTGTTGTGCAAATTTTTAATCTTTAAAAAACATGTTTAAATATTTCCAGGGGAGATTGGCGGCTCTTTGTCGTCAATCATTGATGCTACAAGAAACAAGAAGTTCCGTCTAGAACTATACGTGCCTATTTCCCGTATACACCAAATTCAAATTTATAATCTAGCTATCCCTTTCTCATTTAACTTTAGTTCTTAATTACTTCAAATATACCTTTTTCAACGGATAATACATATTCATTCACTCACTTATTCATTCTTTCATTTATTAAGTCCTTCACTTATTCATTCATTCATTTACTCATTCGTTATACTTATTCATCTATTTACTCATTCATGTACTTATTCCCTCATTTATTTATTCACTCATTTATTCACTCATTTATTCATTCATGTATTTATTCACTCATTTATTTATTCAATCATTTATTTACTCATTTATTCATTCATGCATTTATTCACTCATTTATTTATTCCATCATTTATTCACTCATTTATTCATTCATGTATTTATTCACTCATTTATTTATTTAATCATTTATTCACTTATTTATTCATTCATTAAATATTTCACTCATTCCGTTATTCATTTATTTCTTCATTCATTATTTCACTCATTCATTTATTCATTGAGAAATATCCTTAAAAATCCCGATCAAAAAATTTCGTAAGAAAATAAGTTCAGTTCTTGTTGAACTTTGTATCTGTACATGTTCTACATCGTAGCATCTTTCCGATAAAATTTGTTGTAAGCAAATCCATCGGTTAGATCAGGATTTATATGGGATTGAAATTTTCCCGCAGGCGTTAATGTTAATTTTTTTGAACTGTTCAATGAACAAAAATTAATTCAAATCAATATATCACGTCGAGAGCTTCTTCCAATAAGCATGCTCATAGGAGCTTGAGTCTTGTGCCCAGAGTTTACATAATTTGCTTCATTTTTGCCCATTGGCGCTAATGTTAAAATGTTTTGAACTGTTCAAAATTGAACTAAAAATTGTTCAAATCAAAAAATATAAAAATGGAAATGAGATGTTCTCGCCGAGATCTTTCGAATACAAAAAGAATTTTTCGGATGGGACTATTCGTTCAAAAGTTATTAGGGGGGGGGGGGGGACAGACAGAGAGACACACATTTTCCCCATCTCAAAACCCTACTTTTAAATTTTTATTTTTTAATCTTTATTTAATTACTTCACTTATTTTTGACTTCTTTTCATTTTTAACGATATTTTTTCGGTACATTAAGGCTTCTTTCATGTTTTAATATATTTTTTTACTTTTACGGAAAGTAGGCTAAAAAGGAGTAAAAGGAAAAATCAACGAAAATAAAGCGCAAATTGTTTTGACAGTGTATTTATTTACGTTGATTCTTCCTTTTACTCATATTATAACACGAAGCATTTTGGTCATTTTTTCATACAACGTAAAATTGTAGAATGTCTGAAGAAGTTTTGATACTGGTGACTGTTTGATCTGGAAATCTCCGGGATTCCGAATTTCGAATCGGACATTTCGTTCAAAAGTTATTAATGGGAACAGACAGACCGACAAACATACATTTTCCCCGTCTCAAAACCCTACTTTTACATTTTTATTTTTCAATCTTTATTTAATTACTTCACTTTCTTTTTACTTCTCTTTCTTTTTAACGGTATTTTTAAGATACATTAAACCTTCTTACATGCTTTATTATTATTATTATTATTTTACTTTTAGGGGAAAGTAGGCAAAAAATTGTTAAAAGTTTTATTCCTTGAGGAAGCGTCAGGTCTCTTTTTCATTACTTACAACAATCTGTCAGTATTTCAGCTCACAAGGCAGAAACATCACTCAGAAAATCACTAATTTGCATAATGGGAAATAAGGAAGTGTCAGGCTTCTTTTTCATTACTTACAATAATCTGTCAGTATTTCAGCTCCCAAGACAGAAACATCACTTGGAAAATCACTAATTTGCATAATGGGAAACAAAGTGAAACTTTTGCGATCTATGAAAATGTTTGTATTTCATAGCTCACAATAGAAGAATATCACTTCCAAAATCACTAATTTTCATATGTAATAGAAAAAAACCTCCCAAATCATTCTCTAAATGTCATAAGGACATGCTTTCTACTTATTTATACAATCTGAAATACTTGTTAAACAAGATTGAGGCCACTGAATACATACTCAGAAGGAAAGATCATCGTTACAAAAATATTTGTTAAGTGAAATTTTATGTAAGACATGTAAATAATGATCTTTACCGCTACTGCTCATTGACGAAGTTGCATGAAAATATGTCGCATTGCCACTGGCGACAAGCTACCTTTGGGAATTATAAACCTATTATAAATGAAAATCTTGGCTTTAATCTGTTAATGATACACTACGCTTTTCAATAAAGGGCTTATCTCTGTATGTTTTAAGATGGTATTAATCATAGCTAACGATGTCTAAAATGACACTAGAAGGATAAAGATATTAGATAATGAATCTTGCAGTTGCACTCAGGCCCCCCGTCATTTGGGCATTCCGGAGGGTCAATAGACCCTCCCCCCCCCCCCTGACTTTTAAAAATGCATTGATTTTTTTACGTGTTATTATGCATTTTGTTTTTTTTTACCATTAATATGCATTGAAAATTTACCCATTGCTCCCTCCCCGGGAAGATTTTGAAATAATGGGTCTAGCTGTACTATCATTAATTAAGGTGGGTTTGAAAGAGTATTTCAAGTAATTTTTAACAAGTGGTTTTTATTTCTTTAAAATTTTACATAAATACATATTCTATTGTTTTTCCATCTTAATTTATGTTAATTTTTATATAGCTTATTTGGATGTTTTTATTATAAACAAGCTGCTTTCCACATATTTTCGATGTTTAATAATTTTTCGAATGTCCCTCTTTTGTAAGTCTAATTCACAGGTCAATGTCATGTTCTCTCGAGAACTGGGCTTGAACTTGAGCCACTAAGATGAAATTATCAGTCTTGAGACGGGATTTCACACGTAATTTTTGCTGCTGTGCTACAACTATGTTCATTTTTACGGAAAGTATCGCTTTACTTTACAACATCCAGACCTTAACAAAATTTTAATGTTGGCATTTTGTACTGCACATTATTCCTGAAAACTTAACATCTTTCAAGCCTCTCTAATGTAAATAATATTCAAATAAAATCCCCCCCCCCCCACTCAGATTCTAACAAATGCATATATACGAAACAGAAATACGGACGAGTATAAAGTAGGGCAGAGTAAAGCACAATAGACAGACTTAAAAAAGAAAAATGTTGAATTAAAAGCTAATTACAATTAGATCTTGGACGTTGAAGAAATCTATTTATTGCATTATCTTTGACACAAAACTTGTCAATGCATATAAAAATAAACTAGAAAGAATAAAAGTTCAAGTATCATCACTATCCGTTTCACTGTGTACCACACCTAGTATACAATGAGGCATTGCAAATTTTCTCATTAAAATAAACCTACCCCAGTTCTAAATACAGACAATGCTTCATTGCACACAAGGTTTCATGAAACGGTCAGTTTTCAACCTTAAAATGTCACCAAGCATTTATAAGGTCAAAATGGACACTTCGTGTCAAAATGGACATATAGCGCGTCTTTATTGTTTTCATAAATATTGGTTGGTGCCAGGGTCCGATTAAGACAGTCGGGGCCCAAGGCACAACATTATTTTGGGGCCCCTATGGTACGAAAAATCAAAATACTGGGTATAAGATATTGATCTGATTGTGCATAGTTTACCTTGTTTACGCAAATACGTTTAGCTCGCCATTTAAATGAGTGAAGATCTTTCCATTTTGTAAAAAATTATCTTTTAAGTGATATTTTCAGAAATCTTTCTTACAATTTGGGAGCCCAAGGCCGCGGCCTAGTTGGCCTTCGCGGTAACCAGGCACTGGTTAATGCACAAAAAGTGGAAATAATACAGTAACATTTAATGTACAATACTATGTTAGTTTGTACATCGTAGTTTGTATCGCTGTTAGTTAACAGTTCAATGCGAGTAATTTTGCATACAAGGCAATTTAAATCTCTCAAGAGTTCATATCTGAAAATTATATTGTAACTTCAGAATCACAAATGGCTATGTTAGAGTAAATACAGTTGCAATGGTACACAAACATTGCCTTCACTGTGTACCACTGTTCCATGTCTCACTGTGCACAACTTCACCGTGCTACAAATAATTAATTAAAGAAACGAATAATTGGATAAATATTTCTAATATTATTTTCATTTAGTTAAGTCCTAGGTATTAAGTGAAGAAATAATGCAGCATTTATATAATATTCAAACGAAATATGCATTCAATATAGTACATGTAAACTGAGCATATACGGTAATAATACTTAGCTGGTAATAATTTACCTTTATATTAACAGAATCACATTCGACTCATAGCTTCCAACAGAACGAATATTCAAGCTTAGGTGACAATTAAACCAAGACAAACGTCGGTGAACAGCTAGATATCTAGCAACATAAACTTTGTTGCAAGAACTGTTATTTAACTATGTATCATGTCTCTCTGTGTAAGGAATCATTTCTGAGAAATACTTACCAATTCAAAATCTTTCTTAATACTATTCTTTTTTCCTTTCGTTTCTTGAATAAAAAATTTTCAAAATTAATACTGTTCCTATCCTCCAAACAATTTTCTATGTAATGAGTTTTCTCCTTATCATGGTACGTTAGATTCCATCTACGCTCATTAAAGTTGAAGCTCAATTCACTCTATTCATGTTAGGAAAAGACAACTTGACACCTCGGATTTCAATTTATTCGTAAAGATTCAAATTATCTAACAGCAATTTCACGCGTCGGCGACTTCTAAAATTGCAAATTTAGTAATGAAATTTTACATTTGAAGAAGATAACATAATAGAATGCTCAAAGAGGAATCTTTTAGGATGGATGCGTTATCTCAATTTGATTAAATGAATAGTAATCAGGCCTTTATACCGGAATACCCGCTATCCTCACTAATACCTCGCTGTTTTCATAGTCCTTGAAAATTATATTTGCAAGACTAACGATAGATTTTCGAATAATTTTGTGTCACTGTTAGGCAACAGTTTAATGCGAGTAATTGTGCATGCAAGGCAAAATGACTCCCAGGTAATGTTCTGTGACATTTAAACCTTTCAAGAGTTTATATCTGAAAATTATTGGGGTGTTTGTAGCAGCTTTCAGTATCACAAATAGCTATGTACTCGGATTTAATTGCAGTAAAACTTTCAGGTAAACGAGATAGCATGCAAATCAGACGTGCCACACTTGGCAATTCTCAAACAATTTCCAATAACTTTCATGCATCAATAATTTGCTTATAATTGACAGAAAAATCAAAGCTATAAAACTCACATTTAAATGATCTGAATTTGAAATTACAAGGTGAGTGTCAAATAGTACATAATCTTTTTAACTACTGGAAAACATTGAAAATCGATACTTTTTCATGTGACATACACATAGAAGTGCTCCAAAATGTAAATAATTATTTATATTGAAGCGAATACAGATGGGCTTTATAAATATATGCAAGCTTTCAAAGCCCAGAACTAGATAAAAGAAACGAAGACTTCGACACTCGTGGGTCCTTGCTTAAATACTTCATACTTGATTTGACCAACTATCTAAACAAAACTTTTTAGTTCGATGAATAATTATTTCGAAATACAACTGTTTGAGTTAAGGTTTTCTAAATTATAAACATGAAAATTTGTTGAACTAAAGAAATCCTTGGAAGACTGAAAGTTACAAGAGTGTGCTGCTATTCTCAACTTTTCAAAATTTTTCCAGATATATGCTTGGAAAAAAATTGTTTTTGCTCCTTATTTTTGCCTATATTGAGCAACTGGCTTAATTTTATTGTCATTCAAGTAAAATACTAAGAACTTCTTACAAACACACTTTGGTACCGGGATCCTTGTCTTCACCATGAACAGTTTAACCAGAATGACAGTGCTCAGTCCATGATATGGAATTGCCTGTTCGTTTCCTAGATCTCAAAAATATATGTAAAGATGATGATCACATTTGTAAAACTTATGAAAGAATAACAGACTGAGATCAATCACGAAGTAAAACATTGTCACGAAATTAGCGATATATATGGGAAAGACCATGGCAGCGCATTTATCTAGTATTATAGAAGCTTCAAACACTTTAAAAATATCAGTTTTATAAAATCGGAAATAGTGATTAATATTAATATACCAAAAAAGTTCCTGATATCAAATATAATTATGTTGCATGCAGTTAGTTTATGAAAGCAATTTTGTTGCTTAACATCATACAAGTAAAATATTACAATTTCAGTCTATAATTTGGTTTGCAATTTCAAAAATCAACTCCCTTTATAACGTCACCTCTGTATAATCGCCATTTAAATCGCGGACCCTGCGATGTCATTATAACTGATGAAGACGACTTAATTTAAGTGAAAATTTAAATTTCCCTGCCAAAAACACTAAAAAATATGAATCATTCCCGGGGCCGGATTAAGACTCTTAGTAAATGACCATAACACAAACAAATTTCGGTGCCCCATACATTTGAAAATTGAAAATGCAGACAATAAAATATTTAAAATTTTTCAGAAACATCCTATAGGAAATTAAAAATCAAACTTAGAACAAAACTAACATTCATTCAAGCTTATTCACATTTTGAGCTGAATAACCCTGTTCTATTAATTTTTCTTTTAAAGTCTCTGATTAATCCTTTTCATCAATTCTGGCTCGAGATCTTTAAAAAATTATGTACGCTTGTAATACCACTTGACAGAGATATTTTCTTACTTGCGTTGTTTCAAACTAGCAAATTAAATCGGAATAGGCATGCACTTCATTTTTCAGGATAAACACATGATAAGATAAGACAGAATGTTTTATGTAAGCAGAGTTTATTCATTTTTATCCTAAAATTTGAAAATTCTAACAAATTTAATTAATTTTGCTACTTAAATAGACAATAAAGTTTTTCTGAGGTGCCCTAGTTTTCTTGGTGCCCTAACCATGTGCTTATTTAGCTTACGGGCTAATCCACGACTCTTTCGGACTAATCCATAACTTAATACGAAATCTTTTTGGGACAGTTTCTCTAGGGCTTTTCAGTGGTAGCAAGCTCGAAACGATGCGATATTTTCTTCCTATAGAAAAGGACCCTTTTCTGAAACTTTCGGCTGTAAATTGGAATAAAAAAAATGAACATATTCGAATTTCAGAAAAAACTCTTCGAGGTGCACACCTCTTGTCCTGACCTAATTTCGTGCCAAATTTCATGAAAATCTAACGAACGGTCTTGGCCCTACGTCGGACACAGACACATGCACACACTCAGACATACTTGCTGCTTTATTGTTTGTAGGGATAAATAAATACAGACTAAAAGTTCTAAATTGTACACAAATCCTGTTCTTATCTGAAAATCTTTCCACTCATGAAATTATAAAACGCGTAATGTAAATAACAAAATATTCATTTATAAATCTTGTGCAAAATAAAAATCTTTTAACGCAGTGATGGATCAGAAAGAAGCCAAAAATTGCCATTTTTAATTTACACAAGTACTTCAATCATTCCGGTAACGGAAACGGTTGAAGTGAGCAGAATGCGGAGCAAAGTAAATGGCGACATTTTTTTTTCTTATTTTCCCGTAGTCTAAACATTCAGGTGAGAGAAATGTAAATGATGAGATGGAAGAAAAAAATGAACTACAGCTGCTGAACTAATTAACTTCATAATACGAAAAAAAGTTATCTTAGATGCGTTTTCCGCATTCACACCAAAACCCTCATTGTCAATGCCGTTAATAAATCATTAAAAGATACACCTACTTCTGTCATAAAGGTATCTTGATTTACGTAGGTACGTAAATTGAAAATTGCTTCTTGCTTCTGCAAAGAAAAAAGGAGTTGTCACATTCCAAGTAAAAGATATTTACCATTATGTGTTCAGCTAAGACAAGCCATGTCAACATAACTGAAAAAATAAAGAAAATATTTACTTAATGAAAATTTACCATCAAGAACGACTCTTTTAGCATTTAACCTTTAATAGTATATCTTCGAAGAATGAAATGTAAAACTGATTAAAGCGAAGAGGCGGGGAATAACATCTATATTTCAAAGGAAGGTAAAATATTGCAAGAAAAAAAAAACTCCCTGCGAAGATGCATGCCTCCTGATTTTTTGATTAAAACCGAAGAATGATACCTTCAATTCTTCCTATAATATATATATATATATATATATGTTTTTTAATTGGATTTTAAACCTGAAGAAAGGTATTTAAATTTCCTGCCCATGTGTGGGAGTTCCAATTTCGACTAAAGCAAAGCCAGATGTTTTCTCAGAGTCTCTATAATTGAAAAAAATCATTCGAGATGCATTTTTTTTTTCGTTTATATTTTGAAAAGAAAAAAAAAAGACGATAGCTTTAGAAATGTATAGTAATGGACTCGAAATTAGATATTAAAACCGCGAAAGTGTAGCTTTCTAATTTATCATAGAGTTACTTGGATTTCAATACTATATAAATCTATCTAATTTTTTATGCTAATGGTAAGATGGGTTATTGCAACATTCAAAATGTCATTCCTCATAATCAGCCAACTGAACAAGTTATTCGTCGAGGTGTTGAAATTTATAAAATAAATTTTACTATAAAGCAAATAAAAAATAAAAAAATAAAAAAACTTTTAAAATTCATAGCACAGGAAATATAAATAAAAACATTAAAAAAAAAATTAAAGTGGCAATTTAGCAACAAATTTTCTTCATTTTGGATGTTTTCAGTAACTTTGACTATATTCAATAAGTGCAAAATTCTTCATAAAAAAAGTTATAGCTATATTCCGGTATTACACATTCATTATTAATTCAAAAACTCAAATTATGTGAGAGGCTTAATTTGTCACTAGGTCTGCAATTAAGTTTCAACTTATTTAAGATTAAATTTTAAAATAAGAGCAGTACTGGAGTCGACCCGTGCAGAATTTCGCACTGCGCACCAAGAATTCATTCAAGTAGTATTGAGTATTTTGACTAACTGATGCTTTGAGAAGTAAGTGTAAGAGGTTATGTTTGCAGGTTATGTTTGTGATACAAAATATCAACAGTCATTTCAAAAGTACTTACTTATAAGAAAAGTCTCATTTGCCAGAAGTTTTGGTAAAGTGGTTTGGTTAAGTTGAAGTATCCGCTAAGATTTCCTTATCATAAGTTCTGGTAAATATGTAAACGCTGATGGTTTAATTGGATATCCAATTTGATGTTTTTCGAATCCGATTTGATATTTATCGAAAAATCGACGCATCCATTAAAGCACCTCTTCTTAGATGATTTTAAATCACAAATTTGAGAGAATCGGTACATTTTTAAACTGCGGGGATATTTTTCATTATCTGGCACGATAAGCTTTAAAATGAGGGGACATCACGGAATTTGATAAAAGAATAAGGAAGATCTCGCAGACCAACAGAAAAACAGGCGAAAGAAATAATGTATAAGATTATACAAGAGGCCGTTCATAAATGATGTCACGCTTCTTTCCTATATATTTGACCCCCTTTGTCACAATATGTCACACTTCAGCGGACCTCGTCCCCCCCTTTGTCACATGTCACGCTATGTTACATGATGCATGATGTCACACATCTTCTTACCCCCCCCCTCTTCTTGTCACTTTGTCACAATTTCACGAACCCCCCCTCCCCCCTCGAAGCGTGACATCATTTATGAACGATCCCCAAGGTGCATAGCAATGTGACTTTTAACATCAAAACAGACATTCTTTGCTGTTTAGTATTTTGTTCAAATTGTTTACACCCTCAGTGTATTCTAGCCAAATGTAATTTGACAAAAAGATGTGCAGTTGACACTCTATAGCTGCACTATTCAAGGAGGCCCATACTGACGTGTTTGGCCAACTGTCCTAAAATCTAAATCGGACCCTGCATGGGAATATTAGCAAAAGTCGTGTACTCTCTGAATTTATATTAACGCAGAAAGTCAGTTTTTATGATGGGGCATACTTTTCAAATGAATGGTCTTTCCTAATATTGAAAACAAACTTTACTGGAATGGAAACATGTGCGTAATTTATGAGAATTCGGTTACATTCGTAAATGTTAACAATAAAGTTAATAGCAGAATGAGGTGTTTTCTGGAATTGTGCTGTCATCGGACGTTATTCTATTTTCAAGAAGCATAACAAGCCATGGAAATGCAATAAAATAGGGCCTTCCTTTCAAAAAAAAGTTATGGAAGTCAAGTTTGAAGGACATTCAGGTCGAAACATTATAACTCGATTTCATACTAATGCCAAAACTCAGTTAATATCATTTCTCCTTATGTAAAGTTGATTTTCTTCGTATAAAGTTAATGTTCTTCATATAAAGTTAATCATCTTCATATAAAGTTAATCATCTTCATATAAAGTTAATGTTCTTCATATAAAGTTAATCATCTTCATATAAAGTTAATGTTCTTCATATAAAGTTAATCTTCTTCATACAAAGTTAATGTTCTTCATATAAAGTTAATCTTCATCATACAAAGTTAATGTTCTTTCTTTATGTAACGTTGGTGGTTTTTCTTGTTTGTAAAACCCTATCAATTGCAACCACCTTATTAATCATTGCAAACGAGACTGAAATGATCTGACAGCAACTATTTTGGCAAAAATGCTATTGATGCAATCTAGTAACAGGTATGCTTTCCAACTGGAAATGAAAATTATGAACCTGGAATCCCATCGAAGGAGGAGCTTCAGAAATGCGCAACAGGATAAAGTACAGAAGTGTTTCTGGAAAAATTTTAGTACACCCTGAAAATGTTCCACAAAACGCTTCTATAATTCGTTATCTGAATTAATGTGTAAATGTACTCCTACAAATACATCTCTTTTCTATATTTAATATGTTTGACGGGTAATCGGTTTTACACTGCGAATCCCAAATACCAATGGCGCTCCGAACATCAAAATTTCACGGGGAACATCCGATGAAGAAATTCAGACGAGAAATGTGTGTCCCCCTATTAAGTTGCGTTGTCCCGCTTTTGCAATGAAACATTTAATTTGCCTTCAAAATGTGCATTTTAAATTTGACAATTTTTTAAGAATTCAGTAGAGGAAATATATATTTTTTATTCCTTTTTTATCTTATTTTTATTAGGAGGCGGAAATAAAAAGTAAAATTTCTTCACATGCTAAAGAAATAAGGAATTTTCCAAATAACTTCTTTAAAACATTACTCCAGAGATTAACTCTCCCGTTGAAGGTAAGAAAGAAGACGCATTAAAAAAATTTCTTCTTCTTAGCTAAAGTATACTTCTTCAAAATAATTCAGAAAGATTTGGCTCTCTTTGACTCTAACAAAATTTCTCGTTGTCAAGTTTAATTAACTCAGCTTCAAAGCATTGAAGCATTAAAAAGAAATGACTCCATTTGCTTAAAAAAACTTGTGCTATCACTTAAAATAAAACTTAACCTTAAAATAGTACAACTACAATAGAAACTATGCTTGCTTACTTGAAAAATATTTCTTCCTTAGATAAACTAAATTTACTTTACAATTTTATCACTACATGTAAGATAACTTTTGGCGTTTCAGATTTTTCTTTCTATACTTATTAATTTATAAACTGTGTCATAAGGAATTTATAAACATGAATATTTGTATTTTACTTTTATTAAAATTTATATGAAGAAACAGAGTCTGTGCCTCTTTGGAATACTCAAAATAAGTATTGGTGGTTGAAAAATTGCTTTTAGAAAAGTTTTTCCAATGCTTCATATTTTATTGCAACAAGAAGCTTTTCATTTCTTATCTCACAAACAAATTTTAAAATATGTAAACATAATTCTGAATTAGGGTGATTTCAGATATGAATGTGCTAAATAGTTTTTGCTACGAAGTTTCGAAAAACGCCGGCAGGGTGGCGTAGTGGTAAGGCGCAGGCCTAGAACGCCCAAGTTCGCAGGATCAAACCTTTCCCAAGTTGGTGGATTTCCAAGATACAGCAAAAAAAAGATGCATATAGCTATGCAACATGTTAAAAATCCCTTGAGTATCGTTTGACGTGAATATTCTCTGTTAAATGAAATCAATAGTGCAGTTTGCATCAATTAGAGCTCAGGTGCCGTCATCTCGAGGGAAACTGAGCGTCAAAAATAGCGGCAATGGTACCACACTCATGTGGTGCCGCTGAAAGAGTTGGTACCAATCTCTGGGAGCGCACTACGTCTGCAATGGTTAAGAACCAATATAAGCAGCATATTAGCAAAAAAAAAGTTTAGAAACGTATCATGACCCATGTTGGGTACTGTGGGTACACATTTAAATTAAAACGTCTCGGTCAAATAAATGAATGAAACAACATTTTCGTATTGTTTCTTTACTCGAGGGGGCCGTTCATAAATGATGTCATGCTTCTTTCCCATATATTTGACCCCCCTCCCCCCCTTTGTCACAACATGTCACACTTCAGCTGATCCTCCTATCCCCCCTTTGTCACATGTCACGCTATGTTGCATAATGTATAGTGTCACACTTCTTGTTACCATCTCCCCTCCCCTTGTCACACTTTGTCACAATTTCAGGAACCCCCCTCCCCCCTCGTAGCGTGACATCATTTATGAATGATCCCGAGAGTTCGAAAAATTGACCCTAATGTCCGGACAACATATCACATCAAATATACATTTCTGACAACAGATAATTTATGCTTACATCTATTTCTATGAGAAAGATATTCTTCCGAGGCTTTTCTCCGGAACAATTTCTGAGATTTTTATCTTAGAATCAGAGACAGTTCTCATAACAACTTCAGCGCTTTGGCAGTTAGTTTCCCTTGTTTGTTTAGCGAAGTGACTATTTTTAGGATCTCGTAACTCAAAAGCTTTCGATATGGAAGAGGTACCGTGCTTTGCATCTGGTTCCTTCCCAGGGGACGTTGCCTTTCTTTCTGCAGACGATTTCTCCCGCAAGATGTCAAAGCTCCCATCTCATCCAATTTGTGAGAGGCAGCGTTAGGACTCTTTGAATATTAAAGAGTCTTCGGTTTCATTTCGAAATGCAAGTCTGATGCAATAAAATGGCAGAAGAATTAGTTTCGTTTCATTGAAATGTAAATTTTGGAAGAATTTGAGAGAAAAAGTGTTATGTGACATAGATTCTAATAAAAAGTTACCGTCAAATAAACAAGGAATGTATGACGCGTTTCAGCTTTGGTTTTTTAAATATTCATGCTGAAATTGATTAGTGATTTAGGCATTAAGAGCATAAATGTTCGTTATATAATTGAGAAATAATTCATCTAAATAAAAATAAATAATAGTAATTGAAAATAAACAATTTTGACATTGAATTAACTTTGAAAATTACCTTTCAATAAGTAAAGAATGCATTACAAATTTCACAGTTTCCACTTAAATCTAAAAAATGTCAACAAGCTATTTACACTGTCAAAATTTTCTGTAAAAATACTAAAGAGACACTTAGTGCCTCTGTAAGTTTACGAAGAACTTGTTTCAAATCAAATAATCAAGTTTCTTGGTAACAGTTTCTCAATAAAATTCTTTTTTTTTTCTTCCGCACGCTATACAACAGCAGAGAAAAACCTGTTAAGTTACGCAAAACTGAACACTTAAGATCTGTGGCTGCCAGTATAAAAATTGTCAAGAAATGCATTATATATTGTTTTCCGAGCCTCCAGCACTTGGCGGCCAGCTCTCCCGTACTCCGGACGCACGGGAATCGCAACAGGGTGGGCTCAGCTGACTCACCTTCGACTTTGTGTCCTGCTAATAGTAATTCAGCTTCTGATGGCTCCACTACTGCGGCTCACTCATCTGTTGCTATCAAGTTACGAAATGTTCCCTGTTTTTGTTGTCTTATTTCCCTTTTTTAAAGACATCATAGTTTCCTATTTTTAGTTTTCTGTCATTTTACGTCAGACTTCGGATAAATGATTTCCAGGAGATTCTAATGTATTTTTACAGTGTAGCTAACAAATGCTTTAACGTTCTGTAATTTCTCGCAATAAAGCAAAGAGTTGTGTGTGAGTATTGATCACATTCTGGCCAGATGGAGAAGTCCAAAAGTTTGAAATCTTGGTCACAAAGTCATTGGACCCGAACACCCCAGCACGTCAACTAGTACATATTTAAAAAAATAAAAGAAGAGATTTTAAAAACACTTGCAGCAAATTTGTGATGTTCAGTTTGTAAAAGTTTTTAATAAAGTGACTATACTTTTAGATAAATGGTAACACAGAAACATTATACTCTACGTTAAAATTGTTTTTAAAAAAAGGAAGATAATTTTTTGGGTGTGGAACTGAACTGAATGGAAGCTTTATAATAAAATAAATATCGAGAGCGTTGCAAAAGTTATTGAATTACATAAAAATTTAAATAAAAATTCAAGGATGTTTTCCCTACCATGTCAAAATTAGTAAAAATATTTCAATGAAAAAAATGTTGCACAAAAATTTTAGTTTCGAGTAAAACAATCATGCACTGTTTAAAACGGTATTTAGATCAAAAGAAATGGAAATTTAACTTGAGGAGTAGTTAAAAATAAAAAATACTTTTGAAAAATTGTAAAGCAAATATTTGATGTAAAAATCAGTTTAACTGAAAAGTTTAAATCGAATAAATAATAAATGCATGGAAGAAGTTATTTTCCATTTAAACATTTATTTACAAAGGGACTAGTTGTTTAGTTAGCGAAGCTAAATTTGTGATTAACAATATTGTTGTCTAATTAAATATCTTGAAGAGATTTTAAAGAAAATACTTGATACATCCCATGTGATTAGTTAAACAGACACTTTTCAATTAAATACGTAAAACACACAGCGGAAAAATTAGTTCCCCCTCAAGTATTTATCTACGAAGTTTGCCAGTAGCTTTGCCAGTAAAACGAAGTTTGTAGATTAAAAGACAATTGATTTTTCGAAAAATAGTTGGTGCATGAATGCATTGGATTTATTCAAAATGTTTTAATTTTTCCTCTTTTTTTATTTAATTAATTTATTTGTTTAATTTTTTTAGCAAAGTTATTCTCAAACTTCTAATGCACCTCGCTTCATGTTGAAGATACACTGTAAAAAATTCTAGTTCAACGTTTCACCAAAAAAATGGCGAAAAATTTTGCTGGTACTAAAGTTGAACCATTATAATGGTTCTCAGTTTCAAATTCATGGTGAAACTAGGTAAAACTACATAATTTTAATGGCTCAATTTAGAACCAAATGTTGGTATCAGCTAAATTTCACCATTTTTTCTATTTTTTGGGGCTGCATGCTTAAAGTAACTCCCTTCTTTTTTTTTTTACTTGCAAAATCCGTGGGTACAGAACAGAAGCAAAAGAAACACTTAAAAAAAAAACAACAGTTACAGAATCAATTATTTAAAAGTGTTTGTTTACGGAATGTGTTATTTATTAATTTATCATTTATGGAGCAACTTTTTATAAATGTGTGAAGGAGATTGCAGTCATTATACAAATCACGGAGAAGAAGCCGCTCCTCAAGGGCAAGTAATGGCATGAGTCTTGAATTATGCATAGCTTGGGAATTGTTATTATTATTATGATTGATAAGTTATACCTCGTTTAGGCTTGCTACGAAGTATATATCATCGGCGTTTAGGTAAAAATCACTAAGTCCAAAACTCCAGTTTTTAGTTAAATATTGCTAATTTCAAGTTTCACATCGAAAAATAGGACGAATTATTCTAAAGACCACTAGATCTTACAATAGGTTTCCTAATGCAACTTCTAATTGTATAAGGTAAATGACTCGGTAGTGGACACTTTTCTCCATCGGACACATTTGCACCTTTTAGCCGAAGCCTTAGGTAGAAACTGCTCTAGTAGTGGACACTTAGACCTTTAAGCTCCTAAAATAAGCGAATGTAACATTAAACTTGAGTGAAATTATCAGGACCTATACCGAACGATTCCTAGTGCTGGTTAATAGAACTAAAGTTGACGTGGAGCATATATGCAAGCACATGGATCATAATATTCAATAGCTACCTCCACAGCGGTCACATTTGCTGCTCTTTACTAAAGCCGATTAATAAGAAGGTTAGGGATTTGGGGAAATATATGGGAAAAAAGCGTGACATCATTTATGAATGGTCCCTTAGTCTTTTTTAAAATTTTTCTCCAAGATAGCAGCATAAAATAGATGATATTAATTTCTGTCCACTACTAATGCAAATACGTGTCTTATAAATGTCCACTATAGATACAAATTAAGCGTTTAGTAAATTTGACGTAAATATCCTAATTTTTCATCAAATGACATTTTATAGGTCATTAATTTTCAGAGAAATAGTTGGCCATTAAGCTAAAAATGCAAACGTTGATGTAAGTCCCTTGAAAAACTACCGGGTCATTTACCTTAATTGGTTTGTATATTAAAATAATTGAAATTCTAATTCACTGCAGCACATTTTTGTGTGTGTGTAGACTTGGAGACTTTTACCAGAGCACTAACTATTTATTCAGCACCCTTAGAAGCTTTTGACGTTTTTTGAGAAACGCTTGCGAGGGGGGCGATTAACCCCCCTTGCCAATCACAGTATGTTGATGTATATATACATGTAAAGACTATATTCATCCAACCTCTCCTCCTCTGGAAGAAGCTTGCTGGCAAATTAATAATCAAAAATTAAGCAATGTCTATTAGTCATAAATTTATAAAAGCTAATGTAACTAGTTTACATGCATGATGTCCTTGTAAATGAACAACTTAAAAGAACACTTATGAGGATATAACCCAAACATAGTGACTTAAACATCTCACTTGAGCTTCAATCATAGTGAGCAGTGTTATGTAACTGCATCAGGTAATTGGGCAACGACCTTTGGCTCAGCAACAATATTTATATTTCAAAGGACTTCCTTATCTGCAATTCATATGAAAGAAATAAATAACAGACAATGAAGTCCAAGCACTTACAATAATCGATTATAACTTAGCCTTTCTCAGTCATTACAGTATTATGACAAGATTTAGGGTATAATGATAACTCAAAGACATTTACAAATGGAATCTATATTTAGATGGTAAAGAGATAAACAAATCTGTCTCAGTTTTTGGGCTTAACTTTGATTTATCCGCCACGTTAACATAAAAATGTTGTGAGAGCATCAGATGCCAGTTTATAAATGTACATTCGCCTTTTATCTCCTGCATTAAAATTCCTGTCCATGTTAATCTTTAAAAAAAGGATTAATTTCTACGTAAGGAAATAATTTACTCATGCAAATGACATTGTCTGCTGTGTTTTTATTCAGTGGCATTGTAGAGCCGAAAAGCCACTGTACTATTAAGATGACAAACCGACATAAAAATATTTACTATCACTCCCAGCTAAAAGGGTGCAGCCTTTACCACGGCGCATCTTATCTCGTGGAAGACGTATATAAATATTTATAGACATTCTTTATGTTGTTTATAAATATGCAATGAGAGACGAGATAGTCAATACAAATTCAATTCTTTTTGCATGCATTATGTCAACGGAAATCCTCAGTCTTGCCAAAATAAGGTGAGCCGAATTATCATCTTAATATAACACTTGGAGCAGAATCCCTTTTATTTTAATAAAACGTTAACCTCAGCTCAGAAATGATAATGCTATGCAATGCTGTGAAAGCACAAAATTGCAAAAATGGGTCATACACGGGTTTTGAGGTTACAAGGAGCCCCAAGATTTCTTTATGGGACCGTTCATAAATAACTTTTTGTCAATATATTTCACCCCATCCCCCTTTGTCACAAAATGTCACACTTCATCATGCCCCCATCCCCCTTTGTCACAAAATGTCACACTTCAACATACCCCCTACCCCCCTTTGTCACATGTCACGCTATATCACGTAAGCACATTTACTTGCAGTTCAGAAACAAAGCACTGTGTGATAGGTCCCGTTTCTAATTTTATTTTTGAACTTTTAATGATATTTGTGAGCAAAATAATAATAGTGATTAAATGTGTGCTTAATTTGTATAAAATAAGCTTAAGGTTTACAACAAAAAAATAATTAGCATAGAACCGTTAAATATATTAATTGTTCGAATTCTGAAAAATTGGGCTACGCAATTTTGTCTTAAAAGTGTAAAGGACTGAGAAAATTTCCTTTTAAGCTTTTAACAAAAGGTAAATTTAAACCTAAATCCTCATTGGTGTTTACGATACAAAATGATCAATGAAACTTTAAAATAAAATTATGAAAATCAAAAACACTTTTAAAATAAACTTAATTTTCTGATTCAAAATGTATTTATAGAAACAAAATGTGTAATGTCACACTTCTTGTTACCCCCTCCCCTTACCTTGGCACAAACTGTCCCAATTTTTCGACCCCCCCCCCCTTCGAAGCGTGACATCATTTATGAATGACCCCAATAATTCCTGCTTAGGGTTGGAAACTATGAAAAACAAATTCTGCAATTTTGAAAAAAATCCTTAAAGCTATGAAGCCCACGTAAGGAATATTTTTGAAATTTTGTGCAATTGGATTTATCAGAACTAAGGCTTTCACTGCAGGCTTCAGTGATATAATTATCATCTGTCCATGGCCTATTGGGGACGTTTCTGGTTCATCCGGAAATATCTTGATGGAATACAATATGTAAGCACGAAAAATATATTGCAGATTTTATCATTTATTTTCTCAGTTTCACACTTTATATATTCGACTTAAAATTTAGATACCTTTTCTGGCATTTCATAAAAAATTGTTTTTTCTTCTTTTTTATTCATTTATTTTATCTATTCAATAGTGCGTTTCTTGTGCTGGAAAGAATTTTTGTTTAAAATTTTATTAGAAAAACTTTTATTGTCTAGTTTGTGCTTTGAAGTTTGACAGTTTTGTAACAGCTTAAAAATATTTAACAATAATGTCTACGGGAAAAATTCGAAAAGAATGTCTGTAAAAAAAAACAACGCTAAAATATGCTACTTACACAGAAAACATTAAACAATTGGCAAAAGATTAAATGTTGACTGATTCCTCCACCCACACCATGAATTTTTTAAAAAGTTAGAACCGAAAAAAAGTTAAAGAAACGATATAAAATCGTAGAACTATTATTGCTGGGCAAGAACACAGATTCTCTTGTAAGTTTAAAAATTCCAAATATTTTGAATACAATTTTTAAGGCAGCAAATATGAATTTTAATTTTTATTCAAGGAATTACTGAGATGAAATTCTCTTATCTGCATTCTTAGTTTCTATGTTTGGTTCGGCAAAGTGTCAAGAGTAATATTTCCTTTTATTAAATTAAGTCAAATTAACGCGCTTATTTTTTATTGGAACTTTTGAAATATAGCTGATGTCATTAAACGTTTTTTTTTTTTTTTTTTTCTTTTTTTTTTTCTTTCTCTTTTTTTTTTTTTTTGTGGGTTTGTGGGTGTGTGTGTGTTGGGAGTGATTTTATTGTTATACACATTATAATTATGATTCAAAATTTGCGTTAATATTAAAATTCTTTACTTAACAAACATTTGTTAACAAACTAAACGTAAGAATTTTGTTATGCCCCGAAGATTAAAAAATTGAAAGCCAATTTGCACGTATCCAAAAGTTTCAGCGTATAAAAAAGTCCCGACTGGTCCCAAAAGATTAAGCTAACCAAATTGGTTTCCATAAATCATCACAGAAACACTGAATATAAATCATAATTTATTAATGATGCTTACTGTCCGGTCCTAGCCTTTTGATGCAAAATAATCAAGAAATTCCAAGAAAATGCTGCATTAATTTAAATGAGAGATCAGCAAATAAATTTATTACTTATTTTCCGAAATCCACTGCAGGATATAATTTCTGTGTCTACAAAACTGTATGTTCTTTCCTAAAAAACAAAAAAACAAACCTCGAATCTAATTTAGTTACCATTAAGAGCACAACCTTCCATTTCCAGTAAAAGAAACCCCAGTGCTATGGTGTAGAATAAAAGCTTTTCTCAATAAATAAGGCATATTCTTTTGCAAAAAGCGGCTTAAAATGTCGCGAAAAATTCTGTTAATAGTATTATAAATCCAATAAAGCGGCTTTCGGTCACAGCATATGGCATCCACAGGCGCAATATAACTCACATCGAATGCCATTTGTGCCCACCTCTAGAGATCTCCTACTGTTTATACCACTATTCCTTGTGTTCTTGGTAGACAATATTTTAACTAAATAAAAGCAATTTTCCTTGCAGAAGTAACATTTCTCAATTCTGACTGAGTAACAGCTGAAAGAGACTGGTGTACCTCGATACCAATTTTGGAAAATAAATCTAAAATACTTATCATATTTTATATTTCATGGAAGGCATTACTTTCTTTTACTATGTTACCATCCCATTTTTCCCCAAATGAAAATCAGCAATTCTGAAAACAAGAGAAGTGATTTTATGAAACTAAAATGCCCAAAGCAGTTTGGCACTGACAAGAACGCTCCCGATGATAGAAAAATTAATCAAGTATTCACCAAGAACATTTTATGTTTAATCCATAAGCATAAAATCAAAGAAACGGGGACCTACTACAATCTATGATTTTGAGAAAAATATAATTTGTCAGATATTCCTTAACCTTTTAATATTATTTTTAAAAATTTATTTATTTATTTTATTTTTTAATCTAAATTTGCTATGATTTAATCTACTTTAACGAAGTATTTTAAACATAATCTCTTATCCTCCCATTAAAAATAGATAGATTATTAATTTGCTTTGTGCAATAAATAATTTCATTCTTATACTTTTAAAGCTCATTTTCTAAGATCAAGATGTTCTTGAATTACCCATCATGGTCATAATATTAGCTGAATCAATCACGTTGATTTCCTGATTTATTATTCAATTAGATTTTCACCTAACTTGGCTAATTTTAGGACACTACAACAAGTGCGGGTGCATCTAAATTTAGAAGATTTAATTGATCGGTATTATTACGCACAGAAAGCCCTTGAACTCGGTTCCTGATTATCTTAGATGCTAATGCAGTGGGTAATAATTAATAAAATTGGCTTTCTTCTTTGATGTGAAGGTAAAGAAACACTTCGCGGTTATGATTAATAAGATGAATGCTTAATTGGCATGCAGAATATTGATTACGAGAATATCCATTTTGAAATATTCTCTCTGTAATCAACTTTTGTTTTCAACGTATCATTTATTATTTAGTCCATGCACTAAACGAAGATTAAATTTAAATCCTAATCCTACAGCAATATTTTCAATTAAAAGGAGAAGATAAATGCGATGAATAGATGGAAAATTTAATTATCAACTAAGAATATATATATGAACTCATGAATTCAATAGAAAATAAAGTTTTCTTTGAAAATTTGTTTGCCATTTCCTTAAACATTTCGCGAGACTAACTAATTTGAACATCGGGAACAGTTCACTTCTAGAAATGAACAGTGTCATATCTGCAAAATGGACATTTCTCAAGAGAGGCGTTTGAACGTTTTACAATTTGTTTTATTTAATTGCCTTATTTGTTTCAATGAATATTATAATCGATTTTGTTCAGAAAATAGTTATTGTTTTAGTTTTCTCTCTCACATGATGGATGTTAATGATGTCAAAAAAATTTAAAACAACTAAAAAAATAGTTATTACAGTACTGCACAAAAAAAATGCAGTTGGCCTCTAGCCTTAATTTTGAACATTTTCTTACGGCGGTACTCCCAATATAAAGAGCGCAAAAATTTGAACATTTTGATATAAAAACCAAAAAAAAAAAAAAACTGATTTTTTGCAGATGTAGCACTGTTCATTTCTATAAGCGAGTTGCGCTCGAACCTGCACGTTATACTGTTGCGGTTAAATATTCAAAATAAAAAGAACAAAGAAAAAAAAATTTTACTGAATGGATTCATCATTGGAAAGTGAAAATATACCTTTTAACAAAACAAAATACCTATTGAAAACCCGCCAAATCTTCGTGATTGCGATCCCATTAGGCGGTGGGAGATCCGGGAAGGAAGCAGTAGAAGTAAACCTTTTTCCAATACGAAAAAGTTTTGAATTTCTCTACTCCTGGGAAGAGTTCCAATTGTCTTCATTCTGATTACAAATTCAAAACTTTTGCCCCGAAAAGGGGTTCCGTCTGTCTCCGAAACACGTATATGCAATATTGCTTGCAATTGGTGCTGCAACACCGTGTGTGCCAGCAGGGCGACACAATGGTAAGACGCTGGTCTCTTTCACCCACGCTGTTAGAAATTTCATCATGAAATTACGGTTAAATAGCCGGCAGCAGTCTGTCCATCTAATCCACCGTTAAGTTTACGGTTTGGAACATTTTTCTATCTTTACGGGACACAAACCATTTCCAATCAGCTTGGTTAAGAAGCCGTAGATACAAAAGTTTACGGTTTTATAACCATTTGAAAATGGTTTCAAAACTAAATTTTTACGGTTTTTGATCCATTTCGAGGCGTAGAATCTGTAAACGAAGCGTGCAGGAATCGAACCCCGGGAGTATGGTATACCAACTTTGCGCTCTAATCCTTCGGCCATCTACACCACTCAAAGCGGCTGTTTATTTATCAATAAATCTTCTTTTCCAATAGGCAAATTGCATTAAAATTGAGATTTCAGTTTTTGATTGGATCCAAAGTCATTTTTGGTCTGAATTTACTGTATATTGACGAAAATCATTTTATTTGCTGCAAAAATTAAAATATAAACAAGTTTCAGCAGCTCAAGTTATGGGTTCGCTCATTCGCAAACAGTTCGGGAATCCGATGCCTCCAATTTTTGATTTACGTGTGTATGTTTTTCTATTTAGTAACCACTGCTTAAGCCACTTTTTTTCTTCTTTTTTATATACACATGCAGATTTGAACTGATAAATCTTTATTCATATTTTAACAACAACGTACGACCGGTGAGGTTCCACGACCAAGATGGATGCCCGATTCTTATTGACTACGATACCTAGTGGCACTTGTAAATTACGGTTAGTTAAACGTTCTTTAGGAGAAACAGAGAATAAACGATTTTTTTCACAATCAGCGGTTTGAGTACCATCTCTTTAATGGTTATTCAACTGTTGTAAGTAAATATGGTAAAATAACAATCAAATAAATGGTTATATATTACTATTTTCTTACGGAAATCTTTAACAGTGCAAGTTCACGAGTTCAAAACCGGCTCAAGTTGGTGGATTTTCTCGATACAGAAAATCGAGAGTGTCCATTTCGTATAATGATGCGGTTTGTTAAATATCGCTTTTGAGTATCTATTTGGTGTAGATTAAATTTCTAGGACAATTTCGCGTCGTGAGATCTTAGGTAGTTTCTTTTCACGTAGAAGCTGCACGTCAAAATTTTGAAGTGGTAACGGCATCCACCAATAATGATGCCACATGAAAAAAATGGATGTCATTCCTTGGGAACGCTCTATGGCTGCAAATAGTAATTAATGAATACGCAGTGTCATTAGAAACAACAGCAACAACCAGGAGCGTAAGTACTTCTCACGGTATTAAGCTTCAAGCATCTAAGTTGGCATCGAAGTTACTGCATTTTCAATGCATTTCAAATTAGTGCTTCACAAATTATGATTGATCTGTTATGGCATCATTAATATAATTTTTAAACCACCTCTCATATCTTTCGTTTAACCTAATTTGTTGCAGCGAAACTCAAAGTGCATATAAACCAAGAGTTGATAAATTTTCTGCACTGATAAGGGAAAAGTTAAATTGCGGCGGTTGAGTGTTAGTATTCGGAACAATGCTGAACTATCCAGAGTAATTGATTGCACACTTCATAACCTCCTTCGAGAATATGATGTATTGAGGAACAAAAAACATAATAAAGATGAATCACTCGAATTTTTTTCTTCTTTTTTTTTTTTTTTTTGACGTTATTCTGAAAGGTTAGAATTACTTTCCTAGTTAAGATACTTCAGATGCCTATCTGAATATGCAAACGCTATTATTAAATTACGCAAATCTATCAACTTATGCTTTGCATTAAACTTTTTGGTTGGGAAAGAAAAATAAATTATTAATATTGATGTTTTTGCATCTATTTGACTTTTTAACGATTGCCTTTACAGGTGAAACCACGTCTGTTATCTTGTTGCTTAATTTTGCTCATCTTCAAAACTTAAAATGGTAAATGAATTATTCGCAATCATTTACCACATTGAATTGTTGTAGATGAGAACGTTCTTAGCAGTATTTGAGCCAGACAGCATGTTGTTTCATTCATTTATTTGACCTAGATGTTTTAATTTAAATATGTACCGAGTATGTCATGATACTTTTGGAAACTTTTTTTTTTTTTTTGCTAATAGGCTGCGAATATTGGTTCTTAACCATTTCAGACGTAGTGCGATCCCAGAGATTGGTACCAACTCTTTCAGCGGCACCACATGAGTGTGGTACCATTGCCTATTTTTGACGCTCAGTTTCCCTCGAGATGACGGCACCTGAGCTCTAATTGATGCAAACTGCACTATTGATTTCATTTAACCGAGAATATTCACGTCAAACGATACTCAAGGGATTTTTAACATGTTGCATAGCTATATGCATCTTTTTTTTTTGCTGTATCTTGGAAATCCACCGACTTGGCCCATGTTTGATCCTGCGAACTTGGGCGTTCTAGGCCTGCGCCTTACCACTACGCCATCCTGCCGGCGTTTTTCGAAACTTGGTAGCAAAAACTATTTAGCACATTTATATCTGAAATCACTCTAATTCAGAATTATGTTTACATATTTTAAAATTTTTTTGTGAGATAAGAAATGAAAAGCTTCTTGTTGCAATAAAATATGAAGCATTGGAAAAACTCTAAAAGCAATTTTTCAAACACCAATACTCATTTTGAGTATTCCAAAGAGGCACAGACTCTGTTTCTTCGTATAAATTTCAATAAAAGTAAAATATAAATATTCATGTTTATAAATTCCTTCTGACACAGTTCATAATTTAATAAGTATAGAAAGAAAAATCTTAAACATTAAAAGTTATCTTACGTCTAATGATAAAAATTTTAAATCAAATTTTGTTTTATCTAAGAAGAAATATGTTTGAAGTAGACAAGCATAGTTTCTATTGTAGTTGCAATATTTTAAGGTTAAGTTTTATTCTAAGTGGTAGCACAATTTCTTTTTACCAAGTAACACATCCAATATCAATCACATAAAAATTTAAGTCGTTTCAATCATAAATAAAAAAAAAACTATGAGTTGTCCAGTACAGCAGACATGCTGCAAAATATTTAAATTTTACGACAAAAAATAAGTTGAAATCAAAATGTTTTTGCTTGTATTATAAATATTTACACTATGTGCATTTTAAAATATATGGTAAAAATGACATGGAAGTCACAATAATTTTTTAAAATGTAACTGTTTTTACTGCTCCATTTTTCGTTCGGAGGATGTGTTCAAATTTTGGAATTGACGAAACATTGCTGAAATTTAGTAAAAACCAGTTAAAAATTACTAGAATTTGCCTAAAAATATTTAAAACCTAAAATCGATTGTAAAAAAAGACAAAATTGTAAAGAAATGAATACGTGCGTAAAATCGTAAAAACTGACCCTTTTTCGTAAAACATACGAATAAATCTTTAAAAAATGAAAGCAAAGGAATATAATTTTTTTGAAAAATTTGAACACGCATCCCACTCGAAGCTCTAAAGAGTAAATTAAAGTAAACTTGATGACCATAGCTTGAATATTATGGACGCTATGCCCGTTAAAGTTATGTCCGGTGGACCGCACACCACATCTGAAAATGTTAAGTCATCCAATCATGATCAATAAAGTCGAATAAGCAAATCATTATTATTAAAGTCATTTCAATCATTAAAATTGGCGAAGCATTGCTGAAATTTAGTAAAAATCAGTTAAAAATTACTACTAGAATTTGCCTAAAAATAGACAAAATCTAAAGTTGATTGTAAAAAAGACAAAATCGTCAAGAAAGAATTACGTGCGTAAGATCGTAAAAGCTGACCCCTTTTCGTAAAAAAAAAAAAAAAAAAACCCGAATAATCGTAAAAGTATGCGTTTCATGTATAAAAGCACATGAGTTGCATAAGGATCGAATATGGTGATTGATGAGAGGGGAAATAACTTAAGATGGGAAATAGGTGTAAAGACGGCGTATTTAGAGCAATTTTCATGAGTTTTTTTAACATATAAAGAATAAATATATTATATTGAGATTTTGAGGTTATTTTATAGATGTATCGAAGAACATTTGCTGAAATTTTCAAACATTTTTCTTGAAAAATCCCGGAGATATCAGCTGCTGCACACTGTAAGTCGCCACCCGGATCGGCAGTTAGCGTACACCCTGGAGGTCACAATTTTTATCTGAAATCATTTTTTTTTAATTTACTTTTTTAATAAGTGTCTCTTCTAGTTGAACTAAAATCATCACAAAAAATTGAAAATTTCTATTGTTTTTTAGATGAGAAAATTAAATACGATTTTTAACCGTTTTTTTTTTTTCTTTGGTTCTCTTTTTTGCAACAAAAAATGTAAAAATAAAGATATGCTTATGATTCTAGTTCATCTAGAGCGTATATATATAAAGAAAATGTGTGCTAAATTTGATAAGGATTGATCAAAACCTCTGCGAGCTAGAGTGTACGCAAATTCGAAAGAAGACGTTTCGAGAAAAACGCGTTTGAAAAAAAGAGTGGTATTGAAAGTAAATTTAAGGCAGTAATGAATCAATTTTTTTTATACTTATAGATACTAATACTTATAGAAATTTCTATACGAGGTTTCAATTAATAAAAGAAATTAAAGGGCATCTGCTAACGTGCTTCTGTCTCTGTAATACCTTTCAAGGTCATTCATGAATGAGGGACTACCTGCTCAACCGCTCCAAAAGAGGCGCTCGCTCAAATGCTTATAACTTTTAAATGACTTGGAATTTTGCTTTAAAATTTTCAGGGTATATTATTGAATAGTTGTAGAATCGATTTATGAAGAAAAATTTCTTTTAATTTTTTGAGACACACGTATTTCCCCCCTTAAGGAAAAGAAGCAAGAACAGTGTTACTCAATTTATGAATAAACTTAAGGTTACAGAAATTAATGTTTTTTTGTTTGTTTTTTCCTAAGCCTGAATTGGAATTTTTTATGAACATTTTTCATTGTTTGTATTTTGAATCATGCAAACGTATGGGAACTGTTAGAAGAAACTATTTAGTGCTAGAACAAAACTTAGAAAATGTTTAGTGCTAGTGCATCTAAGGGTCTTAATTCGGTCCGGGCCATAAGCCATGTTGAATTCAGTGTCAGGCTCATATTGGTAGATGTCAGCTCTTTATGAATATTTCTGAGTTTTTCCGTTACGTAACAGTTTCAAGCACACTTGATGGGCCGTGGTAGCCTAGTGGTCAAGATGTCGAGCTTCGGATCGGAATATCTCGGGTTTGATACCCGGCCTGCTGAAGACGCACCATGTACACTGGGGGATACGAGCATGTAAAATCCGTGGTCCCTTAAGTCCCGAGGCAGTTCCGAGGGGGCAGTTACCGGTGGGTGGAGATTTTCCCTTCCCTTCACCCATAGGTCAAAAAAGGAAGGTGGTGTATTTGTGGTGGCGCCATCTGGTACCATCCAAGTACATTACGAGCAAAGTCGTACTTCCACCATTGGTGCTCATCTTAAAACGGAAGGTGCTCCCGCCTTAATTCCTATTCGATTCGACGTATGGGAGCTTGGATTTCCAAGTGGCATAAGCAACAAAAACAAGCACACTTGAATCTTTATAATTCCGAGAGGCGCATATTTGACCTTTATTGAAAAACCGGTTTGTTGCGGTACAAGTATAATGGTACTTCTCTTATATAACAATATATCTTTTAATTTTTGCAATAAGAAACTTTTACATATATGTTTGGGCAGCATTACAAGCATAATTAAATTGACATTTTTCTCGTTTAAATGCAGAATTTTGTGCAATTAGTGCCTTAAAATATGTCATGGGAAACAGAAACACCTAGACGAAAGAATAAATTTTAGTCACGTAGAACTACAAATTAATCTAGCTTTGTGAATGCAGTTTCCCTTATTAGCGTACAATTGATGAATGATTGCTTTTTAAGATACCTCCAAATATACCTGTATTATGAGATTACCAAGATAAAAAAAAATGTACAATGTTATTCTTAAATAACACTCTGACGATTGTAATAACATATGGAGAAAAATGATATCATTTACTTTTTGACGCGTCTGGAAAAAAATTATGATTGATGGTGAATGATCAATGAAAACAGCTCTTAGAACATTGTCACGCGTGTGTAAATACTACCTTCACGATGAGAATAATTGACACTATCAGAAATTAAGTTCTAAAAAAAGAGTGCAATTTAAAGAGACAGCAAAAATGATTGCTAAATGTTAGTCTTCAGTGGTTTCCCTGTTGTTGCAGTTCAGTTTTTTAAGAACAGTCTCACATAAAAAATAGGGTGCGCATGATAAATATTAACGTAGTTACTCATACATACATGCACTAAAAGCCAAAAGTCATTACATACTTTCAATGTTAGACATTTTTTACAGAAATACATTATCAACTGTTCTGTTATTTTCGGTTAGACAAAAGCGTAAGTTTAAGCTCCAAACTTTCCAGTCAAAACTCAATGTAGCACGTATTTAGGGGACCAACAGCAAATTAAAGAAACATTATTTTTTGATTATCCTGCATTATAAAAAGATGAAAGTGAGCTGTAGATTTTATAACATAGTTCATTGCTATACTTTATAATTCCATGTATTTTCGTACAAACAGCGCATATATTAATGAAAATATAGGCATTTCTTTGAAAAACGTCAATTTTTGTAGCATATGTCTTTAGGGTGAGCTTTCCGTGAAAATTTCGGAAACTTGACAACGTACAAGTGGAACGTTATACTAAAAATTGAAATAAAAACACTGAATACTTGATAAAATATCAGCATTTCAAAGAAGCATTTTTTGTTACTGAGCATACGCAAAGAAAGCGATTTTTACCGTTCATAACCTCAGAGCAAAGTATATTTTACAACTTATTATAAAAAAGCTAGTTTACTTTAGTTAAAATTCAGAGATGGACTATCTAGTGAGTCCACCTTTAGATAAAGTCTCTGAATTTTATAAAAAATATTTTTTCAATGTTTTATTTGGAGGTCCACCGTCACCTTAAAGCTAGGGGGATTTCCCCCTTACCTGCCCCCCTAAATGACAACCCTGAGTATAATTATTAATTTTTTTTTTAAGAACATTTAGAACTAAAAAGGCATGAACTATGGAGTGAGTTGTATCTTCATGATTCTCGAAAAGAAGATAAAGTATCAGCATTTATATCAGCATAGTAAGGAAGCTGTTAATAAATAGTCCATTTTTATTTTAACATTGAAACAGCTTGCAAAATTTAATGGTTGCGATAATACTATCAAAGTACATTGCTGATCTATTTGATACGAATACTAGGGAGCAGCACAGGTCCCCTAATTATCCATATCATATCTTTGTTAATTGCACATTTGATAATTTAAAAAGTCTACCTTCTTGCAACTAAAGGAAAGAGACTATTGGTACGTCATTTTACGTAATGTTTATTTATAATTGGGTCCTGATTCTTAAAAAAAAATTAAATTTACGCCTGAAGGCTTATTTGTTCCATTTATTTACTTATTTACCGTTCCTACTCTGGTGAAGATTTAACTGGCCACCTGAAAGCTCAACGCTATTAAATTTGACGCACTATGTTTCACTAAAAATTGCATTACCGTTCAATGATTACGTGCACAAAAAGCAGCGATTCTCCGCCTGTGGGACGCGCCCCCTTAAGAGGGCACGAGCACACGAGAAGGGGGTGCGAGAATATAGAAGACAAAATATTACTTTAAAAAATTGAGTATCTGACTGAAAGGAAAACACACATACACATATAAAACAAAATACATTTCGATACATTTAATAACTTATTAAAGTAAAACAAATTACTAAATTAAAACTTTCTCAATCGAAACATACTAATTAAAAACAAATTTAATAATTTCTAGTGACTTCCTTGAACCTGTCTTGCAAAGCAAAGTTTTTCGAAGGAAAGCTTTACATTAGAAATAGCCACTCTCAGTTGTTTCTATATTTAACCAAGATCTACAGTTTGTCTTCAAAGAAGCCACAGCAGAAAATCCAGTTTCACATAAGTAGGATGTTGAAAATGGTAATAGAATGCGAAACGCCTTTGTTTATAGTGCAGAAAAATCATCCTCTACTCCTACCCAAAATTCAAATAGTGATTTATAACTAAATTAATTTTATTACTAAATTACTCGATATTACTCTTGTTTTGTCAGTCAGTTAAAAATAATTCAAAAACAGAATCCAAAGTACTCAATATACATTTTTGTTGTAGACATTTTATGGTAAGTGGGGGGAGCGATGAAAATTATGATAGAAAATTGAGCTGCGAATACTGAAATGTTGAGAAACACTGCTATAAAGACAAAACTATCTAAGCCATTTTCAGCATTTTATAAACAGAAATCCTTCATCTAACAGAACACGCTTTGAAAAAGGTTTCCTATTTGATGCTATTTCATTTTTTAAATGTTAACTATCTAAATTAATGTTAATTATATCAAAGTTAATTTTGCTCTATTTCTAGTATAAATAAGTAACATTTTCAGTATCTTTTAACTATCCTAATACGAAGAATGGAATTGTGCCGAATATGCAGAATGCATGCGTGTTTAGCCTGGATGTGTTTGCATTGAAAAAAGTTGCTTTTAGCTGCACTCTGTTTTGTTAGGGCTCTAATCGTCTAATTATATTAGATGGAGGTACAAAACAATTGCTGATACTTATGTAATGATAAATGGACGTAATTCAGAATAAAAATAAATCAATTCTCAGATTAGTCACAGACCACGAGTCGGATATAAAAATACACTTACCTTTTCGCATTGCAATGGAGAACATGCAATCTAGCTGTCATGGCATTTTTCCCATGACCAGTTTCTTCCTAACGATATACAGTAGAACTTCGATGAAACGTTCTGGTATCTATAGTTTTCCAGTTAAAACAAAGCCCAACGACGATCTACCACAAATTTTTTCGCTGGCTACAAGTAGCTCGCGATAGCTAGTGGTGCGGTGGTTTGCGACCACTTGCACCAATGGTCCACCGCATGAGAACCATGACTTATAAAAACTAGGGATGTAACGAATATTCGGCCATTATTCGGTATTCGGCCTATTCGGCCCTTTGGCCGAATAGTCATTTCATCACGTAGCCGAATATTCGGCCGAATAGTTCTGTTGCAGTAAAAATGTAAAAAAAAAAAAAAAGAAATTAGTAGATTTTAAACATTTAAAATTGTATTATAATTATTGCAAAGAATACATTAGTATATAGTTTTAATAAATAAAAATAATTTTGAAAAAAACTACTTTTTTTAAACCTTGTTTTAAGATTGACTGAGCAAAAACAGGTTTTAAAGTTGTAATATTGTATTTTACATTTAGTATTTGCTCCCAAAAGCTGGCAATAGTTAATTATGATGGAGAATATGAAAAATTTTATTTTGTTATATTATATTTGACAAATTTATTTTGTTCTGACTTCCACTTTGTTAATAACAAAGTGGAAGTCAGATTTTTGTTAGGATAGACTGATTTATTGTGAATGTTGGGTAAGAGAGAAATGTGAAAAGCCTAGAATATATCATAAATATTTAGATAGCATAAGTTATTGGGGCTTTTGAAAATAAAAATATATTCCAGTTAAGTATAAAATTTCAATAGATCTTTTAAAAATAGGTTTGTAACAAACCCCATAAAATCAACATATTAACTTTTATAACTTTTAAAATATCTTTATAAAACAGTTTTGAGCAAGGTAAAGTTCACTAAGCTATAGTAGTTCTTTCATTTAAATTAAATAATTAGTAAAATAATGCTAATGCTTACTACCTTAAAACCTGTCATTTCTATTCCATTTGTGGGTGAAATTCTTAGTTTATTACATTCAAAACAATGGAAAAAATAGTTTAATTTTAAATAGTTTTAAATTCTTAACAAACAAAATTAAATCATACATCATAGATTGTGCATAGTTGGTGTTTGACTTTGTGAATAATTTTCAATTTGACGAATACTTTCTATTACAACGATTTTCTAGAAATTTTAATATTCGGCCGCCGAATATTCGGTATTCGGCCTAAGACATTCGCCGAATATTTGGCTTCGGCCTTTAAGAGATGTCCGAATTTTCGGTATTCGGCTATTCGGCCAAATCATTATTCGTTACATCCCTAATAAAAACTAATCGAAGTGTTTTATGCTGAGTGACCATTCTGGTGATTTCCTCTGAACGAAACCTCTGAACGTAGTTTTGTGACGAAAACTGTATTTTTTTATCAGTCCTTTGTCAATAGCGATATTTTATTACAAGCCAGAAAGGAGAAAGCGCTAAACTAGTTATCACTTTCAAGTAACAGTCTAGCAAAATTAGGCCAAAAAGGGACGTTACCCCGACCATTCAAAAAATACAATCTGCACCTATACTAAGTTGTTCAGCACCACTAGGTGATAACTACAGTGGCTAGCCACTGTAGGTATTAGGGTGGGCCGAAAAACCTTTTTTTTTATTTCGAAGTTGTAATAGCTCGGAAAACTTGCGAATTATATAGAAAATAAAAATTTAAAAAAAATTATCAAAATCGGTTTACATCTTCCGGTCGCGCATAGGCCCTAAAGTTTGACAAAATATGAAAAAAATCTCATTTTCACTATATTTTTTAAAATTTTTGAATTAGATGTTTTCGTAATGTAATAGTTTGTAACGTCTTCAAATAGAGCTTAAAAACAATGTGTTTTAATTTGGTTTAGATAAGTTGATATCTTCCGGTCGCGCACAAGCCCCAACATTAGCCAAAATATTGAAAATTTCACATTTTTACGAGTTTTTTTACTATCTTTAATATACTTCATTTTAACGTACTAGTTACAGCATTTTTAGTTTTGAACATAAAAAAATTGTATTTCATTATAGTGTGAATAAATTAAGAACTTCCGGTTGCGCAATGACCCCAATGCTATACGAGAACAGTACCCAAAAAAGTGTCTCTCAAATTCCTGCGCCCTCTCCCCCAGTTACGGGATCTGCAAGTCGCTAGTTACCCGACTGACATGCAGAACCAATCATTACATAAAACATCACAGTAATGTCAAAAATATCTGTTAAATTTCAAACAAGAATTATTTATTAATTAATATTGTTAGAAATGAAGGCTGTTCAACATCACAGTACAAAGAAAATCAAATTTGGTCAAAAAAGCAATTCAGTAGAACAAAGAATTTGTTTTTAAATGAAAAATTTGAGTAATTTGAATAACATTTACCAAAAATATGACATTGAGATTTAGTTTTCAACCTTGAGCTACAAATTTTTAATTGATACCTGCCACCATGACTTTATAGCGTTGATGAGATCAACCATTAAATCCAGTTTTCTATTTTGCTTTTAGTTTCTAATTCAAGATTTTTTTTTAATTATTTTAACTAATATACTACATATTTACCCCTGTCCCCAACTTTTGCACTGGGATATTGAAATTTGTAGGGAATTGTTTTCAGGTGTTCTCTTAGCTTTTAAGCGGTCATTGTTCTTGGGGCGCCATAGCTTTCTTTGTGTAATGCGGGATGGGAAGAGTATGCAATCGCTTTTAGGAGGGTATCCTGTTGATACCAAAATCAATTATAAAAATTATTTATCTATTTCAACATTCAACAATTAAATGTTTAAAATAATAAAGGAACATTGTGCACAATGAAACTGTAAAAAGTAATCGAATGTAATTAATGCATTTTAATGCTCATTTGTGCTTTAATTACGTGCAATTACTTTTTACAGTTCAATTAAATGCTTATTATGAATTTAAATTTTTGTATGGTAACTATCAGTGTTAAACTTCAAGTGAAAAGTATTTAAACAATTAAGATTCTTGGAAATACAGGCATTTAATGTTACAAAAGCAGTCAAAGAAATCTCAAATTTTGTGAAAAAAATAAGAGCAACAAGAATTTGTTTTCAAAGTTAAAAATTTGAGTACATTTAAAGAACAGTAAACAAACATCTGGCAGCTTTTTTTTTATACCTCATTATCAGTTCGTGTGAAAAAATGCTACGGCTATTGCATTTAAATAATAATTATTTATCAAGTACCAAAAATGCGTAAAAATGTAAAATGTTCAATATTATGGCGAATTTTGGGGCTTAACAAACTATTACATTACAAAAACATATAATTCAAAAATTTAAAAAAAAATCGCAAAAATGAGGTTTTTTCATATTTTGTCAAATTTTAGGACCTATGCGCGACCGGAAGATGTCAACCGATTTTGATATATTTTTTATTCTCTTTTCTTTTCTATATAATTCCCAAGTTTTCCGCGCTAGTACAACTTCGAAATAAAAAAAAAAGTTTTTTCGGCCCACCCTATTCTGCATGTCAGTCGTGTAATTAGCGACTTGCAGATCCCGTAACTGCGGGAGAGGGCGCAGGATGGGTACTGTTCTCGTATAGCATCGGGGTCAATGCGCGACCGGAAGTTCTTAATATTTTCACACCATAATGAAATACAATTTTCTTATGTTCAAAACTGAAAATGATGTAACTAGTACGTAAAGATGAAGTATATTAAAGATAGTAAAAAAAACTCGTAAAAATGTGAAATTTTCAATATTTTGGCTAATTTTGGGGCTTGTGCGCGACCGGAAGATATCAACTTATCTAAACCAAATTAAAACACATTGTTTTTAAGCTCTACTTGAAGACGTTACAAACTATTACATTACGAAAACATCTAATTCAAAAAAAATTTTTAAATATAGTGAAAATGAGACTTTTTTCATATTTTGTCAAACTTTAGGGCCTATGCGCGACCGGAAGATGTCAACCGATTTTGATAATTTTTGAAGTGAAACTTCTTTATCGGGGTTGTATTTTTTTCTTCTCTAATATATTTCGCAAGTTTTCCGCGCTATTACAACTTCGAAATAAAAAAAAAGGTTTTTCGGCCCACTCTAGTAGTGATGTGATAACGTATCAAAAAGTCCCATGAGTTTGAGCGTCGGGTTTAGGGAGGAAGAGGGGCATAGGTGGAAAAAATAATTTTCGCCTTTAATTCTGCTACTTTTATAGGAAAGTAAGGAATATTTAAGGGGTTTTTTAGTGGAAATATTAAACCAAGTTATAAATAATAGTGGCACGGCTAAGTAATAATTATACTCAGGGTTGTTATTTAGGGGGACAGGTAGGGGGAAATCCCCTAGCTTTAAGCGACGGTAAACCGCCAAATGCAACATTTTTTTATAATTTTTCATGTAATATTTTGAAATTTTCTGCATTTGCAAATGACTCAATAAATGTACAGAATATTTTAAAAAATTGAAATTTTATTCAAAAATGTGAAAAAAATTTTTAAATTAATAAATTTATAATTAAATTTAAAAATATTCCTTACGTTACAATTTTTGATTTTTTGGCTGAAGTTGTTATATGTTGAAGAAAAGGAATATTATAAACAAATTTGCTCATCCATTTAACAATCTGTTGGTAAATTATCTAAATATAATTTTATTCGTTAGTTAATGCTAATTTTTCTACAATATTCCGCATTTTTGAAACTTTACTAATAACACTGTGCAACACGAAAAATGTCCTTTGAATGAAAATGTCTGTTTCTTATGTATTTTTGGCTGAAAATGACGAATCCGCAATTATTTTTTGCCCATCACGTACCATTTTCCCTAAATTCCACATTTTAGCTTTTTACGTATTCTCTGGATAAATGTGCATATTTTCGTAATTAATAGACTTAATTTATTCTAAATTATATCTTTCTCATTGACAGAGAGATTGTTGCCATACTAGACACCTTTTTAAGGAACTTGGGTTACTTTAGCGACATTTTTGGCAGCAAATGCTTTATCTATTTCTCGATATAGGGGATCATTCACAAATGATGTCACCCTTCGATTAGGGAGTGGGATTCGTAAAATTGTGACAAGGTGAGGGGAGAGGTAACAAGAAGTGTAACATGATGCTTTATGCAATATAGCGTGACATATGTGACAAATGGGGGAGGGGTGTCAAATATATGCTAAAAAAGCGTGACATCATTTGTGAACGGTCCCAAAAGTGACGAACTTCATCGTTGCAATTGTATCATTAAAAAACTTATTAACTTCATTATGCAAAATTATTAACGAAAAATGAATAACATGTGAACAAAAGACTGTTAAGTTTATGTAGAAACATATTTCATATTGGGGGCCTCAGTGGTGAGCGGTCTAAACGACTGGTTCCGGTGCCTGCCTGCGAGTGAAGCGGTGTGGTTCGATTCCCACCTTCTCCTGTATGTATTTTCCTTCTTTGTAATACGTATTGTAATTCTGTTGTACTACTGTATTATCCTATCCGTCATACTAGACGAGAGTTTGAGGCATATCCTTGAGAATAGCAAATAAACTCGAAAATAAATGATCTGAAATGGTCTTTTACAAACAAAAAATATTTCGTATTAAACTTGAAGTGGACCAGTTTGTATCGTTAGGAGAACAATTATATCTTTGTATTTACAGATCCCAGGGAAAGTAATTTTTTATAGGATTTTCACGGTCTGTGTATCTGTGTATTTAGATTTTACCCCTGTGAAGAATCGCGATTTGGTTCTGTTTGTTTATTTAGGTTTTTGACTTTTCTGCATTTGTTATAGGATGTGCGCCAAAAACTAAAATTTTAGACAAAGGACCCATTTCTTACTTCTGAAAATGGAAACAAGCGGCGAAAGTTGTCCCATTTAGGGAAAGGGGGGATAGCGGACTAGTCCTGTTCCGTCTGATTTAATAGGTATACTCACCAAATCCCCGCCCCCTTTGGAAATCCTTTTTCTTTTCTTATTGGTAACCGGAAGAGGTAGGATTCATCTTCTCCATCAATAGCTTTCTATGAGTTGCGCTCGCAGAGCTTGTAGAAAAATTAATAAGCTCTATGGTCACGCGTCACGCTACAATGAAATGCTTAATTGTTTTCTAATGCCAAATTCATTCCGCAGACGTCGAGCAATAAATCAATTTTGAAGCTGCTACGCATACAACCACGCATCTGCCCAACAAAAAAGCTCAGGCTAGTCGAGAGATCGCCGCAAAAAAGTTTTTGAAAGCGGTTAGTCTCTTAATGCTTCCGGACAAGTGCGCTCGTGAAATTTGAACACTCCTCATCAGAGTCTCATCGGATGCACCGGTACGACCGATCACAAGTTTTTAAACTTGCCCACCAACAATCCGTATTTCCCAACAGGAGGACGCTCCGTACCATAAGCACACTCCACAGTTAATTAAATTTGTAACTGTAAACCGTTTAACAATGCAGTTGTTTGTAAATAAATCCTCAAACTGTTAGGATTTACGGTAATGTGTTAAGCGTTTTTGTTGTTAAAAATGTCTTTGGTGCAGTTAATTTTGCTTAATATTTATGTTTCTAAATTTTCTTTAATATCTATAATTCTAAATTTTCTTTTTATCACATTCTTAAATACCTTGACTGTAACACCTTTATTTTGTGTTCCAGAATATTCGTACGCTTCAGATTCATTTATATGTTTCATTGCTTACATCTCAAGAGTCTTTCATTTGGCAGAGTCAACTAAACTAAACAGAAATTACTCTCGGGGAGTATCCGCTCATTTCGCTACAAAAAATTTCCGCAAGATATTTTACTACTTGAATTGCCAAAATGTCGCTTATCTATCTTTATGACAGAACTTAATACAGACGACATTCACTTTTACTGTAATGTAAATTATGCAATTGCAGTGTAAGGAAAGTGATAAAAATAAACAGTATTTTAATTTTAAGCATAAATGAAAGTTCCGCGACATTTCCTGGAGTGTTTGAACTTAGATCCCCTAAATTTTCAACGTTGATAATTTAGCACGGTGAATTATTACTAGTCCTTTTGGAATTAATCCCTTTAACGACTCAAGCCATATATTTTTTAATAAGAACTTTGCTCACTTGTTTATTTTTAAATGTCTTCTTTACAATAATGAGCTTTATTTTTAGATACTTGCTGCATGATGGATTGTCGCATCTCCCAGCGGCCTCAAACAGTAGGATTTAAACCAAAATCCTACAACTACTCTGATTCTATTATGCAGTTGCTCCAAGAAATTGGAGAAGAAGCTAATTCACACAAGTCAAAAACAAGTGAGAAAAGAATTTGTTTCAGTTTTAAATATTTTTGGAACTGTTTTTGAAAATAACATTTGATTCTAATTTTTGCAATATTATATTGCAAAAATTAAAATCAAATGTAATTTTCAAAAATGAGATACATTATTATAATTTCTTATCATTTCATTTTCACCTAAAAAATTTGTTTATCTCTGAAACTGATTGAGAGCTTTGAATGGGATAAAGTTGATTGTCGGATTCAATGCAGATTTTATAAAATAAAACAAATAAACTTGTCTTATAAGTAACGGTCCATGCAGTACTTTTCTGGTTAACATGTTATATGATGCGTCCCAAGCTTCTTCAGAGCACAAACCAGTTTTTGAAGTTTTGTTCTGAAGAAAACTGAGACATCTCAGGAAAAGTTTTAACCAGAAAAATTCTGTATAAACTACTGCTGTTATTAGACTTCAAAAATAGCATACAGTGGAGGAGGGGACAAAATATTCCTTCGCTGCAACACTATTTACACAGGGTTAGACAGTTTCAAGCGGAAAAAACATGGGAAGCCCGTGGACGAAAAAGGCTTCTTCCAAGAAGAAGTAACGAATTTGTTAAGAATTTACCATGTAATTTGCAATTTTTTAAGATAAAGTAAATGTATTTTTCAAGAAAATGTAATTACAAATAGTTAGACCTAGACCTATAAACTTTGAATCAGACATGATGAATTCATAATTAAACTATTTAATACTACCATCAACTTCAATTTATGCAGCACAAATTTTTATGATTCACACTTCCTATAAGTTGTATTTAACAATTTATAATTCTCTAACGTTCTTCTATTTTCTTGAGTTGAAACCACAATAAATAAATAAGAGGTATTAAATAATGAATAATGTGACTCATTTAACCCTTTGACTATGGGCAACTAATGAGGAAATTAATGCCCTTTTATCACATCTTTCCGCTATTATATATTAGTTAATAGACATATTTGTACTATATTTTTCTGTAAAACAAAATTTATTCTAATGTAGAAACCATACTATGGGGAAAATCTTCTAAAAGTACCATATTTATACTAATAATATTGCAGCAAAAAGGGAATTTTATCTGGGACTACTGTGGTCCTAGCTACCTCTGAAATACAAAATGCCTAATGTGTCGACCTAAGAAGTGGAAATCGGATTGCTGGTAAGATACAGCCCTAGAGAGTATCGCCTTCTAGCTTTCGACAACCCAACCTTTGCAATAAATATTTTTTTTCGACTCATTTTCTGTTTATTGCTGATTATTGTTGTCCTTTACATTTCAGAACCTCCTCAGAAGAATTACTTAAAGGAAAACCTGAAGCGTGTGAAAGAAATTCAAGCTCAGATGAAGCAAAGAAACACTCAACAACAGCCTTTACAGCCTCTTAAAGTTCCCAATAAATATAGCCAAGTCCAGTCTAAAGTGTCAGCATTGGTTAATGTGAGAGAACTTTTTAAAATTGTTTATTTCTTTTGATTTATATCTTATTAAAATATGGTTCAGTTAATTTAAGGACAATAAATCTGTGTACTTTAATTTCCTTCTTCATAATACAAATATAAATTGGCAACTGGCACTGGACCAGCGAGGCTGGTCGAAGTCAATTTACCGATCTTCCCAATGACCATCAATAGCCCTCTTAAAACTTTTTACCCCACTGCAGGTAACAGTCGCTTCTGGAAAACTATTCCAACCGCCTACAACCCTATTGAATTTAATTTTTCCTAATTTCATGATAACTTTATCTGTGAATTTAGGGGAGACTGGGGGGAAAATGGAACAAAAGTCTTTCTGAAAGATATAAAAATTTCAATGGGAATATTTTGTAACACAGAATGAGCTAAGTGATTCCAGTTCTTTGAGAAAAAGTAATTCAGCTAAAACAGGTTACAATTCAAGCCACGAACACTTTTTGTTTTTGGCATGTCAATGTAAATCCATCTTTTAATGTTATTTGCATTTTTAAAATCTTTGAAACTGTTATTAATGAAAAAATTATCTAATGTAGCACATATACCATAGATTGAGATAATGAAAGTGAAGCATTGGTGTGATTCATCATGTGGACTTTTGACTTAATGATGCTTCAAATTATGACCCTGTAGGGGCTATTGATACTAATAGTATGGGGACTAATGGAACAACTAAACAAAATCAAACTAGTTCTGTTCTTTTGTTAAAATCATGCTTTAAATTGTTATTACATGACTGGGTTTTTTTTTTTTGAGCAATTTGTTTTATTTTTAAAAGATGTATAGCTCTATTTAATTTAAGTTTTTACTTAAAAAATAAAAAAAACAAGCCATTTATGAAATTTCAAAAAAAAAATAAATAAATAAATAAAAATTTAAATTAGAATAATGAGTGCTATTTAACCTTTAACGGGGGTCCTTAACTCCCATTATACCTCTTCTGAGTGTGATTGACTTCATTAGAAGGGTTGCCAAAATATAAACTTTCTTTACTCAGTTGCTATTTTTTTGCTCCCAATCGCCAATTCGAAGTAATTATATGATTTCTAAAGTTAATTTTCGAAAGAAAGTAAAAAAGGAAGATATAAAAATAATAATAATAATTTTGGAAACATGTAGTTTAAATAAGGAAGAAAAAAAAACTGCAACTTATTATTGAAGTCTAATGTGAGTTTCCCTATGTTTGTCTAATAAATTTTGCTAAGCTAATAAGGCGATCAAAATTTCTGCCCTAATTAGAGTTACAATTAACAATAAAAAGAGCTGTTCCATATAGTTGAATAGTAGTGACCTTTCATTGTTTTAATGCATTAATATATATATATATATATATATATATATATTTTTGCGATTTTTCTGCTCTGTGACATTTGATTTGCTTTCTTTCGGGACTTGTACATAATTTGCCTAGATTTCGACAAACATCTCAGGTGCGAAGTCATGAGGACAGCATTTTATATTAAACATCTGCAACATACATTATCAACAACTTCAATAAACAAGTAAAACATTTTAAGTATATTATTAGTACACGAATTCTATAATTCACAGCGCTTTATTCCTCCCTGCACCCTCCGTAATAGATTATTATTTTTCTCCTAAGTTAACACCTTGCTTTACGTGGTATTTCATGATAAGAATATGAAACGATCACAAACTGAACAAGGAAGTAAAGTATCTCCTCATGGCTGAAACTGATATCCTTATAACGGATTTACTTTATCCTAATTCACTCAAAAATTGCAAGTATGAATAGACAATTTTCCTTTGCTATTTTCACCACAATGACTTGTTGATTTACTCATATAGCAACTGGAAAGCGGTCATTCACCGAAGATAATCAGAATGCGGCAGGGGTGTCGTTGGGTACTCAGAGAACTAGGTCCCAAGGACCCACAATTTTAAAAAATGTGAGTCCTATCTTGAAAATTGTGGGTCCCCAAAGCATTTTTTCCTAGCATTTTCGTATGTTGCTATTGCTTCAGTTTGTAAAAATATAGTAACCATAATGCACAAAAAAAAAAAAAAAAATCTTAATATAGCCCTAAAAACAACCTTTCTCTTTTATAAAAGCAGGTACCGAAATTATATATTATGTACTAACTATATATAACTACTTTTCTCCACTAGACCCCTACCTGTTAGCTGAGGCCTTAAGATTGCTTGCGAAGGGGGCGAGGTAGTGGGGTCCACTGATTTTACATGCACATATCCCCCAAGTGTACATGGTGGGTCTTCAACGGGTATCGAACACGCAACCTTCCAGGTGGGAGTTCAACGCTCTAACCACTAGGCTACCATGGCCTACTACAGTCAACTCTACAAAATCCGCGCTGTTTGAGACCAAGGGTTGTGCGGATTTTAGAATTTTGTGGATTTCGGGTCACTGATTTGTGTTAAGCATTTTGCAAGGTTATAATGTTGCATTCACCTTTTTACTTATCACTCAAAAAAAATTTCATAAACCAGTATTTATACAGGCATGAATATATAAAAGAGATTGATAGAAAAGAAAGAAAATTTATAAAAATTAGATACTATATATATATCTATAAATAGGTTAACTTTAAATGAATTTTTTTTATTCTACTACTTTGCAAAAAGGCAGATTGGTGGTTGCCACTCGTCAACTGGCTACCAAAAAAAATTTAATGGTGACGTAGAATTTCATTGCCGATCGCCACGTTGGCAACCAAAATTGTCTCCATTAATTAGATCAAGGACAAAGAATATTTGCACCACAAAATCGATGCAAATGCAAAATTTATACTAAAAAATATCTTAATATTTTTGATGAATACGATTTGAATTGTGCACTAACAAAAAAATAATAAGAAATATCGCAAAGCGAAAACAGATGCAAAAAGATTGATATCTAATTACGGCAAAACGCTAATATGACGCAAGGCACGTGGCTATAAAAAAAACGTAAAAATAAGCTAAAAATCCATTGTTTTCAATGTATAAAAGGCTGATGTGAGTTATTGTAAGCATTTCAAGTTAAAAAAATGCTTTTAGCTTCGAAAATTTAAGGAATTTCTAGTTTTTTTAACTAAGTTTTTCAACTAAGTTTCAGTGTTTACGTCGGATATCTTACGCGGATTTTAGACGTTCGCGGATTTTGGATCCGAGTATTTGGGAGAGTTGACTGTATATAACTACCAGATGGAATAAACAAAATTCCTAATCTATAGAATGATAAAAGTACTCCAAGATTTCACATATTTAATAAAGACGTGAGCTAAATGAAACAATGTTTTGAAATGAATTTTAGATCTGCCTGATATCCTGTAAATGCACTATCAACACATGGTGATAAATAAATGACTTGATTTAAGGTGATTATCTCAGTAATAAAGCAGCCAAGGTGTGCATAAACACTAATTTTTCTTTTCAGACTCCTACCAATGTAATATTAATTTTCATCAGTTTCGTTCTTTATTTGAATTTTCTTTTGCAAAAACTTAAACTTATTGAAACAAAATAAAATTAAACCCGCGATTGAGGATTCAATTGCTTAACTTTTTAAAGCTTGCCCTCTTAACGAGAACACATTTTTTTTAAACACCTTGTGATCAAATTTTAATGAAAATAATTATTAATTTCATTTATTCGCCTTCTAACAAAACTTACTAACCATAAAAAATGAAAAACTTCCAACTTCCAGAGCGGATGCAAAAAGATTGCATTTTTCAAAATGCGATCGAAATAAAAATCGGCAAATAAACAAATTTCTTTGAATAAAATAATTTTAGAATTGCACTTAAAACATTTATCCTCTGGTTATCTAAAGCAATAATTGTCAACAAGATCGTGCCAAATTTGGAAAACGTTTAGAAAAATAACTGGAGCACAATCACTTCCAATACTGTTTTAAAACTATTAAGGAGCATGTGTAGAACACTCGCGGACGTTCGAGCGTCAGCGACTGACACGTGCCTGTCGTAATGAAAGGGGTGAGGGAGGGGCTTTGAAAAGAATAGAGGAGATATGACATGTTGTAAGGTAAGAAGCTACCAGAGTGAGATTTTACCCTGGGGACAAAGATTGAGCCTTGAGCCCCCTGTGAGGAATATGTTCCATTGGGCCGATTGTGCATGGTGCGATTGGAAGGAAAATACTGATAAGGAAGGTGTTAGGAATTTGTTCTCAGTGGATAATGGACTTCTTAGAAATCTTTTCAGGAAAAAATAACTTCCATCCTACTCTGGTTTACTTTTAAGAAATTTGAAAGAAAGTAATGAAAGGAAAACAGCGCGTCCTTTAGGACGCGCGAGGTTTCAAATATCAGGTCCTTTTCGCGCATCACGCGTCTTTTACGCGCTATAGCGCGTCAGCGACACCCCTGATTGTGCTTCAAACTGTCTGTTTAACAAACTTCTGTCTGCTGATGGCTCCGGGGGGAGGTCCTTTGTTAACAAAAGCAAGACCGAATGTCCAACTATTGCACTTGCATTTCCCTCACAATCACTTCAACTCCTTTACTTATTTTTAGTTGAATGCACTTACCGGAATGTATGACATGGGGTGGACTCTTATTATTTCGACTTCGACACGCGAGTGTACATGTGGATTTTATTAGGAAACCAAGAAAGAAATAATTATAAACATAGAATGTTACCTCCAGCGCATTGAGCTGCTAATTGGATTTTAACCCAGGGCGGCAGAGCTCTGAGTGCGACAGAATAACTCTTTTTAAAATTAATACTAAAAGATGAAAAATATTGAAAGTTTAAATCCGGCCCATCATTTCAATATTCTCTACGGGGGGGGGGGGGGAGCAGGGACGTAAATAGGTCATTTTCTAACTGGGGGAAACCAAGGATTTAGCGCCCCCTGCCCCCTTATATACGAAAAAGAAGTATATAGTTAGGTTAAACACACACATTTAGTCAATTTAGCGCCCGAGGAGTTTCCCCGGGTGCCCCCCTCTAGTTACGCCTCTTGGGAGGGGTGAGCAAAGGAAATATATTAAATTTATAGATAAAAAGCAAGAACACTTAATAATACGTAAACACACGTATAAATATACATTATGTATCTAAAAGTCAGGTCGCCATGCCCCCCCCCCCCGTTTAAGTGACTGCCTATGTTTCAGTGAGTATTTATATAACTATAATAAATGTTATCCGACGAATATATGTGTGTCTAAACCAGAAACATTGCAAATACTCACCAGACAGTAAATCAACGCCGCGTATTTCGCCAAGACTAGTCGTGAGGACAGGAAATGCTAATAACTCTCAGTAATTTTCACACCTCCTGGGGATTTCCTTCCGCATAGGAAGGGGACGAAAGGTCTAGTACATATGCTGTACCGCAGCCGTAAGGGAGACCAAACTATTCTGCGGTACATATGCTGTACCGCCGTAATCTAAAGGTTAATAAAGTTTTGGATATTTCATTTATCATATTTTTGAATGAACCATTGAAAATTAATAAATAATGGAGTGTAATATAAAAAGCATTATTCATAAAGTATTCAGTTGAGGACATGTGTGTGAAAATTGCTGCTAATATGCACTACATATGAAAATCCAAATTATGCCACCATAAGAGGAAATCAAAATAAAAGACTTGTGATTGTGCCAGAAATTGACAAGCAAATCAAGATAAATCATTGAAAAATTGTCACTACCAAAAGTCAATCAATGTCTACAATCATGAGTTTTAGTTTTTCTCTAATTGAGGTTAAGTAAAAATTTATAAAATGGAAATAGTTAAAAGAATATAAAATTAATAAAAATGATATAATTCTATAATTAGGTAATTTTATGTTGTCAAGTTTTATGTATCAAAAATTTTAATTTTCTGTTTCTGCCCCGTTAGCCCTGCATCAGGCCAGATGGGAATGTAGTTTGCCTTACAATATTCTCTAAAGGAGGTCAAAAAGCTGCTTCCTTTGCCTTTTGGCATTCCAAGCAAGAGGGATCAGCCAAGACTATATCCAGAAAGGAGCACTCCCATCCTCCTGTGAAATCCCGAAAATTTTCTCAATGCAGCATATATTCCTCCCAGAAATTTTCCTTTACATAAGTGTATCGAAGTCAGCCCCCCAACCCCCGAAAAAATTTCTGAATACGACCTTGGGGATCAACCCCCTCCCCCTTCGCTCGGGTATGTTTGATTCAGTTGCAATTAGTATGGGGAGTAGAAGGAACTGAATAAAAGGATTAAGATTTTTTTTAGAGGTAGTGGAGCGGAAATAAAGTATTGAAACTAACAGGAAGAAAAATAGTTGCAGTACGGCATTCATGGTCATGGGTTCAAGTTAAATTATCCCTGCTTAACTCAATTTCCAGGAACACTGTTGAAAAACTCACTCCACTAAAAGGGACTGTGCACCTCGCGAAATGATCAAGTGGTTTCATATTGTCTGCACACGTGTTACACAACGCTAAAGAAACCCTCATTTTTCTAATTACGATCTGTAAGTGTAGAAGGTGTTTTTAAAACATATCTGGGAAGTGCAAAATGGTAGTGTTATCTTTAGATCAAAAAGTAGAAATTGTTACCAGATTGAAAAATGGAAGTAACATAGCTCTTGAATATGGCATCGGCACGTCAACTGTGTCAGATATTAAAAAAATAATGCAATTTTAAGCTTTGTATCAGTTTTTTACAAACTGAAAGAAAAACGATAGAAAGAGAATATCCTCTATGCAGCATTATACTGTCATTAATTACTTTACATCACAATGTTTTTTTATACAGTCAGTACAGTATATGAATCATTTTTATGTATAGTGCTACTTCTGTATCATTTCTGTAAATATTAAAAAATATTTTTTTAAATGAAGAAAAAAGAAAAATTCCAAACACGCCCTTTGTAATGAAATGAAATATGCACTATTGCAAATGCCAGCCCTAATCCTGTAAAATGTGTGAAGGGAAGCTGCCTAAAAGACCTAGCCTTATTTGTGCTTTACAGTTGTCAATCCAATTATTTGGATTTTTGATTAACTGAATCTTCCTCAGTCCCGACCAGTCCTGATAATTGGCCCTTTACTGTATAATGTATTTATATGCATGTAGGTGAATTTTTTTTTTTTTTTTTTTTTTGCAATATATATTGAGTTAATACCCTTGAGTCTCCCTAGCTTGCTAGTTCCCTGAAAGCCTTTGGGTAGAGCAGGGCATGTAGACTCGTTGGGCACCCCTCCCCCGTTCCTCCCTCTATGCTTCCGGAAAATTTTGCAATGGTGGGCCAAGAAGTCACGAAGCACAGCTTGGACAAAGCTTCAGCTGCTGTACATATATTGAACTTTAGCCTTCAACATATTCATAAATAGATCATATCATATGCCCCATGTGTTTCAATATTCAGTTTCACACAACATTTTCAGCTTACTGCGTATTTTTTAATTAATGTCATTAGTTAAGAAATATTTGGATTATTAAAAGCATATTAAGCATTTAAGCAAGAGGTAATGAGGACCGAGGGTACTTTGGATAATCCAAAGCTCGGATGAAAAGTACTCTGTCAAATAGAGAGGGAAACGTGGGTAAACTGGAGAAAAAAATTACATTACTTACATACAGATATGGAATTGTACATATATGCATGTGTAGACTATGTGTTCCAGTTTAGTTTAAAAAGTTATTTCTTGAAGAAGTCCATAGGTTTTTCTATTTAACAGAACTCGCTCACTTTTTTACAGCCATTTACTCAATCGTCATAGCAATAGCAGGTCTGTTGAAGTCTGACTGTTGTTCTAGGAACTCCATGGCCTTTTCTATTGTTTTGAATCTTCACTGTGGCTGATTTTCTCGCTATCCAATACAATGTCTTCATCGTCACTTTCACTTTCATTTTCTTTAGCCTCTACTATCATTTCATCTGTCACTTGCTTTCAGTAAATTCTTCTTCTTTTCCGTCCTTAAGCTGTTTGTGGAAATAAATAACCTTTTCCTGTAGCACAGGTCCATTCACTGGACTTCCTTTGCTCCGGAGCTGTGTAAACCACATAAACAAGACAGTTGAAGTTTTTTAAACTCCCCTGTTTTCATATTTTTTTTTTTTTGTCCAACACAGTAGTTGTCTTTTTGCGAACACTATTTTTCAATTTCAGCCCATTTTCTTCGCTAGTCTCCGACAGAGGCTTCTCCCACATCTAAATCTGAAGCCTTTTTCTTTAATTGTCTCTCCTTTATCAAGTCTGTTCGTGGTATAATATAGTCTCCAGAGACACAACAGTTTATTTGGGTTTAGCACTGATCACGTAACCAGTTGTGTACAGTACAGATGAAAATAAGTAAACAGTAAGCAAACTGTAACACCAGCAAAATGAAAAAGCAACTCATGTCAGTCAGCAGTGCCATTGGCTGACTGGCATCATTGGCACGGCACCATTAGCCAGGCAAATAAAATGCCCCACACCTAAGGCGCTTTTTTCAAGGACTAATGCACCTCAGTTAACTCGGTTATCGGATAACCATGAATTTGCTGTATCTTTAAAATAAAGAAGCATTTAGTAATGTTTTGTTTCGGAAAAGAAAAGGATTACTGCTGTAGTTGCTATTAAAACATTTATTTCACATTCATTACCTGTATTTTAAATCTATGGTCCCTTTTCAGCATGCTCATAAAATGATATTTTGCTAGCATTGTCAAAAAGTTGTCAAGTATGTAGCTCCAGTTTTAAGATATTGTCAGCTGAAACTTTGAAACTGTTATGAACAATAGTACAAATCATTTTTACACCCCTAACTTCTTCAGTGGGTTTACTTATGTATCTGTTTGATTGTGTAATTGGTTGATATCATGAAATAAGTAATTGTAAATTTTAATTTACTGCAGTAGTCAATCTTTTTTTTTGTGAACTTAATTGATTTTTATCAGAGTGTTAACTATTTATGGTCTCCAAGGTGAGTACCATAGATTTCATTGTAGCAACAAGCAACTTGAATTTCTGTTGTAATCAAATATCTAAGCATTTTTTGTAAATGAGGAAGTTACCGTTTTCATTGGTATGTTGCAAATTTTGCTGTAGTTTTTAAATCAATCAGATCGTGTATTCAAGAAGCAGTGCTTTAATTAAAACTTTTATACTTTTCATTTCAGACACAGGTTTATCCATCTAGAGAGAGGTTGTTAATGAAACCTTCAGAAATAAATCATCTCCCAAAGACAGCTGGCCCTTATAGGAGTCATCCTCCTCGATCACCATGTTTGAGTTCAAAATCTGATACACATCGTTCTCTTCAAACTTATAAATCACTTCCTCAGTTGAATCATGTCACATATGATGAGGTAATAATACACTAAATAACTAAATTAAAAAATTTCATTCTATATAGCAGCGTTTCTTAAATTGTTTTCCGAAGAAACCCAGGGGTGCCGCACAGATCCTCTCAAGGGTTTCATAACACTTTTAGCCTTTCCCTTCATAACACGCAAAAAGGTCATTGAAAGAGCAATAAAATTTCCAAGAGGCATTATGCCTCTTTTACTATGGCAAACCCTCCAGTTGTTGTGTTTCATTTTGAGGTCTGATTATAGGTGGTCACTAGCTGAGGGCATTATCAGGGCACATCACAAGAAGGCCTGCAACTTTGCACCGCATTTAGCATTGAGAAGTTGACTATTCAACAAAAATAAGCTAATTAGAATTATATAATTAAGCAATATTTTCACAAAAATCGGTGAACATAATCGGAACCTTCAGATCAAAAAAGTATTGCTCACGAAAAAAAATTCCTTTAAAAACAAAAACAGAACTTGGAAATTTGTACGTGTTCGAAATACTCTCATTTCTTCACAACAATTAAAAGCTGATCAGAAAAGAAAGGGTTTGAAATAGGGGAGGCATTCATTCGAAAAATTTTGCAGCACTTGAAAGTTTTGAGTGAAACTGTAATCAATATTTTCGAATGAAAAGAAGAGTAAATGTGAAAATAAACTGAGGGTTAAAATCATCTGTTGTTAATGTACGATTTTCGACTATGTTAGAAGAAGAATACGAAACTTTTGTTGACACCCGATTCATGCTTCATCCTTGCTACAAAAATTTTGACTAATGCCTTTATCATTGGGTTTCTATTGTAGTTTAAAATGTGAATATTCTTTCCTATTGTCAGAAAATACTGTGTCAGCATTTTTGCCACTTGCAAGCTACATATCTGTCTGAAATAGAGTTTTCAATTTATGTGTTAACAAAGAGTAAAAATGTTGCATCAGACACTCAACCAGACATGAGTGTTCAACGCTCATTCCTAAAGCTTAATATAAAGTATGTCTGAGAATGTTAAAAATCAGTACCACTTGTCTCATTAAAAGTTTTTCTTTTTAAAACTTTGCTTGAAATAATATTTGAAGTCATTTAAACAACTTTTGCCTCAACTGTTAGTTGTTGGCATTGTTTTTGAAACCAATAAATTTTAATTGATGCAATTGACAATTTTATTGCAAATTATTCATTTCCAGAGAATTTTATTAATACTATCTTTTTGAAGGAAACAGATTCCATGGTCGAAGTCAACCTTAAAAAGGGTTCTGCACAATAAAGAAATTAAGAAACGCTGCTATATGGCAACAAATCTCTTGTTAATTCTTAAAAATCTGCATTTAAATTCATCTTTCTACTATAATTTTATTTTGACCTTCCACCGAATACAGATAAAGAGCTTTTCTTCATATATTTTTTTGTAATTAAATAGTAGATTTTCTATCATTTTGATGCATTTATTTAATAAATTATTATTTTGCTTTGTAATATTTTACATCTCAGTTCGAAGTTTTTATTGTATGGTATTTTTTTACAATACTCTGAATATAGACATTCCTTCCCATATTCTGTAGCAGACAACACAATATTCTCCTAAGGAAGAGCTAAGTCCTAGGAGTGATGACTTATCTGAAAAATCTTACCATACATCATGTTGTAAGAATAGCCAGGATGATTTAAAATCGGATAAGAAGCTTCGTCTAGGTCATATACCTAATTAGTGAGTGATATTTTTTAATACTTTATTTTTTAATTATGATTACTATTTTACTGAAGTTGAATCTTATTGAATGAGTGCTAACAACAATGTAGAATGAAGCCCAATATTTGTTGTGAAAAGTATTAAGCAACTGCAAATTAGAATAAAAAGATGTATTATACCTAGATAAAAATCAAAATTATTTCTGTAGTAAGATTTTCCACAAGAAAGACATCTTTTTGTTAATTGTTTCTTGAATATGTGGTGAAATTTTGTTAATTGTTTCAACAGTGATGTGTGAGTCTCTTTGAAAACGTATTTTATTACAGCCAATTCTAAAAAGAGTAATGATGTAATTCCTCTATAGGCCAAAACTTTTTTTCCTTACAAATATTGGGAAAGGTACATAAAATACCTTAGTAAAAATGTAGGAGTTTGTTCCTTACTTGTATTATCTTTACCTTTCCTTACTTGCAATTGATTATCATGTTTTCTTGCATGTTGCTTGTTGAGCCATAATAGTCATTTATTTCAGAGCAGTCGAATGCATCAAAATAGCTCACCACATAAAGTTTTTTTTTTTTTTCATAATTACCAAATAATTCATCGAATGTTGATGCAAATATTTCAATATGTGATTTGCTGTTTCATTTTCTTTTTGTTTCTAATTTTGACTCATTTCACAAAAAAATTATGCCAAAAAACATAGTTAGCATAAAGAGCTAGAATACTCTCTTTTTTTTTTTTGCAACAGACAGCCAAACTTTTTCATTTTAAATTTGATGTTTAACTAAGGAATGTGTTACAAATTTGATTATAAATTTTAATTTGACAATCTCACTTATGCATCACTTCTTGTATGCCTCTCTCTTTCAGCAACACATTGATTTTCAAAACTGCCGAGCAACAATTTAATTTAAATTTCATGTATGCATAAATGCTTCAGCATATCTCAGTTATCCTCAGCAAAATTTTTAAACTGCTACTTTTTTTTCTTTCCAAACCATCTGCTTTCAAAAATGATCCAGGTAAGAAAGGAAAAAATTGACTCTTTGTACAAAGAAGGGAGTATGCATAAAAATCCATATGAAACTCCCAATATCACTAGTGTTGTGTTGCTGAGGATGGAATAGCGCTACAAAACAGAGTCAAATGTGAACCTGTTGTCATATGATAATTTATTGGCATCTAATATGTGAACTTCATTTTAGTTGAATAAATTAAGTTGCAACACTTTCAAAAAATCATCTACTGGTCAAAATTATTGATTTCATTTAAAATGGAAATTATAAAAGTGTCAGAGCAAAAACATTAGCAGAACATTTTAAAATTCTAAAAACAGCATTGAAGCCATGTTTGAAAAACAAAGGTGCAGTTCAAAAGGCTGCTATACTTTCTGCATTTTTATTCACTTTATTTAAAGTTGATTTTATCTAAAATGAAGGTAATTTTTTTTTGCATATCTCTCACTTATGTGTCTTTTTTGTTTGGTCTTTTATGTTGATGCATAATTCAAAAATTACTGATATTTATTTTAGCTTCAACATGGATGATATTTTGATATTGATTTCCCATATAATAATCACAGCTAGCTTTATGCCCTAAAATTTGACTACTATCCGAGTTAACATCATAAATACTTTTAGTTTTGCCATACCCCGTTAGACTTGCAAATATATTTATATTTTTGTAGTATTTCAAGATGAAAGAAAATCCATTCAAATCTGAAAAGGCATTAAAATTATTCCAAATTCATACCTTTAAAAGTCAATTATAAAAGCAAACCAAAGCCTGATACCATAATTCATTATTTAAAGCGAGCAAAATTAGCTGCCACGTGCAGTAAACCAGACCATAAAAAATCAAAAGATTGAGATTAATTATACCATGCTGTTTGCATGTATTTAGTTAGTGATGCGGTATCTTCATTGAAAATAACTGTTAATACTTTTCAGACTTTAGCATTTTGCATTATAGTTCATGAATAATGTAATTAAATGCATTATTTTATCTTCTCTCCGTTGTATAATGTTTTACTTGAATTGAAACCGTCTAGACCTATGTTTTGTTTCAAAATATATCAAATAACGCTAATTTTCAATTTGAAGCATATTTTAGTTGACAATGATAATACTGTAAATTTTTGACATGCTCGTTTCTTTGTGTTTATTTACTTTTAGCCTGACTGAAAGAAAAAAACAATGGGAAATTGAGAGGGAAAGGCAAATAAAACTTTTGGAAGAAGCTAGTATACCACCTGGACACACTTTGCTGCCTGATGAAGAACGTTTGGAAACGCTAGAGCTGCTGAAGAAAAGTAAATAATGTTGTAGCAACCTTTTATTTTCTCAATGTAGGGTGGGTGCACCAGTTTGTGGCCATTTTCAACTAGAAGTACTAAGAATATTGAGCACACTGACCAGTTTCGAAATATATTTTATAAACTGGCAAGCATGTTTTTTAATCTGCTCTGTGATTGGCCCAAAACCAGTGGTGCGGTCGAGAGGGGCTGCAGGAGATGCCGTACCTCTACTTTTTGGTTTTATCACAAGAGTCTCCCATTTGTTTTAAATTTTAACATAAGCGTCCCCCTCACTTTTTGATGTTTGTATATGTAAGTGACTCCCCACTTTTTTTTCCCAATACTACACCGCTGCTCAAAACTTTCCTTTGTCTAGATGCAGGAAGTATTTGTCTGAGCATGTGTGGGAAAACACTGGTTTCTTAGCGTTAAGAGACTGCATTTTTTAAATCTACTTTCATCAGCAATATTTTTGCACTTTTAGTCATTCAAAGAATGTTTCCTATTGAGGAAACATTAAATTCTAATGTGATTTTTTTCTAGCCTCCTCTCTCTTTTATTTTTTTGTTTTATTCTACTTATTTATATTTATTTTATGATTAGCTTAGTTTCTCCTTTCATTTATTTATTTTTAGAACTTGCTGTTAATGATACATTTTCAGCATTTTTAACAAAATTATTTTTGGAATATTTGCTTATTAAAAGTTGTTTTTAACATCTATTAATAAGAACCTTTCTTAACCCATTTTAGTATTAACTTGTCTGTTGAGTTTGATATTGAGGGGCGTGAGCCTGTCGCCAAAATTGTTAAATGAGTATATATTGCAATGATTATGGTGTTTAAGTAAAATATACATTTTTAAAAAATAGGTTTCATTTTAAGTTTTTTTTTAAGGAAAGTTTTTTATAGGGAAAAGCTGAGTAAACAGCTAAATTAACTCACTACTTATTCATTAGATTTACCTAACTCGATACCTTTCCAAATGTATGTTTTTTCACTTGAACTTGTAAAATCTGACATTCATCATTCAGTGTTAAGATATAATGCAGAGATTGTCATTTTTGAAAGATTTCTTTTAAGCTCTACGGTATTGTTTTTCTGTTTATACATGTATCAAATAGATAAGGTCTGTTTTTTAAACATTTAGTTCATTTCTTTCAAATTCTGAAATGTGAAGTCGCAAATTCCATGCAATTTGATGCATCTTAGTAAAAAATTATTTTGCTATTTTCAGATAAAGAAATAAATAACAATAATTAAAGCAAAGGAATACAAAATTCATTTTTTAAACTTTTGTTTCTCATCGTGTTCATAAAACATATTTATTCCTGATGTCATTGTATTCCTACAGATCAAGAAGAATTACTTCAGAGCTTGTCAGCCTTGCCCGTCAGAAATGACACCATTAGACTTAGAAGCTACAAGGAAGACCTAGAACGACAACTTGCAAAAGTGGAAGAAGGAATTAAAATATTCTCACGCCCTAAAGTTCTAATAAAAAATGATACATAACACTATATACTTTTTAAATAATATTGATTACTATTAGTCTCTATTACTTGTGCATAAATTATGCAGGACTGATTGTGCTGTAGAGGCAATCTGGATTTCTATTTTTTTCTAATTCTTTGATCCTTTATCATAAGCTCATCATTTGTGTTTGGAACTTATATTTGCCCTTAGAAAAATATTCAGTAAATAGAGCAACAGTAAAAACTTACTTGGCTTTTGTCAATGGTTTTCAAGCGAAATGTAGAAAACCTAGTGGCGGGAACTCAGTTTTTTTGTAATACAGTAACCCCTTGTTATATCGCACCTCGTTATATCCCTCATTCGGATATATTGTGCTTTTCTATGTCTCTGAAAATTTTAAGTTTGAGTTCTCAAAACGTAAAAATATTGCATTTCTGATTAAAGCCATTTTCCCCCCACTAAACAAAGCCATCAGACAGGAATGTTTTCCTTTCTTCTAAATTTACTGCAGTTAAAATCTGCAGCAATTCTAATCCCACTCCCCAACTTACATGAGTGATGGGTAAAATAATTTTCTGGGAAGAAAATGGTTACCTTTATCTTTGACATCGTTTTCACACCGTGCTCTGGTGGCATGCACAGGTCCACTCAATTTACTTGTACGTTTTGAGTTCTTTCTAACGACATTGGTTATATCGGGCATTCGGATGTATCGCGCTTTTGTGCTGTCCCTCGACAAGCACGATATAACGAGTACAGCCCCTATTGTACGGTAGGGAGGAAGGAAATGAGTAACAGTGTTAAAATTTTTGTGTGCAATTTTCCCGAGATTCGAATTCGGCTCACAATCATTCCTGATTGTCTTTTGAGACATCTTAAGCCTGATGTGTGCTTTAGCTATTTATTATAATGTTTTCCTTTCAAAAAAGTCTTTTATGCTAATATACACTCAAAGTATTGCTTTGCATAAAACATATTACATGTCCTAATTTTGTTAGGTTTGAGAGTTTAGCTGTAATCCATTTTATTGAAAATGTTTTGCAATTGATCTTAACCAAAAAAAAAGAAGTTTTGACAATTAGTTGTTAATGTTTTTTTTTTTTTTTTTTTAATATTTTTGTATTTTTTTTAGTTTGATGTATCTGTTAGAAACGAACTGCTTCGCTGATTTTTTAAATATATTTTTTTTAATTTATACAGATTTGATAATAGATACATTATGGCCAAAAAATATTTTAAAATATTTATGTGCACTGATACCACTTACTATGGAAATTGTGTGAGACTTATAGCACAAAAAAAAAAAAGGCTAAATTACAGGTAGGAATGAAATTTACGCATTATAAATAGCTGTCATAAACAAAAAGTTTTTTTTTTTTTTTTTTGTTCTAACAATTTCCTTAACACAGTTGATATATCGATAATCGATATATGAAGCAAAAGAAGAACTGGAGGATGTAAGTGCTGAAAGAAAGATTGTTAGTTGCGTAAGTGCTAAGATAGAATCATATGGGAACTTTCGTGTAGTATTTTTTAATCTTGATTGATGGAAGCACCTCTCAAAACTGCCACTAATATCTCAATACCTCAAATTGAATTGGTGTTTCTCATATCATTTGCCCTTATTATCTCCAATTTTCATTTCAGTCACTTACTCCCTCTGACTTCTTGGTGCCTCATATGTATATAAAATCCATTGACCTCTTGGAATTCCAGGACAGAAAATATGCATATGTTTTGAATAACGGGATATGATCTGTATTATTTCATTTCCCCTGGCACAAAAAATGCATAAATATATTTATTGCTCTTGTTGTTTCTAAAGTGCTATTTTTGTAAAACAATATGTGAAAATTTATTCTGGGCTCCCAACAATTAAAATTCCTAGCTTACTTTTGGGCACCTGCAAAATGTTGTTTTTACTAATTATGACATTTAAACCATTCTGCATAAAAATAATGTGTAATATATTTTGATGCTGTACAACTTTTAAGATACAAGCAGCTGTTGCTTTCAGTATTTTATCAAAATTTTCCTTCAAAGTGAAATTACTTTGAACTAATCTTTCTTTGAATCAAACAAGAAAACAAGGCAGACGAAGAAATAGTTGAATAGACGATGTTGAAAACCTAATGAGGGATAGGGAGTGGACCCTTGTCCGACTAGAAGAGATGCAATAGATTTCTTGTGGATTTTTTTTAAGGCGACACCTGATGTTGTGAACCAATATTACATACATACATAATATTTCTCAATAACAACCCACCGGTTGTATGAATTGCAAACTCGCATTCAGCCGATCTAAATGTTCAGAATTCTGCTCCTCCTATGCTCAAAGTTTTTATGATTCATGAACTCCTATTTTCTTTATCAATGATGCATTTTTAAAACTTTTATGTTAGAAATTTTATAAACAAAGAACAGCGTATTCAGTCAACACAAAATTCTTTCTTGATCGTTATATTTTTTACAGCACCCCTATGTGGGCCTCTTTTGCAACTCGATGAAAACTTACATTTTCTTTTCTAAGAAACATTTCTTACTGTTCTTCTCACCATTCATTTATACATGAAATGAATGTGAACACCCGCAAGACAAAAATAAATGAATCCTGGCCACATCTTGGAAAAGACCCATTCTATTGAATTTCTTTTAAGCTGAAAAAAAACAAGTTTTCAACTTGGTGCCCATAGAGGAAAAGCTCTTCAAACTAAGCTACTATTTTCAAAATTGAAATGAAACAAAATATTAATATCTTAACTATAATGTATCTTAAATTGTTAAATTTATAAGAAAAAAGAATTGTTTTCAAAAAAGATATACTTTCAGCTGAAGGTTTTCATAGAAAAAATTTTATGTATTAAAATGTTTTGAAATTCTTTGAAAATCCGTAGGTGCTTGCATGGTTACCTAGTTACATTAGTATTCACATAACTGTTAATTTTTAGATATTTAAGTACCGTTAACATATGTATTAATAATAAAAATTTATGTATATACGAATATATATATACACATGCATTCGAACTTGGTCATTACGAACCTAGAGTTAATGAGAATTCCAGGTTTAACAAGGAAAATCAAAATAAATTAAATAAATCAAAATTGTTGGTTTAATGTTTGAAGTCCTGTGTAAACTTAAATAACCGATTATTATAAGCATGATTCGGATTTAGTGAGCACTTTTCACTGGAACATCTTCAAAATTTTCTCTTCGGAAACAAGTTTTCCGAAATTCCATGGAAATTTTTATGAAGAAAATTTTTAATTTTACGAAAATTAGATAACGGCACAGAAATTGTTGAAATTTTCAAAAAATATCACTTATTTTTTAAAAAATACTGGCACATTGATACCTTTTCTCCACTAGTCCCCAAATCTGTTAGCCGAAGCCTTAGGCCTGCCGAAGCGTTCAGCCAGTTAACATAATTTTTCTCTGTCTTTCTTTCTAGGTACACTAAAGGCACACTACAGCTGTAAAAAAAGATCCTATAGTAACAAGCTATAATATAACAAGGGTTGTTCAGTGTTGGTTTTCCCTCAACTGTGCCCCTGTCTTTTGCAGCTCTTGGGGTCGTTCTTTATTCAGTTATGTACTGTGTACTTAAATGGTTCTGATAGTATTGTGCAGAATTTTTTCTTAACTCAAAGTTTAGTTGTATGATTAATATACGGAGGTCATTTTTTAAGTAAGAACCGTTTTGTAATGGAGTAAAATAAACTTTATTTAATAACACAAATTATATCAAAAACTAAAATATGAACATTTTTTTGCTTTCAACATAGCCGCCATCAACATTCAAGCAGTTGTCAAGCTGTGGCTCCATCTTTTTGAATCCCTTAACGCTTGACTCTGCCGCCTGACCATTAAACCAGTTCATAAATGTTTCTTTAAGCATGTCATCCTTTTCCAAACGCTTCCCACCGAGAAATGCCTTGTTTGGGAAAGAGATGAAAGTCTGATGGTGCCAAGTCTGGGCCGTAAGGCGGATGACTCAGTTCTTCCCAGTAAAAATTGTCCAGTTGTGTTTTTGTTCTTGAATTTCAGCAGGACAAATGTGTTTTGAATTCAGAAACCAAATAACGGCATGCACTTTGCAATCGGCGGGATTACTGATAGACATGGTGACAAACTACGCTGTATAACTACACAACCAGCACTGGCAGAGAGTGAAACTTAATGGCAGTGTAGTGGCGGACCGGCCAAGAGTTGCTGACCTTGAACTGACGTCACCTGACTGGATTTGCAGACACGATGCGCAATCGGTTCTTACTTAAAAACTGACCCTCGTACATAATATTTTTTAAGCCAGGTTTTCTAAACATTCTGTTTCACATAGTTTGCTGTTTATTAATATTGTAATTTAGGCATTAAACCCATAACTTTCATTATTGTTGTTGGTGGTGTTATTTTTAAAGCTGTGGGAATCTTGGAATGTTGTATTTGTTATTGATATTGTCCTGTACAAGAATAAAAATGATTTTGCACTTTGCTTCTGGAAGTTTATTTGTTATTTTTTTATGTATATAACATTTAATGTATGGTGCTTATAAATATTTTAACATGCTTATGTGTATCAATAGTTAAATAAAATATAATATATATATATACACGCACACACACAGTGGAACTTAATTATACATAGTAACCTCATTTATAATGAAGAGCTCCCCTTAACAAGAGTTATGTAATTCGGACAGTTAAAGGGGGTCTGGGGGATCCTCCCCCGGGAAAATTTTGAGAACTATATGCAATCTGGTGTATTTTGAGGCCTTAGGAGACGCTTTTGGGACTTCAAAAACTGTAGGGGAAAGAAAAAAAAACGAAAACATTTTAAATTTAAACGCTTTTACTCATAAAAATGCAGAAAAAGATGCTTTTTTATTTTTAATCCAGGGCTGGACCCCCCCCCCCCCCCTCTTCTCCTTCTTAGTAACGTCCATATCGAAGAGCCACGTGTTTGCCTTCTCAAACAACACTACACAAGCTCCCACCTCTTCCCAATAGAATGTTTTGAGAGTTTGTAAAAAGAAAACTATCGGGTATTATTTGATTATAGCATAATTTATACGCATTTCACTATTATAAGGGGAAGAAACCTTGACTTTTTAAAATTTAAAGTTGTAAATTTTTACATTACAAAATCGCCACGTAACCTCCCCCCCCCCCCCATCCAATACAGTTTATAAATAAATAAGTGTATTAATCGGTTTTAATCGTTAGCAAAATGATAAAATCGGAATGCCGAACTAGGATTTTAATTCTCTTCCAAAAGTTAAATTTTCTTTATCAAATATTTTTTCTGTTCCTTTCTTTCGTCGTCTTCTACTTTTTTTTTTTTTTTTTTTTTTTTTTTGCATCACAGTTGAATTTGCCGCCCCCCAGAAGTGCCGCCCGGGGCGCTTGCCCCACACTAGAACCGGCATTGTGGCCCACAGTATATCGTAAATATTTTTTTATTAATTTTAACTTTGAAAAAGATCTCACAGCTGTTGCTATATACGGGCATCGACTGCGTTAAATTACTCTAATTGCAGAGAAAAAAAAATCGATAAAGATGTGACAAATAATTTTTATATAAGAACTGTGCTGTTTCCAATATTGAATAGTTGACTGGCAAAACTCGACGGCAAATTATGAGTTCGTCAAGAAAGTTCACTCTTAATATCATCTTTTAAAGCCTGACAAGCAATATGACAACAATTTTTAAGCTCTATCTTTGATAGAAAGTCAAATGTTTCTTCATTGGCATGGAAATTTTTCAATCTCTTCTCGAAAGATGTCATAGCATTATCGATTAATACTACGAAAAACTTAATCCGAAAATTATTATCTTCAGAAGACTAAGATTCGTCATCAATTCCTTCATACTGAAATTGTCTTGGTTTTCGAGCTACACGCCGATTTTCAAATTCATCAAAGTATACATTTTGTAGTGGAATATGAGAAAATCAGAATGTGCACTTTAAGCGACTTTTATTTTTTGAATGAAAAGACCAAGAAGAAATTTTGATGAAAGAATATTTTGAGGTACTCATACATACGCCTTGTAACCTTCTTAAACTTACGTAGGGTTTTTTTGCTGTTTAATTTTCATTTTTTGTGTTTATTACTTAACTTTATTATTTTTATTTTTTCGCCCCGAAAAATTTAAGCAGCTGGGCCTTAAGCGCGCGGGGGGCCTCCTTTTGGGAGCAATCGGTCCAATCGGCTTAAGATATTACATATAACACACCGACAGGAAATGAAATTTCTATTCCTGTTTTAAAAACATTCATTTACTACCAATAGAATCTAGACACATTCCAAAAATTTATTGATCTATAAGATCTGATCTATTATCTAACCATGTAGAAGAACTTGAAAAGCTGAAATTTTAATAATAAAAATTCTCCCCCTCTCTCTCTCTTTTTTATTAAGATTTTGCGCGGGGCCTAGAGGAAGCGCGGGGCCCGGGGCGGCTGCCTCGCTCGCCCCACCCTCTGGCCGGCCCTGCAACTCTGTGATAATGTCCATCCTGGTTCCTTTGATTGCCCACATATTTCAGCATGCATGTAGTCTATAGTGTTACTTGGTTATAGTGACAAAAATATTGTACATCATGTTTCCTTTGCACAATTGAAAAGTAATTTTAATTCCTTTTTTATGGTGAATTTCCATGCATTCTCATTGGCGTTGTCACTGACTTTTAGCTAACCTTAGAAATTTGGCAAACCAGCAAAAAAAAGTAAGTAACCCCCCCCCCCCCCTCCCACTGGCACCACTGGTTTCTATCACTGGTTGCTATAGAAACCGGTGCAGAGGAGGAGACAGCAGGGGCAAAATCTCAGGACCCCACCTTTTAAAGGGGCCCCTTTGTTCAATTACTTAACTGTGAAAATTAAGTAATAAAATGCTGCTTGAAATAATAAATAACAATTTTTTTGTTTAGTTTTAATTTTATTTTTTTTCACAAAAGTACAAAATATCCCATATCATCAGATAGCATAGCCCACAGCTGAAGGCAAAGATCGTTTTTAGCGACATCCGATGCCTCGCTATAGAGCTATAAATTTTCACACTCTTGTTTTTTCTTATTCCACTTGGATATTCAAGCTCCCCTCCACAGAGCAATTAGGAATTAAGACAGTAAGGAGCGCCTTCCGTTTATAGATGAGCCCAACAACGGTGGAAGTACGACTTGGCTCATAATATACTTGTATGGCACCAAATGGTGCCACCACAAATACTCCACCTTCCTTTTTTGACCTCGAGTGAAGGGAAGGGAAATTCTCCACCCTCGGAACTGCCTCGGGACTTCAGGGTCCACGCATTTTACATGCACGTATCCCCAAGTGGCACAAGGTGAGAGTCTTCAGCGGCTCGGTGTATGGAACCCCAGATCCGAAGCTCGACACCCTAACCATTAGGCTACCACGACATTTTCACACTTTTTGCAATAATGTTTTTTTTTTACCTTTCGTTTCCTGTGTAATCCTTATTCAATCAATGTAAATCTTCAATGACCGTTCTGTCTTACTGCACAAAGAGAGGTATAGCTAGCCCTGTATAGACCATGAGGCGAGTAGCTCACCTGAAATAAGTTGGAAAGGGGAATTGTGATTTGAATGACCAACTTAAAAATATGAGATAAACGTGTTACCTTTCTCGGAACAAGAATTGTGTAAATAAAGGGGAAGGGAGAGCAGGTTATGTTTAAAGAGCCTCCCATTACTCGCTGGACGTTTTTCCACCGCAGTAGAACCTTGTGAAACAGCGGGGATTTTTCCTTTTAAATTTGAAATTAATAAAAGAAAACCTTTGCATACCTCACACACACGCACATATGTGTGTGTGTGTGTGTGTGGTACACATACACATGCCAGGGGCACGATACGCCGACGGAGGGGGGGGGGGGGAACAGCGGGACCGGTCTACCCAGACAGCATCGGATATTTCATGTCTGAAACAATTTATTTAACCAGGACCATCATTTAAGGGGGTCAATTCCCACCCATGGCTTGGGAAATATAATGTATTTATATGTATGTACCTGTCGGTACCCGACCGATTTTTTTGAGCATCCGGAACCCAATCTGGCCACTGCATAAAAAATGCGGTTATCCGCCATGTCAAATTTGATTTTGATATACAGAATTAGGGTTTAAGTTACAGAGCCGGATATCCGGAATGGATAAGTCACGCGAGAGACACCTAATATTATCTGATATCCGGAAATTAATAACCGGTCTATCTCTAATTTTGACCTTTTGGTCCTCCCCAGAGCTGAATCCTGGTTGGGCTTCTGATATACATCGATCCTTCGATCCTATATACTATGTTTATATTTAAGATGCTTTATTACTTTATATTTTTAATGGCTTGTAAAAAAGGATTGAAAGTTGAAGAACTTATTGCGAAAGTATGAACTATCTCCACTTATGGAGCACGTTTGGTGCCTGTATATACTCTTCAATATAAGCATTTTGACTCCCTTTCTTTTAGCTGAGAAAAGAGACCCTTGCACTACTAGTTTAATTTTTTTATGGTTTTGAGGGTTTTGATATTTCAGAAAGTTGTAGTTGCTTCTTCATTTAAGTAATCCTCCAGCTTACATTACGTGGCCTTACGTTACCAGACATTTCTTTTAATATGCAACCGTGCCTTTGATATACTTTTCATTCGTTATAGACATATGTGGCAGCGGTGAAAAAGCGAAATTTGGTTTGCTTTTCTGTTTGGGTCTTAGCGTTTCGGTGTAAATATTTATTTCGTTACGATGCTGTGTCAAAAAGTACAGTCAGTAATATTCTTCTTTTGTATGTTTCTGAGATTTTCATCTGCGTTATATTTTCATATTGCCGAAACGGAAAGAAAATGCTTTATCGAAGAAATTCCAGACGAAACTCTAGTAGTAGGTAAGATATAAAACAGCAACATACACATTTTTTAGCAGTATTGATGAATTAAATTGACTAAATTTATACATCCTAAGATATCAAATTATACTTTTGTGTCTTGTTACCTACCACATTTACAATTGTATATGATTTTTAAATAGTGAATTTTCAACATGACATCTGTGCTGTCATGTTGTTGTTATTATTGATGATTTGAATTTGTCAAAAAAAGATATCAGTAAGAAAATAATTATGTAGTGTCTAAACTGCGTTTTGATTTATTCTTTTTCTCATAGGAAATTATAAATGCGAACTTCACGATCCCAAAACCGGAGGATTCATGCCTTCGAGTCCGGGTGTGGGTATGCACGTTGAAATAAGGGACCCTGATGACAAAATTATACTCTCCAAAGTCTACAGCTCTGAAGGCAAATTTACTTTCACATCGAATACGCCTGGAGAACATGTTATTTGCTTATATTCCAATACTACAAAGTGGTTTAGTGGCAGTCAGCTGGTATGATATTTTTCGAAACTTTTTATAGCTGTTAAAATTTTCCTTAAAATGCACTTTATTTAGTAGTTTCAAGGTGTTTAAATAAATGAAATGAAAATTTTGCCTTGGCATTCACACAGCAGATTCCTGTTTCGTAACTCAATATCTGATATAATTCAGGAAACAAAGGTCTTAAGTAAAGTTGTTAAATGGAGCGAGTAGGTACTTATGTCGTAATGTAGTTAAGAATTATAGTGTCCACTGCTTTTTAATTTCAATGTCTTTTTAATTTATTGAATGCTAACGTTCACATATGTGAACATCCCTCCTTTTTTCCGCTGTACCACATCAGCGTGTGCCCATTCAATAGCTTCACATGTAGTTAGCGCACAAAATGTAAAAATCCTAAATTTTTCTTAGTATTCTGAGGATAATTCAAATCTTATTTATATCTTAACATGGTTTACATAACAGTAAACTTTGTAAATTTTTTGAAAAAATATTTTAAAGTAAACGTAGGAAACAACAGCTGAGAAATTAATATCTTTCTTATCTTACATTTTAATATTTCTGTGTAAATCTAAACTGAAATGTTTTCTGTAAATCACTTGATATTTTGCATATTTGTAGTTATTTGTGATCTCGCCATGTTTTTTGTAAGTTGAGGTTGAGTTTTATGGTATATTAGTAATATTAGCATGACACTTGTGGATGTATTTTACGATTTTTAAATGTTAAATCTTGCAGCAAAATGTTTACGGTAAAGCTGCATCTTAAGTTTTAAAAAAATTAAAAAAAAAACACTTGATTTAAATTAAAAGTACCTTGATTTAAATCGGATGATTTAGAAAAGAAATCATTGGTTTGAATTAAATGTTCTTAAAAAAATTCAAAGAAAATAAGAAAAATTTATTACTAAATTGAATTATCATTTAGGTTGTGAGATATATAGTGATGATGAATACAAGCTGATTCAAAATAATACCAAAATGTATTTATTAAAATTTCATGATACTAATGGAATAAAATTCAGCTTACCATCAGAAGTATAGTGGAAGTTAATGATTTTCTAGAAAGTTACATAAAAAATTGGCTAGTTTTTATCCAAGTTTTTGAAGAAACAAATAAAAATTCACTAGACATTTAAAGATCAAAATTTTTCAATATGGCAGAGAAACAGAATGTAGATTGTAGAGGATATACTTATTCAGTTCAAACTAATCTCCATTGCTGTAGATAATCTGTATGCATATAATTATAATATAGTTGAGGCTATTACAATTAATTATTCAAAAAAAAAAAAAATCTAGAAAATAATTGCAATACTGTTTAAAGAAAATATGAACAAGCATTGTCACATGCTCATTTTTTAGTCATCCCCAGTATATAATGGAAGAGATTTAACAGCTAATTGGATTTCGTTTAAGAAAATACTGAACTATTGAGCATTAGGTTGAAGCTCATAGTTCATGGACTTCTTTTTTGTGAAATTTTATTGGAAAAAGAAAATTAAGAAACTATGTCAGCATATGAATGATGAAAAACCGTAGCGTTACACTAAAAATGGGTGAAAAACAGCCGTAAATAATTCAAACACTCACAGTATCAACTTTTCCAATAATTATTTTGTTCAACAACATATATGTATTGGATTTAAACTGCAATATATTATATCTATTTATTTTCTAACTTTTTAGTGTAAATATACATTTTTTTAAAAATGTAAAACTATTATTGGCATTTAAAAAAAACTATCAAGGTAGTTGTATTTTTCTTCGACTGTCAGTCTCAAGTTATGTTTATTGGTTTGAAAAACAGTCTGATTTAAATTTAAAAAAAAGTAATAAAATCAGATTTTTTTTTTTTACAACCTGCTTTTTTATTTTTCTCCCTGACAACACTTCTGTTTTAAACCTAGTATTTTTTCAATGACCAAAAAGGTGATTCAAATGTTAAATCTGAAGAATTTCTCATGCCGTAAATTAAGAGATTTGCCTATTTTATGTGCTCTGTTCAATTTTTGGACATACTATCATTAATCCTAAAATGTTTAATCTTTGACCAAAAGTCCTTTCGTGAGCTTGGTATTTCCTAATAAAAGTAAATGCTTTTTTAATCTTTAAAAAATGCATAATTTTCTTATTAAAATTTAGGTAGTTTAAAAATTATGCATGTTGACTCTTCTTTCAAGCAGTTACTCTTTCATCCATCAAATAGTTATTGATTATTTATGTTGAATAGTATAAAATTCAATTAAATAGAAATAAAATTAAAAGAAATGCTTTGTTTGTTGAACATTAAATTGCTAACAAGTAACAAGTGCTAAAAAATGCATTTTGTCTTTATCTAGAACTACTATAAAACTAATTTGATATTTTATTTTTGTGTAAAATTTTTTCACTGCTGTAACAGTGCCTCTTTCTTCCTCTCCAAAACAACAAAATAAAATTTTGGAAACAAGTTTACCTGCTGCAAATTTTGTTAATCTAATATTTTAGTATAGCATTCATTTGTGTTCGGAATAGGTCAGCTTTTTATCTTTTGTGTGTATGTGTGTATATATAATGTAATATTCAAAATATTCTACCAGGGAAGTTTTCTGAAAAATCTCTGGAAATCGTGGAAAAGTCAAATTAATTCTAAAATTCCCCACTTGTGTCTCATAGACTCAGCACACATGCTCTCAGTTTAACTATACAGTAATAGATTAAATGCAGAAAGGAATTATTTATTTAATAAAAAAATTTTTTTTATCCATGTAATTTCCTTTAAAACAAATTTTCTTTGAGATAGGTAAAATCCTGTGTGCCTGCTCTATTTCACTACAAGTCGTTAAAATCTTTTGAACTCTATTTTGTTTTCATAACATTTTAATGCTAGATGAAGTTTGTTTTGCTAAAATCCAGCGCTTTCACTTATGGCCATTAAAATTGTTTTTATTTTAGAGAGTTCATTTGGATATCCAAGTTGGTGAGCATGCAGTAGATTATGGAAATGTTGCACAAAAGGAAAAGTTGACGGAATTACAACTCCGTGTAAGACAATTATTGGATCAGGTTGAGCAGCTTACAAAAGAACAAAATTATGCTAGGGTAAGTATCTTTGAATAGATTTTTCATAATTATATTTAAAAAATACAATTCAAGTTACCATTCTTCAACTTCTTTGATTTTATCAATAAATTTTTAGTAGTAATTTTTTAAATTTAGACCATGTAGTATAAATACTGCCCTTGAATTTGACCTGCAATTATTTTTTGAAAAAAATACTGCAATTAAAAAATCATTATTTAATTTCTATGATTAATATATTAAATATCTACAATGACCTAGGTAAAACTATTTTAGGCCATGTATTCTTTGTCACAAATCCTTTTTAAAACCTGTATCCAGGGTTCAAAATTAGCAGTCGTTAGTTGCATTTTGCAATTAAAAAATTCTATTTGAGGACCATGATTTCACATCCAGTCGTCACTTTTGACGCCTGACTTTTCATAAAACTTTTAGTTTGCCGACCACAATTTTTCAATTCATTTTATTTGTTTTTAAAAGCTGATATAACTTTATACAGTTATATTTTTATGAGCACATTTCATCTAATCTTCTGTACTTTGCGTATTTACGATACCTGTCAAGACTATTGTAATTCCTTGAACATCAAATTTTTGAATTGTGAATTTTCACGTATTTGTAAGTAATTTATAATCAAGGGTTACTTACAAAACGTACTTATTTATTAGTAACACTTGATTGTAAATAACACTTGAAAAAACGTTAATTCATATGTTATTTTGTTAGGCACTGATTAAAATAAATGTTTGTATCGATACATAAATTTAAGTGAAATGACAAACTTTTCAAAAGTTACTAACATAAATTGATTTTCAAACATTTTTGTCTTACTTATGAATAATTTGCTCATTAAAGTTGTGATGTTTAGCGATATTTTTTAACAATTGCACAACTGTCTTAATAGTTATCAGTTGATATCTCTGCCCAAGCAATTTGAATTATTTAAAAATGATGCCTTGTAGAACATTTTTGGCAACTAAAACAAATAATCCATTCCAATGATGCCTAACTTTTCCATCCTAATTTTGAAAGCCTGTATCCCAACATACAATACCTTTTTTTTTTTTTTTTTTGGGGGGGGGGGGGGGGAGTGCCGGTGGTATTTATGATAATGTGATAAATAAAGAAATTGATGAAGCTTTATATGTTCTAGAAATAGCATATTTTTACTTTTGTAGTATTTCATTTTGCATATAAATCAAAGTTTTATTTGTTTTCCAAAAATTTTCTGGTACATTGTTCATGTCTTTCAATGCGGTATTCTCTTCCCTTTGTAGCGTTTTTAGCCCATTTGTTCTCACTTTTACATTGATTTAAAAAATAATCACAAAAAATCCTTAATCATTACTGAAACAGGGTGCTGATAGAAGTAGGAAACCAAAGGGAAAAAAATGGGAAGCTAGCAAAGTTAGCTTAAAGACAGGGTTTTTTTTTTTTTTTTTTGAAAATTTTCTTTGTTGAAGTTTTCCTCCTTTAATTCCTCAATATTGAAAGCTTTAAAAACATAATTTTGAGATTACTTTACTGTGTTGGCTTGATCATGAGGCTGTATGTTTTATTAAGAAGTACTTATTAAAACTATTTGTGTTATATGTACAGCTTAACTTTTTGTAAACATTAATGAAAGCCAGGGTTTGAGATTTAAAAAAAATTTAAATCTGATTTTTTAAACATACTTTAAAAATTGTAAACCTTTATTGGGTTACATTTATAAAAATAAAATCATATGTCAATCAATATGCAAAAACATATTTTAAGCAGGAAATTTACTATTTTGAATATTATTATTTTGAAGAGGGATTCAAATGATGCAAGGAAAAAGAAGGACTCAATTAGTCGTAGAGAGCAGTGTCGGCGAGGCACTGGCTCTAGCGTAATACTTTTGTAGGATAACTGTGTTTGATATAAGCATGTTTTGCTCGTGTAAATAGCTTCATTGTGCAAATTATATAAAGTCACTGCTTTAATAAACGATATGTGTATGGATGAAGGTTAGTGTGCTCTGATATTGAAAACTTCTATATTTCAAGTAAAAAGAACCAACGGTGTCGTAGGACGAAGTTCAGAAGGCTTACAGATAAAATGGAAATTTTCCCTCCAAGCTGCTTTACACACATACCTTGCTTCACATGCTGGATATTCGGATGTTTGTTGCAATGCCAGATCGGATACTGGATAATTTAGTCAGTGGCCGAATCCGATAGTTAAAAATTAGCCGAATACCTGATATCCGTTTCATCTCTTGTATTTTTTATGCTTCATGCTGTACGCTTAGGGAGAGGGAATCTCTAAAGCACACAGATTTTTTTTCCCTTTAAACAAAATATGGTAAACTTAAAAAGGAAGCTTTTACATCATACAATGAATTTTTACTACAAACAAAAACGAAATTTTAAGGGTAGATTTCTAATACTATCGGAAAGAGCTATACTAAGGTAAATTAATTTAAATTTCATCTTTATTAATTAATATACTTTTTTTTGTGATATATTCATATATTTAAAATAGATTACTGTTTTTTTGACTCGAAGAAATTATTTTAAAGGGACCATAAGTTAAGTTTCAAATTGAATTTAATTTTAAAAATGCATATATGTTTACAATCCATATTACTATTCCAATAAGTACAGAATTTGTGTCACACAAGTATGTCAGTGGTTATTTTTTTTTAAATAACATTATTTTTCAATGCTTGTTAATTTGGCAGAGTACTCGGTGCTCAACCAAAGTGCTATTTGATAGAGCACTAGTGTTTTGGTTGATCAAATTTAAAATATGTAAATATCTTGAATAATCTTGTGCCTGTGGGAACCTCAGTTTTTCGTATTGTTTGCAGTAAATATTTCAGTGACTCGTGTTTGCTGTGAAAAAAAAATCTTTTCATTCTAATGCAATAATGTGAAATATTTAATATTGACTTATAATGTGAATTTTCTCTCTGCAGTATCGGGAAGAAAGATTTCGTCAGACGAGTGAAAGTACAAATCAACGTGTGCTGTATTATTCCATTGCACAGACAGCAATTTTGCTTTTAATGGGATTTTGGCAAATGAGACATCTGAGAAGTTTCTTCCAAGCTAAAAAACTGGTTTAAATTTATTTTATAAAACACCATTACATTTTTCACAAAACTTCATGTATTTTTTTTACGTATCAAAAGAGGGGGGGGGGGGATATTGTCCATAAATTGGAAATTTTCATTCAAAGCAGTGTTATAATATTTGTAGTAAGCAAAAACTGCTTCTCATGGTAATTTAACATTGCTTAGAGTGTGCTTCATTATTTCTGTAATTTTGATTCTTAGTTACATTTGCAAACAAGGAGTGTAATCATCTCTTATTATTTATGAATTATTAAGAAAATGTCAGTTGTAATTACAATTTCATCTTTATATTTTTTTTTTGTTCAATATGTCAAAAAAAAGAGGCATCTTTTTAAAATGTTTGTAATTAGTGCTTAAGATTTTTATATAATGTGTGTAATCAAGGACAGTTAGATAAATTCTCACTTTGTTATAACATCTTTTAATGCTTATTTGAAAAGCTTTAGCATAATGAATGCCTTAAAAGTTCATTCATAGTTTGTTCCATTTTTTTTTCAAGTTATGATTGACAATTTTGTAAAATTTAACAAAAATGTATTGTTACAAAAATTTGTGAAGGATAATGATTATTTCAAAATGTTTTATTACATGTTAAACAAAATCCTTAGTTTTGCAATTTTGGATTTCATTAAAACATTTTGGCAGACTTAAAAAAATTCTGAATGCTGAGTGTTATTTCTAACCTGAAAAGTAATTCTATTCTTACAACTAACATAAAAATTCGATGCAGTATTACTTATTACAACAAATGCAAAGTGTTTAGTTTTTGTTTTGGAGGATTATTAAAGGATTGGTGCTATGCAACAAAAAATTAAAATGCATAGCATGTTTTACCAAAATGGCATCAAATTTATTCTCTGGAACTTATATTTCCTAGATGCTGCTAATTTTATGTAAAATATTTTTCCAAATTTAGCTCTGTTATAAAAATTTGCACATGCATTGAAGTAATTTAAGATGAAAAATTTGAATGTATTTCTGGCATAGAATTTTAGAAGCAAAATGGTTTCTTTTATATTGTTGAAAAAAAAAATGAATTAATATTATTTCATTATTGTAACATTAAAATAAGATTTTGATTTATTGTATAGAAACTGCCTTACTTTTGTTCCAAGGTGAAATAAATTGCATTTTTATGACTTGTATTGTTTTTCTTAACCTCATAATGATATCATATTTATTACTTTTCTTATAGATATTATAAAATGCATTTATTTGTTTTTGTATTGATTTGGAATTCCTACTTTTTTTTTTTTGAAGAAATGACTACTTTTCCCCCAAGATTTTAGAACAAAACTCCAATTCAATCTGTTGGACTAAGTATGATATTTAGTTCAACCAAATGTTTAAATTCTGTACAATTCAATCAACTATTTAAGAGCCAGTTTTTAAAAAATCAGACAGGCTGGGAAGTGGACATTTTTGATTTGGCTGAAATTATCAGGTTATGGGTTGTTTATGTAAAATTATTAGACACGTTTTTTATATTTTTTTCAAAACATTTCCCCCACCTTAAGTTTTGGGTGGTCAAAGTTGAATTTTATTGGTTTTTCTAAGAAAAGCATACCAATTTGCTCAAGCCAATACTTTTTGCACCAAGAGTGAACCATGGCATTAGAATTTAGATGATTTAGTAACTTGAAGCTTGTTTTAGATATTTTTTAAAAAGTTATATTTTCAAAATACAATTTTCATGAAAATAAAAAGGAATTTTATTCATTTACTTTGTAAATAAATTTAATAAACAGTTGAAACGAAAAAAGTTTGATTTTTGTAAAGGATGCAGAAAGATTGCAAAACAAATAGCGTTGGTTCCTTTTTATTCTAACAAGAAACAATAGACATGCGATTCACTGTAGAAAAAAAATACCGAAATATCACAGCATCATGACATAACATTGTAAGCATAATAAAAAAAGCTTACATTATTGACAAAAATTATTATGTGATAGAATTATCAAATACAAAGCAAAGTCAAGTCATTACTTAAATATAAATTATTAACTTGGGCTTAATGTCTAACTACATTCTTCGGAATTTTTATGATTACGTAAAGAGTCTGAATACAGTGCAATCTATAAAAAATCATTGGATTTTTTGAAGAAATAAACAGGTTTCTGAGCATTAGCTTTTTAAACTGAAATAACTTTTATATCTAGAAACTCTTTAAAATATTGATGAATAAGTCATGGAATTGCTGGCGCGTCATAACTTGTTGCACTTTTGTTGTTATATAGTTATCTTTTTTTCACCTCCATACATTATTTTTCTCTTATTCCTAGTTAATAATTTGCGTTGTTTGTTTTTCTTTTACCCAAGGTTCTCGCGATTGTGCAAAACTTTAACATAATAACACAGCCATGAAATGTATTGGTGATCAAAATGTTCAAAGAGAAGAAAACTTCTAACATGGACAATATTTATTTACAAATTTTTTTACATCATCACGGAAAACTCACATGATATTTAATTCATTAAACTTAAACATTTCTCAACTTCAATTTTCATTTAAATTCATTAAGCTTAAACGTTTATCAACTTCAATTTTCATTTAATTAGGTTTTCTTTGTTTAGGTTTTAATGGATACAAAATAAAGGTAAACATATTCGTTAAAATTATCCTTTCTAAAAAATGTCACCTAAGATTGAATGGAAAATTAAAGCTTACCATATTTTCATCTTTCTCTGTCTAAATCTATCTCCCTTCTCTTTTTTGAAAAAAAAAATACATCTGAGGAAAACTCGGATTTTGGGCGTGGTAAAAAAAATCCCGCCCCCCGTAAAAATTCCTGGTTCAAGGGAAATTCGAAAGCATATTATTTGCTAACTACATTTTGGGCGTGAGTAAAAATAATTCCCACAAAACCTAATTCGTTTTATCCATTAAACGTCATATTGGGAACATTCGACCCTTTTTTTGTAAACAACTGGTCGAAAAAAAACAGGAAGTTCCCACAACAAACAGGAACACCCCTGTTGCGCTCGAGAGTGGTTGCTAATTAAAACCAGCAATACTCCAGGCGAGACAGCAACAGATGTCACCATACTGCATTCCCACACAAGAACCAAACATTTTAAAATTCATCTTCAAAAAATTATTGATATGGACGCAGAGAAAAATATTTCTAAATATATTTTTCTCAGCGTCCTAGCAGAATGAAAGGGATGGCAAGGGATCAAAGCATTATATGAAGATCATAAACAATTGATGCTAAGCAATGCTTTAAGGAAGAATAAGCTTCACTCTAGATAAATAAAGAACTATTAGAAGAAGAAAATTATTGATATACAACCTACATGCTTGTGATTTAAACACACAATAGTTGATCTTTTATCTATATTTTTTTAAATATATATGTTATATTGAACAACTTTTTAACAATTGTTTTTTAATTTTGTAAAAATCACTAAACAGAGAATTGCTGAATTTCTTTCATGTTTTTTTACTTATATGTTGAATGAAAAGGGAATTTTTATGTTGTAACAATACATAATGAGTATGATCTGGGGGGGGGGGGGGGGGTAAATGGGTATATTTTTATATTTTCTAAATTTCCCATCTTTAAATATAATTTTTAAAAAGTTTTGTTTACTAGATGACATTCATTTTCATTGACTAACTTAATGAATGGGAACATTTCAATATTTGAAATAATCCATATTTGTTCTTTTTTGTTCAGTATCAAATATTTTGTTTCTACAAACTTCTGTGTGTGTACTCTCAAAAAATTTGCTGAAATTATATATTTTTCTATTTAACATAATTTTATGAGCTCCCAGAAAGATAAGTCAGTTTCAACCTAAATAAAATTTGCATCATTTCAATTTTTATATGATTTTTAGTAAAGTAGGGGAAAATCTTTTTTTTTTCAATAACAGGGTTCGTACGGTCCTTAAAGGTCCTTAGAAAGTTCTTAATGTTCATTTTCATTTTTAAGGCCTTAAAAAGTCCTTAAATAGTCCTCTTTTTTTTTTTTTAATTCCAGGTGCTTTTTTTTTTTTTTGTTAAAATAAGAAGGTACCCATGTGCTCTCTTTGTTTTGCTATCTTTTGTATTCTTCACAAGAATCGAACTCCTTTCATTCCAACTACTTAATCGAACCTCAAATTTGGTTTTCTCGGGTCCGGTACTATCGCGGCTTTCGGACAGACCCAAAACGGCGGATTTACATAAACATCATCGCATTTTAACTACAAATTGCAGTCTCTCTCAATTGGTTGATAAATAATTAACTCTTGTTTTTTCAATTTTTTTTTTTTTTTTTGAAAAGGTATAAGTAAATTGATGTGTTATATATTTTTACAAAAAAAAGAAAAATGTTCATGAATTTTGATAAAATGCTTCAAACTACAACACCCAATTCAGTAAGAGAACTTGTACCCACCCACATTGCAGCTCCCAATTTGCTATTTCCTGCAATTGTGTGAAAAAAGAACTACATCTAAAAAAAATTAAATATTAGTAGAGAAGTCGAATCAAAACACCAAGTATTTGTACAAAATGCAATGCACTGTTAGAAATTTCATCATGAAATGACGGTTAAATGACCGGCAGCAGTCTGTTCATCTAATTCACCGTTAAATTTATGGTTTGGAACATTTTTCTATATTTACGGGACCTAACCATTTCCAATCAACTTGGTTAAAAAGCCATAAATACAAAAGTTTACGGTTTTATAACCATTTAAAAATGGTTTCAAAACAAAATTTTTACCGTTTTTGAACTATTTCGAGGCGTAGAAACTGTAAACGAAGCTTGCGGAAGTCGAACCCTAGGTGTATGGTATACCAACATTGCTCTCTAGCCATTCGGCCATCAACACCACGTGAAGCGGCCGTTTATTTATCAATAAATCTTCTTTTCCAACAGGCAAACTGCCTTAAAATTGAGATTTCAGTTTTTGATTGGATCCAAAGTCATTTTTAGTCTAAATTTACTGTATATTAACGAAAATCATTTGATTTGCTGCAAAAATTAAAATCCAAACAAGCTTCAGCAGTTCAAATGATGGGTTCGCTCATTCGCAAACAGTTCGGAAATCCGATGTCTCCAATTTTTGATTTACGTGTGTATTTGTTTTACGTGTTTCTATTTAGTAACCACTGCTTAAGCCACTTTTTTTCCTTCTTTTTTTATATGCACATGCAGATTTTAACTGATAAATCCGTATTCCTATTTTAACGACAACGTATGACCGGTAAGGTTTCGTAACCAAGATGGACGCCCGATTCTTATTGCGCGCTTGAAAATGACGGTTAGTTAAACGTTCTTTAGCATAAACAGAGAATAAACGATTTTTTTTCGCAATCAGCGGTTTGAGTACCATCTTTTTAATGGTTATTCAACTGTTATAATTAAATATGGTAAAATAACAATCCAATAAATGGTTATTTTACTATTTCCTGACGGAAATTTTTAACAGTGTGGTGCCCAGTAACTGTTCACCATTTAAGACCACAGGAAACAAATCACACAAGTTCCCTCACTTTGCTTTAAAAGAGAAAAGAAAAAGGAATAAAATTTGAAAAACGGACTTTTAAAGACTCAAGGGGAAAAAATTTAATAAATAAACAGAAATCGGGAATTTTCGAAAAAGGGCCAAATCTCGGGATTTCAAATTTGGGATTCGATACTATTTATTAAATTTAGTTACAAAGTAAGTAATTTTTTTTTTTTTTTGCATGAAAATTGTTACTTAATCATCTACATTCTAAACAATTATCAATAAAGCAAGTAGGAGCAGCTCTTAACAAGTAATCAGTAAATAAATATTGCTTTTGAAACTTTTTTTTTTAGCTCAATAAAACAGATACATTTAACTAATATGTAGGCAAAAAAGAAAAAAAACTTTCAGCTTTTTTTGCGTTTGACCAATAGCATATATAATTATCACTTATTGATACTGTTAAAGGTAAAAGAATGATTTATTTTTATTATCATTTTCCTTACGTCTTACACTATAATAAGCGCCGAGTTGCCAACTCTCCCGATCGCTTTTCAGCTGACCTTTCGATAAACAGTTTGTTCTCCCATTATTTGTTTTTAGATAAAATAAATTCCCGTATCGAAAATTTGTTTTAAAGGCAATGTTTTAATATTTAGTAAATTTTTATCGGCCAATTTAGCTTCGCGATCGTTTGCTGTGGGGTTTTGTTATGTGCGAGATGATGAATATTTGCTGCGTTAATCAAAATTTGTATCTTGTGAAATTCCTTAATTTGCAGTAAATTGAAGGAATCGACCTCTTCTTAAACCTTTTCACCGTAGTTGCCAAACGCCCTCGTTTTCCCCTAGTTTTTCTGTTTTTATTTGTGAACTTCGAAAATTCGATTTTTTGCAAAAAGATCCGGTTTTTCAAGCTGATGTACAAGTATTTTTATCTAAAGGGATTGTACTACAAACAAGAAAATTTTTCAAGAGACTTTTTATAAAGACATGTATTAATTTACATGAATTTTCATAACTTATAACGCGAAAATGTAAAAATCTATTTTTCGGAAACTTGTTAACATCTAACATGTGCTTCGCTGAAAATTGCACTCAGCTTTTGAGACTTCTATCTTTTTGCATCCTGTAAATATATCAACTATTTAAAAAGTTGACAGTTGTTTTAGTATTTGCAGCCTGTAGGCTGCTTGTTTTATTTTTTATTTAAAAAAAGTGTTCAATTTTTTGAAACTTTATTTTAGTAAAATTTTGTTAATTACTATTTGAGGGTAATGTACAAAGTTTTAAGCGAATAATGTACGCTGTTTCCAAAATGAAATATTTTTCTCAAGTTGAAAAAGTTTCTTCTGAATTTATGCGAGCTCTTCTAAATAATTTAAAAAATTATTTATGGCAGAGATAAAAATTTAAGTAAGCCTAAATTGAGATGCTGGCTACATAAGTTAAGTAAAGTGAAAAAAACAAAAAAAAACAAAAAATCTAAATTAAACACAAGTTCTCAAGACAAAGTGCAGCGTTTTCTTTAACAATTTTTTTATTTAAATTGTTTTTCATTTAACTTGTATTTTATAGCACTAACCATTTTTGATAATTTTTCTTATCATTATAATTTGCTTATATATGATTAATACTTGTGTTGTGTGCTTCTTATTACTATCTCCAATAATTACTTAACTCCCTGACTGTATTGGACATTAGAAGAGCAACAAGTCAAAGAGAGCTCCATAAAAGTGTTTGTGGGTTTGTTCCTAATAAAAATACGATGTTAAATCAATTTCCTCTTCCAATAATGCTTCCTTTTGAAATAAATATAAGTTTGTATATTTCGAAAAATTTGTGAGGTCCTTAAATTTTTTTGTAGGTCCTTAAAAAGTCCTTATTTTTGATTTTGACAAAAGCGTACGAACCCTGAATAATAATAAACAAATTATTCAAAACTTACTTTTGAAGTTCTATATACTATAGAACAATTTGCAGTAGATAAATAAAAAGTTATTTTTAATTTAAATGTGGATTGATTGGTTGATAGTTGAAAGAATAGTTGATATTGTTCAATCGATTGATTGAATCAAATGACCTATAACTTATTGATCAGTTAAGCTATCAGTTGTTCAATTATTCACTCATTTATTCATTCATTAACTTGTTCATTAATTTTTTATTCATACCATTCAATGAGAAATTTTAAATTTTAAGTAAACTTAATCAGATTGAAATCAATTTAAATTTCAATTTGATTAAATTTAGTCAATTTGACTAAGAACAATCTGAATGATTTAGTTTAAACTAAATCAATCTGAACGAAATTAATCTTTTCTTAGTCCACTATGCAAGTTATTAGCTTGAATCATTATCTGCAATTTAATTTATTAAGATTGAAATCAATTTGATTGAATTTTAGTGACTTTACTTAAGTCAACTGAAAAGTTCCAGGGGTCTACTGCTGAAAACTAGTGTGTAGTTATTTCAGTTTTTCTGAGGAGAAAATCTTTCAGCAACAAGATACCACAGCCCCCTTAGGCTTGAAATTTTGAAAGAAAAAAAAAAGGTGGTAGAAGCAAAATAGTACAAAGAAAGAATTTAAATACTTTAAAAAAAACAGGTTATCCGGGGAAAATAAAACAACAATAATAAAATTTTATCTTTGTCGTTTACATATTGATATATTTTTTGTATGTTTAAACCAAACCTCCAGGTGTTGTCAAAATATTTTGAAAAAATGTTGCATTTCAGCCAAATAATTGAAACAATAAAGAACGAATTTCTCGTTTAAGGACCTGAAAAGGAGGAATGGACAGCGTTTAATTTTTTCCAGAAAGAGATACAAATACAAATGTGACGACCAGCAACAGGCACAGTGCCCAGGTAGGCTGGTTCTAGTCGATTCAAGTGTCCCCAAAGAATTTCAAGAGCTTTTTAAAAAGTTTTTACCCACTGCCAGTAACAGTCGCTTCCAGGGAAGCTATTCCAACTGCCTACAACCCTATTGAAGTAGTAATTTTTCCTAATTTCAAAAGATGAGATTTTAAAAGCTTAAGACAATGACCTCTTTGGGTTTTACTTTCAGCACATAACTGTAGCGTAGCCCATCAACATTTCCCAAAAGAATTTAAACAACTGAATAGTGTCCCCACTAGCTCTCCTTTGCTCAAGACTATACTCTAAGTTTAAAATCATTAATAAAAATAGTTAATAATATCGGCTCAAAAAAACAACTTTGTGGAACACCTCTCAAAACATCAATTCTACTAAGAATAATTGCCCTTCACTACTACTCTTTGTTTCCTCATAGTCGGCCAATTTTTAACCCAAATTAAAGTTTTTCTACCAATACCAATATATAAACAAGTTTGCTAAGAAGAACTTCATGCAGTACTTTATCGATTGCTTTCTGAAAGTCAATGTAAACAACATCTACACACTTTTTATTATCTAATGCCATGGTAACCTAGTCATAGAAATGCAACAAATTAGTTGTACAAGACCTACCTTTTCTAAAACCATATTGAAAACCAGTCAGCATTCCATTTGTCTCTAGGAAATTCACTATCTTGATTTTGATCAGAGTTTCAAAAATTTCAAATTACTGAAGTAAGGCTCACAGGCCTATAATTTCCTGCCTTAGCTTTAGACCCTTTCTTGAAGAGCGGCGTTATGTTTGCCAGCTTCCAATCCACTGGTACAGTTATAGAGTTATATGAAGATATGAAAATAGTCAAGACAACATCCACTAATTCCTCTGCACATTCTACAAGGATTTCAAGATAAACAATATTAGGTCCTGGAGCCTTATTTGCTTTAATCTTTTTTTAAATGGAACAACACATCATCCCTAGAAAATACAAAATCCTCAAGCTGTGTATTAGCTTGCATCTCACTTATGTCAACTGTTGAAATAGTTTCTATTAAACACATTGGGATAAAAAATATTTAGATTATCAGCAATATCCCCATCAGTTTTAATTAAGTTCCCGTTCTCATCCACTAGTGGGTCTACCTGAGCATCATGAGCTTTCCCTGAATTAGCATAGTCAAGAAATTTCTTAGGATTCCTTTCGATGTTATCTGCAACCATTTGCTCCAATTCCCTTTTCTTACTTCGTACCAAATACAGTTGAACTTTCTTAATACAAACATGGTTAATAAGAAATCATGGTTAAAACGAACATTTTGTTCATTAAGTTTGGTTTACTATTTAATTACACTAAATATCTCACTCATACTACAAAGACTAAAATACAAACATTGGATAAGACGAACAAAATTTCTGACCTAATCACGAAAAATTTTCTCGATTGCATATAATTAATTTTTTAAAAAGAAATTGTTATTTATTTCGAGTCAACACGTATTTCGAATCATAAAAGTAAAATCTTTCTGGGTAGAGAATAAAGCTCATGCACGTGTAGGCTTTCGGACAGGGCAATCTACTCAGGGATGAAACCCTCTATTGTCGAATCATTCTTAAATAGTCGTAATTATTTTTAAAATAAAAACATGCATTTCTAATACCTTTTTTACACAATTTTACTTTTTCACGGTTGTTACGAATAACGGCTAATACGAACAAATTCGCAAATTTTTGGCATTTCGTATTAAGCGAGTTCAACTGTATTTGAAAGTACATCTAGCCTCACAATACAAAACGTCTCAGGAAGGCAACCAGTCTCTTCAAGTCGACGAAAAGCGGCTTGCTTATAATTGAGAGTTTCTTTCACCTCCCTAGAGAACTACATGGGCCAAATTTATGTAAGATCCCCTTTTTTTTCTAAAAGGAGCATAATCCCTTACTGTTTTCTCCAATTTGCCCTTAAACTCTTCCCTCTGAAGATCAGCTTCAATATTCTCCAACCCAGACACAAAAACCTCTTTCATACCCTGCCTAAGTGCAACATAGTCAACATTCCTGAAGTTAGGTACAAATCTGAAATTTTCACCTTTGTAAGCATCGAAGCTGGTCCAAAACCCAATAGTATTGCGATCACTATCTTCAGTATATTCTCCTATACTCAACCCTTGAACTTCCAACATCACAAAAATCTAGATCCAAAATAGCAGTATGCCTAGTCCCCTGGGTAACAACTAGATCCATCCAAAAAATAGTCACCAATCCCTTTCAAAAAAGCTTCTTCTCTATCATTGCTAGCATAAAAACTATTCCAGTCTATGCCCGGGAAAAAGAAATCTCCCATCATGACAGAGCCCTTACTAGACATGTCCACGTCTTGATCCTGATTAACATTAGGTGGCCTGCAAAGATTCCCCAAACATAACTTCTTACCCTTATTGCTCAGCAAATCCACCCAAACCATTTCAATATCTTTAGGTTTATTGTTAATGACCAACTAATTGCAAATAAAAGTGTCTTTAATATAGAATAAAACCTTTCCACTTTTCTTACCCAGCCTGTCTTACCTAAACAAAGTATACCCAGCAATGCTCACTAAATCCTTATCATCAGTAACCCATGTTTCCGTAATTCCAATAATATCCCACTCCTCACCTGCGATAACACTTTTTAGATGACGATGAAGTGAAAGCTACAAATAATTAAAATTTTACTGAATCCAATTTTTGACAGTTGAGGACCTTAGAAATTTAAGTTAAAAAATCCATACCTAATGTCATGAATGCTAGTTGGGTAATTTATATATAAATGTTCTGCATTTATATTTACGTTATGCAATTTTTTAAAGCCAATATTAAGCATTACCCATTTTACCCCACCCATGAGATAAAATAGATAGAAAAACAACTTTTAAAAATTTGTTGCCGTCATGTCAAAAACGCAATTAAAATTCCTGAAAATAGGTTTAGCTAGCTTCCAAGAAATGTAATGTAAATAATCTGTTGAAAAAATAATTTTTTCCAAATAAGATTTTTTGTAAATGATATGCAAACTTCCAAAGTGGGGCTTTTATACCCATCTTACCTCACCAGACCTATTTGAAAGGGGAAGAAAAAACTTAAATGCTAAAGATAATCAAAAAATTTTTTAAAAAAGGAAGAAAAAGCAAAAAACCCAATTTTAAATTACCTGCGATCAAATCGAGAAAATCAAAATGTTTTAAAACTGGATTAGTCTGGGCCTTAGCGGCTGAGCGGTCTAACCGACTGACTCCGGTGCCTTCCTGCGCGCAGTGAAAGAGGCGTGGGTTCGATTCCCACTTTTCCCTGGGTGTATTTCCTTCTTTGTATATTAAAATCTGTTGTGCTGTCTTGTTCTATCTGTCATATTGGACGAGAGTTTGAGGCATATCCTTGAGAATAGCAAATAAACTCTAATATTTATGTGACCTGAAATGGTCGTAAACAAACAAACAACTGGATTAGTAATAAGGCTGAGTTATTTAAGGATTACAATTAACTGTCACGATCACTAAAACTTAAAATACTTTTTGAAAAATTCCCTAATTTTCCGGCCAAAATGACGTCTGTGCAAGTTCTTTACTACCTAAGATGAAGAGTAAAAAAGATTTTGCTCAAAGTTACTGATGTCCAAGAAATTAATATCATATTAAACGAGAACTGGGAAGTTTTACCGAAGGCGATGCAACGGATTCTGAAGAGAGTTAAAAATCGGAACCGACCGTTGAAAGCGCCAAAAACGAACTAAAAAAATGCATAAATTTTACTCTTAGTTTGTAAAAGTTGTATATGTATGTTGGCAGGGTACTTTCAAAAATTTTCATAGAAAAAAAAAAGAGCTTACAAAAATTACGGACTTTCACAGCAAAATTACCGAAAATATGGAATCCCATCAAAATACGGAAAAATTGCGACTGAAAATTATGATTTTCAGTCTGAAAGCGGAATTCTGCTAATTTAGTGGAAGAACCACATTGTATGTGTATAAGAATCGTTTGCTATTTTTATGTTTACTGGTAGATATGGATATCTAGTTTTATAGCAAAACTAGCTTCTCTTTCCTTTGAAATTGGTACTTATGATTACAGTGAAACCTGTGTAAGTTGACCTCTTGCAGTACAGTACTTTAGTGGTCAACTTAAGAGGGTTTTTTTGTCATTTTTTACATTATACATTTATTTATTTACTACTACATAAGTGGTTAACTGACAAAGGTTTTCCTACATTATATAATATAGGGCTAATTTCGTTCCTGACAAAAGTGGTCAATTTAGACAGGTGGTAAACTTTACAGGTTTTACTGTATTTGGAATTTAATCCATACGAATAAGCTTGCTCGTCAAGCAAAATAAATAAATATTAAAAAGAAAAAAGCATAGGAAAAATCAAATAGCATTGCAAAGTTTATAACACTAAGTAAAATTCTTACATAGCCATCCATATCCCCTGCTAGAGAGAACAGGACAATATATATTTTCTCCCTCTCCCCTGCCGATATTTTGAAGTATCCACTTAAACTAATAAATGGCACCCAAACATATCACCCCCCCCCCCCCATATGGATACCATTACTGTTTGTTGTAACCATTACTCATTTTGCACCATAAAGGAGGCCCATGTGACAAGGAAGATAGCATTAACCCCATTTATTATGAGGAAATATAATAATGCATCAACTAGCAAAGCAGTCCAGAGAAAGTTCAAATTTGTTTGGAACTCTCCAAGTTCAAAATCAATCTTTATTTTAAAATCATAAGGAATATTCATTCAAGTATTTCGAATTGTTATCCTTTTGCAAGGAAATTCTTCCTTAGCTGTTTTATTAAGGGTTGAAATCTCAATAGGAATCCTTTAAAGGATCATGTTACAATTCTTTATGCAACTGTTCTTAAAAATTGGGGACAGCCTGTCCAGATTGATAATCAGTGACGAAAATTCGTGATTTATATAAAAGGAACATTTATTACGACATATTTACACAAATTATAAAAAGAGCACCCCCTTCTTGACGTTACATTTCTTTTTCTATTAATTCCAACCGTTTTTGCTCGAGGCGACATCTCTTTTCCATCGCAACATAAAAATAGCTCGAGGCGACATCTCGTTTCCATCACAACATAAAAATATAAACGAAGGAAATTTATGCCCGACTAAAGGCTCATCTTCTTTATACTCCCCATCTTGAGTTTTTTAAGATCTTGTAGTGGATGTTCATCATTTTCATAGAAAAAAGTTGCAAAAGGAATTGTAACATTTGGACCACATGGGGGCGCCAAATGTTACAATTCTTTATGCAACTGTTCTTAAAAATTGGGGACAGCCTGTCCCCAATTTTTAAGAACAGTTGCATAAAGAATTGTAACAGATCACTAGAAAACCAATTGCAATGTATGTAAATAAAATTATGAGTAATCTTCCAATTACTTAAAAGGTAGACATTTTTACTTGGATCAAAAGAAAAGCAACCTCAAATTTTTTCATGTTCTTTTATTCACACTAATAAATTAAATCAGTTTTTTTTTAAACTAAAAATTAATAAGGGCGATTGTACAATTGACTGAATGACAATTTGCTTTTTGTATATTTTGGTTTCAGATTTTTTAAAAATTACTTTTTCTTTGGTTTTTAAAGGGAAATGTTACATGATTGATATTGAAGAACTGCCCTTAATAATTTAATCGTCTCTTAAAAGTTTGAAAGCCTTAAATGTATTTTTCTAGTTATAGTATACGTCTACAGCATCATGAAATAACAATTGTATAATCAATATCATAAAACTTAAAACGGAAATTGTTTCATTATTAGGTTTATGTTACAGAAGAAAAGTTGAATTTGCAATATTGCCGATTTATTATGCTGAAAATGGAGAGTAGTTTCAAAAACTCGAGTCGGTATTTTAAACCTTCAAGCTAGTTTTACCTCCTAAGGTCGTTATAAATATTATTATTATTATTTTTTTTTGGGTGTGAGGGGGGGGGGGGATATTTTTCCCTCTTCTAAAAATATCAGATCTCCTCTATTTGTAAAACTTGGAGGGAGTCTCCTCTCTGGTTGAAAATTGCCTTTTTTTTTACATAGTGTTTAAAAATATTTTCTCAATTAGCAACGTAACAAAGCAGACTTGTCTATTTAACAATTAACTTTTGGACTGGCCATTATGGAAAGTAAATGTGCAAAGAATTAAACAGACAATTCAAATTGTAAAATATTTAATACAGAAACTTCTACATTCTTTGCATTAATTCAAAAATTTAGTCAGAATGAAGTTTACTAAAAATATGAATAAATTAAATTGGTGGAAATTTATACATTAAGAACAAGGTTTACAATTTTTTTACTACAGTGCTTTTGTAAGCAATTTCAACAAAATATATGTTTTGTATTTAAAATAAAGATAAAGGTGTTAGTGATTGCAAAACAAATTGCTACTATTACAAGTATTGTCAAGAACAAATTTAGAGTTAAGACATTTATGTTGGACAATTTAAAAAATAACAACAAGGACATGGAATGCTATAATTCTTTTTACATCCACATTAATCTTATTTCCCTTTTAAAATGCACAAAAGATGAGAAAATTACAACATGTAAAAAAAGCAATTCACAAAAACACATCATGGAATGCATCATGAAAGGCCTTGCAGGGTAATTTTTAAACATAATTATATAAAATGTATTGAAATTTTTTCAAAAGTTACCAGCTGTTAGGGCTTAAGACATTTATATCAAAATTTGTCAATACATATTTACGGAAGCCAAATTTTTTGTGGTGATGAGTTTTTTTAATTTCGGGGGGATTTTGAGTTGGTACATTTGGTTTACTAGAGGAGTGAGGCTGTTCAACTTTCAAAGCGGAAGAAACACAACCTTTTGCTAATTTAAAGCATTCTGTATTAAACTGTTTAGCTTGATTCAATATATTAGCATTATTGTGTTTCCAAAATGAATATATGCATTGCTGGTCTTTGTCATTGCCTGTAAAAAGAAATAGGAATAATTTAGTAACACGACTAGTTTAATATAAAAAATTATACATACATTCAGTGACAACATTTTTTCCCAAGATTCTAACCCAATGTACATACAAATTGCAAATCAAACAATCGATGATTTATTGAATTAAATGTAAAGTATTGCCAATAAGAATGTTATTACAGTATGCATCTTAAAACAATATATTTAAAAAAGATATGTTCACAGAAATGGATGAAATAGGGTGCTCACAGGGGGGGGGGGGCATGGTACCAGTTTTGCCATCGTTTTTTTTTGAGGGGGTGTGCCGTGAAACGCCGGGCGTTGCAGCTAGTTAACCAATAAATTTGATTTATTATTTTATGAATGTTTAATAAATATATTAACTATTATACTTTGGACTTACTATTAAACTTTTTATTTATTTAATAAATTCAAAAGCAAATATTCTTACCGGAAAAAAATGCATTAATTAAAATTGAACATGCTCTTCTGTTACCAAAAAAATGGATATCAACTACAGTAGAGCCTTGGTTATCTGAGGTAATGTGAACCATTGATACCTCGGATAATTGAAAACTCGGCTAACACGGGCTCTGTCTAAATCGAGAGGGAAATGTGGCTACAAATGGGTGAAAACATCTTCAAAGATGTGAAAAAAGGCATTTATTGTACATATTATGAAATGATGATTCACTCACACCTAAATCTGAAGCCACTTTTTTAATCATCTCTCCATCAGAACCTGTTGATGGCTTGTAATTTAGTCTCCAAAGACTAGTGTTCGGTAGTAGTTAACTACTAGTTGCAACTACTTTTGTTTTGAACTAGTTAACTACTAGTTAAAGTACTTTTTTCCCAACTACTAGTTACAACTACTTTCGAAAAAATTTTTTTAAAAAACTATTTTTTAAACATTAAATTATTTAAATTTTTAGCTTATGAATATTACCCACACAAATGTATTTTTTATACTATGTTATATAATGAAAAGTACTCATAAAAAATCATAATATTTATTGCAGTATTCATACAAATTAGAAAAAGCTTTCTAATATATGATCAATAAATAGCGCCAGCACCAGCACATGCACAATGAAATTCCATTTAAAGACCAAATTTTTATTATGGGGAAGCTTTACTTCTACTCCAGTACCATGCATGCGTTTGGGATACCATAAAACCCAAAAGGAAAAAAAATACTGATATTTAGGATTTCTTTTAGAAGAAAATATTGATTTTTATTTTATTTTCAGAAAAAAAAAAAAATGATTTTTATGATTTTTTAAGAAAAAACTAATTTTTTATGATTTAAAAAAAAAAAAAATTGTATCAGTTTCTTCCAAATTTGAAAAATATAGATATTTTTATTATAAATTTTAATATATTCTGGGTTCAAATAATTCATTAGAATTTTAATTCACTATAGGGTAGCCCTCATGCATCTGGTCCTCTAGGGAAAGATGAAATAGCGTTGTTAAGGTGTCAAAGAATGACATTTCATCAGAGAACATTAAGTTTTTGGACATGCTGACTACAGCAAAAGCATCAACCGCACCTTTTGAAAGGAAAAAAGGAGATCCGGTTCTACATTTGGAATAGTGCACTCAAAATTAAGAAGGGGGTTGATAAGGCATTAAAACTGCTATTCTTGATTAAACATCTGAATAGAAAATTTATTAAACTCTAGTAAACATTTTATGTGACATTTGCCATCTCTGTTTATATATTCAAGAAATTTCTATATACTCAAAAAATTATAATAATCCAGTCATTCAGTCAACTTATTTGTATATATTCAAAAAATTATAATACATTTAATCCAGAAATATAAGCTTTCTCTTCTGGTTCTTGTTGTTCTCTGTTTATTAAGTATACATTTTTTATAAATATAATAAATTGATAATTAATTTTGAACTAGTAATAAATAATTATTTCAACTGAAATATCTTAAAATTCTTTCAAGACATAAATAATCAACTGAATTTGTGTGCGCAAACATTGCTTAAAAAAAAATCCAAAATTTTTTATTTAAATCAAAAAAGTACTACTTTTTAAAAATAAAAGAAGCATCAACAACCATGCCTTGAACACAATTTAAAAGAATATAATCTAAATTCCAAAGCATACGCGATACAAAGATAGTTTGTTAATGAAGGGGGTTGGGCAGAGGGAGAACTGTAAATTGATATTAAGGGTAAAACCCTTTCATTTTACAACAACTGCTGAAAAATTGCTACTTCTTGAAAACAAATTATTAACTTTATAAAACAATTACATATTAAAATAAAAGTTTAAATTTAGAGAAAAAGTTTTTCTCTTTATACATACTTTTTATATATTAATTGTTCAGTGGAATTGTTTGGAAATATTCAATCTTTGAATGTTTTACAGGAATTTCTTTAAAATTGTTTTAATGATTAAAAATAATATTGAGTTGAATTATTAGGATTAAATTTTTAAGAACAAGCCTAAAAATTGAAATCCAAATGAATTGTACCTCAAAGTAGTTAACTACTTTTGGAGAACAGATAACTACTAGCTACAACTAGTCTCAGAAAAAAGTAGTTAACTACTAGTTGCAACTATTTTTGTTTAGAGTAGTTAGTAGTTGGTAGTTAACTAATTTTTGACGAGTAGTTGCTGAACACTACCAAAGACACAACAGTTTGTATGCGTTTAGCACTCATCACGCAACCATACAGTACAGTACAAACGAAAATAAACAAACCATAAAGGGATCCATTAGCATTAATGCAAACATTTTAGAATCTAAAAGTATTACTGAAAAGGCACCCTTTCTTTTGTGCCTAGTTTAAGAGAAGGAACTTGAATTTCAGTTCCTTTAATAATGATTGGTGGCCAGGACAAATAAAGTTATGTTACAAGAAATAAAATTACAAGTAAAGTTTTCATTTAAACCTGTTGCAAGAAATAAATTCAAAGCAGTGGAGAAAATAGTTTGAGGAAATTGCCCTTGGCACTCATTTGGCTGTTCTTCCAGGAGACCCAAATTCAATTGATTTTTCTACATGTTTCTTTGCTCATGATCAAGACACCAAAGTTGCATCAAAGATAGCAACTATTGAACAACAATAATAAGTTATTGTTATTTACTATCATTTTTACAAGACGCCAGGGACATAGAAGTTTAAAAACTAGTAGAAGAAAACATGATTAGGTGTTCCACACCTAAGTAACTAAAATAATTACTAATTATAATAATAAATTTAATGTAATTATGTATGTAATAGTTTGTAATAAATATTTTTTAATTTATGTATATGTGTTATTGTAAATATTCACTACAAACCCACTTTAGCTTGGGTGACACATGCAAGGACAAATCTGTAGAGTCCGAAACACTCCCAACATTTGCCACTTGATCGACAAAAAGTTGATTTTAAAAAACATTGTTGTTCTTTCTAATTAATATTTTTGTGTTTAAGTATTCTATATGGATTAGTATGTGATAAACAGAGTCCAATAACTATGAATGTTTGTAAAATTCAGAAGAAATTGAAGCTGAATTTCCTCTAAAATTTTCATGTCCATTGCTTGTAGAGTCCGAAACAGGTAATATATTTCATTATATTGTGGCAAATTAAAAAAAAAAAAATACCAATTTTTTGTATCTCATAATGCATCATACATAAAGGCACCAAAATACTTCAATTTTAATTTGATTATTTATACTAGTGGCAAATGGTTAAAGAAAGTTTGTAAAGTGTAGAGTCCGAAACAACCAAATACTGTGGAATGCCCCTGTAACCAAAATTTATCATGTTAGGAAAATTTCTTTTTGTTACCAACTTTAAAATTTCAATTAAAAAAGTTATTACCGTAGATTTCCGTGCATAAGCCGAGAATTTTTGGAACTTTTTTGAAAGCTAAATCGGGAGGTCGGCTTATATACGGGTTCATAATCTTAAAAAAAAGTCCGCCTATACATCGCGAAATATCGACTAATGTAGAGCTGTAATTATGTAATTTATGTCTCCTACATAAAGGAAATAATTAGCTTAAAATAAGTAGAGTTTTATTTAAAAGATATACATATATTTTACGGCTGGATTTTGTGAAATCATCGCTGAAACAAAATAGCGAAATTTGCTCCTGACTATAATACGCTCGCGATTATCTGTGTATGCCAGGGGTGCAAACTATGGCCCGCTGAGCTTTTTGAATTTGCCCGCTAATATAGTTGATAAAAAAGAATAATTATAATAAAATTTTTAAAAAATACGAAAGAAAAAATAATTGTAAAAAAAAGCTACGAAAAATCGTAGTAAAAAAAAATATCGCAACGCCGCTACTGAATTTTGGTAGCAATTTTCGGAACTAATCGCCATATTTAATTTTATTTTATTGGAAATACTTCAGAAACTAATCAAATTATGATAAAAGTGGTAGAATATTGCTTTGTCGTCTAGTTCTGAGCTATATGTAAAGTTTTAGAACAATAGCTTATTGGGAAATGGTCAAAAATTCGACTGTTGGATTTTTCGAACTGCATTATGTGCGTCATTTCGTCTATAAAAGAATTTTGCCCAATCCCCTATGATTTCTTTAGTTAATTCAAAGCAACGATCATTAGACATATCATGCATAATGTCCATATATTTTCGTCTTTATCTATTTCGTATTTCATTGTTATCTTGGTCTTTGTCATCGTTCGGGTGTTGCACCATTTGGATGCTTTCGAAATCTGACATCTTGTTTATCAAATTATTAATTTTTCGTAAAATCTTATCATCAATCATTTTTACAGTAAAAAATGATTTTAAAAAGGAGGAAAACGAATGTAAGAAGCATGTTTACATGGCAGAAACGCGCAAATTTCATACTTATGTAAAACAACTTCGCTTTTGCGAACTCGATTTTAATAAAGAATTCATTTTTATAGTTGCAATTTTTGTTGCCTTAATATCAATTTTAAATTCTTATTACCTTATTTTAGCTCTTAAATAAATAAAAAAATACATAAAACAAAAATAAACGAGGTTTCATTTTCACACGATCAGCTATTGCGGAAAATTCGCGAATCTGCCGTATTAGAAATTCTCCAAACTTTTGTTGCAGTTCGTCTTCGACTACTGACGACACAATTAAATAAACGTATAAAAATCTAATTACTTATTTCGTTCATGTTTAATTATTGAAATAAAATAGAGAAAAGGTCTGATTTTTCTCAAGTATTGTTGGGGATATTTTTTTTTTCTAATTTTCATCAGCAAGTAAGTTGACGCCCCCTCCCCTAAAAAAACCTAGTTTTTAGACTAAATTTTTCGACTTATAAACACTGAATATGTTACTTGTAAAGAAAAAATGCGTATTTTTAAAGGCATTTAAAAAAATTCGTATTTTTACTAAATGGGCAAAAAAATGCGAACTTTTCAAAAATAGCGGGAAATTCACAAAAAAATTCCCCTTTTTCTGGTTCCCGGATAAGAGGTTCTGTACTGTATCACTATGCCAATTTAACTAATAAGATTTTGAAATGGTAAGTTAAAAAAAACAAGTCTACCAGCCAAATTGACTAGTAGTAATTCTGAATCGCAAGGATTTAATGTGATATACAGACTCACAGCATTTGGATTTTGTTCTTTAATATATGTGTGTTTATTTCTTCTGTATTTATACTCGCACTTTTAATTAATTTCTCATTTCAACTCTTAATATATATTTTAAATTTTACATTATAAAATGTCAAAGAAAAATTATCTAAATTATAAAGAAAGTTATAATTTAGAGAATAAGGCTGTGTTTTTCTAAGTTGAAATTACCTTTTTATTTTCCATTTGTTTCATTTTCATAAAGCACACATTTTTGTAAAAAATTCTAGCATTCCTCTTTTTTGCTATTTGACCAATCACTTCATTGATATATATAAATGTTGTGCAATTAGTTGTTTAGAAATCTTATACCTCATTTTGTTTGAATTCATTTACATTAATTTTTTAAAACTTTTATTTAATAATCTGTTCCTAAGTACAGTAATTATTAATACATGTAAATTGTACATATTACCACTAAATAAAAACTGAAATACACCGTGTATTTTTATGAATAAAACATTACATTACTTTGGCCCCCAACCTGATACTATAATTTTTTGGCCCTTCACCCAAAAAAGTTTGCATCCCTGGTGTATGCCTCTCTATTCCCGCTCATCCTTCTAATATAAATGTTGAAAAATAACTGAATAAAAACAATAAAAAAAAAGTAAAACAAACTAAGCAAACGCAGGGGCAAAAAGCAATGAAAATGAATGAATAGGGCGGGAACATGTGCTCAGCGCTCCCTCAGGCGGTCCGCACTCGCCTCAGACAGGGTTACCAGAGATCAATCTATCGCCGTTGCCGCCAAGCTTCTCACTTTCACACGTCTTGATTTGAAAATACTTGACCTGTGTTACCAGCTTGGCGAATGTTTCGCCCCGTTTGGCGACTTTCTTTGAGCTGTAATTTTTTTCCCTTCGAATTTTTATCTCGACTTATATACGAGTTTTGAATTTTTGGTACATTTTTGAAGGAATAATGCACTCTCGGCTTATACACGGATCGGCTTATATTCGAAAATATACGGTAAGTGTAAAATTCCAAGTTTACTACTAATTTTCATATAACTTAAAAAGGTTTGACTGTCCATATTTTTTAAAGCAGTTATTTTTTTTAAATTGACAAGATCAAAAAATGCAGTTTTGTTGTAAAAAACGTCTTTCCGTTACCCACGCAATTCACCTTCAGTCATTGTAAAAGTTATTAGCCAATAACTTTCATGAATAGTAATTAAATTATGTAAACAACTTTAAAAAATACCTGCTTATGAATTAATACATTTTTAGCAAAGCTCAACTAGTTAGTCTATTATTACTTTTTTTACATACAGACTTAAAGTTTCCAATATTACTGGTTCTTGAGAGTAACTTACTTTTTCAATAATTTAGCTAGCTCTTCTGCATTAACAAAAACATGTATGTAAGAGATAAATTTAAAGTTCTAAAATAGTATGTCATTGAAACAATGGGATTTTGTACAAAATATATAGGTACTATATATATCTATTTCTTATGATTTTATAAGTAGTAAAGAATACTTACTAAGGTAAGAAGAATTATCATTCAAAAAGGCAGAACTTGATCCTTTTAGAAAAGATAGGGATATATGAAGTGCACAAGAATTCTCGTTTTTCAGAGTACTTAATGCCATTGATTTTTCAAAAGAAGCCATATTTTACAATCTAAAAGATAAAATTCATTTGAAGAATAAAAATTTAATTTTAAACAGAAAAATCAGAAGCAAAAATTTACAGAAATACATCTGTCATGAATATGAAGAGAAAAATTCTTAAGAGTGACGTGACTTTTTCATGTGTACAAGCCATATTTTCTAAAAAACTCTTAATGAACATGCAAAAGCAATTTCATAAAAAATTATTACAAGGTTAACCGATACTACTAAATTATGGTTACGGAATAGAATTATAGGTATGCTTAAAAAACAATGAAGTAATTTACATAGACAGCCCTCTGCCAGCATTGCAAGATGAAAATTTGCAAGATTCATGTAAAACTCAAAGAAGCATGGGCTTCTCAGTAAAAAAAAAAGCTCAAAATTTTCTGAAAAGTGCATAATATGTATGTGTTACTGCAAATGTCGACATTGTCTAGTCTGGTTGACGGTAAATGTCGACATTTTCTGATTTCGGACATTCACCGTAACATATAATACAATATACATGAGTTGAAGAAAAAAAACTTCAAGTGATTCAACAAAAGTTCTGTAATATGAATAAGAAGTTATTTTTTCCCAGAAACATAAAATGATAAGTTTTTCAAATTATTATATTATAACAGTCACATTAGCAACAATTCAGAAAATTGTCCACAATTTCAGCTTAACCAATTAGTACCAATAGTTATTAGGAGAGATGATACTAAAATATTTCCCATCAAACCATGACATTTGCTTCCATTAATTTTTTTGCACTTGCAATATATCTTGAAATAACTTTCATTCAGTCATTCAGGGTAACTTTGTTATATCTTTTAGTATATTTGACTAAAAAAATAGAAACTAGAAGGTCCAGTGCTGCACTCAGCTATATAGGTTGTAAGATCAGTTTTCTACCTTTAACTTTTAAATTAAGTCAAATATACTGAAAAATATGACGTGGTTCAAAGTTATCCTGAATCACTGTATGTCAATTGCTTCAGATGAAAATCTACTAGACTGGGAATTTAGGTATATTTGGGATTGTGAAAAATTTATGATACAACGGAATGATAAATTTATGAATGAAAGAGAGGCATTACAAGAATTGAACTTCTGAAGCCTTATGTCTTATGTCATGAATTTTTCATTTATGACTGCCTTATGTCATGAATTTATTGAATAACAAGGCATATGAATTCAGGACAGTCATTAGACTGTCCCGAATGCATAAACATTTTGACTCCAATAACATTAATTCCAAATGCATACTCAGTTTTTTTCTTTCTAGTCTGCATTTTTAAACAACCAAGATTCACAGGAATGAATCTTGTACCTTCCAATGTTTTGCAAGCAGAAAACGTGCAATAAAAGGGAGAGTTTGTATTCTTATTAAACTCTTTATAGTTAAGAACATAGTAGTTCGTATTAGTTCTTGAGAGTTTATTGTTAAATAATCAAAAACAAAGTTTTCGGATTGCATTAACACAGAAATAACATAAATCACATTTACAGTAGGACATAAATCTATTGTGTACTGTAAGACATGGAAGATGAAATTTTAAAATACATACCTTATGCGAAAGCGTAATCTCATAAAACACTCATAGACATTGAAAATAAAGCGATATTAAAGAATATAGGATTATCATAATGTTTTAACTTTATAAACATTTTGATTTAATTAAACAATGTCAACCTCAATACAATAATAACACTTCCCTTAGCTTTAGCCTAACGAAAAAGAACTGTGTGACGAGTGGACGATTGACCTGCTCAATGCGCATGCGTCCCTAAATTCGAGGCAGCACGTCATAAATGCAAGGCTTATGTTGATTTGAATCGTGAGTTGACCCACCGTGGGTTGGCCATACGTCCTCGAATTTCGGGGATAATTCCCAGATTTGTATATTTTTAATGCTTTGTCCCCCAAAACAAGTTAACTGCTTTGGGGAAGCAGAAAGTTCCCAAATTAAAAAATGTCTACTCATTTTGTCAAAATTGCTACTAGATTAGCAATTTAGAGCTCTTAGATAATATTATGTGAATTTTATTTAATATTACGGCACATATCAAACTATTGCCTTAGTATTACAGTTTCTAACAGGCAATAAACTAGGAAAATATGCATAAATTATGTAGAAAATATGTTTGAATACTTTTTGCAATATATTATGAGAGAAATTTGTTATAAAAGAAATTGCATATGTATTGGTTTGTTACATTCCCACTAGCCAAGGCCGTATCCAGAGGGGAGGTCAACGGGCGCGGCCCCCCCCTCCCCGAAATCCCGAAAATTTTCCCAATGTAGCATATATTCCTCCCTGAAACTTTCCTCAACACTAGTGTTTCAAAATCAGGCCTCCCCCTTCCCCCCCCAAAAATTTCTGGCTACGGCCTTGCCACTAGCCAAAGCCTTTTTCCAGCCTTATCAAAGTGTCCTTGGATTTGGGGACATGTCCCCAAATTGACGCTTAAAAATATGGTCAACCTATGGAGGAGCGGTCTTAGAACCAGTTTCCGTTGCTTGCCTGCACGCAGTGAAAGAGGCTTGGGTTCGATTCCCTCTTTCCCCTGCCCTGGGTACATTTCCTTTTTTGTATTGTAATATTCTATTGTGCTGTCTCGCTCTATCTGTCATATTGGACGAGAGTTTGAGAATAGTAAATAAACTCGAAAATAAATGTGACCTGAAATGGTCGTTTACAAACAAATATGTAAATAAAGACTTTTTTGTACCAACAGTTAATTTTAGTACTTATTTTCCAAACGCGGTGGTGCAACGTGAACCTGTGGTTTGTATGGAGTAGGAAGAGCGGTTTGAGAAACTAATGTCTTTTTAAAGTTACGTAAGTATTTGTTAACTCCTTCCCTCTCGCTCCCGTGAAAATGACGGGCTGAGGTTTCGCCTTCAATTTCTCGCTCCCGTGATATTTCCGGACTGGAGTTTTTAAAATTTCAAAATAGAAACAAATCAGAAATTAAAAATGAATATATATATATATATATATATATATATTGTTCATACACATATTTTAATATAATTTTCTTGAAAATTATCCGACCGTTAAGGGGTTAAGATGTCACGAGTTGAGTTTCTCAGTTATTTGTCGTTATCAGCTTAAAAATTGTCAAGAAATATATAATACAGTAAAACCCCCTCCATAGCGGACACCATCGTTACAAAAATACTTGTTCTTAATAGGGGGTGTCCACAAAACAGGTTTTTTTATAGGCTCAATTCTTTACTACCGGGGAATTAAAATTAGTCCGCCAAAGAAGTGTTTCCATTAGGAGGGGTTTTACAGTACTTTGTTGGCGTAAAACTTAATTTCAGCTCTATCGAGCAATCAAACCCTCGGCAGCCAGTCCTCCGAACTCCACAGGCGTCTTTGGCCGAGCCGTCTAAGGCACAAAAATCACAATAGCGGGGGTTCATGATATGAGCACCCATCTTCGACTTTGTGTACCAGAAATAGTAATTCAGCGTACCCACAGATGGCGCCGCTACTGTGACACAGTGCCTGTTTCTGTCTATAGGTGTTATCCTTTACATAATGTTGAAGCAGTACACTTTTCAAGCTAAGTCAATGTTCTGCTTTGTACTAGTTACTTAATATGCATAAAGTTTGCATCAAAGTTGTGAATCAGGTCATTGAAAAACTGTTGTTGTAGAGTGAGTTGTTGCATCAAATAAGTGATTTGTTGCATTTGTCGCAGTTATTGATTTATTACAAATAGTTTTTTTAATGAGCTATTTGTTGTTGTTGTCGTGTCCTCGCGCGAAGCAATGGGTGCGCTGCTCCTGAGTCTAACGGGGCACTTATAGGCAGGAGTCCGACTTCCGCCCCTTTTTATGTGGTGTCTTAATTTTTTAGCCAACTCCCAGACGAGAGACCGTCATCTGGGGTTAGCAGCCTAAGAGGTATCGTTTCACTTGGAGGTCATTGGAGCCACGACAGATTTAACGTGCACCAGCTTCCTTTAGCGAACACGGTCCATAGCAACCAACCGCGAGAGGTTGTCATCCTCCCAAATACTGACCTCGGTCGATGTTGCTTCACTTGTGCTGTTCTGCGGGAACCGATAGCTTCTACCGGCTAGTCCACTGCGGGACTAATGAGCTATTTTTGAGCATTATTGAAGCTTGTTCGTTCAAATCGTTTTATTGAATGAAGCGAATTGGCTGATCCTCTTTTTACTCGAATGAAGAAATCCTTAAATTTAACTGCCCAGTTGCTTTACGTTTTGAGATATTAAAGAGAATACCCAAATATTTAGACGCATTGCAAAAACAGCCTAAAACTGTTTTCAATGCTGAAATTTCTTCGCAGGGTCCCCACAACTTTTTTTTCTCAGTACGTATGGGATCTCTCTCTCTACGTATCGATTTTTCTTTCTCTATACATATATATATAGGGAGAGATTAGTTATTAATTGTAATTGTATTGATAGTCCTTCTAAGCAGATAAAATATATTTTCTGATGATTCGGTTGCAATTATCGGTAACATATCTCATAACTCCAGCTTTTATTCAACCAGTCCTTGATTAAGTCAGTTAATTGTTTTCCAATCCTTATAGTTTTGAACTAATAAATACATTTTCAAACGATAAAAGTTTTGAAAAATAGTTGTTGAGTTTGACAGTGCTTTGTACATATTTTTTTTTGTTAATGATTAAATGTTTTTGCAGTTATGAATAATTTATACCCGCTAGGAGGGAAAAAAACGCTAACTACATTAAATTTCTAGAAAGAAAAACAATGAATGGTGGTCATCAAGTCTAATTTATTACTAATGATAAGTCGGGGAATTCATCTGATAATGTGTTGATAATAAGTTAGGTATTATAAGATTCATTTTTGCATGCAATTCATGAAATGAATGGCTTTTTGGTGGCTTTCAAATTGTAGCAATAAAGATTTATTAGACAATTTATTGTACGATTTTGAAAATAAATCCATTGGGTTTTATAGCTTCTAGAAAATGTCTTTTATTGCAACTCACGAATGATGCCAAGTAAATTCAAGCAAACAATAAATCAATTTCCTCTTGAATAATTCCGAATTCCTCATTCTGGTTGTGCGCAGTTAGCATATTATACCCATAATAATTGAATGCATGTAGTGAGGTGAACAAATATCAATATTCATGATTAAAAATTTGCGAAAATTATTCAGAAAATATGCTTAAAACTTTTTGGCCGCAGCTGCATGATACTAATCTTAAGGTATCAGTTAATCCATTTCCAATATATATATATATATATTATGTCTATGATAAGTCAGTCAGATTGTCTGTCCAGTACAATGTCAAATATAGTATAAAGTGAGATGAGTGCTGTGGTGCGTTATTTTGCTTCGAATCATCAGTTTGTTGATTTGTGTTAGCGTTTTGAACTCTGGATTAAATTGAAAGTGAGTGTTGGCATTTATAATGTATTCAATTGTTGATTTGAAAATTTTTATTTTTATTTTCTGTACATAAGGAGTGAAGAAAGATAAAATTTAGGTATAATATATGTTACAAATGCTTACAAATGCATTAAATTAAATAACAAACTCAGTAGTCAATCAGTCGCACTGAGGAGAGCCTATTGCTAATTGAAAGATTTAATTGAAACAAACTTTTGTCAAACAGAAAAACTAAACTATGTAACAGTTGTTTAACGTTCGAAGGCTGTGAACTTGAGAAATGTTATAACTTACGGTGGAATTTCAACCGCTAGGAGAATTCCAGTTTATCTTACTGTACTTTAGAAAAAGATCTTGTTTTAAGTTGTCATATGAAGTTTTGTGAAAGATATGCTGCTGAATCTCAATTTATTTTCTGCAACTTTAACTCTTAAATTTTATGACAATATATTTTGCTTTGAAATCTTTGTTTAAAATTTTTAACAGGAACTTGTGTGATTAACACCCTTATTCACCAACCGGAAATGAACCACTGTCAAACACTCGAACCGTCGATTTGAACGTTCCGTGTGGTTGAGAAATTCTTTTATCTGCAGTTGGAAGGTTCAAATGTGCTGCTGAGTAAGACCGTTGATATCGTTGTATATAATTAATAGTAAGATATATAATAAAATGAAAGCTTTTTTCCAATTTAAAAGATATTGCAAGTACAATATATTACACTGCGTTGGTAGTATGAGGATATTTGAAAGCCAAAGATTCTCTTTCGTTAACGCACTGGGCAATTATAATTTCATTGTTACAGTTTTGAGTTTCTTAGGAGTTCCTGGACTGAAAAGAAAGAAAACAAGACGTCAGAAGTATCTCTCTTACATCATTGACTTCTTAAGATATATTACATTGCTGCATGTGCTATTTCTCAAGCTCAACGATGTAACATACTGCAAAGCTTTTTCCTGCATCAAAAAGTATGCAGCTTTTTTCGTTTACGTCATCTGCATTTTTGGATGTATTTGTTCTCTTCATGTGGCCCAGAGATATCTTAGAACTGTATTAAAAATGCATGACTCTTTGGAACACAGCCATTGCACACTGAAGACATGTCGTCTTATTATCAATTCAGCCGTGATTGTTATTTTAGTGATGTATATCATATTTATATTTTATAGTACGACTCCTGTTACAAACCCAAACAAAACACTTGAAATATTTCAATATATCACTTTTAATTTGGTTAAAGTTAATCTCTACACAGCTCAAATATTACTTTTTATCTTCATATTCTTCACACGAACTGTTTTAATACTTTTCCCTGCATTATTAACATTTTTTTACTCATATTTGTGTCTAGTTTTGAGTCACTTACTGTTAAAACTGAAGCAAAAGTTACGTAAAGCATCTTTATATAAAAAATGTGAATTTACAAAATTGTCTTTCGAGTACATCAAGATCCATCGGTTATTCATTATGACAGAACATTTTTTATGTAGTCAATTCTTGTTTCTGTGCCTCTATTATTTTTCTGTGATTTTTTTACTTCTATCAAGAATATTTAATGCGGAAGATAGTAGAGAAGTTATTTCTTGGCGTCTTGTACAGACTTTTTCATTCTACTTCTTATTGTTTTGCGCAGCTAGAGTGCAGCATCAAGATGAAGATCTCAGGGTCTTAGTCAACGAAGTATTTTTGATATTTTATCAAAATGGTCAAACACGAAAACAAACTCATGTGTTCAGAACGGTGTTCCAATCGAAGCAGAAAATCGTTTTGAGTGCAGGCAAAATATTTTTGTTAAATAACCAGTTTCCACTTACATTTACGGGTGTTCTTCTTACGTATAATCTACTCTTACTGTGAGCACAACACGCAGAGGAAATGCAACCAGACATATTGTTGCCAGTTTTAAAAGAAAAACTTACGGTAAATAATATTAATTAAAAAAAACAAACATTAGCTTACTGTAGAAAAAAGTTTAGTGAATGTATCTTTTTGTGTAAGTAAACCAAACTGTTGAAACTGACGCCAAGCATTCGTATTGACCTTTTCAATACGTTCTTACGTAGATTAATTAAATAATTTTCCATTTATCATATTCTTTAAATTAATAACTTTTTCTTGCAATGGAGAAAATTTTTATTTTCTTAGTAGTACTCGTATACTGTTGAAATTCAGTATCTCTGTAATTTTTTTTGTAAAGAATGTTTCAAATAAAAATTCTATTTCAGTAGCTTAAAAAATACTCCCATCTTCAAAAACTCGAAATGTTTTTTTTATTTTTAATTTTTAAGTTCGGAGTAGAGAAATATTCTGTTTAAGAACTCTCTTCACCAGGGTATGAGTTTCTGTTTTGATTTTACGACGTAGCAAGAAATTTTTGGTTATCTATACCTTAAAAAAAAGTAAGAGAGAGAGCACAGTTCTTTGTTGGGGAAGGTGATTTTTTTTTTCGCTTCAAAGGAATCGGTTTGAAAATCATTCTGTAATACATCAAAGATACAACTTTTTCTTTTCTAATAAAAAACCCAGTTTCTTCCTTTTTTGATAACTTCCGTATAATTTCTGTAGACCTAAATCAGGCTTTTCCCCTTCTCACTTTTTGTGCTATTTTCAGTTCATTTCTTAAGTTGAAATTTATTTTTTCAATTATTTTTATTTCAAAATGTATTTTATTTCAATTCAAAAGTCTTTTTGAATTGAAAACAAACTTTGGATTTACTTAATAAGTATATGATGGAGCTATCATCAGATGTGTATTATCGGATAATAACGATATCAAATAATAAAAATAGCAAAGGGATAAAATATAATAATATATAAAGATAAAATATAATAATATGTAAAATATAAAGGAGTTGTTTGTAGAACACCATTGGGGATCATTCATAAATGATGTCACGCTTCGAGGGGGGAGGGGGGGGGGGTTTCGTGAGATTGTGACAAAGTGTGACAAGGAGAGGGGCGTTGGTCACAAGAAGTGTGACATATCATGCTAATGCAACATAGCGTGACATGTGACAGAGGGGGTAGGGGAGGTACGTTGGGGTGTGACATTTTGTGACAAAGGGGGAGGGGGTCAAATATAAGGGAAAAAAGAGTGACATCATTTATGAACGGTCCCTAAGAGATAGCAGAGCTGGTGCTTATATAAATAAGTATTTCTTAAGTCTGATTCTATGAAAGCACATCAGATATATTTGAAGGTTTGATGTTTTAGGTAATTGGGGTTCCTTACAAGTTCTCCATAGACCTTTAGGAACTGAGAGATCTTTGGGTAGCTCTTTTTATCTTTTCTTCATCGGGGAGGCTAACCTGTCTATTATCAAGATTGACTTTGTTGTCACAATGTGTGGCGATCTAGCTTCGAAATATTTTGTCTGCTTGCAAGAGAAGAAGTAAGAATATAATACTTTGACTACTGTCGTACAAAGAAGTTATTGTGCCGAAGATAGTTTTACAAGAAAATCGACTGGCTCTATCGCGACGCACGCACACATGCACATGCAGAGAGAGAGGGAGATGGAGAGGGAGTGGGAGAGAGAGAGAGAGAGAGAGAGAGAGAGAGAGGGGAAGAGAGAGAGAGAGAGGGGAGAAGGAGAGGGATATGAAGAGAGAGGGAGAGAGAGAGGGAGATGGAGAAAGAAGGAGAGGGAGAGATAGATAGATAGAGAGAGGGGGGGGGGAAACCAATATTTAATTAAAAAATAATAATAAAGTGATTCCCGATCGCCAGGAATTCTTCCTGGCGATTTGCCTCTTCTTGGTTATTGCTTTTTTGAAAATATATATATCTTTTATTTATTTATTTTTTAGACGATAACGAAATTGATCCAACATTCTTTCTTCCTCCCTCACGCGTTATACAACAACCGATGCACCAAAAACCAATGAATATAGTCATAATATCATTTCAGTAACTGTAAACCATTTGGTAATTGAAAGGAAGAATTAGCCCTTTTATGAGTAGGATAATAAATTGGTAAAATTGCTCTAAAATAATATTTTCACTTGACTATTACCTCTGAAAAATGAGAATATCTGAAAGAGCATATTTTGCGGACGAGATTATTTAACAAAACAATTTATTTAACAAAAACGGCGATTACAAACCAGACTGATATAATGATTTTGCGATATTTGTTAATGCTATAAACAAATGTCTCCTGTACATAATTCGTACATTTTATAGTGAAGCTGAGGTTAGTGTGAGCTTATGTTACCTGTGCCCTTTATTTTAAACATGCAAAAGGCAACAAGTGAAAACAAATATAAAGTGCTCCAAATCTTCATCGAATGACTTTTGCCGAAACATATTAAACGCATTGTTACTCTTTTGATCTAACATAACTCATCTAAATTACAGTAGATTATCACTCCAATGCAAAATTACTGTACTCAACCGTAAATGAGTACTGATATTTGATTAATAATTGGGAGATTAGAGCGCATATCCTTCGGGAATTCCCATTCGTGGCGAATACACCGCAAGACATTTTATGGCTTCTAATGTGGTAAATTCAATAGGTTTCAATTTGCTTAATGGACTCTAATTAATTTAGCTCAAGAGAATGTAACTTGTTAATATTGCTTATTAGTTCTCTCAGTGTTATTAAATATTGGCGTTACATATTCCTACGAATAATTAGATTCAAATCAGTTATTTGACGATCATTATCGTAGATTTCTGAATATTAAATTCACTGACCGGTTTTGAACCAGACGTATACAACTGAATAAAATGAAAGATAAACTAAAAATCTCGTAATATAAATATGCAATTAAAATTGATTTAACAACCGTAAATGGTTAAAATTTTATACAGATCATGATCTAACAGTAAATCACTAAATATTGTATTTGTGAAATAAGGAGGGAAGGACTGGATGTGACTGAACAAAGAGTTTTCTTGGTTTTCCCCGTCTCCACAGGCAAACATCCTTAGAATTCTTTCAGGAAAATGTTTCTCCTTCATAAGTGCACTACATTCTAAAAAATGGTTTGAAATTCAACTACTACATGAAATCAAAGTAAAGACTTTAGCATTCGTAGTACCTTCTCACTAGGGCCGTGGGTAGCCTAGTGGTTAGCACGTCGGACTTCCACCTGGAAGGTCGCGCGTTCAATACCCACTGAAGACCCCCATGTATACTTGGGGATATGTGCATGTAAAATCCGTAGACCCCACTACCTCTCCCCGTGCGTAAGCAATCCTAAGGCCTCGGCTAACAGGTAGGGGTCTGGTGGAGAAAAGTACCTTCTCACTGATGCGATAAAATCCATGTAAAAAATTTAAGTTATTTGTTAGGATATTAATTATTATGAGTAAAGTTCATTGAACGTCGAAAAACAGCGGAACATTGAATAAATGTTGTGTGGAAAACGTATTCTAAAACTTTTGAACTGCTAAATAGCTGATTTTTTTCTGTAACATTTCAGTTATTATTACAAGGTTATTTTTTTTCAAACGCCGTCATTTATTTAATATTACTACTGCTTTATCTTTTAATTTATTTTTTTACAACCTCAGTCTTCTTCACTAATCAATGAAAAGAATATTTACCTGTCTAGTTCCAAGCGTAACAGAGGGGACATCATACACAGATTTTGCTTTTAAAAAAATACACACAATTTTTAAAGACAAAAATTAGTAGGCCAATCGGTAACTTTAAGTAGCAGTGTATAATTATTTCACTCAACATCGAAATTACATTCCCATTTGATCTCTTTAATTGAATTAAAGTATGTGTAACAGAGGGGACAAAAAATGTCAACAGTATTTGACATGTCCTATAATTTATGTTAAATTCTGTGACTTGGAGATCTTTTTAAAAACTTGGCATTTTTTTTAAAACTCTGAACATTCCAAATTAATAAAATTATGCATTGGTACATTTAAATCAAAAACTCCTTTTATTTAAATGTGGAAAACAATGTGTAACAGAAGGGACATGACATGTAACAGAGGGGACAGGTTACAGATTTAGCTTCAATAGGTGCATATATTTGTTGCATTACAACAAAACATTATTGTCAAATCAAAAGTAACACTTCTGTTATTTAAAGTTGGAGTTGGTAACACAGTTATAATATCAGACATGTTAACTCATGATACATCACTGTAATTGTATTTAAAAGTTTTATGTCTACCAGATTATGTTAAATAAACAACCTGAATATTGTCTGTTTCCCTATCTAATTCGATGATTTGGCAAACAAATTTTACTAGTTGGTTTTTTTCCTTGGACATTAACAATAGCAAAACTGCCAACAGTTAAATCAGTAGAAGAATGTTGAACAACCGAAGTAGACTTCGATATTCTGGGCATTCCTTTACAGTATTCTTAAAGTTAAACTGTACTCCATCTTTAGCCGAAACTGGTTTAAACAAGATCTTACTACTCCCAGATACATTCCCAGAATTCCTTATAAACATTTCAACCAATGGGATTTGTTTAAACATTTCATGTCAAGTTGTAACAGAGAGGACATCCCAGCTTTGTCCCTTCTGTTACTCATTTATGTCCCCTCTGTTACTGTTATAAGTTTTTTAATTAGCAAAAAATTTTCAAAATGATTACAAAACATGATTATACTAATAAATTTTGTTGTAAATACCTCTTCTGCAGTTTATTGTTTATTTTTTGAATAAAGTAAACTTATTTAAAAATTTGTAACAGAGGGGACATATTAATGACTAGAAAGATTTTAATTTTAAGAAATAAGAAAAACATTTTGTATGAAAACATAAACAGCACACATATACTTAGAGTAATGTAACTTACTGTATATAAAAAAAATTGGAATAAAATCACTAAACTTATAACAGTTTTTGTTACTTAAAAAAGCAACACTTTTGATGGGAGAAATCAGAGTCTAAAGTGCCCCTTATTCTTCATAGTTTTAAGTATAATTATGCATAGTTCTCAAAAATAACTATTCAATCCATAAACTTGGATATGTTTTCTTCAAGAAAATACCAAACCCGTGAATATTGCTCAAAGTTTACAAAACCAAGTAGTGGTTTCAGTTGGCGTGGAATGACACACCTGCATAAAACTGCTGTGGCAAAAGATAGAAGAATAATGAAAGGTTTATTTGGACGTATATATGTTACTGCTAAAGCAAGAAAGATAGGTAAACCTAATTTTAACCGGTTAAAGTGAGGATTATCAAGGCTTTGCGGCTAAAGCCCAAAGAGCTCCCAACGCTTCCAATTTTAACCGGCTAGAACTGAATCCAACCAATCATTGGCGGTTAAAGCCCGAAGTTAACCCTCTCGTGCATGCATTTATTTACACCAATTTACTAATTAAAAAAATCAATTAAAATTAATCAGAGGTACTTTTAATTTTCATTTACAATTCCAAGCTGAGTGGCATTTTAATATTTGCAGCTTTGTAAAGATATCTTTTTGGAACTGCATCATGTTTATAGCAGCATTTTTTAAAATCTATGACCACCAAAAGTACCGTAAGGACTTTTTCTCAGCTGAAATATCTGTAAAGTTGATAAATTTCGTGTTATTACTAATAATTATTACTATCGCCCTTAGCAGAAAGAACGTTTTGAAATTTTTCATAAAAACTTAATTTGAGCACATTTTCGGTTTCAATTTTTTTGGTTGTATAGACATGACTCTTTGCTTGCAGCATGCTTCGAGCTGCTTGTTCTGGTTCAGCTAATGCGATGCTGAAAAGTTTCTAAATTAAAATTTTATCCTTGATTAAAGGCACATGCATTCATTAGTTTCAATTTAAAAGGATAAAAGGTGAATTCTTTTTTCTGTTAATTTATTTCTCTTTGAGCTCTTCTGTCTGAATAGTTGCAGAGTTTTTATATTTTGTGCATAATTTTTTTTTCACATCCAATGGAGACATATCCGATAATCATTTCATATTTTCTACAGCATGTTCGTGAAATTTTCTAAGAGTATGTCCTTTTTAAAAAATAAATAAAGGCTTTCTGATGGATGTATATTTAATTACAAACAGCCGATTAATTAAATTGCAATTTAGGAAGTAAGTTTTAATTATTTTTTTTTTCAGTTCGTTTTCTATGAGTAGAACTTTTGAGTCATACGTGTAGGATGTGCTAAATGTTAAACTTCTATGTTTGGAACATTAAGAAAAAAAAAACTTTCTCTCAAAACAGTTCTTCTAAACGAATATTATGCATATGTCGAAACAAAGAATTTCCTTTTAGTGTAAATTTCCTCAATTGTTTTAAACCGTTGTTTAGAATGAGGTAAGAAGAAATGCACCATTTTTGTCTATTTTTGTTGTGAATTCATATCTCTTTCTATAAAATTTTTTAATACGATTTGAGAACTGTTATGCAAATTAATATTTTTAATTGTGCATAGTTGTTTTACGTTAAAAAATACGTATAATTTGAAAAATACAGCAAACGAATTTTAAAATATTTGGTTCCGAAATAATATTTGAATTTTGAGTTTCATCAATGTAATTTACTCCCAAAATAGCGTTCGCGTCAGTAATTGAATGTATCCGTTTTAGAGAAATTTTTAATGCATTAAGATCCCTGCTTTACTGCGGGGATTCAAGAATCGTCAGAGGAGTGTCCACATTTGATTGGTGTTTTTTGGAGGGGATTTACTGTGCATTTATTCTTATTTTTGTTGCAGTTCTTGATATTTTCAAGAACAATACATAATATTTTTTGTTGCTACGGTTTAAAAAATAGAATTTCAGAAAAGTTTTTAGATTTGTTTGGAGTAACAGAAATATTAATAAAACATATACAGTATATCGACTTATGTCCATGTAGCGTAGAAGTGAGGCAATAGAATCAAGAACAGTTTTAAAAAATTCTATGTTGTACTCTAGGGCCACTTTCTAGTTAAATGTCAGAAAAGAGATTGGAACCTTTGAAACATAGACCTCGTGAAATCGTAGACACCGTTTGGGGGAGCTCCAGTGGCACAAGGGCGGGAATCGATCTTACTTACGTGTTCAAGAGTAAAAGTCAATCTCTGTATAGAAGGCGTTGCTCCTGCTGATAAGCGAACGTTTCAAATTCCACTCGAATCGGGGTCCTCTCTTTCGGTGCAATTGAACGCGCAGTAGAATCCTATCTTGAAAACTTCGCGCTGTGGGAAGAAATTTAGGCAAAAGCAGATAAGGCGAAGCGAGATAATACACGAGAGGTTAATTGTTCGAAACTGGATCGCCTACTTCACGTGACCTGTTCGCCCTTCGGTCACTTGCAAAGCGAAGCAAAAGCCAGCGTTAATCCATCTATACTAATATGTCTAGGCTTTGAAAAGGTGCACCATTGATTCGCAAAAGTGAATTATGCAACGGCTGCTTTGGGTACTTTCCTGTGTCTTTTTTTTTTTTTTGTTATTATCTCGCTGAACTTAATAAATGGTATTGTTCACTTGTGAATTCGCTATTTATCTTCCTTTTTATTGCTAAAAAGTTGTGTTAGACAGTTAACCAAGCAATGTTTTGACATTCAGAAAGGAATGTGGCATTTCATTTCAACTTAAATATGTCTCTTCCTGATATGTAGTAGTTACTCCATCAGTTTTATCGAAACAATTATTAAGCACTTTGTGTACTAAAGATGCTATTATTTTTTTCTAAAGGCGTTTGAAAAAGAAAATTATCATGCCAAAACAACATATAGTCTTGGCATTTCCTACATAAACAAAGTTTTAAATCAAATGTAACTAATTTTTTTAGAATACTTTTGAATGTTTTATAAGATACTAGATCAGCCTAAAATATTTTTTCTTGTTGAAGATGTACGTACTTTATATTCATTGCGTTAAAACACAAGTAACAAAAATTAATGACATGAAATGCCTCGAAAATGTTTTCGACGATTAAAAACGATTTGTTAAACGATTTTGCCGCAGAATGCGTTTAGGCATTTTTAACGTTTTAGGACATTAATGTAACTCGTGTCTTTTAACACATGAGTCAATACTGTTCATCATCTTCTTGAAGCAGTAATTACAAAGAAGAAGAAGAAGAAGATGTAATATCGGGAAAAAAGGCATTTTGGAACGCAATCTTTCCAAGGTCAATTTATCTTATTTCGCTTAATGCTTAATAGTATAAGAGAAAAACTAAAAATACTAATGAAGCAATTTTTATTATTCGATAGCACAGATAAAACGTAATATATAATAAAACTGGTAAAAACCGCTTCGTACATTAAGTGCGAACAATTGTTCGAGTGAGCTAAAATTACATTATTAAAAAATTTGTTCTCAGTACGCTTTTTTGAGATTTCTTGGAGCAAATGTCAAATCCCCTAAGTGCTTCTTAATTAATGAGGCAAATGAGTCCATAAGTTATTCTTTTAAGTAGCTGCGGAAAAATCTTAATAGTGCCTTAAAAAATATAATTTTCCCAGAAAAAAAAAGATCTCAGTTCCTCCTATAATTTTGAAGCTTTTTAAACAAATTGCAAAAATGAAACTGTTTAACTTTAAAATTTTTTATTAGTTACTTAAATGTACATTGCTATATGTAATTTCATTAAGTTAAAGAGTTTTCCTTTACAAATAAGTGCTTTGATGGAGTTCTGTAATGTTTTCGGTAATTTTAATTTATTTACGCGAAATATTACATGCATTTTAAATTAAACGGCTGCTTAGTTTATAAAATTTATAAAATGTTTTTTAAATTCGTTTACTTCAATGAAATTATGTGTATAATTCGAATATTGGTATTTTACTAAAGTAACTTTATCATCATCATCGATGTGGTTAGTACACATGCTCTAAGTTTTTTTTCAGAGTATTTCTCCTAGGTGCTCTCGCCGGGTTTTCCAAAATTTACACCTTTACAGTCATTTTCATTTATCGTCAATACATGTTAACCAGGGACTTTTGTGAAATTTTTATGGTTTGTGATAAAAAATTTCCGCCACAATCACCTTTTCTATTTTCAATTTTGAAAGCCCCATTGAAACGTATTCTATTGAAATTTATAAACCCATTTTTAGACAAGCATTTTTTTCCGAGCAAGTTTAGCAAAACTTAATTTTTTTCCAAACAATTTTAGTCAAACTCTATCTCTTTCTCTTAACAACTTTTAACGTGATGCATTCTTTACTGGAATCCGAGAAATAACTGTATATATATAAATTTTTGAATTGTCTTGAATAGGTTTTGAAAAATTAAAGTGTTCAATGTACAGAACCATGGCAAACTAGTCTGTTGTGGCCATCACGGAACTTTCTTCTATCCTTCATATGAATGTTATCCTTCATATGAATGTTAACACTCTCCAAATATCCCTATTATGATACAAATTATTATTGAAAAAAAAAAAAAAGGATTTTAAACCAACATAATCTAATTAAAAGGTTTTGTTACCAGCGAAGCCTCAAAATTCTAAAAAATTACTAGGAATTTTATTTGTTAAGGTGTAGGTCAAATGGCAACAATACAATGCAAAGCAAAGCCTCTGCTCTCTTGGCGCGATTGGCGTCAGAATACAATTGTTTGAATTGTTGGATTTTGTAGATATACGCTTATTGAGAAAAACGTTCGATTGCTAAACCCACCCTTATTGCGAATAGGGCTAAAATTTAGTCAACATTATTTCATATCAGTATGTATGAGTATACCAAATTTCATTTAATTCTATGGATTACGTTTGGAGTTACAGCGTCTACAAAAACCTAATATAAAGTTCGATTTCCCCCCCCCCCCCCTTTAACGAATAACGCCAAAATGTAAGCAGCACCTGTTTCTATTGAGGTCCACTTGTATAACAAACTTTGTTCGAATTTTTTGTTTACTTTTTGAGATATGGCATTCACGCTAATCGAGAAAAACTTTGATTGCTCCACCCTCTTTGAATGGATTCGGGCCAAAAACTAATCACTTCCAGTTCCCATCAAGGTCCCTGCGTGCACCAAATTTTGTTCGTTTCCATACATTAATTTCTGTTTTGAGTTACAGCGGCCACAAAAAAAAAAAAAAAAAAAAAAAAGACCACATACGGAAACACAGACATATATTTTCTAAAAATTTTCAAAATGGGTTCAGCACACATTAATACGTGTAAATCTAAAAAAAATAATTCATTAACTTTGTGCTAAGTAAACTGTAATAAAAAGTTTTCACATTAAGAAAGCACAAAATAGAGTTAAAAGGCAGACATATGTTTCGGGATCGTTTGGAATCCCCTTTTCAAGGCGACAGGGATCTTCAAAACGCAAAACATCCAAATGAAGCCTTATTTTTCACTACGTGTAAATCTGTTGAAGTTCGAAATTCGAAAAATTTCACGAGACTAATACTTTCTTCCATGTGTTGGATATAGAAGGAAGTAAAAACGAATTAATTGCCATTTGTGGTCTGTATAATTATTTTAACAATATTTTCTTTTTCCCTCGACAATGTATACAGTAGTGCTTTGAAAATTTGTGCTTTATTTACTTCGATTGTTTCCTTTTACTCATGTTTTAGCACATAGCATTTTTGATAATTTTTCACACACAGACTCGGTATTAAACGTTAAGAAAAATAACGTCAGGTAACTTAATACTTTAAAATAGCTAAAACTCTAGGAAATATTTGAAAAAAAGAAAAAGAATAATATGTTTTTTGTTATTTAATTTTTAAAGGAAAATATTTTGGTAAAATTCTTATCTTCTAGCGACAATGATGCTCAGAGCTGTTTCATTTCTTTGGAAATATTAAACAAATTATGCTGCTAAACTAACGATTCAAACTACACCGTGAATTTAACAAAGCCTGAGTAAAACTGTCTAAACTTCATGAATGATAAGAGCTCAAATTGCAACTCCATTATAAACACAATCAATTTGGTGTCAAATCAAATTCAGTTCTGTAAGATTGCGAGCTAAAATTGCGCGTGTCTATTGAAAAATTCCATTTCGTAGTATTATTCAACATCGCTCTTTGCATTTTTCGAATACGGAACGTATTGCATACATAGCAATTCCCTATAAATCTCTCTGCAATATATTTCTCGAAATAACTTAATCACACTGAAGTTATAAATTACGGTAACTACAGTACTTCGTTGTATTTTTTTTTATTTAAAAGTAAATAAGGTATATCTTTCCGAAGAGAGCTATTAAGAGGACACGTGCCCTTTGAAATAAAAGTTATCTTTTTAAAATCTTTCACTGTAGTTGGACTTACTTTAGCATTGGTTACGTATATTTTGGATAAATTTTAAATATTAAACCAATGAAAAATATTTTTTCTTGGAAAAATTTCAAAATTATTAAAAAATATGAAAATTATGGAAAATACATAAAATGAGTCTTGCGTCTGAGATTACATCCAAATTGCATAATTGTTTAGCATATATATATATATATATAACAATAACGTAAACTGTTTCTGGCAAACAACTGATGCTTAATCTTGTAACTTTTTGAATTTTTTTTTTTAAAGTTCGTGCATATATTTTAAAAAAAAATTGCGTCTCGCTACAGTTAAAAATAGTACAAAATTTTTTTTAACTTGGAGGATGCCAAATTTTCGTTCGCTTTTAATTGAATTACAATTAGGTCGTTTCGAAAGTTTTGTCCGTTATTATGAGTCTACTTTAAACTGTAATATCTCAGTGAATATTTATTCAATTTAATTGAAATAAGCGTCATTTGAATCAGTGCACTTTTGCCAACGTAACACAAGTCGATTAATTCCGTCGGCATAAAAATTGGGCGTTCGGGATTCGATGGAGTCAACGAAGGCCGTTTTTGCTAGGTCCTGATTGACAAGGGTTCTACCGGGGAGAAATTTATCAAAGTGCTTAAAACGATGTTAGTCCGTTGGCGAAAGGTCTGGGGGGTATGGCGGGTGGGGCAGAACTTCAACGAACAATCCCTTTAATTTTCAGACGATGATTTGTGAGACGAGAGGCTGGGCTTTGTCGTGGAACAGGATCGAACCTGGGTGGCTCAGCGGTGTCCAACCACTGTCCTGAACGTTTCCTATTGTCATAGAGAATCCAATTTTCATCACACGTGATGATCCGGTCCAAAAAGGGTCGTTTTGGTTGTGCAAAAGCAATGAAGAACAAACCTCGAAACGTGACAATTTTTGCCGATCGTTTAAATCGTGGGACCCATACTTTTCGAATTTTTTGACATTTCCAATACGTTTTAAACCATCAAAAACCGCATAGGAGCTGACTCCCAGTTCTTCCGCCAACCCACGAACCGTTTGTGATGGGTTAGCATCCACCAGGGTCCTTAAAATCATCGTCCTGGATTACTCTAGATCGACCACTTCGAGGCTCATCATGGAGGCTAAAATTTCCGGAACGAAATTTCGTAAGCCAAAGTCGAATAGTGCGTTCATTAACACTATCATTGCCAAATGCCTGGTTAATCTTTCGCGTTGTTTCAACAGCCTTTTGGTTCAATTTGAATTCATAGAGAAAAATTAGCCGAGAATCGCTTAATGACATCATATAGTAATGGACTGAAAATAATTAAAAAAATTAAATTAGAAAAAACCGAACAGCATCAATGTAAAGAGTACAAAATTATCCGTCGATCGGTATATACCACGTCACAGTAGAAAAAATATTTACTGAGATATGGAGCTACAAAAACACATGACATTAAAACGGACAAAACTTTCGAAACGACCTAATAACTACCTTTTATGCAAGTATTATTAATAAATTAATGAAAATGACTTTCTCTGACTTACTCAATTTCTCAAAAAAGAATTCACTCTACTAAGTTTATTATTATGGATTAATTATAAAGTAAACCAAAAACCGTAATGTATTAAGAAATGCATTTTGAAAAACATGCCCATTAAAATATTTGTGGTGAGTGCAGTGGCTGATTCTACAGCTGGCATTAGACTAATATATTTATTTACAAAAGGTAAGCATTAGTAAGTTTCAGAGTCCAAATGTGCTCTCAAAGGTATGAAGCTTCGGAATTCATGGTGCACTACATTGAGACGTGCAAGAAGATATTGACGGAAATTTCAGATCCCGTATTTTCGGGCAATTTTCAAAAGTCATTCACAACATATACGAAAACAATACGAAGTTGAACAACGGCACTATGAAGTATCAAAGTTCGTAACTGCAACTACGTTGAAAAAAAAAAAAAATAATGCAAAATGTATTGTTTCAAATTTGTTTATTCATTTTCAGTTTCTTATTGGACATTTTGTCTTTCATTCCAAATGTAATTTAACTCTTAAATTATACTTTCATTCAAAATTCAAAATTGTTTCCTTATTTATCTGAATACACTTCACGGATACTTTGATTTAAGGAATTTTAACTAGATTAACTGTACCACATTTTGAACAAGTCACCGCGCCACCTAGGAACGTATTGTCGCGTATAACAATCGTTAAATTTATAACTATCCGCATTCTAAAACTAATATATCTCTCGATAATAAAAGCCAAAAATTAATCGATACATTTACAAAATTGTTAATAACATGATAGTTAACGTCAACTTCTATTAGAACACATATATTAAGTATAAACATTAATGTTTAGTTTAGTAACTAGTAAATATTGAATGTTTTTTACCAAGAGAAAAATTAATTAAATTATACCCAACACAGCAGTTTATAACACGAGGGTTTCACCGAAGTTGTACTTTCTTTAAGGGATTAAAGTCACATTAATCATAATAAATTCTAGGTGTATTTTCTCAAGAATTGTGAAATGCTGATTAATATTTTGTTCTAATATTTACCCGCCTTGTCTGAACAATTTTTCTTTGCACACACCTTGTTTGAATTAATTTGTCAAGATAAGACAGAATGTGCCCCAAGGGGCACTGTTCGGTGTTATTTAGTTATTTTCATGTTAAGATGTTTCCTTGAAGCTTTTAGGGTAGAAATAGGAAATAAGATGCTGGTCATGAATTAAGCAATTCATTTTCTGAAATCTCTCTCAATTTATCATGTAATTTGCAACGTAAGGGGATGATTGTGTGCATTACAATTCTAAGGATGCGTTGTGAAATGCTTTTGCAATCATTTCAGAAACGAAACTGGAAGTGTTGTTTAAAAGTGATAATCTCATTTAAACCTTTCCTATTAGCAAATTATAGCATAGATGCATGAAGGAAAAATTCAGAGTTCTGTAACATTTAATTAAACTTTATTTGCCACACGAATGTAATAGGTATTCTGATTAAAATTTGTTTCTCTATTTTGGAATTAGAATTTCTCTCTCATATTTATTATTTTTTATAATTTTCTATGTTCGGAAACATATTTTGTTCAAGATTGACGATGGTTGAAGATCTTGCATTTCGGGGGATTTTTTTTGGGTGCGAGAAGATAATGTGATTATCATAGACACGAAATTTAACGCCTAAAAATAAATGGCGCCTTGGTGTACCGAATAATCATCTTACCAGCATAGCTTGAGTTAAATTAATATCAACTTTATCCTTAAAATAATTTTCCATTCTTTTGAATAAGAAAATATGAAATGCATTTTTGAATTTGATACGCTTAATCAAATTTGCTAAAAATTTCATGTATTTTCATAAAAAGTTGAATAACGGGAAAAAACAGCATTGTATTTTTCTTCTTTGAAAAGCACTTATATCTTTTTAAAATTTATTGAGAGATGTTAATGAGTTGATACAGTGAGATACGAAAACGTGTAAGTGACAAAAGAATGATTATTTTTGTAAAATGGGTGCAAAGTTCGGATCGTATGGGAGTCTTTATCCATTTTTTCCCCTTAGTGTTAAGGTGCATTCATACCTACTGCAACGGCAACGAGTGACAGCTACGAAAGACTGGCACGTCATATGTTCTCCATAATCTAATAACCCCGACTTCGTGTTCATATTTTTCATTTAGTCATTGAAAATGACTAAGTGAACGATAATCTAGAGTGTAGTTTAACGATATTCTAGAGTGAGATAAGCTGTGAGTGGAGAAAATGTAAGAGAGGGCCAATCAATGTTTAATCATTTGAGAACTAGTTACATTGATTTAAAACAATTGATTTTTTTAATGAAGTCTCGAATTTAGGAAAAAGAAAAAGTAATGAAAACACATTTCTGAAGATAGTCTAATTTTTAATTTTGAGCTTAAACAATAATTTCAATAATATTACGTTTGTGAAATTTTCTAAGAATGTAGTGATTTTTAAGCTAAGCAATTTCGAAAAAGGATGTAGCAATCATTGATTCATTGGCCTTTGATATTTTCCAGAAAAATTTGATAAATCTATTTGAATGAGCTACCAACTAAAACGAATTTAATATTTCCTAAATGGATTGTATCATTACTATTGAACTAGAATCGGTTTTTCTTCCATAGAAAATAATCATCTGAATAAAAAACGTGGGTCTTGAATAAGTTAGATGGAAGCAAAAAAACTTTCCTCCTTTTCCTCCGATTTTAAAACTGAAACGACATTGAAGTTGAAGAAAATATTGTTACTAAGAAAAGCTGCAAAGCCGCGTCCTTAACGTGCTTGCGTAATTATGTCAAAATATTTACAAAGTCACTTGGGTGTTGAAACATATTTCAAGTAATGTCAAAGTAACAGGGATATTTGACCGATCGAAATCATTAATATTAATTTCATCCGCATGCTTTTTAACATGTGTTGTTGCAGTTATGATCAGAAAAATCAAAATCATGATGTAATCTCAAAATAATTGGCAACAAGGTTCTGCAATGGGGTGCATCAATACGGATTTAGATAAATACTCAATTATTTAGGATTCCCGAGCTTGTATCTGTCAATAGACTTAAGAACACCGCCATTTCTTTAATGAACCGTATTAACGCAAGACCTTTGTTCTTTGTGAGATTCCTTTACTCACTTGAAATCAAACGGCATTTTGTCAAAGGTCAGATAATATTTTTTTGTCATCATCGTTTTACAAATAATAAATTAAATTAACATTACATAAAAAGGTTAAGAGAGGAAGTAGTATATTACTGTAGTTTTGCCTAAACAATAAGGTAAATAGTTGTTTTCTTGGTTTGAACAAGCAATCTCTTAACATAAATTAGCTATATGTACACAAAACTAAAACAATCTCTTAATATGTATCACTTCACACACACACAAAGATGGAAGTGACAAATACAGAAGCTCAATTTTTTTTAAATAGAAAAAGGAGTCTAGAACTATAAATAATACAACTAAAGAATTTGGAAGACACGTAGGAATTTTCAGAAATAGCCCGAGTCAAACTTAACATTTTCCCTTTGCAAAATATTTTAGTTTTACAGTTACTATGTTTAAAAAAATAAGCTAAATATGCTTTTGTCTCATTAACTTGAACACATGTTTTGATGAATAGGAAACATTGTTTTAAACGTCACCTCACTTATAATGTCCGTAACTAAACATAGCATGATGAACGTACTTAAAATGGCATTAAATCCATGTAATTAATCTAAGTTAAGCTATAGTAACATTATTTGATATCAGAGCCATTGTAGTTATAATTCTTGTACCTTAAACTTTCAATTTTTGAGTATTTTTTGCACCAACATCGAAGGGATAGATTTAATCTTTTGATTAACTACTCCAAAAGATTTATTTTTGCAGAGTAAAGTAGTTTCAGAGTTGTTGTAATTAAACTAAATCTTGAACATTAGTAACATTATTTGATATCAGAGCCATTGCAGTTATAACTCTTGTTCAGTAATTAGTGCAGTTTTTGAGCTAACACCGAATAGATGGATTTGATCTTTTGATTAATAACACCGAAAGATTTACCTTTTCTTAAAGATATAGTCAAAGATTCTACTTCGTGAATTGCTATAATTCTTCCATCAAAACTGCAACTATTTGACATTACTTTAGAATATTTTGGTAATATTTTTAGAATATTTAGGTAACATTCATAAATATTTAGAATATTAATAGGCTGTTGAAACTTAAGATCTGACAGAAGATTCGGTAAACAGAATGATCAACTTGTGAATTGCAATTTCTTTCACCAACATTTTAAGAAAAACTTCGCATCAGAAGGATAATGTTAAGAGAAACAGAAAATCAGTGTACCTCATTACTTCACTTTTGTTCATTGTAACGAATAATTCGTGATACTATTCTAACTAAAATCCACTTGAACTCATCAAAATTTAAGCAGTCAACAAAAAATAAGTATTATCCCCTCCCCTAAAAACAGAGTTTTTTGGTTGTAGAGAAAATAATTGGACGAATCAGTGTAATTTACATTAACGCAAACTATAATTCCTTAATTATTCTAGCAAATGAAATTATTTAATTCTTGAGGAAAAGAAGCGGACACAGGATTTTGTTGATTTAGAGACAATTTGTTTTGGATTTTACCTATCTCCAGCAATTTTTTTCCAAAGGGGGAGGAATCTAAAGCTTTAATTCGATATTCATATAACATTTGATAAAAATTGCCTCACAAACGGGTACTTGAATACCTCCCCTTGTATCCGCGTTTGTTGAGGAATGCATCTTAATTCATTGCAAAAACACATCATAAGAAGATATTTGTAATTACATTAATGCAAAATCAGCCTCGTTCTGTTAACCAAACAGATGCATAAGAAAATTAGCTCAATGATTATAAGAGTATAAGAGTCAATTTTCTCTAGAAAAAAAAAGTGTGAATTTATTTCTATACTTTTCAACAAATTTATACTTCTTACTAATTTCAATAAATTGACTATTTATAAGTGGATTTCTTTATTATTAAAAAACACTTCAAATAAACATATTTCTGAAGTTAGATTTATACAAATTCATGTTTCGCAATCTTTCCAACAAATGAAATAAGGGCAAATACTTCCCGTAATTGAACCTGGAGATTACGTTTTGCGATTGAAAATCACTTTCCACCCAACTTCATTAGGGTCCTTTGATTTTAGAAACAAGAATCATTCTCTTGTGCAGAATCAATCTGAAACTTACCATGATCTTTGGCTGGCATTTTAAAACGAAGCTTTGTACGTATTTTAACATCTGGAGGAAAAAGTTGGTCCTTTCTATTCTCTCGTTAGTTCCCCCACTTATACCTTTCAGAATAAAGTCGTTCTAGAATTATCGTACCTTGCAGCTTGCGATGTGAAAAATACTTCAGTTTCTTTGATGTCGAGAAATCTCTCTTTACTATGGTAAAGTGCTAAATAGGGACCTTAAACCTTCTCTTCTAGAATATAGGACCTTATCCTCAAAACCAGCTGCTGCATCGTCTTTTAAATATTCAGAAAACGCTGCAATATAGCAGTACCATTCTATGCAGTAGAGTGTATTTTTAGCATCTCAATCTAAATTTTCTATTTCTTAATAAAAATGACGTTTCTCCAATGACGTTGTTCACTTTTGAATCATAATTTCATAAAACTTCTGAAAAGATAGTTTAATTTGTTGAAGTTTCTAAAGTAATTTCCTCAGAATGGTGAACCTCATAATCCCAAAAATTATATCAACAAGGGCTCAATTTCATCAGTGGAATTAGAAGTGTTCCTTTCATTTTCTGCCTGAAATGAAATTTTTTTGACATCAGTAAATATTTCAACTAATTGTTTTATAAAAACATAAGGAAATGTAATTAACTTCATGAAATACAAATTGAAGTATACAGTCTGTATATAATTGTACATTTTATTTAAACTATATAGTCTCCCACTTTTTTAAAAATATACAAAATTTTGGGTGTAGTCGGCTAATAGGAATGAGTATACTTACGTGAGGAATAGAGTTTATGATTGAAAATGATTCATAGACCAAATAAGGATTTCACCCTTCCAAACGCTGATCGCAATCTTTGAGTTCTATTTCTTCTTGGCTTTTTTTGAGGTTCATCTGATTCTAAAGAAATAAGTGATGATGAAAAATTTATAAAATGCGCATAAACTAATGCACTTAAAGTTATCAGAGATAGAAAAAGTCAACATGTACCTGCTCCCTAGCTAAAGTTAACGTAAAAAAAAGAGAACATACTTTAACTGCAGAAATTAAGGAATCGTTTTATTTAGTGAAATAATATTTTTGAACACCAAATGTAGAATTAGAAAAGTTATTACGGATTGTCTCAAGATTTTAGCTAGCTGTTTATTTAATAGATTACATTTATTAGCATGCAAGGAATTTTTTAAGCATTTAAAAAGAAAAAAAAAAGTCTTACTTGATATAATACAAAAGTATCAAAAAATAACAAATGCCAGTCTTATATATTAGACTAAGGACATTTATGCCATTTATTGTTCCCGTTTCTGTTGTTTCAAATCAAACAATCAAGTCTCTTTATAACCGTTTCTCAGTAAATTCTTGATTTTCTGCACTCTGTACTACTACAGAGAAAGATTTGTTAAGTTACGTAAAACTGAGCAATTTAGATCTGTGACTAACAGTTTAAACAAGTGCCATAAATGCATTATATATTGTTGGTGTACACGGTATTTATTTCCAGCTCTAAAAAAACAACCTAGCCTTCCTGCGGCCAGTTATTCAACTCCTCCCGTGTGCATGTAAAATCAGTGGACCCCGCTGCCTCGCCCCGTGCGCAAGCAATCCAAAGGCCTCGGATAACAGGCAGGGGTCTGGTGGAAAAAAGTCAGAGGAATCACAACAATGTGGGATTAATTGACCTCACCTTCAATGGAGCACAATTCAGATCTGTGACGAAAGTTTAAACCATTGCCAAGAAATGCATTATATATTGTTGGTGTACACGGTATTTATTTCCAGCTTTAGTGAACAACCTAGCCCTCGGCGGCCAGTTGTTCCAACTCCGCCCGTGCGCCCTAAGTCACAGGAATCACAACAACGTGGGATCAACTGACCTCACCTTCAATGGAACACAATTTAGATCAGTGACTAACAGTTTAAACAGTTGCCAAGAAATGCATTATATATGGTTGGTGTACACGGTATTTATTTCCAGCTCTTGTGAACAACCTAGCCCTCGGGGGCCAGTTGTTCCAACTCCGCCCGTGCGCCCTAAGTCACAGGAATCACAACAACGTGGGATCAACTGACCTCACCTTCAATGGAACACAATTTAGATCAGTGACTAACAGTTTAAACAGTTGCCAAGAAATGCATTATATATGGTTGGTGTACACGGTATTTATTTCCAGCTCTTGTGAACAACCTAGCCCTCGGGGGCCAGTTGTTCCAACTCCGCCCGTGCGTCCTAAGTCACAGGAATCACAACAACGTGGGATCAACTGACCTCACCTTCAATGGAACACAATTTAGATCAGTGACTAACAGTTTAAACAGTTGCCAAGAAATGCATTATATATGGTTGGTGTACACGGTATTTATTTCCTGCTCTTGTGAAGAACCTAGCCCTCGGGGGCCAGTTGTTCCAACTCCGCCCGTGCGTCCTAAGTCACAGGAATCACAACAACGTGGGATCAACGTGAGAAAATGTGTTTGGTACAGCAAATATTTCTCAATTATTACATTCATTACATTATTTTTTAAAAAAATTGTAACCAAACAGTTTTGTTTGCAACATTTGAAATTTATTTTGATTTAACAGGAGGAAAGAACTAAAAAGGACCAGAAATCCTCCGTAAGAAGTAAATATACGGAATGTGTGACGGGAAACTAAAAAATTACTAAAACTTAATTTTACATACTAGTTATAATGCATATTTGGTTTTACAAGTCCTTAAATTGCAATCACTTTTGATCAACAGTGAATGAACGGACATTAGGAACATAGTACACAAGTTCAAATATTCCATACAAAGATTTAAGTCTCAATTTGTTTCCGTTTTTGACTGATTTTATTTAATTCATTATTTGCTTTATTAGAATTGTTTAACTTTTTAGGTGAATGCAGCTCAAAAATTACTAGCATTGATCATCAAAAAATCACTTTTAGGTCAGACTGTTTGTGTGTTAATAAAATATAAATAACGTAACGAAGAAAATGTCTAAATAAAATTTCTTTGAAAGCAGACAATTGCATAATACATTACATTTCAATATCACAAACGCCAGAGAATCATGAAAAATAAAACGGTTTGGAAAATAAAGTCGTAAAAAAATTAAAATGGATATTTTAAAAATATGCTTCAGAAAAAATGAGGAAAATAAAGTTTCTTTCAACCTTTCAAATATTGTTGAATAACAATCACGTAAGTGCACTTTTAAAATTTATTCAAAGATTGTTGCGTGTTCTTCAACGAAAATATTTTTTCGTTCGTAAGAGATACTATTCTTTGCCAAAAAATTTTGAAGCTGTAGAAGAAACAAAAGTTGTGAATGAGATTTTAAAGAAATGACTGTGTACAAGGAGTAAAAAGAAACAGGAGCGAAAGCAAGCTTCTTTGGAGAGAGTACTTTTATACCCTAATTTAAAACTAAACTTTTAACTACTCAAGATAAATACAAAATTTTAAAACTGAAGTAAAATTACTTCAAAGATCTAATAAAAATGAGAAATTTTAAAGAGACCTTAAAAAAAAAGTTTCACCCTCTTGGCTAAAACATTTAACTATAAACTTTAATAGAAAATGGAATAAAAAGATGGGAGTAAATTTTGTCTTTAGATGAAGAAAGATGGTTATGCATCAAGTTGTGTTCATATTTTGAACTTTGAACGTTAATACGAGTTCTTGACGATATGACTGGACATAGAGGTGAATAGAATAAAAAAGAGATTGAATTGTGTCAAATACGTAGATTTAATTTAAAACATTTACTAATCGACCCTTGCGGAATTACGCATTAATTTGGGAGAAAGGGCATTAAGAAGAATAGAAAAAAGGCAAAAGTGTGTTGGTACAAAAGAAGACATGTAATTGAACACATCAGTACAAATAACTGTTACAATTTTTCCCCCCACTATTATTTAAATATTCAAAATAAGAAAATAATCACAATAATAATGATAATTATTTTTATTAGTAGTATTCATTGCATTAAAGTACACTAACGAAGAAGTTAAATTACCTAAACTATATATTTAAAAAAAGATATTCTTACATTCTTAAAGTAAATTTTTTAACTTACTGCATAAAAATAAAGACACCAAATAAAATATAAAAGAGCCCTTGTTTAGTTTATTAAAAATCAACGGTCCAGCAAATCAATTTATTGGAGAAAACGTAAACGAAACGCGAGATTCTAACCGCGGGTGTTGGGTATAGAAGCCTTGTGCTCTAACCGTTCGACCACTCGGCCTCTAGCCAACATACACAACACCAGTGTGGCATCCATTGAAGGACCTCTTCTTAAACGATTTTAAATTTCCAATTTAAGAGAAGCGGTACTCATAATTGTATATTGTATATTTTTCCGGTGTAGTGGTTAAGAAAAGCTTTAAGAAATTTGATGAAGTATTAAAGAAGTTATGGCGTACCGACCAAAAAAAAGGCCTTGAGAAATAATATATATGATAAGTTTAAAATTAATGGAATTCAATAATTCAATTTAAAATTCGAATGCAATAGAATTTATCTTGAAAATAAACATCAATCTACCAGTTTTTTAATGTATTGAAAGCTAGAGCATTGCAAGGTTTTATTTACCTTTCAACTAAATCCTAAAGTCAGTCGGGGCGTTACTAATTCGTATGTAAGTAAATATCTTCATCAGCAAGCCGCGATATGAGTTTTGTTGTAAATGGAAGCAACTTTCTCCAGTGTTGCTGATTTTTCTGTCTCTTAATACTGTTCAAATTCTTCAAATTTTAATATGGTGTATGAAGAGTATAACTTTAAATTTTTAGAAAAACTTTTATTATTTTTTAAGCATTTCATTTGAACGTGTATTTCTAAACCTTTCATTTTTACCTGAAACTCTCTTCTTCAAGTTAAGTATTTCAATGAATTTCTTAGAAATTTTAAATGCAAAGTAGCAAAACTTATCTTTATTTTTTGTTAAAGTTTATATTTAATACGCTACAACTTCAAGATAAATAACAAAATAAATACAAAAATGAAAAATTCGATCAGATTCATTGGTAAATTGAGAACTAAGTAACTACCAATAACTACCAATAAGTAACTAAGTAACACTGCAAAAAACTCTAGATCTTCCTATTCGCCAAAAAAAGTGAAAAACATGGTGAAATTTAGCTGCAACCAACATTTGGAACTAAAGTTGAACCATTATTAATGGTTCCTAGTTTCACATTCACGGTGAAACTAGGTGAAACTACACAATTATAATGGTTCAATTTAGTTTCAAACGCAGCTAAATTTCACCATTTTTTTGGTGAAAGGTTGAACTACAATTTTTTACAGTGTACACTACAGGACTGGAGAGCATTAAAAGAAATGGTAAATGTAATAACTGTGCAGAGAGTGTAATCAATCCTAACATTTTATTGTTTGCAAAATATACATTAAGTAAACTATACATTTGTATGTAAAAGCTTTTGCTGAAGCAGTTGTTGCAAATAAAAGGTCAAAAAATTTAACCTAGTAGCTTTGAGAAAAATATTGGCTGAAAGGTAAAAGTACGAGTATGTAATGACTACGATTTTTTTTGTAACATAATTTTTTTTCCTTGTTATTTTCTAACAAGATGCTTTTCAGATTCATGAATTTATTCTTATTTTTCACAACGTATACGTTTAGTGGGATATTGTAAAACATTGACCCACTGGTATCTGCTCCTTTTCATTGGGAAATAAACTTAAATTGGTGGAGAAAATGCATTAAAAGATTGTAAAATTACTATTGTTCGTCGAATACAGCGTCCTAGCGTCGTTTTTGGGGGTGATGGGGTTAATCGCTTTTCTTATCCTCTTAGTTAAGCCCCATTAATAAAGTCGTAAGTTATTTTAAAATTAAAACAGGGAAATTAGAAGGTTTTCTGAATTTTTCAGATTTTTTTAGTTCTAAGACGTTGCTGGCTAATTATCTTATGTAAATATGATGATTAAAAATCACAGATCCATGTGCAAAAAGTGAGTATGCTTTCAAACAAAATGTGACAAAGACAAAAAACTTGTCTTTTCTCATACATTAAGTTTACTTCATAAAAATAATTAATCTTTTATTCTTACTTTGGTTAGTGCAGTTGAATAGTTTATTAATTTTTTTAAGATCAGCTTCGCTGAAATTTTTTCTTTGTCCGATTTCAACATCTTTCTTTTTAGGAATGATGGTCGGCAAAGAACGGTTTTTGGCAAAATCGTTTTTGCCGTAATGCATCACTGAGTCGTAGTCGTAGCTTTCACCCAGGGTGTCCACTTCGCTCGAATTATACCTTTTAAAATTGGTTTCCGTACCTGAAATGTACAGTTCCGTTAGTACAGTAGTCATGTTAGCACTGTTGTTATTACTAACGGTTAAATGCACAAATATTTGTTTTTAAAGAGTTTTGTTGAAATTCTTGAAAAATACATTTTTAATAGAATAAAAAGGAAGGCACACAACGAGGATAAAAATTTATTGTGCTGATTTTTTTTTTGAGTTTATTTATTTTATCAGTATTGTAAATTTTCAGTCTCCAAATTGTACTAGCTATTCATTTTGTTTCAATTCAATCATAATGCAAAAAATTTAGGTTACCTTTGACAAGCTTCAAGGGAAGTAGGGTAGTTATGGGACATCTCGACACTTTAAGGGAAAATAATAACTAACTGGTTAACATTTGGAAATCGCCAAAGACATAGCCATTAACATTTATTACCGATATCAAGACCGGTCTACGAAGAACTTTTAATTTTTAGTTTTTTTTTGCTCAATATCTGAATTTTCAAGATCTTAGATTTACAACAATGTACTCTTAAGCTATTCTAATACAGTGGTTTCCATATACGACCCTGGACTGCAGACCACGTTTCTAAGGGATTTTTTTAATATGTCGAGATTTCCCCATTTGTCGAGATGTCCCAGAATGATCTTATTAAGGGGTAGATTCAACTGAAATGCGTTCGATCTAATCCAAACTGATCGAATTTTCAACTCGAATTCGATCATTTTCAAACTGATCGAATATTGGCATTCAACTTGTTTCCTGGACTTCGATTAAAACGCGTAGGGTTGCCATCGAATGCTTTCCTCGCTCGGCGTCTTGTCACATGACCGGAACTTTAAGCTGAACCGATGAAAAAATCGAATGAGAAAGCTAAGCCATTTTAACTGTAACATTATCTGTTGGTGTTTTGTTTATTGTTTTGGTTTGATCCGTTTGTTCTGCTTGTTTTCTGCTGATTGTTAATACAGAATGATTCATGAAACAAATATATTAGTAGATATTATAAAAAAAAAGCCTCGGGACCTAATGAGGGGGGAAGGGGAGATCATAACATCGACAAGTGCCTTTGTCACTCTGGCAATTTTCCTCGATACCGTTAATTATAATATGTAGTGAATATTCCTAAGGTAATAAATAGTTTGTATTCTTACTGAATTGTATCTTCCTAGAGGAGAATCTATACCTTTCTTTGCTCATTAAATGCATTCAGTTCAATTTTATATTTCCTCCCAGTAGTCAGTTTTTACGAATTGCAAATAGCAGCAGGCTAGGAAATAACTTTATCACACATTTAGAATAATTTATTAAAAAAAATATGAGCTCAAAGAAGAAAACACGCTTGCAGACGATTTAATGACTTTATGTTTTTTCAATGACAAATTCGCATTCTTTTTCTTTTTCCTTCTCTTTTTTAGCTTAACATTTTGTGTGCCAGTTTTTCTTCCAGCTTATCGAATAAAAATATAAATGTTTCTCTATCTAAGCGATATCGTTGCATAAACTCCCGTTCGCTCAAATCTAATAGATTTCCACGGACTTGCAAATATCGTGGAACTGTTTGCATCGCCAAAATAGCCGCCATTACTGTAAGAAAATCAATCGAATCGTGAAATTGATCGAATGAAAGCAATCGTGTTGTTACGTGGTTAAAATGATCGCCGCGTTTCAGTTGAATCGGAATTGCATGATTTCGATCGAAGCGTTCGATTGAAAATGGCAAAAGGATTGAAAAGCGTTTCAGTTGAATCCCTGCCTAAATTCACAGTAAAAAATATTGTACTTCAAACTGAGGATATGATATGTAAATGAGAATCAGCAAATAAACATAATGACTACACCTTCTAATATGTTGTCCCACTTGATAGTGACGAAATCATCTCGATCTGGTCTATTTTGTTCATGTAGGAAACCAAGAGTATGCATCAATTCGTGAAAAATAGTACCTTTTGAAAGACACAGTTCTGGAAGCTGAACATTATTTACTGTGTTATTAAACAGTCCAATACCTGCGCTGCAACTAAAAGTACAAAAAAAAAAAAAAAAAAATTGAAGATGCATGAACTGAAAAATACACACAAATACTAATGACATTAAGAAGTAAAACGTTAACCTCTATGAAGAAGTAATTCAAGAACAAACAAACATTGGCACAGCTCAAATTGAAAAACACCCTTCTATGCGTGTGCTTCTGGGGCTAAAAGAAGCTTCTTTTAAGTACAAAAACGTTTTGATTTTCCGGACTCTAAACGTTTTGAGCTTCCGGGGCAGAGCTGCGCACCTATTAAAGTACCCCAGTTTATTACTTTGATACGTTAACCTTTAAGTTTGAAAGTGGTGTGTCTATTTTTGTTTTAATTTTCAACTATATGGCAATTTTGTTTGTGATAGTTTACTGCTGGCTACAAAACTTAGGCAATGACATGATAAGTTTGAGTTTGATATCCAGGTTGCCAATACGCTCAATCAATTTAACCCGAAATATATTCAAATTTTATGTAATTTCTGGGTATTTTTTTACTGTCGTTTGTAGCAAAAAATGGGCGTTAAGGAATTTTTATATACAAATGCTTGTAATGAAAAGAATTGGCAGCGTTCTCAAGCCACAGCCCAGTCAGCAAATCTGGCTCTGAAGGTAGAGCATGCCAGAGCCAGATTATAATAATCGTGCTCTACCATAAAAGCGGGTCGTATTAATAGGATGTATATAATATTATATTTGTTTTATAATTTAGTTCAGAAAGTCCAAAGTTGTGATTAGTTGTTAGACCATAAAAATGCTCTTAAATGCACAGGCATTTCGTATTTCATTCTGTGTAGGAGAAAAATCGCAGAAAAAAATATTGCTCCAAAATTGAGGAAAGTAGTGGCATTTTGAAAGAGCTTAGAAATACGTTCATTATTAAACACTTACGACTATAAAATCTTAAAAATGAATATATGGATTCAATAACGCTCCTGTTGAGACAGACAAATTTTACATTTTTAACATTTTAGTTTATAATTTCTTTTTTGAAATAGACGTATTTTAGTGCCGCTTTGAAACTTGAAAATTTTTGCAGGTTAATCTATATTGTTATTTAATTCTAAGAATTTCCAAGTATATACAGTCTGATTATTAACTCGAGCTTATTTAATCTATTTTGATGCTGATTAGTGGCATAGAAAAAAATTTTGTGAAACAATGTTAAACATGGTAACCTTTTTGTATCTAGGGGGGAATACAGAAAAAATAAATAAATAAAAATTATCCATGGTTTGAATTTTTCTTATTACTGCTGAAAATAGAGTGCTTTTATCCCAGGAAATAATACACGCCAACATTTATATCCGATAAAAAAGGAAAAATTTATTTTTACCCAGATCCAGCGTCAATCATAATGTATGTCGTTTCATTTTTCCTCGGCTCGAAGCGCACGCAAGTTTTGTTGTTGAACTCGGCGATGGCATCCAAAACTAGCTTCTTGTCAGCGTCCTCTATTGAAAAACAAGACAAATGTATGAGAAAAGTTTGTCTTCTGAATATCAATCTATAAAAGGGATCCAAGAGTCACTTCGGGGGAAACTCTCGGAAAGACATCTCCTCTTTTAAAAGCTTTGTGTCTCTAATACGTGGGGAGCAAGAAATATTTACGAAAATGTCAAGAGACGGAAAAGTAGAGATTGGAAAGTTTCAAAGGGCTTTCCTGAAGGTTGCTGTGGGAAATAGGTTTATTTTATGTGAAAATAGTTTCTTTTTAAAATAGATACATTTTATCGTAGTTTTGAAATTTGAAAATTTTTGCAGGTTAAATTAATAAGAATTGCAAAATACATTCCATCCCATTATTAACTTCTTATTAATCTATTTTATTCTTTCAACACAGTAAATATTAATTTCATACTTATCTTTTTAAATCTTTCCCTCGCAGCACTCTTCAGGAAAGCCCTTAATAGTATTTAAAGGTTTCCTGAAGGTTTCAGTGGGAAATAGGTTTATTTTATGGGAAAAAACTTTTTTTAACTGCATTTTCTTATAGATTTGAAACGTGAATTTTTTTCAAGTTAAATAATATTTTTATTTAATTCTGAGACTTTCAAAATATATAGAATATGATTATTAATTTTTTAGTACTCTATTTTAATCTCATTTAATCTATTTTAATGCTAATTCGTTACCTAGAAAAATTTAGCAAAAGAATATCAAACGCGGTTACTTTTTTTATGTTTAGGGAGAAAAGTGAATAAAAATTATTCATGGTTTGATTTTACAATGAATAATTTTTATTTCACGCCTGATTTTTTCTTTACAAAAACCTACCATGATTTTGCGCATGCAATATTATAATTAGATTGCATGCGCAGATTCTTCTAATGATTGATTGCATGCACATAACAGAACAATTAATACTGTCTCCAGGTATTTTTATTTATTACTACTGAAAAATACTATTAATTGTTCTTTTCCATAATTTTAGTTTTGAAAATTTTTACTTTTAAGCCTACTTTCCCGTAAAAGTAAAAATAATAAGAATAAAGCATGAAAGAAGGCTTAATGTATCGTGAAAATATCGTTAAAAATGAAGAAAAGTCAAGAAAAATTAGAGTAATTAAATAAAGATTGAAAATAAAAAAAATGAAAGTAGGGTTTTAAAATGGGGGAAAACGTGTGTCTGGTCGGGTCTGTCTGTCGTTCTGTCTGTCTGGCTGTCTGTCTGTCGGTCGGTCGGTCGGTCTGTCTGTCTGTCTGTCGGTCTGTCTGCCTGTCCCCCCCTAATAACTTTCGAACGAATTGTCCGATTCGAAAAAATCTTTTTGCATTCGAAAGATCTCGGCAAGGACATCTCATTTTCATATTTTACGTTTTGATTTAAACAATTTTTCGTTCAATTTTGAACAGTTCAAAACAATTTCACATTAGCGCCTATGGGCGAAAATGAAGCAAATGATGCAAGATCCACGTTCTAGGTGCAAGATCCACGTTCCAATGAACAAGCTTACTGGAGGAAGCTCTTGGCGTAAAATATTAATTTGAACAGTTTTTGTTCATTTTGGAACAGTTCAAAAAATTAACATAGCGCTTACGGGGAAATTTCAATACTATATAAATCCTGATCTAACGGACCGATTTTCTTGGAACAAACTTTATCGGAAAGCTCTTATAACGTAGAACATGAACAAATCGAAAGTTCACCCAGAACTAACGAGCCTATTTTCCTATGAAATGTTTTTATCGGGATTTTTAAGGATACTTCTCAATGAATAAATGAAGGAGTGAAAGAGAGCAAAAGAATGAATAAATGAGTGAATAAATGAAAAAATAAATAAATGGGTGAATAAATACATGAATGAGTAAATGAATGAATAAACACATGAATGAGTAAACGAATGAATGAATAAATGAGTGGCTGAATAAATGAAAGAATGAATGACTGAGTGAATGAATATGTATTATCCGTTGAAAAAGGTAAATTTGAAAAAAATAAGAACTAAAGCTAAAGGAGAAAGAGAGAGAAAGAGATAGCTAGATTATAAATTTGAATTTGGTGTAAACTGGAAAGTAGGCTCGTATAGTTCTAGACGGAACTTCTTGTTAAATATGTTTTTGAACAGTAATAATATGATACAATATGATATTATAACTTAAAAGAAATGATTAAATTCTGTTTTTTGAAATTGTTATAAATTTTACTAGTTTAGACTTCCAAGATAGGCAACTTTTCATAAATATAAAAAAATTGAAAATGGAAGCATACTTTAAAATATTTTTATTAAAGGTGCTTTTTGGAAAAGTAAAAAATAGAATATGCAAGCATATTCTTGCACTTAACAAATATTTTTCAATCATCATTAAGCATTAATCACATATAGAACATTTTTTGGCTCTAGTTTCCCTTCAATGAATTGTTTTGGTTCCCTTTTCCAGTTGCTGCATTAATAAAACTAGATTATGCTCGTAAAGAAAGTCATTTTTGTCAACCAATTCTCTATTAAATAAGAAATAAAATTAATAAATGGGCCAAACCACGGTAACTGGTTCGAAGCCCTAAAAATAAATATGCTTTAAAGCTAAAAAAAATTATATAAGATAAATGACCGGTAGTGGACACAGTTAAGAAAATTTCGTACTCTTTTATGCGGCAAAATTTTTTCAAGGGACTTACATCAATATTTGCATATTTAACTTAATCGCCAACTATTTCTCTAAAAATTAATTATCTATAAAATGCCATTTGATGAAAAATTCGGATTTTTACGTCATATTTAGTAAGCACTTAATTTGTATCTATAGTGGAGATTTATAAGACTACATTAGTAGTGGACAGAAATTAATATCATCTATTTTATGCTGTTAACTTGGAGAAATAATTTAAAAAATGACTAAGGGACCATTCATAAATGATGTCACGCCGTTCTCCCCATATATTTTTCCCAAATCCCAAACCTTCTTATTAATCGGCTTTAGTAAAGAGCAGCAAATGTGACCGTTGTAGAGGCAGCTATTAAATATTATGATCCATGTACTTGCATAGATGCTCCACGCCAGTTCTCCTTTAGATGCCTCCTTTAGTTCTATAACCCAGCACTAAGAATCATTCGCTATCGGTTCTGATAATTTCATTCAAGTTTAATGTTTCATTCGATTATTTTAGGAGCTTAAAGATCTAAGTATCCACTACCGGGTCAGTTACCTCTTATATTTGGTTAAGTTCAGATTCATCAAATATAAGTATAATAAAATAAATAAATCTTACTTTTATGGAAAATTCAATAATTTAAAGCTATTATAATGCAAAGCGAAAATCGCTGCGGAGGGGACAACTATTTTTGCTGTTATTGCATTTAATACTCATTATTCACATTGAAGCATAAAACATTCCTTTACAAGTATTAGATGAGAGTGTTGGCCATTGGTGACACTAATGACATGCAGGTTTCTCATTTCCTTTACATTTGTGTTACCCCATCTTAAACTGTATTGCAATGTTTTGACGAACTGTTTCGTAGTTTGTCTCTTTCGACCTACTATACACTGTTAAACATTTCCGTAAGAAAGCAGTTAAATTACCATTTATTTGATTGTTATTTTACCATTTTTTTATTACAACAGTTGAATAACCATTAAAAAGATGGTACTCAAACCGCTGATTGCGAAAAAGATAGTTTATTCTCTGTTTCTACTAAAGAACGTTTAACTAAAACCGTAATTTACAAGCGGTCAATAAGAATCGGGCGTCCATCTTGGTTGCGAAACCTTACCGGTCGTATGTTGTTGTTAAAATATGAATAAAGATTTATCACTTCAAATCTGCATGTGTGTATAAAAAAATAAGAAAAAAGTGGCTTAAGCAGTGGTTACTAAATAGAAAGATATACACACGTAAATCAAAAATTGGAGACATCGGATTCCCGAACTTTTTGCGAATGAGCGAACATATAATTTGAGCTGCTTAAGCTTGTTGTATTTTAATTTTTGCAGCAAATAAAATGATTTTCGTCAATATACAGTAAATTTAGACCAAAGATTGCTTTGGATCCAATTAAAAACTGAAATCTCAATTTTAATGAAGTTTATTTATCAATAAATCTTTTTTTTTCTGTTGAAAAGAAAGATTTATTGATAAATAAACGACCGCTTTGCGTGGTGCAGATGGCCGAATGGTTAGAGAGCAAGGTTGGTGTGCCGTATACCCGGGTTCGATTCCCGCAAGCTTCGTTTACGGTTTCTAGGCCTGGAAGATTCTACGCCTCGAAATGGTTCAAAAACGGTAACAATTTTGTTTTGAAACCATTTTTAAATGGTTATAAAATCGTAAACTTTTGTATTTACTGCTTTTTAACCAAGCTGATTGGAGATGGTTTAGGTCCCGTAAAGATAGAAAAATGTTCCAAACCGTAAATTTACGGTGAATTTGATGGACAGACTGCTGCCGGTTATTTAACCGTAATTTCATGAGGAAATTTCTAACAGTGTATCTGCGTAATTTTTAGTTTGATTCTAAAGTGTCTAAAGTTCAGGTATTTGTTTTTATTACTGCAAATTTGTTTTTATTATTCTACTCATTATATTTCACGTATGATGTAGGGTTGCAAAACGTTCCGGAATTTCGGAGCCGTCCCATATTTTGTGAAACTATCCCACATCCCTGGGAACTTCAGTACGGGGCGCAAACGTCCCATATTCTCACCAGAACATTAATTTTGCCAGATATCGGATGGCCATTGTGTGAAGGGCGAGTACTGGAGATTCTCCTCTGATTTTTGAAGCCTGTAAATTCTATACATTTTTTTTAACATCCCACAGCTTCCAAATAATTAATAAGTTTTTAAGTTACATATATTTTCAAAATATGGAAATTAATTACATGCTAAAAATTGAAATTGACATTCCGGATAAAGAAATCGTTCAGTGGCCTGATAGAATTCCGGATGCTTAAAAATCGTGTTTTCAGAAGGAAAAGTTGCTTGAATCTGGACGGGTGTTCAAAAAATTCACTGTTAATCCAAAGGAGTAAGGAAACAGTTGGCTGGGCGAAAGTGATTCTTTACATGGGAAAAGCCCCTTTAATGAGCAATAAAATAAACAAACCAGGATCGTTAGATATTTAACATACTCATGAGAGCGACAGCAAATTAGAGATAAGATATCGTAATATTTAACAAAACGATATCATATAGACATCACTCTGAGACTTAGCAATATGAGTACAGCATTTTGGTTTAACAAATATATATATATATATATAAAATTGTTTTCGAGTTTCACCTCGCTTAAACTCGAGAGGTGGAGGGGGTACCAAAAATAAAATATATATATATATCTACTGAAAAGTTGGAATATTATGTAATACTTACTATAAGACGACGAAAATAAGTACGGTACATTAGGAGTGGTGAAGGAAAACTGCTGTTTCAAAAGTGTTCTGAACTGTTAAAGATAGTACAACACATTTAACAAATAAAAGTAAAAGAAAGAAAATATCATAAAAATAGCTTCTAGACAGTATACGACATTGAAAAACATATAGAAATATTAATGAAATTTGTATGAATTTGTAAATGAGGATTTCTCTCAAAATAATCATGCTTTGCAAACTTGAATTTTGTGCAAGGCCACCTACTATTCAGTAAATAAAACTACATTATTGTTATGTTTCAGATCATTGCTGAAGTGTTTTTCTGAAGTCTTTCAAGTTCATTTACATATGTAGTAGACTGAAAAACCTTTTGATATAAATAAATCAAATAATTAACTATAAGAACAGACCATATGTCATTCGGATTTTTTTTCTCTTTCAATTTAACGTATTTCGGATAAAAAAATGTTTCCAATACTCCGGAAAGATCTGGTTTCTCAGTGGGATGTATTAAAAGCCAAACGAATCACAAGCAAAAAACGTAATACTTTTGTAAGAGTAAGAACATACGGATTTATGAAATATAAATAAATTTTGAATTACAGGCATAATGGAGTGCATCAAAAGCATAGAAACCGTTAAAATTTATAAATGAAAGTATTGGGATATGTGACTGTATTTAATACTGGGTAATCACCAGATGGTGAGATGTTTCAGTTTTGTTTAAAAATAAAAGAAAGTGCATTAAAAGTGTAATGTATTGAATGCGACTCCGATGCATTTTAAATAATTGCACCAAAAGAATCCAATGCCTAAAGTGAATAATTTAAAATTCTCAAGAAGTAAATATCTTACATGATGCCGGCGTGATTAAAGGGGAGTGCTAATGGCGTAATTGCTTTTGCAAAAATATTATTCAATATTTTTTTACTAATAAGTTATTCATTTAATGAATGGTTTCTATTTACTGTGAACTTCTATGTATGGCAAGGCACAAGTAGCCAAAACATTTGATTTCACTTTAACATAAGAACGTAAGGAACAATTAATATTCATACTAAAATTCTTTGCACGATTGTTCTGAAATGATAACATTTCAAATAGGTAGCAATACTTATTATCTATGTATGATTTATTTGTGTAAGAATTTAGAAAAGCTGAAACATATAATTCTGACGCTTAAAAATATTTTTTAAATAGATGAATAAATAAATAAATAAATAACAACAATAATAATAATATATTCTTATATGGATTGATTCTTCTCAGTAACATACGTAACATAATAATAATAATTCAATTCAGTAACATAATAATAAACATTCAATTACCCATATGTAACATAATAATAATAATAATATATTCTTATATGGATTGATTCTTCTCAGTAACATACGTAACATAATAATAATAATTCAATTCAGTAACATAATAATAAACATTCAATTACCCATATGTAACATAATAATAATAATAATAAAAACACCTTATTTTCGATCAAAAAAAGAAAAATCACCTTTGTTTCTTCGACCACTGAAATTTTTAATGCATTTATTTCATCCCTTTCTTCTTTCGTCTCTTGTACATCGACGATAAAGGTTTCGGAAGGATTTTTGTCTTCATATTCTGTATCATATTCACCAAAATCTGATGGAAAAACAACAACATCAATCATTTAATTTTTATTTAGTATAACATATTTGTGGATCCCCTAATGTTTTTCTATTTGGTTATGCACGACTGAAAATATACTTTTTAAGATATTCATTTCTCTTAGATTTGGCGTAGTGTCTTTCTTTAACGTCCATATTTTTTGTTCGCACGAACTCCTTTATTTTAGTTCAGGTTTCAGATTTTTACAGTTTTCATTTGCATTAAAACATGCTTAAAATAACACCTTTCTGACTTATTTTTCATATCGTTCTTTCATAAATCTATTCATGTTACAATAAAAATATTTCTGTGAGAGACACATTTTTCAATTAATTCCAATTTTACTCTGTTGAATTTGCATCGATTTATACTCATGGTTTACATTCTAGATATTTTTTTCAGGTAAAACAATTACGCGTTTTTGAAGAATTTTCGGCATGCTTTATATGTTGAAAAAATAAATGCATGTTAAATGAGCATTAAATTAACAGGAAAGTAAAACACTCTAGAAATTTCAGGCAAAAGAATTATTTTACCTGAAATTTTATTTTCTGCTTAGAGTTAGATGAAGCGATGTCAGTCAGAGGTATTACAGAAAGCCAGGCGAGGTGGGACAGATTAAATGTCCTACAACAAACACTAGAATTTGATTGTTAAAAAGAAATTTGTTTGCAAATTTTCGCCTTAGAATCAATGTAATCTGTAATTTCTGAAAAGTAAATACTTATCATTTATAATAGTAAATTCGCTGAAATATATGCTTACCTTTGTTAATTTCTACGATGGATTCACTCTGAAACAAAAGTTATTATCCATTACACAATTGAAAGCAATAGAATAAAGATATGATTTTAATATTAGATAGCATCTACTGAAATATCTCTTTTCATAACAAATAGAGAAGAGCATTTCAAGAAATTGGTTTCGTTCTAATTTAGGATCAATGATTAAGGGAGCGAGTACCATGAGACCAGTTTTTCTCCCCCACCCCTATGGTGTTTTTATTTTCAATTTTTGTTTCATGTCATGTTATATCACTTCATAAGAAATTTAATATTAAAAAAACTGGATTTCTTAAATATAATTTGAAAATTTGATTCTTTAAAACGAAATTTAGCGATTTTTAAAAATGCATTTTCCTTTTTCAAAAATTGGCGTAAAATCTCAAAATTTCTTTTATTGATTCACTACTCATAAAGCAAAACTTTTATGCTTTGAATACTTAAGTTATCATAAAAGTCGAGCATAAATTTGGTATGTATAGTTTCAGGAATTATAATCCACAAGTGGGAAAAAATCCACACTATAGATCCGAATTTAAAAAAGCCTTTGCATTTTAATTGAGATGAAATGCGCAAGAAAACAAAGTGAGAGAAAACAGCATTTAAGATTTCGGCTTGCAAAATCTTAAATCCTTTCTTTATCAAAATTTCAAGTAAGGAACCTCTTTTTTTCAGTTACAGTCACGATGAAAGTGCTTCTTCTTACTTATTTTATTTTAAAAAATAAATATGTGGCTTTTATTCAGCACAGTTACTGTTTCGGAATGAAAAGGTGGCACCTCACACAGTAATAAAATCAATGATAAGTCAAGAAATATTGCTTCAATTTTTCTGAAACTTTCAGGGGACATTTTTAAAAATTTATTTTACTACTTAAGCCGATAAAAATGTTTTTGATGTTTTTCAACATTTTTGTGTGCTGGCTCCCCTTAAATCAGGCATGGTTATAATTAACTGAAGTGACACTTTCTTGTTTTTGACATATCAGTTAAATTAATTCAGCAGTTGCGTATCATATCGCAATTCCAGTGCAAGAGAGCCACAATTCAAAATTGACTATTTTCTTAAGAAAGGCATTCGAAAAATCTAACTGTAAATTTAAAATCCGGGTTCCTTTCTAATTTAAATTTCGCTGAAGTTAGATAACGTTTTGAATTGCTTTAGCTTTGTGTGGGTATTATTGCTTTTAAATCTATATAAACTCCTTCTGCAATAAGTAGGATATTATCTCATAATTCACTTCCAGTCCTTATTTGAATTATCTTGAACAACTTAAAGGCTAATGCAAATAAACATATGGGACTAGTATGAGAGAAGGAGCTTCATAAAAAACACTTAATTCTGAATTTACAGGCATTTCCCCCTTTTTTGAGTTAATAGTAAATTTGAACACTGAAACATATACAACGAAAGTTATTAATTAGAAAACAATAATTAATATTTTGGGTGTTTTAAAGTTTTATACTAATAAGAAAAATGTAAAAAAAAAAAAAAAAAAAAGCCTATTTGAGATTTAGGCCCACATTATTTCTTTATTTCGTTCTTGTTTGTCAAATTGATGCAGGTGGCGGATACTGAAAATACTGAAAATATCTTTTAGGGCATCGGATACTGAAAATATCTTTTATGAATTAAAAAACGTACTGCGTTCTGTTAAACTTTTACCTGTGGGGATTAGTCGAAAAACAAAATGTTTCCAACATCGGTCTCTAATATTGACAACATTAAAGGAAAGAATAATGCAATGCTTATCATTGGTAAAAACACACAGGCTTAATACAGGATTCGCACGTTCCTATGGCACGCCCCATTTCGAAAGGATTCTACAACCAGCACAAAATAAATACTTTTTCTTGATTAGTGAATTCATGATTCACTATACGATACATAGTTTTATGCGATTCCCGATGGAAAAGTCGCCACAAAAGGCTGAAGAGAGGGCGTGGCTTAAGTGTGTGCGAACCCTGCAATAGTTGGTTAAAAATTTGAATATCGTCTAGATATTTTCAGAGTTTTGAACGGTGGACACATGAAAGTGTATTAATGATGTGGTACACTCTCAGAAATAGAGGTCTCATTTTTGACGATTCTTAAATCGTCAAGAAAGTTTCGTCATTTACAACGATTCTTTCCTCGTGCGATCTCGAGACTTAAAAAATTTACTATACAAATTTCACCAATTTGACGAAAGGTTTACTCGGAGCATTTTTCACGAAGCCATTTCGTCAAATACGACGAGAGCTCCGTGGTATTTGAGCATACGTTTCTGAGAGTGTAAAAACTTATTGAGATAAAGATCAAAATAATAATTATGTATAAATCTAAAATGTTTTTTTAAAATAAATTTTATTTATCAGAAGTAAGACTTTGTAAGCACCCTCTATTGTTGCGAACATTATGAACTAATATATATATATTTGAGTGCATTTCAGTTATAAAATTTTTGTGATGAAAAACCAAGAATGAATTTTTGGAAATAGGTACAGTTTAGAAGCAGTATTAAATATCCTTCATCACAACTAGCAACACAAAACTCTGAGACCATCGATCTGTCTTATCGGATAGCGTTTGGTCTAGAAGTTTTCGCCTTATCGGTTCAATTCAAATTTAATCTTTGGGGATAAACGAAATGCCAGTTCTGTTGTTGACATCTATCTTCAAATCTTCTTTAAGTCAGCAAGACTTTCCTTTTCCTCCGACAGGGCCCCGGGCAGGATATTTTCATCACTGAGGCTATTTTTCGAAACCGGAAAGGCTTAGAAATGACAGGAAAATTGAGGAAACGTATCGTTTTTCAGCATATAGACCTGACCCAATTTTATTTTCCACATCTATGCATCCATATTAGTTGTATCACACACACATACCAAAAAAAAAAAGAAAAGCTAAAATCAAACTGTTTTGTAAAGTTAATTGTAAAACAAATAAATTTATTGTGTTTTGAGGTTTTAGATTCAAAAACTTTTACAACGAAATTTAGAAATTTCTCTCTCTTGGTCAGATATCAAGCAATGCTGGAATTTTGTTGCACACATCTATAGGAAAACCATGTAGCTAAATTAGTAATTTAATAAATAGCGAAACATTTAAGCCTGTGTATTGTTAAATGTGACATTGATTTGCCAAAATATTTTCACTTTGTTTAGCCGGATTTAAAATCTTTTGGCGTATTTTCTCGTTTTAATGTCACCTGTGGTAAAAATGAAGCAATCTTTTGCATTTTCAGAACACTCTTCTGTTCATTGTACAGATAACGCAGTAGTGTGCTTAGAATAATTGCTTGAGGTTGAAATGACCTTTTAAGAAAGTTCGTAGTTTCACAGAATCTCCTGTTCCAAGTTTGTTAATAGGGTTATTATCTTAGATACTCCAGAAATTAATATTTTCAAAATTGTAATTCGTATTTTCTCAAACAGTTCAAAATGCTTTATGACAATATTGCAGAACCCATGCAAATATTACTGGTTTTAAATAAAATTTTAAAAGTACATATTTGAAAAAGCATTAAACAAACAAAAACAATTATTATAAATACAATTTTTTCATTGCAGTACAGCGGCATAGGTCAAATTTATTGTTTTTACAATTTTGACTTTCATGATTGCACACAAGAAAGAGGGAGAAAGAAGAACGGAAATATAAAGATAAATAAAAATGCGAAATTTTTACTAAGTAAGACAAAAACGAGAGGAGATAGACGCCCATCAAACGAAATAAGAGTTTAAAAAATATCAAACAAAGAAAGCAAAGAGAAAAATGCAAAACGGGTATCTAAAAGAGAACGCATAAAAAATTCATAACAAAAATAATATTTAATACTTTAACGTCTGTTGCGTAGGCGAAAGACAAATAAAAATGCATAGCGTTTAAAATTAAACATGTATAATAGCGTGAATATTTCATTTATGTAGAAAACATATGAAATGAGTGAGCAAAAAAGGAAAGAAAAGAAAAAGCGAAAATAAATAAATAAATAAGTAAGCAAATAAAATAAAATAATAATTGAAAATTTCTAGTAAACAAGACAAAAAAAAAAAAAAAAAAAAAAAAGAAAGAAAGAAAGAAAGAAACCTATGAGAATTAAAATTTAAACATTTTCAACTCAACAAGGAGACAAAAAAAAAAAAAAAAACTGCTGAAGTTTGGTATACTATACATAAAAGGACATATAAATCAAAACATACAATTAAACAAAACAAACAAAGAAGAATTAAAATTTATAAGGTACTTAAACAAGATGAAGACGGAGGAAAAAAATGCTGCGTTATCTTTGCACCGAATAATGCACTTGAGGCTCAAGCTTAAAGTTACAGAAGCCTTTTGCACGAATAAAAAAAACAGTCCTTATTGAATACTAGTTCTTAAATATATAAAGATCAGTACAGCGATACTGATCTTTATATATTTCCAATAAATTTATCACATTTTCCTTTAGCAGTAGCAAACTTTTATACAAATGAAACTTGTCTAATTGTTGTATTTTCGAGTACTTTAAAGCTGAATCAGACAAGCGTTAAATCTAATCATTCTTTGCAAAAAGTAGGATATACATCGATTCACACTGAAATGGTGCTAAAAATAGCAATTAAAGACAATGCATTCGAATCATTTGACTCGTTATTGAAATTTGACCCAATAATTATCGGTATACGAATTTTTTTAACTGTAAAATACTTACTTTAAAGCACATCAATGTTAAAACAAGCCAAAAAGTAAGCATTATTCGAAGAACGAAATCGTACCGGAATATTATTCTTTTTATACTCCTACTCCGAGGGACGAAGCAATATTTTCCGATAAATATTTCTACAGCTCTCGCCTGAAACCCCACACTGGCACAATTGATGCACGTGTATTTGTTATTGACAAATCAGTTGTTTTCAACTTTACTCAGCATCATTATCATCTGAATGGGAGAGCTATTTTGATACATATATAAACACACAAAGGAGACGTCTTGGGATAATGAAATGTTTTGAGTAACTTTCAAATTTGCTTGTACTGAATGGATTCTTATAAACGTATTCAAAAAATAGCGAGAACTTCCTGTAGAACAATCAGAATCCATTTTAATGATAACTAATACCATTTATTAATTTTTCCGCTTAGTTTTTAATTTTCGGACATGCTTTTCTCTTTTGAAGCAGTGATCGGTTATTTCCTGAAAGTTCACCAATTAAGCATTTATTTTCTTCTGATTCATTTTTTATCTAGTTTCAAAGGATTATAGATTTTTTTCAAAAGCTTCTAGAATGATTCATTATTATTAGTTAGTTGAACTGTTATATTTTCCAACTTTTCTATTTTATTTTTACTATTGTTTTCCAAAAAAAAAAAAAAAAAAAAAAAGGTGGAATGTTACGAATTAGGAAAGGATGTTATTTGAGCCTAGGTTCACTTGAAATAATTGTTTTTATGAATATAAAGATGTGTTTTCATAATTATCGCAATTTTATAGAATATGTGGTTTTTATTTAGTTTTTTATACCTTCAGAGATTTTTTTAATTAAGAAGGAAAACGCAGACATCTTTAATGATATTTTAAGCTCCTGTGTTTAAAATCGTCCATGTTGCTCAATTCTCTGAGCATTGGTGATGCTCCGAATTTGGACACTTAAGTGCAGATCGATATTCTGTGTAAAACATTGTCTTCATGCCCTAATTTCGATTTTCAATATTTCATACAGCGCCATTCTCTACTGGGGAGTTTTGGAATTTTATTTTTTGATGAAAATAGAAAAACCCCTTGCAAGCAATTACCAAGTTTGAACACATTTTATTAATTGGCTAAGAAATGTTCTTTTTATGGCCATTTCAAAGCGGAACTTTTATACGTATAAAAACTAAAAAAGACTGATAGTATAATACATAAAGATCCTGTGTATACGTATAAAAATTCTGTGTAAAACAGAAACAAAATAAAATATTGTTTCTTTTTCTCCTGCATATTCTTTTTTTGCCTGCCTATAGATACATAAGGGCTGCTTATAATACTATACCTGCATCAACAAAATAATTTGTAGATTAAAAGCATTAAAAGGGGCGGAATAATTTATTATAAAAAGCACGAAAATTTAATGAAGAAAAAAAAAGTAGTAAAAGAGTGCATATAAAAAACAAACGGTATTAAAAGAATCAAAACTTAACAGGTATAAATTTTCTATGAATATGCATAAAAATATTAATATTCAAAATATTAATATTTTTATGCATGTTCATAGAAATTCTAAATATATATCTTCTAAATAAATAAATAAATAAGTAAACAAATAAAATATCATAAAAATTGAAAATTTCTAGTGAAGAAGACCCCCCCCCCCCCCCACAAAAAAAAAAAACCTATGAGAATTAAAAGTTAAAGATTTTCATATATTTCCAATAAATTTACCACATTTTTCTATAACACACATATATAATTCTAAAAATTTATTCCAAAGAAAAAAATAATGTATGATTTAAAGTAATTATCAAATCATGTACTCTTTTATCGTTTCATAAATTATGTTGTCAATGCAAATTATTCGTCTTTAAAACATGAAAAAGTCTTTACAAAGCGATTTATTGTAAGCTACAGCTTGAATTATTCAGATGCAAAGCTTTTAAAGGATTTCTTGAAATAGAAATATTCCATTGTTTTATTGTTTGTTGAAAGCACTCTTTCTTATTTCACATTATGAGAAATTCGCCATCTGCTACTATTCAAATAAAGAATGGAAATAGTTTAAACGGAATTTTTCGAAAGTTTTTTCTTTACTCTACTTAAGTTGTGATTTTGCGACAGTGTAATTTCAAAAAGTTTTAAGAGACGGCAGATTTGTTCATGTTGAATGTAAGGCAACATAAAACAAATTGAAAAAATTCCCACGAAATTGAGCATGAAAATTGTTTTAGTTTTTGAACAGTTCTATTCACCAAAATCTTTTATTTGTTGCCGCTTGGATACTGTTTTGTATCCATTACAAGGAATTAAAAAAAGTTTAACCAACGTAACAAGTGAATATTTAATTTCGTACTGACTATTTGAAAAGGAAGGGTTTATATTGTTGGAAGGTGTTGTACCTTGCGGCAATTGTGTTGCGGGACTAACTACACAGCACTGCTGTTTGTTGTACAGAGGGTTAACCAGCATGTCATTAGTATTTATCTAGACAATAGGAACTATTATAGAAAAAGAATTGAAATCCACATGAGGGCTGCTGTTGTTATTGGATAAAATAGGAAATATAACGTTAACACTTTTTTTGTTCTTGTTTCTATTTTGATTCATTTTGTTACTTGTGTTTGTATGGAATGTAAAAGTGTGAAATCATACTTCAAAAATACAAATTTTTTTCATAAAGGTAGTATGTTGTACCTTGAGACATTCCAAGGTACAACGAAATTAAAAATTTACAATAACTTTCGTCTATTTTCTATCTGATAAAAAAGATTATGACATGCCGGAATTTACAGTAGAAGCTTTGGATCAAGAAATGGAACTACAAAGAGTTCTTGAGCTTGAAAGAGTAATTGAAGATGGTAATTATGCATTGCTGAAAGTTAGTGGGGGAAAAAAAACTCTTTATTATGTAGAGAAAGTGGAAAAAAAGGAAGACATTGTGTATCAATTTTAATAACTCGTCAAAACTAAACAAAACACTTTACTTTTAGAAAATGACACAGTTTATGAAATTGATGAAGATGATCTAATTTTCTAACTGCCACCAACAATTTATTCCAGGAACTTCAGAAAGACAGACGAAATTGACTAAATTTCAGTTTGAATTTCAGTGCTTATGAAATGCTTAAATGATTTTAAAATTGCTTTTCATAATTTTTCATTGAAGATTTTGTAGTTTATAATTTTTGTATTTTTGAATTAATTAAAAGAAAAATTACATTAATGATTTTCATATTTGTAATAAATTTGACCTGTAAATACATAATATTTCGTTCGTAATGAGATTGCTAATTATTCTTGCAGTATTTTTCTGTAGTCCGAAGTTGAAGTCCTTTTTTTAAATTATAAAAATGTAAAGAACTGGAAAAAAATAGTGGAAAAAAGATAAAAGAAAACAATTAAATGTACAAAAGACATTTACAATTTTTTGTTGAAGTCAAATGCAGAATAGAAACATGCAATCAAAAAAGAGTTTTAAACAGCTATCGTCCGCGTTTTCGATTCAAAGAAGTGCTTTGTATTGTGTCAGTTTTTTCGCATTCCATTTAGGCTATATTACTTTCTTTTGTCAGACTAATACTGCAGCATTGAAAACTTCAGAATCGCTTCGAGTAGGCTGCTTGTTTTTGTTTTCCAAAGGGAGTAGAAATAAAATAAAATCCTCCTTAAAGTAACAGTTCAGCATAAGAGAAAATTTTCTTGTACTTCTTCACATAAAATATTTGTTGCTGTTTTCTTCGAAGCAAAAATCTTAGGTCGATTCTGAAGAAAAAATTCTGAGCAAAACAGAAACTTGAAATTTGTAAAGCACTGAACTTGCAATATTTTCAAAAATATATAGTAGAGACTAGAGATACTTGACGCCCACTTTGGTTTTCAATTTTTTTGTGTTGCAAATTATCAATTTTCAGAAATTTCTGACATGAATAATAGTAATTTCTTCCTCTCTCAGACTGTATTTTTTTAATTTGAAACTAAACATATAATTTTAGTAAAATAACGTTTTTCAATATTTTTCTAAAAGGATTTTGTATTCCCACGTCAGGGGATACATGATCCTTTCTCAAGGGATACTTGATACCACTTTGAAATTACATAGGCTGCTCAATAATTAGTAGCTTACCTGCTTATTTTAGTTGACTTAATAATATTTCTAGTATTTCTTGTTTATTTTTCTTATGTATAAAAACAATATAAATATTAAATAAAAGCATTGTTGTTTTGAATTTATTCTGCAATTTGTTGAAAAATTTACGAACTTTTATATATGTGATTTTGATGAATTCGTTATTCACTGTTAGAAATTTCATCATGAAATAACGGTTAAATAACCGGCAGCAGTCTGTCCATCTAATTCACCGTTAAATTTACGGTTTGGAACATTTTTCTATCTTTACGGGACCAAAACCACTTCCAAACAGCTTGGCTAAAAAGCCGTACATACAAAAGTTTACGGTTTTATAACCAGTTAAAATGGTTTCAAAACAAAATTTTTACCGCTTTTGAACAATTTCGAGGCGTGGAAACAGCAAACGAAGCTTGCAGGAATCGATCCCAGGTCTACAGGAACACCAACCTTGTTCGCTAGTCATTCGGCCATCTACACCACGTAAAGCGGTCGTTTATTTATCAATAAATCTTCTTTTCGAACGGGCAAATTGCCTTAAAATTGAGATTTCAGTTTTTGATTGGATCCAAAGTCATTTTTGGTCTAAATTTACTGTATATTGACGATAATCATTTTATTTGCTGCAAAAATTAAAATACAAACAAGCTTCAGCAGCTCAAATGATGAGTTCGCTCATTCGCAAACAGTTCGGGAATCCGATGTCTCCAATTTTTGATTCACGTGTGTATGTGTTTCTATTTAGTAACCACTACTTAAGCCACTTTTTTTTCTTCTTTTTTTATATACACATGCAGATTTGAACTGATAAATCTTTATTCATATTTTAACAACAACGTACGACCGGTGAAATTTCGCAACCAAGATGGACGCCCGATTCTTATTGAGCGCTTGTAAATTACGGTTAGTTAAGCGTTCTTTAGGATGAACAGAGAATAAACGATTTTTTTCACAACCAGCGGTTTGAGTACCATCTTTTTAATGGTTATTCAACTGTTGTAATTAAATATGGTAAAATAACAATCAAATAAATGGTTATTTTACTATTTCCTCACGGAAATTTTTAACAGTGTTCTCCGATGCGGTTGTGCACAGTATTTGATAAGTAAAACTAAACTTTTTCTCCTTTCTTTTTTGGAAGAAGTGCAGTTTTAGTAATGAATTTAAAATTATAAAAAGTAACACAAATTCCTACAAATAATAAAAATTTCAATTTATTTACTCTTTAGTATGAAATAACAAAACTAATAAAGAGGGAAAAAAGTGAATATACATGGAGGTACAGCATACTTGAAGAAAAAAAAGAGAAAGAAACAAAGCTTAGCAAATATTTTCAAAACATGAAAAATCAAAGGCAAATATAACAAATTTCTCTCAATCATTCTCAATTACTACTTTTATTTTTTCAGTAAAATTAAATTGATTAAGCACAGTGCCTTTTATCTTTATAAAAAAATTCAAATTCTGAAAATCCAACTTTGCATTCTGTTTGATCAACATAATGGACAACTCTTTTTCGTTTAAAATATAACTATAGCAAAATCATTTATGTTCAAAGGGGATCAGTTAATTAAGCTTGTTTAATCTCAATAGATTGATCAGGAAGAAATTCCTTTAAATTTCATTGAATGCATGATTGTTCAATAATTTTTTTTTAGTCTGCCTTTTTCCAAATATTGTATCAGCATTCTTTTTATAAGAGTGTCTGCATAGATCCTTTGTTTTTCCTTCAATAAGCCTATTTATTTTATTTGGAGAAGCTTTCATATGTAGTCGAATGTTTTCTGCAGTATATGGCAACATTTTTTTGTCTGAAGTAAAAACTTGACCAATTTATTTAAAATGGAACCAACATATTCAGTACTGATGGCTGTTCACTAGATCTTCAAGAAGTACTAGTCTTTTGCAAGTTTTTTTTTATTATGCTAATATTGTCTAATATTGTTATAGACATACTTGATCCCGGGATCATGTATCAATGAAAAGAAAGCATCAAGTATCCCTAATTTGAGGTTCATATAAATCATGCATTTTGAATGGTAAACAATGAAAGATAGTTTACTAAAGAAACTATTTAATTATTAAAAACTATCAATGCTATCGCGTAGTTAAGTTTTTTAAGTTGTATATAATAGACAATACAGACAAAGTTGTCCTTGTAATACTTAGACAGTCATTTCTCCTGCTAAAACAAAATAGATGAAAAACATTAAATATTGCATGTTTTTGTGCACACGTTTTTAACGTTAAGCATTATAGACGGGTTTTAATGCTTTACTAGGCGTGCCGCCCGGCGTTGCCCGGGTTAAAATAATAGATTGAGGGCGCCGGGCTATGCCCGGCGCTGCGAGTGCTTAAATACAACACGGCTTTGAAATTCTTTATTATCTATCCATACGCAGACATACAGACCCGGACCGATATTAATAAGCAATGGCCGTCGCGCGAGCCTAAATAACAGCAACAGTCCCTAAAAATCATAGATTAATTAAGTACATTGCTCCCCAAAAAGTAGTTTTTCTTTTGGCGTTCGATATTTGTTAAGAAACCGTTGTACGCCCGGCGCTGCGCGAGCTTAAATACAACACGGCATTGAAATTCTTTATTATATACTATCCATACACAGACATACAGACCCGGACTGATATTAATGAGCAATGGCCTTCGCCCGATCCTAAATAGGAGCAACAGTCCCTAAAAATCATAGATTAATTGATTATAATGCTCGTAATTTTTTTTTTTTTTTGGCGTTCTATTTTTGTTAAGAAACTATTGTACGCCCGGCGTTGCGCGAGCTTAAATACAACACGGCATTGAAAAACTTTATTATCTATCCATAAACAGCCATACAGACCCGGACCGATATTAATAATAGAGAAATAATAATAGAGAAATTCAAAAGAGTTGCATTAGAATAAGGACAATTAATTTAAAAGTCCCCGTTAAAATACCAAAAATAGTTTTTGTTAGATAGCAGTTGATAAATAAATTAAAAAGAAAGAAGGATTAAATTTATTACTGCAAAATACTTTTCTCCACCAGACACCTACCTGTTATCAGTATACTATATATATAAAATACTAAATTGAATCAGTATACTATATATGGGCCGTGGTAGCCTAGTGGTTAGCACGTCGGACTTCCACCTGGAAGGTCGCGCGTTCGATACCCACTGAAAACCACCATGTATACTTGGGGATATGTGCATGTAAAATCCGTAGACCCCACTACCTCTCCCCGTGCGTAAGCAATCCTAAGGCTTCGGCTAACAGGTAGGGGTCTGGTGGAGAAAAGTATACTATATATATCAAATACTAAATTGATATTTATGAGATTCAGGATGTAAATAAATGTCGAAAAACTAAATGCACATAAAGTCAAAAAGATATTTAACAGGTAGTAAAATAAAGTTTACTGTAAATAATCTGTAAAATAATCTTATAATAATCTGTAAAATAAAAATATTATTTACTATATCATCAAAATATATATAAATATCCAAGTACTATATCATCAAAATATATATCAATATTCAAGATAATAACTTTCAAAATTTTACGCTTTTCAAAGAAAAAGTTCTAACGAAATTTCAAAACTAAACATATAAATAATTTCGGGAAAAGTAGTCGTACCAATGTGTAAAACAAAGTTATAATAATCTGTAAAATAAAAATATCATTTACTATGTAATCAAATTATATCAAAGATAATCAAATCGGAAGAACTTTGAGAAAAATAACTGTAATAAATTCACATTTTTAAAGCAAGTTATATCAACTCAAAGAGATATTAAATAAAATCTAAATAAATGCTCAATCAAAATTTAATAATATGACTGAATATTTGATTTAAATATTTGACTGAATAAATAAACTGAATAAATAAACATATAATAATTTCGGAAAACATATTTTTACGAAGCTGTAAAACAAAGTTATAATTTGTAAAATAAAAATATTATTTACTATGTAATCAAATTATATCCAAGATAATCAAATTGGAAGAACTTTCTAAATTTTAATGCTTTTCAAAACAACAGTTCTAACGAAATTGAAAACAAAAAAGACAGCTGCCACTATAAGAAATATAATAAAAAGTGCAGACGATAAATAAATGAAAAAAATTTGAAGGATAAATTCGCGTACATTATTTTATTTATTAAATTCAGCGAAGCCTCACTCAAAATGCTAGAGAAACATTGATTATTAGTATTGTTGATTTGTTACAAAAATGGCAACAACTGCATTGATTTTAATTCACACGGCAACTGTATTATATATTGTTGGAACGATGCCAACAATGCAAAAATAAAATGAAATTTGCAAAAAAAATTGCGTTTTTAATTAATATCTCAGCTAATTAAAGCCGGACACGGATGAGACCGGGCGATATGGCTTCCCCGGAAAATTCCGACTCCGACGATACCCGTCCCGACGTCGGGCAACCTGCCGTTCTCGAGGAGATGAGGTGACAGACACACACACAGAGACGCGGACAGGTTTTAAGACTTTTCTCCACCAGACCCCTACCTGTTAGCCGAGGCCTTAGGATTGCTTACGCACGGGGAGAGGTAGTGGGGTCTACGGATTTTACATGCACATATCCCCAAGTATACATAGTGGTCTTCAGTGGGTATCGAACGCGCGACCTTCCTGGTGGAAGTCCGACGTGCTAACCACAAGGCTATCACGGCCCCAATATATGTATAGACTAGTATAAGTATAGACTAGTTGATTTTGATATATTTTTGCAAAGGGATCAAGTATCCTCAGTCTCCCCTATAATAATTCGCTACATGATGAGAACATGGGAGCTCATAGAAATGTATGATATTTTATAGGGATGTAACGAAAAGTGATTTTGCCGAACAGCCGAATATCCAATATTCAGCTATTTCTTCCAGGCTGAAGCCGAATATTCGACACTTTCTTCTAGGCCGAAGCCGAATATTCAGCGGTCGAGTATTAAACTTTCTAGAAAATCGTTGTAATAGAAAGTAATTGTAAAATTTAAAATTATTCACAAACTCAAGCACCAATTCCCCACAGTCTATAATATGCGGTTTAATTCTGTTTGTTAAGAATCTAAAACTATTTAAAATTAATGCATTTTCTCTGTTGTTTTGAATGTAATAAAACCCACAAGTGGAATAGAAATGCTAGGTTTTTATGTAGTAAGCATTATCAATATTTTACTAATTATTTAATTCAAATTAAAGAACTAGTTAATATTTTTATTTTATGTTTTTCTTACATACCTATGTTTAAAACATCTATTAAAATTTCTTGCATTTAACTGGAATATATTTTCATTTTCAAAAACCCCAATGACATGCTGTCTAAATATTAATAATATATTCTAGGCTTTTCACATTTCTCTCCTACCCAATATTCACAATAAATCTGTCTACCCAAACAAAGTTTGACTTCCAATTTGTTAATAATAACAAAATAAATGTCTCATATTTTCCATCCTAATTAACTATTGACAGCTTTTGGGAGAAAATGCTAACTGCAAAATACAATATTACAACTTTAAAATCTTTTTGCTGTGTCAAGCTAAAACAAGGTTTAAAAAAAAATGAAATTATTTCTAAATTATTTTTATTCATTAAAAATATATACTAATGTATGCTTTTTCAATAATTATAATACACTTTTAAATGTTTAAAATGTACTAACTTCTTTATTTATTTACATTTCTACTGCAGCAGAACTATTCGGCCGAATAGTCTATCAATATTTTGACCAGACCGAATGTTTGGCCAGAGGGCTGAATACCGAATAAGGTAGATTATTCGTTACATCCCTAATATTTTATTTGAACTATTTTGCTTATATAAAAGCAAGAATTTTGCTTATCTGAAGCATTTAGCTTATATGTTGTTCTTTCAAATAACTAAGACACAAATAGTTTCTTTAGTTATTTGAAAAAAAAAAAAAAAAAAAAAAAAAAAAAAAAAAACGACCTTCTTTTTTCATTAAACTGAATACAATGCTATTTCTACAAATACAAGTTTCTGAATTTTTTTAGAAATTTTTTAACTTACTATTGTCAGATTTTTTTAAAAAGAAAGAAATCGTACCAATGCAATAAAAGAATGCGCCCATTCTTGATAGGTACATAAATATTTTTGATTTGTCCTCATAAGATTACTTTTATGACTTTTCTTTTTTTTTTTAAAGTCGAAGGACATTTCTTAAGTGCAGTTCGCGTTTTGGGCAGTCTTTAGACTTTTCAAAAATTATAAGGATTCCTTTCATTTGTGATAAACATTTTCAGTTTGTTTGTAATTGCTACATACCTCCGTGATTGATATGACACAAAAAAATCCATGTGGACCAAGATCAGATTTCTATAAAAAGTCTAGAAAAGTGTACTGTATATTTTTATATCACATAGTACAAATTACACAATAAAAGCTACTGCTTTAATTGGAGAAGTATATATGAAGCGTTGATGACATTAATAACATTTATGTACACAAGTTTCAAACTTGCTACTCCAAAAACATGCCTTAGATTCATCCGAATAAGCCAAATTATGAGTACTTTTTTCAACATTGATAAAAATAATTTATTTTCAGAATATCGTTTTCACTGAAGGTGGCTCTCTGTCCAATTACAACACCTCTCTGAAGAGGTACGATCGTTGGAGATCTGCCGTCTTTAGAAAATTCTAATGGACCGTAGTGCATGATGGAACTATAGTCATAGCTTTGTTCTGCAGTATTGATGTCCTCAAAACTAAATTTGTCAAAATTAGCAGCTTTATCTGTTGAAAGAGATATCAAGAAATTAGATATCAGTATACTCAGAAACAAATAAATTACAGTACATCACATCTGTCTAAATGTTTAACATGTTATACAGCTTGTTCAAAGGAAAATGAGGCCGCGAAAATGCTTTACACGAATTTATTACTTACAATACACGTTCAAGAAGAAATGAACACTCTCAAGGTCGAATTACCAAAACTGGTGTCTTATTTTCAAGACTATAATGTACATAGACTATATTTTGTTGTTGCAAATACCACTTGGAAATCCAAGTTCTCCTCGCAGGATTTGAAGCACGCAAGGCAGCACCTTTCGTTTTCACCCCAAGGGTGGGAATACGACTCGTCTCATACACAAATAATGTACTCGGATGATACCAGATGGTGACACCACAAATGAGCCACCACCGTTTTTAGACCTAAGGTTGAAGGTGAGGAGCTGGAGAAAAATTCTTCAGCTTTCGATACCCTTGGAATAACGGTGCGTAATGGGGGGGGGGGGGGGTCTCCTCAAGGTGCGGACTGGGTAACGCTAAATCTCCACCAGTTTGCTTCCGGCGAATGTAAGGCTTTCTTTGTTGAGAGATTGCGGCACCAGGACAGTAAAGCAGGTAGGCAACACCCGCCATTCCGGTCCCGATGGAAGCTTATGGTTGTTAAGTGTCTGACAGTTTTTGGAAGGTTCGAAGGAAGATAACTGCGTTTCGTGACCTTCGGGGTAATCTATGAAGGCTTGAGATGCTATGGACAGTCGGACGTAGTTAGCAATAAGTACCCTTGGAACAGCCTCAGAGGAGTTTATGTGCCCTCAAGTATACATGAGAGGTCTTCAGTGGGTCAGGTATCAAACCCCAGTCCCGCCGGTCCGAAGCTCGATATCATATCCACTAGGCTACCACTGCCCTAAACCATATTTTATAAGACGTCAACAAAGTAGAAGTTTGTGTGTACTCGTATGTTTAAGTAAAAACACGTTGCAATGTAAACAACACTATGTGTCATAAGTACCTAGTGGGACGTTGTGAACAGTTCATCAGTTTATGGGGAATGAAGCCAATCATTTGTGAATACACACATTGTCTCTTTCCACATCCTCGCAATATTGGTTAAAACAAATATGCCATTGCTTCACACGCGCCTAAATACCAATTTGAAGAAAATCTTTGAGTCTTGTAAAGAAAGAGCATTCTTTAACGACTGTTTGGGCTTCATTGTTGTTTGCAAAATTGGAGTTCCTTGCTTTCTTCAATGTTTACGGTGATTAGATGTAATTGCAAAAAATGTTATAAACCAATAACTGTTTTTATCTTGTATAAACTGTTGAAATCTATCTTACAAACGGCGTTTACGATGTATGTGTGTTCTTGTATTTTAATCGGTAAAGGCCCAAGCAATTTTACTTCATTTACTCATTGTAGTATCGACTACATTCATTTATCAATTGTACGAGTATTGTAACTATCAAAGGTTGATATTTTAACTGGAGGAAAAAAACTGGAACAATTATTAGATTTAGGAGCATTAGTGATTAAAAAAAAAAAAAAAACCTGAGAGGCGTCAATTACTTATATTATAACTGCAAAGGAAGTTTCCTCTTTTGCGTGGTCTTCACCGTGTGTGTGTGAGTGCGTGTTTTGTTATAGCAATTTTTTTAATGATCAGAAGCTGGTGGATTAGCTATCTTCGGACAGGTGTTTTGCTTACCTTACGTTTTTTTTAAAATAAGCATATCCGATTCAGAGCAGAATTAACATTGGTCTCATGTTGTTTATTTTCGACTATGTATGTTCTGACACACCACGTTCACAATACTAAACATCAGCTGTAAGAGAAGTGTGTTAAAATGATGTTTTTACAGCACGTAGTCAAATTTAGAAATTTCTAAGACTGAAATTTAACGAGTTCTAACAGTTTGACTATTGACATACAGTGCGGAAGCAAAAAAAGTTTGCTCTAATCCAGTGATACTTTTTGTCTTTTAAAGGTTAGGAGCTTCAAGAAATTTGGACAGAATATGATTCAATCGATGATTATCACAGAATTTACTAAACATTCGTGGTTGGACTTAAACACTTTCTAAAATGATTTAGGAAATAATAAAATGAATAAATGGAATAATCGACTCATAGTTTTCGTTTCTTCATCACAAAAATAAATAACGTTATAAAATGTTTCCAATCAAAAATTTTGGTTTCATTAACAACACGTAGTTTAACTATGTACATGAATGGACCAAAATTGTAAGAGTTTGATCTACTTTTTCAACCTATTTTCCCGTAAATTGGCTTAATGTATCGTTAAAATATTGTTAAAAATGAAGGAAAGTCAAAAAGAAGTGAAGTAACTAAATAAAGATTGAAAAATAAAAAATCTGAAAGTAAGGTTTTGATCTGGGGAAAATGTGTGTCAGTTGGACTGACCCCCCAATAACTTTTAAGGGAATTGTTCTAATTGAAAGATTTTTTTTTGCATTTAAAATTATTATATGTATAAATTACAAAGTCTTAGAACTTATTTATCAATCTGATCTAGAAGTTAATACTTGGAATTTAAGTGAGGTAGAACAACATAACAATGTATGATAGATATAAAGTAAGACATAAAAAGGGAGAAAATATTTTGAATTTCAAATTAGGAAGCAGAATCACCCAGTACAGCCGAAATCATCGGTAAATCAGCAATACTACACTGTTTTAATGAATTGAGGAATTTCTTTCCTCTATATTTCTTTACATTAGGTATTCATATTTTATTAAATGCATTAATTTTGAAATCATCAGATAAATAAATAATTTTGTTATTACCCTCCATAATGTTATTATACATAATTCGAACATATTCGTCTCTGTCTGGTCTGTTCTGTTCGTGTAAAAATCCCAACACATGCATCAGTTCATGGATGATGGTTCCTTTATCGAGACAGACTTCCGGAAGTAATACTCTGTTTACTTCATTTTCAAGACGACCAATGAGAGCAAAACACCTGCAACGAATCATAAGTTTTTAAGATTCTTTGAATATACTTTAGACCAGCGGTCGGCAACGTAAATTGACTGAAGATCTAGTTTCCAAGTTCGGTGAAAACCAAGATCGACTCGGAGGACCAGGGGGAGATTATACACTATTAATAGGGCATTTTGAGATTGCACCTGTCTTCAAATTGTAGGTTAATTCTTGTCAGAACAAGTTCTGATGCTTATAAAACATCTACTTTAAAATTTCTAAAATAATGGTTTGCTAACATCGTTAACTCGCATCAAAACAATACAAATATATTATTCCTTTCGAATTTGATAAAAAAACCCTTAGCTTTTGTCTTGTTTTTTAATTAAAACACACATATGAAATGTAGTTACATCCTTGAATTAACTCTCACCAAGAACATAGTTAAAGTGACGACTGACATTCCGATATTATTGGAAGTTTTTTTTAGGTTCGGTGAATGGTCTGACAAACTAATAAACATTTTCTGAAGGGAAAAATAATAATAAACTCGCGATCCAATTCAAAAGTTATTTTATTTTTTTTTAAACTATAAACTGTCCACAATGCTGTCGCGATCGACAACTAAAAAGGGCTGGCGATCGACCGGTCGATCGCGATCGACGGATTGCCGTCCACTGCTTTAGACATTGCTTGATTACATTCTTCTCGATTTTAATGTAAGTTTGATTCCCTTACAATTTTTTTTTAAAATGATCAGTTTGAATACTGTAACGTAAAACCAAAACAGTGTTCGTAATATTGTTGAAGTGTTATTCTTATGAAACAAAAATTTCTTTCATCTTCCAATGCTGTCTAAATTTAAATTGTCGGTTTTTGTGCATTAAAAAATAATAAATAAAAAAAGCATTCAGAGAACAAAAAACATTTTCAGCATGAATAATCAAAACAGTAGAACATCCGATTAGAGACCAAGAGGTTTTGAGTTCAAGTCGAGGCACCTCAGGTGTAGCTTTGAGGAATGTACCATCTTTATGATGTGCCTGGCAGAAGCTTCTTTGGTTCACTCTTACTAAATAATAAACCACTCCTTAGAAGGCTTCTAGAAAAATAATCCATAATGAACTAAGCGAAACAAAATTAAAGAATTAATTTACCATTAACTTGGAAGGATACGATTGGAAGAAGGGCTCTGAAGAGCATTAACAACCATGCCTGCGCGGGAGTTGAACCAGAGCCCCTGACGTGTTAGCCTGATACTCTACCGCCTATGCCATCGGGCAGTTACAAGAACTTCCCGAGAAATTGGCAAAAATTCAAATGTTTTGGCACGTCTACGTAATGAATAGTAGATCTGTGTCAAAAAACTATTTGCAAGAAAAGTTAATAAAACTAGATTTTTTTAACTGTAATGCTTACTATTAACTAATTAAAATGAAATCGAAAGTAAATCGCAATAGAAATGATCAACAAAAGTGGATGCAAAATGTCGTAAATAGGTGTTAACAACATTTTACTTGGGGTATAGAGTTTTAAATAGCATATATCACAGAAAATCCAGACAAAATATTTTAAACTTCTTTTCTGAATGAACAATGAAAATAGTCGTGATTGCAGTATGTTATGAATAAAAATATGAGGAATTTTGAATGAGAATATGAGGTTTTGAATAAATAACTGGGACAAGTTCAAAAGTTTTTCAAGACGCAGAGATAGTAAAATGGACATTTTTTTATTGATAGAAAATGACGAGAAAATTATTTTGGTTGCATGTTTAGTTGATTTTTATAAAAGAAAAAGCGCATATGAAGTTATCAAAATTTAAAAATTTCATTCAAAGGGGTCTTTTGTATGTGAAAATGTTTTTCTATTATTAAGCAGGTATTAGCAAATAGAAATATATTTCACATTGTATCTTAACGAAGTTATACATGTGGAGCAGGGAAACACCTCAACCCTTCTCTACAATCTGACCACGAGCGCCCTCACAGCGAGAACGCCGGAGAGAGGTTAGAGACGAGAAAGCGAGAGAGACGTGCAGCTTTCCACTTAGACGTAACCCTTAATTTTAGAAGTGTTTTCAGCCACCTTGACGCGGCTAAAATGTTTATTTGTTTCTACGTGTTAATGTGAATGTTTTAACTGTCCTGTCTTCGTCAATAAACCTGTGTTCGTCTTAAAAGACTGATTGATTCTTGGATAACGGAAGGGACTACACCTAACATACATAAAAAGATAAATTGTACAGAAATTGTGCAAACGAAAATAGCAAAGACAGAGTTTTCTAATTTACATCGCAAGAATATTTTCTTCAAATTTACATTGAGAGGATACTTTTCTCAAATTCAAAGCAATACATTACAAATTCATAGGAAAAGCAGAAATATGCTGAAAGATGCATAAATTCATTTTTTTAAAGAATTGCGTGGCACATGTGATGAATTATATTTATGTCAAACACATTCCATTTTGAAAAATACCGTGTTATAAAACCGTTCCATTTTAAAATTTCTTCATGCATTTTACAGTGATTTTTTTATAACGCTGACAGTAAGCGTCTGTTCATGGAATGCTTACAACATACGAAACTATAGTCATGTGCAAACAATTTTAGTTTCATGAAGTGCAAAAAATTGTGAAATCGAGAAAAAAGCAAATATTTGCGCCTACATCACATTTGTAACTATTTTGCGAATGCCAAAGAATTACATTTCGCTACAGATCCAGGCACTGTTACGTTCGGTTGTTTTCGCATCACTCTCAAAACTGCCGAGTTTACTCAATTCTCTGTGGAAATGGAAAATACGTTGAATATTATTTGCTTTTAACTTTAGATTGGTTATCTTTCGATGCAGATTTTGATACATTTGCTGGTTTCAGATAACAGACGTGAAAGAAATTATCGATTTATGTTTTAAAAATCACAATGACAGAAATTGTGAAAATCTTTGAAGTGCACTAAACTTCCACTATACGTCATCTTCTTTGTGCATCTCCCTCATTTTGAAAAGTCTTGATTAACACTAAACCTACCGACAGTTCTTGTATACCTATTCCTACCACGCTCGGTCCAATTGACCGGTAATTAAAAAAAATAATAATTAAATTAAAAAATTTAAAAAATAAACAATTTTTTCTTGGAAAAGGGAAAAAAACTAGAAGAGTGAAAAAAATAGTATATGTATATTCTAAGAATTGTCATATAGTTCGATAACGGTATTATAAGGTTTAAAGTGCGCAATTCTTATAAAAGTTTGAAAACGGTCAATTTGACCGGTACTTGATAGGATTAGTGTTAAAAGTGTAGAAAAACTAATTAAATTTAACTTTCCTTTATGCATCACTGATGCTGAGGTTTTTTTTTTTTTAATTTCAGTATTGCATCGGTATCATTTTTACCACTATTCCCTACCGCCTCCCTTTTTAAAAAATTTCGTCCTCTCAAAAGCTACATTTCTTCCCTTTCCTTAACAAAGATAACATAAATGTTTGAATTAGTCTAAAAAGGTATAATGTAAAAGAATAAAATAATAATAAAAAATATCTTTTCTTTTTAAATACTGCTTCAAAATATTCAAGTATTAAAACGATGCATAAATTATGAAGATTTTATTTTACTTTATATTTGAATCGTTTATTTCGAAAAGCTAACATCTCCGTTTTTAAAAAGAAAGATCTCCCAGCGTTAATTTATAAATTTTTATATCATAATTAATCAAAAACCGTTTTAATTTACCAATACTGCATTGATATTACCTACTAAAATAAAATAGTAAAACATCAGACCCGTAAAGTTTTCCAACTTTTCATAAACCATTTTCTTCTGTCTCCTGAAAAATATTTTGTTTTCAAGAGTTGTTACCTTTTCGAAATAAACGATTCATTTGTTGTCGCTACTAATACCACTTGGATATATAAGCTTTCCCCACAGAGCGATCAGGAGTTAGAGCAGACAAGGAGCGCCTTACGTTTTTTTTAATGAGCACCACAAGGGTGGAAGTACGACTTGGCTCAAGCCCAGCTTATGTACTCGGATGACACCAGATGGCGTCACCACAAGTACGCCATCTTCCTTTTTTGACCTGAAAGTGAAGGGAAGGGAAATTATCCATCCTTCGGTACCCTCGGAATTGCCTCGGGACTTTAGGGTCCAGACTTTACATGCACGTATATCGAAGTATACATGGTGGGTATCGAACACTCAACCCTCCGGTTGTAAATCCGACATCCTAACCACAAGGCCATCCAGGCCCTTATCTGTTTTATCTGTTAATATCATTAAATATTATTTATATCTGTTAATATCATTAAATATTATTTTATATCTGTTAATATCATTAAGTATTATTTTATATCTGTTAACATCATTAAATACGAGAAATCAAAGGAATTTATTTTTTGTTTAATCAAGTGGGGGCAGTCACAACAGTAATGAAATTGAAGTTACAAAATAGCAAATATCTTACCCTTCTCCAGGTTCAATAATAACATACGACATTTCATTTTCTCTAGGTGTAAAACGAATGCAGGTTTTGACGTGAAATTCATTCATGGCATCCAAAAGGAGCTCTTTATCCCTTTCCGCTATTACAAAAAAAAAAAAACTAAGTGTCAATAGAAATTAATATTTACAAGCATTCAGTACTTTCAATATTCAGTGCATTTGAATGTTTCTCGAAATCAGTTTTTCCCGTGAAGTACGAGAAACAGTAAATTAGATGTACATTTCTGAATTCAGACCACCACTTCAAAACAAACCTCAGTAGGCCGCCGGACCAGGGGGCAACCATTGTGCAAAATTTGTAGTTGATAAGGCAGCTGGCTTTTGCAATAAGTTTTCATTTAGAGCTTTCCCTATCGGCAAATGCATTGAAATAAACCGACTCAGGCTGTGCCTCAGAGTGGTTGTTTTATTTTCAAGTTGGTCTTTAACGGTTTCTTTATATTTATTGGCTCATATTTCTTAAAACATGCTGTCCATGCAATGCTTTCGAAACCTGTAAGGCTCTTCATTCTTGGTTTTAAATCAATACTGCTACCATCCACTGAAGAAGAAGCGGTTATCCTTATTGTTGCTCTGTTATTTTTTTTTAGAATTAGTTGCTTGTTGCTCTTCTTGCTCCTTTAATCTTTTTTTTTACATTCCCATTGCATCAAAAACCTTTTCATTTATTTTCTTACATCTTGCGTGTATGTGTGTGTGTGATATATATATATATATATATATATATGTATATAAAAAATGTATACACACACATACACACATATATATCTATATCTATACCTATATCTATCTATCTATTTATATAAGGTAAATCCGGTAGAGTTGGCGCACAATTGGAAAACATGATAAAAAAGGATGAAGACGCTAATTTTTTGCCAAACCTTTGGTGACTTTATTCCTTCCGTATGCATTTCCATCATTATTTTGTCGATACGCTGTAAATTGAAGTGACAGTTGGCATAAAACTAAGACACTTATTTTTCACTTTTCTCCTTCTAGGGCGGGTGAGATTGCGCTCATGGATGGTTTACATGTACGGGAAATGGTGTTCGATAATAAGTAAGTAGATTAGATTAATAATAACTGCAAGTAAATTTTCAAAATAGTTGAAAAAGCGTTTGCTTAAAAAGTATCTTGCAGTACTCAGATCACAATGAAAATCAGAGGAACAGTAATGAAAATTCAAACCCTTACGTTTCGAAAGCAAACAATAAAAGCGACGTTTTGACATACATTTTTCAGAGAAAGAAACTTATATTGCTCATTTGTGCTTTAAATTAACGTGAAATTTTATTTCTATTGCTAGTAGACACTGTGCTGTTCTGTCTATACAACTACTTGAAATCGCCGGTATACTCACACTTCCCCTTCCCCCAAAAATTCAAGTGCGGCGTCTCTCGGACCGCGCAATCTCACCAGTTTTACCTTATATATATATATATATATATATATAATATAACATAATTATAGATGCTATTATCCAGATTTGATTGGTTATTATGACTTCATCAATTTACACCTGGGGAAAACAATTTGTAAAGAAGAACCTAGCAGTAAAAACAGATCATTTTACCATAATTAAATATGCAGACAAATTAAAAAATTCTGTCAAATAGAGGTTCAGGGGTGTATGCAACATAACCTTATGCAGCACAATATGCAATAGGGTGGGCCGAAAAAACCTTTTTCTTTTTATTTCGAAGTTGTAATAGCGCGGAAAACGTCCGGTCGCGCAATGACCTCAATGCTATACGAGAACAGTACCTCTCAAAATGTCTCTCAAATCCCTGCGCCCTCTCCCGCAGTTACGGGATCTGCAAGTCGCTAGTTACACGACTGACATGCAGAATAGGGTGGGCCGAAAAAACTTTTTTTTTTATTTCGAAGTTGTACTAGCGCGGTAAACTATACAGAAAAAAAAAAAAAAATACCGCGGCGAATTATATCAAAAAAAAAAAAAGACAAAAAATCAAAATCGGTTGACATCTTCCGGTCGCGCATAGGACCTAAAATTTGACAAAATGTGAAAAAAACCTCATTTTTGCGATTTTTTTAAACATTTTCGAATCATATGTTTTCGTAATGTAATAGTGTGTAACGCCTTTAAATAGAGCTTAAAAACGTTGTGTTTTAATTTGGTTTAGACCAGTTGATATCTTCCGGTCGCGCATAAGCCCCAAAATTCGCCAAAATATTCAACATTTCACATTTTTACGCATTTTTGGTACTTGATAAATAATTATTATTTAAATGCAATAGCCGTAGCATTTTTTCAACACGAACTGATAATGAGGTATAAAAAAAAAAGCTGCCAGATGTTTGTTTACTGTTCTTAAATGTACTCAAATTTTTAACTTTGAAAACAAATTCTTGTTGCTCTTATTTTTTTCACAAAATTTGAGATTTGTTTGACTGTTTTTGTAACATTAAATGCCTGTATTTCCAATAATCTTAATTTTTTAAATACTTTTCACTTGAAGTTTAACACTGATATTTACCATACAAAAATTTAAATTCATAATAAGCATTTAATTGAACTAAAAAGTAATTGCACGTAATTAAAGCACAAATAAGCATTAAAATGCATTAGTATAATTACGTTCGATTATTTTTACAGTTTACATAAACTCATGGTGGCAGGTATCAATTAAAAATTTGTAGCTCTAGGTTGAAAACTAAATCTGAATGTCATATTTTTGTTAAATGTTATTCAAATTACTCAAATTTTTCATTTAAAAACAAATTCTTTGTTCTACTGAATTGCTTTTTTGACCAAATTTGATTTCCGTTGTTCTGTGATGTTGAACAGCCTTCATTTCTAACAATATTAATTAATAAATAATTCTTTTTTGAAATTTAACAGATATTTTTGACATTACTGTCATGCTTTATGTAATGATTGGTTCTGCATTTCAGTCGTGTAACTAGCGACTTGCAGATCCCGTAACTGGGGGAGAGGGCACAGGAATTTGAGAGACACATTTTTGGGTACTGTTCTCGTATAGCATTGGGGTCATTGCGCAACCGGAAGTTCTTAATTTATTCACACTATAATGAAATACAATTTTTTTATGTTCAAAACTAAAAATGCTGTAACTAGTACGTTAAAATGAAGTATATTAAAGATAGTAAAAAAAAAACTCGTAAAAATGTGAAATTTTCAATATTTTTGGGGCTTGTGCGCGACCGGAAGATATCAACTTATCTAAACCAAATTAAAACACATTGTTTTTAAGCTCTATTTGAAGACGTTACAAACTATTACTTTACGAAAACATCTAATTCAAAAATTTTTAAAAATATAGTGAAAATGAGATTTTTTTCATATTTTGTCAACTTTTAGGGCCTATGCGCGACCGGAAGATGTCAACCGATTTTGATAATTTTTTTTTTTATTTTTCTTTTCTATATAATTCGCAAGTTTTCCGAGCTATTTCAACTTCGAAATAAAAAAAAAAGGTTTTTTCGGCCCACCCTAATATGCAATTCATGTAGTGATGTAATCAAAGAAATTTTTGCTCGTCACTAAGCACATATACAACTAGCTCCAATTTATATAGGAATTTGTTAATAATTAGAAGGGGAAAATAACTTACTGTAACGATTTGAAAAAACATATGGAACAATTCCATTGTCCCAAAACGCTCCATTCCTATTAATTGTAATTCTTCCCTGCACCTAAAACATAAGTTTATTTGAGTTAACAATACACAAGGAGAAGAAAAGTGAATTAATTAAATGTATGCCAGAATACTGTCTTCCAAAAAAAAAAAAAAGTGAAAAGTGATTATTGGTGAGTTTTTTTTAAATTTGAAATTAACATTTTTATGTGCAATGTACAAAAACAAGTGTATGCAAGCGGTTTGGAGTTTCAAGAACCAGATTTTCCTACTTTCCTGTAAAGGTTAAAAAAAGTATAAAGAGAGGCTTATGTGTCGTAAAAATATCCTTAGAAAAAGATTTGAAAGTTGGGGTTTCAAACCGCTGAATAAAAGTTAAGAGAAATGAAAGAGTTTTATTTTTTACACAAAATAAAAACCGCAGCAGATTTTTTTACAGAAATTATTGTTGAGGTGAATTTTTTTTGTTTTTGTTTAATTTTTAAAATTAAAATTTTTTCTTTGGCAGAGCTTAAAAATTAGAACATTCTTTTTGGTGAATCAAAAAATTGCAGGCTTTATATATTCGGTCTACGTTAATAACCTTTTTGCAGTATTTTATAAAAACAAACTCTTTAGAGCAATTTCTAATTTGAAGTTGTTTTATATTTTTTCTCCCAAAATTATTTTATCTTTTTGGTGTAAACACTTTCTTTATATAAAAGAAAAAAAAAACGATAAAAGAGCACACCCACTTTGAATGACTGGCATCGAAAACTAATAATTTGTATGAAAAATTCCGTTTTGAAGTTGATTTTAAAAAGTCTAATTTAACTTTAAGTGAAAGAATTTAGTTTTTGTTTCATAAAAGCCTTAACTAAACGTCTATTAAATTTGCTTGTAATATTACTGCTTAGTGGCAACAAACTATTTTTAACAATGAGTTTTATATTAATTAATAATTTACTCAACAAAGAAATATCAAGCCAAGCCTTTACAATTAAAAGAAAAATACTTAATTTTCACCCATAGCGTTCTTTCTATAAAACAACTGTATTCATATCGATGTACGATATTTTAATCAAACGACCCTTTATTGATGAAAAAAACCCCCATTAAAATCGGTTCATTTAGTCAAAAGTTATGGATGAAAAAAAAAAGACTATATTTCCACCCATAACTTTTTTTCGAATTATCTGATATAGTCAAATCAAAGTACGGGACCTACAAGAGACTACCCTTGATAAATTAAAAAAAAAAAATTAAATCATCAAGATCAGTTTTTCCAGCGAGAAGTTATCGATGAGACTCCCCCTCCCCCCAAAAAAAACATACATTCAGTTTGAATCGATAATCCTCTTTGGGAAGTCGGTTAAAAAGAAAATCAAAATGAGGTAAAAATTTCATATTTAAAAAAATTTCTCCAAAGATAGACACACACTTAAAATGATTTTTTTTAAATTTAGGTAAAAAATTGTATCAATTTTATAAAATTTAAATATTAGAAAAAAGATAAGTTTGTGTAATTTTTGTCTATATATAATAATTAAAATAAATCATGTAATTACCATTCCGCTTTAATTTTTAAGATTTATTTTTTAAATTAACACATTTCTTGCACTTAATATCTAAGTAGAGATGTATACGAAAAAGTGTGTATCTTGAGTAAAATTTAAGACGTTTTAATAATTTTTGAGGTCAAAAATTAGGCGAAAACGGGAGAACACGGACATTAACTTCCCGAATTTTTAAAAATGTTTTATATGGGTATAACAGGGTCATACTAGACCCTTCGGCAAGTGTGACCTTAAAACATGAAATGTTGAAAAATATTATTATAACAAAATTCTTTTCCCTCATAATAAAAATGGTTTTAAACGCAAAGATTTTAGGTTTACGCGTGAGATATTTCAGAATTCAAGAACAAGTTCGCAGTTTGAGGTCTAACTTGAATAATATCAAAAAGGGGTTACACTTACTCCATTTCGCAATAATTCACATAATTCGAAAACAAGGAAGCTAGTTTTTCTCCCTATTAAAATGCCTCAAAACTTTGATGTCCTTTTAATTGTGCCCTCACTTACTTCTTTTTAAGAAATATTAAAGAGCTATACCTTTTAATGAAGTTTTTCTGTTCATTGAGATTAGCTTAATAAAAAAATACTTGAGCACCACGCATTGAGAAAGGTTTCTTTGAAGTAATTTGCTGTTAGCATATTAAAAATCCTAAAATTAGCTGTACCTACTTTACTTTTGCTTTTGTTCATTACATTTCACTCAATTATTTAATTAGAAGTGTGACAAAAAGTGAAGAATGCCTTAATGGGATAAAACATTTTTTTTCCCTTTTAGTTAAATATAGAGCAACTAATTCAATTCTGTTCGCCCATTAGCTGTTCTTTTTACGAGATAGAATTACGATCGTTTTTAATGAAATAATGACAAAAAATTGCCTGAGTTTCTTCCATGATTCTTATTTTGATGTACTCAATTTCTTCCGCCGTATGACGTTGACGGATTTCCCTCACTCTTGGAATTGACTGGGTCGATTCATCTAAAAAACATGAAAAAATACATATTACAGGCAAACACCACTATAACGAACCCTTAATGGACCGACTTCGGAGATCACTATAGCCCAGGGTTCGCTACATCCCATTTTGAAAAAAAAGTGTTAAATGACTAAGATGCTTATTTTTCAAGCCTACTGAGCTATGTCACGCCAATCCATTTATTCTGTGATCAAACCTGTGATTCAATACAACGGTGACTTGCGATATATTAACTAATAGCGATGATTACTGATGATCAAAACTTCATCAAAAATATTGGTTTGTGCAAATAATGGCGTCAAAAGCATGGATTGGAAAATAAAATTTAAAATTCAAATTTTTAACTGAGCTGTTATAAACTCCTCGATTGTGAGAAGTGGGATAAGAAATGGTGAAGGTTCCATTTTTTACATTCCATGGAAAATTGATGTGAAGCATTGAAAGAAATGGTACTTGATAACGTGCGTGCTACAGTATTTTACTTCCTAGACGAGCCATGCCATACTCAATCTGGAAAGGATGCATTAAACTAGCCGCACGAGCATTCGTTACGGTTTGTGGTGCAAGAAAAAGAGATGGATTTATTAGATTCAGTTTGTTATGGTTGGATTTATGCTAGTATTAAACACCAAAGCTTAACATTGTTAACAGTTTAGCTAATTATACGTCACCCGCTAAGTTCTGTGCAATTGTTTGCAGTGTGGCTGCGGTTTGTAGTTTCGAAAGCGTAAATATTTACTTCGGAAGTCCTTCAGTAACAAGGTGTCACTTTTGTGAACTGTTACACGCTGGATTCACAATTTTATACTTCTCTATTTGAGGTTTTCACTCTATTATATAGAAAATGCATATTTTTGTTGTAAAATTGATGTTCTGAGAGAAGGCCCAAGTTATCTTTCACTACGTAAATAAATGTTGTGCACATATAAGAAATTAATGTGTATTAAAGCTAAAGCTTGCGCAGTGATACTTGTATTAAATTTTTCCAATTCTGCGGTGCATTATGATGCAGTTCAATTTTTACGCATTGTTGAGTAATTGCAAGCCGAGGGAAGCCCCTTTAGACATAGTGCATTAAAATACTGGTACAAGGTGTAAAAAAAGTGGTGTAAAAAAAGTCAGTTATTCCTCTCTGTTACATCAAATTTATTATGGTTTGGTTTTTACGAAAGTACTATATTTTTATTTAGTTTCGATGCAATAGCGCTCAATTTCAAGGCGTGAGTGGAAATTCAAGGTGTTATACATAATAAAATATACATACGAAAGTCAACTGTTCCGCATTTGTCTTTAACGTTCATCCAATTTTGATTATTTCACTCCACCATAACATATGAAGAGACACGGGGAAAAACGATCAAAATCCATTTTTTTTTCAAGTCGAGTTTTCAGTGCACAGAGATGTTATATTTAGAATGAATATGCGATGTCATTTAGGAAAGAAATATGCACACTACCAACCCATCGATTACGCTATCTTGTTAAAATTTTCATAATTTTCTTGTAGCACATTGAATGTCTGATAAGTAGTATATTATTTTGTCATTTATGATTGCGTTAAAATTTTTTCATTAAAATCAGAGCCTTAACATTATGTTACTTGGAAAAAAACATTACCAAAAGGTGCTTGCTTAGACACTATTATATCGTTGATTAAAATTTTTATACAAAAGAAAATATCATTAACTTTTAAATACTTCAATAAGAAATTTCGCAATACATTCAACTAATGTTTAGTTTTTTTTTTTTTTTTCAAAGCAATTATGGCGCTATTAACGAATGAAAAGCTTTAAATATTAGTAGCGCTGCAATAAAAAGTGATAATTCTTTGAAAAGTTTTCGAAAAAAATTATGGGGTAAAATCGATCGATTACGCTTCTGACTAGCAAATATGATCAAACTCCAGAAGTTGAAAATCTAAAAACGTATCCTGAGAAATTTAGAAATGTGTGACATTGAGTTTATAGTGAATACCAGTAGCTTATTACAGACAAAATGCATATGCGATGACATTTAGGCAGTGCAGACGACCCACCCATTGAAGGTTCTTTGACGAGCAAAAATGATCAACTTTCAGAAGTTGTAACTTTAAAAATGTAATGCTAAGAATTTAGCGAATTGGGACTATGATCGTTTTTCTCTGCGGGCCTTCACATATCGATGTATTATATAGTTCCTGACTGCAACTAAAAGAATGTTTCGATAAAGAAAATCATGCATTTACCTGGATTTAGTTCATTCTTTTCGTTTCCTATAACAATCATCACCTGAAAAGCAACAAAAATTAGACTCCCCAATCAAAAAAAAAGATATATATATTCCCATATTTTTAAAGCAGTGAGTAACAGTAGAAGTTCTTATCATTTTGATTTGGAACTATCTAGATGACCCATTATTTACCGGACTTGTGCTGAGTATGATATGTTATAGGGTAAAAATTAAAACGAAGTTTTAAATTTTCTTTATTTTTTTCACTTTCACGGCGAAATTAAAATATTTATTTTATAAAATTGGTATATATTTTTCTTGATGTAACTTCCTGATTCAAATGTATATCTTTTTTCTTTATCATACTTTTACTTTCGGACTCTTTATACTTTTCAGAGATTATTTACTAAATCATCATAGAAGAAAGAAGTCAACAAATTAGTTGATCCAGCTGCTTTCACTTATAGAAAAAAATACTATTTTTTCTTATATTTACGCTGTTCAATGCTTTATTTCGGTCTAATGGAAAATTTTGAATTACCAAATAAAACGCTTTGATTTCTTTCTTTATAATTTCAAAATTACACGCAGTCATGATTTAAAATTTATGAAAGCAATCACACAGGGTAAAATTTCCCATTTTTCGCTTGTTTAATTACAAAACCAACACAATTCAACAAAAATGAAATTTTTTTTTTTACAATTAATCTGAATAATTAGTGAATAGAAAGCAAAGCAATTTTTAACTCAAGTATTTGCGTGATATATTTTACGATCTCCTGAGTAAAAATAATTATCAAGTATTTTCAAGCCGTTATATTTATGTGAGCACTAGTAATTTTGAAAGTAATGCTTAAATAAAAAGAAAAAAAAAAACGCATGATGTAATGCTTTATTCAATTAAATGGTTGTTTTGTAATTTTACCCCATAATTTTTTTCGAAAACTTTTCAAAGAATTATCACTTTTTATTGCAGCGCTACTAATATTTAAAGCTTTTCATTCGTTAATAGCGCTATAATTGCTTTGGAAAGAAAAAAAAAAACTAAACATTAGTTGAATGTATTGCGAAATTTCTTATTGAAGTATTTAAAAGTTAATGATATTTTCTTTCGTATAAAAATTTTAATCAACGATATAATAGTGTCTAAGCAAGCACCTTTTGATAATGTTTTTTTCCAAGTAACATAATGTTAAGGCTCTGACTTTAATGAAAAAATTTTAACGCAATCATAAATGACAAAATAATATACTACTTATCAGACATTAAATGTGCTACAAGAAAATTATGAAAATTTTAACAAGATTTTTTTTCTTTTGAAGGGATGTTGTTTGATATGCATATTATCTATTCGATATTACACTATAAATTTTATGTGTTTTTTTTCCTATTTGAGCAATGAAACTACTGAGATTTTCCGTTACACATTTAAAAAAAATAAGGAATCAAGTGTTTAAAGTCTCTTTCATTAGCATGACAATTTTAGACAGATCTTTTTTTCTGCGTTAATTAATCCTTTGCACGCTGTTCTACTTTTGCGTCGTTCTTAGTTTTTAACTCTTAAAGTTTTAGGACATTTTTCAAGCAGCCTCTCTAGCTTAGCATATTCTGCCTTTTTGAAACTACCTGTTCGTTTAGCTAAAAACAGTTACTTCTTGGTTGTTAGTCAAGTCTTAAGATTTAGTGGTTGGCAGTTGCATCAATTACTTCCATGCTTTACGTGAATGCATTTTGGAAAATCTCTTTTTGATTAACTTTTTCTTTCGTTAAATGATGAGGTATACTGTTAAAAAAAATCGAACATTTAAAAAATATGATAGTACAACTAAAATGCATATTTATTAATTAGATATTTTTAATTAAATAGAAAAGAAGACGGAAATATCACCTAATAAATCATACTAAAATTTGCGTTTTAGACTGAAAATTTAAAATAATGTTGCGTTAAACTAATCTTGTCACAAATAAAATTTGAAAATTTTAAGATTTTTAATAGCGTTACTAATTTATAGCATTAAATGAAGCATTTTTAAAAGTACATACGTTAAAGTAACTCAGTTTAAAACAAGAATTCCGAATGAAGGTTTTTTCTTTCGGATAGAAAAACGAAAATCACACTTTTCTATCACTTGTTCTAAAGTATGTTCAGACATAAAAACTACAACAGAGTAATTCATAGTTTCAAGAAATATCTTGTTGGTAAAACAAACAAAAACACATCCAATATACCAGCGATTCTGCAGAATGTAAACCAAAATAGTGTCGAGTGATCGGTACAAGGGCTTTACGGTAAAATCCTTTAAATGTCTGAATTGTTTGTAGATTCATACATGCATTTTTTGGCATTTTAAGGACAAATGTCTGACAAAAGTTTTATACAGTGTTTCCAAAGATACATAAAACCAAATCTACCTACGCGAAAATAAATCTCTCTCGTCGTCTTCCTCCTAAAACAGGGTAATGGTAAAAATATTCAGTTGTTTGAATTTCTTTTGGGTGCCAATTTCTTTGAACAGTTGGGAATTGAGTGTCAAACTTTTATAGAGCTATATTATATGTTGAGATTTAAATAAGTATGGAGTAAACATAATAATATTATGGCATTTTGGTGTTTCACTTTGTATTGCTGGAAATTGTCTAACTTTTGTCAAACTCTTCTCATAAATGTTGCTTTTCTATCATGACTGTTTTTAGTTTTTCCTTTGAAAAATAAACTTATTTTTGGTGTAACTTCTTCACATATTTAAGGGCGTGTGAGTGTGTGTTGTTTTAATTTTTAGGAGGCAATTATGATAACAAAGGAAATTTACGCAGCTCTACTTAAACATTATACCTAAGTATCAACAAATAAAATTTCCAAAGAGACATAATGTGCATATAATGCAATTTAGAGCATCTAACTATATATTGAAACCAGTGTGCGCCTGGCTATCCGGACATCTCCTCTGAATAGTCCATCCGTCAGAGGTCGAGATAGGCATCACATATTAGGAATGTCGCGTGGAAGCCATTTCAGTCTCATCCCTCGATGTCTTTACTTAGAGGAAATATTGATTAAAATCTGTCCATGTTGATATGTTTCGGTCCAGATATCCAGGATTTTTATGGGCATACTTTCGAGTAGTTGCCAACTCCGCCCCCAATTGATCACCGTCTTCGGTCCGGTTTATTAAATTTATCACATTTATAACACACATCAGATAGAACACCGTAGACAGCTACTTTATTATGACTACACAAAATCTTGCAGGACAACGTTTCGTCCTGGGCTATGAAGGAGGTTACAGCTACGGGACCAACGCTAAAAAGAAACGCCGAAGAACTAGTCAAGTGATTTTTATTCGTCCGGAAGCTTGCTCAAGCAGATAAAATTAATTCAGTCGCCGTTGAGGAAAGCAAAGCAGTTCACTGCGATTTCCTTCTTCGAAAGATCACGTGATCTTCTAGTTATTCCCTTATTTTGGTTTTTGTTGGACGTAATTCATCAGGCTAACACCTATAAGTATGCAAAAGTGAGGAGCTCGCAGTTTGCTGTACAAGTATTGATTCTTTGATGAATCTATTCTTTCTAAACCATTTGATAACTGTAGTGATTGTGTTGCTTTGAGATGGACGTATTTCACAATTTCGTATCGAAAGTTCTGCACAGAGCACGCTGAGACGAGTAGATTGACTTTAGTTGAAGAGAAACAGTTTCTAATTTCAGAAACCTCAGGGACATTTACTACAAACTATTTTGCCTGTTCAAAGATGAATTACCACCAGTATTAGTTCGAACAACCAAGTGTATCGAAATACATAGGATTTATTTGATTATGAGTGAGAGTTTTTCAAGGTATCGAATGATTTTCCCAAAGAGTTGAATAGTCACCTGCGCATGCTTCTTTTCCTATTACCTACTAATATTGTATTCCGTCGCCAATTCTTAATTTCTGTTTACGTACAAGTGCAGCCAAAAACTCTTAAATTCGTTTATAGTTCAGTAAAACTGTTCTAATGTAAATGAAAGCCTACCTTTTATCTTCTGGTACTGAAAAAAAACAAAAAACAATTTGTTTTTTACTATTTTGTGCCGATTGTTGTTAGAAAGCGTGCTTGTTGAGTTGCCTTCAAAATTTCAATTTATGCTTTGGAAATGTTATTTTTCTACGAGATATTGTTAAAAGAAATAAACGAATAACTAAATTAAAGAACAAAATGAAATGAATAGGTTTTTATCAATAATTAAGCCATATGTATTGGGCCTAATTGGTTGCTTCTATTAGTTAATGAGACCAAGAAAAGTAATTAATTTTTAGCTATTGTAAAAAATAAATACAATGATACACACGTTTCATTATGTTACACAAAACAGTTAGACTTCGTCCTAATTAACTACAAATATCGATGAGCATGTTCTTTACAATTAAACGTTCACTAGGTCTAAATTTAGGAAATATTATTGAGACGCTATAGTGTTTTCAAACAATTTCTTTTCTTTTAAGATAACTAATTAGAATACATTTATTTTTTAAAAACTAGGAAAAAGTAAAAATAACTTTTTTAAGAACCAAATATATTTTTTTAAATTCTGCATTACATTAGCATAATAAAAGACGGATAGCTATTTTAATAACTCAAGAAAAAAAGTTATCCAAGCAAAATGGATGAATAAGTAAAGAAATCTTGGAAACGATATCTTCTTTAATTAAAAATAAACGAGACGCTGTGAACTTTCGTTGAGGCAATCTTCGAACGAAAAAATTTAAAGTTTGGAAGACACATTTTTTTTTTACCCTAAGCTCTGGAGTACATAATATTATTAAGAACAAGCAGGTTAAATAAGTGTTTAATCGAGATCAATGGGAAGAGCTCATTATATTATAGTGTTCATAGCATCACATAATTACTATAATGAGAGATTATAAGCCATAACGGGATAGTGTTCGATATTTTTGATTCGAGAGATTTTTAGATGGTTACTAGAAATTTTACGTGCTCGCAATCCCCGGAACTCTAAGCAGTTCTATTCGGCCTGTTTCGCGACCCGAGCTCGTTGCGCTCGCCCGCCAGATAGGACTACGTTCTTTTAGTACAATCATTGTTGAAGGAACATCTTCAGAAGGTACATCCTCATAAGTTGAAGGAACATATTTCTTTTCCTAAAAGGAAAAGCGTTTATAATGTTCCAGCGGATACTGTTGAAAGAACATCTTCAACAATATCCGCTGGCGCATAACAAACGATTTCCATTTTTTTACGAAAATAAATATAATTGAATAGGAATATTAATGACACTATACCTAGCTCCATTATGAGTATCTACGACGCATGGAAACCTACCCCCTACCCACCATCGAAATTGTATGTAAAATTACGAAGTAATATGCCCACTCGGAAATTTAAAGTAAAGCGAATCGTATCCTGATTACAAGATTCTAAATTCTAACAGCAATACATGTGTAAAAGGAACCTAAGAATTTTTTATATTTATTTTATAACTCTTGGTGACGGTATTTTATAACTCTTGGCAGGAAGAATTTAAGTACTCAACCCTTTATCGCAGTTTTTAAGATTTGTGAAAGAGAGCTTTCACGCCAAAGGCGACAAAGGCAAGAAACATGTCTTTTCTCATCTGCGCAACCGCAGAGCCTATTTTTGAAGGCGGAAATAAGTTCTGCGCTTGCGCAAATGTGGAAAAAATGTTTTTTTTTTTTTTTGTCTTTGTCGCTTTTGGTGTGAAAGCACCCTAAAGATGTTTTCGCAGTTAGCTATAACAAAATTGCTTTAAAGCTCAAAGAAATGTAAAATTTTCTTTGTCGAAAAAAACTTTAAAAGAAGGATGCATGACAAAAGATTTGTGCCAAGCGTCTCAGTTATTGAAATATCCCCAAAAGTGTTGCCACTCTAGATAGTTAACTGTAAAAGTAGTTTAAAGAAAGTAAATAAAAGAAAAACATGCTAATCGTGTCAGTTGTCAAAATGTGTCGTATGTTACTAAACGAGACAATTAAATATTTAAACGCGAGAACCGCTGAGGCGAACTCGCTTCTGATTGGCTGATGTTAGTAGCTGTTACGATTTCATTGGTTCCTGTTACACCATCATTAGAATTTTATGTATATAGATATTCATGCATGAATCGCATAAAATGTAATGTTGCAGAATTTCATTATTTGTTAGAGAAAATTGTTTGACAGATGTTTATTTAACTTTAAAGAATTTTGAGTTTCAAAGGTTTATTATTGTTCTATAAATAACGGCAGAAAATATATTTTTAACAGATAAGTAAATATTATCCAGTAAGTTTCAGTAAAAACTATTTCTCAAAAGAATAATAATTAAATGAATAAATAAACACAAAAAATACTTACATAAATGAAAAAATTTATGGTGATTAAAAAAGCCAACATTTTTTTGAGAGTGTTTTAATTTATTCAAACACGTCTTCTGTTTTGACAATCAACTTCGGATCTGTTTTATATGAAGTGATTACAAATAAATTTTAAAAAAGTAATGAACTGACACAACAATTTTCGTATTATGTTTCATTTGTTTCAGCTAACTAAGGCCTGCATTGAAATAGACAATAATACTAAACAATGAACGTAACAAGTGGAATGAATTTAATTGTTTGTTTTACATGATCGTAACTACAATTTTCACTAGAGTAGCTTTTATGTAATGGTTACAACAATTAAATGTTCGATTGGAACAGATCTACGGTTTCAAATTTCACCTGGCTTGTATTTTACAGGTAAATACCTAATTCTGAACATTTCGGGACCCGGTCGCAACGTACACAGCTTGCAGTCAGAAGTAAACAGACTTTACTCTTTGTTTGGTGTTCAATTTGCAAATTAAAAGTATTAAGTACCTAGGGGCAGTTCATAAATGATGTCACGCTATTTTTCCATATACTTGACCGCCTTTGTAGCAATATGTGACACTTCAGCAGACCCCCCTCCCCCCTTTGTCACATGTCACGCTATGTTGCATATTGCATGATGTCACACTTCTTGTTACCCCCCTCCCCTCCCCTTGTCACACTTTGTCACAATTTCACGAACCCCACTTCCCCCTCGAAGCGTGACATCATTTATGAATGGTCCCCTATCGTTTTTTTTAATGGATGTTGTTTTCCTTGTGGTACTCTTTAGTGAAAATTGAAGTTTCTTTCATAAGTTCCAAAATCGAATGTTAGTCAAAATCTTTACAAGATCTTCAGGAGGGGGGGGGGGGTCTCCTAGGATGTTCGGTGACCAAAAGTACTGCATGATCAGTACTGAAGGTGAAGGTGCATCACATACGACAACATACAGTGGACTACCAAATTAGTGTGGGCTGTCACGTATTTTCAGAATTCGACCTCGCTGCTTTTAAAGCTATCATAAGTGATTTAAAAAGACTAATTCTTTCGTTAACTAGTATACATTCTAATGTAAATATTAGATATTTAGTGTGAATACCTTTGAAATATAGAATACTTGATATCAGTAGGTCCAGTAGTTTAGCTCCCACATTTTTATGAAATTCCACACTTAGTTGGCTATTCATTTCATATAAGATTAGGTTTTCCTTAAAAATAAAGCTAAACGTGTGTCAAACTATGCTCTTAAAAAATCAGAGGACTTTATCAATTTCAAGTTTAAGGCTTTGTGCTTTGTTAGAATTTCAGAAAATTTCACCTGATTGTAAAAAGATTTTACTCCACGATATTACGAATTGTATTTTATGAAGTATTTGCAGTTTTCTGCAGTCTAATCTGATCAATCATTTATTTTGGTTTCCTGATTTGAGGTCAGTTTGTTGCCCAGTAGCTTTCTATGACAGCTGTTTTCCTGATTCCTATTTCGCGTAATGTCTATTGCATTAATTTTCTTTGGAACAAATCCGCAGCAAAACACAAAAGTTTTGTACAGTTGCTTTGCAGTTGTAAATAAGTGAAGGAAAATTCAATAATTAAGAATATTCTGTTGTCAAGTATGTAAATTGCAAGTACTTAAACCGCTGGTAAAATTTTTTTTTATGTTCCGCAAAAAAAAATTCGTAATTACTAGTTATTACTCTGTTCAGCACTTTAATTAATTTCTAGATTATATAGAATATTCAATGCATTAGTGCGATAGCATTTATGATCATACAGTGACAGTTTGGAACGCTAGTTTCATAGATAAGAAAAATGCAAAGTTAACCAAACTAATTTACACCATTTCTTATCCCCTCAAAGCTATGTTATAACTTTTCCCAGAATATTCGCAGCAGTAAATCATCCCTAATTGAGGCTAAATATTAATTTTTATTGCTTAACAATGATTGTGAAATATTTGAATAATTTCAATTAAATATTCCATCTTGAAATATTAGTTACAATGAGATAAAGAATCGTAGCATTTATAGAAGTAAGAGATTGAACATAAAAATGTTGATATTTTGTACGTTGCATGCAGTTTTTCAACTATCTTTCCTTGCAGCAAATAAGTGCCACAGGGAGAAAAGAAGAAAAAAATCCTTGTAGCAGAAATATGCCAAACTTTTCCTTAGAAGGCAATCGTTTTTGCTCCTGGTGAAATCGATTTTTTTCTTTATAGTAACATTTCTTCTTAAACTTCACTCACTGTATAAAAAAGATATTAGAGGTTTAGAAAATAAAAGGTTAAAAGATTGCCTGCAAGGTATTTTTCTGCAAATAGCAACTAAGTAATAAATTTTTCTTCTACTTGATATCAATTTTATTTCCTTTTTTTCCTTTAAAAACAAAACTTTCAAAAGCGAAAAGATTCTTTTCTTCTTTTTTTTTTCAGAATGAATTCAAAGAATTACATATCTTTCATACATATACATATATTGTATAGAAAAAGAAGAAGTAGAAAGAAAAAGCTGACATTAAAACTCAACGTAGAGTATATTTTGTTACTCTGTGTCACTCTTACAAACAATGGTTCTAAATACAATTGCGCTTGAAAGTCTCTGACAGCTTAGGAAAAGAGACAGTCTATTTAGCAGATCTTTTACATGAAGAGACACGAATTTTAGTATAGAAAGCTCGAGTTTTAAAATTTAGCTCAGAAGAAGTTATGTTGCCTTTTTTTTGGGGGCTGAACCTTCTAATAAATGTAGAAGAAAGTTCAATGCCCTTGATAGAAAAAAAAATTACTCCAGTAAAGTTTATTTCGCCAAATTTTGACAAAGTTTAAAAGAGAAGTCATTTTCGTAACACAAAAAAATAAAACTTAAGTTCTTACATATGTCCAAGATTCAAATGTTGTTAAGTTTCTGATTTTTTTGACGTGGTAGTTTAGACACTTTTATTTAGACCCTTTTATTTAGAACGGTGGGCCATTTGATTTTTAGTTATTACTTTTATTACGAAGTACAAAGATATCATAGGCAAAATTAGGCAATAGAGTTTTTATTGTATATCCTTTCTTTTACAGTGTATTTTTTCCTTTTGAGGCATTCGTTTTAGTTTGTTTACATTTTTTGGGGAACTTTCTTTTTTTCAAATTTAAATGCTATTCCGGATTTTGTCTGCTGAAGTATAAATATAATTAAAAATATTTTTTAATGCAATTACATTGAAAACAAGAAGGAGTAGCGGTGAAGTAAAAATTAAGAACTCACTTATGTAATATTTTCGTAATTTCTCGATTTTTGTATGTAGTATGTAATATGTGAAGGAGGTTGAGGCGAGTTGTCTACTTTTGAATTTTTAATTTTTTACTAGCAAAACAGGGGAAAAAACTAATGCAATTATAAAAACTATAAAAAAATCTTTAAACCTGTGTTGTAATTAATTTCCTTAACAACATTTGTTATGAATTCAAATAAAAATGTAAATATTACAAAAAAAAAATGTGTGTGCACAAAAAATCATTGTGCTTCTACTCCGATGTGCAATAAACCAAATTTTATTATTTATATTAAATTAATACAAATTAGGTTTTCTTTTCTGAAATTTCCCATCTTGCATTGCTTCAATCTAAAGAAAAAAACATACTGCAAACATTTTCATAAAATAAAATTACCAAAATTTAAAGGAAATGAAATTATACAAGAAACAAAATGAAACTAAAAAATTTTATTAAGGGAAAAAATGCTGTTAGAATTTGACAATGAGTTATTGAAAGACATATTTGAAAATTCATCCTTGAATTACTGGGGGACACATCTTGGTCAGGAAGAAACATGACATTGTAAGCCTGTCGTTTACAACAGTAATGGATACTGTTTTTGGAAATTCATATTGATGTTTAGTTAACTTTTCTCACATAGTAGCCTCTTTTATTATTTTACTTGATACTTATAAAAGTAAATGACATAACAAATAAATAAGTTCTGTAATACTTTTCATAAAATTAAAGATAATGGTTTCGATCGTATGTAGTAAGCAAGGACCGATGGTGGTGTCGATAATGTGAACAAAAAGCCGAGATCTGTACTTTTGAGATTTGCTTACTCTTGATAACAATTAAGAAACATTTAAACGAAAAATAAATAAATACAAATAACGCCGCAGTAACGAAAAAGTACCAATAAAAAAAAAAGGAAATGGTAGAATTTATTTAAAATACTGTTTCGAATCTTATACAACGTGACGCACGATAGATATAACAACTTAACTGACAAATTTGAATCAGAAAACAGACACAATCGCCAATAGTCTTTCCAATATTGGTGATGCGCTTCTTCAGATATTATCAACACTATGAATCGTTTCAGTTTATGATTTCCAAAATAGTAACAATTATAGAGCAGGGTTCGCGCTAGGCCGCGCGATTCCCGCAATATTTTTTGAAATCCCACTCAAAAAAAATTTTTTTTTGGGCATAAACTTTAAAAATCCCACTTAAAATTTTGGTCAAAGAGGAAAATCCCACCTTGTATTTTTCCCCAGTGTGAACCCTGTAGAGAGGCTTAACTCTTAATCCTCATAAAGTCTAATACCAGTATCATTCCACAATTTGGGCCTTGAGCCAGAAGGAAGTTTGTAAACGACCATTTCACGTAACATTTATTTGCTATTCTCAAGGATATGCCTCAAACTCTCGTCCAATACAGCGGATAGAACAAGACAGCACAATAGAATATTACAATACAAAGAAGGAAATACACCCAGGGGGAGGTGGGAATCGAACCCACGACTCTTTTACTGCGCGCAGGCAGGCAGCGGAAACTGGTACTAAGACCGCTCGGCCACTGAAGCCCCTAGAAGGAAGTGTTAACAGAAATAATTTTTGTTTTACTGAAGAGTTTTTGAAGACATTTTAAGCCGACAGTTTTTTACTGGCATTAAGTGATGGGAAAATTTAAAAAAAATAAGAGAATGTTATGTATTTTGTACCATCGAAAAAATCTTAAAATTGAAATGCAAAATATCTTATTGAATTTTTAAAATTAAATTTTAGAAAATATTACTTTTCTGAAAATGACTGAATATCGTGTCTTGTTCCGATCTGTCAATGGCTGTAGAGCTATCGCGCTAAAACAAACACATACTTTTAGATTGAAAGTTACACACAATGACGTACATTTTGTTAAGATTCCAATGATAAATTAAATATGACTGCAATTAATGTCATTAAAGTCCCGTAGATATTGTTTAAACTGCTTAGTCAATTTCATTTCCAAACTTTTTCTTCATTTTACTGAAATAGCTTAGCTTAATTGCTCGCAAAAAATTACTTTTTTTTTTTTTTACAAATATTTAATAATATTCTTATTCTGTTGGTACAGTGTCTTTTCTGATCTCAATCTTCACGTTGACTTCTTTAGGGCTCAATTGCATCCCAGAAGCTAACTCCACGGGAACCTAACAGGAAAAAAATGTAGGAAAATTAAGTATAATCAAACCGCATATTTTTTTTTAAAATAAAAGTCGGAAGAATTAAATTGATGAAACTTCACCAAATGATTTCACCAATACGGAAGCACAAATTTAAGTTAAACAGAAAATACTGAATATCAACAAATAAAACTGTTTTCATACAAATGACCAGAACATTTAACTAAGACATTATGTGAGTGAATATGTTACACACAACGTATTTCTTCTAACAGTTTGATTGACATTCTGCCTAATAAAAAACATCCCGCCCATTAAAATATATTAAAAAATTCTAGTTCCACATTTCACCAAAAAGAAAAAAAAATGGTGAAGTTTAGTTGCAACAAAAACATGTGGTACTAAAGTTGAGCAATTATAATGGTTCCTTGTTTCACATTCATGGTGAAACTAGGCGAAACTACACCATCATAATGGTTCAACTTAGTGCCGAATGTTGTTTGCAGCTAAATTTAACAATTTTTACCCTTTTTTTTTGGGGAAATGTGGAGATAGAATTTTTTAGTGTACTTATTCTGTCTTTAGCGATAATTTAATTTTGTTTCACAGTTCGTTTTAAGTATTCCAGAGACAATATATAGTAAAAAAAAATTTAAGTCATCACGCCATATTGGAAATTTTAACACAAAAAGGATAACATAGGCACACATTTCCTTAAACATATAATGCATAAAAATTTTATATACGAGTGGAAATATCTAGAGGAAGACGATATTCGGGGGGAGGGGGGGGGGGTCGTGCCTCAACGTTGTGTTTTCAAATTGTGGTTGGTAGCAGTTCTGTGCGCCATATTTGAAAAAAATAACGAATTCACCAAATAAATTTAAGTGAATGTGTGACAATAAATGGCATTTAAATCAACCTGCATTAGAGACATAAGTAGACATAGGTAGAGCCCCTTAAATTATGCAAATAAAACATAGCTCAGCATTGTCCGCATATTCTCCGATTTTCCGCATAGCTTTTATATTTCTTCCCAAAATAAAATTCTTTCCAGAAAACTATTTGTATTTTTCATGACAAGCAAATTTAGAAAGTATATTTTGAATTCATAGAATTGTATTAAAGCTAAACTTCTTGCTCATTTTCCTCAAAGACTAAATTTACTAAGTGTCGGACGTAAACATAAATTTATCCTTTAAAAATAATAATAATAAATAGATAAATGAAAAAAAATAATCGAAGCATTCATTTGTCTCCGTTTAAAGTAATATTCGGACAAGGTGAGAGTAACACTATCACAATCAATTCGGCAATAAAACAATACATTTACTGCAATTGCAGATTGCGCAGTATTTGCTATTTCTTTCTTTCTGATGGGGCTGCGTATGGTCATTAACCTTTGCAGACCTAGTGCGTACCCCGGTAATCGTCATCCATTTTTTTCAAGTAGCACCACTGTCGGTGGACATGCCGCACAATCATGCGACATGGGCGCAAACGATTTTCTGCATCTTGAAAATCCCCCGACTTGGGCCAGGTTCGAACCTGCGATCATGGGCCTACGAGACTTGCACCTTACCACTACGCCACCCTGTCGATAGATTGCGCAATGTGCGTTGTTTGATATTCCAAGTCAACATTGAATTGACACTGGACTATTAATATGTACACTATAGTGTCAGGTACAAAGAAGCGGGCACAAGCTTTCTCTATTCAAGGCGTTACGCTCTGTGACCTAATACCAGTACGCGTAAAAAAAACATAGGAGAAAAATGAAATGTATTAAGAAACGCGAACCCATATCAAAGTAAAGGAAGGAAAAATTAATAATTCAATAAATTTTTCAAGCAACACTGCTCTTAATTTTGTACTTGTACCCTTAATTAATTTTTGGTGAAGTTGTCAAAATGAAAGGAAACCTAAGAGAAAAGGCAGTAAATTTTTTCATGTCATTTGTATCTACTTACAAGTGAGAGAGTCCTAATTCTACTTTTAAGTACTTAAAAAAAGAACAGAAGTAGACTGCCGAAATTGGTTTGAGAACAAATTTAATATATTTCTGCAATCATTATGTACTTTTTTAAGAAAAAGTTTGAGTAATCGAAAAATAGTTTGAAAAAAAAGTGGGAGAATTCAAAAGTACTGTAAATTTTAAATAAATAGAAATAAAAGGTTTAATGCTATTTACATTGTTACTAACCATGAAAAAGTGCTGAAAAGTCTTGTACAAATAGAGCTCGAACGAAATCTAGCATTATTTTCATTCAAAAAAAAAAAAAAAAAAAAACTTGCAATATCAAATCGAAAAATATTTTACCATCCAAACATAAATATTCCACGCATTGTCAAAGTTTTGGCTTAAATTAATACTCTCGTGAATTATTTGTAGTTCGCTATTAAAAATAATTATTTGCACATCATATTTATCACCTGTTATAAAATACAGTTAACTCTCAGTTTTACGAACCTTTAATTTACTAACACTCATGATCACACATTTATCCATGTCAAAAAGTTTAACAGTCCCGAAATTTTAATGAAAAGAATGCTTTTTAATTTAACGAACTCTCGAATTTGCGAATATTTTTCGAGGTCCACAAGTGTTCGTAAAATCGAGCGTTAACTGTACATTCCACAATGACATTCTCAATAAAATGCATAAAACAAAATTTGATATTTAAATTGCTAACTTTATTTAAAAATATTAAAACGTATAACAACGCGTATTTTATTGTGCTTATAGAGTTTTCTTAGAATAAACGAATTGTTCATAATCAATAGAATTGTGTTCTCATACTTTTGTTTCCGCACATCGCATGAATCTGAAGTTCTTGATGGTAATGGCAAGGCAGAACTTGGCCGCCAAGAGGGAAAATCTCATTCCAACACAATTTCTAGGACCCATTCCAAATGGCATGTAAACGTATGGGTCTCTTTTTGCTCGTTCTTCCGGACTGAAGCTGAAACATGAATCAAATACGACAGTAAGTAGCCATCCTTGACATACAATTACGTTAAGTTTGTACAACATAATGTGCTCTTAATGCTGAAATACAGTAACTTTAGGGCAATTTAAATAAAAAATAAATAGATATCACAAATAAAAAATAAATAGCATAACTCAAGAGCACTGTAAGTTAAAATAAGCCATGTAGGCCTTAACATTTTATACTGTAATTAACGTTAAAGCTAACTGGCATATTTTTTGTTTGAATAATAAATGAAACAGTTCAGCCAGAAATAATCCCTGCCTAAACTGAAATTATTTTAGAAGAATACTGATATCGGCTTCACAACTGAAGTACGACTAAACTGCTATCTCTGATCTTTCATATATTTGGCATGATATTGTATGGTTTAGTTTCTCAAGAAAACTCCTTCCTTCTGATTTTTACTAATGTAAAAAAAGAAAAACTAAGTATACATGTACAATACTTATGATAACAATTTATTTCAACCTTTGAGATACGTAGGTTGCGGACTAAAGTACTTTATATTCTATAGAAATAAAAATAATTTCATTCAATCAAGGTAAGATGAAAACTGTCTATCTGAGAGTGCCGAAACTTTCCCGACTGGAGATGGTTAAGATTGTTTAAGTGGAAATGCTGAAAATCCTGAGGGATCCTGATCCTGAAATATGCCTACACACTCTGAGAAATAGAACTCTCAAATTCGACGATTATTCAACCGTCAAGTAAATTTCGTCATTTACAACAATTCTTTCCTTGCGCGATCACGTGACTTAAAAAAAAAAATTACTACACAAATTTCGCCAGTTTGACGAAAGGTTTACTCGGAGTATTTTTCACGAAGCCATTTCGTCGAATACGACGAAAGTTTCGTGAGATTTGAGCATGCGTTTCCGAGAGTGCAGCATTGAGATTAGTTGATCTTGATGCATAAGTTATTTGTACAAGTTAAAACATACATTGTAATTAAAAGAATTTAACTATGGCATCAACAATATTATACGCATGAGAAATTAGCAGAAAATACCAACAATTAATTGTTTATATTTATCCCAAAAAGAAGATTTACTTAAAAAATTACCGTTTTTTTTCTTAAAACAGAAGCAGTAGTTCAGTTAGAGCTGTTTTTTCACTTACCGATCGGGGTCAAATTTTTCTGGATCGGGGAAGTATTTTGGATCTTTGTGTAAAGCAAATGCAGGAATGGTTACAAGCATACCTTTCGGAATTTTAATGCCCATAACTCCCAGATCGTATTCTTCAGCAGCTACTCTTTCAATTCTATCTCGGGAAGAAACGTTTGATTTAGAATAAAACATGCCACTATGGACGAAAACTACATGTCATAATTAATTAGCTATTATTGTAATATATTGATAATTAAAATACTATGATTATGTTATAATGCTGACAGAATTTTTCTCACAACAAAGAGACGAAAATCAAAAGCACACCTCACGTTAACAATAACATAAAATCCTATCGAAGGTTGCAGAACGTCTTCTAAGTTATGCAAGAATGACTGATTAAAGTAAAATATTTGTTATTATTTGTACGGGAGATTAAAAATCTGTTATTCACGCAGTTCAGTTATTTAACATGTAACACGCAACTAACGTATTAAGACTTATTCTAAGAGAAAGAAAATAATTAAAAAATAAAAAATTATTATTTTAAAAGATGAAAACACATCGTAGTGAGGATTAGAATGTGCTCTATATACATATATTTTTCACGCTAGGAACACGTGAAAAAGTAAATATTTTTATGATTAAATATACAAAAATGAACGTTCAAATGAATGAAATAACAAAGCAATAAGAGTTGTAGCCATGTGTTTAGGGGCTACAAGGAACTCATTTTCAGTGAAAGAAAAATGAGCTTAAGAAACAAAGGCACCTGACAAATTCGGGCATCGACTGTAATGGCGATTGTATGGTACAGGAAGCAAATGTTCAAGGTTCCAAAGAATGCAAACATTATTGCAAATAAACGCTTCTCTGATTTCTTGAAATAATGGAAGACTACATTTTGGATTATTCTCATAAAAATAACATTCTACTAAAAGCTAACATAATGTAATATTTTTTTTCATTATTATTTATCGGTAAATTTTAATAAAAAATTATCGGCAATATCAATGCCGTCTGACAGTTTTAAAATTTATAATGATTTCATTTGCGCCAGTTGAAATGTTTTTTATGTTACGTGCAAAGTTACCCTTTCTCAGTTAATGTCAATATGTTAATGGTCTGCTTAAAAAAGGTATTAATTAAATCGCTTAAAACATAATAATGATAAAAAAATTTAAATATTTTTACCTTACAGATGGGGTGTATAATCTTAGTGTTTCAGAGATAACACAATCAAGATATTTCATGCTTTGTATAGCTTCATAAGTTATTTCTCCCTGAAAGAAAGAAGGAAATCATATTAAACTCCAAACGACATTTTTTTTTACTAAATCGGAAAGTTAGTAAAAAATTAGAAAAATAGGTTTTAGCTAATTTAGCCAATACATTTTTCTCCGTCATTTTTCTTAATTTAGAAATAGTAACATATAATTTAGAAAATGATATTAAAAGTAGATTTTAAACTATTAATTTAAAGCAAAAAAATTTAGAAAAATTCTCAAATATTTAGACACACTAAATAATAATAATTATAAGAAATAAATCTAATGATAAAAAATAAATGAAACACATAAAATCAGTCAATATGCAACTAAAAAAAAAGGAGTCGAAATTAAATTAAATGAAAAATGAAATTAATAATGATTGTAAGCAAATGTGCAATGATATTTAAAAAATGCATTGAAGCGTCTATAATTCAGAAACAAGCCATCATTTTAACTTACATTGGTTAAACTTAAAGTCTCCTTTATTTCCGAAAAGAGTTTCTCTTGTGCATCTGGATTGAGAGTCAACAGGTACGTCGCGAAGGATAGTGTGGTAGATGTTGTTTCGTATCCAGCGAGAAGAAAGACTATGCATTGAGCAATGAGTTCGTTATTTGATAAACCTGAAATAATAAAAATTCCAAAATTAAACATAATTAACGTTTCTCTATCCAATTTTTACAGATATATGATCTGCTTTACTTACTGAGTCTGATCCGTAGTATTTCATGTGTCCTAAAATGATCAGCCTTACTTCAAAATTTTATTTAAATAAAAACAAATATAGGTTTTCAAAATGTTTTGCAAATATGGATAGGAAACTCAAAACGTGTTTTCTTGCCTGATTCTGGTGACAGCTTGTGATTGATGACACAAAAATGATTTAGCAAAAATAGCATCTCGCAAGAGAGAAAAACAAGCGAAGATTCATTACCGGGTACATCGAGACAAAATACGATATCCAAACGCAATAAAATTGAGTCAGTTATTTGAGAAAATACACAAGTCAAATTTTTGGCGAAAATGAGTTTTCGTAAAAAAATCGATTGCTATGATGAAGACTCATTGTTTGATAGAGAAACCACATCAGTCCTGGGTGTATGAAACAGTCTGGAGGAAAAAGAATATTACATGTATTTGAGAGCCCTATAAGTCAGAGTGAGTTACACTGTTTCCACGCTAGGAACGCTAGTATACATGGATCGCGATATAAACAAACACAACCCAATGCATTCTGGGATATCTCAGAACCTAACCAATGTTTTCAGACAGACTCGGGAGCCTCCACGTGGTGCGGACTGGGTCATGCTAAATCTCCACCGCTCCGCTCCCGGCGAATGTTAGGCTCACTTTGTAGTGAGACTGCGTCACCGGGACGGTAGAGCAGGTAGGCAACGCTTGCCAGTCCGGTTCCTATGGCCGGTTAACCTATCTGATGAGAGTTTATAGGGAGTTCGAAGGAGGATTGCTCTGCAGCCTCACCCTGGTGTGGGGTAGTCTGTGAAACCTAACGGTACATGTAGTATGGCTGTAGTTGCGTTGGGTACCTCTCTTTCCTGATGAACTCAACTTCCCGCTTGCGCAGTTAAGATTTCCGTAGACAGCCGCGTTGCATTACGTCACAGATAATTATGTTTAACTTATTGCCCCAATTACTTTTGTATCCTTTATTTTAAGATAATTCATGCACTTAGCATCCAGTTATACCCAATTTTGCACACAAAAATATTTTTATCGCACCTTTTTATGTTAATTTGAGAAACCCCCAGAAGTCAACGAAATTTAAAATTCAATACAAATTCACGTATATGTAATCCAGGTTAATGAAGAATATGGACAGTGTATTTGACCTAGTACTAACGATTAAGACAGTAAAAATGTCCATCACAAGTCATTATCAAATTTTATTCATTTTTTTCTCAATTTTCTAAAAGTTGCTGAAGTGTGACTTATGGGGTTTCTCAAATAACTGATTCAGTTAGTATAAACAGTAGTGTAAATCTTTGTGAAAAGAAATAATCAGTTTCGGATGCTTCTAAAGTGGATGCAAGGGATGTAGAAAAGGAACTCTATTGTCTCATAATATTTTGTAATAAAATAAGCATTTAAATTTAAGCATGCGCTTAAAAATCATTTAATGCAACAAAATTCTTCTTTACACAAGGAAAATCATTTATAATATTTTTTTACTGGATATTATTTACGAACACCAATACAATTTCAAAAAAATGGAAATGCATTCTGATTTTTAGTTATAGGTTTAAAGAATTAACTTTTATTTACTTTTATTTTTGAAGGTTTTCAATACTTGCTCATCTTCATTTACGTTTCCGTAATTTTCTGTGAGATCCTCAGTTTGCTGTGATTCATGAACCTTCTTTTCTTCATTTTCTTTTACAGCACTCATCATTAATTGAAGAAAATCGTTTCGTACCTAAGATTATTATTCAATATATATATATATATATATATATATATATATATATAATGCATGTATAAAACTTTTAAATTTAATTAAAAATTAATATTCAAAACAGTGGGGAGACGTGGGTAAAAGTAAAATGGTAAAGTATGGTACTCTGTTTACATTGCCACCTATTCGATAATATTTTAACTAGGTACTTAACTATGCTGTACAACATGTAGTTGTTAATTCCAACACAAAATTGTGATTTCTAAGGTTAAGGTACATGACAATACAAACCATTTTCAAAATTAAATGCTCGTACTGTAATATTTTGTTTTAAATCAAAAATATTTTTTTATTTAAAATGCTCGTATTGTAATATTTTGCTTTAAATCAAAAAATATTTCAATCAAAAATATTTTTTTTTGCTCATATATAGTGATTAATGATCCCGTTGTTACTATTTTAAATAACAATCAAGACCCTGAAGTTCCGTTGCGTTGTAAATTTACTTCATGTTAGGCTTATTTTGATTTTAAATGTTTAGTACAGTAAAACATTTTATTTCAATTTGTTTTGTATTTGAGATGAAACAACAAAACTTTTAATCGATTGATTAATTTTGATTGAATATTATTGAATTTATTTCAGACCAATTGTTGTTGTTGTTGTTTTGAATGCTACTTGGATATCCGAGCTCCCAGTCGCAGAGCGACTAGGAATTAAGGCACTCAGGAGCGCCACAGCGGTGGAAGTACGACTTGGCTCATTATGTACTTGGATGACACCAGATGGTGCCACCACAAGTACGCCACTTTCCTTTTTTGACCTAAGAGTGAAGGGAAGGGAAAATCTCCGCTCTCTGGTATCCTCAGAACAGCCTCGGGACTTCAGGGTCCACGGATTTTACATACAAGTATCCCTAAGTGTACATGGTGAGTCTTCAGCGGTTCGGGTATCGAGCCCGAGATCCTCCGATCCGAAGCTCGACATCCTAACCACTAGGCAACCACGGCCTCAGTAATAATAATGGCAGAATGACAATAATAAAGTTCAAATAACTTAGCTCAAACTAAAAAAAAATGTATAGATAATTGATTTTAAGCAGACTAAACTTTATGAAAGGGAATTTAATCTAGGTTGATTTCAAACGTTTAATCCTTTAGCGGTTTGTAGAGCCAAATTTTCCCATTAAGGGCTTGCGTTAATGTAGCCAGGATGTTATTGATCGCATTTAACTTTTACCGGTTATGTCGTAATGGTTTGCATTCCACTTAAAATTGTAAGTCCTCAAGCGATTGTAGGGACTGCAAAGTATAATTGCAAGAAATTATAGTTGAAAGTTTTGGTTACAACATGGATTAATTTCTAAAAAAGAAAGGCAGAAGACCTATAGTCTTCATAATTTATACCCAAATAATCTGAATTCCGATAATTGTGTAAAAAATTACATAAAATTGAAAACAGAGCTGAGCGAGTGTCGTTAGAAAAATACTTAAAATATTACTTTGGCCCATACACGAGGCCAAAGTGATGAACTTCCCCTTTCATTTTAATGTACAAATTTACTGGGAAAAAAAAAGAAAAGAAAATAATGTTTGCACGCATAAAATACATAATGCTCTTTCTGTGTATTATTTTCAAAGTAAATTTCCAGTTCATTCGTTTTGCACAGTGTAATTTCTTTTTAACCGACTTCACAAAGGAAGGAGGTTATACGTTCATATTGTATGTATGTCGTTTTTTTTTGTTTTGTTTGTCCACTCAGAGCTTCTCACCGGATGAACCGATTCTCAAGATTTTTTTTAATCAAACAGGGGGGGTTTCCCATAGGTCCCGTACCTTCGTTTGACCCTGTTCGATAATTAGAAAAAAAGTTATGGGCAGAAAAATAGTCATTTCTTTGTTTTCTTATCCATAACTTTTGACTAAATGAATCGAGTTTGATGATTTCTTCTTTGATCGATAGAGGGTCGTCTAACTCAAATATTTCACAACAATTTGACTACATTTGTTTTTTAGGAAAATTGTTACGAATGAAAAATAAGTATTTTTTATTTTAATTAGAAAGGCTTGGCTAGATTTTTCTTTGTTGGGAAACTATTAATAAATATAAAAGTCATTGTTAAAAAAGTGTTTGTTGCATTGTGGTATAATATTAAAAGCAATTACAGCAAGAGTTTGACTGAAGGCTTCTCTGAGGCAAAAATTAAATCCAATCAGTTTGTTTGCTAAAATTGACTTCAAAGCCGAATTTATCATACAAGTGATTAGTTTTTAGTGCCATTCATTCAAAGAAGGTTTGCCCTTTGACATGGATTTTTTAAAAAAAAAAGTATTCATATAAAAAATGCGTTTACACTAAAAAGAATAAAATAAAATAATTTTTATAAAAAAATACAACCGACTTCAAATTATAAATTGCGCTAAAAAGTGAAAAATAAATTAATTCTTAAAACAACATCGATGCGACTTTTATACATAGTTTTAGAAGTCGGTGCAAAATTATCAATTTATTTACCATTACACCATTTGCTACTTCCTATTTTAACTGTTGCTAATTCTTCGAAAAAATATATATTTGTAATTGATTCATGATTACAAAAGATTTTATCTATCCTGATTTTGCACCGTCTTCTAAAACTATGTTTAAAAGTCGCATCGATGTTGTTTTAAGAATTAATTTATTTTTCACTTTTTAGCGCAATTTATAATTTGAAGTCGCTTCTATTTTTTTATAAAAATAATTTTATAATTATTTCACTTTACCCCACACTGCCCTACTTATAAACTTTTTCGGTGAGTAAAATTATATTAAGCTTAATGATGTTCATCTATTATCAGAGACAGTCAAGCGAAATAAATTAAACATAAAGAGTTTGGTGATGGGGGGAATGGCATCACTGGAACTGAAAGTGTTGATTAGGATGAACATTTACGTTAATATTCATAAAGCAGAAAATTAGCTGTCATTTCTGAGGATAAATTCCCCAGAAAAAAGATTTCCTATTTGCAAGTGAATGACAACATGTGTATAAATATGAGAGCAAAGTATGCAAGTATTTTAGTCCTATAATGCAATCTAGAAACATATTACACCAATGTTTTCTGAAAACTTTCCTAATTTGATTTAACGTTTTATGAAATCTCGTAATTACATTTTGCATTCCTTACTGAAATTTGTACGCCAAAACGTTATTTCCTTTATGTCCTTGTGTAATGCAGTTTAAACACAAGGCAATATGGGCACATTATGTAAAAATAGTCAAGATATATTTCTTAATATATTTTGTTGAAGCAGATGCAATTTAAATTCAATTTTCCTCCCGATGCATTTCGAGACTTGAAATTCTTAGAAAGGAGTTTTTTTGCGAGAGAGAAGAGGTATAAATGATTTTGTAAAACATTTTAAATGCAAGCCTAAGTTAAATATTTGATCTTATGCTAGTTTTTAAATATTCTGTTATTAAAACTTGCTTAAAGGTATGTCACCTTTAAATGTTCAGTGAAGGAAATATAAACACTTTTTAAATATCTATAAATGCTAAGGGAAATAAAAACTCATAACGTGACTTGAAAACAAACCTTTTTCAATTCCCCCCTCACACTAAATAACCTAAATTACTCATAAATTACGCGTATAATAAAGACGAAACTTTTTAAAGTGTAATGTGAACTATTAGTAGCATAAATTACTTATAAATACACTTAAATGAAAAACATGTTATTTTTAAGTATTGGAAAAACTTTACTTGTGATGCATTTTTCCGTTCTTCAATGATTTCAAGGACTAAATTCTTGAAGAATTTCATACCTTTCGGTGAAATCGCACTGAATCCAAGAAGCAGACACAGCCTATGGAAGAAAACTGGAAAAAGGGAATATATATTTTAAAGCCTCATACATATTTTTATAACCAAACATGGTAAGCTAAATATAACGTTAAATATTTTTTTTCCATCAATTCCCTTGAAAACCCTTTTTCTTTTATTTCTTTATTCGAAGGAAATGAAGTGCTATATTCGCGAAAAATTCTCCATTCAAATTTCAGCCTAAATTACCTTTTTATCATCTATGAATAAGTTTTTATTCTTTTTTCACGACATTCGTAGGTACGTACGTATACGTCACACGAATTGTTTTTTTAAATGGTTGGGTTTATCAATTCTGAACGCAATTTAAACTTTATAACTCAAAAAGTAATGTATAGATTAATGTTATATTAATATTTATATAAGATCTTTATTTTGCACCCGATTAATAACCTACAATGGAACGTTCACACTAACCTACACAGTTTCGCGAATCATCGTCATACTCATGTTTAGATCAATTTTTTGATTAGTGCAATAATTCGGATATGCTTAGTAATAGATGCTTAAATAATTCACACATAATGTGCATTGTACGTTTATGTATATGCAGTTGACCTGAGTTATCACGACATCGGTGGATACTTCGCATTTATGACGTTAAAATCGAGGTGACGTGAAAAAACGATGTAGATCTTATTTAGAGTTGCGAATCAAATTGAAAAATACTGTAATGCAGCAAAAATACTTTACTTGCCCGACAAAAGAACGTTTCCTCCAAATCCTTTTTGGTATCAGATTTTTTTTGCTAGTTGTTAATTACGTTTTCCGGTTTTGTGAAATCAGGGTAGTATTTAAAAAAAAATGTTCAAAGCTTTTGTAGCAGTAAGTAAAGTAAGGGTCTTCCGTATGCATTACTAACTTCTAGGCAATGCTTTCTTTCGTGATTGATCTGAGAGTCTATTATTTCTTGATTAATTTGACTAATTTCGTCAAAGTTTCACACGCACTCATTTTTTGCGGAACCATTAAATTTTAATGGTTAAATTCGTTGAGATCTAGGAATCTCATAGTAAGCAGAACATATTTTTTTCTTTCTGATGGGGCTGCGTGTGGTCCCTAACTTTTGCAGACCAAGTGCATTCCCCGGAAACCAGAATCCATTCTTTCAAGTAGCAAAACCATCGGCGGATGGCATTACCACTTGAGAATTTTGACACCGAGTTTCCCCCTAGATGGCGGCACCTGAGCTCTAAATGATACGAAACTGCACTAGGAATTCAATTTAGCCGAAAGTATCGAAGCCAAGCAGATACTCAAGGGGTCTTTAACGTGCCGCCTAATCATACGCCATGGGCGTTGACGATTTTCTGCATCTTGAAAATCCACCGACTTGGGCCAGGTTTGATTCTGCGAATTTCGGCGTACGAGGCCAGTGCCTTCCCACTACGCCACCCTGCCGGCTAAGCATTACATATTGCGGGAATAGAACGTTTCTAGTTACAACTACTGATGGATCAGGTGGGGATACTAACTTTAGAGCAATTATGACTTTTTTTTAAATTACGTTTTCAGAATGTTACCTGAAAAATGATGTAACGGTAAAGCAGGGTTAGTTGAGCAATTTCGCAGTTAAGCAGTAACAGCTTCTAAACGTTAAATCAAAACTGCTTGAAATGTGTTCTGTTAGACAGCTAATTTATTTCTTTCTGGTTAGAGAGCAGCAGTTCTTTCTATGAAAGAGGTCAAACACGCTCAACCTACCCCATAGGTGAGGTAATTTGAGAAACCGTATGGGGCAAGTTGAGCAAATTAGATAATCAAGCCATGGGATAATGTGAATGTTTACTCGATAAGTAATAAAACCTTTTTACTTGAATTATACCTTTATAGTTGTGTAATGATCAATTGCGTTTAAATATTAAAAAGATACATTAATGTGATGTAGGAAATATTAATCATTGTCGTCGTATTTTGTATTTGCAGAAAAAGAGATGCTAAAACCGAGGTCGTCATCGAAACTAGAACGTTAAAAGCGAGATGGTTTAACCTTCTAATGCCCAAGTTTTGTTATCGTCGTCCGCCTTGAAACCTAGTTGGGAATTAGAGGGTCAATCCCCTACGCTCTTCCCTTCCATTTACGGTGACAGGTATGTGCGAGACCACGGATTGGCGAAACCTGTGGTGAACCAAATTGGCTTTTAATAACTCAGTAACTCCACCTTCATATTGACGGATTGGTGGTTTGTACAGTGTCAGTAAAGGTACCAATCAGTCAACATGAGGATGGGTTAACCCTGTAATGCCCAATTTTTTTTTCGTCGTCCGCCTTGAGGCGGAGTTGGAAATTAGAGAGTTAATGGCTCTCCGCTGGAACCTGCAATTTATTGACGCTAAAACCGATGTGACGTTAAAAGCGAATTCGTCTGTGCATATTTATATCGTCAGCCATCTCACGAATATGATCGTATTTCAAAAATTCAAATCTTGCGATAAGTCGCCGTATGACATCGACTCCCCATTTCTAAAAAACATATTGTTACGCTTTACGTCACGTCACATACAGGCCTACGCGCACGCTCACTCACACATACACACATATATTGTTTAAAGTAAAGAAAATTTAAACTTACAGAAAATGATCAATCTAAAGTTTAGACCTTGTAAGAAAGAACGCGCTGCTGTCACAAACTTGTTATTTGGATCGCTGTAGGAGTCAAGCTTGGTAGAGAAAGCAGAGCTCGCTATGAGGTCCATGACAAAAGCCCCATAAATTCTGAGAGCGAAAAGCATTCACTTTTATCCATTAAGAAAGTTTAATGCATGAAAATTATAGCTAGGACATATAAAAATGGCATAAACAGAATCTTGAACAATATCTGGAATCTATTAACTTTGAGTGCCGTTACTCTTTAAGTAATGCCAATCAAAGAAATTGTAAGAATATTTTTTTTACAACAACGAAATTGGTATCTTCATTTGAAGTAAATATGTACTTCTATATAAATTTGCTTAAAAAACAACTGAACTGATTTCAATTCATTACTAATGTGCCGTCCATACAATAGAAAATTTACAATGTTGTAAGGAACAATATTTCAACTCTGCCGTGGTAGTCTAGTGGTCAAGATAATGATTTAATGGATAAGAGGGTTTCGGGTTCGATACCCGACCTGTTAAAGACCTACTTTGTACTATTGGGGTTACGTGCACGTAAAATCAGTATACCGTGAAGTCTCAAGGCAGTTCCTAGGGTGTCGGAAGCTAGAGAAAATTTCTCTCACCTTCATCCCCATGTCTAAAAAGGGAAGGGAGGTAGTTGTGTTGGCGCCATCTGAACGCCAACACGTAACACGCTACAGTGTGTTAATGCTGGTCGCCAATCAAGTACCGTTGACAAATGGTCAATAATTTCCGTTGCTGTGAAAAGCACAAATGCCAAGTACCATATTGGAAATTACAACATATTTCAATGGACACTGTGTCGGAGTGATAAGGAAATTTTTTTTCATTGCAATGAAAGGTGCTAATGTGGTGGATGAGACTAAAATAACTTAAATATATATCTTACAAAGAATAATCAAGAATCTATTGGCAAAATGCATGCACAAGGAACCTACAAAAATGCATTCACAGGAAACTCACGTACAATTCACAACAACGAAGTAAAATTTTTGCTCTATTATTATAAATACAAAACTTTAAAAATTCTTGACACAAAAATTTTCCTTCAATTAAAATGGAACATTAATTTAACAAGAAAAAACCCAGAGAGCAAGTGTAATTACTTATGAAGTTAACTAAACAATAAGTAAGTAAATAAACAAATAGTAAAAACAAAATGATATTAAACAACGCACAATGAGCCTACTTTTGCACATAAGTTTTCTCAATCATCGTAAAAAAAAATTAATAATAATGGCTATATATATAATCACCGTAAGATTATGAGATTATCACATTTCTAAAAATTGTTGATGAATAATGTTTATGAAGTTTTATTATTTTCTTAAAACAAAGATGCATAATGTGAAGAAAAAGTGTTTATCTTCACATTTAGAAAAATGGCAACAATAATAAAAAATCATTTTCATAATTTCCATTCAAGAACTGAATTAATATTTAGTGTAACAATTGAAAAATTATTGTTGTAATTATTCGCCTACTCTTGAAATCTCAATTAGTTCAGTACGTATAATTTTTTCAGGGAAGTAACATTTTAAAATTAAAAACTCCTGTAAAATAGGACGTGAAAATGTACATACACTTTTACATCCACTGGTTCTCCTGATTTCGCGTATTTCTTGAAATTATTCACGCAGCTTTCAGAACAATCAATGAAAATACTGAACATCTGAAAGTAAAAATTTTTTAAATGAATAAGCAAAACTATTTTGAGGAATATTTACTAACAAAAAAAAAAAAAAAAAAAAGAAAATATGAAATATGAATGTAACAAAATTCATACACACACACACACAAAAGCATTATGTTAATTCTTAAAAGTATTATGTTATTAAAAAAATATGCATGAATAGTAAGAGCTTTAATTTAATGTGAGACGTAGGCAGTTTTAATTTTTTTAAACTCTCGTGAAGTTATTTAAACGCCAAAATAAGTACTTATCTATCTATCGAGGTATTTTTTAAATTCCTTTTTAACAATCTACTTACCTATTTATCTATGATGATGCTTGTACGTTACGTCTAAATTCTGCGAGTTATAGACCTCTTAGACGTTTTCAGTTCCTACATTTTCCTGTTGTCAGCATTATTTATTTCTAGATGTTTAAAGAAAGCACTAGAATTTATGAGTTACGACAGTCAGAAAGGAAATTTTGAAACTATGCTTTGTTATGTCATTTGAGAAATGATTTTAGGCTAATAATGTTAGAAATAATTTACCACCCAAGTTTCTCCTCGCACGAAATGTATACACAAAGATTTTCCTTAATCATACAAACAGTTCAGGACGTTATTCATCGTTTCGTAATATATTTCAAATTGGATGCATTTTGCTGTTCTTGATTTTTCAGACTTCTTTGATATTTTAGTTAAAAAAACTATACGGAGAACCACATGTTGATGATGTTTTTTAATGAAGATGAAGTGAATGTATTTCAATGTATTAATAGACAGGCACAAATTAATGATTATGATTCTGATTCTAACGTATTCAGTTCTTGTTTCACAATATCTCGTTTTGAAGAAAAAAAAAAAAGAAAGCAAACAAGCAGAAATACATAGCTCGTGAAAGTGGTAATATTGAAATCTAGAGCCATTTGTACCATCAAAATCATGTTTCCATCCCGAGTTTAGAAATATTACATACTGCTTCTAAACAAATTGAAATGGAAACCTGTGTTTTGGTTTCATAAATGCAGCGAAGTCGAAAAAACATCATAAATACGAAAAAAAAGGGGGGGGGGGGAGAAAGCTAAATGAATTGTACGATTCATAGAGGTTGTAAGTTGATACTCATAGAGATGTTAAGAATTGTTGTGCGATGATTTTTTAAAGGCAATAATAGCATTTTTTTTCAACAACTTACGTGAATTACATATTAATTTTTGCATACAGCTCTGGTCCTCAGCTACTATTTTTTATTAATGTACAATTTTGTGACGAAAATTTCATTATATGAGGAATCAATGCCTTAAAATGTATCATCAGATATTTTGTGCCAACATTTTTTCCTTCATAAGAGCTATTCGTTATGACTGACCTGTTTGAAGCATCTTTATATAAAAGCACTTGCCAAAGAAAACTATTCGTAATCTATCTGGTCATTCTACCTCACAGATTTTTTTCTTTTTCTTCGGAATTACATTCACCTGAGCTTTCACTCACTAACGGACATTCAGTCATATTCGAGCAATCCTTATTTCAGTAGTGTGAGCACTTGGATCTATTGTAGAGCTCTTTTTCCTTTTTTCCAATTGTGTTCTTGGATTTTAATCGAAACAGGATAAAAAAAAATCAAATCGCAGAAAAGATCAATCTAAATTCGATCTCGCCTTTTAAACTATGACGTTAAAAATGAGTCTAACGCTATTTTCCATTGGGTTCTTTCGGGACCAGAAATTGACTGACGGTTATACTGAACACGGCTGTACATTTAAAATATTCCACAGTTAAGGAAGCAATTGGGACTTGTTTTCGTATTTAAGTTACTGTTAAATCCAATGATACCTTTTTTAATTTTCCTGTGGTAAAAGTAGGAGACATGATTGACCGAACCCTTTTCCAATCCTCTCCTTGAAGTGATACTAAGTTATTCTCCATTATTGAGTCGCCTAGTTCAAAAATCTGAAAGCAGATAAATGTTAGAATAACACAAAAATATTATGCAAACATCGAAATAATACAAGTAATCATCTTTAATTTCTGAATTTATTATTTGAGATGCTACATTAATTCTGAAATATTTTGAATTATGTAATAATTCTTTACAATATATGTAAATAAATAGCAGAAACAATAAGCAGAAACGTATCCCGAAACTTTGTTTTGGAGATTATTTATTTTTCGACAACGTAAAAATTAATTATTCGGAGCATTATGATTTTAAATTAAAAAAAAAATCTTTAATTTTTCCTCGGGATAATGAAAGCTTGACTTTTTTTTAAATCTTAGAATAACTATCTTAAATATTTTGAGTTAGTATTCAGTGGACTTCATTAGCGTTTTGAAAAAGTTAATCTGATCATTTTAGTTCGGCCAAAAAAATGAAACTGTTCGCGCATTATACCTAATTTTTCCTGTCGACGAAACTTTAAAGTTCCAGTAATGAAAACGTAAAATAAATAAATAAACAATGTTACAGTAAACCTGTGAAATTTTTGAGTTCTAAGAAAAAAAAAGAAAGATTGTTTTAAATCTGAGATTTTTCTTATATTAAATTTAAATGTATAGCAAGGATCATTTTTTTTATAAAATAAGTTTGGAATATAAATTTGAAAACGAAATGTCTGACTCTGTATGCCCTTTTTTAAACTGAGCTAAACAGATTTTTATAGAAAAAATTTATAATTGATGTTCCAATATGTGGGGCAATATTAATGCGAAAATGTAACTATTAATATATTCAAACAATATAATTTAAATTACATACATGCAAGAGGGACTGCTTTTCTACATATGTTTTAAAAACTATCCCATCGACGAACAAGGGTTATATTTGAAAAGATGAACACATTTCTCAAGTGTTAAATTTTGCAACACCGTGCTTTTAATCGCGCAGTATTTAATAGTTATACTATTATGTTCCTGTTAATGTTCATTATGAATGTGTTCCTCTGATATTTAAAATGTTTCCTGCTGTGTGTATTGCATAATCAGGAAACCTAAAAACTGTCCGCATATTTTCGTGCTCATTTATGCACAGTCCCGGGAAAAAAAGAAAGGAAAGCCGAAAAACTCCTAATTACTCAGTTATTATGCGCTCTAGATAAAAAATTTGGGCATCAATCGATCAAAGTCTTCTTTTAAAGTAGTGAAATAACACTATACGTATTAAAAAGAATGTTAACTTCAAAAACGTGATAGGAATGACATATTTTTGACAACAGAATTATTGAATTCCAATTAGCCGGAATACCATATTGAGTACATTCTGACTATTAGAACAGGAGATATTGGTAAAAGGATCATCATTACTTTCCTTATGCTAATTTGTAGATCGAGGTTCATTAAGGCGTGAATACAAGCGTCGAGTGTTTTAAAGACATAAAAACTATATTATTCGTTACGATGCCAAATTATTAGGTAACTCCTAACGAAATACTATGGTTTTGTTAGTTTCTTACTTTTACTCAAGATGCAATGCAGCAATGATATATAGCCCCTACAGCGACAGCAAAGTGTATTTTTAAGCATCTTAAAACACAATTGACTATTTGAGGCTGAAATTTTAGCATTCATCCATTGAAGTCTCCTCTAGATTACTTTTCATCGAAATATAACATTACTGCAGTTAAAAATAGTTTATAAAAATAAATTCCTAATATATACATAAATTCATATATATACGTATATGTATATGTATATATGACAGTGCTGTAACGGCGTTAGTTTAGAGAGTTGACATTATTTACAAAAATATTAAAAACGCTTAAACATTACGAGTTAGATTTTTCTTAATTTAACTGTGAAGCAACATGTGGAACTAAATAATACGAAAATTGGCATCCGAGGTTAAATCTTTGAGCTGATTACAAATCTTCAAAAAAAAAAAAAAAAAAAGGGGGTTACAATTCGAAATTTTAAAGTTGATGATCATTTTAATATGAAGACGACTCCTTCATTGAATTTTATGGTGGCACTTTATGCTGCACATGTTGACACATTTCATGTATTTTTAGTGCAAATAGTATTCAAACGAAAGGAGGAATTAGTATTCCCCCCCCCCGGGACTGTACATATGTTACTTTTATACATAAAGTCGAAAATGATGAAACATACCCTGCGATTTGGAAAGGAGGAAAAATCTTTCACCAATATTTTCTTTAGCAACACTGGATCAGCAATAGATATAACTGGTTTTGTCCCTTCATAGTGGCTTATTAAGAAGTAAGAATGATGTTACTAAAAGTTAAAAAATAACAATACAGTAATGTGTATCTTAATTTTAAGAAAGTTTAAACTTCTTACCCATAAATTTGTCCGTACGTTTTGTATCTTTGAACCTCTGTTTCATGAAATGGCTAACAAAACATGAAAATTTTAATAGAACACAAAATTTTTACTTATTAGAAAGCACAGATGATAAAAGATATTCTTAATGTTAAAAAATATAGCCCAAACTTCAAAAATTGCGATTATTACGGAGTTGAACAGTGAGTAATTGAAGACAAGACAAAATAAATGGAAATAATAGTATAAAATACATTAATATAAACTGTCAACTTGAGAAAATTTTAGATTCACTACATACGAGTTTATACTTTTGTTTTCTCCCGTCAATTTTTTATTTATTAAATGAACTTACTAAATCGGAAAGTTTTAAAAGTAGAATTAAGAGCAAAGATATACGTATTCATCGTCTTTTTCATACATCCTACGGTAAATAAAACACATTAGAATGGAAAAAGAAGCACAAAATGAGCATAGAATCGAAGATATGGGCAAATTCTTTTAAAGTACGAACGAATGCTATGAAAGGCGAGTTAGCCATTAAGATATGTGTGCGAGATTACATTTTTTTTATCGTAAAAAGTTTGTTTACATTATTTGTGAGAGATAAAAAGTTATTTACTATGTAGAAAAGAATTATTTGTTAAATTAATGTTCCTGCAGAAAGCAGCGATAATATTTCTTTTAAGTTGAATTATTCAACTAAATTTTAAGGTTTACGTTAAAAGAATTTTATTTTCATTGGGGGATAACTTAAAACTAATGGAAAACAGATTTTTAGCTTTATAAAGCTTTTTTGTATAATGCGTTTATTGCTTAGGAAATTGTTTCCAAAAATAGTACGTCTATAACTTAACTTTAATTTTCAAAAATGTAATATACATACAGTAAATAAAGTACTTTTATTTAGGCCAAGTTTCAAAAGAAATACGGTACATTCTTAATATAAGAGGTTCCTGCAGAAAAATAATTATGCAAAAATTATTTAAAAAACAAAACGTTTTAAAACGAAAGCATTTATTATAGCTGGTGGAGTTTGACGTTAAATCCGGAGTTCGAATTGGGATAGAACGACCCCGTTTGGATTTCCTTATTTGATTCGTGTTTTAAATGGCCGCTTTAGCGCTAAGACGATATTAATATTCAAATACTAATTCCTTGTTTTTCTTTTAAATCTCGTTAAAACATTAATTACATTTTCAAATGGTTCAGTAAAAATACAAGATGAAATGTCGGAGCAGGTAGCCCTAGTGGGTTAGAGCCTTAAGTGGATTACTCGTAACTTTATAAGAGAGATAGTAAATGAAAAAACTAAATCTCATTAATGCAGAGTTTAAGATCATATAATTTCTGCATATAATTATACATTGTTAAAAGAATTGTAGAAATATGCGTTCAGTTTTTTTTTTTTTGAGAATGTAGATTAAAAACTGATTTTATAAAATTAGTCAGTGTTTAGTAGTGGACTAGTGTCCCTTATGAGATTTTTATATCAAATAAAAGTTTTGAATTTAAACGTATTAAAAATAATAATTAAAGTAAGTTTGATGAAAGTAATGATTTTATGTGACAATTTAAAGTAGTTGCATTATCACAAATTAATTACATTGTAAAATATAAGCAATAAGAGTTTATGAATAAAACTAAAGGAATTTATTTAAACTGAATTTTAAAAAGACATGAACATTTTACTTAAGCATCGTATAGAAATCTAGATTGCATTTTATGCATATTGAAAAGTACACTGACCACGTATACCATGGGGGAAGATCATTTTCTATTTCTGAGGGGCGTTTTTTTTTTCTTTCCTTTCTTTTACTTTTGTTTTACTTTTAGCCTACTTTCCCGTAAAAAAAGTATGAGGAATTATAAAGCAATTGTATAAACGCTGGGCATAAGATCCAAGTTCCTATGAACAACCCTGGAAACAGCTCTTAACGTGATTTCATTTTTGATAGGAACAATTTTTAAAAAATTTTGTAAATAGTTCAGAAAAATTTTGCCATTAACGCCTACGGAAAAATTGAGGTGGATTTGCTGGGAAGAAACTTTATTGGAAGGATCTTATGACGTCGAACATTTGCAGGTACCAAATTCATCCAGAACTTAGCGAGCCTATTTTTCCAATGAATTTTTGTATCTGAATTTTTAAGGATGTTTCTGAATGAATAAATGAGCACAGGAATGAGTGAAGGAACGAATGATTAATTGAGTGAAGAATGAATAAATAAATGAATGAGGGATTGAATGAATAAATACATGAATGAGTGATTGAATGAATAAATAAATGAATGAAAGTGTAAATGAATAAATACATGAATGAGTGATTGAATGAATAGATGAATGAGTGACTGATTGTGTGAATGACTGAATGAACACATGAATGAGTGAAAGAACGAATGATTAATTGAGTGAATGAATGAATAAACAAATGAATGAATGGATAAATGAATAAATACATGAATGAGTGACTGGGTATATACATGAATGAGTGATTGAATGAACAAATAAATGAGTGACTGAATGAATGAATGAGTGAAGGAATTCGTATTTACCATCGAAAAAAGTATATTTGAAGTCATTAAGAACTAAAGCTAAATGGCAAAGAGAGAGAAAGATAGATAATATATTTGATGTTGGTGGATACGGAAAAGTAGGCTCACATAGTTCTAGATTGAACTTTTTGTTTTATAAATGGAGGTTAAAATTTTTCATTTTATCTTCGCCAGCTATGGATGCTTCTGAATTCGTAGAATGGGGAAGACTTTACTCGTGCGGTTCAGACCTGTTACGTGCGTCGTTATAGCAACAGTCGTGTACCTTCACGGTCGTTCTATCGAATGGGAAAACACATTATTGAAAACGGAAGTCGATTCTTTCTCTTTCAGAGATCGTTATTCCGTTTTGGGTAGTTGTGTTACAGTGTCGTTATAAAACAAGGTGTGACTGTATTATATTATGATGATAATTCACACCAGCGTGGCGACAAAGCGCCAACTGAGAGCAAAATTGCATATTTCTATATTGTATTAATCAGTTTGTCTTCAGATTATATTAAAACTAAAATGATGTTACCTTTAGCAAAAAACACAATGATTATAGTATATTACAACTGAAATATGTATAAAAATGTGAATTTATGTATGTAAATGTTTTTTTTCACCTTTGTCCATCATTTTATGTCTTTAGACTACTAAATCATAACCTAGTTGATCCATTTCTTGGAATAGTGTTGCCATTTGAAAAAAAGGAGGATTAGAAATTTAATCATGAGAATATTTTCTTAAATGCATTTGACAGAATAGTGTAAATCTTTTCATGTATTTAATTCGCTAGAATTTAGAGGGACCACATTTGAAGCAGCAAGAAAAATATTTTAGTATTGTTTTGAGGGTGAAACAAACATGCAGACTTTGTACTTTACCGATTATGAGTAGAAAAAACAATATTTCTCATTTATACAATATAATATATAACTTTGAGGATCCGTTGTACTTCGAAAGCACTCTTAGGAAATCCCGCACTAAACTTTTGTTTTAAATGTAATGAAAGTAAAATTTCAATCGTGTTTTTACAAGAGCTACATATCAATCATAGCAAATAGTTATTGCTAAGTTGCATTAGTCCTTAAAAAAAGAGCGTTAAACAAAATAAAATACCGAGCAGGATAATAGCTCTGAATGTTGAAAAAAGTATTGTAACATAATGACAGTTCTTAATGCCTACTTCTGGATAATGAAACGGAGTAAGCCACAACGTAATTTTTAAATGTTTTATAGTATTTGCACATTGTGAAGGATGTATAAATATCATTTAATTACAACAATTATGGAGTTAAAAATTAAAAGGATATCCAACGTGCATTTCAAACAATATTCTGTACTTACAGTGGATTGTTAATTAGTACCTTAAACATTAAGTCGAAGACTGTTCCAAAAAGTGGTATTGGCTTTACAAAAGGGACATTCCTTTTCTTCCAGTAATGATGGTTCCTTGTTGAATACCTGAAATTCAAAAATAAGAGTGCGTATTTATTAGGGATTTTTTTTGGTGATTATATTATTGAATTAATGTCAAAAATTTAAATTTCCAGTGAACTTTGCAAATGTTTTGCAAACTATGTGTGCTTTTATACATTAAAATAAAAAAGAAATTACATTTACATCTATAAAACAATGTTCCTTCCAGTTTAAAAAAAAGAAAGAAAAAAAGAGAATGATTTATCCGCACGAGAAATGGCAGAGGAAACGTACCTGGGAATACAAACACGTACTTTATAATGCATCTAATGAAATACATCAATAAATGGAATGTTTGATGAAAATAGTCTTTAACCGTATAAGCAGAAAAGGGCTTATGACAAAAGTGATGGTCTTTTTATGAATCGCCATTATTTCTTGAAAATTATTCTTCAAGTTGACTTTTTTTTAGTAAATTACTATTATAGTTTAATGCATCAAGGAATTCTCGAAACACACGTCATGTGAAAAATACTGCAGTGGTTTATACGTTTGATGCATATTATTTTTATATTGAATAACAAAATACTTAAATCTTGTGTGTAAACTTAAATGTAATTGAAATAGTTTGTAACTGTATATACATTAAAATGGCTAATATTTATAACAAAAGTGATCACACTAACATATTTCTTTGAAATAGCATTATCTCTTAAAACAATCCTCCAAGGGAGTATATTTTTCAGTAAATTACCTGTACAGCTTAACGCGTCAAGGAATCCCTTCCTTCCAATGCGCACATAATAAAAAGTATTATCGTGCATTTTCTACCTGATGCATTTTTTATATTACATTCATATTGAATAGCGAATGCTTAAATTTTATTTAAAATAAAAATTGCGGCCGGAAAACTTTGAGAGCTTTAATTAGTATTAATATCTCGAGCAGTGGAAATTTAGTGAAGCATCCTTCTTTATTAAAATATATTTTAATTAAATTTTTATTTGCAATATCCGACAGTACGTTTTCTAAACCTTTATTTATTATCTGCAAAAACAAACCATTTTTATATTGAAAAATATGCTTTACTTCGCTGAACAGAACATTGTTTGATATTAAAATGAGAATATTTTTTCTACTTCAAATGACTCTGCAGTGATAGAAACAATTCAGTCTTTCTACTCTTTTTACCGCATTAGCTGACATTTGAAAAGAGAAGGTCGATTAATTGTTTTCCAAAAAAAGTTTAATAAGATAATAATATAAGCGATTAAATATTAAATATTAAACGCATCGTATGCAAAAAAAAAAAAAAAATTGGAAAGACTTAAGTATTCCTCTGAAAAACTCTTGAATCATTTGCAACGAGAATTCATATCTTCCCAACATGTGTCACATTGATGTACATATATACAGGGTGATTTAAAAATAATGGCGGAGTTTCAAACGTATACCATCATGTGCTCTAAAAGTAAAAATGGTTCAAAAATGAAATTTTGCTTATACCTAAATCATTCTCAAGATGTTCAACGGGTTCTCCTCCTGACGCCCGAACGACATCCCATCTGTATTCAAACTCTTGCTATACATGTTGCAGCATGTCCGTAGTCACAGAAGTAATTGCTGCAATGATTCGATTTTTCAGTTCGTCAAAATTTGCAGCTAAAGGGGGTACAAACACAGTATCCTTTTCATATCCCCACAAAAAAAAATCACACGGTGTTAGGTCTGGTGACCCAGAGGGCCAATCATAAAGTGCAAATTAACTGAATAACAACAAGTGAGACGCATACGATAACATGGAAAGACATCTAGTGGTAACCAATTGAAACTGTACAACTCGCTTTTTCATTCTAGCTCCACCAGATAGCTATATGTTTAATTTTCCCAAATCATTAGCCGTATGAAAAAACAACATTCTTTTTGAATCACCCTGTATATATCGGGGTTGTCAATGGCGTACATTCATTTCGCTCATATCATCTTGCTTGGCCAGCTATAATCCTTTTCCATATGTGTACGAAGCGCAAGTGAGAGCTGGGGGTTGTATAAAGCTACTTATTACTGTGGTTTCCAAAGTAGGTACCGCGGTACATTGAGCCCCCTTATAGAGAGAGATGAGGGGTGGCAATTGGTACCCATGGTATCAAATCTTTGTTGCTAAGCAAACAAGAACGTTAGAGTTACTTATCAAAAATTTCACTCGGCTTCAGATATTTCCCTTCAATAAGAAATAACGAACGACAATGGCGCTGTTCTTTATCTCCTTCCTTCTTTAATTAATTAAACGTCTCGAAAAAGTCAAGAACGGCAGATATACTACTTTAGAAAACGCTCTTTACCATTTGGCGCAAGGAAATCAAACGACAAATGCATTTTACTTTATACTTTATACAATGCTAAATATTTGTACCAGCTGAACTTATTCTATCTGTGCCGGAAGGTTATCTGTTCCAAAGGTTATCCCACTAAATAATGTGGGATTCCTCGGGGCTAAAAGTACAATCCCACTAGAATGTTTTTGCAAGCTTAAAGAGAATGCGCTAACGGGTTATTCTCCTAGAAACGTTGAAAACCATGTCCCCTCAAGTTATCCCCCTACCTCTTTAACGAATCAAAAACAATGATTTTTTTAATCTTCAGATCTAAGTGAATTTATCTCAGGTCGTAGTTTAATTTGAGATACAAATTCGCTTTAGAAGATGAATAAATTGTTTCCCTTCAGGGCGAGACATATTTATGCGAGAAAATTTAGAAAGGATCAGTACAGGAATTTTTCAGCACGGGTTACATTTCTTCAGTATGGACACTGTCCAATCTAGGGATGCCGTCCTGGTTCCTATTTATTTACTTTTTTGATACAAAAAGTTGGCTCTAAAACCACCCTGCTGCAAACGTCTTTACTGGTATGATTATGATGCAATGCGTATATTGCTTGATCTTAATTTCTAATCTAAAAAAATCTTTGTTCTTTCATAATTACGCAATGCTGTCATACTGTGTAAAATGAAAACCCAATGTTACTGGCAACCCCTAATTATGAAGGATATGCGTTTTTGTGGATGAATTGAGCTAATTTGTGAGATTCCTGTCCATAAATCTAATTTTGCCCCTCATTTCGATATAATGCTGTGCATTTTGTCTTATTTATCTTTGTCACAAAGCTCCAATGGCATTAAACAGTAATAAGTATTTAAACGTTTTCCTGATTAACTTAAACTACCGTCAAGCCAATGGCAAATGAAAACAAATGATAAACAAATATTGTGACTCACCAATAGAGAAGCAATATTACAACGATTCCCCCGAGTAAAGACGTAATTGTAGGACCGATAATTGACTGTGTTGCGTCCATGATGTTTCCGCACGTGTCTGTTCAATGGAAGCTCAAAGCGAGAAGGGAACACAGTGACGTCATCCTTTCAAGGTTGGCGTAGGATTGTAGACGACTGTTATCGATTGCCATGGCAGAGAAGCGCTCCTCTCACTCAAGGTTATCACTCAGTCACTTGTTGAATGTTGGTTATCTGCATTGTTTCCCCTTTATGTGTCTGTGTGCGTGTGGGTGTAGTGGAGTGGAGAGAAATTTTCCATGGGAGAGGGGGATTCATTTTTGCAGGGGTGGGTTTTCACTTATAATCACATTCATAAATAATGTCACACTTTTTTCAATACATTTGACCCCATTCTCTTTGTCACAAAATATCACACTCCAACAAACCCCCTGTCCCTTTGACACATGTCACGCTTTATTCCGCCCGCATGTGTACTTCAGAAACAAAGCACTCCACGTTATAGATCGCATTTTAAATATTATGTTTGATCTTTGAATGACATTTGTGAGAATAAAAACAATATTGTTTATTCGTGCACTTAAAAAACAATCTTATGAAATTATATTAAGGTTTGCAACAAAATGTATAATTAGTATATAAGAGTAAAATATGTTAATTGTTTGAATTTTGTAAAAATGACCCGAGCTATTTTGTTTTAAAAGTGTAAATGCCCAAGAAGATTTGCTTTTAACTTTTAACTAGAAGTCAATTTAAATCATAATCAGCATCGATATTTTCGATACAAAATAAAATCAAATGGGAATAAGTATATAAATATACAAGAGATTAAAAATAAATTATGGAAAAACATTTAATCTTCTGACTTTAAATGCTTTCATTTCAACAAAAATACTTGATGTCTCACTTCTTGCTATCCCCCCCCCCTCATGTCTATGAGGATCCAACCCGATGAGTCACTAAAACTATAGTACACAAGTATATGTGTACTATAGTTTTAGTGACTCATCGGATTGTGGTATGAGCCAACTCTCACACACCAACCCCCAGAGGGTTATAATCCAAATATTCCCCTTAACTACATCACTATGTATACACGTTTTATTATTAATTTTTTCAACTCTAAGCATTGAAACGTCATCTTTGAATTCAGTTCAAAGTTTCTACTTTTCTATAAGTCATTATTTTTTTGAACACAACCTAGTGCCTACAAATAAAACCACAGCTTAATAAAAAATTGAAAATTTTGATTCTCTGTAGAAAAAAAAAATCATTTTAAGAACACTAAACTTGAGAAATTCAATTTTTAGCATAAATATTTTTGAACTAGACGAATGTTCTTAAATAGAGATATCGTTTTAAAACTACCTTAATATTTCAGTTTTCTGAAAACAATTGGCTTGTTTTGATTTAATATAAAATCAAACTCGTTTGTTGCAGCCATCAAGGAACTTTCTTCCATGTCCTCCATATGAATATTACTACTCGCCAATATCCCTATTATGGTGCAAATTCTTATTGAAAAAAATTGATGTATAAATTGCATATAAAGAAGAGTTCTAAATCAAGATAAACTTATTAAAAGGTATAGGCTGCGAGCAAAGCTTCAAAATACTAAAAATATCGATAAGAGTTTTATTTGTCAATGTTCGTACGTCGATAAAAATATCTCTTAAGCGGACTGTATCGAGTGGGTGTATAATTTGCGACAATAATATACGAAGTTTCATTCTAATATTACTATATTTCTATATTTACGTAATTACGTACATTGAGAAATACTTTCAAGGCTAACCATATATCCAGACTATTCTATACAGTGATCCCTCGTTTTTCGCGGTTAATGGGGACCAGAACCTTCCGCGAAAACGGAAAAACCGCGATGTAGGATTTGCCCCTAAAAATTTGCGTGTATTCGGGTACACGAATGTTTTAAATATGTTAATAGTATTTATACTTCAGACATTTAAGACAAAAATTACAACAGTATACGTATTTACTTAAACGTACCAGTGTTAATTAATAAAATTAATTACAAAACGTTATAGTTCAGTAATAAACATTAATTGACATTGCTTTCTGAGAGAGGCGAAGAGTCTTGTGATGGTGGGAGCTTTTGAGAGCCCGTGGTATGTACTCTGAGTCAACTCATCTCTTTGTTGGACATATAGAGATCCTTCTCTCTCGCGCATCAACATGAAACAACTCTCCTTTCCGCAATGTGGCTGCCGACATGGTTGTATTTTTTCATTTTTAATTTTTGATGAATATTTTGGAAAACCTTGCGAAACACTGAAGCCGCGAAACATGAAGCGCGAAGTGGCGAGGGAACACTGTAGTCGAAAACCACAACAAAACAAAGCGTGTCTTACAAGAGCACGTACTAAAGCGACTGACTTAGCCCAAGAACAAAAACGTTCTGTTACAGTAGAAACGTGAAAAAATGAAGAAATGAGTAGATTTTTAACATTTGAAACCGTATTGTAGTTATTGCAAAAGACTACATTAGCATATAGTTTTAATAAATAAAAATACTTTAGTAAAAACACTTTTTTTAAAACAATTTTCTTTTCAGGTTTCTCTGGACAAAAACAGATTTTTAAGTTATAATACTGTATTTTTTTTATACTTAACATTTGCCCCCAAAAGCCGGCAATAGTTAATTATGATGGCGAATATGATACTTTTATTTTGTTATTATATTACAAAGTGGAAGTCAGACTTTGTTTGGGTAAACTGATTTACTGTGAATATTGAGTAAGAGAAAAATGGTGAAAAGTCTAGAATAGATCATGAATATTAAGATAGCATAAGTTATTGGGATTCTTGTAAATAAAAATATATTCCAGTTAATTGTATTAAATTTTAATAGATCTTTTTGAAATAGATATGTAAAAAAAACCATTAAAATAAAAATAATATTATAACTTTTCTAACTTTTAAAATAGCTTCATAAAACTATATTGAGCAAGGTAAAAGTTCACTAAGCAACAATATTTCTTTAATCTGAATTAAATAATTAGTAAAATAATACTAATGCTTACACTAAAACCTGTCATTTCTGTTCTTTTTGTGCGTGAAACTCTCAGTTTTACTGAATTCAAAACAAGACAGAAAATACATTAATTTTAGATACTGTTGCTTAGGGAACTTTTACCTTGCTCAAAATAGTTTCAGATTCTTAACAAACAGAATTAAATCACACATCATAGATTAATGTGTGGGATTTGTGTTTTACTTTGTGGATACTTTTAAATTTGACAAATATTTTCTATTGTAACGATAGTAGTGTAATAATGGGGGTTCTGCGGCCACAGGCGGAGGCGGAGGGACCCTCCGCCTGCCACACCCCCTCCTCCGCCTGCCCCCTCCGCCTGCCGAGTGGGGTTGAGTAGTAGGGTTCCTGATACCGTAACCTTCTACGGGGTGGTTTCTGAGTGGAGTTGTTTTTCTTACACTGCGTCTAAAGTTTCGTTTTTAGGAATGGCAACGGTGATATAGTGGTTGTCATGACAACGGTCTCCATGACAACGGTTGAGAGCTAAAATTGCACATGGCGCCACCTAGTGAGAGAAATTATTTTTTTTTCAGACTTGATAGTTTTCTGATGTTATACACATGGCGCCATCTAGTGAGATAAATATTAATTCATTCATTTAAATATATTTTTGGACTTGAAATTATTTTATTTAATTTCTCTTTCCTAGATCGGGAATCGAACATGCAACCTCCAGCTCCAAAAATCATTTGGCGCTCTGATGAATTGCGCGCTTTATCCATGAGACCACCAAATGATTTCAGTAAAGTACAGTTTAAACCAATCCTAATATAATTCTCTTTCAGATGTTCGAGAAGCCTGCCATCTAGCGAGAGAAAAATTATTTTTGGACTTTTATAATATTATTATTATTTTTTTTTCTTTTACATTATATGAATATAATACTATATGAGAATCATTTTATTGTTAATCATGCCATCAAGAGAGGAGGTTGTGTGGATAGTTGTCCTTTATATAAGTATTTGTCTTCTTATGAGTATAATATATTTAGCTACTGGAAAAACTGATTTCGCAGTGGATTTTTTACTTTTTCCGAACGATACTTCTAATTCAATCATATCGTTTCGAGGATGATTACTTTCAACGTGTCAAATAATCATTTTTCCTGCTGCAATGAAGAAAGCTTACCTGGATCCGGCTCAAGAGGCAAGTTTTACTGGTGTCGATGCATTATTTCGTGCTGCGCGCGGAAAAGTATCCAAGAAAGACATCACGAAATGGTTGATAGAAACCGACGCATATACACTGCACAAACCCGTGCGAAAGAAATTTCCGACAAACCACGTCATCGTTCATTCCATCGATCATCAATGGCAAGCAGATTTGGTAGATGTTTCAAGTTTACAAAAACATAATCGAGGTTATCGCTACATATTAACGTGTATAGACATTTTGTCAAAATATGCCTGGGCAAAACCTCTGAAAACAAAACAAGGACGAGAGATTGTAAATGTGTTTCAATCCATCTTTTCGGAGCGAAAACCTAAATTACTTCAATCCGATCAAGGTACCGAATTTAAAAATGTTACATTTCAAAAGTTCCTGAGTGAGAATCAAGTCAAGTTTTTTACTACATTTAATACGACAAAGGCATCAGTGGTGGAAAGGTTTAATCGCACATTGAAAACGAAAATGTGGAAATATTTTACTAGTCGAAATACGTATAATTTTATAGACGTTTTAGACGATTTGGTGAAAAGTTATAATATTACTTACCATTCTACCATCAAGAGAGCCCCCATTGAAGTGAATGCAGACAATGAAAGGGAGGTATATTTTACTGTGTATGGCGACGTTCCACACAATGAAAGAAAACCTTGTGTTTATACCGTTGGAGATGTTGTTCGTATTTCAAAGCAAAAGCTAACTTTCGAAAAAGGATATGAAACAAACTGGACTGAGGAGTTATTTATTGTAACCGAATGTGTGAGAAAAACCATTCCCATATATCGAGTGAAAGATTTACTCGGAGAACCTATTCAAGGTACTTTTTATTCTCAAGAACTACAAAAAGTAAAATTGAAGGAAGATTATACAGTAGAAAAAATATTGAAGAAGAGGAAAATGAAAAATAAGACTGAATATTTTGTAAAGTTTCGTGGCTACCCTGATAAATTTAATCAATGGATTCCTGCCTCTCATTTATCGAATCTATAAATGTTGAAGGTAACATTTTATTTTCTCATTTAGCATCATGAGTTTCTATGTGACACTTCCGAGCGATAGCTCCATGAATTATTTCCCCGAGAATAAGATTTCTCATTTTATTACGCAATTACCAACACCCATAGAATTGACTGGAGAGTGGGAATGCGCTCTCGTTGAGTTTATTTACCCGCGCAGTTGGCATAATGTGAATAAGAGCAATAGTTTAATTGGTTTTGACCTTGGTGACAGGAAAGAAATAGGTAGAAACATTCCAGCTGGATGTTATGAAAACGTACCGGATATTTTAAAAGCTATCGCCATTCCAGATCATGAAAATAAAATATCTTTTAATTACAATCATGTGACGAAACGTGTTCGAGTAAGAGTGAAAAATAATGCAAGAGTCATTTTTCATAATGGATTATCGCAGATGTTGGGGTTCCCTCCAGCAATCATCAGTGGTGCTCCAGACGAAAATGTTGAGCATACCGTGTTTAGTCCTCAAATAACCGACCCAAACGCTCATTTCAGAGTATTAATGATTTATACAGATATTATCGAGCCACAAATTGTCGGAAACATTTTCGCACCCTTATTGAGAACAATCAGAGTGAGTGGAATTGACGGAGAAGTCGTTAGTGTAGAATACGAGAGACCTCATTATTTACCTGTCAATCGGAAAATTATTGACACGATTGAAATCGTTATAAGGACGAACAACGGAGACTTAGTGCCATTTGAACGCGGACGCTCATACGTGAAACTTCACTTTCGTCAAAAGTATCTCTCATGATGTATGTCCCATACCGTTGTTGTGAAAAATCCTTCGAGGATTATTATACAAATCAAACAGGAAGCGGACTTAATTTTTATCAAGGTGTTTCCTATCAGAGAGGATATGGCTTTGGGGGTCTCTTCAAATCGTTTTTCAGGGCAGCCGTCCCACTTTTCAAATCGGGTGCCAAAGCAGTCGGAAAACAGATTTTAAGCAGTGGAGTGGATGTGTTTAACGATGTATCGCGTGGAGAAAACATAAAAGTAGCAGCGAGACGACGATTGAAAGAAGCGAGTAAGAATTTGACAGATAAAGCTGCAGTTAAAATTAAAACAATGATTGGATCCGGCAGAAGGAATAAAAAGCGCAAGCTCTCCAAGAAACGCGTCAGTTTTCGCAAAACCAAGAAGGTGAAAGCACACGATATCTTCTCCTAATAAAATGTCTTCACTCATCCATCAAGATTCTCCTGCATGTGTGAAGAGTGAATTAGATCTTTTCACTCTCCCGCCTACTCAAGTTGCTATTGAAAAAGGACAATTTGTGGAATATCACCCCATAGCAAATATTCGAGATGGAGGTCCCGTGGAGTTCAACATCTCAGGAAGTGGTGAAGAATACAACGACCTAAGTGCATCCTACATTTATGTCAAAACAAAAATTGTCAAAGCGGATGGGTCCCCGTTGCCCGACAAAGAACCCGTCGTTCCAGTTAATTTATTCTTACATTCTCTTTTTTCTCAAGTAGACGTCAGTCTCAACGAGCGAAATATTTCCTCTGCAAGTAATACATATCCATTCAGATCATACATTGAAACTCTTTTGAATTATGGAGAAGATGCAAAGAAAAGTTTACTTACCTGTGAAATGTTCTTCAAGGAGTTGAATCCTGAAAAAATCGATCCCACAACCGACGATGCGGACGAAGGAGTGAAATCTCGATATGAACTCAGCAAAAACAGCAAAACATTCGATATGATAGGACAATTACATTGTGACATTTTTCAACAGAATCGACTCATGTTAAATTTGGTGGATATTAAAATTAAAATGATTCGAAGCAGTGCACCATTTTGCCTTCTATCTACAAAAACGGACACCGATTATAAAGTGATATTGGAGCATGCTTCATTATTCATTCGAAAAGTCAAAGTCAACCCAGGAGTTTTACTTGGACATGCAAAAGCACTGGAGAAATTTTCAGCTAAATATCCCATCGACAGAGTCTTATGTAAAACCTATTCCATTTCAAAAGGAAGTTTCTCGTTCATGCAAGATAATGTTTTTTTAGGTGTCATGCCTAAAAGAGTAATCATCACATGTGTCGAAAATGCTGCTATGAATGGTCAATATTCTAAGAACCCGTTCATGTTTTCACATCATGATGTGAATTTTATATCTATTTATGTGGATGGGCAGCCTGTACCGAGCAAACCCATGGAATTAGATTTTAAGAATAATAATTACATTCGAGCCTATCACAGTTTATTCGATGGATTTAATAGTGATAAAGGTATTTATTTGTCACGGGAACAGTATGCCAACTCACATGCAATCTACAGCTTCAATTTGAATGCCGATTTATGTTCCAGCTCCCATTTGAATTTACAACATCAAGGGAATTTAAGAGTGGAAGTTAAATTTAATAAAGCAATTGCTGAAACTCTTTCATTAATTATTTATGCAGAATTTCAAAACGTGATCGAAATTACAAAATCTCGTCACGTTCTGTGTGACTTTGCCAATTAAGATGGATTCCGAACAAATACGAAATATTCTACTTCGCGATCCATTTACTAAAAACTATTTCTTAGACGTATTTCCGAGCGATAAACTGCCGAAAGATTTTCATACATTTCCGGCATGTTTTGTAGCGAACCTTGACCCAGCATCTCAGGCAGGATCGCATTGGATTGCAATTTATGTCGAGGGAAAAGATAAAGTAGAATTTTTTGACTCCTATGGTTATAGTCCATTCTGTTTTGAAGGAGCTATTCACGATTTTGTATCACAATTTTCAAAAGTGGTATATAATCCCATGACTTTGCAAAGTAATTCCACTGCTGTATGCGGACAATATTGTATTTATTATTTATATTCCAAGTGTCGTGGTACTTCATTAAAATCTATGATAACTGCTTTTGTAAACACACATGTGTGTAATGATAAGCGAGTGTATAATTTTGTTGCTAAACATTTTCATGTACATCCAAATTTCTTTCAATAAATATATTTAAGTGAAAATCAGTTGTGTTTATGTGTCATTCATGATGGAGAACTTAACCTACAAGTCACCTCAACTTCAGGTTCCCTTCACAATGATTGCTTCAGGGCCTACTGGAAGTGGTAAAAGCGTCTTCGTATCTCAATTGTTAAAATTTCGACGCGAAATGTTTTCCACAGTACCCGATAAAGTCGTGTGGTTTTACGGCATACACCAGCCCTTGTACGACGAGATTCCAGATGTGACATTCGTCGAAGGATTCCCTTCAACTTTCAAAGACTATTTAGGAAAAAATACATTATTCATTATTGATGATTTAATGTCTGAATGTGGAAAAAATGAATCCACCACTAAACTTTTTACTCGCGGAAGTCATCATCTAAACATATCAGTTATTTTCATCACACAAAATTTTTTTCATAAAGGAAAAGAAATGCGTGAAATTACTTTAAATGCACATTATATTATTCTTTTTAAAAACAGGAGAGACATGGCACAAATTACACATTTAGGAAAACAAATTTTTCCGAGACATTTGAAATTTTTCCAAGAGGTGTATGAAGATGCAACGAAAAAGAAATTTTCATATCTACTCATCGACTTGAAAAACGATACAGCTGAAGAATTCAGACTGCGTACAGATATTTTACCCAATCAAACACAATATATCTATCAAAGAAAAATAATATAAAAGAAAAGACCCCCGTGAAGAGGTGCTCATACAGCAATATGACTGTGACGAAGCAACAGCTCAAGCAACTTCATCTTTTACAAATTTGTCCTACAAACCTTCAAAAGGATTTATTACGAAAGATTGATTTAAACTGTATTAAAGCTATCTGCGAATGTTGTCATAACATATTGAAAGGTAATATTCCATTGTCGAAACATCAAAAAAAGAAGCTCTCTAAACACAAGACGACACTACGCAAGTTGGCGGCCCCAAACATTGCTTTGTCTGCGAAACGCAAGTTAGTCGTTCAAAAAGGCGGATTTTTAAATTTTTTAATTCCTGCGGCAGTCAGTGTATTATCCACCCTTCTCAATGGAACACGCTAAGAAATTTGCACTCGTACCGGAAGAACTGGTGAATAAACATGTTGTCACAACAAAACAACTCAGTGAATTGGATAAAGAAATGATGAAGATTTTAAACAGCAACTTGGAAGAACATGAAAAGGTGATGAGATATAATGACATTTTACAAAAGAAATTACAACTCGCGGAATTTAATTCTCCATGGATACAGCCATCTCAAGAAAATAATGAAAAGGAAGATGTGAGAAAGAAAGAAGAAAGTTCACAGGATTATGAGTCGACAATATTAAACAGTATCAATAAGCAATATTTACTTCAAGCAAGAAATTTGATAGACATTATGAAAAGACACTCTAATATTCTGACATGGAATGAAAAAGGGCAAGTCATTTATAAAAATCAGAAAATGGAACATACAAACATTGCGGACTTATTAAATTTAATGTTCAGTCATAAAAAAAATATTCATGTGCCATGGGTGAATGAATTTTTAAGTTCATTGCAAGAAATGAATGTACCTAAGCATTTTGTGAAAAATAAAAATTTGTTGGATTTGAAATTATCTCCAACACATATGTTAAATGAAGATGTGAAACCTGTTTTTACATCAAAACTTCGCAGAAGGAAGCGAAATTCCAATGTAAAATGGGATAGTATGTATAAATAAAGATGTATATTTAAAAATTATCTGTCTCATTATTCACTTTGAAATTATTTTTTAAAATATTATAAATTTAACTTAACATATAAATGAAACAGAGAAAATGGTTAAAACTAAAAACATACATTTATTGAACAAAAAGTAAAAAAAATATTTACAAAAATTACTTACAGATTAGAATCATAATCATCGAGCATATGCCAATCCATATTTTTATCAAGATCATCGAAACAAATATTTTTTTCTCTGAAAGCTGTAGCTAACATTTTAACATCCAAACATAAAAGTGTATTCACATTCATCTGGTTATACTTTTCAGAAACATTTAAAGACATACATGGATGTCTGCGTTGTGAGGGATGCGAAACGGCACATCCCTCGCACTCAAAATGTTCATTCACACATCCTGTGATTCCATCTCGCAAACATTGCTTTAACTTTTTTTCACGCTCATCTGAAAGAATTGTGCTATCACCAATACTGAAAGATTCATTAGGCAAGATTTCTTTCAAAATATATGAAAAAAACATTTTATGTAGTTGTTCAAAAATATCTTCTTTTTTCTCGCATAAATATTTTATCACTTCTTCAGACAATGACACACTTTCACTATGTAATTGAAACGCAGGATTAATTTGCATAAGTTTGCAAAATCCACCACAACTGAGCGCCAACACTTCATTTCTGGAAATAAAGCTACTACTTTTATAGCTTATATTGAAATGAAATACTTTATCCATAAATTCGAGGAAAGCTGCTGGTGTGAACACAACAGCGCTATTCGTGAATTCATCTTCAATTTCAATCGAGAATTCGACACTGTTTAAAACGACATTTAAATGAATTCCACTGTGCAAGTTGAAATTTTTTTTTTTTCTCTTTGGAGAATGCACTTTTTCACTTTGTATGTAGTCGGTACACCAATCATGCTCTGGAATAATGTCGCAGTCTTTCATTATATTTTGTAGTATATCACAATGTGGGGCTTGATAGGACACGGTGGCTTCTTGCAGGGGCTCTGTCGATGAAATCTCCCGGGACGCGGGTCGTGTGAGTACGGGGCTCTCCTTTGACTCCTGGGATGCTGGCTGTACAGGTGCAGGGTCACTCCTCACGGGCTTTAGGAATCGGCTGCGAGGCGAATAGTCGAACGAGGGCATTGGCAGCTCGAAAAATTCCATGTCCGGCGAGGGCTCAGGATCAGCGGCATGGGTGAGCGGCGCGGCGGCATGGACAAGTGGCCCGGCGACTTCCACTACGGGCACTTCATAATCCTTGCGACGGCGTTTCGGTAGAGGTTCATCATTTTTTTTTTTTTATATATCTAAAGGTGATGCTTATGCGCGGGTCCATCACGTTTCGCTCCGGCCTTATTTGGTGTGAGAATAGTCTATTGGTAGGTGGTAGCATGAGATATGCACTACCATGCTGCAATGCAATGTCTGTTGGTTGATAATGAGGCCTGGTAAAAGTAATGGTTCGAGTTGCACCGAAGCTTAAGCATGCGATAGGGCTGTGAAGATCCAAGCAGCTCTCATTGTCTTTGTGGGCTCCAATTCCAGAATTTCCATCGGGGTAGTAGTTAATCAGTGCATAGTTAAAGTTTTTTCCTGAAGCACGTTCCACATCTTCTTTAATTTTTAACATGAGCGGAGTCCATGGTTGTGCGGGATTGGAAGTTCCCGAATAATAATAGTTTAAACCTTTATCTCCGAAAGCATATGACATTCGTTTCGGGGTATAATTTTTCCCGCGGACTTTCACATTAATGGTATGAAATGGAAGTTTTAACAACTCAGCAAAGATTTCATTCGCTTCATCACAATTGTAGAATTTTTCGAAAATATCAACGTTTAATTCATTCTCTTTCAAACTAACGGGAGAAAACATCTTGGAACTAATAAATTAAATTAACGCAAGAACGGCGTTATGAAACGAAGTCCCAATGAAACGGAGAAAAAATACACTGCATTCGATGAAGTAGCAAGTTGAAATGACTCGATCGTGGGGAAACGTCTTATCACTGCCCTGAACCGTAGAAGGGGTGCTGTGACCTCGGAAGGAAGTCAAGAGCTTCTCCAAGGTTAACATTATCTATGATTCAGGGTAATATCAGTTACTCACTGAGATTAAAGAGTGAAATCACACTCGATATATGACCTTCTCTGGAAAGTTGATAAAATCCTATTCCATCACGTATACTAATTTTCATTGGTTCGACTCGTGTGATGTTATTTTTAAAGAGATCCATTGGATAATTTTTTCGATGTCATCGATTCTAAAATCCAATGAGAGCCTATAAACACTATGTCACTAATTTGGACTAATGGTAATTTTATCAATCATCTATCACTTCTTTCTGAGACTTGAATGAAGACGGAGGCTATTTTTTTTTTCTCTCGAGCTCTCTGCTTTTATTTTCAAAATATTTTCAAAGTTTCTTATAATTTTTTTTTTTTTCGAAATGAAATATCCTTCAGAGTTTAATCACTTCTACAGCAAGTTTTAACGCGATTAGACCTTCTCCGATCTTACTTTCACATACGTTTGTATATCTCAGTTAGCTTTATTTTTGATATGTATTGGTGAATTTTTCTTTTGTCTTCATTTTCTCTACGTTTTTTCTTATATCTTCTACATTTATGAAGTTTCTCAGTTTTGGCGGTTTGTGCTAAGTACTTCTACATTTTTCGTGTTAATTTTAAACATTTTGCTATAGAAAACTTTTTGTTTTAGTAAATTTAAGTATTTTTATACTTTTTATGACAAGTTTTACTAGACGAATTCAAGTTTCACCGTCTTGTATAGATGGTACTTTTCAATTTTTATTAGAAGAATCTTAGTTTTGCAGAGCTAGTTGAAAGTCGAGTTTCTTTATTTCAGTTAGTAATGTAAGTCTTCGATCTTAACATTTCTAACTTTTTCATATTCTGTACCTTATGTTTGGTATGATTTAGACATTTCTGTATTTAAGTTAGGGTCTATATCCATATGAGCTTAGTCTTAAAGTAGAGATTCCATGTTAGGTAAGTAGTAATAGACTTTTTCAAAACATGAAATTTAAAACGTAAAGTTTTATCGTACTTTAGTAATAAACATTTCCAATATATGAAAGTAGCGCTGAAAATAGTTTCTTAAATGTTTTTTCTCGGTTGTATTATTCTGTGTAAATTATAAAAACTGTGTTAAAGACAGAGTTTTGAAAATAAATAACTCTTTGAATAAATGCAAAAATTCGTTAAATGTTAAAGTAAAAGTTTTGAATAGTTGAAATGTTCGTTAAATGTATTATATATCAATCGTGTTGTTAAGCTGCTTTACAGTTACAAATTTAGTAATATGTTCTTGACTATTTTTTAAAAGTTTCTTTAATCATGATTCATATTGCTACAATAATCTCTGAGATTGTAGTCGTTTGAAACGTTAAAATGTGTATGAAAAAAAAAATTAAATTAAAAACAAATAAAATAAATATATTGGAATATACAAAATCGAGTTGCTGTACATGTTCTAACTTCTATTATTTTATGCAAACTCTTAAACTTGTGAAAAATCTAGCGGTGTAATATGGATTAAAGGATGATTATCTATAATCTAAATATAGTCTTAGTTGATATAAATTCGTTGATTTGTATTCATAGAAACCTGTAAAATGAATGGAAACCCATGTTTAAGATAGAATAAATCACCTCTTTTCGTAAAAGTATCACTAATTATGTTTGTATAAACCTACTGATGCACATTTTCAAAGTCTTAAACTTTTCTATAATTAGCTTTGGCATAAATTTAGTAAATTTTGGGAATTGATTTGATTGGTTCACATTAAATATAAATTTTCTCAAGAAGAGATTTGATCAGTTCTCATTTAATCCAGTCTTTGGCATTTTAGGGGAAGAATTACAAGTGTAAAAATAAAATATGTTCAAAATTAAGAGATAGTTGATATTAATACATTATTAAGATTAAAATAGTGCTATGAGTTGATTAAAAATTGTGCAATTTAATTCTGATGGAAATAATTAATTCTCGCTAGAACACAACAGTTAAATTTAATACAATGAAAGGGGAGAAAAAAAAAACATAGCATTCACAGCTTTCTCGAATGGGTTTTACAACTTAAAAGTTCTGAGATGTTTGAATTTCAATATCATGAGGAAAAAATTTGCGTGTTTCATTTCAGATTCTAATTGATGATTTTCACGTATGTAAGATATTATAGTGTTTCACTGACTGTAGAAGTTAAGTCTCCGTTTGAGACTTATTTTATTCAACAGCTAGAGTCTATGAAACGTTCTCTTGGTTTGCAGATTGAATTGAACGATACAATATTTTTTTTAATTGATTACTCATCTAATGCAGTCTAAATTATGTAGTTATGTATTCTAAAAAACAAATTGACTGTAGAAGTGAAGTCTCACTGCATGATACTTTTATATTTTTTCCACTTCTAGGGTCAATTTTTTCCGTTATGTGTAATTGCTTGAATATTTACAATTGTTTTGAAACGACCAAATTAAATGAACGAGTACAAAATAGTTGATGGGGTGTGATTAAAAATCACATCGGGATGGTGGTGGGACCATCAACTTGAAATTAAATTAATTTCACTTTCATGAAGTAAAATATTCAATGTCCAAAAATAAGTTTTCTCTCACTAGACGGCAGCATGAATGCTTCAACTCTTGAAATAAAAACATGTTGCCAATTCAAAAATTAATGTTACCACTCGCGAAAAATCTAAGTTGGAAATTAAAAATAACACCGGAAAACGATTAAGTTCAAAAAATAATTTCTCTCACTAGGTGACGCCATGAGCGTTTCAAACCTTGGAATTAAAACATGTTGCCACTCGCGAAAAACCTAAGTTGGAAATCAAAAATAACTTCGGAAAAACGACTAAGTCCGAAAAATAATTATTCCTATTTTTGTCACTAGGAGGCTCTTCGTAAAAATACATTGTCATGGAAATCATTAAATATTCTATGCTCAAAAATAATTTTTCTCTCGCTAGATGGCAGTCTTCTCAAACATCTGAAAGAGAAATATATTAACATTCAATTTAGCACTGTAGCTATCAGGTCTTCATGACATAGTCAATTTGCGCGTTTACAATTTGACTGCCATGAAGATCTTTTGACGATGCGGGTTCGATTCCCGATCTGGGAAAGAGAAATTAAATAAAATAATTTCAAGTCCAAAAATATATTTAAATGAATGAATTAATATTTATCTCACTAGATGGCGCCATGTGTATAACATCAGAAAACTATCAAGTCTGAAAAAAAAATAATTTCTCTCACTAGGTGGCGCCATGTGCAATTTTAGCTCTCAACCGTTGTCATGGAGACCGTTGTCATGACAACCACTATATCACCGTTGCCATTCCTAAAAACGAAACTTTAGACGCAGTGTAAGAAAAACAACTCCACTCAGAAACCACCCCGTAGAAGGTTACGGCATCAGGAACCCTACTACTCAACCCCACTCGGCAGGCGGAGGTGGCAGGCGCAAGGGGGTGTGGCAGGCGGAGGAGGGGGTGTGGCAGGCGGAGGGTCCCTCCGCCTCCGCCTGTGGCCGCAGAACCCCCATTATTACACTACTAACGATTTTCTAGAAATTTTAATATTCGTCCGCCGAATATTCAGTATCCAGCCGAAGACATTGCCCGAATATTCGTTATTCGGCCCAGAAGAAGCGGCCGAATATTCGGTTTCGGCCTGGAAGAGGTGGCCGAATACTCGGTATTCGGCTATTCGGCCAAATCACTATTCGTTACATCCCTAATCAGGATGTATATGTATACCACATTTCGTTTAATTCTATGTATTACGTCTTAAGTTACAGCGCACACAAAAAACTAATGAAATATTCGAATACTCCACCCCCTTGAAGCAAATGGTGCCAAAAGATAGTCAGCACTTGATCATATTGAGGTCCCCTTGCATACTAAATTTTGTTCGGATTCATTCATTGCTTCTTGAGATATGGTACTCCCGCTAATCGAGAAAAACGTTCGATTGCTTCGCCCCCTTCGAATAGAATTGCCGCCAAAAACTAATCAGCACTAGTTCCCATCTGACAGACATTTTCCAAAAATGGTCAAAATGGGTGCAGCACACCTCAAAATATATGATTCCTTCGAAATTAGAAAAATTTCAAGAGTTTACAATTTTCTCCTATACATTGGATATAGAAGAAAGGAAAAAGAAAATAAACAAATGATATATTAAGTGAATGAAAAATAATTTGCAAAAAAAATTCTTAAATATCTTATTTCGGAGATAAAAATTAAGGTTTCAATTAAATAAAATCATTATAGAAATCAGAGTATTTTTAAAAAATAATAAATTGTGTACAAAGGTTGCAATGTACTGTTGGGATCACGGGCATTCAAACTTATTTTTTAAGGATTTGGAAAGAAAACAGCCACAGGTAAAAATGTCTCGCAGCAAAGATGGCAACTTTTCACCAACGAAGGGATTTCATTTTCGATACTGGCAAACTTGATCATTTTGAGTATTTTTTTTATCCCAAACTTTCACTGTCGATAAGAGAAATAAATAAAACTTGAAAGACTAGAAAATAGGCAATTGACCTTAGGCTATTTTTTCTTCAAATAGCGTTTTGCTACAAATATTTTTCTTCAGTAACGAAGGAATATATTTCGCTTTCTCAACTCGAGAGTTCATTCTTATCTCGACACGTTTCAGTAGGAAAACGTTATTTTAAGCCTTTTGTTTTTTTTTCAAATACACTAAACTTTGATAATTTTGTTTTAAAATGTTGCATCAAAATTCAATTCTAAGACAAACTGCAGTAAAATGGGTCTTACAATCCCATTTCTCAACTGTAAATATTTTTATAATGTTTTGAAATATTTTTAAAAATTTAAACACACACATTCGTGTGATGTAAGAATACACATTAAAAAATTATTTTACGTGGATGAAAAAAAAAAAAAAAATAGTAAAAAATAAATAGTAACACTTTTTTGTATGCAAGTCTATGAAGTACATACTTTTCTCCACCAGACCCCTACCTGTTAGCCGAGGCCTTAGGATTGCTTACGCACGGGGAGAGGTAGTGGGGTCTACGGATTTTACATGCACATATCCCCAAGTATACATGGTGGTCTTCAGTGGGTATCGAACGCGCGACCTTCCAGGTGGAAGTCCGACGTGCATGAAGTACATACTATTCAGAGAATCAATTCAAAAATATTAAAGAATTAATTAAAAAGAATCAGAAATATTAAGAGAAAACAATTTTAAAAAAAATTTCTGCAGCGGAAGATATTTCAAGAATTGAGGTAAACTTATACTCCTCTCCTGCTTCAAAGAAGGGCTTAAACCTAAGATGATGACGATATTTTAAATTTTAAATTGCGTAGATAAGAATGCATGCCCTCTGCAAAATTCACGAAGAGGAAGAAAAAAGAAAAGAAAAAAAAAAAAAAAAACAGCTCGAGTTAGATTGCATCTTGGAAAATACTTTTTTTTTTGGAAACATTTCACCCCAGTTGTTTTATTACACATAGCAATTTGGAATCCATTTTTAGAGTAACACATTGTAAATAGATAGAAAACATACTCATTTTTCTCGCAACAGACGATCGATTCATTCAATTTCTTAATTTATAGAGCTCTTTAATTTTTCTTCATTTTTTACTTTTATTGTTGAATCTTTAACCTCTTAACGCATTTGCAAGTGTCGACCTGATCCGGATGTTTAAGGATATTTCTGAATGTGTGAATGAGTAAATGAATGAGCGAAAGAGTAATTGAATAAATGAGTGAATAAATAAAAAATAAATATATGAGTGTATAAATACATGAATGAGTAAATGAATGAATGAATAAAAAATTAATAAATGAATCAATGAATAAATCGATGATGAATAAATGAATGAGGGAGTGAATGAAAATTAACCGTTAACGGTTAATGTATATTTGAAGTAATTAAGAACTAAAGATAAATGAGAAATAGAGAAAGATATAGTTAGATTATAAAGACTCGTATAATTCTAGATGGAACTTCTTTTGGATAAGCTTAAAGCATTCTTCATATTTGTTATATGTTAAAATTTTTACACACAAAGTTTTACACACGTTATGACACAAACAAGGTACACAAACAAGGTGAAAAATTTCCGAAGGAAAATATCAAAATAACCATTTATTTGATTGTTATTTTACCATATTTAATTACAACAGTTGAATAACCCTTAAAAAGATGGTACTCAAACCGCTGATTGTGAAAAAAATCGTTTATTCTCTGCTTATTCTAAAGAACGTTTAACTAACCGTAATTTTCAAGCGTTCAATAAGAATCGGGCGTCCATCTTGGTTGCGAAACCTTACCGGTCGTACGTTGTTTTAAAACATGAATAAAGTTTTATCAGTTCAAATCTGCATGTGTATATATAATAAAAGAAGAAAAAAAAGTGGCTTAAGCAGTGGTTACTAAATAGAAACACATACACACGTAAATCAAAAATTGGAGACATCGTATCCCCGAACTGTTTGCGAATGAGCGAACCCATAATTTGAGATGCTGAAGCTTGTTTGCATTTTAATTTTTGCAGCAAATAAAATTATTTTCGTCAATATACAGTAAATTTAGACAAAAAATGACTTTGTATCCAATCAAAAACTGAAATCTCAATTTTAAGGCAGTTTGCCTGTTGGAAAAGAAGATTTATTGATAAATAAACGGCCGCTTTAAGTGGTGTAGATGGCCGAATCAATAGAGCGCAAGGTTGGTATGTCAGACACTTGGGGTTCGATTCCCGCATGCTTCGTTTATGGTTTCTACGCCTCGAAATTGTTCAAAAACGGTAAAAATGTAACTTTGAAACCATTTTTAAATGGTTGTAAAACCGTAAGCTTTTGTATTGAAGGTTTTTAAACCAAGCTGATTGGAAATGGTTTAGGTCCCGTAAAGACAGAAAAATGTTCCAAACCGTAAATTTAACGGTGAATTAGATGGACAGACTGCTGCCGGTCATTTAACCGTAATTTCATGATGAAATTTCTAACAGTGTATAATCCCTTACGAATTTGCCCGTGTCTGACACGGGCGAAATGTACCGGCAAATTTACACATGCCCGTGTCTCACACCGGTGATCTTGTATTTCGCTTTATTTTATTTCTAATGCCCGTCTCAGATCCGTTTGCATTTTGTTTGAAAATGATTTTTTTTATATAACTTTTACCCATCTCCCGCTCACTAGACACCCCCACAACTAAAATTGTCAAAAACAATTTATACTATACCTATATATTCATTTTCTGTCAAAAAAAGAACTTGATAATTTTTACCAGTTTTTCCGAAAGAAACTTGTGCTTCAAGGGGTTAATAACGGGGTATCTAAAGGCCTCTCTTGGATATGTTGCTTTCAAAGCAACTGAGCCAGCGCATTGGAACGAAAGTTATCAGCATAAGTTACACAGCGACGTATGTTCGGTCCATGAAGTTTTCATTACCTTAAAAAAAAAAAAATAGTAATTATGTAGTTTAGATACATCGTTCGAAGTAACTAAGTTGTGTATTTCAGGGATCTTTTATACCGATAAATAAAAAAAAGAGATGCATTATTTTAAAAGGTAAGCAACTTTTTCAAAAACATTTTGTACTAATATTAAAGAAAAATATTGATTGCACAGTAGATTTTTCTTAATTTTAATTTAAAACATTATCTTAAATTATTAATGCGATCAAATCACTATGCCAAATCGAAAAAAAGTTTATTTAATTGAAAATTGATTACAATACACAGAATGTCATGAGATATTTCAATGCTTGAGTGCAGCAAGAAATTTGTTGGAAAATTGCTTTGCACTGGGAATATATCTTAAATACTATACTGGTCATGAATTAAAATCTCTGCAGAACACGTTAATAATTTTATTGGAATTGAAAAATTACTATTTCAAATATAATCCTATTAAAACTGCAAGTTTTTACTAAGTTTTGTCAAAATATCTTGAAAAAGTTTTTGACAATAAATGACGACAGTTGAATTCAAATGTCAAGAAAAATCGAGTCTTTCAAAGTTTCATCGTTAGTTTTCAAATTGAGTTTAAGAAGAAATAAAGGAAAAATTTGATGGAAGATTTGCAAAGTCAAGAAGCGTTAAGAAAACATTTCAGAAAAAACTGTTGGAAACCTAGAATATTTTATCATGCAAAAAAAAAAAAAAAAAAAAATTGCTGAAAACTTCATCTTTAAAATATTACCTTAGTTTGTGAAAAAATCTAAACTGTTTTTAGAGCGGCAATTTTGAGGAGTTCTGTATTTATAAAATCTTGTGATCTCTTTTAAATTAATTGAATATTAAACACAAGTTGACAAATATTTAATAATTTTAAAAACTACACTAAAATATTATCTTTTCTAATAAAAAATATTTTTGGCCTTATGAATTAAGCTTTCCTTTGTTTAATTGCATGTAATGTAATTTATTAGCAAAATAAATTATATTATATGCAATCATATTACATGTTATCATTTTGTAACTACCGTTTATTGTTAAAAATTTAATCGTTCGACATTTGTGAGAATAATTTCAAATGAAAATAAAAATGGCATAGGTTTAAGTGATCTATTAAGTGATGTGTCTTTAGTGTTTCTTGAAACAAGTTTAATGTTTTCAAGAGACCAAAATGAAAAAAAAAAGAAAAGAAGAATGTCAAAAAAAGCAAAAATTCCTCCTTAAAATATCTTTTCATTTTTTTACAAAAATAATGCCTGAAAAATATCATTAAAAGGTACGTCCAAGCATTTCACGTATAGATTAGGGTTATAGAAAAAACAACAAATCTCGGGAGCGTTATCTGTGTGCAATCTGTATACTGTGGAAGCAGTAACCCAGGTGGAAATGAGCATCACACATGTCATGTACAGCCTATCTCAAAGACATAAAGATGGCTGCATTTTGTAAGAAGGTTTATCAAAAATCCTGTTTTGTCCTGCTATCCCATTTTATCCACCCTTCACCTACTTTATAATATAATATATCAACTTTACTATAAATATATCAACATTATTATCGGACAGCATGAAAAGTTCTTCATATTCCTCTTCCACGACGGGAATCTTCAGGCTTATATCGAACTGTATTAAATTTATAACATCAATGCCACTATGATCTGTAAATAAGCAATCAACTTCCTTTTCTTCTAGAACAGTGGTCGGCAACCCGTCGATCGCGAGCCCATTTTCGGTCGATTGCGACAGCATTTTGGACAGATTACAGTTTAAAAAAAAAAATGTGTGCGTGTACTAGCGTACACTCGTAAGAAGTGAAACTTCTTTATGACGTTATTTTTCAAAAAATAATTCACTATATGCAACTTTACAGAAATTGGTTAAATAAAGTTAAATTAGATAAAGTTTAATAAAAGGCTTTTATTATCATAGACATAAATACAAATTCTACAATTATTTCATTTTAGCTTATTACTACAAAGATTATTATTGAATTTCATTAATTGTAATAGAATTATTACTATCATTGATGTCGTTATTATATATTTGTGTTATTAATGGCTTATGGTAACTGAAATACGAAATATATTGTTTACATTCCACAAAATTTAGTAACCGAGCGAAAACTCCATCAATTGTAGTGCCGGATTTCGTTGTCGACGTTTGAGGATTGTTTTTCATGGATAAATTAAGTTTATCTTTCAAAAATTCAATTAGTTTCAAAGATTTTTCTGATGCAAAATTGATATTAAAATCTCCACTTAATATCATCGGTATTTTATCATTATTGTTGCCGAGTAAAGAGGCACCGCCACTTGTGTATGATAACAACGGGTCATGGGCTTTTATGGAAGTCGATGCAATCGCCACCTGAATTTCAAAAATGTAACTACTCAAAACGGGCCGCAAAATACATTGGAGACATTTACCAATCCCTACTCCGCTGGAGAAAGTATACTTCGAATCACGCGTGGTAGGGATAAGAAAAAGATGGCGCGTAACGGAAAAATGTGACGCGTAACGAAAAAATGTTACACTAAATTTTTTTCCAACCCCGATAAAGAAGTTTCACTTCAATAAACAAAAGTAACTGTATTAAATTTATAACATCAATGCCACTATGATCTGTAAATAAGCAATCAACTTCCTTTTCTTCTAGAACAGTGGTCGGCAACCCGTCGACCGCGAGCCCATTTTCGGTAGATTGCGACAGCATTTTGGACAGATTATAGTTTAAAAAAATAAACAAAAGTAACTGTATTAAATTTATAACATCAATGCCACTATGATCTGTAAATAAGCAATCAACTTCCTTTTCTTCTAGAACAGTGGTCGGCAACCCGTCGATCACGAGCCCATTTTCGGTCGATTGCGACAGCATTTTGGACAGATTATAGTTTAAAAAAATAAACAAAAGTAACTGTATTAAATTTATAACATCAATGCCACTATGATCTGTAAATAAGCAATCAACTTCCTTTTCTTCTAGAACAGTGGTCGGCAACCCGTCGACCGCGAGCCCATTTTCGGTCGATTGCGACAGCATTTTGGACAGATTATAGTTTAAAAAACTAAACAAAAGTAACTGTATTAAATTTATAACATCAATGCCACTATGATCTGTAAATAAGCAATCAACTTCCTTTTCTTCTAGAACAGTGGTCGGCAACCCGTCGACCGCGAGCCCATTTTCGGTCGATTGCGACAGCATTTTGGACAGATTATAGTTTAAAAAAATAAACAAAAGTAACTGTATTAAATTTATAACATCAATGCCACTATGATCTGTAAATAAGCAATCAACTTCCTTTTCTTCTAAAACAGTGGTCGGCAACCCGTCGATTGCGAGCCCATTTTCGGTCGATTGCGACAGCATTTTGGACAGATTATAGTTTAAAAAAATAAACAAAAGTAACTGTATTAAATTTATAACATCAATGCCACTATGATCTGTAAATAAGCAATCAACTTCCTTTTCTTCTAGAACAGTGGTCGGCAACCCGTCGATCGCGAGCCCATTTTCGGTCGATTGCGACAGCATTTTGGACAGATTATAGTTTAAAAAAATAAACAAAAGTAACTGTATTAAATTTATAACATCAATGCCACTATGATCTGTAAATAAGCAATCAACTTCCTTTTCTTCTAGAACAGTGGTCGGCAACCCGTCGACCGCGAGCCCATTTTCGGTCGATTGCGACAGCATTTTGGACAGATTATAGTTTAAAAAAATAAACAAAAGTAACTGTATTAAATTTATAACATCAATGCCACTATGATCTGTAAAAGAGCAATCAACTTCCTTTTCTTCTAGAACAGTGGTCGGCAACCCGTCGATCGCGAGCCCATTTTCGGTCGATTGCGACAGCATTTTGGACAGATTATAGTTTAAAAAAATAAACAAAAGTAACTGTATTAAATTTATAACATCAATGCCACTATGATCTGTAAATAAGCAATCAACTTCCTTTTCTTCTAGAACAGTGGTCGGCAACCCGTCGACCGCGAGCCCATTTTCGGGCGATTGCGACAGCATTTTGGACAGATTATAGTTTAAAAAAATAAACAAAAGTAACTGTATTAAATTTATAACATCAATGCCACTATGATCTGTAAATAAGCAATCAACTTCCTTTTCTTCTAGAACAGTGGTCGGCAACCCGTCGATCGCGAGCCCATTTTCGGTCGATTGCGACAGCATTTTGGACAGATTATAGTTTAAAAAAATAAACAAAAGTAACTGTATTAAATTTATAACATCAATGCCACTATGATCTGTAAATAAGCAATCAACTTCCTTTTCTTCTAGAACAGTGGTCGGCAACCCGTCGATCGCGAGCCCATTTTCGGTCGATTGCGACAGCATTTTGGACAGATTATAGTTTAAAAAAATAAATAAAATAACTTTTGAATTGGATGGCGAATTTATTTTCCCTTCAGAAAATGTTTATTAGTTTCTCGGACCATTCACCGGACCTAAAAAACCTTCCAATAATATGGAATGTCAGTCATCACAATAGCTATGCTCTCGGCGAGAGTTAATTCAGGAATGTAACTGTGCATTTCACATGTGTGTTTTAGCTAAAAACTAAAAAAAAAACCTTAGTTTTTTTTAAAATCACACTCAAAAGAAATAATATATTAGTATAATTTTGTGCGAGTTAAGGGTGTTAACAAATCATTCTTTTAGAAATTTTAAAGTAGGGATTTATAAACGTCAAAACTTGTGCTGACAAGAATTAAGTTACAATTCGAAGACAGGCGCAATCCCGACATGCCCTATTAATAGTGTATACCCCCCCCCCCCCGTCCTCCGATTCGATCTTGGTGCTCGCCAAACTTGGAAAGTGGATCTTCAGTTAATTTAGGTTGCCAACCGCTGATCTAGAACATCTGATTTACTACGTTTTTAAAATGATATTTGGACTAGGTTAAGTTTAATTTTTTCAAACTCTTTATTATCTACTCTCACAACTACATCTAGACTGTCATAGGTGACTTCCTCTTGTAAATGTTTTTTAATTTTCTAACATCCGCCTATTGCCACAGTTGTTTTAAATTTTCTTACATCTTCAAATAAGTGACTTAAAAAAATAAGAGCATCACAAGTGTAAATTTTCAACTTTCTTCACCAAGATATGGTTGCACGTTATATACGAAACTTGGTAGTATGTCGCACGAAAAAATGACACTACAAATGATAGTGCTAAACTTTTAGTATGTTTTGGTGCAACAACTCCACATAAGCATCAAAATATAACAAAAATTAACAACATACTTTGTAGCCAGCAAATAAAGGTCAGTTTTGCTTAATGCCGCCAAATTCTTCAGTGACGCTGAGTTCAAACATAAAGGCGACATCAACGCCCAGCACCGTTTATGCTGCAGGCGGGCTACCGGCCACATAACAAAAACATAGATTATACAAACAAATGGTCACTATTAAAGCTGGTCTCATTCTAAATGTTAGAACAACTTGTTATACAACATCGTGGCTAGCATTTTTGTTCTCTGAAAGCACACTGTTAAAATTGTTCGTAAGAAAATAGTAATATAACCATTTATTTAAATGTTATTTTAACATATTTAATTACAAAAGTTGAATAACTATTAAAAAGATGGTACTCAAACCGCTGATTGTGAAAAAATTGTTTATTCTATGTTTCTCCTAAAGAACGTTTGACTAACCGTAATTAACAAGCGCCACTAGGTCTCGTAATCAATAAGAATCGGGCGTCCACCTTGGTTGTGGAACCTTACCGGTCGTACGTTGTTGTTAAAATATGAATAAAGATTTATCGGTTCAAATATGCATGTGTAAATAAAAAAGAAGAAAAAAAAAAGTGGCTTAAGCAGTGGTTACTCAATAGAAACACATACACACGTAAATCAAAAATTGGAGACATCGGATTCCCGAACTGTTTGCGAATGAGCGAACCCATAATTTGAGCTGCTGAAGCTTGTTTGTATTTGAATTTTTGCAGCAAATAAAATGATTTTCGTCAATATACAGTAACTTTAGACCAAAAATGACTTTAGATCCAATCAAAAACTGAAATCTCAATTTTAATGCAGTTTGCCTGTTGGAAAAGAAGATTTATTGATAAATAAACGGCCGCATTGAGTGGTGTAGATGGCCGAATGACTAGAGCGCAAGGTTGCTATTCCATACACCCGGGGTTTGATTCCCGCACGCTCCGTTTACGGTTTCTACGCCTTGAAATGGTTAAAAAACCGTAAAAACTAACATTTTCAGTTTTGAAACCATACTACTTATAAATGGTTTTGAAACCGTAAACTTTTGCATTTACGGCTTTTTAACCAGGCTGATTGAAAATGGTTTAGGTCCCGTAAAGATAGAACAATGTTCCAAACCGTAAATTTAACGGTGAATTAGATGGACAGGCTGCTGCCGGTTATTTATCCCTAATTTCATGATGAAATTTCTAACAGTGCAACATGTGCTTAAAGTTCCAATTTTCTAAGTTTTGGTGCAGCGAAAAAATTGCATCATGGTTTTTTTACTGTTCATGTGCCTAATACACACACACACACTCACACACAAACAATGTTTACGCTATTTTTTTACAGTTCATGTGCCTAATATATATGTTATATGAGAAATATATCTGTGTTAAACGCTGGAATATACGAATGTACAGCATAATTACTAAGATGTTTTTCAAATAAAATTGAATTCAATTAAAAACATCAAATATATTTTAAAATAAACCATAAAGCTCCTTAAAAGCTTTCTTTGAAATGGAATGAATAAGTTAAAAGCTCACGTATACAATTCGCCGGTAGCTATACTTATTTGCTTTCATAAAGTAGATTTCTTATTGAAGCCTTTTTCCTAAAGCGTTGATTCAATTTCTACAAACCTTCGTCTTTTATTTTGCAGCTCAAAAGGCTAAAACATTTATAAATGAAATGTTTTCTACGTGACAAAAACACAATCAATATATAATTTAGAAGGACTCAACACATATAGAGACAAAATTGGAAGAAGTGTTCAAAATTTCATTTCTTTTTTACAAATATTATTTGTAAGCTATTACTTATTTTTGCATTTTGAAATAACTCGAAGCGTATGTTTCAATACTTACCAAAGAAAGATTTCCTCATTTATTTTTGGCAACATAAGGATTTTGAACACGTATCATCAAGTTCTTTTTTCTTTAGCTTTTTTCTTTGACATGTGCGATAATAATAGAGTCGCACAATTTAAATCTGATTTAGGTGCTTCAAAGCGCTTTAAAAATTCGGGAAAATAAACTACAGGATTAAACAAACATTTTTATTGATTGATAATTCTTTTAAAGTTGTTCCTGAATGACTCCAATTCATATATTGAATGATTTTATCTCCCACCTGCGGCAGTTTTTTTTTCAGGATCTTTTAAAAATGAGTTGTTTTTTCATTTATATGTTTTTTTATTCATTTATTGTATTTTTTCACTAACCTAAGATTTTTTTCTAAATGAAAAATGCAAAAATTTTGTGGTATGTTGTACCAAAATAGGATGCCAATTTACTGATTCAAAAAAAAGAGTAATTTTACTATGATTTGTGGTACGTACTTGTACATCTTGCACTGTAATATAGTAAAATCAAGCATCACCCTTTTTTTGTAACCAGCAAATTGCCATAATTCTTTGGTGTAACATAACACAAATGTTTCTTACGAACCTCCAAAGAAGCCCAATAGCTATGTTTTTTGCATTATAAAATAATAATATTCAGTTAAAAAAATGTATTGTAGAAGGTCCGAGGAAACATGAAAAAAAAAAAAAAATCTATATAGATTTACACATACATGTACTTTTCAATAAGGAGAGAGTAGTGAACAATGTACTGTTAAAAATGACGTGCTTAAAAATGAGAAAATGTACCTGCTTATTTTTTAAAAGTAATTTTGACTTAAAAATAAGCAAGCGCTGTTTTCAGATTTAAGTACCGATGCTTACTTAGAAATTTTAGTTACAAAAAGGGCAAGTATACAGTGCAATGAATTAGAGATTTAAAGAGCAACTTCACGTTCGTAATTAATACAGGGCTTTTTTTACGATAATTTCTTCAGAACGAAACAAAATTAAGGAACTACAAATAATCTATAATGAATCAAAAATAAAGAACCGCGCGAGATGTCACGATTTGAGAATGAGTGTCTGTTCGTCTCTTCAGAGCAGGAGTAAAAGATGAATAATTCGTCTGATTCGGGTAGGCAGTAAGATAAGAAAACAAAATGGACGAGTGGATAATTAACGCTTTTCTGGATTGGGCTATGAAGAAATTTGGCACGGAAATATTTTAGCCCACGCAGCTGGTATGTTTAGAAGCTATATCAGCGATTCTCAACCTGTGGGGCGCGAGCACACTAGAAAGGGGGGGGGGGCGATATTATCCAAGATAAAATATTATTTTAAAAAAATGATTAACTGACTGAAAGGAAAGCCCACATACACATAGAAAACAAAATACATTTCGACATATTTATTAAATTCTTAAAGTAAAACAACTTACTTAATCAAAACATACTAAATTAAAAACAAATTTAATTGTGATTAGTGACTTTCTTGGACCTGTCTTGCAAAGCAAAGTTTTTCGAAGGAAGGCTTAATATTAGAAATAGCCACTCTCTGTTCTGTTTCTGTACTTAGCCGAGATGTATAGTTTGTCTTCAAAGAGGCAAGAGCAGAAAATCCAGTTTTACAAAAGTAGGATGTTGAAAATGGTAATAAAATGCGCAATGCCTTTGTTTTTTGTGCCGAAAAATCATCCTCTACTCCTACCTAAAATTCAAATAGTGATTTATTACTAAATTAATTTTATTATTAAATTACTCGCATTTACTCTTGTTTTGGCAGTTAGTTAAAAATAATTCAGAAACAGAATTCAAAGTACTCAATATACATTATTGTTGTATACATTTTATTGTAAGTGGGAGAGGGGGGGGGGGCGCAATGAAAATTATGATTGAAAACTGGGCCACGCATACTGAAAGGTTGAGAAACTCTGAGCTATATAATTCAGCTCTTCCTTCTCTCCGCTCCAGGAGTATTAGGAACCGTCTGATCCAAGTTCACGTTCTAACTCCAATGTGTAAATTTCTGCTTTTCTTTTTTTAGTGGTCTCAAAAAATGAGATTGCACCCGATCAGTTTTGGGAAAAGGGTTACTTAAAAAATAAGAACTCGGTTTTTCAAATCTAAGTCGTTTTGACTCGGAGCTATTACGAGAGTATGATGTTTTTGAAAGTAAGCCCTTTTATCCCAATAACGAGAATTCTGCTTAACAGCGAAAGAAACAATATAAAGCAGCAATCAACCTTAGGTATATCACGTGAAAAAAAAGGAATAAAATACTTTCATCTACAAAATTAATATATACTTTTAAACAGACTCAAATATCAAATATTACTTATAAGTAATACAAATTATTAATATCTTTTATGACTCAACTTAGGTTACATAAAATTTGCTTTTTATCCATTTGGATTCGTTATAAATAAAAAATATAAAATGATAATAGGGTATAATCTGTGTCGATTTTAGCAGGGGGGTACCTTCATAGTCTCAGAAGTTTTTGAATTTCACTTATGTTAAAATTTAGAACTAAGTGAGTTATTGGTATGTTTTTGTTTTGCTCAAAAAAATTCCTGGCCCGAGATATAGGCCGCCAAAGATGGCGACTCCGGCGCAATTTTTCACTTGTGATTTTCGACAAAAACTTTCAAGTGCTCTATTTCCTGAATTTTATATTTGAAAGATAATTAGATTTTGTTTAAGATATAAGGCTAAATTTTGAAATATCTGTTTAACTTTTTTTGCTGTAGCCTTCTGAAAACTTTTTAAGAAGCTCTCTTCTTCAGACAATGTAGTACTTCATGATATTAACCAACGGTAAAAAAAGTAAAAAATTTTAAGATTGGCTTTTTTGAGAAAAAAAAATAAAAAAGATTTTTTTTTTAAATTTCAGAAGGCTACAGCAAAAAAAGTTAAACAGATATTTTAAAATTTAGCCTTTTATCTTAAACAAAATCTAATTATCTTTCAAATAAAAAAAACCGCATCAAAATATCTTTTTATTTTAATAACAAGTGAAAAATTGCGCCGGACGTGCCGTCTTTGGCGGCCTGTATCTCGGGCCAGGAATTTTTTTGAGCAAAACAAAAACATACCTGTAACTCACTTAGTTCTAAGTTTTAACATATATGTGAAATTCAAAAACTTCTGAGACTATGAAGGTAAGATTTTATTTTTACCTGCCTGAATTGAAACGGACTATGCCATAATAATTTTTAAAAAGGGACGGGGAGATGCAGAAAAAGGGTGAAAATATATAAAAGGTGAAGTAATATTTTAGATAAAAGTGTGAAGTAATATTTTCTTTTTTCACATTTAGTTTCCTCATGGTCTACACAACGTACATACCGTTTGAAAGACACACCGATTAGAATGAGCTCTACGTAGTTATGAGCAGAGTTCCGGGGAGATGCAGCGGAGATCTTCTGTTGAAGGATGCAGATAAAATATTCTCCATTGGAAAAATCCTTTTTTTTCATCATCACCTTCGTTTGTTGGGCTTACTAAGGTTCTTGGCTTTCATTGGTTAAATTATTTAACTTTGGCATTCTTATTTTTGCGTTTTTTGTTTTGACTACATCACTGGGTCAAGAGTTTGCTTGTTCCTGGTTTTTGAACATTATTTTGAGCTGAAAATTCCCCCTTCCCTTACATTTTAAAAAGTCAGTTGTCGTTTGCTTTTCGCGAAAAATATTTTACAATCAATAATTGGATTCAACGGTACAATTTTCCAAAAGAGCGAAGTAAAACAATTGAAACGTGGATAAAAGAATCGGTGTGGGGTGGGGGTGCAGAAGTTACTTTTTAAACACAACGCTTCGAACATGTGTTTGATGCAAATCGAATGCACATTCAACAAATTCTGTGCTAGAATTTAGTTTTTCTGTTTCAAATGTTTTTTCTATTCTACCTGTGCCCCCTTCTCACTCAGAGGTAAAAGTGAGAAGTAATATTTTCTTTTTTCCTATTTAGTTTCCTCATGGTCCATACAACGTACACACACATCGATTAGACACACACGATTCAAAGACACACATCGATTAGAATGAGCTCTACGTAGTTCTGAACAGGGAAACTTTAATCGTAAGTACAGCTCAATGTAAACTGTAACAACGATTTCATGCCAATTGCAATGGAAACAAAACCCGTCCGTTGCAATAGACGAGGTCCGTTGAATAGACAACAACGAGGATTTATCAATTACATTTTACGTCGTAGCACAATTATCAAACCATGATATTTTGAGTGGAAGTAATGATGGGATTAGAAATAAACCAGTCTTAATGATGGAATCAGTAACAGCCTGTGGGTAAGCAACTATGCACACCATGGTTTATAGTTACGTTATTGTGTGGAGTCAATGGCACAATTCTACTACAAAGATTTAGTCTCTGTTGCGGTTGGTGTGAAACCAACATTATGTAGTAAAAAGAGCTTTCTCGCGCCTCCCGGAAAATAATACGAATTAATTTAAATAGTTTAGTTGTTACTTCATTGCAGTCTCTCTCCACATGAATTCTTACGTTTAACACTTTTATTAAGTTTCAAACGGATTACTATTATTCATAAATATTTTTTCAATCATATTAACATTGATTAAAATAATTTTAACAACTAAAAGTCTGTTAGAATTATTTTAAGCAATATGAAGTTTCTTCATTAATGAAAAACGTGCTTTCCTTTCAGAAAATTGCCATTTGAAACACTTTATTATAAAAAAATTACATAAAAGAACTACGTTGCAGATCGTTGAATGAGAAATAATACGAAATAATTTTACAAAAAAAGGGTACTTTTTTTTAATCCTCTCGTTTTTCTGAAAATTTGAAAATTTAGTGCACTATTTAAAAACATGAAACTAACTTTTACCATTAGTCGCAAAATAAGGTTTTGAAATGTTCACAATCTATACTTTACAACTAACGTCTCGATATGGCATCGCAGGGAATCGCGGCATCCAGAGGCTGATGCAGAATTTTGGTGTAAAGGAGACACTTTGTGATTTTACCTAAGTGCCGGAAAATATTTACCAAAGCGGGAAAAAATATTTGAAAGTTTTAGTTTCTTATTCACATGATCTTTAATAATAATTGAACCCCAAGGGAGGGCTATTGCCTCTCCATGTATTCACGTCTGGTTGCACCCATTTTGGGAGTACATACAAGGTTTGACACTTCTATAAAAGGTCAGGACAGCTTGCAAGATGAAACTGTCATAATTTAATATCTAACTTCTATGAAGAAATAAAAATGTTATCCCTAATTTTATTTGAGACACTTCATGTAAAAAATGATATTATAACAAATTTATTTGGTATGCGTTTACAATTTTTCATTTCAAAAAATCAGGTAAAAGACGAATACTTTTGGGACATGGATTTCTTCACCTTTTTCAAAACTAAAATATTCAGGATAACCGAAGTCATTCCATTACAGATTTATTAGGTGTATTAGGTGTACTATAGCTGCTCAACTGGTTTAAGTAAGTGCATAGTAATAAATAATTTATTTCCTCAAAAATTCACAAAAATATTCTATACTCACGTGTTTAGGGCTTCCAAGGAATCTCTTTATTAAAGCATAAAAATGTGAGTTCTGAAGCGCAAAAATTTCAGCATCATTAAGAAAATCCTTTTTTTTTTAAATTTTAAACTTAATAGTTTTCTGAAAAGAATAATGTAAAATATGTGAAATGATTAATCGAGAAAAAGTTTGTATCACATAAGTAATACCATAGGCAAATAAAGTATCGGGAGCTTTCAGAATTTTAGTACTTAAAAGAATGAACAAAAAAAGAATAGTCCTTAATCATTTTAATGGTCTAGGAATAATGATTCTAAAAAGGATATTAATGTATTTCCCACAGTTCTTCGTGACAATATGTCCTTAAAATTTTAATCGAATTTAGAACAAATTTCAATAGTTCTCTTGATTTTAAATTTCTATCACCAGCATACTAAGCTTTTATAAAAGGATCAAAAACTACTTTCTGATTTTAAGAGCGGAATAAAAAAAACTTTTTGCACTACTCTCTCTAACTCACCTCCTAAAGAAGTTTTTATTCTTTCCATTTCAATTCAGAAAGACACATTTCTTTCCAAAAGGAACTTGTTTTTTTTTTTTGCAGAGAAGACATTCGTGTCGCTCTAAAAGTAATGTATGCTAAATGATACTGACATTGCGAAGACGCTTGAACCCGTTCTAACAGTGAACTACAAGAAACGTAGGTATTAAAAGTGATTGTTTTTAAAAATGAAAAAAAGGATCTCTTCAGTTTAGTATAAGAGGTACTAAAATAATTTTTATCTCTTTCTAAAACTTAAAAAAAAACTATTTTAATTCGATTTTGTTTTAGATCTGTTTTAGTAATCTCTACTGCAACATTTGAAGTTTAGAAGCTCTTTTACAAATTTGAATTGAAGTTACTTAAGAAAATTATTACACACACGCATATATATATATATAACATTAAAAACTAAATAACTTTTTTAGACCCCTTTTTGAATTCTGTTTCGTTTTTGAAACATTGATATTTTTTAGATGTCCCCCAGCCCGGGAAGCTAAAGCGGGAAAGATTATGTAATATGAACTAAAAATAGTAACGAATAGCAATACCGGTGCATCATCACCTGACATGTAGCTCCAGAGGCTATAAAAGGTTCTCGCAAGCTTTTCGCGGGGATTCACGATGTAAATATTCTTGTAAAAACGTTGGTGTTGGTGTTCATCCTTGTATTGCTTTGAATGTGTATTTCCTATGATGAAACTCAAATAAACCAAGGATTTAAATAGACTCTGGTCACGACTGTTTCTCACGATGACTTCATAGACGGACATTCGAGAAAATGAAATGCTCTTGTAACGGTCCTGTTACATATATATATATATGTTATGGCGTATGTCCGAAATTGGAGAATGTCGACAATCACTGGTCTCATAGATGAGACATCCGGTCTCATAGACTGTTGACATTCACCAACGGATGGTGAATGTCAACATCCACCGGTGATTGTCGACATTCTCCTAATTCGAAGATTCACCGTAAAAAATATACATGTATATATATATATATAGATATATATGTTTATATGGGGATTTTGGATAGTCAGCCTTTGTTACTTTGACCGATTTCTTGAAGGAACCTCTTGATCAAAGAAAAAAAAAGAAGAATGTCAAAGCTTTATACTAATCACATTTTCAAATTTATTATTCATTTTTATAAACAACTAATCAGCTTTTACAAATACTATTACGGAAATGTTTAATACATTTTCTATTATAAACAAATTTCATGCTCTCACAAAAAGTTTGAATGTCAGCTCCCTAGTTCATGCATTATTAAAATGGGTTAGCTTGTTTAAAGTAGCTGATTAGTTTCTTAATAAGGCAACGTGATTTTTTTTCCAGATAATGAAGGTGTAGTCCGATAAGGAACATAACTTAAATGAGGCTATAACTCACAAAGTATTTAAAATTTCATAAATTGCCATTCATTAAAAATACTGTTTTAATAACATCAGAAGATATACATATTTGATCTATATAGAGTAAAAAAAAGTGACTGAAAAGGTGACATTGGCTTATAATTGCCCAGCCCATAAAACAGCTTAAAAACGTGATACATAGAGTTCTGTTACTGCTAAATGTATACTATGTATTATACTGTAAAAAAAAGAAAGATTTAAGCATATTTTATATCATTATATGGCGTCATGTACAAACTTACACTAAAGATTAGATCACTGGAAATCTAAGTTTATGCATTCACGATAACGGGACAGTTCCACGTCCCGAAGGTAACAACAGGACAGTCATCTGACACTGGGCTTGTACCGCGTTCAAAACAGGAACGGTACAATGCATAATACGCATGTACGTATGACCACTTCACGTATGCTAAATTGAAAATAATCGGCATTTACATTTGTCAATGCCGATTTCATAAATGACTGGCATAATTCTTTTTTGTGAACAAATATGGTAGATGTAAATTTTTTAAAATCAGTTGGTTTATAAATAAAAATGAAGTCAAAAGTTTCGTCCAGGGAATATCTATATTATACGATTTATAGAACGATAAGTTTTCGTTTCGCAAAACGTTATTTGTATATATACGTATGTTTTGTGCAAAGTGCCAAACTCAACGAAGTGTTTTTGCACTTAGCACAAAAAACCAGTAAATGTTTTTCAATGAAAATAAAAAGTCAAAATTTTGGATTTTATTATGTATTTTTCATTAAATTATGAAATGTCTCATTATCACAACATAAGGTGTAAATAACGCTTATCTCAGAGGGGAAAAACACGCTTACTCACTCATTCGCTACATGTCTCAGTTTTCTCTGATGGGGAAAAATGAAATACTGGCAAAAAAAATCGCATTTTAATATTTTTTAAATGGTCGGCAACCTATTGTTTTCCCCATTACGCGAAAGATAAACAGTATAATTAGCCTTCGTAAATAATTATCAGAGCCGCATTGTCTTAAGACAAACAATGAAAAAGTAATTACATCAAAGAAAAATTTTTAAAAGGTAAACTCTTTTCAAGCACGCTAATTAGAATTAAAATCGATTCATAAAATTCAGTTTAGTGACAGCCTATTTTTTTTTCTTTAGTTAAAAATATTTGCCTGTTGCAAAAAGCATGAAAACTATATTAATGATTCAGTTAGACGGCTCTGACATTTCTCCCACGTTCGCAATTTATTGCGCTAAGATAATTTCAATTCATATGGGCAACATCAGAAAAAATAATAATAATAATTTTAGCATGCATTCGTTTCATTTTCTTTTTGATGAGAAAATAATATAATTTTTTTGTTTTTCTACTGAAATTGCTATTCGACTGACGTTTCCTTTAATTTCGCACTTCATATCTCTTATATGTTATTTTTCGACACTCCAGTGCTCTCAAGGTAATTCATTAAATAAACATATGAAAGTAAAAGAAATAGTAAATTATGTTTTATGTACATAAGATATTGTATATATTCATACTTCAAAGAAAAGAATGTCTTTCCTCTCCTACGCAGTGAGTAATTAATTAAATAACATGCCCACAAATAAGAGCTTTGAAATCAAATATCACGTAACTGCTAATTTATTATATATATTAATTTCTGATTCATATTTTTATTTTTCTCTGATTTTCAAACCGTTAAACCAAAAATTCATGTTTTGTGTACTTGAAAGTTGTAAGTAAAAAAATATGAAATTAATATGGGTATAACATTTCCTAGATAAAAGTAATATACTTCAGATAAGTTAATTAAAGCCAGTTTGGTATTATTAATCCCTTGAAGCACGGTTTTTTTGCAGAAACACTGGCAAAAAAAGGATCTAGTTCGTTTTGGAAAGAAAGTAAATATATAGGTATATAAACTGTTCTTGGAAATTACCTTTGTAGGTGGTGACTAGAGAGCGGGGGTGGGGTAAAAGTTATGTAAAAATTTTTATACAAACGAAGTGCAAACGGATCTCAGAGGGGCATTACAAATAAAATAACGCGAGATACAAGATCGCCCGTCTGAGACACGGGCATGTGCAAATTTGCCCGTAACTTTCACCCGTGTCAGACACGGGCGAATGCGTTAAGTGGTTAATGCAAATTTGAAGATGTTTTGGGGCAAACATTGCTGAAAGATTCACTACATTTTATTACGCATAAAATAATGTAGCAGTGCTGCAAAAGAACAAGATGCAAATCTTAATGTAAAGGATTGGTCTTAAGCCTGACTTCTGTCTTAAAAAAGCGTTAATGTTGTTGTTGCCAAATGCTGCAGAAGTATTAGTCATCTTAACGTCTTTATTCTAATTGTTTTTGTCTTTGTTTGGATAGATGCTTTCTTCTATTTCATTATATATCCATCGCCAAAATCATGCATACATTTTGAGCTTCAAAGCAATTATGTTAAATATCATCTAGGATTTTCATACGTTATTGTCATGCTATTTTATCAATACAATATTGCTGCAGACTTTTCAAGTATTCTAACTTGTGTAACGCAGTTCTCGTCACAAAGTTGTTAAACTTAATCAAATTTAAATAGCTGAAGGTTCACTCGAGATGAAGGCATAATTCAAAGGAAGCAAGCATCTGATGAATAATAGATTTGCTTTGTGCACAAGTAAACAGTAATAAAAATATTCACGTTAAGAAGCACAGATAAGCCTTAAAATGCAGACGTATGTTTCGGGATTGCGTGGAATCTCTTTCTCAATGCAATAGTGAAGCTTGTTGAGAATCTGTTCACGTGATTTACTTGCGTCATGCCATAAATCGTGTCTGATGCAACAAGTCAACCTTGGTCTGACAATCAGAAGACTTCACTTGAAACTTGGATCTCATGCAACGAGGTTGGAGCCTTTTCCAGACACGCTCCTTCAAAAAATGCCCGAAATAATATTTTTAATCTAACTTTTAATTTTAGTTGTTGTTCTGTGTTTAATTCTTAAATAAAATTAATTAAACGGCAATAGGACTTAATTTGGTACTTTTACCTTTGACTTGGTTATTCATCACTACTCCGATACTATTTTGTTCTCGAGTCAAGAATTAATGAATACCCTTTTTTCATAAAGCTTCTAGATGCAAAAACATCCAAATACATATATGTTTTTGCATCTAGAAGATCTACTATTGCATTGAAAAGGGATTCAAAGCAAATCTCGAAACATATGTCTGCATTTTAAGGCTTATTTGTGCTTCTTATCGTGAAAATTTTTAGTACTATTTAAGCATCTGATATATGGCTTGACTTGATCGGATAAATCTTGACCTTCAGTCGCATTTCTGTCCCACTGAAAAACAAGGTTACATTCACTATCAGAAGTTGAAGATCAAAGGGTGAATTTATTTGTAAGGTTTCGAACACCACCCCGTTTGATTCACGTACTTATCTCATTTAAAATACTTTCAGCATACGACTACTCTGACCTTTAGGAGTAACTAATTAGTTGACTCCAGAGGCCACACCACGAAATAAATTTGCACCCTCGACTAAAGGACATGATATACATAGTTAATTGTGGAGTATACGGCTACGACCTTCATTGCCTTGGAGATAAACCAAAGAGGTGCGTCTCTCTATCGCTTTAATTTTTACAGTTTTAAGTTTTATTTTTAATTATTAATATATTTTAAGCTTAATAAAATACTTCTTGGTTATGCCCCTTTTCTGTCTTGTTGTAATGGGCAGCGCCGTTGTACTTAAATTGTGAAGAATTATATTTCTCTTGAATGTGTCGTATTTGTTACAAATTCTTTCCTCAAATTTGAAAACCCAAACGTGTGTTTTAAAATTATAACATTTTAAAACATTGTTGAGACAATACATTTACTTAAACATGTACAAGATAATGTGTTAACAAACTCATATTATAAAATCCTTCATAATATTTATTTATTTTTTCTCCAATGGGGCTGCGGTTTTGGTCCTCAACCATTGCAAACCTAGTGCGTTCCCCTGTAATTGGTACCATCTGTTTCAGCGGCACCACAATGAGTGTGGTACCTTCGCCGCATGAGAATTTTGACGTTCAGTTACCACTAGATGGCGGTACCTGAGCTCTCATTGATGCAATACGCACTAGGAATTTAATTTAGCCTAGAGTATCCATGCCAAACGGATACTCAAGGGATCTTTAACGTGCCGCATAATCATACGAAATGGACGCAGACGATTTTCTGCGTCTTGAAAATCCACCGACTTGGGCCAGGTTTGCACCTGCGATCTTGGGCATACGAGACCTGCGCCTTACCATTACGCCACCCTGTCGGCTCATAATATTTATAATAAGTTTATTTGTAACTGATAAATGAACGTTATTAATTAGTTGCAGTCATTAAATTAGTTACGTTCCTGAATCATCTTCAAGATCTCCATCAGATCTATAACAAATGTTCTTAAACTTCGATGCTTTTTTGAAAGAAAAGGTATTTTTTGTTAATATAAATTTTTAACAAAATGTGATATTTCACGCCATATGAGGAAAGGTTTTCCAATTTTCTAAGCACAAAACTTTCTCCCTCAGCAATTTCAGAGACATTTAGAAACGATTAAGGTGATTACCTTTTAATCTCGTTAAAGTTTTAAGTAAAGTAGAGTTCGAAATTGATGACGCATAGCATGCAATAAACTTGTCTAGTCTTGCGTATGATCTTTTATAAAATATGGATGAGGTTGATTAAACAGGATCGGTTACTGACATTTCATTAAATTTTCAATAAGGATTTAAATGTTTTGACGAGAAATATTGCAGTATAGCAGGCTTAAATGCAACAATAGTCACTCAGGGTAACTTTAAATCATGAGGGTTAACTTTGAACAACGTAATATTTTTTAGTATATTTAATTTCAAAAAAAAAAAAAAAAAAAAAAAAAAAAAAAAAAAAAAAAACTAGAAGTTCAGTGCAGTGCTGCACTCTGGCTAGTTCACAAGATAAGTTTGCAGCATTGTACACAGGTACTTGTATGATACAGTCATTCTGAAGTCACTGTTTGGAAGCTATTTTTGAATGCTGGTTTGGAGTTATTGAAACCATTGAAGTTGTTGAAATTCAGAAAGTTGTTCTACGAACTGCTATGAACTATAGAAATACCGAGAAGTTGTGAAATATTTTTAAAAAATATTTAGGAAATTTATCAACTAGAACTTTAGGAACTGTAACTGTACATCGAAATTCTTAAATTTTCTCAGCTAAAAATTCCATTTTAATTTCATGCATTTTTGGACAATTTCTTCTTTCTGACTAATAATATATGTTTCTTCAATTAGCAGAATTTTATATAATCCGATTCAGATAACTAATTGTTCTGACCCTCCCCCCAAAAACAAAAACAATTATTTTTGCAATTTTTTTTCCTCACTGCCGTTCGTGCTCAAAAGTTTTACACACGATTTTACTATGCTATCCATTATTAATAAATTTTCATGATTAAGATATTCCTAAACATTTTTTCTGATAGTGGTCTGTTTTTCTTGCTTTTTAGGAAGATAGTAAATTTATGATACATTCAATTTAAGCCAAAAGCACGATCTTGTAGCAAACGGTTTTTTGAGGAAAAAGAACAGTAGTAATGCAAAAATAAGCAAAAGATGGCGCTGCATGTTTCAGCAGAAATAACAGACTAGCAGAAAGGCATTTTTTATGTCTGAAACCTCCTCAGAAACAAAATTATTTCCAGGAATTTTTCCGGTATCCCTCTATACAAAATGAACATGTTTTAAACAGTATTAAAATTTTGTGCAGGCAGGACATTTGACATATTTTACTGGAAAAAAAAGTAGCAAGCATATGTATTAGTAGTATTAGTTATATTAAATTTCGTGTACTAAATAGTGAAATACCACTATAAATTTTCAGAGATTACGCATTCCACATTACTTTCTTCAAAGCTAGTGGAAAAATTTCAGTCTAAGAAATACGTATTCAGAGTTATCACGACAAAACTTGCCATGGCAGACATGATATGAAGTGGACATGGTTAGTTCTTACTCCATATTTTCACATTATAATCAAAAATTTTACTTTTTAGAGTAAAATTTTTGTTCTGTCTTTAAAGTAGTTATGAAATAAGTTTATGTATGCGTTAGAACCTATTGAGATGGTGCTGCTGGAAAGATGGCGTACTTGAATTTTTTGGGGGAAGGGGAGGTGGAGCGCACAGGCGGCGATTTCAAATAGTTGTACAGCTACAACTGCATAGGGTCTACTGGAACTCATAAGTTTTTTTCTTTGAAAGTTGTATTATACAACGATGTTTTTATTGCTTGCTTTCCAAATGGAAGTGGTTGAATTTGCATTACTGTTTCTCTGATTTTCATTGTGATAACAGTACCGCAAGATACGTTTTGAGCAACCGTGTTTCAGCTACTTTTGACAATTTACTTGCGGTCATTATTAATATAAGCTACTTATCGAAAGCCATCTCCCATGTGCGTGAACCATCCATGTGCGCAACATCATCCGCTCTGCAAGGCGCCTTGTAAAAACAGCTGTCTTGGTCTTCATGTTGTTTTAAACAGCATAACAAGAAAATAGTGATGAAAGTGCATCCAGAAGGAGTGTAGTCGATAATATTCACCGATAAAAAATAACGTTTTTATTCTTTCTTTTAGTGATGTTTTCCAACTGTGCGCCAACTCCAGAGGTTTTACCTGAACTAAGTAAAAATTTATTAAGTTATTTTAACGTTTAGAACATGAAATCAAACAAAACACATGTGCTTCGCCATGTTTGCTATATACGGAATTAACCATATTATACGTTGTTTCACCATGGGGAAAAGAAATATGCAATCATAAGAAATTAGTAACAGTTTTTTTTACCATTAAGGTGAGAAGGGGACGCTGGAATAAAATTTGAAACTAGGTAATCTTTATTTCATTACGGAATTTGTTCAAGCGTGCGGGAATCAATATATTGAAAGCATGTTATAGCGTGTACAACAAGGGCGCGAAGAGTTTCTTTATTAATTGCAGCAACTTGGGGGCCTATAAGAACTGCTATTGAGAAAATTAGCAAGAAACCCTCCCTTAAAGGCAAAAATTTCAACTTTTTTTTCCTCATTTTATGTTTCATGTATCTTATATAACAAGTTTGAACAACACACGTCTATTAGGAGAAGTTATTCGTAGTTTTTCCCTCAGAGCAACTTGAATTGTAACCTCCATGTATTCAGATTGAATTAGAGTTTTTAAAAAATCTTATGTTTTTGTTGTTGTCGTGTCCTCGCGCGTGGCGAGGAAGAACGGGTACGCTGCTCCTGAGTCTAACGGGGCCCTTGTAGACAGGAGTACGATTTAAAAAAATCTTATATTTTTACAAATTTGCAAAGTATTTCAGTAGCCTTTTCCCCTTTCTTTCCCTTTTTTGCCCTTTTGCTTTAATTACCTCCTTTTGCACAGCGTCTAAAATACACTCCCAGCCACAATCAGCCCAAAAATGACTGGGTTGTTTCAAAAACAATCCAGTCACTTTTTGGCCCTTCTAGTAAAATATGGTATCGCTGATTGGTTTATTTAAAAAAAAAAAAAAAAAAATCAATGAACATTACAGAAATTGTACAACTTCAAAATTAGGTTGAATGATCTCAGTGAAAATAAACTCTTATACAGCAGGAACGTGTTCTGAACCTTGTATTTTTGGATAGATATTTTTTTTTTTACAGTTACAGTCAAACCATGAACATTTATATTTTAAGCATGTTTTGTTTATGTAAATAACTATCTATAATATACACTAATAAAGGATTCACAAAGGTTTGAAATAATGAATCTCGAAACCTATAAGCTTAAGTGAATAATTATACAATTTTGTAAGGCAAATTAAATGTTTCTGAAGAAATGGAGCGAAGTAAAATTTTACACTGTGAAAAAACTTTGAGAGATCTTTGTAAAGATTTGGATTTTATTGTTCTTTGAAATTTAGTGTGAATTCCCTCTTTTTTTTTACTTCCGTACTACATTTCAACAGCAAAAAGAATTCGCTTCAAAGAACGCTGGAACAAATATCTTGCGCAAGAAAAACGGGGAAAAAAAAATCTTTGTGTTGAAATGTTACTTTGAATGAGATTTTTCTACTCTTGCCGACAAAGGAAGAAAGCTGCCCCTGAAACGATCTGCAAGTTCTCTTATGTAGCAGGATGTCTTGTGTGAGAAAGTAATATATTCTAAATAGAATGGAGAACAAGAGAAACAATACAGATCTCTTTTTTTTCAGCAGAAAGTGCTGAAGTTGAATTTTTTCACGATTCCCAGTGTTGTTTGACAAACAGAAAGAGAAAATATAATTTCCCTATACGCACACACACATATAATACACAAAAAAAAAAGTTTATCTTATGTTCATCCTTTTGTATTATATAGGATGAGTGTACCAGTGACTTTGGGACCTTTAAAGTGATTTACCACATTTATAATAGTTTACTCATGAGAAATTACTTTTACATAGTTTTCAAATTAAGAAATGTGTTAATATATATCCAGGACCATATATATGATAAAGTTTATCATATACAGTAAAACCCCGTTAAAACGCGGGTGTCGGGGGACATGTTTGGCACCCGCGTTATAACATAACCACGATATAGTGAAACTATATCACGGAACCATATTCACGAAGTAATACTCGCTTTTATTGCATCATTTTTAACTTTATAAATTACTCGTGACTTTTTTTTTCTATAGCATATTTTTTTCTTTTCTTCTTTACTGCCATTTTATTAACTGTAATTGCTGTGCAAGAAGCACACATCTCAACTTCGCAATCAGTCTATCCAGCGATAGGTTATAAACCAAAAGGTGTACATCAGGACCCACTTTCAATAGGGCTTTATCTGTTAGTGTGTGCGGTGAGGGGATGGGAGCGCTTTGGCTAGAATATTTGTGTGCTCGAGGGTGACTTTATTTACAAAGGTAAATAATTTATCACCTTTAAATGGCAATGATAAAGGGTGATTTAAACGTCGGTATACTGAGGCGCGGTATAACGGGGTTTTACTGTATATGGTTAACATGGTGATATATGGTCACATAAAACTTTAATTAAATTTTTTTGACGTATTTTTTATGTATACCCACTCAATGCAGTAATTGACACTGTCTATTTTTCGTTCTACCAGTAATTGACACAAATTAAAAAATTATTTTACTTTATTTGGCAGTCTTTGGCATAGCTGTTCCTGAAATTAGCAGCGTTCTCTTAAAGGGATGTCATTTCAGGAAAAACTGAACAACAAAAAAAAAAAAAAAGAATAATAATAATATCAGTATTGATATAAATTTAATTCACAAGCACAATCTTTCAAATTTTATACATTTAAATTTAATAACAAAGAATATCAATAAAAGCACCCGTGATTAGAACCGTGTGTCAATCATTGGTACATAATTTAAAAAACGATCTAGTAAGTGACATAGCTTATTAATTCACAAAAACATTAACAAACACTTAAATTGACATTTTAGAAGTAAAATAATTAAGTTAAAGCCGTTAGAGTTGGCGACAATTGAGAAACATGATAAAAAAGAATTAAACTGTTAATTTTTTCACCGAAAATTTCGTCAATATTATAGACTACCATTCCTGATTTATGAATTTCCATCAATAATTTCTTGTTATGCTGTAATTTAAAACTACATCAGGCATAAAACCAAGCCATCTATTTTTCGCTTCTCTCCTTCTACGGGACGGGGGTCAAATTGCGCACATGGCTGGTTCACGCACATGGCAAATAGCTTTCGATAATAAGTAGATCAATATTAATAATAGCTGCTGGCAAATTTTCAAACTTGCTAAAAAAAAGTGTGCTTAAAAAGTATCTCACAAGTTCAATTTATCGCAATGAAAATCAGAGGGACAGTAATGAAAATTTAAGCCCTTAACGTTCGGAAAGCAAGCAATAAAAACGACGTTGTATATTTTAACTTAAAAAAACTTATGAATTCAAGAAGACCTGATATAGCGGTGCGCTTACACCTCCCCTTCTCTCCAAAAATTTAAGTGCGCCTTCTGTCCAACCGTGGCATCTCACCAGGTTTTACCTTATATCTAACAGATTTAAAATTGTAACTACTTAGAATTATTGCGGAAATTAATTAAAATGCAACAAAATTAAAGCACTGGTTCACGTTCAAGTCTCCAAGCAAGCTCAACACAAAAAATGCCTGTTTTTCACTTACATTTTTGGGATAGAAATACCATCTGGCGAGCAATGTAGTAATCAAAAATAAATCAGTTATTCCATTAAGTAAATATAGATAGGCAGCTTTTAAAATCTGGTTTATTACTTTTATTTATTAATTATTTTGAGGAAAGGTGTCGTAGGAAATGGATAAATGTTATAAATGGTAAAGTGAACAAGAAATAATTCAGGGAGCTCCCTCTCACTTAAAAAGTCTCTCTCACTCTCTGTTTTTTTTTTTTTTTGGACGAATAGTAGATGTTTAACTTGACCAAGATTTTATCGACCTTTTTCCAATTGGTGCATGGCAAGGCCGTAGCTAGAAATATTTTTCGGGGGGGGGGGGGCTGACTTTGAAACACTAATGTTGAGGAAAGTTTCAGGGCGGAATGTATGCTACATTGCGAAAAAGTTCGGGGTTTAGGGGGGGGGCGGGCCCCCCCCCCTCTGAATACGGCCTTGGTGCGTGGTGATTGACCTTTTTTACAATGTCACGAATATTTAAAGATCAATAATAATGAACATTTACTGACACCTTTGCAAGCATGTTTTTATGTGTTAAGCGTTTTCACATGCCGGAAGTGACTCCCCTGAAGACTTGAATGGCTGTTTGCTCTTATTCATGCTTCATTGTGCATGGTTAATTTATTTCATCCATATCTTAGAATCAAAATTTTTTTGTTAATTTTTCATAAAACAATAATGACAGTTCTATTTCAAAAATTATATATTAACTGACGTTGCACGAGATGCCTGGAATATTATACGTTATTCCCTGGCAGTGAAAACAATAATGTCACGTCCGGTATCCGAACCCTGACTATTCCTTGCGCGGATACCTTCGATTTTACACCGCTATGCCGCCTCTGGATAGCTTAGAACAAGATTTAAAAAAAAAAGAGTTCTATTGGGACAAATTTAACAAATCATAAGCAACGTCATCATACCTGCAAACGATAAAACATTCCTATCATTAAATGGACAATAATTGCTAGAAGTTCTCATTATGTTTCGAATCCTTATTGGAATAAATACAACAGTTTCGAGAGTTTATAAACAAATAAATTCTAAAATAGATTATTCAATTTTTCAAAATGCTCAGTAAAGTTCTGTGAGAGAATCATTTTGGGAGTAAAAGGCATTGGAAAATTTAGCGTATCCGGTTAAACAGGGTGCCTTTTCTGGAGTCTCATAACTCCATAATATATATGCTTTGACCAGAATTTCCTACCAAATCGTTTGTAGGAAATAAATGAGCGATCTATTTACTATCCATTTAGAGTTAAGTGCTTTCGTGTTTAAAACTGAAATGGGTCTCAATTCCCAACAAGCGTTGGAGTTCTTACTGTTAGAAATATCGTTTCAAAATGTTTGACGTGTTGCGGAAAATGAATAAAATACGGACAAGAATATAATTCATAAAGCACACAAATTCAATTTCGGACACCTGTTTCGATGTTTCACGGAACCGTTTTTCTGTTGCAAAATGTGTGAGCATACTCATGAAATAACACCAAAATCATAATCTCTCATGTTTTACTTTAAAAAAAGGTATTCCTTGTAAAGGACCGTATATAAATGATGTCACATTTTCCCCTGCATATTTTACCCTCCCTCCCCCCTTTGTCACAAACCCCCCCATTCCCGTCGAAGCGTGACATTATTTATGAATGATCCCTAATCCTTTTATGCGGGGCTGAAATTAATTTTCACGGTTATGCGCTGTAAATTGTTATTACTTCAATCTTGTCTTTATAATTTCTCTTGTCCCGCAGTAGACCAGTCGGTAGAAACTCGATTCCTGCAGAACAATGAAAATGAAGCAACATTTACTGAGGTCAGTGTTTGGGAGGGTGACAACCTCTCGCGCTGTTTTTTTTGGGACCGTGTACACTAAAGGGAGCTGGTGCAAATTAAATCCGTTGTGGCTTCAATGGCTCCCAAGTGAAACGATACCTCTGGAAATGACAACCTCAGGTGACGGTCTCCCATTTGGAAGCTGGTTCAAAAACTAAGAGACCACATAAAGTCAGTCTTCAGCCCTCGTGGTCCCCCGTTCAAGTGAAACTGCATATCACCCTTACCCATGGATTATTCGTATTCAGCGACATGATGTTCTGGACTTGGTGTAGGCTTTCCTACGCCCGCCAGAGGGATAAGAAAGAGCCAAAATTAAAAAAAAAAAAAAAAAATCAGAGAAGATGAACCTATTAGTAAAATGTATTACTTTTGTCATAAATTCATTTCATTTTTTGGACATACAGAAAAATAATATCTTGTGTGGGCACAATTAATATGTAAGGCAATGCTAATTTTGAGCCGCTGGGAAGGAATGAAAGACACATAGAACAATTCAATTAAACTTGAACCGTCACGATTAAAAATGAAATACAGTGTTCCCCCGCCACTTCACGCTTCATGTTTTGCGGCTTCAGTGCCTCGCGGGTTTTTCCAAAATATTCATCAAAAAATAAAAATGAAAAAATAGAACTACGTCGGCAGCCACATTGCGGAAAGGAGAGTTGTTGCCAGTTGATGGGGCGAGAGGGAAGGATCCCTGCATGGGGGGGGGGGGGGTCAAACAAAGAGATGAGTTGACTCAGAGTACATACCACGGACTCTCAATAGCTCCCACCAACACAAGGCTCTTCGCCTCTCTCAGAAAGCAATGTTGATTAGTGTTTATTAATGTACTATAAGGTTTTGTAATTAACCTTATTAATTAGCACTGACACGTTTAAGTAAATAGGTACACTGTTGGAATTTTTGTCTTAAATGTGTAAAGTATAAATACCGTTTACATATTTAAAACATTCGTGTACCCGAATGCACGAAAATTCCTAGGGGCAAATCCTACTTCGCGGATTTTCAGCTTTCGCGGAAGGTTCTGGTCCCCATTAACCGCGAAAAACGAGGATCACTACGTCTAGCAATCAAAATGAAATATTAGTTATAGAGTCGTCATTCAGTAACTCTGGTTATACGCTTCTGCAATGACTTTCTGCAATGTTTTTAGTTATTGCTTATCAAACACAAGTAGAGTGAAGTTTAAAGCTTTAATTTATTTTTAAAGCATAAAAATGTATTTACAGTTAGTTATGAATGTAAGGCCACTCTAGTGGCTGTTTATAATATGGCTATTTATAAATCAGGCATTAACTGATGATCAGTAATTTTTAATTTTTAAGCAATAAATTATTGTAAGCATAACGTTTTATTTAAATGCGTAAAATATTGGGTAAAAGAATGCCTCATTTAATCTTTATGTACTATAAATTAGGTTGAAGCTTTTTCTTTATGTAATATTAAATTAGCTTTTGAATAGACTTTGCATGTGGAGTAAACGTAAATTGTGAATTCGATAGTGAGATATCAGAACAGCAAAGCTTTTTTATTTTTAAAAACCGGCCAACAAGAATGATTGAGCACTTTAGTCAGAATAACAAATGACTCTTTTTTTTCTATTCATTCGGCTAAGAATGATTTGCATATTCTACAAGAAAATGTTCTGCATTACAAAAGAGTTCGTTTCATATAACGATTTAAAAAAATGTTCTTTCAGAAAAGAAAAGTTTTGAGAAGTTTTCTTCAGTAAATAATTTAGTTTAGTTTCTTCAAAAATATGTAGAAATGCAATAAATTTTAAATCTTAGGCTGTCTCTGTGGGTAAAATTTGAATATTTTATTATTAGTACTCAATACCTCGCTTTCTTTTTTTTTTCATTCAAAACTTTCAAAGTAAAGAGCGGTTATGGGAATAATTTTTGCTGCAAACGGTAAGAGCTGGAAACGTTCCCCAACAAAACGGAGATTTAATAGTTTTAATTCATCCGTCAACAACTTGAAGGATATACAATTTCACAAAGTCATAGCAATAACGCGAGGAAATGATTTTCGAACTAATCGCATATTGATAAAGTATTTCCAGTCCCATATATTTGAAAAATGCTTAAGTACAATTTTAATTATCTACCGGCTGATGTGACAGCCACTGAATGGATTTTAAATACAACACTTCAACTTGAAGAGGTAAACTCAATTTCTCTTTTTTCTCGGGCCGTATACATATGACAAGTATTTCACATTGGCCTAAACGAATCGTTTTTTGACATGTCGCTCAATTCATCTAACGGGCCACTTCAATCTGCATTTCCTTTGGAAGGGGAAAAAGTTCGTTTTTAGGGTGTATCCTCTCAAAAATTAGTTATTACTTCATCTAAGTAAAATTTCCTTAAATTTAAGGTTATGAAAGTATACGATAATTTATTATTGACAGAAAACATTTCAGTTAAATTCATTTTTATTGTCAGTTACTGTAATCACCGAATTATTTTATCTAACTTATTGCTTGAGTATAGTATTTCAGATGCATCTGAGTCATAGATTTTGTTTTGTTTGAGACAATTACTCCCAGTCACACTGATAGCTGTTTTTTAAACTCTTATGCAGTTTTTCACGGGTTTCAAAACGGGAAAAATGAGAGAAAATGCAGAATTTCGAAAGTGTAAATAAAAGCAATTTAGTTCAATTATGTAATTCTTAAAATTAACTCGAACGGATTGGAAGCTTTAGACTTTGAAAGTCCTTCTACGACGATCCCTAACCAAAGCACCCTTCCTTCTTTCTGATGTATATTTGTACCAGAGTGCTTGTATATTTCTGTGCGCATACATACATATACATATATATATATATATATATATATGTGTGTGTGTGTGTGCGTGTGTATCTGCAAGATGCAGAAAATCGACAGTTCCCATGTCGTATACGGCATGCTAAAGATCCCTTTCGTATCCGTTTGGCGTAGATTCTCTTCTACAATAGATACAAATTTTAATTCCTAGGGCAGTTTGCATCAATTAGAGAGCAGGTGCCGCCATCTAGGGGGAAACGAGCTTCAAAAATTCACAGCGATGGTACCACACTTTTCTCCAACATATCCCTACCTGTTAGCCGAGGCCTTAGGATTTCTTGCGCACGTAGCGAGGTAGTGAGTTCCCCGGATTTTACATGCGCGTTTCCCCAAGTGCATATGGTGGGTCTGTCTTCAGTGGGTATCGAACACGCTACCTTCCAGGTCCGACGGTCCGATGCTCTAACCACCAGGCTACCACGGCCAAGATGGTACCACACTCATTGTGGTGCCGATGAAAGAGTTGGTACCAATCTCTGGGAACGCACTAGGCCTGCAATGGTTAAGAACCAATACTACGCAGCCCATTAGAAATAATAATAATGACAATAATAATATTATATATATATATATATATATATATATATATATATATATATAATATATATAGAGAGAGAGAGAGAGAGAGAGAGAGAGCGAGAAATAGGTTAATTAGTTGAGCAAACGATATTTACGCATTTTAATTTTACATAGTTTTGATGTAGTCCAAATAAATCTCAAATAATTGTGATTGTCCTTGTTTAATGTTGTTTGCTGTCTTGAGCAACCGAGTATCACGTTCGCTTTGAAAAACGTGACGGCGTTTTCCAAATTTCACTTCAAGTATTCATGAAACATAATGAGTAAGTAATGACATTCGAAGCTAAATTACAAGTAGATGAACGTGCAGAATTATAACATAGCATTTATGCCCGCATGAAGTATATTTTGGTGATAGTGACAATACGTGCGTGACTGCAAGATAATTAAAAGCTTTTACGGTGGAATTTGTGCACTTCTCTCATGAACTTTATGAGTTCCAAAATCAGAAATACTCGGCATTGACCTTAAATCAATTCACTAAAGTCGAAATTACGAATTTCAATATCAAATAAATTGGTACTAAGAGAAAGCAGGCAATAGGAACTAATTTAAATATATTCACTGTTAAAAATGACAGGCTTTAAAATGACAAAATATATGCTCTTCTTATAATTGTCTTAGGTAATTTTGACTTGAAAGCGAGCAAGTGACTTTCTCAGTTTTAAGTACCGATCCTTACTTAGAAATGATAGTTACAGAAAGGGCAAGTACTAACTGCAAGAGTAACTTTACCTTCAAAATTAATACAGGAGTTTTTTTTTTTTACAATTACTTCTTCAAAAACAGTAATATTTGTATCAAAATTAGGAACTATTTTCCGCGCATTCCATCAGACCGATTCAAGAATGTGAGTAGTCCGTTTGTCTCTTCAGAGCAGGAATACAAGATGAATAATTCGTCAGATTCGCATTGGCCGTAAGATATGAAAACAGAATGGAGGAGTGGATAACGCTCTCCTGGATATGAAGAAATTTGGCACGGAAGTACTTTAGCAGTCAGAGTTTGTACGTTTGGAAGCTATATAATTCAGCTTTCCCTTTTCCGTTGGATGTAACCCGCTGTGGTTAGAGTATCAGCATAGAGGCAAGATAGTCCGCGCTCAAACCCCAAACGAGGAAACTTTTTTTTTTTAGTGGGCTTAAAAATGATATTATAGCCGCATCATTTTTGAGAGGCGTTACTCAAAAATAAGAACTCGCTTTTTCAAATGTAAGTCATTTTGATTTGGAGCTATTCCGAGAACGTGATGTTCTTGAAAAAAAGCCATTTTATTTCAATAGCAAAAATTCCGATTTACATCGTTGAACTTATGCTGCGAAGAAAAATACGTATACAATATGAATAGATATAAATGATACAAAACATAGAGATAGGCTACACAATGCACAGACGTAGATAATTTTCATAGAAACATTGTTATTAATCTCAACTTTACAGGGTTTTAGAAGTTACAGAAACTGCAACAAGAAACGGTCCGGTCTAGTACAAATCTTTTGTTATCAAATAATATTTTATTCTATTTTATTCTGAGCAACTTAAATAAACGTGAACCATAGGAAAACTATTGCGATTACTTCGATATAACGTTTCGCATTATTAATCGCTCTTAGGATAGTGGCGTTAACACATAATATTCGCTACATATAAAAACGTATTCCTTCTACTTAAGTAAATTTGTACATTTGTGTTATTTGCAGATACTGAAATGAAAAAGACCTTTTGAAAGTTGTTTTTTTTTAAAATGTAAATTGGACTTTAATGTAATTTTTTTTCAAACGCTTTCCAGCAGTTTCCACGAGGCACGTTTATAAATTAATGCATTTTATAAATTAAACTAAATGCATTAAGATATTTTACAGTTAAATATAAATACAACGCATATATTTATTACACAGAAATTTGTATTTTATCCAATGAATACAAGCACAAAAATTTAGTCAGTGAAATTACGAAACAAGTCTGATAGAAAAAGAGGGAGACGTCAGAAGCATTTCCTAGCTTCATGGAGAAACTTATTCAAAAATCTCAATTCTTTAAATTAATCCAAATAAAAAGCGGATCTTTCACAATGTGGAAAATATTTAAGCTTGCTTCAGATTATGAAATTTAAGTAACATAATGATGCATTACATTACTCATTGCTCCTGAGATCTTGTAGCATGGTGATGTAACTGTTACTTATTGTTCTTCTCGAGGCGATATAAAAGCATATGTATTTCGGCAACAGCTCTTTCTTTTGAGGAAGTATCTGGACATATTAGGTGAGTGTAATTGGATTAATTAAACTCTGGAATTGTTCATATGTGGGGCGTAAAGTATTGAATATCTATCATGCAGTGTATTTATACAGTGTACATAGGTTTATAGAGTGAAACTCCGGTACAATGAACTTCAGGGGCTCGTGAAAATATTTCATTGCAATGGAATGTTCGGGATAATGGACTATTCGTTAATCCTAATGGCGTTTAAAACGGTGTTGAAGAATTATTTCGTCACAAGGAATTATTCGTTGAATTGGTGTTCGCTATAATGAGATTTCACTGTGTATAAAAGGGATTAAATTAAAACTCTTGGGAGCAATAATAAGTTTTAAAGTTTTTTTTTAAGTTTTGGTAAAATGTTTGAAACTATTTATAAATTTTGCATATGTTTCTACATTATAAAGGCCCCCTATTTATTTGATCTAAAAGCAATTTCATACAATTGAGCTAGTCAGACAAAACATGGTACTGGGTTTTGAAACAAAAATGAAGATTTTTTTTTTTGGAACTATCAGAAATGACTTTAGTCACAAAAATCATTTATTTGATTTCCTGTTATCATCGTCAATATTTCATTATGAGCTCAACACAAATTGCAGCTTCGTCCTTCTGTCCGTTTGGATTTTAAAAAAATTTGAAAAATGCGTTATTTCCTTTTTTCTTCTTTTGATGTTGACTTGCTGTCTTGTGTTTAAGCAACTTTATTTCACTTCTTCCCTGTAATATAACCAGCAGAATTAGGCCTTGACCTGGATTTCCTCGGATAGATTCTTTTGATCTCAGAACTGCTGGTTTTTATTTTCTTCTTCTGATGACTTTCGGAAGAAATGTGTAAACCTAAAATTGGAGGTCAAGGATCTCTGTGTGGATTTCTCATAAAACGAATGCGTTTGTTATTACCTTCGATTGCTCTGAAGCAGAATTTATATCATGTTCTGCCATTGGTGTGTCTGCGGTGTCGGTAAATCAGGACGCACATGTTGAATAGGTTGAATAATATGAGTCACTGCCCCGTTTTGCCAAACTTTTCAGTGTCCGTTTTACCGAACTGCTTCATTTTTCTAAGAAGTTGGCTTCTAGAGAAAGGTAGTGGTACATTTATTTTGGAACATTATAAAAAACTGTAGACTTAATTCGAGATGAACTTACTGTAAATTCCTTAAATGGATATGTTCATGATAGAATGACGCATTTCAGATGCAAAAATTACAACAGAACATAGAAAAAAATCTTTTAACCCAAAAAAACCCCACATATACTGAAGGCAGGTTGCTACTTTCACTAGAATGGCAGCAAACGTTTGACAAAGGTGTTATACTGTGTTCCATGAAAGTTGGCCGCGCACACTAAAAGGGAAAATTGTTGATAAATTATACATCTTATACCGTGTTTTATTAAACAAACTGTTTTCTCCAACTCTCCCTACGTTAAAGTGTTAAATTTTAATTTCTTTTGTGTATTTTATGCTGGTCACAAGTGTTAAGAGATTTGTGTCAAAGTACTTGGATTTCTGTAAGGCAATTGTGAAGCATCCTTAAACAAGAATGTAGTTCTATAATAGGTTTATGAAACTGTTTCGGTAGAAATAATGAGACTTGTATATGGTTAGTCCTTTCGAGGATTCATTTAGTTTATCTTTAAGATACTATCATATTCAGTCTTATTGCATATCACATTCAATACGTTTTAAATCATTATAATTTAAAAAAAAGATAGTGCATTACGTTTGAGTTACACATACTCTAACGGGACGCATCATTTTAAATAACAATTTATAATTCACTAATTTTCCGCCGTTTCACGTAAATTACGTACCATAACATTGTTATGACCTTTTGATAACCGCACTTACCAAATCTTACTTACTTTCATTTTCTCATCCCCTACTTTGAAATTGAAGCATGAAAAACGACATTGTGAATGCAGTAGTGAGACATTCTAAAAGAATTTCATTAGATTCTTGACAACCAACTTCAAAACGGCATACATTTGAAGAATGGAAAGGACAAAAAAAAATCGTTGGATAAGTTTGAAACTTAATAAAATTTCCCAGTTCACATTATTTATCAGCTTATGACTTTGGGCATCGTTTTTACACAATTTTTTAAACTTTTAGTTATAAACTATCCTTTCAATGAGGGATCTTGCAAGTTTGTCCAAATAGAGTCATGCCTCCCTGAAATGGGGTAACTTGATGTAATGTGAGTGAGGTTTGACTCAGCAAAAATTAAACATTATTAAAACTACATATTTGTAATTAAATGTCGAAAAATACGATTAGAGGACACATACAATAAGTAAATATCTAAAACATTAACCTTTACTGAATTATTGCAAATATCAAATACTCACAGCCAAAACTGTTAATTGAATTTTGGTTGAACTATGTACTAGGCTCAGATCGTTAGAAGTGTCAAAAATTTTATTCTGGAAGCAACTCTTTTGATGCTTCCAATGACCATTCAGTGAGAAAGTTTAATGACGTCTTTTTATTATCTTTTTTTAAGGGTTACTGTTGCAACATCTTTTTCAGGTTAAATACAAGTAAAGCTTTATGCATCAAAGCTTTTGAGAAAATTATAGGAAAATATTATTCGTTTACGTCGACAGGGTGGTGTAGTGGTAAGACGCAGGTCTCGTACGCCCAAGATCGCAGGTTCAAACCTGGCCCAAGTCGGTGGATTTTCAAGATGAAGAAAATCGTCTGCGTCCATGTTGTATGATTATGCAGCATGTTAAAGATCCCTTGAGTATCCGTTTGGCATGGATACTCTCGGCTAAATTAAATTCCTAGTGCAGATCACGAGAGCATCAACGCGATTTGCTTCAACGAGGGCTCAGGTGCGCCATCCAGGGGAAACTAATCGTCAAAAAAATTGCGGCAATGGTACCACACTCATTGTGGTGCCGCTGAAAGAGTTGGTACCAATTTCTGGGGACGCACGAAGTCTGCAATGGTTGCTGACCAATACTGCAGCCCCATTAGAAAGAAAAAAAAATATTCGTTTCCTTTCGTGAAACAAGCAGTATAGTGTGAAAAAATATCAATTTGGTAATAACTTTTACTTCGACAAATTTTTCATTTTCAGATCTAGTTCACGAATCTCCCAAATTATCCCCGTCGTTGTTGAGAAAAGTTAATGCATTTCTCTCGTGAATTCTTATTTCGCAACTCGAGAAATAAATATTTCCCACTGCATGCCAATTGAAATTTATATAAAACTGAAATATAAATTGATCCAATTCCGTAAATATTCGAAATGTATAAAATAACAATATTAATTTTAAAAATTAATTTGAGGGAACAGTTGTTTCCAGTTTCATTTTATTGATTTTGCGTAAATTAGAATTTACGTCTTAAAGTTGGGTTAAATATCTTAATAATTTAATGGAAATGCAGGAAAAGCAAGTTTCAGTTACATTTGGGTCCTTCCACGTCAAATCAACAATCATCATAGGTTCGTAATCTAATCTTTTCATATTTTCTTGAAATGTGGCACAGGTGTACTACTTTTCTCCTCAAAGCTCGTTCCCTGTTGGCACTTAGCCTTAAGGATGCCCTCAACCGGGCGCGAAGACGTGGTGGTAGTGGGGTTCACGGGTTTTAACTGCACGTATATCCAAGTGTACATGATGGGTCTTCAGGGGGTTAGTGTAATGTGTGTAGAAGTCGCGGGTATCCAACCCGCGATCTTCCGGTTGGTAGTCCGACATTCTAACCACTAGTCTATCACGGCCCGCAGGTGTACTACTGGTACAGTTTTGGGAAAATATGAAATTTCACTGTGATGAGTGTTCTCATTTTTGATTTTCGGAGCTGCAAAATTCCCATAAATTGGGCCAAAAACGAAAACGGAAGATTTTGAATTGCTCTATAAACTTTTTAAATCGGGATAGATGGGAGAGGGGTACTCAGTCTACAGTAGTTTTTCTGGGCTTTCCAATGATATGCTATATCATATATGTTGAAATGAAAACATTTTTGAAAGTCAAAATCTATTAGCAACAATTGCAAATTAAAAATAAAAAAAAAACTTGCAACTTTTAATTGAATCGGTGAGTGGAAAAACAGTACAAGTCCAAAAAACTCATTCTGAAATATTCGCAAAAGAAACATTTTATTTTCAAATTTGTTTTATATTTCTTAATGCAATGTTTAGCGGTTATAAAATGAGTGGTCTTGACAATTGTATTCTTCTTCATTATAATGTATAGTTCTACATTTTTAGCGCTACTTTTGACAGTTATCCAAAATTGGTCGATTTGGACTAGTACTGTTTTTCCACTCACCGATTCAACTAGATTTTGAATAAAATGTTTATGTTTTAAGATATGCAATGTAGCATATCGCATATTGTTAGAAAACTCAAGAAAAATGCTGTGAGACGAATGCTTGCCCAAGTCTTTATCTCAGGAAAACTAGAGCAATTCAAAATGTGTGTTTTCTGTTTTTAGTTCAATTGTAGGGAATTTTGAAGTTCTGTAAACCAAATACGAGTACACACATCAGGGTAAAATTTCATATTTGTCCAAATCTGTACTAGTAGTACATCTGTGCCAATTTTCAAGAAAATCTGAGATTGTGAGATTTTAAGCCTGTGTTGATTTGATGTGAAAGTTTTGCTAATGCCTAATCCGAATAATGCCTAAATCAGAACTCAGTGACTTTAATCATTTGTCAAAAACAAAATTTCTTTGATTTGAATAGGAGTAACATTTCTATTCAAAACTAATTCAGTTTAGCAGACTAAATATGTCACATAAACAGGGTCAAACCTACCAAAATTGATTTGGGTCAAACCTCCTTTAATTAATGTTAGGGAAAAGTTTTTCAACTTTTTAAACATACTTATATAAAATTGAAATGAAAAAGAAGCACATAATCGTTTAGTACATTATTCTGGGTACACTAACCAATTCAACTTACTTCATGCAATTCTTGATAATACGGCAAAGAAGAACTTTAATAAAAACAAAAATATTGGTTAAAAATGCTATCAATTGTGATTTCTAACTCATTCTACATTTTATTTTCCTCTACACACATTACATAACTAGGAGAAAACCCTGATGATTCTGATTGATAAAGATGATGTCATATGGTGTTAATTCGCTTAAAAATAATAAGATCTAAAAATCGTAATGTGTATCTTGCATCCCCTAATGTAATCTCCCTACGTTTCCCTACACAAGTGTGATAATTCAGAAGTGTTAGTAGGGTATTATTGTATGAAGTTTAACTATCTAATAAATTGTAGTTCAACCTTTCACCAAAAATATGAAAAAAAAAAAAAAAAAAATGGTGAAATTTAGCTGCAAACTTTTTTTTGGTGAAAAGTTGAACTAGAATTTTGTACAGTATTTCTTATTTCAGACTTCTCTATTAAAAAAAAATTATAAAAAAACGTAAACATTAACACTATATTTTCTTTATAATGTAGCAGAAATGCCGCTCCAAAATCTCATTCTGGCATTGTGCTTTCTACTATTAATAAAAGGTAGCTATGGTAAGCATACTATTTTTTATCATTTATGTAAATCTTTTAGAAAATTTTATTTAACGGGTGAAGTAGACGAAGTGGAATTAAACATGCCATGAACAATATCATGCAACATGACACCGACAAAAATTGGATTGAAATGCAAAATAATAAATTAATATTTTAATAAAAACTTGCTCTGTTTGTAATTATCCTTTTTACATAATTGAGACTTTTTTACTTTTCTTTGATTTAATAGACCACAATAATGCAAAACATGAGCTGTATTTCATAACACTATATAAATAATAATAAAATATAACTCAAAATAACATTTTAAAAGCTTTGTTACCAGCTAGATGTCAAACGTTAATAATGAAAAATATATATCAGCAATAATAACAGTAATTGTCAAACATATAGTAGGCTGCCTTTTTAAAGATTTTTAAGACAAATGTACTTTCCGGTCCTTCAATGATTATAGTGGTATGCTCTTTGATAACATAACTTTAATAACGCTTATACTTAACGAATTGCTGTCGACTTTCGACCACTAGTATTGATTAAAATGCATACGTAGTCATTACTGCGTATAGTAATTAAAGCGCAAAATCTGTTATTGGCTATATATTCTAATAATGCGATTTACGCTCTATATATGCTAAAGTATATATATATACGCATTAAAGGACGTACTCATTGATCAATGAGTATACTAAACTAAATTTTAAACCCTATCATTGACTATGTGTGAATAATAGGATTTAGACTTTTTTAGCCAGGGCATAATTTAAAGACTTATAGACCAAACAATAGATTTTCTTATCTACCTGTTATGAGATACAAATTTGTTAATTAATTCTGTCACTACTCTTTATCAATGAACAAAAATATATTGCAAATTTTTTTTCTGGTATGCAATAATTTATTACATGTTTCAGAAGCCAGATACCATGGCAAAAATACCTTGGACAAAGATTTAAAAACAGCCATAACTGAGGGATTAGAAGAGTACAGACACCTTATGAAGAAGGGCTTTCCAGAAAATGAGATGCCTGTTTTAGACCCACTTAAGATTGAGAATTACCATTTGGTTGTAAAAAAATTGCACCAACTGGAACTGACTCTAAAAAAAGTAAATATCATGCTCTGTATGTTTTCCTTAGAGCTCGGACGTAGAATATACACATATTTACAAATAACAGAATAAGGTAAATGCACCAGAGTGCGCCACTTAAGGTTATTTCTTCCGCTATCATCTAGTTATCATCTAATTTTTAAAGAACTTTTGATAATCTAATTCTTTTAAGGGTTATCCACTCTTATCTTATGTATTAATCATCGACATTTCAAAATAATTGTTATACATGTTTTAAGACATGAAGAATTTAGATCACTTCTATACTGCACAAGTGGGCATAGCAAACTTTTGTTATACCAGTAGTGGGCCACGGAGATTAATCAAACTCGCTGAAAAGGAAGGCCAAATTCGTCATATATTCATAGCAAGAATAACCACATGATAGCAATATGCATCATAAAAATGCAATAAAAGTGGCTTTGCTATAGACGAAATCTTTTTATTTGTAGCTTCTACTCATATGAAATTGAAATGTTTTGTCCTACAGGTAATTTCTTGATAAAAGTACATACTATGTTAATTGTCAATATCTTACTTTTATAGTTATGTTAATTGTCAATATCTTACTTTTATAGTTATGGCAATTTTCAATATTGTCACGTAGTCTTTCGTGAATAATAAACTAAGGATAAACCGAAGGAACAACTGAATCTCACCTCGAGAATTTATTTCTAAATCAAAAGCGAATAAATTTGGACACACCGTTCCAGCTGGTCACTCCAAGACACACTGCCTAGGAACCAATACCACCTTTTATCTACTACCTTCACATGAACAGTTCTGAAGGAATCACGTATTTCCGCTACTGGAATGTTCGAGAAAGAATGACTCACATCCGGTCCGGAGAGCCATCAGGACTAAAGAAAAAAACATTTCTAACACTTTTAGAGAAAATCCAGATACTTCCCCGGCCGAGCCAAGAATCCAAACCACTAGACTACATGGGAATGTAGTTTCCTTACAATATCTTAAATTTAATGATAGTTAATAACGTATTCAATATATCGTTGTTCCGGAAAAACAATGACGTAACTGCAAAAATGTGTCAAATGCAAACAATTCCATAGACAATATCAGAAACACATCCCTTACACAGGGGAACAATTATGTAACTTTAGAACGACAGTTTGTGTCTTCTAGAACAACGAACAATTTTTAGAGAAACAATGACGTAACTGCACTTAGGGGTTGAAATTTGAGTGATTAAATCCTAATACCTGGTAAATGAAAGTAAAGTATATATCCTACATAGTTACTTTCAGTATACCATTATTTTCTGTCACTTACACCCTTTTCAATTATACGTTTTATACAACTGCAAATCGTTTTTTTACTCTCCTGCAAATTGAAGTTTTTGCATTTACGTCACTGTTCTTCCGGAACGGCGATATAATCAAGTAACATCAATAACAATTTGTGCTCAACACTGTTGAATGAAGACTTACTTTTTAAGAAAATGGTTAAGTATAGCGTTAAAGTTCTTCCTTCAGAGATCAACTTTAGTAACAAAAATTCCAGCTAATGACTAAACAAGAATTAAAGGTTGTGTCTGTTTTATTCATTGGCTAAGGGTGTTCAGTTAATCAGAGGCAGATATTTATGTTATTGAAATGTTGGAATTTCTTGTTTTGTAACCGTAACTCAAGTGGCTCACTACCAGTATAGGCTGACGCACTTACCTGACAATATTTTCTAACAAGTAGATACTTATGTTTCACGATACTTATGCTAATTGAAATTGAGCATGAGTAACAAAATTCTTCATTTCAGTCAGAAACTCAACTGAATTAACATATCTGGTATTAATTCCGAAATAAAACCTAAAACTTTGTAATCAGTAAAAGCCTTTAAATATTATAACATATTCCAAAATAGTTTTGGGATTTTTTGCATTTCTTCATATTATTTTGATAAATTAATTTAACAGCAGCATCATATGCAATTTCATGAAAACTAGTTTCTGCAAATTTATTGCCTTATTTTTTCCTTTTTTGAGTACATTATTTTAGTACTTCATTGTTTAATATAAATATATATATATATATATATATATATATTTGTATATATATATAGTGAAAAAATTAAATTGTTTGAAATTCTAAAAACTGTATAAAAAAAAGTTGTTTGAAACAGTTAAATACCACAAGAAACGAATGAGACTGAGTGATCTGCTCAGTCAAAAGCGACTTAAATGAAGCGACTCCACTGAAAATGAAGTTATTCGCTCCTCATTCAATACTGCAACAAATAAATGCATTATTATTCTTTCTCTATTAGCTCTAGATTTACCAGACCAGTCATTTTGACTGTTTCTAAGCTTCCATTTTGTATAATTCGTTACTAATTATAGTGCAACTTTCAATTGCATTGGATTTCTTCATGCATGGTAAGTAGAACAAGTTAGTGGGACTGAAGTTTTATTATAATTAGTAGCACCTTGGTGTAAAATGAAAAATTGGAAATGTTTAAAAAAGGCCTGGTGAATCAAGTGTTCAGTGAAGGACTTGCTTGAATTAGTGGGTCAAATCCACTTTTCAAAGAAGTTTGGTTAGCCTCACTTTCAAGTTCACACAAGTCATTTCCACCTTATTTCAGAACTGGTACACCTCCAACTTATTTATACTGTCACCAGAGATATTATCTCAAGTATATCAACCACAGAATTTTATGCATTCATTGAACTTTAAGGGATCATTCATAAATGATGTCACGCTTTGAGGAGGAGAGGGGGGTTCGTGAAATTGTGACAAAGTGTGACAAGGGGAGGGGAAAGCGTAACAAGAAGTGTGACATCGTGCATTATGCAACATAGCGTGACATGTGACAAATGGGAGAGGGGGTGCGCTGAAGTGTGACATATTGTGACAAAGGAGGGGGTCAAATATATGGGAAAAAAAGCGTGACATCATTTATGAACGGTCCCTAAGGCCTTTTTTCTCAAAATTAACAAACATGGAATTGAAGCACTATTCACTCAAGGCCTTCATACTAGTGTCCACAGTACACAGTTTAAGAAGTTTACTTTATTCACTTAACGTATCTTTTGTTTATAGGGTAAACTTGAAAATTTGTCCAAGTTTCAGCTCCAAAGTTTGACTCTATCTCCAGATCCTGCCTCCGTTGAAGTAAAGATCAGGTTTCCAAGACTGACAGCTTCTGGAAAGTATGAGATGAATGGAAATATATTGAAGTTCGTAAAAGCATCAGGAAGTGGGCCATTTACAGTGGAGGCTACGAATGTAGTAGCGGAAGCCAATATTACTTTCAGTTTCAGGAAACGGGTATTACAAGGTGAATCTGTGACGCTGACTCTCAGTTGGGACGATATAAAATTTCAATTTGAGAATATGTCCATCATCGGAATCACCAGTAAACTTGGTGACAAAATCGTTCAGAAAATAGCAAAAGCATCTCTGAACAGAAATCTAGCAAATATTGAGGATCACTTAAGCGATGAACTGAAGAAGACTATGAATAAAGAACTCAAAACTCCATCCTTGAAATCTGTTCGTGATATTTACAATATTTTCGAGACGCACAAAGTATAACAGAAAATAACAATTACTACGAACAAGATATTCATTTAATACTATTTCATTCTTTTTCCTATATTTACCTTTTAAAATTGATGATTTCTGCTTTTAAATACCGTTGAGTTAAAAAAAAAATAGATGCAATATAAAATGTACAGACTTTTTCTTCATCAATTTCGAATTTTTCCCTAAAGTTTGTGGCTATAATTTACCAGTTATAGACACGATAAAAATAGACAAATTTTAAAGAAAACTAGCTGTATTTGAGCGTTTTATAATAATTATTGTAGCTCTGTTCTAAGAGTTTTTGAGCAGCATATATTTAAATGCTTATCATGATTTTTTAAAAAATTTTTCTTTTCCTTTCCTTTTTAGCCTACTTTCCCGTAAAAGTAAAATAATAATAATAAAGCATGAAAGAAGGCTTAATGTATCGTGAAAATATCGCCAAATATTAAAAAAGTGAAGCAATTAAATAAATATTGATAAATAAAAAATTTGAAAGTAGGGTTTTTAGGTGGGGAAAATGTGTGTCTGTCGGTCTGTCTGTCCCCCTCTAATAACTTAGAAGGAGTTGTCCTATTCGAAAGAACTCGGCGAGGACATCTCATTTCCATATTTTACTTTTTGATTTGAACTTTTTCGTTCAATTTTGAACGGTTCAAAAAATCTTAACGTTACCGCGTATAGGCAAAATGAGAAAACCCTGGGGGTAAGATCAGTTTCCATGAACAAGCTTATTGAAAGAAACTCTCGGCATGAAAATATTTTTGAGTTGAACGATTTTCGTTCATTTTTTAATAATTCAAAAAAAAAAAAAAAAAATTAACATAGCACCTGCGGGGACATTTCAATCCTATATGAATCCTGATCTAACAGGCCGATTTCCTTGGAACAAACTTTATCGGAAAGCTCTCAAGACGTTAAACGTGTACAGATAGAATGTTCATCCAGAAGTAACGAGTCTATTTTCCTATGAAATTCATTAATTGGGATTTTTAAGAATATTTTTGATTGAGTGAGTGATTAAATGAATAAGTGAAAGAATAAATGAACAAGTGAGTAAATAAATGATAAAGAAATAAATGAGAGAACGAATGAAAAAATAATTAAATGAGTGAATAAATATATGAATGAGTGAATGAATGAATGAATTAATGACTAAATAAGTGAATTAATATGTATTAAATGTTTAAAAAGGTATATTTGAAGTAATTAAGAACTAAAGCCAAACGAGACAAAGATAGAAAGATATCTAGATTACTATAAATTTGAAGTTGGTGGATATGGGAAAGTAGGCTCGTATAGTTCTAGACGGAACTTCTTGTTTTTTTTGTTTAATTTCAAACATTGAAGAGTATTTTAACTTTTACATAAAATTTCAAGAAACTTTTCATTTTATTTAGTTTTAGATAAGTCTTACAAGGAAATGCACTAAAAGACCTCATTGTTATCTCAGTATAATCTCAGAATCAAAAGTTTGAAACTGAATAAAAAAAACATCGATAAAAGTAGTAACTTTTTCATGTTTTAATCTTTTGATGTTTTTGTATTGTCTGTTATTATATTTCAACAACTGGATTGTGTTCTTTTTCATTTCTTTTTTCTTGCTTTTGTACTGTTTCTTGCATTTAATCTAATTTTATCTTCTGTTTTTATATGTCTTTTCTTTTGACGGTTTTCCTGTTACTTTCACAGCGAATTTATTGTTCTTTTTTTGCACTTGTTTATGGAATATTTCGGGCTCTTATTTTTGCCCTTTTTAATAATTGGAAATGTTTTAGTTGGTTCCTTGTTAGAATTTCATCGTGTATGTTCTTCGCTTTCTTCTGGCCTAAATGAGTCGTGGCCCAAAAACTTTGTGATCACCTGACTTTGTCCCATTGAATGGGCAAGAGACCAAGTTAGCTTTTTCGACCTCCATGTTGAAATCACGTGATTCAACCTGGCATTTTAGTTGGACGTAAATTCGGTTATTTACAACCTGCCAGGACTCATATGGTTATATAATGTTATTCTTAGAAGAATTTAAAATACATCTATATGTTTTAAGCCCTTCCTCTGATGAGAATTGAAGAAGAGTATTGTATAGTTATTAAAGTTGCTAAACATAAAATTAATGTTGAGTCTTCGAATATTAATAAGTTTATCCGTTTTAGTTAAGAAGTAATGCACAATAGAAAAACGAGTTCTATTTACATTCTTTTATTTTACCAAATAAATGGGTTAGATAAAAGTTCATATAATTTATCATTATGGTAGACTAATAATTTAATCATGATTGTGACAGTTTTGTGCATAACTACAATTGGAAATATTTTAGAATATTTTGCAGCAAATTACATTTTAATAGTTCATCTTAAAATAAAAATAAGATTTTAAAAATATCTCTCCTTCTCAATATGTGCATTCTTTTTTAAAATATTAAAATCTCTTCGTATTTTTTCATGATAGTTCAAAAGTATTAAGTACAAGAAATACTTTGTAAGTAAATTTAAAAATAACAAATATAACATCCAAGTAAACATTCCTTGGAAAATGAGTAGATAAACAAATAAATTGATAAGTACAAAACCGCACATCGGTTACAAGTATTACCACGACACTATTCAAATATATTTCTGCAAAATAAAACTGCAACATTCCGAAAAAAATGTACTACTTTGGAATTTTGTTTTAAATAGAGGAATCAACAATTCATAATTGATCGTATTTCAAATATTTGCCTTCATATATACCAAATAAATATATTTTAATAGCAATGAGGTGAAATATAAGGCCTAATGGACACTTTAGGAGCAGGTTGCTCAACAGCGCTGCAGAATCTGAAACGCTTCAAATTAAACAAACATTCACATTTGAATAGATATTGAGCAATTGGAGTTAAATAAGGATCTAATGTTCAGAATATGGTTGAAATTTGACTACCATTTCCCGTGTTTACGTTGCTAGTTGAGGTGAATAGAGTGCTTTAGGGTAAGGAATTCAATAAATTTAAAATCTTATTGCCTCACACAAGTTTACCCAAAATTTGACATAATTAGATAATGCCGAAAATTTTGCATAAAGTAACTAACATTTTCCAGCTTTTATCCACTGATGGATTAGGGAAACTAAAAATTATCTTCATTCTTTGTGAGCTATGCAGCACTTTAATTTTTAGCGTGTTGTATAAGATAAAAGATGATTTATGTGCTAGTTATATGTATTTTTAGATAAGCCATTTCATTTGCTTAGCGGGAAAAATTTAGGTAGCATAATAACCTTAACAACAAGGAGTTGAATAATAAGAATAATATAAAGGTCAATGATAAAAATAATAATAATAATAATATATTAAATAATATCGATAATAATAAGTAATTCAATGGAAAGACAGGGAGAGGGAGAGAAACTCTGAGAAAGTCCTCGTTGTGCATTAACATTAGTATTAAAAAATCTAACTTTATAGTTAACCCTCTATTCCCCTATTTCTAAATCAATATGTTACATTGTTCAGAAAAAAATCTTTTCTGTTCTTTTTTAATATTACTCTTGCCTAAAAATAATTTACACACACACGCACACAAATCCCGTTAAATTTGCTTGCATATTGTTTGATGTACGTTTCACTTCTTGACATGTATGCGATATTTTAACAAAACTTCAATTCAATAAATATATCACACACTACTTCGGTAGCATTGATTTCTTTTCATGGTATTGAACATGGCGCAAGCATTACCTTGGTGCCTCTTTGTGTCAAATCAACATCCACCCCGCCCCCCTTGCCGATTTGACAAAAACTTCTCTGGAAAAGTCAAACAAGAAAAATGATTAAGTGATTTAGTAAAAAAAACGCTGCCTTTTTCTCTGAGACTGAATAGGTTCCACGTTTTAGGGAGAAAATATTTCATCAAAAATGAATTATTTACAAATAAAAGTTTCTTCTAAATATTTTATTAAATGATGAGTCTTAAGATAATGTAAAATAAATATTGTCTTGAAACAGAATGCGCAATTCATTGCACAATAGGTAAACTAAAAAAAATCTGTAAAAATACAGGAATGAAACTGAGTGTTTCTGTAAATTTACGAAGAACTTGTTTCAAAACAAATAATCAAGTTTCTTGATAATAGTTTATCCATAAAATTCTTGTTTTTCCGCACTCTGTTCAACTACAGAGAAATATCTGTTACGTTACGTAAAACTGAAACACTTGAGATTTGTGACTAACAGTTTAAAAATTTCCCAAAAGTGCATTGTATATTGTTGGCCAGCAGTTTATTTCCAGCTCTAGTGAGCAGCTTAGCCCTCACCGGCCGTCCTACCCAGATCGGAGGCATAAAGACACAGGCTCCCAAAGACACAAGAATCCCAGCAGCTTGCATTCAACTGAACTCACCTTTGACTAGCGCCACTGTCGAGAAACATTCCTTGCAATTAATTTACCAAATAATCTGTATTTTTTATTCTTTGCGATTTCCTTTTATAAGGACATTCTAGTTTCCTTTTTTTTTTTTTTTTTTGAGTCCGCTGTACTTTTATGTCAGACTCCGGATAAATGATTTCCAGGAGATTCTCATGTATTTTTGGGAATTGTTTTTTTACAATGTACAAACCAGATTTCAGGGTGAAAGCGGAGGTTGGGATAAAGAAAGAGGGAGAGGGGGGCTCTGTCTTTATCATCAAATTAAATTAAGCATGTAAATAAATGTATCTTAATCGCTTAAATTTATTCGGAAACACTACTTCTGATTTAATCTGTGTTAGAAAGATGGATAATTTTAATTCTTTTTATTTTATGATATAAATGTAGAACGGACTCATAAATGTTGTAAAGTTTCAGTTTAACATTCGAGAATACATGAAAACTGATTAAGTGATTCATTACAATATATCTTAAATGTAGCTCAATAAACATCTTTAATGTCTTACTATAATTTATGTAATAGCTCAGATTCGGAATTCTAAAAATTAATATTTCTGAGTGTTTAAGTGTTTTTAAGAAAAAGACTTTTGAGAACAATCAGAATTATTGAAATGCTAAAGTTAAGAATAATATTGAGGAATTATTTAGATTCGTAGTTAAACAGAGACTTTGATATTGCGGATACATAAATGTCACAAATAAATCAGTGTTTTGAAAATTCATATTTTTATCTAATTATTTCTGATCCATTTTACTTATTGCTAAAGATTTTGAAATTAAACGCATAAATGCATTTAATGGAAAAATGTCATTTAATGTAAATGGCTTTTAAGCAAAAATCTGCTTAAGCTTGATCAAAAGTATTCTTTAAACAAGTAAACTTTTTATAGTAACTCTGCGAAAGTGCATTAAAAAGCACTTTAAAATTTTGATTCAATAAACGATATTTATTTATGACTTAACTGAGAAATAATAATTTAATAGTACACTTAAAATAAATATTTATGTCAGAAATTTTGGTCATGTAATGTTTTCCGGGCTTTTAGCAAAGTAATGAATTTTTGTCTTACAGTTCTTGTTTTTATTAAAAAGATACTTTTAAAATTTTATTTTAAGGATGCATTTACTCAAACATTAAGCAATCATTTTTATCGCTGTATAATGTACTTTGAAGTTCTAAATTTCTGCGAGCTCTTTTAAAGTAAAAGGAGGTTTTCTCCAAGTGCGGTGAGTAAATTATACTCGAAGTGCGTGAAGGAATGTCAATGAGAAAAAACGACAGATGTTAAAGATGTCCGCTAGGTGGCGTTTTGCATTAGGAAAACAGAAAAAATAAATGAAGGGGGTGGTCGGAATGAAATACACTCTCAGAAAAATTCGTCTTTATACACTACATTATTCCTCATTTTTCAACAAATAATTTCCGCACCCCTTGAGAACGAACTTTTTCCGTTTATTCTCTGCACGCATGCGTATTCAACAATCTCAGCTACACAATCAGAAGTCGACAAGACAACGAGTTTAGCCTAACCAGTTTCATTCCGCCAAACATAAATGCAGGTATGGGTAAGTTCTTATTTCAGATTTTGATTTCAGTAATTTCTCGGAAATATATGTCAACTCTTAAAGTTTTTAACAAATAATTGAGAGAAAAACTGTCTTAAGATATTCACATATTCACCTTGTGTTTATTTTCCAGATGAAACACGATTGCCATGGTTGTTTATTTTCTAAAAGATTAAATCAAAGTCGAATGTTTTACAATGCTATAAAAAGTTCGTTTTCTTAAGCTTTCAATAAGTAATATCTGGTCTCCCTGCAAATTTCTATAATAACCCTATATCTTTTATATAAAGTTCCCACGGTCCTTGAAAAACCTTGAATTTCCTTTAAACCATTCGGGGACCCCAAAAATACTTAAACACGACCGTAGGGTACTTGAAAAGTCATAGATTTTTCGGAAAGGTCAACCTCGTAAAAGTAAGTAAAAATTTCCGCGCAAAGATCGGCTAGTAAAATTCCAATCCCCCTTTAAAAAAACAAAAATGATTCTTGAACTCTTTTAGTGTGGTGATTCCTGACTTCCGAGTGCATTTCTTCAGAGCTCAAAAGCTTGCTAAATTTTAGTACAGTTCGGCCGGAGTCTGAGTTTAAACGGTTCTGCTAGTATGACCGAACCGATGATTATGTTTTTAACTTGTTTCTCTCATCAATACTTGTCTTTTCATTTACGGCCTAAAATGCCGGGAAAATGCGTGTTTAGCCCAGCGTGGGTTGAAAAAGTTCGTTATAAGGTTTGACTTGTTTCTGAATGACTGTTTAAGTTTACAAATCGTTTGTTTATTATTTGTTTATCGCAACAATCACGAGAAAGAAATTGAACCTGCAAGTTAAACTTTCATTTTTAAGTTCTGTAGCTTTTTTTCTTTTAAAACACACATGTGCTAAACAATAAACATCAAAATAGGTCCCATAAACATTTTCACTTGGGTCCTTGAAAGTCCTTGAATTTTTTTGCGATAAATGAGTGAATATATCATCTATTAGTCCTCTGACATGGTGATTCTCAATAATTAAACTATTGTCAAAATCACCAGCATAGAACGAAAATTTGACTTTTTTCAGAATTAAATTTTTGATTATAGCGAGTCTTACATCTTTTGGTGTAGGGGGGAGGTATAGGGATAGTGATAAAAAGAATGTTTGTTATTGTTAGTCACATGGCCCATCAAAATTATTTTGATTATAAAATATGGCTTATAAAATATGTGAGAACTCATAAACCATAAGGCAACTAGACGGCGGCACCTTGCCCAGTTTATTTTCTTTGTTGTCTTTTCATAATTTTACTTTTCTCTCTTATTTTCTGGTGTCTTTGCAGAAATAAACCCTGAGAGAGGAACTTAGAGCCCAAAGAACAAAAACAATGTTTTTGAAAAGATCTTAAAATTACGTAACAAGTTATTGTGCTTCGAAAATCCAGTTCATCTATCAGTTTCTTTAAAATGTCAAATAAAACTTCTTAGATTTGTAAAATAAAACTTTGTTTATTGTTTAATTATTCTATGGTGGTTACTTTATTGCTATTCACTTTGTCCTGTTATTTTATTGGCATGCTATAAATATATACATATACGTACGTAAAGTTTTAGTGGCGTCTAAGTATAGCTGTCATTTTTTTTTCAATTTTATTACATGCTTATTGAATAAAGATGACTTATTTCTTTGTGTAGGATTTTTTAAATTATTATAGTAAATTGATTTGAATTAAATATTTTTTGGTGTTGCAAAGATTGATAGTTGGCAAAATTTGAAAATTGACTTGGCGAAACATTCGTCACTTAAAAATAGGATGCACCTAAAAGTTCAAAGTAATGTTACTATATTAAGAGATATAAATAAATTAAACCGGTCACAAGACATAAATATGTGAATGACCTGACCATACTGAAAATTATGCAGATAAGGGGTTTTTTTTGAATAAAATTGTCTTACATGAAAAATATTTTAAATAATTTAAAATTTAGTATTAAAATAGTAATATAGAAATAAATGGTACCTTATTGATTTTCAAAATTATGATTTTAATTGTTCTAATTTATTTTTCTAACTATGGTATCATGGTGACAAATTTTTATAAATCTACTTGATGAGGATTATTGTCAATCAATTATTTATATCTCTTTGCTCTCTGGGGGGGGGGGGGATGATAATGGGTATATTTCAAAAGTTGGACTGGTGGTTAATTGCAACAAATTATCAACTTTCATTTTTAGTGAAATTTTTGAAGGTGGGGAGAATGAGCAAACCTGTGGTAACTTGTTAACAATTATTGGCTGAAACCACTGAGAAGGTCCTAGCAAACAAATAATCTCACGAAAAGTTTGATATACTTTTCTGAAAAGGAAACTTCCGGAAATGCTGGCTTATAGTATATTTTGCATTTTACTAAAAAAAGATGCTTGCTTTATGAAGTTAAAAGCTTCATAGAATTAGCATCTTCCATATATTTTTTAATATATTGCACTTTTTATTAGACTTTCAGGTTCTTCGCTTCATGAATAAAATTTCAAGGCTGAAAGTTGACAGGAAAATGAGAGAGGTTGGCGTAAACTTCGTTCATTGAGTGTGCTTTCAATTAAGAGTGTAGAGGGAAAAATTTTATTTTCACCATTTGAAAGTGGGCATCTTATTTCTCTAAATGGCATTTTTCTGAAAACATTTTTTAAAGTTTGCAGAAATAAGTTGTCAGGATTTATTATATTTTATGATACTAGAGAAGTTTAGAAAACTAAATTTAGAAAACACCTCCAAAGTATAAAATGCCCACTTTCAGATGGTGAAAATAGAATTTTGATGTGCATTAAGCAATGAAGATTTTGAATTCTAAGTTTCTCCATGGATTAATATGGAATTTTTCAATTTGAGAAAGTCACTGAAGAAGTATAAATGAAACGCCTTTTTCCAATCTGCACAAAAACTTCATCTTTAACCCCTTAAAGCACGAGTTTTTTCCTGAGAAACTATAGTATAATGTAAGTTATTTTTTGCAATTTCTGGTTGGTGGGGGGTGACTAGGGAGCGGGGGTGGATGAGGTAAAAGTTAAATAGAGAAAAAATATTATACAAACAAAGTGTGAATGGATCTCTGACGGGCATTAGAAATAAAATAACGCACGGACATGGGCAAATTTTCCTGGATATGTCCCTCATTTAAGAGAAAAAAAACTTAACGGACATTTCTTCAAATAACGGAAAATTTCCATCATGGAACAGAAGGTAACATAACGCAAGTTTCTTCAAATAGCGAAAAATGTCCATCATGTAACAGAAATAAACATAACGCACGTTTCTTCAAATAACGGAAAATTACCCTCGTATGACGGAGAAAAAATATAGGAAAGTTTCTTCAATTGACGGACATATCCCCTTCTAGAACAGAAAAAATTGTAGAAGGAAGTTTCTTCAATTGACATGAGAAAGAAAAAACGGATGTTCTTCAAATAACGGAAATTTACCGGCAGCACTGCTGCCAGTAATATTTCCGTGGGCCGTGGTAGCCTAGTGGTTAGCACGTCGGACTTCCACCTGGAAGGTCGCGCGTTCGATACCTACTGAAGACCACCATGTATACTTGGGGATATGTGCATGTAAAATCCGTAGACCCCGCTACCTCTCCCCGTGCGTACGCAATCCTAAGGCCTCGGCTAACAGGTAGGGGTCTGGTGGAGAAAAGTAATATTTCCGTGAATTGAAGAAAAAAATTCTGAGCGTGCAATAACTCGACAATTTAAAACAAGATTTATGAGATGTAAAACCTAGAAAGTTATATCATTTCTTTCATACAAAGCGCCACCCAGTGCACGTTTTTGAATCCCCCCTCCCCAGCTCTTTGAAGGCTGTTAGTTCTCGCCCATATCATCAGCGTTCTGTTAAGTCCAAAAAAGAGGGAAACAAAAAGATGAACTTTTGCTGAGGGCTAGAATTTACAATTAGTTATTCCAGGAAATAACTCACTTATTAAATATAAAAATTTATCAGTAAACTCACTGTAAGGATTAGGGGTACTTATTTATATTTTTCTCAAGCAATGATTCCAATTTAAATTGGTATTGTGTCAAAACTGGAATTTTAGGCTGACTTTTACTTAAATACCGAAGATATATTCAGTTTGGTGGCAATATGCTCAGTGATTTTATGTATCTGCAATATGGCGTTTACAAAGAATATTGAATTATAACATTATAATTACCCTGTACTGTTACATCCTATATTTTTTACATTGCATTTGAGCAAAAATAACGCTATGAAAATGTAATGTAAGTTACCATTTAAATATCTGGTTGGTATTCATAAACTTTATTGTATAACTTTTTGTTGCAGTATACAGAGAACAGTGCATCTGAGACGAAACGTTGTAGTTCTAGTTATAAGTATTGGATAGATTAAGTAGATTATTACTACAACAATCGATACACCGGATTATGAAGTTCTGTTTGGCAATCCGAGCATTTCTGCCACTCGTTTTCAATTTGCAGTTTAAAAATGATTCTCAACGTCTGAAATAAAAATAATCTCCCTATTATAATACATAATTTAAATTTCTACAGTTGATATACGCAGTTGCAAAACCAATAATTTAAAAATATTTAATATTAAATTATTAAACGTTAGAAAAGAATTAGTTGGAAGCCGTAAACTGAAATATTCTTACGCTTCTTGGTTGAATATGCAAAATATTTGATAAGCAACCTACCGCTAAATTTATTGCAACATCTGTTGCACATGATGTAGACATAAATCAGGATATTTTTGGCTAAATCTTGATTCAACAACATGATGATATGAAAGTTGATAAACCTAAAGGCGACTTAATTGATTTCAAAGATATACTAAGAATGGCCTAAAAAGTTTTATGTATTTAAATTCTGATGAGTAAACATAAGTAAGTTTTGATGGAAAAAGCATTGCCAGAACTTTTCACTTATTGTATACAGACATATAATAAAGCCATGGTGATTACGAATCCTTTTTAAACATTCTGAACACCGCAAAGGTAAATCATACAAAATGAATTTAGTGGCATTGGTTTCTGTGGGGCTCCATTGATTTCTAATATTAATTCAGCACGTTATATAATCAAGTAATAAACAATCACAATAATAATAAGTAACCCGGTTTTATACTATTACAAGCAATTAATTTCAATTAGACATACAAAAGGATTTTCAAAACAGATTTATTAGTGAAATTCAGTTTTTCTGGTATCCCCCAAGCATTGGGTTTGAGTACTCATAAAGGGTTACTAATTTTAATACATTAGAAAAGTATCAACCGTCATATTATATTATCATGCTCATGTCAAGATAAACTGCATCATAACGAGCTCTGTTTGGGTTATTAGGCAAGCAACTAATTTCAATCACAAATAAGAAAGGATTTTCAAAACTGAGTTATTTTAGTTAAATTCAAGTTTTCCCTCGTATGATCCAAACATTTGGTTTCAGTGCTCATAAAGGGATATTCGTTTTGATAAAAAACATTACAAAACCTATCAACCATCGTTGATATATTAAGGATCATAGTAAGGTAAACGACATTATACGGAACTCTGTTTAGGCGCAGACACCTGCTATTTCTATAAATTTCTACTTTTACCAAGACGATATAAATTTACTTATCCTATTCCTTCTGTGTTTAACAAATACTTCAAGTGATGGAAAGGGTGTCTTAACGACTGCATAATTTTCCAGAAAACTAATACAAGTGCTTTATTTAAGAAAATTGTGTAAACATAATGTGTAAAAGCTAAAATAAGTCGGTTATCGCGAATTATATTATAAATAACCTGGTATGTAAACTTGGTATGTAAAATAAGAAATAAAACCTTTTGTTACTCTACTTTTGATCAAGCCAGCAAGAAAATATCACGAGTATTTCAACGGGCAACGAAGCATCTCCCCGTCATTTTCACTGGAGCGAAAGGGAAGTGGTTTAATGCAAATGTAGTAGTAAGGCAATGATGAATATGAGCTTAATAATGTAATAACGCTTCAGTCATCTATTGTCTCAACCTCTAAAGTTAGTGGTAATGCATACAGAGACAGAGAGAGATCAATTTGGTCAAGATGGTAATAACTCATAACTGGGCGTTTCAGGATAGCCAGATAATGTTTGTCAAATATAATGATGGAATAACGAAGTTAAATAACCTTTTCGGTGGAATATAATGTAAGAGATCATTCATAAATGATGTCACGCTCCGAGGGGGGGGGGGCGGAGTCGCGAAATTGTGACAAAGTGGGACAAGAGGAGGGGAGGGGGTAACAAGAAGTGTAACATCGTGCATTATGCAACATAGCGTGACATGTGACAAAAGCGCCCTTTACACATACGTTCTTAACCGCGCGACTGAACGTGGCGCATCCAGCTACGGTCAAGAATGCGAGTAAAACCGTGGCGTTCAAGAATGCGTTGCAAAATGCACCACATTCTTATCCGCGCGCAAGAACGCGTTCAGATGCGGGGCGTTCCATTGAAGCCGCCTACAGAAGCCACAGCCCGCAGAATTGTCCAATCCTCCCACTTTGATGCGCGGTTAAGAACGTGTATGTAAAATGCATCATTTCTTGGAGCGCGATCGTGAGCGCGCATCTGAGTGTCCTTCTTAACCGCGTTCTTGAGCGTCCTAAAATTGCATTTACACGCACGCTCTTGACCGCGGATCTGAATGGCTCGCCGTCCGGACCGCGGTTAAGAACGTGTGTGTAAAGGCCGCTAAAGGGGAGAGGGGGTTCTGCTGAAGTGGGACATATTGTGACAAAGGAGGGATGGGTGCCAAATATAATGTAAAAAAGCGTGGCATCATTTATGAACGGCCCCTAAGATATAAAGAGAAAAAAGAACAATTTGTTACATTTTATTTCATATTTATATCTACCTTATATTGTATCCCGATATAGCTAGCTGATGTACCCGGCGTTTGCACGGCATAAGAATTCATGGGTAGTCACTTTTAGAGAATCTACTTCTAGCTATCTAAATCAGCGGTTCCCAAACTGTCGTATGCGTACCATTCTAGCGAAGCCTTTCTATGTGCTACGCGCGCAGGCAAAAAATCTACTTATGATCTACTAGCGGTACCCGCACGGCTATGCACGTGTTAAAAAATGAAAAGACCAGTCGATTCGCCATTGTGTATATAGCTATAACTTTTTAAAGTGTAAATTATGTTATTTTATTAAAATGAATTCCACATCAATAAAAATTAGCCGCCCATGATAATCAACCAGCGATCCTACACATTTAAGCATTGGTTTTTACAAAACAAACAATAAAAAATAGAAAAACGAAAGAAAGAAACGAAAAAGAAAACATTTAAAAGAAAACGCATTCTGTTTGCTTAGTTCAAGTACCCACACAAAAAGGACGATTATAATCCATTGCAATAGTTTTAATTAATACATTTTTACTATAATTAGTTTTTATCTATTATTCATTGACAGCAAAACAGAAAGACGAAATTTTGTTGCTTGCATAAACTAACAGCAGCAAGAAAAGCTTTGAAATCGTAAAACCCTTTCATCTGAGCCCAAATAGACAAATAACATGTTTGCTAATTCACTGGAGAAAAAAATTGAATAAATAAAAATATAAATAGTAATAATAAGTTGGAGTAACAAAAATCGCTATAAAGGATAACATTTCTTTAAAAAAAAACCTTGTGCAGTATTTTAATTCGTTTTAAAAAAAGAATAATCAAAATTCAAAAAATAAATTAATTGATTAATTAATTAAAAATCGGCTGCTCCGCAAAATGATAAAAACGTCAAGAAATAAATATTAATTCGTTAAAAAAGAAAAGGATCATAAACCAGTCGCCATGGTAACCATTCAACTAAAATTAAAGTTAATTACCGTGAAAAAATAATTTCGCACTACAGAGAAAAACGCTTATAACTTCTTTTCAGGTTAATTTAGTGGCTTCGAATTTTAGCACAAAGAACAAAACTCTTTCTGGGACAGTTTTTTACGCGCTTTTCAACGGTATTAAACTCGAAAGGATGCGATATTTCCTCTCCGAGGTGCACACCCCCATGTTCCAAAATAATTTCGTGCCAAATTTCATGAAAATCCGCCGGACGGTCTGGGCCCTACGCCGGACACAGACAGACAGACAGACATACAGACACACATACTTGCTGCTTTATTATTAGTAGAGAAGAAGAGATAGAGATAGAGATAGAGATTGATCTTCTATTATATATAATAAATTAATATAGTAGTGCTACACAAAATGGTTCGCAAGAAAAATGGTGGTACCTTAAAAAAGAGATAGAGAACCGCTGATCTAAATCATGCCAATAATAACGTTTTTATCTTAAAAAGAAGTCTCACACATGAAACATTTATGCGTAATACATTTCTCGTACAGCCGTTATGAAATTTACATGCCCTCTAAATCATATTTTTAGTAGGTTCACGCTGAGTTTCCACCGCCTAATAATGTTCTTTGAATATCTGATACACTGAGATAAGCACAGCGCTTCTTAATAATTAATAGCAATTCGAAATAATTATTATTCGTTGCAAGTATAAATAGTAAAAGGTAGAATTACTGAAAGAAATTGAATAAACAAGGAAATAAAATACTAGTAATAATTAAAGTATGCATGATAAACATGAAAACATGCTATCAAGTTCATTACTACTTACATTACAAAGTCAATGTTTTGCTCTTAATTTTCCCAATATTATTTCCAGAAAATATATAACGTAGTGGTTTGTTTGTTGAAAGTTTTTTTTTTTTTGCACATTTCAGCGAAAGAGAGACAGAAAAATTAATTTTTCAAACTGTACAGTAAATCACAAACCCCACTTCGAAATTCATAGTATATTTTAACACTGTTTAAATGTGCTCCTATGCATCAGATGTAAGATTTATTTCAGTAATGTTTCATTTGAGGTTTTTAAAAGAAAAATATTTGTAAGACTAAACCAGACCTTATTGCATTATGCAGGGAAATTATTCTTTCCAATGGGAAATCTTTTCATCTGTTACCTAATAAAGTGGAACCGACAGTACACATAAGAAAGAAACAGAACAGATTATGTGTATGAAGCGATGGTATGTAATGTTTCAGAGAAAATTGTATTTTTAAGTCTTTTTTTGAACGTTTCCTCTATTTGTCAGCAAAAAACAACATGACGAAAAAGGGAAAATTGATTTTTTTTGTTTGAAATTTGAAGAGTGAAATATTTTATGGTTGTGAAATCAGGGAATTTTTCCATCGATAATATGATGCATCTATTGTTCATAAAGAAATATAAAAGATTTCAGAAAATATATTACAGGCCAGTCTTGTTCCAGAAGTGTCAAGGTAAGTGGCTACTAGTTTAGATTACATAGAAAAATGTATGCTGTAACATGTTTTGATAAAAAGGATTCTTACTTGTTTCTTTAGTGCTGAATTCCCCCCGCCCCTCCCCCGAGGGACTTTCAGTTGCTCTCATGTCTTATTTTTTCTTTTCTTCTTTTTTTTTTTGCAAAACAACTTTCAAATTTTTGCGGAATGATAAAATATTGCAAAAACGTGAAACTTTACTTAGACTTAAAATATTATTTCTTATAATTTGTTTATATTTTGGCATACACTATGACTTTTTATAGCTAAACTGACGTGGGTGAAAAGCAGGGAGAAGAGTGGCTTACTGACTGCTACTTTTTTATGGAAATTAACCATAAAATCTCCATCAAGTACATTAATTCTATTTCAATTACTCGAGTGTGATCGTGTCTATTTTCGCTCAAAACTGGGTCAGGCATATTGTTATTGAAATAAAAGACTGCATAGATTAAAAGATAAAGGAATAAATGAAAAGAATGGCTCATAGAGTCTTTAAAAAACTTTGAGGGATGTCAGCTGACTACAAACATTTTTCTTCTAACCTAAATAACATTTTAAATCACGAAACCTAACCCATATATATAGAGGAGAAAGGTAAAGTAAATGTAAAAAAAATAAAAATACTTTTATGATATCTAAAATATCGTTTTTTTTTTTTTTTTTTTTTTTTTGTAATGAACGAAACGCTATTTAATTCGCAATTTAAATACTCTGGCTATCAAATGAGTTCTTTAGTTCTTGCAACCTTACAAATCTTGAATAAGGATGTGCTTTCCGTTGAGAAAGACTGGGATAAGAAGAGTAATAAAACCCTAGATTTTTTCTTTTTTCTTTATTTTAATGTGAATAAAACTGCCTTTAAATGTGAATTCATTTTACTGTAATTATTATAATGTAGATCTGCTACGAAAGAAAAAAAAAGACAATAAATCGATTGTAACTTTAACTGATTGTTTGACTGTAATTTTTTTTTTTTTTTGTGCGTGCAATAACTGTTGTACAAGGTTGACTGGAATCGCATCCCATGAGAGACGAGAACATTTATCACATAGAAAGCATTTCTCAGAAGATAAATTTCAGAACTCTTCACTTTACCAATGCTAAATCATATTAGTACATCTTGATGATTCAAATTAAAAATTTTACAACAATTTTGAATTTGTACTAAAATAGTTTATCATGAAATGTTGAAGGATTGAAATTTATTAATACTTGTATTTATTAATTTTATTTACTCTTTTTTGTAGTTTTTGCAATTATGATAAGATTTACTTACATCAGTTTGTTGCTTACGTTGTGTCTTTTATTTTTCACCAGCTCCAACTGCGGTAAGTTCTCTTTCAAGTTTTATTTAAATTGTATGTAAAAACATAAATGAATAATGTATTCACTGTTAAGTAATATATGTATATATGTACATTTAAAACATTTAGATATGTGGAGGATAGCGCAGCTGTTTTAAATTTATCGCGCAAAGCTGTGCGTTTACTGAAGAATTAAATTTAGGAAAGAACAGCGGGGTATTTTTAGGATAAAGTTACTAGTTCTTTTTTAAATTAATAGTACTAAAAAGGGGGGGGGGGACATTGCATTCCCCTGTTTTCCAATTCTTGAAATAAAATCCTTCCTGTTGTTTTGTTCTATAAATAGCAAATTTTTCAACTTAAAAAGAAGGTGTTTTGGTCGTGTATAGGTATTTTTCATTAACTTACAAAAATAATCAAGGAAACAAATTCTGTTATGGGTAACTTTCTAGCACATCTTTTTTTTCTTAAATCAAACAAATAATTCCAAGGTTATAAGTATTTTCGATTTACTGGTTATAAGTATTTGATAAATACTGTTTTCTTAAAAGCAGATTTAATTCAAACATAATGAAAAATAAGACCTCGAGCGTAATTTAAGCAAGTGTAAACATCAGCGCTTTTCTCTCATGCAAATTAGAATTTTCCTAAACATTGCTTGCTAAAGAAATTAAAAATAAGATTTCTGAAACTCCTATTAGTTTTCCTTTTTTTCAGTAAATAACATAATAATAAAAATCGTGTTTTCAAGTTTGAAGCATACATTTTAAGCTTAATGTCATATATATATATCATAAATACTGTCTGCTGCACTTTATGACATGGAAAACTTAATAACTATTGTGGGATCTACACAGCCGTTGGTGAACAGTTAAACTGATTTACATATGGAACTGAACTACAATCGTTACTGAACTGAAATAGATTTTTGCCGATTGGCAACGGAGCTTGCATAAAAGGCGTTACAAGTTGTGTTCCAGTGCAGTCAGTTGACTTGAGCTGAATTGAGTTAGTTGTTTTTCGGAGAGAATGGATAAGCAGTGCTCTCTCGATGTTATAATTATTTTCTGTACATAGCTGTAAAATATGTTAGTTTCTTGATTAAATGGTTAAAATTCACTTGCTGTTTCTCGGACCAATCCTTGTAAGAGAATGGGAGTACTACAAATTCAGAAGTCGGATTGGGACTAACAAGCCTACAACAGCAATAGAAGTATGGCGGTCAGTCGGGATGGCGGCAGAATTTTCTGAGAATACTTTGAAGATGTTTTTTTTAGAAGAAGTTATTCGTTTTAGAAGAAGTTACTTTTGTGACGAATCCAGAAGAGCTATAAAGAAGATACTTTTCTGAGGATATCAAAAGTGCTTTATCTAGAAGAAGGATTTTTTTTAAGAAGTATAGAAGAAGAAATTAATCGAGAAGAAATAATTTTTACGAAGAATAGAAGAAATTTATTTAGAAGAATTAAACGAAGTTGAAGTCAAGTACTTTATATTTTTTTGTGAAGAATATTAGAGAAGATTTTTCTAATTCTAAGAAGATTATTTTCATTATATCTGACCTGAAGACGAAGCTAATTTGTGAAGAAAGAGCTGAAGTTAAATTCTGTTTTGAAGAGTAAATTAAAGACTTTTCTGTGAAACCTACCAACGAAAATCTACTGTGAGGAATTTAAAGGATTTTCCGTGAAAGCTACGACCGAAAATCTACGGTGTTGAAGAATAAATATAGAGGATAGTCTTTCAATTTCTTAGGTGAGTCCCAACCTTATTAATTAACCATGTTGTTAATTGACATTGCTGAAATGGCTGCTGCTCTCAAATCGCATAACACGAGCAGTATTAAGCTGCTATATAAATTTTTGAGGAAGCGTTTGATAGAAAAAGTCGCGATAAATTAAGAAAATTTTCTGGCTTTGCTTTTCAAACAGAAGGTAAAGAATTTAAGGAAAAAGTAGAAAAAGTTAAAACTAATTTTTCATTAAACGAATTAATTAAAATAGCGAATGTATTACAAATTTCAAATGAAGGGTCGATTCTCGAGTTAGTCACCCGAATAGTTTGTTCACTAAATGATTTAAATGTATTGCAAAATAATATTATGGTTGAGAGTGAAAGTGATTTGACTGAAGATGAGGACGAAGATTCTGAGAGGGGAAGTGATTCCGGTGAGAATAGACAGATCGCGCAAATACCAGCCACTAGTGAATATTATATAAAATCGTCTGCCTCTTTCTCAGATTTTGAAAGTTTTGTTGTGCCGTTCAGTGGTACCAGTTCAGAGAGTCTAGAAAACTGGCTTGAAATTTTTGAAGATACCGCTTCCTTATTAAATTTAAGTGAAATGCAAAAAATAATTTATGCTAAACGTAGTATGCAAGGAAGAGCCAAGCTCTTTTTAGAAAGTGAATTAAGAATATATACCTATGCAAAATTTAAACAATTAATGTTAGGTGAATTTGGAGATGTTTCAAATTCAGCTGACATTCATGAAATGTTAGCTAAGAGGAAGATAGGGTATGATGAATCTGTAGAAGAATATTTTTTGTGTATGAAAAAATTGGCGAACAGAGCCAAAGTAGAAGATGCTGCTCTAATTAGATATATTATAAATGGTATTCGTGATGATATATATAAAAAAGCATCCTTATATGGTTGTGATAATTTAATTGAATTTAGATGCAGACTTAAAGCGTATGAGCAAATGAGGTCGGATGAAAATAAAAACAAAAATTTCCGATATAATAAGTCAGAATTTAAAAATGATAAATTGAAAGTTAATTATGAGAATAAAGCTAATTATGTAAATAGAAGTAAAACAAAAAATGACAAGATTTCAAGTAATGAGCAGTCGTATCAAAGTAAACGTAATAGGAGAGATGTTAATTGTTATAGTTGTGGCGGAAAAACACACATAGCTAGGTACTGTCCGGATGGAGATAAGGGAAATAGGTGTTTCCATTGTTCCCTTCTCGGACATAAAGCTATCGAATGCCCTAAAAAATACCCTAAAGCAGAAGTGTCTAACGTAATTATGAGTAAAAATTCCCAAATGAAAGTCCCCAGCAAATTTAATGACTTAAGCGTAAATTCATTAATAGATACAGGTAGTCAAGTTACACTTATTAAGAACATTTTTGATAAATTAAATATTGAGAAACTTAACCCTTTGAACTCAACTTTGGGCGGGTTCGGCGGATGTCGAGTTAAACCCTTGGGTTGCTTCAAAAGTAACATAGAAATCGACGCGTTTAGATGCGTAGCTGATGTATATGTGGTGGACGACGAGGTGATGTCTAATGAAGCAATAATAGGACTAAATGTACTGATGCAAGGATAAACAACTATAAACGAAAAGGGAATAGCAATAAAAAATAGGAACTCTGAAGCGGAAGAAATAAATTTGCTTAAAATTTTACCTGTTGATTTAACTTATAGCGAAAGCGAAATTAACATTGACCCGAGTGTTCCAAATCAAATTAAAAACGAAGTACAACATTTAGTTTCTAGTTACGAACCGCGAAAAATCAGATCTACGAATATTCAGCTGAAAATATGTCTCAAAAATGATGAACCAGTATCCCATCAACCGCGAAGATTACCCTTCGTAGAGAAAAAAATTGTTGAGGCCCAGGTGACCGAATGGTTAAAATCGGGAATAATTGAAAATAGTTCCTCTGAATATTGTAGTCCAGTAGTTATAGTTAAAAAAAAAGATGGCACGCCTAGAGTATGCATTGACTACAGGAAATTAAATAAAGTTATCGTGAAGAATAGATTCCCCCTTCCGCTGATTGAAGACATACTAGATAGATTACAGGGAGCTCGAGTGTTTAGCTCAATCGACTTGCGTAACGGTTTTTTTCATGTCGATGTAGAAGAAGAAAGTAAAAAGTATACCGCTTTTGTAACTCATGAAGGTCAATATCAGTTTAGAAAGGTGCCGTTCGGATTGTGCAATTCGCCTGCAGTATTCCAGCGATTCATAAACACAATTTTTAGACCCCTAGTTAACGATGGTATAGTACTACCCTACATGGATGACGTTATTATTTACAATCCAGCTTTTGAGACCAAATTACATACTGATGCTAGTATAGAGGGATATGGAGCAATTTTGTTGCAAAAACCTCCCGACGAAAAACATTTTCACCCAGTTTATTTTATGAGTAGAAAAACTACAGACGCTGAGAAAAAATATTCTAGTTATGAATTGGAAATCCTAGCCGTAATAGAAGCCTTAAAGAAATTTCGTGTGTATTTACTGGGAATAAATTTTAAAATTGTAACTGATTGTTCCGCATTCCAGAAAACTATGGAAAAACGAGACCTATCAACCCGTGTAGCGCGTTGGGCATTATCGTTGCAGGAATTTGACTATGTAATTGAGCATCGTCCCGGAATTAAAATGCCTCACGTAGATGCACTAAGCCGATCTCCTATAGATGTGATGTGCGTCTCAATTGAAAATATATTACCCAAAATTAAACTTGCGCAGGTAAATGATAACGAAATAGAAGCAATAAAGAAATTATTAACTATCGGTGATTACGAAGATTACTGTAACAGAAACGGAATTCTTTATAAATTTGTAAACGGTCGAGAATTACTAGTTGTACCAAATGATATGCAAACAGAGATCATAAAGGACGCTCACGAAAAAGGGCACACAGGTGTCAAACATACGGAAAAACATATTTCGGAATACTATCACATACCCAAGCTAATAGAGAAAATAATTTCTAATTGCGTCCAATGTATACTTATTAACCGTAAACGAGGGAAAAGGGAAGGATTTTTACACCCGCGATATAAAGACGATATACCGCTTCATACCTATCATGTAGACCATCTAGGACCCCTTGAAAGCACAAATAAAAACTACAATCATATTTTGGTAATAATTGACGCTTTCACTAAATTTGTGTGGATTTATCCCACAAAATCAACAACCTCAGCGGAGGTGATAAGAAAATTAGACGATCAAAAAGCGATCTTCGGAAGCCCTTTTCAAATTATTACTGACAGAGGTACTGCGTTCACTTCTAACGAGTTCGCCGAATATTGTGCTAAGGAGGAAATTACACATCATACTATTACAACCGGCTTGCCAAGAGCTAACGGACAAGTGGAACGCATAAATCAAGTCATAATATCGGTTCTTGCAAAATTATCTATTGAGAATCCCTCCCAGTGGTATAAACACACTAAAGAGTTACAACTAACATTGAACTCCACCTACCACCGCAGCATAGATACAACCCCATTCGAGCTGTTATTTGGGACCAAAACGAACCTCAAAGGTACTGATAAGTTAAAAGAAATGATTGAACGCGAATTTAAAAATCAGTTTGAGGCTCAGCGAGACAATTTGAGGAAACATGCGAAAGCGCAAATTCTCAAAATTCAACAAGAAAATAAAAAAGTGTATAATCTGCGGCGGAGGGCAGCTAGACCTTACACGGTTGGAGACTTGGTTGCAATAAAGAGAACCCAATTTGGTCCGAACTTAAAATTAAAAGCTAAATTTTTTGGACCATACAAGATTACAAAGTTAAAAGGAGGAGACACTTTTGATGTAGTTAAAGAAGGTTATCACGAAGGACCACAATGTACTACAACCTGTGCCGAATATATGAAGAAATGGACAGAATCATCAGTGATTTGAAATTATGGAAAAGATGCACATTTGAGTGTTATTAGTTTTTTTTTGCTTGTTTTTGTGTTTTTTTTGTGTTTCAGGATCTGAGGACAGCTCCATTGTCGGATGGCCGAACTGTGGGATCTACACAGCCGTTGGTGAACAGTTAAACTGATTTACATATGGAACTGAACTACAATCGTTACTGAACTGAAATAGATTTTTGCCGATTGGCAACGGAGCTTGCATAAAAGGCGTTACAAGTTGTGTTCCAGTGCAGTCAGTTGACTTGAGCTGAATTGAGTTAGTTGTTTTTCGGAGAGAATGGATAAGCAGTGCTCTCTCGATGTTATAATTATTTTCTGTACATAGCTGTAAAATATGTTAGTTTCTTGATTAAATGGTTAAAATTCACTTGCTGTTTCTCGGACCAATCCTTGTAAGAGAATGGGAGTACTACACTATTAAACCTAATAAGGTGACGATTTTTTGGATGGCTACTAGATTTAGCACCTCATTTTTGAAGAAGAGTGAGTTGATCAAAAATATTTTTAAAGTAGTTTTTTTAAGTTACATTATTTTCCTAATGCTTTTCTTTTCAAAAAAGAAATTTGACAAACATTTTAATTAGTTACAAAATGAATTTGTTTGTATTTCTCTTATTGGAAAAAAAGTTTTTCTATCTTAGAATTCCCTTCACCGGATACAGAAGAATACATTGAAGGGATATTAAACGAGTTAAACAATAATCTCACTGGATATCCAGAGCGTGGCGAGCTTGATTCGGAAACAGTTCAAATTAAGGACTATCCTTTGTCTGTTAAGTTTAAAAGTGGATCCTTAGACATGGTTTTCTTGGAGGTAAAAATACATATTATTGTCCTTTAAGAAACATTCTCTATTAAAATTAATTCTAATCTCTTCATTTTTCGAAATACGACAAAAGGGAATTTATATTCCTATTTTCTTATAAAGCGGTACTTTTTAGTTAATTAGTGCTCATCTTTGACTAATCATTTTTAATTATTTTTGCAGCTAAAAGTTTAAATATTCACAAAGCTACATAAAAGAATCCTTATATCTTCGGATGGGATACAAATTTTCTCTCTATCTTTTATTAACTTATTTAGTTTAAATGTAATTGAATTAATTAATTTATTATTAGTATAATTATTTTTGGTACTTTAAAAAAAATATTCTTATTTACGCCTACAACAATAAATCAACCTTGGTTCCAATATTTATCATAGTTTCACAAGCAATTAACTTAATATTCTTATTACTCAGTGTGGCTAATTGCGATTTTGACTCATTTCGAAACTGTAAAATACACAAAAGGAAAGTTCTTTTTTACCTGTTAAAATGAAGATTTTAACGAACGTCTTGATTTATTGCCTTATGCGTTGCTTTCTTAACAAAATAAAACTATCTATGAAATTAATGATGGAGCATGATCGTTTATATGAGGTTTACATTTATACGATGTTTCAGTGTGGTAATTCTTGGCTAGAGTCAGAACGGTAAGCATAACCTAGAACGGATTATACGACGTTATCATTTACATGATGTTTCATTGTGGTAATTCTTGGCTACAGCCAGAGCGGTAAGCATAACCTAGAACGTATTATACGACGTAATCGTTTATACGACGTTTTTCGGTAGTCCCTATAGCGTCAATGCTCCTCAATTAATAATAATAATTATAATAATTCTTATTATTTGTAAAAAATAATTTTTCTTTGTTCATGAAAATCCTCAGAAGCTTTTCGAAGACCGTGCACTTTTTGTTTAGTTGGTTTTGTGTTCGTGCTATCAACTACAAACTTTCCTCTACATTGCGTAGTGCATTTTAAAATTATCACACATAAATTAATTAGCCTGTGCTAATTTAGGCAACATTGCTCTTATAAAAACAACTCATAATCTTATGGTGCTCAGATTTGCAAGATATGTGTTCAAAATAGTTAGTATTTTCTCATTGATTTAAAGGTCAAAAACAAAATTAAACCTTTTTTGTTTGGAAAAATTACTTTGTAAGTTATCAGTAAACAGGAATATTTCATTTTTTGTACTTTAAGAATTCATTCTTTTTAGTACCAAATTTATAATACGTTTCTTTGCCTTTTAGGGAATTCTTGATAATTTGCTGAAAGATAAAGTCAAAAACGTAAAACAATTGCCTGAATTTCTCGTTATTAATGCAGAAGTCACTTTACCAAATGTGCTGATTTCCGGAAAATATAAGATGAATGGAACGGTTTTGAATGATACTGATGTCTCAGGAAGTGGAAATTTCTTGATCAAAGCTAGAGACCTAGTGGCTGAAGTTAAGTTAGTTAACTTAGGAGAGACTTTTCAAGTTAACAGAGCAGAGATTTTTGCTGATTGGAACGAAAAAACTTGATTTCAAGAACCTTCGTGATGCTGAAATAAAATCTGCTTGGATACGAGAAATCGGCTGTTATTGAGCATGTACAAACCGCAGGTTGTTGAAAAACTCGATGACGAAGTAGTAAAGCTCTTGAATGAAGTGCTGAAGCTACCAAATTTATCTGTTGTTGGGAAAATATGTAAATATGTTTGTTTTGCTTTACAATATTAAAAAGTTACACACAGACATTTGTTAAAAGCATTACTTTTAACGAGAGTATTCGAAACTTTTTGTAATTGTTTTTTGATGATTACTTTTTCGCCTTCAAATGGATCAATTTCTTTTCATTTTATTAACTTTGATGGTTTTCTTCCCTCTATTTTACAATTTTGCAATTCAGTAAGCCTAACTTCGTGTTAGTCATTCCTGTAACCATGACACGATACATTACGCAATTGAATTATTAAACTAATAGAATTTATACAACATTATTAATTAGATATAAGGTAACATGGAGAAAGTGAAATGGTAAAATATTTCCCCTGTTTGCAGGGCCATCTATTAGATAGCATTTTAACAACGTTACATAACATGTAGGTGATTCCAGTCAAAAAATACCTTTGTGACAATACAAGAAATTTTAAGAATTTGTTGCTCATGTTGTAATATTTCATGTTGTTAAGTCAAAAATGGTTTTGCTGAACAACTTCCTGTTTTTGCTTTAAATATTAATTAAGACGTTCCAATGTAAAGTGCAGTGTAATTTATATTATGTTTGGCTTGTATTGATTTCAAATGTTTTTTCATGTTCATATGGGGGAAGTGAAATAGTATTTTATTTCTCTTTCACCCTACAGTATTAATCAGATAACTAAACTTGTCGTTCATTTAATTAATCATTTCTTTTTTACATTCATTAATTCATTTATTCATTCGTTCGTTTTATCAAACATTCATTCATTTAATTATGATATTTAACCATGTTTAATAAAAAATATTTTTAACTCTCTTACTCGTAATTGTATGTTATTTGGACTACTATAAGGCGATATGCGAATGTAAAGGTTTATACCATAAAAAGCTATTTTATTAAAAACATATTTCAATTTTTCACCATGTATGATGAAAGATAATATTTCGATGCAAGTTCTATTATAAAATTCAAAGTTCTGTCTTTATGTACTGATACTTTTACAATAAATTTCGTATTTATTCATGATGATAAATAACTTTTCTTAACTATTTCATTTTGTTCCACATTCCACGACATAGTTTTTGTTTTGAAATACTAGTATGTTACGTTGACATCTTGTTTTATTTCAAATTAAAGTTTTCGCTACACTCACTTATTGATTTATAATGATGTACGGAATGTCGGTGTACGGAAACGTACACTGGTGCTTGTTCAGTTCTCAACGAACTTTTTGGTAATTACTATATTGGTTAGTTAAAACCAAAGATAGAGGAGACCACATGAACTGATTTTTTTCCGGAGTTTTCCTAATCCGACGGCACCGGATTTTCCTAATCTCAGCCCCGGATTCCCAACCATTTGAGAAAAATAGTCCCTCATAAAGAGAAGATACATAAAACTCGTTTACTCTCTAACTTTAAAGATGTAAATTATGTTAAATATAAAGAAAGTCAAAAAATATTGAAACTCTAAATAACAAGTCTATAACATAACTAAAAAGTTGAAAATTACATGAAAGAAATTTACTACTCTTTAGCTTGACTATCTAAAATTTCTAGCTCGAACTGCTGCATCTTAAATAAGTTTGAATCATGGAAATAATTTATTTATTTTGAATTCCATGTTGTGACATAATTTACGGTTTTGAAAACTGTCATTTACTCCACACAACACACTAGTGGAGGCTGTCAGAAAAGGTGATGGACGAATATTGAAAATTAATGTTAGAAAGAGTGTCGTTGACAGAAGTAGTAATTTGAATTTAGTGCGATTTTTCGGCTGAAAGTACTTCGGCAAATTAGTTTATGAGTTTATAATTTGAAGTTTTAATTGTTGACAGCTGTCCTTGATTAATAAAGTGCTTGTAAGTCGTTGTTAAAGGAGTTGAATGAAGTATGTTAATATACTTTAGATAGAATTTTCAAAAGGATATGCAAGATTTTATTCAGTGCAGTTTTACGGAATAAATAATATTGTGAATTTGCAAGTAAGACTTATAAATCACAATTTAAGTTGTTGGCAGAAGTAATTCGGTAGTGATAAATTGTTGATAGAAAATAGTGGGAATGGTAACAGAAGATGTTCCAAATATAGTACACAGAGCGTTGATTGAGATATGATGTTTTAATGCAGTTCAATGACATACGATACGAAGTGCATACCTCATAATTTTATTGATGCTAATTTATCTAACAAAAAAGTTGGTTTGTTTGAGCACCATTATGAAGTACACAGTAGTAAATAAATTATATAGCACCATTGCATGCTGTTGATTTGGTATAAACTGTCTTTAAATCGATAAAATAAAAATATTTCTCCACCAATTTTATGACATGGTTCAAATTTCACCTAAGCGAAGTAGGAGCAATTTTCAATTGACAGTTCGTTGCATTATTTATATTTTATTTTACATTATTACTAAACTGAATACAAGTGCAAAATTTAATGATTAAGTTTGGATTTAAAACAAAAACAAACTCTTAATTCATGTAAAAACATGAAATGTGTTGTTAATAATCCCTTTGCCACTGAGATTCATTTGTATGGAAATATTATTTTTTCATTGTTTGGATTGACTTGTTATTTTTAATCCAAGGAAAAAAATGAAACTTCATAATTTGCACATCACTTTTCCTTTTCAACATATTTTGCTTTTTTCTTCAAGTTTTGTGAGTAATATTGTGTTTTTGTCTTTGAAATAAAAAAATCTTTCTAAGCAAAAAGAAAAAAAAACAGCGATATGAACTTGAAATTTCTTTCTCAGTTTTGAAGTTCATAAAAATATCTATACTTGTTTTGTTACATTTTGAGTGAGGAATTTTTTACTTTCTGTAAGGAAAAAATGTTTTTTGGAAAAGAACTTTACTTTATATGCAATTTTTTCTTTCATTTTCGTTCTCGCACTTGTTCAATTATTTTTTTTAAAAAAGTTCTTGTTTAATATCCGTTTCATGCACATCTCAACATATTTTTTCATCATCATATGTTTTGGGAAAAGTTTATTGCATATTAGATTTTTTTCGGAAAATCCATGGAGATCCACTTCTTATTTTTTACTATTCATCAAACTTTTTTTTTTTTGGATATAGCAAAACGTAACCTCTTGAGACTGTATCCGTTAAAATGGATATTTTATTTTTACCACTTAATGCAATAATTTTTGTTGTTGCTTCCAAGAATCGGGAATTGCATCATAGTAGATGAATCAGAAATCATACTTTAACTTCTGTAATCTGTAAGAAAATTTTCTTTAGGTACAGTACAGCACCACTCAAACCAATTTCAAGCTCATCTTTTTATTTTTATTAATTTTACTCTTATCATTTTTTTAGTATTATTTCAACATATTACACATTGAATTTATAGCACATTAAAAGATTAAATTGTAAAAAGGGAAAGAAAAAACTTTTTTTTTTTAAATGAAAAGTCTAAAAGGATCAAACAAGTTATTTTGTGTTAAGAAATTAAATCTAGATTGCAGAGAAACATCCTCAAAACCTCACAAATAACTGGTGCAATTATACAACTTGTTAATCTTTCGTATATCGCTAGGGCTGAATGCGATCCTTTGTCCCATTATGACGAAGGCCAAAGGACTTTTGGGTTCAACAGTATTCTGGCCATTTTTGCTAAAGGCTCGACTGCTGTAATGCATCAATGATCCATAGTCATATTCTTCATCAAGAAGTTGCTGTACATAGGAGTTGTATTTCTGAAAGTTGTTTTCTGTACCTGAAAAACAATTTAGAGGAAATAACAATTGGGCATTTTTATTTGTATAATATAACTTTTTTGTTATGACTCTTCAAGACCAGTCAAAGTTAATTGTATATGGCTGAAATAATGAGAATAAAACCTTAAAATGTTGAAGTTGTAATAAATTACTCATCCGTGATCCTATTAACCCCTTCTCTCTCTCTCTCCCGTAAAAATCACGGGGTGAAGATTTGACTGCACGAGAAATATCTCGTGCCAGTGATATTTGCGGGCTGGATTGTTCAAAAATAGCGCGCTAAAAGGTTAAAGAGCAACTAATCTATTTGTTATATGTTTGGAAAATTAATTTCTTATTTAGCATGTCAGATGTCATCCCCAGATTTTGATAAGTAACTCGAGATAGCTACTTGCTTTTACTATTTACACATTTTATTAAGCATTTTTCTTGAATAAAAAAGGGAACTTTGTTAGTTTTCTCGAAAATTAGGTGATAGTTAAGGGGTTAAGAAAATTCAACGGTAAAGTTTTATGAATCCTTTCCTTCATGTCAATGAAATAGTTCTGAGCATTAATATAAAAGTGAAGTTATTTAAGGTTTGCCAGCAATCCTATTTATTGAAAATAGTCCTTATTTCTGATTTTTATTAGTTTTAAATGCTTAATAATAGTGTCCAACTTTCGAGCTTATGTCGAAAGTTGTGAAACTTCTGTATTATTATTCATTATTGCGGTTTTTTTGTGTTTGGCATGATAAAGAAGCATATTTAGTATTTTATTATTCATTATATCTAGTCCTTCTTATTATGGAGTAATCCTGTTAGAATGACGATCCATTTTTCAGCAAATTTAACCTTGAAGGCTAAAAATAAGGTATTATTTTAGAAATTGTAAAAATTAAATTAAAAAATTTAAAAAGAGGAGTGGTTTTAATATCAAGAGAGCGAGAAATAATAAGGATAAATGAGCAAAATATGCATTTTTTTTACATACTATAGTCCCTCTTTGTCATTACATTCACATTCAATCCTGTTTTATTTAGAAACTAAATATTTTTTCGCAAATATTTTGGAAATTGCTTAAAGTATTTTATCAAACATTTCATTAAATGTATATAAAGAACAGTACTGTAATTTCTGCGATCACTTTTCTTTTATTTATACATTTTATAAGAGCTGTAAAACTCGAGCACAGAACGAAAACGCTGATTATGCATTTTGTAGAAGTACGAAAAGAATAAAGTTATTTTTACTAAGTAGGATAAATGGTGATGTCTAAGTTTAACACACATTTTCTTTAATCTAAGATGTTAATAGAGATTTAAAATTCTATACCTTCAACAATGTTCTCCCATCGAACCGTGACATATTTGTCTCTGTCCATTCTGCTTTGTTCATGCCAAAATCCCAAAGCATGCATGAATTCATGTATGACGATTCCCATTTGATCGCAGGGTGTGGCAAGCGATAATTCTTGCTTCCCTCCCATTCGACCAACCATTGAATAGCAGCTAAAATGAGAATAAATACATTTTCAGGTTGCATAGAAGAATCGTTTTTGCAGATAACAATGGGTACTGTTAAAATTTTAAAATTAGAGATACTGACGCAGGGAATAACTATTGAAGATAATAACTATATCCACAAATAAGAACAGAAATAGTAATGCAAAATTTGAATTGCGATGTGGTCCGAATAACTACAACTCTATCGGTAAGTATCAAAAATATACCTACTGCATTAAAAAAAAAACTCACTAACCCAAGTCCGATTTTTCTGCTTGTAAAACAAAATCCTTGATATTTTTATGCGTAATTGACAAAAATAAAATAAAATGCATAAAAGTTCATATTACGAGAGACATCTCATTGAATTTTAACCTTTAATTAATGCTTAAGTTTCTTTATGGTACGTTTTACTACGTCGTTTCTTTGCGTTTTAAATTTTACTTAACTTTAAATCATATATTCATTTCCTTTCTTTTATTTTTTCTTTTCTTTCGTCCTTTTCTTATACTTCGTTGTTTTTTTTTTTTTTTTTTTTTTTTTGTGAATGTTGTCAGTAGAATTAATTTTAAAGGAATATCGCTTTTGTGTCGAAAGTTGTTCTGTTCTTCTATTTTCTTCCTTCTGTTTATCTTTTATCCTTAAACTTAGAGTTCTTTAACGAAGTACAATACACCCTTTCAAGTTTTCTTCATTTTAACTATTGAATTCATGCTTTTTTGTAATTAGCTAGCTAGCCATTGTGTTCTTTTTTATTTCGTATTTCAATGTCGATGGCATTTGTCTGAACGAACTAGAGCTTACTAGAAAAATGCGATTGAATTACAATCCTCATATAATAGAACAGCAAAGCCTACGCAAAGCATCGTTTCTTTTAGTTCAATTGCGATTTACATTTAAGAAAATAGTTTAATTAATACTATTATGCCGCATCGATAGGAACAGCTTTACTATCAGTGATATTCTCTTAAAACACATAGAATCAGCAGTCATTTTAATAAATTCGTAAGTAGTATCAGTTAACTTGAAGTTTAATCTTTTTTTAAAAAAATATTTGCATGGAACATTTTTATTAATTTGAATGTTTACTCTTATTTTCTCTACTGGTTTTCGAGTTACTTTCAAGAAATGTTGATGAAGAGGAAATAAACACATAAGTAATTAAATCGTTTATTTTCAAAAGTTAACATCTTTATTTTGAAACAGAGAGAACACTCAAGATTGATTTATTAGTTATGGCATAATTATTCAAAAATAATTTTAATTCACCAATATTGCATTTCTATTACTTACTAAAATAAAATAGTAAAATATCAGACAAGAAAAGTGTTCCAACTTTTTATAAGCCATTTTTTTCTATCTCCTGAAAAAAAATTTCTTTTAAGAGTTGTTACCTTTTAGAAATAAACGATTCAGTTAAATAAAAACCAAAATAAAATGAAAAAAAATAAAAAAAAATATTTGAAATTAATTTTAAAAAACGATAATAAAGATAACAGATTAATTAACTTAAAATATGTAAATAGACATTTTAAAGAAGAATAAATTTTGTCAAAGTGTTGCTTTATCTTTCAGAACAATTGAAAAAGGAAAGTGCATAATGATGAGTAATAACAGCACATGTCTCGGAAGATCGAATGTTTGCACGGAATGTTACTAAAACATTAAACCAATAAAAATGTCTTTGGGGGGAAAAAACTTTAAGTTAAGAGCAGAACATCACATATTAATCAGTTTGTTTCGCAACTTTTCTATTGCGGATACTCCTAACACAAGAAAAGAAGTTTTAAAGGAATAATTGATCAACATAAAAAGGCAACCTATGGACTACACATGATAACAACTTACATATAAAACTTAGAATAGTTACAAGTTTATTTAGTGTGACCTAAACTTTTATGAGAATTTGCTTTTTGACATATTCCATTAGTAATTTCAATACATCGAATGTGAAAAGTTATGAATAAATTACCGATACACTGACGAGCATTAATGGTAACCCTACACTCTGAATTTAATTACGTTTGATGGTGGCTCTCGAGCAGTATGGAAGTGGGAGACAACACTGTAGTAACCTATTTACTTTAAAATTATACATCCAACTTTCGTTTTTTAATAACAGGAAATTTTGGTTGGCATACAACATTAAGACATTTTCGAGGATAAAAAAATCAAAATTTTTTTCGTGCTCTTAGTAATTATTTTACAATAAATAATCTTCATTCTTTGTAAAATCTCTTTAGAGAACAAAATGGGCTTTCTTTGGACAGGTGTTTGGCATGTGACCTGAAAATACATGAGAATTAAACAAAACGAGCGCTAGTATTATTAATAATAATAAAATAATGCTACTAAAATAATTAAATAAATAAACTAAGGAAATAACATAAAACATATTTTTGTAACACCTCGTTCTCACGTGATCACACACGTGATCACGTATCAATCCTTGGAATGAAGTAAGTCTCTTTCTCTCTCTCTCTCTCTATCATATATATATATATATATGTGTGTGTGTGTGTGCGTGTATTTATTTTACTGAACATTTTCTTTGTTTTTCTTTAAACATAGGACAATATTTAAGAGACAACTATGCACTAAATTTACTTATCATGATGGGATATACTAGCGTGCCTCTAGTAATAAGAGTGACGACAACGTATTTTACCAGCTTTAACTTTTTACCAACGCGCCTGCGCATCGCTGTTACAGCGCCTCTTCCGCAGTCGCTGTGGTAAAAAGATGGCGGCGGGGAGCATGTGCAGCAGCCGTTGTCATCACTTGAGGCACCCTAGGACACACCAACCAACACATAAAACGTTTTTCAACTACATTACATTTTTTCGGATTTGATAACTTAGAAAGTTCAGTAAAAGAAAAAATGATTAATAATTACGTAAAAAACTAACTATTTTTCAGATTACTTACCCACCACCTCGAAAAATAGCCAAATAATCTGTTTCATTAGTTCTAGGAACAAATCGGACACAAGTATTGCGAGATATTTCACTAACCGCTAATGCAATCATCAAACGCCCCAGGACGCCTGAAAAGAAAATTAACATAATTTAATGTGTCTTATAGCTAAAAAATATTGTTTTCACAAAAATGCTTTGAGAAACAATTTGAATCGACATGAACATAGATTTGAGAGAAAATAATATCTAAATGTCATTTCCATAATTATAAAATAAGCTGCAAAGAGCCAAAGAGAAAAAGATATCTAAACTGCAAAAATTACTCAAAGCATCACATTTTAAAATTCATAGCAATACATGTGTGACGAATTAAAGGAAATAAGGCGTTATTATTGAGGATTCAAGCTCTTCTGTAGTAATTCTTTCGAAAATTATTTTTTTCTGTTTAGTTTACTAACTTCATAAAAAATATTCTATTAAAATAATAAATACAATGAATTTTTTAATGCAATTGGGAGGAAAGTGTTACTTAATATTCTCAACATTAAAATTAAAAAAAAAAACTCTCACATGAGTATATGCATCAAGCAGTCAACCAATTAACTTTTAGCAGAAATTGGCCAATTGCTGCATTGGAGTTATTCAAAAAGTTCAAATTTGCAAAATGAATTTCTTGAAAACAAAATGTCTTCAGTGAATGAATGATTTTTAGAATAGATTGGAGAAATCTATAGGAAAATTGATCACAGAATAAAACTGAGTTACGTTTACTCAACTAGAAGCAGTCCTTCATGAATTTCTAAACTTTTCTTTTAAAATTTAAACATACTTATGTTCTACATCAAGTAAATTCTTCTTTAAAGTACGTACATAATTGCTCTAAGGACACAAAGAAATTTTCGAAAATGACCATGCGTTTAGTCGTTTGTTCCTACAGGAAACACGTGACTGGAAGACAAAGCCCAAACTACCTTTTTAACAATTTACGTGGTTCTTTTTAACCAAGTTATTGCCCCTTAAGGGGATTCAAATGGGGAAGTCTGAAACAAAGAGGGCATTTAGCGCGAACAGCACTTCTGTAGGATAATTGTTCGGTTTTAAGATGCATCAACATAGTTTCTTCGCTGAAAGTTTAGAAAGATTAAAGCAAAGATGCGAATTTAAATTAGTTGTGACATTTTTGCAATACTTCTCAAATAAAAAGCCTAATGCTTCATTATTTAAACTAAATAACGTTTAAAGCACATTTTTAAACAAAACTTTACAAACTTGTACTTTACAACAAATCTTCTTGAGATTTGACATAATTGATGAGACAAATGTCTTTTGAAATAATTCTTGTGTTCATTTCATTTTGGCCACGTGTTTTATCCATTCAATTACATAAAAATTGCTTTAGTAAACAAATAAAGAATTAAAATTCAAAAGAATTTAACCAAACGTAACTATGAAATAACGTACAATAGCAGGCTTTTCTTGCAAATAGTAGACATAATTCTCCACAATATTTTAGCTGATAGTAGCGTTACCTGCACGACGGTAGCCCCTAGGTTGGTGTTTAAAAAAAACCCGCAGCCACATTGAAAAAGATCAATACTCCACATCCTCAGTCTTAAAAAAAAGAACTAATAAATAAATTAAAAAATGCAAGTTTTATTGATTTACTTAAAAATAAAATGTTTCTGCCACGGTGTTGCTGTGAAAAACGTATATGTACGCAGAAAACTTACTCCCACAACGACATTTACAGTAGTAAGAGCTTAAAAGAAATTTCTCCCTGCTCCCAAAAATATGCGAACCTTATTGACTTAATTAAAATGAAGTATTCTTGTTTCGGCGTTACCAGTGATAAATGCGCCGAAAATGTATTCATACAACATCATTTCCAGTGCTAAGACATTAAGAGGCCGTGGTAGCCTAGTGGTCAGAGCGTCGGACTTCCACCTGGAAGGTCGCGCGTTCGACACCCGCTGAAGACCCACCATGTACACTTGGGGATACGTGCATGTAAACTCCGTGGACTCCACTACCTCGCCCCGTGCGCAAGCAATCCTAAGGCCTCGCTAACAGGTAGGGGTCTGGTAGAGAAAAGTGCTAAGAGATAAAAGAAATATGCCCTTCCTCACCGTAAACAAATATGCAGATATGCAGAAAATGCATCTCGTAACAACATTCCCCGTGCTAAGAGCTTAATATAAATATTCCTCCTCTTACATCCCCACCCGAAAAAATGCTAATTTTATAAATTTAATTAAAATAAAGGATAATGATCAGAGCTTTGCTGGTGATAGACGACAGTCGACTATATGAGCAAAAAACTTATTTCTGAAGAAGCATGCTGTAATTTTAGTACCATACTGAGCAATGCCATTTTATAGATCCGTGGCACTACAATTTGTATGGCCATAAGAATCCAGTCATTCCCCTAAAATTGAAATGACTTATTTCTATTGGTAAATGCAGTGGACAAACTTCACTATTTTCACTTCAGATAGATTCGAAGAAAAACCCGCAACTAATCCCCACATTTGAACTAATCTTTGAACGTTTTTATGAATAATTTATAATATTCAATTGCAGATCATTATATTATTCAACTTCACTCCCAGGTACTCACGACTAACAAAGAAATCCGTGAGAAATGTTTAATTTTTTTTATTAATTAAAAGAATTCCATAAATTTTCAGCCATTTCTGAAATATTAATAGCAATAAAGATGAAATCACCGTTTCATCTTCTATCGTCATGCTATTTTGACAATGAATATGCAAGAAAAAATTGACAAAAATATCTGACAACCAATCTTCTATGCCCGCATTACTAAGCTTTTCTTTTTGTAACATGGAACATTCTTTGTCCTTCTTAGCCAGACGATTTAGAAGGACAGAAACATGACCGTAAATAGTCATTCAGCAAAGATAAACTCTCTGCGCACAACGTCTTGAGAAAAATGGTCATCGTATATGTCGTAAGAACGTCCATATGTCACAAACCGATGACAGAACTATAATATATCAGACTTATTTGAAATTCAAAATGCTTTACGACGAAAGAGCGTTACCATTTCATACATAGGATGTTTGCAGAATTTTTGCATATTTTTGGCCTCGGTTTCTACTGCACAGATGATTCGATGCTGTTAACTTAATTTATATGATTTATTTAAGCATTTATTACTTGTGTATTCAAACAAAAACGGCATTAAAAAATTAAAATCGAACCTTAGTCAATGCTAATAAAGTTGAAAAATTATCCACGTTTGGCTAAGTTTAATAAATATCTTCATCAAAAGTGATATTAAGAGGATAATTTGTTTATTTTGCAGCAAACATAAATTTGTTTAGTATTTAATTTTACATTCTTGAGAAAAAATATATAGAGTATGGAAACATTTCTGAAAAATATGTGTCTCAAAATAAATTTGATTCGCTTTCTTAAAACAGGTAAACTACTGCATACCAAAACTGATTATTTGCAAAGAAAGAAAAACGTTATTGAAACAAACTTCATGTGTGTTTGAAAATGAACATACATATAGTGATTCATTTTTTGCTGATTTTGTAAAAATATTTTGAATTCTATTAGTTAACAAACTGTATGTGAGGATGTTGGTGAAAATGCTACTTACGCTGCTGGATTGGCGATTTTTGCTAAATTCGCCAATTCTGAGCGATAAAGTCGCCAACTGTTGCATTAATCAAGGCTGAACTTAATCCGATTAACTGTCACTCTGGTACTGTAACGGTTACGATCAAGTTCAGCCTTGCATTAACTGTTGAGTTTGAGCTGAATAACATCTAATTCTAAATTATCGCCAAACGCTGCAGGGACTTCACTTTTCAACCTATGTATTTATGAATATCTACTTCAACTTTCATAGTTACCAAAAAATAGCGGAATAGAATATGGGACCACGCCTCCTGGCCATTTTAGGTTTTCATTCAAAATAGCATTTCTTGCCTGAAAAGTAAGCAAAATCCCTGAATAAGAAATAGGAAAACTTTTTAATGACAATTCTAAAATTGAATGTTTCTTATCAGATATTTTTGTGGCTTAAATTTAAGCTAACATTTTAAAATGTAGCAATTAAAAAAAAAAAAAAAATACAAATCATAATATATATGCAAACAGCATTTTTATTTGATGAGTATCAGTTGTATACAATTGACTTCTGCTTTATGAATCCAAATACAAATAGTAACGTTTCATCCAAAGGCAAAAATTTATTCACTGGTAAATATTTCAAGGATTCCATTTGTTGACACATTTTAAATTCCAAAACTGACGTTTTGAGACACAAAGAAAAGTTTCTCCCTTTTTAGCCTACTTTCCCGTAAAAGTAAAAAAAAAAAATATTAAAGCATGAAAGAAGGCTTAATGTACCGAAAAATATCGTTAAATATGAAAAGAAGTCAAAAATAAGTGAAGAAATTAAATAAAGATAGAAAAATAAAAAATTTGAAAGTAGGGTTTTGAGATGGGGAAAAAGTGTGTCTGTCGGTCGGTCTGTCTGTCGGTCTGTCTGTCGGTCTGTCCCCCCCCTAATAACTTTTGAACGAATAGTCCGATTCGAAAAATTCTTTTTGCATTCGAAAGATCTCGGCAAGGACATCTCATTTCCATATTTTACTTTTTGATTTGAACAATATTTCGTTCAATTTTGAACAGTTCAAAAAATTTTAACATTAGCGCCTATGGGCAAAAGTGAAGCAAATTATGTAAACTCTGGTCATAAGAGTCGAGTTCTTATAAACAAGATTATTAAAAAGTTCTCGAAGGAAAATATTTTTTGAGCTGAACAATTTTTGTTCATTTTTGAACAGTTCAAAAAAATTAACGGTACTTTTTCCTTTGTCCCGGCGCAGACGATGAAGTCGCCAATAATGATGCAACCAACGCCAAACGGAATACCTCCACTGGTAACCTTTTGCGTCTTTTGTTGCCTTGGCGAGCTTTGCGATGGGACAAAGGAACTCATTTTGAAACAGTTAAAAAAAAAAAAAAGAGATTAACATTAGCGCCTACGGGGAAATTTCAATCCTTTATAAATCGTGATCTAACAAACCGATTTGCTTGGAACAAAATTTATCGGAAAGATGTTTGGCCGTAGAACATGTACAGATACGAAGTTCAACCAGGACGGAACGAGCTTATTTTCTTATGAAATTTTTTGATCGGGATTTTTAATGATATTTTCGAATGAATAAATGATTAAATGAATGAGTGATGGAATAAACGAATAAATGAGTGAATAAATCAGTGAATAAATAATGAAATAGATAAATGAATGTATGAAGTGAAAAATAAATAAATGAGTGAATAAATACATAAATGAGAAAAATGAATGAATAAATAAACGAATGACTGCCGACAGGGTGGCGTAGTGGTAAGGCAGCAGGATTCGTACGCCCAAGATCGCGGGTTCAAACCTGTCCCGAGTCGGTGGATTTTCAAGATGCAGAAAATCGTCTGCGCCCATGTCGTATGATTATGCGGCATGTAAAAGATCCCTTGAGTAGACATTTGGCTTGGATGCTCTCGGCTAAATTAAATTCCTAGTGCATATTGCATCAATGAGAGCTCAGGTACCGCCATCTGGTGGTAACTGAACGTCAAAATTCTCATGCGGCGAAGGTACCACACTCATAGTGGTGCCGCTGAAAGAGATGGTACCATTACTGGGGAACGCACTAGGTCTGCAATGGTTGTAGGACCCAACACCGCAGCCCCATTGGAAAAAAAATAATAATAATAATAAACGAATGACTGAATAAATGAAAGAATAAGTAAGTGAATGAATATGTATTAACCGTTGAAAAAGGTATATTTGAAGTAATTAAGAACTAAAGTTAAATGAGGAAGAGAGAGAGAGAGAGAGAGAGAGAGAGAGAGAGAGTGAGAGTTAGATTCAAGTTGCTGAATACGGGAAAGTTGGCTCGTATAGTTCTAGACGGAACTTCTTGTTATCGTATGCAATTGCTTTTGAACTTCTAATTTTCGGAATATAAACTTAATAATATAAATAGAATAAAACTTTTCCTTAATATAGTATAATTTGGATGTCAGATGTTAGTGCGTTAAAATTTTAGATTGCCAAATCTAATATTAATCAGCTTAAAGAGTCTATCACAAACATTGAAAGTATACCCCAAAAGGAGGTACTTGCAAAAAAGTACTTAATTAGGCAAAAAAAAAAAAAAAAAGGCAAATAAATTGCGTTTTGGGGAAAAAATGGTAAGCGTTTTTGCAAAAAAAAAAAAAAAAAAAAGAACAAGAAGTTCCATCTAGAACTATACGAGCCTACTTTCCCATATACACCGAATTCAAATTTATAATCTAGCTATCTCTCTCTCTCTCTGTCTTTCTCGTTTAGTTTTAGTTCTTAATTGCTTCAAATATACATTTTTCAACGGTTAATAGATATTCATTCAATCATTCATTCATTAAGTCATTCATTCAGTAAGTCATTCATGTATTTAGTCACTCATTTATTCATTCATTCTTTTGCTTATTCATTTAATCATTCATTGATTCAAAAATATTCTTGAAACTCCCGATCAAAAAATTTCATAGGAAAATAGGCTCTTTAGGTTCTGGATGTACTTTCTATTTGTACATGTTCTACGTCATAGGAGCTTTCCGATAAAGTTTGTCGCAAGCAAATCGGTCCGTTAGATCAGGAATTATATAGGATTGAAATTTCCCCGTAGGTGGTATGTTAATTTTTTTTGAACTGTTCAAAAATGAACAAAAATTGTTCAAATCAATATTTCACGCCAAGAACTTCTTCCAGTGAGCTTGTTCATTGGAACTTGGATCTTGTACCCAGAGTTTACATAATTTGCCTCATTTTCGCCCATAGGCGCTAATGTTAAAATTTTTTGAACTGTTCAAAATTGAACAAAAAATTGTTCAAATCAATATTTCACGCCAAGACCTTCTTCCAGTGAGCTTGTTCATAAGAACTCGGATCTTGTACCCAGAGTTTACATAATTTGCTTCATTTTCACCCATAGGCGCTATAATATAAAATATGGAAATTAGATGTCCTCGCCGAGATCTTTCGAATGCAAAAAGAATTTTTCGAATCGGACAATTCATTCAAAAGTTATTAGGGGGGGGGGGACAGGCAGACCGACAGAGAGACCGACAGACCGAAGGACAGATCGACAGACCGACAGACCGACAGACACACTTTTTCCCCATCTCAAAACCCTACTTTCAAATTTTTATTTTTCAATCTTTATTTAATTATTTAACTTATTTTTGACTTTTCTTGATTTTTAACGATATTTTCACGATACATTAAGCCTTCTTTCATGCTTTATTATTATTTTTTTTTACTTTTACGGGAAAGTGGGCTAAAAAGAGTAACTATTGCAGCAGTCCGTTGTAATTTACAATTTGTTATTTCACGATATAAATCAATGACGCCGAGTTGCATAAGGAATTCTACTAATTCTACTTGGGAGGTGGTGGTCTGTGAAACGATTTTTGCAATTTTTCGTAAAAGAGTAAAAGACTCAGCGACGTTTACTAGAACTCGGACAAAACATACAATGAAAAAGAACATGGGAAAAGCAATCTAATGTTATAATGTACTGATAAAGATTTAATGTTACAGTACAATGTGTCTACTAATTTTTACGATAGAAATAATTTAATAATTTGTCGAAACCCCATAAACAAGTTCGTAAAAAAATTAACTTTCTTTGTTTTGTGTATTTTTACTTTAAAGTTCATATGTGGCAAAAGAGGGACTTTAGTATTTTCGTTTATGAATTCACTTCCGTTTTGTTAAAAAGAGATTCCTTGTAACCACGAAACATGTGTGTGCAATCCTTATTAATTGCTAATTGGGCTTTTGTTATGTTTTAAGTTCGTTTTTTTTTTGCCTATCGCACTCAGATGAACATTTTATTTTTAATTACCAATTGGCTGGAATCCGATCTAAAATTACATAAATTTTGGTATAATCATGAGAAATTTGCTTATTATTTTCATAAAAAACTCTTGAGATAAACCATTTTATATATATTTTAAAGAAAACTACGTAATTAAAAGGTTGGTTAGATAAAAAATTATAAAATAAATACCTACATTGAGAGAAGTACATTAAAAAACGATGTATATATATGTAAAAAATATATATACCTACTTTGTTTACATTCTTCTTTGTTTTTGCTTCGTTTTTTTTTTATTTTCGTTATACAAAGTTTTTACTGATTTTTTAAACTTATCAAGCCTGGTAAAACGTTTCTAAGTCTCATATTATTCAATACTAAAACGTGCGGTAGTTTCACAAAAGTCTTCTAAGGACGAGTTCTGTCTAGTACCTTTACATTCAAGCGCACTATGTAAAAATTACTTGACGCGTGAACAGAGTTGGATTGTCATACAAGCTCTAATAATCTTTTGCTCGCTTTGCTGCTCTGCGACACCAACATCTTTTTGCAAAAAGTACGTATTTTTTCTCCCATGCTGTGAGACTAATGAGTTTAATGACATTAGTCACAGCCTCAATTATTATATCTGTTATGGGAACTCCTAGAAGAGGAAATCATGCTTTTAAAATGCCTTAAACATCCTTCAATTTTTCATCACTTTTTGCATATCACTTCATTTTTTAACTAGTATAAGTGTGATTTCATAAGTCACTTTAAATGCTTTCGTTTTGTTTGAAACATCAAAACGTGATAACTGATAAACGACAAAATATTTTAAACTTACCTCCAATGATGGAAGTAAAATGTCGCCTTCGAATTGCCCTGACGTCTCAATTGGATCAACATATTCGTCATCTCTTGGAGGTGGCATGAAGTGCTGAATGTTTCCGGCTATGAAGTCAACGTAGATTTAAGAACTGAGAAAAATACATTTACGTATGACAAAAATGTAAAATGATGTTTTTAGAGGAAAGGCCAAGTTTGTAAGAAAGTTTATAATAAGTTATATATCAGCAAAATTTAAACACTTCAAAAGTAAACAACTGTATCAAAGACACTCGCGATATTTTTTTCCTGCATGATGCTGTTGGTGCATTTTGACAACCGTTTGGCAGGGTATTATAATAAACGCAATGTTTCTAGTAATATCTATTATGGGTACACCAAAACTTCTTCGAATTTAATTCAAAAGCTTAATGAGTAATATACTTCAAGAGTTAATTTAATGATTATGGTCAAATTCGAGACTTCTATTAAGGAAAAATTAGGTTTGAGCTTCTTTGGTCATTCTATAAAGATTTGTTCAACTTTCAAACCTACTGCTGTTTAATGTAATGAAACTTTCAATAATAAATATTTTCATTAATATTCTCCTAAACACTTGGTCATTGCGGCCTTAGTGTTACACAATGACGTTGAAAGTAACCGATTCAAAGGGTGACAATTAAGTGTAAGAGTTTCGATATTCATCTGTCTAGATATTAATTTGAAAATGCTTACGGAAACTTTACAGAAAGTCAGCAGTTGTATACGTCATAGAACCGACAATGCTGCTGACGGCATCCTTCTACAATTAAGTTGTTTATTCAAGAGCCTGTCAAATCATTTGCAGAATGAGCGTTCTGAATTGTCCAGATTTGTTTTATAGCAGGAAATTTTTTACGAGTAAATGGTTTTTATTTTATTTTTCTTTTCTTCTTCCGGTGATTGCATTTTGAATTTTCAGTTATTCATAAAAATGATTCTTTAGTTTTAAGAAACAAATAACGAAAAAAAAGATGGAATTAAATAAATATCCACTAACTATACAATGAACTTACCATTTTTCTCTCTGTTAGCCAGTGCCTTGTAATCCTAGTTTACAAACAAAAATATCATTTTAATTTATACGGCATGTAATTTGAAGAATCAAAGTAAAAATGAAATATGAGCATATTCTTCTTTGCACTATAATTTTGTTTTTAAATAAACAACTTTAAGTATAACCACTTGAGATGAGTAACTACTTTGAAATATTAATAACTTTTATTATTACGATTTAAAAAAAAAAAGAAAAGGAAAGAAAATTATGAAGTTTTCAAGTGAAATTTCTTACTAAGGCTAAAACTTACCTTAGTTGCATTATTTGAAAAGACAGGCAGCCAATTAGATAAAGTACATATACTTATTAAAATTGGAAATATTCTAATATGCATCATCAATATGTTAGCCGTTGGTGCATATTCGACGCGTATTACTGGCCTAAATGTTGCTTGAAGTACTTCGTTCTAACAAGTTATCGATTACGCCCGCATCTTTACACATATCAGTGTTATCAACCTAATTACTTCGATAGTATTTTACAGTGATTTAGTCCAGTTAAAGAAACTAGAACAAGATGGGGTTGATATGGGCTTGCAAACATTAAGGATTGATTATACTCTAAATATATATTGTACTAGTTCACATAAATGACTGTTATGCAAACATTCGGTCTCGTAATGAAAAAGGGAAGAAGTAAAGGGTTTTAGATGTCAGTTAAATATCACAGTTTGGTATTATTTAGATTTGGGCATTGATTTTACAAAAACCTGGGTAGTATGGGTGCTTTTTTCTGGGGTTTTTTAATCCCAGAAAGTACGGAAAGGTTTTTTTTTGTACCGGAAAACTGTTTGCGATCAAGAATGTTTTAGAGGAAATGCGAAAGACCCTGGTATTTTGCAACTGTATCAAAAATTATCATTAAAATTATGTTAAAAACTTGAAAATGAGTTAATTTTACTGGGGAAAAAACATGAATTTTTTTTTCAATCAAAACTTTGTAAACAACTGGGTAATTCTATGTAAAACTGCCACATTAATGCAACTGAAGGATATTTCAAGTTTTACAACAGAAAAATTAATAATTTATTTAGTCAGTAGGGTCAGTTGGGGTAATTGTAAACGCTTTTTGAATGTTTTAAGTTTTGATCCTTCCCTACCTCTTGAATGAATTCAGAGATAAAATTGTGAGCATTATAGCCACTACTGTACTTCTTGTGAGTAAATGTGTACAAAAATTTTGACTTTATGACTATTTGTTAGCGAATGAGATCGTGTTTACAATTACCCCAGTGTGTTTACAATTACCCCAGAGATCTGGGGTAATTGTAAACAGTGATTTATTTTCGAATAAAGTTGATGCAAATGGAAAATTGTTTCATACACAGTCTGCTTGAAGGCTTAAGAAGTTCTGGAGCTATGGTTCTCAATCTGCGGCCAATAGGCCGCATGCGCTCTGCTGAGTTATGTTATGAGTCGGCTGAGATCATTTAACGAGAAATATTTTGCAAAAAATCAAGTGATGCTACAAATTTATATAAAATTTATCCCACAGTGGATCAGTCGGTTAAACTTGGACCCCACAGAACACCGAAAGTGAAGCACAACTGGCCGTGGTCAACGCTTGGGAGGGTGACCACCTCCCGCGACTGATTACTCTGAGACCGAGTGCGCTAAAGGGGGCTGTGCACGTAAAATGCATCGTCGCTTCAAATGTCCACCAAGTCAGAAATAATTTCCTCTGAGAGACCAACCTAGGTGACGATCTCTCATCTGGGAGCTGGTTCAAAATCATTAAGCCCCTCTGAGCCAAGTGCACTTCATTCTAGCGGAGCTCATTAACAATCAGTAGGAGCTTCCTTAATTCATGGTCGCCCTGCAAGAGGGGCTTGGATTTCCAAGTGGCATTAGCAACAACAACAACAGTTATGTAAAATAGACACAAAAGTGTAATTTACATCAAAATATATTACTTATTGTCCCACTAAAATATTGATAATAGGATAAATTTAAGCGTTTACAATTACCCCAGAGTACAAAATATATGGGGTAATTGTAAATACCTAACTTGCACATGAAAAATAACAGGGAGGAATGAATTCATAATTAAATGTTTTCAGCAGCATTCCATATGACAAATAAAAATGGTTGAAACCGCTTACATCGCTTTTGCAGATGAGCTGGAGAGAAAAATGTAAGATCACTAAATTTTGTTAAGCAACTTTTTTCACTGTGCCATTTTCAAACAGTAGTGACGCCTCCACAGTTGTTTCGAAACTTACGAAACTCTTTTAATGTCTTTCACAAGCAGTTAAGTTTTTAAAACCACCATAAGTGTAGTTATGATGCTTGTTTACAATTACCCCAGTGACAGTGCTCCCAGAAACCCCCCCCCCCGCACCTGCCATTTTCTGGCCTATCGTATTTTTAGATGCCCCCGAGTGCAAGCCCTCGGGAGCAAATGGGGTTCCGGGAGAGCTCGAACAACCGCAAATTTATGAAAACCATTAAAAAAAAAATACAGGTTATTGTAAAACACTAAATCACAGTAGAATGCAAATCTTTAAGAGTATGCATTAAGCGCTATATGACATGAGACAGCAATGAGAAACCGTGCAACACTATAAAAAAGTACCAAAATCAATCATACAATATCAAAACAATGTGAAATGGTACACTCAAAAGTATACACAAAAACAAAGGAAGATAATAGCCAAAACTTAGACAAACACTAAGTTCCCTGAAATAGATACCCCTCGCTTGATAAATGCAAAAACAAAGAAGCAAGGAGGGAGCGTGCATGGGGATGCTGGAACGCGTTACGAATAGCTTGAATGGGTGAAATTTGGCTGCTATCCCGAATATGATACTTACTGGTTAAAGGGCAATGAAAAACATAGTGGTCAGGCGTACCCATCGCTTCACAGGAGCAATAAGGAGAATCAGAAAGAGCAACGCGATGAAGTTAGCTCGGGAAAGGGCCATGGCCAGAAACCAGGATTGTTTCGAAACGTTGGCTGACCCTTGGAGAAAAACGAACGATTGGAAAGAATTCAAAAACCCGGCGACCAGTATCCGCCTCGTTCCAGCGGTACTGCCAATTCTCTCTAGTTTTGGCTCTAATTTGTTGTATGAAATTGGATTTAGGAAGGGGAAGGGCCGTGTAGGGTAAAAATGCGGGATCCTCAGCTGCCGTACGAGCTAATTGGTCAGCTTTGTCATTTCCCACATTCCCTGAATGACCCTTGACCCAGTGAATTGAAATTCTAGGATTCGAAATTAGCATGCTTTGTACTGAATTTACTAGAGGACTGCGCTGAAGTGGGTCTTTGATAGAAAGGATAGCAGCCTGACTGTCTGAAAAAATTTGAACGTTAGAGGATGGATTTGTGAGCGACAGGTTCGCCGCTGACTTAATAGCCAAAAGTTCCGCCTGAAAAATTGAATTACCAACAGCATGCCTCATTGCACACTCCCCCACTGCACGGTGTCCCTTGTACTGAACCACCGCCGAAGCCACGCCGACGGGCGTTTTGGATCCGTCGGTATAAAAACGATTAAATGATAAAGATGGGGGGTCACGGTCAACACTGCAAGGATAGTCAGAAATTTGCACCCACGAAGGCTGAAACCATTTTGGTGCCGCGTGTTCATACAAAGAGGGATCGAATGTTACCCCATCTGAAACGATGGTCCTCCTCTCTACATAGAACTGGGTGAGCCAGATCTTCTCCCTTATCGTCAGGTCTATAGGGGGCACTCCCGCCAGAATGTATAGTGCTGAGTGGGGGCACGTTGCGTACGCCCCGGTTACTGAGAGCAGTGCTCTGCGTTGGAGAGTGAGAACCTTTTTAGTCTGGCGGACTGTTAGAGTGCGTCCCCACAGTCCCGACGCATAAAGGAGAGACGTCTCAAAGACCTGTTTATAGATGAGGGCCCGCTGGCGAATTTTCAAGCCCCAGTTACCCCCCGCGAGACGCTGGAGACCACTTTGAATGAAAATTGCTTTATTCCTTATGTAATCAATGTGTGCATCATAAGTCAAAAATTGGTTAAATACCACGCCCAAATATTTTAAAGTAGGGCTTCGTTTAATTGATAAATCACCGATGCGTAAGTATGGTGGTCGCACCAGGTCCCGCGGCACCTTGAAAACCAATACCCTTGACTTGCTGCCCGAGGCCTCGAAGTCGTGCTCCCTCAAGCAAGCATCCAGTAAAGAAAGAGAAAAGCGACCATTAGCCTCCAGCAGTTGGTTCGTGCGGCCATGAATTAGCAGAAGAAAGTCGTCCGCGAAGGCCTGTATTTTAGTGTGACCGGGACAGTCTATGGAAAGGAGCGATGCTGCCACCAAGTTCCATAGCTCCGGACCACTACAGGAACCCTGCGGGCAACCCTTCCACTGTGATGTCCAAACGCAGCCGGAGGAAGTTTGAGCATAAACTGTGCGTTCGGAAAAGAAACTGGCAAAAAGGTTCAAGACAGCCGGGTCGAAATTACACGAAGACATATACTGTAGAATTTTTACCTACAATTACCCCAACTGACCCTATATAGTTTGGGCTGATTTGACATTATATATTGCTTTTTTCCATTGTAATTATGGGTACAAGTTTCAAAATCTAAGGATGTTAATTTTATCATACCATTGTCACCGCTGACTTCCCCCTTCACGCGAGGGAGTGCTTTCAAGAGGCAGGAATATGTGTTGGCGTTAAGCGGTTTCTTAGTCTTTTTTTTAACTTTAACTCAACTATAATAGTTGTATATTTCAATAGTACACCCTTATTTTTGAACAATAGAAGTCATTCATAAATGATGTAACGCTTCGAGGAAGAAAAAGGGGTTTGAGAAACAAGAAGTGTGACATCATACATTTTAGTTTCTATGAATAGATTTAAAGTCAGCAACTTAAATTTTACTTTTAAAGTTTCTTTTATTTTCGCGATTTGATTTGAAAGTATCTGATTTCATTTTGTATCGAAAACGGCAATACTAATTAAATTTTCTTCCGGTTAAAAGTTTAAAAGGAAGTTGAAAAGTTTTTAAGTTTAAAGTTTTTCAAGCATTTACACTTTTAAGATAAAATAGAGCGGTTAATTTTTTCAGAATTCAAACAATTATTATTGTTTAGTATTATATACTAATTAACTTTTTTGTTGTACACCTTAATCTCATTTTATTCAAATTAGGTACACAGCATGTAATCATCATTATTGTCATTTAAAATTTCATTAAAAGTTCAAAAATAAGAATAGAAAGGTGATCTATAACGCAGTGCTTTTTCCCAAAATGCAACATAACAAGTACATATATTTATGTAATGTAGCATAACATGTGACAAGGGGGATAGGAGGGTCCGTTGAAATGTGACATTTTGTGGCAGAGAATAGTCAAATACATTGAAAGAAGAGCGTGACAAGAACAGCCCCATATAGTAACGATATAGTAGGCTCTAAAATAAAAAAAGTTTATAATATTGAATTGAATTTTTAAATCTTAAACATAAAGGGGATTTATATGTGTAATTTTAAGAAACATGTCTTAAATATCAAGTAATTGGTTAAAGAGCTTAAAAAAGGATATTGGGCTGTTAAAAAAGTCATTTCTTAATATATATTGTGTTGCCAAAACTAAAATGCATTCTTGCAAAAAAAATATATTTCAATTCGTCATTTCATAACTTATGAACGGTTATGAGTTTTTTCATAAAAGTAAAGGAACACTGGAGTTTAGTACTGGTTGGCACTTGTTTCAGGGACGGGAGATCGATAATGTTCTTTTTACAGTAGGTTACATGAGTTTCATACTTAAAGTTTAAGCATTTGAAATAGAGATAAATGATGAGTTATTTAGTTGACAAATGATAATTTACGAGTGTTTTACAAAATGAATTAATTAATTTAAAAGAAGTAGATGCAAATATAGAAATGCATTGCGACATTTTCAATAAAAATGTCTGGAAACTCTTATCACAAATGAACTTTACGCCGAACCGTTCGCTATTGTTTAAAATACTAAAACAAGATGTGCAATTAATTTCAATCGAAACTTCAACCATTTTCTTAAGAGCAATCTTTACGCTCCTTTTCTAGATAAACAATTCATTCAAATGCCCTCCAGTCAGTTATCAATTCCATGCTCTTCCAAGATTCTTTTAACGATAAATCCTTGAGAAGAGCTCATTGATTCCAAAGAAAGGTATAAGATGAATGAGAATAAATTACCACGGGAAATGAAACACTGGGATGGACATTTTTGTAAATAATTGAAAAAGAAAGTTCCATACGGACTATACGGTTGTCCAATACGGTAACCGTATCTTTATTTATAAAAAAGAGTTCATTGATCTGTTCCAACTTAAATTATTTCTTCGCATTTTTACCGCAGGAGCTTTTTTTTCTTTAATATTTTTACTATCGGTTAATTTAAGCAGAAATCAGGCTTAACAATGCCATGTGAATTTTAGTTTTATGATTCAAAAATGTGTGTTGATATTATTTGCTTATACGTAGAAAAAAATATTAAGCTCCTCAGTAATACAAGTTTTTAAACTATTTTTTTTTCAAAGTAATAATTCTGAGATTTAATATAAAAAAGGAACATTTTGTTTTTATTTTGTTTATTTAAGTTGATCCAATTGAAGGCGTGATCTGATGTTTTACTCAGTCAAGAGGCATCTTTTATTTCAGAAGGGTAAAAATTTAGAGCTTTAATAAGCCCTGTCGTTTCGCTAAGACACGCTCACATACATACAGTTAAAAAAAACAACAAGGCATCCCATAAATAGTGGGAAGATTCTGGAATTCTGGAAAAAGGATAGAACGTATACTATAAATCTGCGATAAGCAAGTAGTTTGTCAAAATATCTCTATTTGGGGAAAACAAAGTTTTAATATTGAAAAGCACAAAATTAAAAATATTAAGCGCAAGAACCTATTAGATATACTAATCGGAAACTTTACTGGGAGGGGGGAATTGAAACGTAACAAGGGCATGCGGGGGTCAAATACCGCGCTTTGTTCTAACTTACAAGAACACCCTTTAATCGAACATCCCCTCAAGTGATCTTTGCCATCTTTCAGAAAAAAATATTGTTTGAATTTCCTAGCGAGCAAAACAACATCAACTTTGACAGAATACTGAGATTCCATGACGAACAAAACAAATTTTCAAAAATTAATGGGAAAACTAGTTGTAGCTCATATTTATCAATGTTAATGTACCATACAATGTAAATTTTAGTAAGTAAAAATTACTCAAAGAAAAAAAAGACATTACCTTTTATAGTAGTATTTTATTAAGTTCTTAAGAACTAAGAAAAAATAGATTTTCGGGCTCTTTAGCATGCTAATGGCACCATATTTTGTGCTTTCTAAACAAGCATGGATTTAGCAAAATATATAGATAGACATTGTATTTTTGTTTTCATGCTTGGGGAAGGGGGAATTAGTATTTCAAGTGGCTAATTGTTATCTCGGGTTCAGCCCAATCGTTTTCAGAAGTAAAATTTCGGATTTCAAATAGTTGACACTTTTACAAAAGAGAAAAAATTTTTAAAGTCTTTTTTAACACTAAAATCGCTTCTAATACGAGATCTGAAGGAAACCGTCTTCCTACGGACGAAAATTGTAACGCAAAGGGGGAGGCGCTGTTTCACAGACCGCTGTTGCACAAATGTATAGATTTTCAGCAGGGTACAAAAATATTCCAATAAGATGGGACCTTGTATAGGCTCACTAAACTTCAAGCTACAGGAAGCATCCTTTAAACTGGACAAAATATGTAATTGGCATGATAAGAGAAGCTTATTGAGTGGTCTGAGAGACCTCACGTCCTCTGTTACTGGTTAAACCATTGAGTTTTTTTGATGCAGCAACCTCACTTTACTAATTTCCAGATAATACGCAGAACAATTAAATATATTATAAAATGTAATCATTGGTCATCATTTTTTTTTCTTTTGCAAAGATTTTATATACTCAAAATTTTACCCAAAATAACCAGAGAGGTTATACTGGCTTTATAATCTAAAATGAGCTTGAAAAGTTCTAACGTAACATTACTTTTATTACATTCTCAGAATTTGGGCCACCAAAGATTAGAGGAGATCAAATGACCAGTTTGTTTTTGGTTCTTTTGACTGAATAGTGTGATTTAACTGATTCATAGTGTGAGCTATGAATTGAATGAGTAACAATATATGATCGTCAGGTATCCAAAAATTCATTTTCCTCACTAGTAATGATTCCCATTGACAGAAGCGTCTTCTACTTGGCTACTAGATTCTAACACAACTTTAGCTATTTAATTTTTCCTCTAAACTTTTTATTAATCCGTTTTAGCATTTTCACAGTAGTATTGGATCATGCTCTCCTTTCATATGACTTAAATAGCGAGAGTGAACCGATACCTCCAACTTTTACTTAAATTGAGTCACTTGGTTTAGCTATTACTAAGTGTCATGTCCAGTAATCTCAAAAACTACGTCAGTTAACCTTGATTGACCTGTAACCTTGTGTGAAAGACATTTGACGACCTAAAAATGTTTATTATCATTACTTCTTGTTGAATTAAGATAGCTAGTTATTTTTAATAGAATTATTGAAAACATACATTCGGGTCAGTAAGACCCTGACTAACAAAGTCAAGCAATATCAAGAAATTTTCTCAACAGTGTCATTTTTTTTTATTTGTTAACAGCTAAATCACATTTCTAGTCAAATAGATCCGAGCTAGCCAGAGTAATTACTTTTGAAGAATCTGAGGATAGTTGGGGTAGAAAAAACTAAATTGGAGAAAGAAAAGGAGAAAAAAGGACTTAAACTAACTTGACAATTATTAGCAGTCTTTGAAGCGAAATGGTCTAATCTTTACAAAATTTAACGGAATGAAATTTTCCCAATAAAATTCATAATCTTCCCAATGTGGCTCCAAAAATTCATATCAAAAAGTGTTAATTAAAAATTTAATTTATGTAGTAATTCTAACTTATGTAGTAATAAAGAATACAAAGTATTTAATTTTTAAACGTGCTTTTCCTTTCAAAATCTTATAAGATCCAAAGACCGTGGAATATTTAAATTGGAAAATTTGCTTAATTGATATCGTTTCAGGAATGAACTTCATTATGCAAAACTCTAAAGGATTAAATTCAGATTCACAAGTCACATTTAAATCTTAATAACAAAAGTGTTCCTTTGTAAACTCACATAGCGCTGTGACAATCAAACGCAAAGGAATTTGGAATAGCTACAGCCGAAAGGGAATTGGTCTGACGTCTGAAGTAAGTATTGTACGTACCAATAACAGTGGAGTTGAATTTCTATGGAAATGACATGTGGGAATATTTTAGATGAAACAGCGTCGGCGTCTTGAATCGATGCATGGAAAAATTTTGATTTGTAGTCAGAATGGATATTTATGGTTTAGGTTTTCATATCAAAATGTATGTTTAGCCTGTGGAAATATTTACAAGAACGCAAAATGAATGTAACAGAAAATATAGGAAGTTCAGATGTTGAAGATACTCATATTACTTTTGGCGTAGAAACCTGTTTTTGGTGCAGAAATTCTTGATAAATAAGTTTTAAAATAGAAAAAGTAAAAAAGAGAGAGTGAAAAAGACGTAGAAAATGCTTTTCAGTAATTTGTTTAGTACTTCTTCAAGATTTAATGTTTATAAAAACATATCTAAATAATGATGTGAAATTGTGATGTTTCTGGAATATTATTCAATAATTTTTTTGTTCACACAGTTATGAAAATTCTTATTGCGTGTGCTACCAATGATTTTACTACGTGCATGAAAAAGTACAATTGAGTTTTCAACTTTCACTAAACCATCGATTTAACAGAATTCAACGAGCCTACTTTCCCCATGTGAAGTCAGATTTGTTAACATCAGCCGTATCTCTCTTTCTAAGCTGGCTTAGGCTCCAAAATTGCACATACATCTTTTATGCAGTTCAAACAATCTTTTTTAAAATGAAATATGTCTCCTCTTTGAGAAAACAAAAATATTAGTTAATATCAAAAATATATAATTTTATTAAACTGTTAAATTTTATGCATCTGTAAATTCCACATATTATTATTATTTTATTAAGAAATTTGACTCATGCATCTCCATCTCCCCTTTTCCCCCTGTCATTAACGTAAGAGACACAAGTTGTAGAATTTAATATTAAGGCATTTTCCCCCCAACATAAACCTTTCAATTGAGGACTTTTGTTTCATAGAATCGTTTTTTAAAAAAGGAATGTTATTTTAACCAGGCAATTTTGAAATTACAATCCATTTCCGTAATTATTTTTAAAACCTTTTAATCGTTTATAAAAATAATTTAACTTTGTGCAAATAAACTGTAATAAAAATAATTTCACTTTATTTTAAAGCACAAATGAGCATTAAAATGCAGACATATGTTTCGGGATTGCTTGAAATCCCTTTCAATGCGCATTGAAAAAGGGATTCCAAGCAATTCCGAAACATAATTCTGCATTTTAATACTCATTTGTGCTTTAAAATAACGTGAAATTATTTTTACTACACTTTTAATCGTTGTCAATAAAATTAACTCAATAATATTATTGAGACTTTAGACTGAAAACAAAAATTAAATTACGCACTAGTTATTTACATGAAAAATTAAAGTTTCCAGCATTTTCTATTGCAAGAAAAATAAAGAACTTTGAACTTGTGTAATAAATCAGACAATTTCTTATTTTCATTAGTTTTCCTCCATGTACAGCAAGAAGTGCATTTCCATATTTATTGCTTATCGTTTGAACGGAGATTGATACTCCTCTGATTTTTCAGAATAAATAATGGAAGTGCATATCAATAATGGAGAGTAAAACAAGAAGTTCCGTCTAGAGCTATACGAGCCTACTTTCCCGTATACACCAAATTCAAATTTATAATCTAGCTATCTCTTTCTCTCTCTTTCTTATTTATCTTTAGTTCTAATTATTGAAAATATACCTTTTTCAACGGATAATACATATTCATTCACTCACTCATTCATTCTTTCATTTATTCAGCCATGCATTTATTCATTCATTCGTTACCTCATTCCAGTGTTTATTCATTCATTTACGCATTCATGTATTTATTCACTCATTTATTTATATTTTCATTTATTCAATAATTTATTCATTCATTCTTTTCCTCATTCATTTATTCATTGATTTATTCCTTCACTCTTTCATTTATTCATTCATTCATTATTTCACTCATTGAGTCACTGAGAAATATCCTTGAAAATCCCGATCAAAAAATTTCATAGCAAAATAGGCTCGTAAGTTCTGGATTAACTTTCTATTTCTACATGTTCTACGTTATAAGAGCTTTCCGATAAAGTTTGTTCCAAGCAAATCGGTCCGTTAGATCAGGATTTATATAGGGTTGAAATTTCCCCGTAAGCTCTGTGTTAATTTTTTGAACTGTTCAAAAATGAACAAAAACTGTTCAAATCAATATTTCACGCCGAGAACTCCTTTCAATAAGCTTGCAATAGGAACTTGGCTCTTGTGCCCAGAGTTTACAGAATTTGCTTCAGTTTTGTCCATAGGCGCTAATGTTAAAATTTTTTGAACTGTTCAAAAATGAACAAAAACTGTTCAAATCAATATTTCACGCCGAGAACTCCTTTCAATAAGCTTGCAATAGGAACTTGGCTCTTGTGCCCAGAGTTTACAGAATTTGCTTTAGTTTTGTCCATAGGCGCTAATGTTAAAATTTTTTGAACTGTTCAAAATTGAACAAAAAATTGTTCAAATCAAAAAGTAAAATATAGAAATGAGATGTCCTTGCCGAGATCTTTCGAATGCAAAAAGAATTTTTCCAATCGGACAATTCGTTCAAAAGTTATTAGGGGGGGACAGACCGACAGACCGACAGACAGACAGACCGACAGACAGACCGACAGACAGACCGACAGACAGACCGACAGACAGACAGACCGACAGACCGACAGACACACTTTTTCCCCATCTCAATACCCTACTTTCAAATTTTTTATTTTTCAATCTTTATTTAATTACTTCACTTATTTTTGACTTTTCTTGATTTTTAACGATATTTTCACGATACATTAAGCCTTCTTTCATGCTTTATTATTATTTTTTTTTACTTTTACGGGAAAGTAGGCTAAAAAAATGAATCCAAAGGTGGCATCATTCAACCGAAAATGACGTCTAAGTTGGCTGCAAATTGGTGACAAAAATGAGATGCCAAATTCTCTGTCAGTTTGGGGACCTTGGGGATATTTGGCGAGATGCGTAAATCATAAACATTGTTAATATTTCTATTGTCATAGTTATTGTGATTTCAATTTCAGATTTTAGATAGCAACAAAGATATTAAAGTTCTTTACACTTAATGTAGTCAAGAGTCATTTTTTATGACTAGTACACTATACTTTTAAATTCGAGAATGTAGAAAAATTGTTCTTTTCAACATCCTCATTTTAACAAATTTAGGCATTGATTTGATGAGGCATTTACTCGTAAGTACTACAGGTCAATATTTATGTCGCAGGGATCATTTTCCGCCTTAATCCATTAACATGAAATCAAAGAAATAAAAACCTAACTGCTATCCTTGAGCGCAGAAAAACCTTGATTGGAATCCTTGAATTTGCTTCTAACAAATTTAAATTTGTTAAAAAAAAAATCATTCTTTTTCTTGAAACTGAGGACTAAAATGTACTCGGAATCTTGATTTTTTGGTGCTAAAAATAATTTTTATAGGCTTATAATTTTTGGCACGCCCTATATTCATGCGGAAAAATTAGTTGGGTATTACACATTAAATTGCGTCTGATAGCTAGAAACAATAATAATTTTTATGGTAAGAGGAGAAAATATATTTAATGTTTATTATTATCTGGGATTTAGATGCATGAAAAAAATACCCCGAAAAATATTCTAAGCAGAAGTTTACAACGCAGAATCCTTTTGTGTACTCCGCAGTAAATCCAATCAAGCTTCAAACTTTCATTTAAATTTCTGCATTGTAAACACAGACTTGCACAAATAAGAGAACTTCCTTCAACGTTGAATTAATAATGATGCACTTGCTACTAAAGGACTTGATTACGTGAGATTCAGTTCTGCAAATTAAGGATTTGAGCTAAACAGCTGTGATATTTAGACCGCAATTCAGGTGTGAGGTCATTCAGCTAATAATAGTGTTGCCCAGGCAACCTGTGCAACATGCCGCTTGTGGAGACGATTTCAGGGCCCGGAATCAGCAGCAAACATAGTAATACTTTTGATTTAGTATTTATACGCAAAGAAAAAAATACAGTAATGAAGATAAATGTGTTTTTTATTCGACTGAATTGCGAAAACCATAAATTGTTTTTAGTACGAGAAAAATGCGCTCTAGACAAAATCTGATTATTTATAGAATTATCATTTTCTTAAAAAAATAATGTGATGGGAAAGATGTTATTTATTTACCTGTTTCGTTACATTTTGGATAGATAAAATTGTGTGGCAGTAGTATAAATAACTTAAGACGTAAAAAAATAGAAAATTTCGAAAATAAATTAAAAAAAAAAAAGATAAACATAAGAAAATACAATGTAATTTCTATAACACATGATGCACATGTGAAATTCTTATGGGTTGAGGAAGCTATAAATAGCCTAATGGGTTCAATATAGTATCTCAAAATAAACTGTAAATTTGCTTTGAGGGGGTCGATTGATGGTTTTGACTGAAGTCAACTTTGCAAAAGACTTTAAACCTTCGAATTGAAGCTCTTTCATCTTAGTTTGCATAATGCTTTAATTTCAGTTTCGGGAAAAAATGCTTCGAAATAGTTAAAGCATTTTATGAGTTTATTGCAAAAACTGAAAACTGGATGCACTGAAGAATATGTGCAGTTCAAATACGAGAAAGAAAAACATATGCTAAGGAGCCGTTTTTATGATTTTAACGGGCACAGGGGCCCTATGAACTTGTTCTTCACCGCATTCTTTACGTCGGATTTTACTTCAGATCTGGTGAGTGTAGAGTCCATTTTGCTGTTTCTAGTTGCAAAGTTTCAGTAAAGTTAAAAAACTTAAAATTTCCGGATTAACAATAGCCGAAAAACTGACATTCCAACAGCTTAGTATTGCTACTATAGAAAACTCTCAAATTTCTTCAAGTATCTGCAAAAAATAGCACCCAAAAAAGAGGGAGGAGAAAGAAAACATCAATATCGTTATAATAAATGTAAGTTTTGACGAGTTGCAAATAAATACTTTTTTCAAAAAAAAATAGCTGCAGTGAAAAGCAAGTCAACTAAGCAAATGGGTTTTCGCATCAGCTAATTTTAAATCTATCTCCAACGCTTTATTTTCCGTTATTTGAACCAATATATTGAATTAAATGTAAGTAAATATATCGTAACTTGATAAAAATCATAAATGCAATTGAATTTATAAGCAAAACATTCATGAAACTAGTTCTTTTAAAAGTAAAAGATTTATGCTTCATATTTAATTTTGAATGTACTATTAAATACCGGAGCTATTTACTTTCTAAAAATTATTTGTCTCTGCATGTTTACAAATTAGATAATGAAATATTTGAGAGTCAAGTTTTAGTTTACTTTATTTCGTAAAACCAATAAAATTGAGAGAGGCATATAAATGCGAAGTAATAATGAATTACATTAAACGAATTGCACATCAGCAAATTTAATGAAATAAAGGACATTTGAATATTTTATTTGACTTTCATGCTCTCCTCCTTTTTCTTACATATTTTTAATCAGAGCTTGGAATGGTTGTTGACATTATTTTTAATAAATTTTTAACAGATGTACCCAGCAATACCCAATGCTTCAAACTTAAGACAGCTTGTCAGAAAGGTTTTTAAAAAATTCTGTTTAATATTTGATTACATTTTCAAACCGTAATTTCAGTTGAAGTGTTAACCTGATGAAAATGGTTAAAGTATAAGTTTTTCATTGAATAAAATATATTCCATATTTTTAGCTTCACTATCGCCTGGAGAAGACCAAAAAAATTAAGGGCATAGTTCGGAGAATGGAGAAGAACAAAAATTGAATGACACAGTTGGGAGCTGGGAGGGTTTGAGCAAGCGACGTAATTTCTCATGAGCTTTCTTTATTGTTTGCAAAATGCAGTTTCTTTGCTATTATTTTTTTTTATTTCTCCTTCATCTTTTGTCTTCAGATTCTGTTAGATTATTTGTGGCGAGGACTTTAAGATGGTGAAATAGGTAGCATAGATGAATGCTATGCTTTTATCTAATATATCTTTACAACAAAAAGTAATATTTTAATTATTACATGTACAAATCACATTCGGGTGTCCCCTTCCTCCAAATAAAAAAAAGTAAAAACAACTTTTCGTGTTTCGATTATGAGTAGTGCGAAAAAGGTAGTGCACATAAATGTTTGTAAGACAATATATTGAGGGCTTAGCCGCTTTGCCGCAGATGTGTAGACATTTCAGCCTAAGCTCTGTTTTTGTTTACAATCCTTGACAAAATTTACAAAAAAAAAATAATAATGATAATAAAAATAATAATTGCATTTTCGATGATAGGTATTGAGAAACCGGTGCCATCGGTAACACTAAGTTCACATGAAAAATTTTAAGTGAGTAGTCCTTCGTTAAAATGCGTAGAAATTCGAGTACAGTTTTGTTTTAATACGTTTTTCACTTACGCAAAATGTTAAAAAAACTGGCCGTATATTTTTGGCCAAAATTTCTCATTCGTTTGAGAAATTTGAGGGATTATACACTTATTTTTTTATGTGAACTTGGTGCCACCAATAGCACCTTCTCCACAGTACCCATTATTAATAGTTTTTTTTTGAAGAATGTTGTTAAAAACACCAAAAACATCATTGAGCTAAAATGTCCAGGCATTCGTATAAATCAGGTCCGGCCAGTACAGTCAACAGTACCTTTTCGGTACCATCCATGATCAAATATATGCGTATATATAAAAGTTCTGTCAGCAATTTCCAATTAACAAATTGTCAGGAAATTTAATGGTGTTTTACTGCGTGGTTTGATGAGTACATCCATAACATCTCGCATTTACCTATTTTTGAACATGCTTTTAATCTGTCAAGCAGTGGAAGTGTTTGAAATGTGTTTAAGTCCTCTTTTGAATTATGATTTTGACAACAATGAAAATGGTTGTCAATTTTTCCCTCAAATTATGATAAACATACACGGAATTCATTAAATAATTCACTTAGTTTTACTCCATCAGCAAATATATACAAGTAACCACAAATTGTCATTCGGGAAAACTTCACGAAATTGCTGTCGTTCGGCGAAAATCAAAGTCCTAGTTGATGAAAATTCATTACTGTTTAGGATCAATTCATGAATTTATTAAGATGGAAAGACTAATTTACAACAATTCCTTTTTCTTTGCGAATAGATACGCTGTGCGTCTAGGCTGTATTCTGATAAAAACCATTTGCTTTATTTATCACAAGCTTTAGTATATTATAGAGTAGATAGATTGTTCTAATTTGCCAAGATATTTTATGGTTGGTTATACTGTATGTTAATAAGGTAAAACCTTTGCACATACATATATAATAACACAATGTTTATTACTTTTACCCATTAAACATTTTAATTGCATGTAAAGCTCATTTGGAGGCCTTTCCAACGGCAGCCATCAAAAAAATAATTAACACGAAAATACAAAAAAAAAAAAAAGTTAACAGGCGTTCCGTCCTTGGAATGAGAGGATTCAACGCTTATGCAAGCTCATGCTGTAATTGTCAGACGTCGCCAACCTACAACTAAATTTCGAAAATATTATACCACAATGAGTGTGGTACTATTGCCGCACTTTTTGACTCTCAGTTTCCTCCTAGATGGTGGCACTTGAACTCTAATTGATGTAAACTGCACTAGGAATTTAATTCAGTCGAGAGTATTCACGCCACACGGATACTCAAGGGATCCTTAGCATACCGCATAATCATACGAAATGCACGCTGTTGATTTTCTGTATCATGAAAATCCACTGACTTATGCCAGGTTTCCTCCTGCGAACTTATGCGTACGAGGATTGTGCCTTAACACTACGTCACCCTGCCAGTATATATATATATATATAGGAGACTTAGAGCAATATAAAACATGAAAAACGAATCACTCAAAAATGTCCAATTCTCTAAACGTTAAAATAAAATTATAAATTATAAAAAAGTCCCACTCCAGAACTCCCCCCCCCCACAAATTACTTTTTTTCAGAAGTCACCCCATTGCACAGAGTCATTCGAAGAAATTTAATAATGGGTGAAGTTATTATTTGCCCGTTCTTGGTGCGGTTACAATTAACTGACCAAAAGGACCCTACGTTAGGTCACATTGCATAAAGAATTTAAGTAGAAATTTTTAAAAACCTGTAGGAAAGTTATTATCTGAAAATGCATTTCTTAGAAGCATAATTGTCCCGTTAAAATCTGTATTAATATCCCAAATGTGTTTTAATCTGATATTTTGAAAAATTATGATACCTAAAAACATTTTTTTAAAAATTAGTATTGTTGCACAATTTAAGAAAAAAGTAAATTCTCTGCATTTAACAAAAATGAAAACATTCAAATGACTGATTCTGATTCAAAGATTAAGGAAAAATGACAGAAAATTGACACAATGATTTTTTCTTCAAAACTTAGAAGTCGGCATTTTTACATGGTTTTATTTAACTTGATTTGTCACTTAATTTTGTTACGCAGTTTTCGACCACTATTACTACATAAATAATCTTCAAACTTTGCACACAAGCTTATCTTCGATGACAATAAAATATTCCATCCATTTTATTATTTACTAGCTGAAATGCCCGGCTTTGCGCGGGATGATATTGCATCATTCGCAGGCCAAGTAACACATTTCCAAAATTCGGTTGTAAATATATAAGGATTTTTTTTTAAAAATCCAAGTAGAAGAGGGGCAACAGTCCTTAAAAATCCCATTTAAACAGTAAAACTCAACAAAAATCACGATTGCATTTATAGCAGCCTCGACAAATTTCTTTTAGACCAAAAATAAGTCCACTAAAATACCAACAATAGTTCATAAAAATGGCCATTAGACTAAGAGCAACTGTAACTAAAATGCACATATGCATTAGGATAATTGTTCCAAAACGATATCGAGTCCGTAAAAATCGCAATGACAATATAGACCACACCACATCTAAAAACTCCCATCAAAATAAGAGCAGTATTCTCTTTAAAAATGCCCATCAGATTAAGGAAAACGGTTCCTGAAAATTTCTGCTACAATAAAGAAATATTTCTTAAAGATCCACATTTTAATAATTACATCTATTCCGAAACATACTTAATATAGTAAAGAAATTAGACCCAAAAAAATCTAGATTAGAATAAAGACGTCAGTAACTAAAAGCACGTATTATACTACAGACTTTAAAAGCTGCTGTTCCTAGAATGGCCCCAACAATATATCTTAAATTCCCCCTCAAAAAGAAGACAACCGTTCCTAAAAATCCCGCTTGCAAAATCGTCAAAACATTTCCTGAAAACTCAATTAAATAGCACTTTTATCAAATTCGGATAAAAACGGGAAAAAAAAGATTATTTTTCCGAAAGCCAATGCACATTTAAGTGAGAAAATGTTCAGTACTGAAGCAATTTTGACGTATGAAATTTAAGTCGAGAGAAAGAAATAACTAAATTCTGTCCAAATAGCGCCAAATAGACATTTAAAAAATTAAATAAATGTTAGAAAATAAATCACTTGAGTAAAATATGGAATCAAATAAAACCGCTAAGTAAAGTTAAAATGAAGCCGAAGATCGCGAAATTGCACTATAGTAATGGAAGTATAACGCAAATGAGGCATTATCCTATAGTATACAAAATATGCATAAAAATGAAATAAATTTTTAGAATTCGTTTCGTTGATAAAACAGACGTTCTACCATAAGAAATGCGATGTTTCATTAAATTGTTAAACTGACACCATAATATTAAATCGCCAAAATTGAAAGAAGAATCAACGTCAAAATAAAGAAATTAAAAATCGCAGTTCCACAAAATATGTATAAAAATGAAATGAATTTTTAGAAATTGTTTCGCTCATGAAACGGCCTGAATAAAGATAAAATAGCATTTTTTCAATCTTACGTTAACAGAAATCATCTAGTTGGCGACAAAAGTACTATTTATTTTGGCGAAAACACGGAAGTTGAAAAGATAAATTCAGAGGTAAGCCTCGTTTTAAAATTCGAAAACTACTTTACATAAATATTGCGCGTGTTCTATTTGTACTACGAACTGCAAAAAGAAATAACTTGTGCAGTTTTTTACGGGAATTCATATGCTGCAAAAATCAAAAACGTGGGATGTTTCTTCCAAGAGATAAACCGAAAATGAACAGTTTTGCTTAAAATTAGAATAAAAAAAGAACAAATTCGAATTTTAGGAAAAACGCTTCGAGGTGCACGAGGACCTGACCCAAGGTACCTGTAACCAAAATTTCGTACTTCTGGCCCGTTCCATCTCGCCAGGAGGCGATCGACAGACAGACACACACACAAACTTTTGGTTTTATTTATATAGATTATAACGTGAATTAGAAAAAAAATCAATAAATTTGGCTCTGATTAAATTTTCAGAATTATTATTTGGCAACGATAGCTTTGTTTGGAATGCTTAGATAATGCAACGATGTTTTGAGTTTTAAAACACTCAAATCATGGCGAAATTTCTTAGTTCTTTCTTAAAATAAAACCGTGTAACCTAAAACTTTTTTTATGTATTTATTAATTATTATTAGCTTTTAAGACACATTTTGCAGGATGTTTATGTCATTTCGAAGAATTAATTTTTGAGACTTTTAATGGTATCGCTATGAATTTCTCTTTTTACTTCCTTGCAAGGAGTACAGGAAGTATCGTGATAGCGAAAATTTTCCGTATGTCGGTATGTATATACGCATGTGCGTATGGAACGCTGAAATATCGATTTTGACCATCTCCGAGTCCGTTTTGATGAGTTCTCTCGTGCCATCTGTCTGTATATACGTACGTGTCTACTTCCGTATCTCGCTTAACTTAAAAACAGTTAGTCGTAAAAGGTTGAAATTTCGTATGCAGGACCTGTTCCGGGTCTAGTTGTGCACCTCATTTTTTGGTTGAAAATCAGATGTTTCAAAATGGAAGAGTTTCTGTGATTTTGTGTCGATTTAATGCAATTTTCCTGTCGTTGTAAATATCGAGATGTTTACCTAAGGGCTTAAAACAACTCCATAGTTAAGTACATTGGCGCCCATTTGGCAACCACTTTCGAATACTTTGCCAAATTTCGAGGTATCTCGCCAAATTTAGGGCCAAAATAGTGAAGCCAAATCCGGTGTCGTTTTGGCGTTTTATGCGAGTTTTGATGACTTTCTTGTAAAACTCTCATGCTAAAACATTTGCGAGAATTGGGATTTTGTAGAATTTTTTCTTCTCCTCCCTCATTGGTTCTTAATAAACAAGTGGGTATAAGTTTAAATGGTTAAGTGGTAATAAGTCCTCCTCACGCCTCACCCTAAGGCTTGCTTGCGTTTTTTTTTCTTTCCTTTGCAGATTCCGTTCAGTTACTGTTGTGTTTTAATTTCAGATTTCTCAGCCCAATAAAAAAATAAATTCCATTAATCCTGAAAATACCATTATCTGTATTTACTATACTAAATAGGTGTAGAGAAATAAAAGTGAACTAAACATTTATTAAAAAAAAAAAAAAAAAATTAAAAAACTAAATGATATCACTTTTAACGTGCGTGTATGATACAGGCACCAGTTTTTTTAGTTCCTTAAAAGATGTATTATATTTAGTGTAGTACAAGGAGGTCATCTGGTGCACACATTAGCTCGTTTAATAAAAAAAAATGTTCTCATTTAACTATATAAAAACAACTTAAAACCTTTAAATTGTTCCCGTCATTTTAAATTTCTTTGGATGGCTCATTAAAAATGCTATTTTGTAACACACAATGGGGAGATAAATATGCCTTTGTTGCAGATTTTGTTTCCGATACTTACGTAATCCATGTAGGATTTAAAATTTTTTTTTTCCAGCTTGTATATTCTATTTTAACAAAGGAACAAAAAGTGATTTAACCTGCTCTTTTGTTCTGAATAACATAAAAAGAATAGCTAATAACTGATGCGGATTCCATTAATTTTATTAGAAAGAAGGTAGCGAATAAAGGAATTTTGACATATTTAGATTTTTTAAAACGCTCACTGGAGAACAAACCTTAGTTAAAGAGTTTTATTTTAAATTTTCAATTAGTTTTTATTTATTTTTTTAACTTATAATAATAATAATAATAATAATAATAATAATAATAATAATCATTATCAGCATCAAATCAAATATATAAATTATACAAGAACGTGTACAATGTGCGTGCCACTAAAACTCAGAAATGAGTCCCGGTACAATCAAGGGAGTTACATAGTGCCTGTATCTTCCGTCCATGAAGAAGGGCGTGCTTTTGAAGATGTAAGGGCTGGAAGTTGCGCTCTGTAAAAAATTCTAGAACATTCCAGAACATTCTGGATTGTTGCGGAATATTCTGGAACATTGTGGACCATTCGAAGTCTTTTTTGTATGGGTGAAGCACCTATTGGTAGGGGTATATAAAGCATGATCCGTCGTGGGTTTGAACGGATCATGCTTTGTTTCAGTTGGCGCGATTTCCAATATTATCCCTTAAATGACAGGATTTTCTTATCTCTTCATTTTAACAGTTAACGTTTTTAGCCTACTTTCCCGTAAAAGTAAAAAAAAATAATAATAAAGCATGAAAGAAGGCTTAATGTATCGTGAAAATATCGTTAAAAATCAAGAAAAGTCAAAAATAAGTGAAGTAATTAAATAAAGATTGAAAAATAAAAAATTTGAAAGTAGGGTATTGAGATGGGGAAAAAGTGTGTCTGTCGGTCTGTCTGTCTGTCGGTCTGTCTGTCGGTCTGTCTGTCGGTCTGTCGGTCTGTCCCCCCCTAATAACTTTTGAACAAATTGTCCGATTGGAAAAATTCTTTTTGCATTCGAAAGATCTCGGCGAGGACATCTCATTTCTATATTTTACTTTTTGATTTGAACAATTTTTTGTTCAATTTTGAACAGTTCAAAAAATTTTAACATTAGCGACTATGGACAAAATTGAAGCAAGTTCTGTAAACTCTGGGCACAAGAGCCAAGTTCCTATTGCAAGCTTATTGAAAGGAGTTCTCGGCGTGAAATATTGATTTGAACAGTTTTTGTTCATTTTTGAACAGTTCAAAAAATTAACACAGAGCTTACGGGGAAATTTCAACCCTATATAAATCCTGATCTAACGGACCGATTTGCTTGGAACAAACTTTATCGGAAAGCTCTTATAACGTAGAACATGTAGAAATAGAAAGTTAATCCAGAACTTACGAGCCTATTTTGCTATGAAATTTTTTGATCGGGATTTTCAAGGATATTTCTCAGTGACTCAATGAGTGAAATAATGAATGAATGAATAAATGAAAGAGTGAAGGAATAAATCAATGAATAAATGAATGAGGAAAAGAATGAATGAATAAATTATTGAATAAATGAAAATATAAATAAATGAGTGAATAAATACATGAATGCGTAAATGAATGAATAAACACTGGAATGAGGTAACGAATGAATGAATAAATGCATGGCTGAATAAATGAAAGAATGAATGAGTGAGTGAATGAATATGTATTATCCGTTGAAAAAGGTATATTTTCAATAATTAGAACTAAAGATAAATAAGAAAGAGAGAGAAAGAGATAGCTAGATTATAAATTTGAATTTGGTGTATACGGGAAAGTAGGCTCGTATAGTTCTAGACGGAACTTCTTGTTTCTACTTGATATTTTGACCATGTTGTAATGGTGTTTCTCGCAATTGTTGTCCTTAATCGACGCTATTTAAATACAGTTGCCAAATGGGGATTTTTAAGGATTGATGACCCTGTTGGAATAGAAATTTTTTGTAACTGATATTTTTATTCAAATAGGAACTATTAGGGATTTGTATTTTTAATATATTGTGGATTTTTAGACAATGTTTTGCTTATTAAAATAGGGATTTTTAAGGAGTGCTGTTTAAAATCTGTTGGAGACTCTTGGGGTTGTTCTTGAGGACTGTTTTCTTTATTCTACTCTCTCAGAAACGCATGCTCAAATCTCACGAAACTTTCGTCGTATTTGACGAAATGGCTTCGTGAAAAATGCTCCGAGTAAACCTTTCGTCAAACTGGCGAAATTTGTGTAGTAACTTTTTTAAGTCGCGTGGTCGCGCGACAAAAGAATCGTTGCAAAATTTACTTGACGATTGAAGAAACTGCAGATTTTTAGGCACTGCTATTTTTACTATCATAGAAATTTTTAGCGACTTCTCTCCTTGATCAAATGGAGATACCTTTATCTGGTAGGGATTTTTAAACTTTTTTCTTGTTCAAATGCGAATTTTTAAGGACTGTTGCCCCCATTCCAATGGGAATTTCTAAATACGTTTATCCCTATTTATTTACGACAGAATATTGGATGTGTGTCGTATCATCTTATTTTTCTTCTCCGCCAGGAGGGCCAATATTTGAGGTATCGAGTGCAACGCCGGGCACGTCAGCTAGTAATAATAATTTATAATAATAATTATTGTCTTGTATCATGCTTAGAAAATATGTTTTACTTGTTATAAACATGTGTATGAAAATTAAACTAGCCTATCTTTAACAGCTAATTTTCATGTTAAGTGATATTCTTTGCGTAAGAATTCCATGGCTAATAACGTAAGATAAGTAGTTAAGAGATCAAATGAAGTAATAAATTTACTTCAATTACATTAAAACAGATTAAATCTTTCATTCCTTCCCTTTTCACAAGACTATTTCTTAAGAAAACAGATCGCTTCAAGGCCAAAATACACCCCGGAAATTGAAAGTAGTTCAGGAAACGAAACTTAATTTAGGAAGGAAGTTAAACTTCCCAATTGTATGTTTTTCGACGAGATAATTAGTATGACCCAAAATTTTTAGTGTTGACAATATACATCGCTTCATTAAAAGTGAATAGGCTTAGTTATAAATAGGATTACGCTTATATCCATTTGTCTGTCGGATTAAAGACAACTACATTTAGTCCATTTGCAGCACTGATATTTATAATAAACAGTTTAATTTTTACAAAAGCCAGTTCAGAGGTTACGTTGTCGTACGTTGCAAGTGTTTCACTAATTATATTTAGTTAATTTTTTTAATGCCAAAGCACTAAAAATGTATGTAGATTTTACATTTAATTTTTTTTTAAAACTTAATTCACCTCTTTTTGTAAAACCAAAATTAATAAATCTGCTATCGTAAGACTCCTTTATTTTATTATTATTTTTTAATTTTATTTTTTAACACACAAAAAGAATCTTCTTAAACCCTCATAACCCTTAAACAAACTATTCATTAATTGAAAATTAATAAACCTTCTACTGAAGGACTCCCTTATTTTACTATTATTTTTTAATTTCATTTTTTAACACACAAAAAAAAAATCTTCTTAACCCGTATAGCCCTTAAGCAGACTATTTATTAATTGAAAATTAATAAACCTTCTCGTGTAAGACTCCTTTATTTCATTTTTTTAATTTTATTTTTTAACACACAAAAATAATACTCTTAAGCCGTATAACCCTTAAGCAGACTATTTATTAATTGAAAATTTATAAACTTACTACTGTAAGACTCCCTTATTTTACTATTTTTTTTAAAATTTCCTTTCTAACACACAAAAGGAATCTTCTTAACCCGTATAACATTTAACCAGATTAGCTATTAATTGAAAAATAATAAACCTACTACTGTAAGACTCCTTTATTTTATTGTTACATTTTAATTTTATTTTTAGCACACAAAAAGAAAATTCGTAACCCGTATAACCTTTATGCAGACCTTTTTTTAATTGAATTGCTTCTTTAAATATTTATTTTGCGTAGTGAAACGTCGTAGTCCAAGAGAAAAAAAAAAGCTCCGAAGCTGGTATAGCTTCTAGTTCAATGTTCATGATCATTGTAAACTACAATGTGTACCACAGAAGAAAATTTCTAATGAATAAGTTTGTCTACACCATATGTTTATCTGCTTTAAGAACAGAACATTTTTGTAAAAATAAATTCTTTACTTTTGACACTGGGCGGTAATTTTCGGCACCCATTTTTCGAGAAATTAATGCAAGTTTAATGTATTTTTTTATACAGTGCAGACTTGAAAACAACAATTCTGTATGAAAAACTCCCTGAATATGGAAAATATCTACACAGTATCTTTGAGCTGAAGAAAATATATTTCATAATTCCTGAAATTGGTTTTGCAGTTTGGTGGCATCAAGCTCTGTTTTCTAGAAAAATGCAAATTGGATTCTTATTTTAAAATTATTTTTTGTCTTCATTTTATGATACGAAAAATGTTAAAAGTAATATTATGTATTACAGACTTTTTATAATTTGACCACTAATTTAAACTATTATTTAAAATAATGTCAGAATACTCATTTAAAAGTAAAGTCAACAAAGATTCAAATTCTAAAGATTACGTAGGGTAGTAAAGCACCCTTTGTATAAAAAATTATGTAAATAAAGTTAAAAGACATCCAATTAAGATAATATAAATTCATTATAAACGTTTAGCTACGTGTTAAAAATTACGATAATATTTTGTTAATTATCAATACACTTCAACAGGGCACAAAATCTAACCTATAGCTCTGATGCGGTATTTTCTACATGTTGCATTTAGTCGTTAATTTACAGCTTATTTATAGACTATATAATCGCCAAGTTAATTTTGATCAAAGCTAACGTATTGTAAATCATTTTCACCGCAGGACCAATTGAACTCATAAATGTCGATACTTCTACCGATTTCGTACTAAGATGAGTGGATTTTGAATAAAACAATGTTTGCTTCCACACAATATTCTCAATGTTTCATTTCATTGTTTAAAAGAAGCATTCACTCAGTGGGGTAACTATAAGGTGGCAGAGCTGGCAAAATGCCACAGGCCCCAGCCCATGAAGCTGCGAGCTCAGAAATAACACTTTTAACAAAATTTAGAAAACATTATAAATTTTATATAAGTATTTAAATTAATTAAAGTTAGATGTAACTAAAGACCATATACAAATTCAAATAAATAATTAAGATTTATATGCACTCATTAAGAACAGGATCAATTTTAGAACGCATCCATTGGTTGCTTCCTTTTTTTGCCGCGGTACTTTGTTGGCGCTCCCGAGTTACTGACGCTTGGGAAAATCCCGCAAGTTGTTAACCGAGAGTAAGGAAGTACTGATCTACTAAAAAAAGCTCTAACAATTGTTGAAATATGTATATAAAAAATGTCAATCTTAATCATTTGCCTGAGAAATTCTGAGTTTTCGGTCCACCTTCAGAAATAAAATAAAAAGTCTTCGTGTATTAGAGAACTTGCTGATTTATTAATAATAAAGAATTATTTTATGTTATCCCTCTTTCGTGAAGTATATACTGCATTAATGTTATTTGTTACAATTCCTGTGACGACAGATGGTGCTGAAAGACGATTTTCGAAACTAAAATTAGCAAACCTTTTTAATTAACTCTATGAGACAACACAGGCTAAGTAACTTGGTGATTCTGTCAATTGAAAATTCTATTGCCTGATCTTTAAACTTTGATGATATTATTGATAATTTGGCGGAACAGAAAGGTCGGAGAAAAGAGTTTTATTAATAAATATCTTGTTAAGATCAAACTGTTATTTTATTATAAAAAGGTAATACTTATGCTTTTGAAAATTAAATTTATTAGATATTTAACTAAAATACACACAATACTAGTAATACTGTTTTGTAACTACTCCAGTGATTTATTAAAATTAAATTACATCGTGACGATTTTTCTGGGGCCCCTTCTACTGAATTTGCCACGGGCCTCCGATGGTATAGTTACGCCACTGCCTTCACTCAAACTCTTATTATAATTGCTTTTAATATTACTGCTTTGTGGCAACAAACTCTCTTTAACAATGAGTTTTATATTTGTTATCTAATAATTTATTCAACCAAGACATGTTTCCATTTGCTATCGATAACAATATAACATTATAATTATAAATGAGGTTTCATGACATGACAAGAAAAAAGTGGAGATAATTAACTAATAAGAAACTGTTGCCAAATTCTTTTAATTAATATCACTAAAACTCGTCAATAACTACTAAACAAGAAAAAAAAGGTAAGGAGATTGGTTGAAAAAACACAGGAGAAAAGGGTTCTTAAATGTTTTTTCTTTGCCTATTTATTATACAGTTGCTTGAACAGAAGAAAGCAAAAAGTCCCCATCTACATACATTAATTTTATATTAAAACAATCATGGCAAATAAAAAGTTCGTATCCTTCACACAACTATGTTTTTTCTGGCTATCTTAATGCATTAAAGGTAATTCTGCCATATATGACAAAATCAAAGTTGAAAATAACAAAAACAATAAATGATAAAAGTGTGAAAGGATGGAAGGGGAAGAGCAATTAAATAAAGAAAAAAAGAATCTCAAAATCCCACTCGATTTCCGATACACAGAGAAAGTTTTTCTGAGATTTCCCCTCTCATCACCTCGGGGACCGCCTAATGGAGAAAGATAAGTCATAAAATCAATATACTTCTTATTTCTTTCAAAATTTCCACCACTTCTAAAAAGGTTTGCAATAACAGTTTTTCAAAAATGCTTTTAAATAATTAGATATGCTTTATTTCTATGCAATATTGGCTCCAATATAAAGGAAAAAGCTTTGCATTAACGCTCGCGTAAGATAGCTTTGATTCTTAAGATTCATTTTGCATTTACTTATTAAAAGAAAGTGGTGATTTCTTGAAAAAAAAAGGTCATTAACCTAAATGACAATGGTTGAAATGGAAAGCAAAAATTTGCTTATCAAACAGCGATTTCACGCTTTAGATGCCACGAATGAAAGTGCTTTTGGGAAGACAGTATGTTTTTTATTCATGTCAAAAATATGGTTGAGTGAGATAAAATTATTTTTACTATTTTGTATGTTAAAAGGGATGAAAATAGAAGATGGCTGAGATAACTCATTTTAATATTAATGAGCTATAACAGCATGGATTATGTAGTAATTAATGAATAATATATTTCTTAATGTGAAGAGATGATGAAACATGAGGGAAAATTTGAAAACCAAATGAGTTGTTTCATTGATATACGTTGTACTTATTTATATGAGCTAAACATTTAAATTTAAATAAATTTAACTTATTTTAAATTATTTCCCTAATTGATTTATAAGTACATTTATCATAATAAATTTATACAAAAATGCTGATGCATGATTATGTATAAATATATTATGAGCAGCAACACATTAATTATTTTATTGAACGTGTATATTAAAATATTTCAATAAATTGTCATTAATGTATGTTTGCTAATGAGATGGAAGTCGCTTTGGTAATTAGTTTTGGTGTGATTTAAGAATGCTTTTCTTTTTTGCCAATATGTTTTTAAATATTTTCTTTCAGTTATTTGGAAAAAAAATCTTTCGTAAAAGAGAAGACATTCGTTTGAAGATTTGAGGTCGGATAAATACGCCTTTCTTTTCTCAACTAAGAACTTTAAAACGATTTCTCTGTAAGCAAAAAATATTTTAATCCATTTTTTAAATGGCGCTATCAAAATAACCTGAACATATTTAAAACTTTATTTTTCTTTTACATTTTTGAAATATATATTTCAGATCCCTTATTTTTTAACTAGTAATTTAAATGACGATGTGTGCTAAATTATTTTAATCTGACTCTTTAAATTGCCGTAAGCAAAGAAAATCGATACTGTTAACTTTAAGATATATTTAAGATATTTAATCACTACCTTTTAAATTTCATTTTCTTCTCATTTATTTTTTCTCTCTCCCTGATCCTGGATCGTAATTAAACTGAACAAGAAGATTACCGCTGTTGATCCCTGTCGTGATGCTCGACATAGCTTTGTTGAATTTGCCTCTCCGCTGTCACATGACAGAAACAGAAGAAGAACACTCCTAGGGCGATGAAGTGTTGCGCCTTGCTTCCCGGCAATTGAAAGCGGATTCGCGCCTGGCGATTGGCCCAGTCACAGGAAAAGTTGGCAACCCGACTCTTTGCGGCGCCCGTGCAGGAAGTTCGAAAGGAGCATGGGTAGCTGAGAACCGTTTTTCGCTCGGACGCAGGACGCGTCTTCATGTATTTTTGATTGAGTAGCAACTTTTTTTCTTCAAGACGTGATGCTGGTCGTCAACCTGATCCACATAGTGCCATGAAGTGTGAAGAGCACTAATGTATACTTACGTAGCTATCTTATTTTAATCCGATGGGGGACGCGCCAGAATGAGCTCTTGTAACTTGAGTTACGCGCTATGACCTGATCTCCGGCCTTCCCTTTTACGTAGACAATAAATGTGATGTTTGTATTCACCATAATATCCGTGTGATCTTTCCTGATTTTCCAGGTATGCATTTATTCCTCGTTCCCTTGCAGCATTGTTTTTTTTAGCTGGTGATTCTAGCCCCACATGGGGTCTGCTCTTTTTCTATGGCACGCACACAAAAAATGGTAAGTGCAGGGAAGTGATCGAATCCTAGTTTTTTGCAATATGCTAGGTGGAGTTCCCTTTTCCAATCCAACGCAAAGATCCACTATACTTAACTAGAACTCCACTATAATCCCATAGGCAAAACTGCAAGTGCTATTTTTTTTCTCTGCTTTTAACGGTATGAGAAAATAAAAATCATTGTACACATGTGAAACGTTTGATGAGAAACATTTGTGGATAAAAAAGAAAAAGTCCAGGAGAACTTAAAAGTCATCTATTTTTATATGCAGGTATAGTATAAGCATGAATGTAATTTAATAAAATCAAAAGTATAAGCATGCAAAAGTATAATCATGAATGTAGTTTAATAAAAAATATAAAGAATTTTCAGTCAAAGATCAAGATTCAAAGATGCGAGTTCGAAACAGTTCAGATAGAGTTTCAAGATGAAGATGTCAATCATTTGTTAAAATTCTGTTTCACAAGTAGGAGCAGTTAACAATAAACGGAGCAGTTGAGAATAATATGTTGATATACAATCTTTACTCGAAAGCTGGCGTGTGACTCAGTATTTGATGCTTCAAAAGTTTTAGACATATTTTAAATCAATAGATTGATTTACATTTGGTCCCTTTCAAGAAAACTTATATGACAGATTATTGTCCTCGAGAGATTCAGCTGAGCATCGGAAATGAATTTCAAGAAAGGGGAAATTATTCTACGTAAGTCTTTAAATTTAATGTGAATCATAAACCTGAGACAATAACGGTAGCATAGTGCGGTCGTGTCCGTTCATGAAATTCTGATTCTTACGGGTAATGGGGGTCCGTTCATGAAATTCTGATTCTTACGGGTAATGGGGACGAGACTAATATCCAACAAAGTAGTTTGGCCAGGAAAAAGAGCTTATGCTTAAGTATCCACATTGGTGATGTCTCCAGAATACTCCAATTACTTCCCTGCAATATAAGTCTTTACTTCAAATATTTTTTTTTAATACCGAATATTCAGTAAAGTTTAAGTGTTAGTTGAACTTATTTGTTTCTTTTTAGCCTACTTTCCCGTAAAAGTAAAAAAAAAAAAAAAATAATAATAAAGCATGAAAGAAGGCTTAATGTATCGTGAAAATATCATTAGAAATCAAGAAAAGTCAAAAATAAGTTAAGTAATTAAATAAGGATTGAAAAATAAAAAATTTGAAAGTAGAGTTTTGAGATGGGGAAAAAGTGTGTCGGTCGGTCTGTCTGTCTGTCTGTCTGTCGGTCTGTCCCCCCTAGTAACTTTTGAACGAATTGTCCGATTGGAAAAATTCTTTTTGCATTCGAAAGATCTCGGCAAGGACATCTCATTTCCATATTTTACTTTTTGATTTGAATAATTTTTGTTCAATTTTGAACATTTCAAAAAATGTTAACATTAGCGCCTATGGGTGAAAATGAAGCAAATTATGTAAACTCTGGGTACAAGATCCAAGCTCCAATGAACAAGCTCACTGGAAGAAGATTTTGGCGTGAAATATTGATTTGAACAATTTTTGTTTATTTTTGAACAGTTCAAAAAAATTAACATATCACCTACGGGGAAATTTCAATCCTATATAAATCCTGATCTAACGGACCGATTTGCATGGAACAAACTATATCGGAAAGCTCTTATGACGTAGAACATGTACAGATAGAAAGTTCATCCAGAACTAACGAGCCTATTTTCCTATGAAATTTTTTGATCGAGATTTTCAAGAATACTTTTGAATTAATGAATGATTAAATCAATAAGCAAAAGAACGAATTAATAACTGAGTGAATAAATACATGAATGATTGAATGAATATGTATTAATCGTTGAAAAAGGTGTATTTGAAGCAATTAAGAACTAAAGCTAAACGAGAAAGACAGAGAGAGAGAGATAGCTAGATTATAAATTTGAATTCGGTGTATACGGGAAAGTAGGCTCGTATAGTTGTAGACGGAACTTCTTATTTCAAACTAAATATATAACCCTAAGTATATTTAAAATGGCAAACAACGTCAAACACACTTTACTTTTATTATATTGAGAAGGCCGGATGTATAAAAATATGAAAATAATTTATCAAAATAACTATTCTCAATTTCCCCAGGATCTTAAAGTAAAAGGAATGCGCTTCACAGTATCTCGGCCGATGTTAGTGTGCAATAAGGAAAAATGAAGATGTCACTCACCCAATTGACGACACATAAGTTGACTAATTAAATGTTTATTTGATCTTTGAACGATTACACACACTGCTCTATCAGGCACAATTCTTGTTGATCATCCTGATACAACGGGCTGGGTGGTCAGAGATGCGGATCAAAACAGTTCATTGAGAAAAATTTGTTCATTGAATACTCTAAAAGTCCAGATCATTAGATACTGCGGAACTTTGGAGTCAGTAAAATTTTCTGCAACACGAAGCACATTGATGGCGTATCCTCGGGAGTCAGAGAAACTTTAGATTTTTCAGCATCATTAACATCTCATTCATTATCCGTAAATTCTACTGGACTCGTGGTAGTGTGCTTTCCTTAATTGTTTTTCTCAAGGACTTACTTCTGGCAGTTGAGATACGACGCTAAATCATGAATAATCCTCCCTGAGTATATTCGAACTCGGGAACACCCCGAAAACAGAAGATGACCGCTACCTTCTCTCTGCCGGCCACGCACGCTCTTCTTTCCCTTTCTCTGAACATCCCTGATTTATCGTTTTCTCCTCTTTCCCGAAAGTTCGGTTCTCGAAGGATCTACACCCCTCCGGAACACAAGAGGGTCAGACTCCAAGGTCGTCGTTGCACGGGAAGATGCTAGGGAACCGAGGCGAATTGAAAATGACCACCTAACACCGCTGTATCAGTGACGTATTAATCTCAATATGAGAACTACGATGAAATTTATAATTCAGCTTTTTATGTCTAGGAGAGGGAGGTGGGTGGGACTTCTTTCGATTTTTCATTTTATAGGTCGAAATCACGGCAACAACAGCTGGGCATGCTACCGTGAAATGTATTGTTACGAATGGGCTGCCATAACCTCCAAGTTTTAAGAGTTTGCTTCAACCTGACTGTTTATCCATTTTCATAAGCTTTGTTGAAAAAAAAATATATATTTTAAAACTTTCTAAACATTTTAAAGAATTTTTTTCCAGTAATGATCATTAACTGATTGTCTGACTACTTTTGTAAGCTTTGTCAACATATTTTCATCTTTTATCTTTGATTGAAACACTTTTCTTATATATTTACTTATTTAATTTGTTAAATGCATTTCTTTGCTTTTGTGTACTTTTAATTAATCTATTGCAGTTTTTTTGTTTTGGAGGTTTGTTCATGTTCTTTGTCTTTTTCCATAGTGCATGCTGTGCTTTTAAGCACATAGTTCATAGTTATTTTTTTCATATAAAATAAAAGCAGTTTTTTTTTTTGCAAATCTTCTTCCTCCAAAGATATATGATTAGGATATTTCTCATTAACTGTAATATTGAGTATGTCATTGTTAGAATGGGTAAGAATGCCAAACAAATACGTTATTCCTGTTTTTCAAAAGAACATAAAAATATTTATTTGCGTTAATAGTAAGTTGAAAAAACATGCAGATATTAATAATACGCGATATTCCACTTTTGCTAAAAGTCGTCTTTTTTAAAAATCTCTGGAATTCCTGTCTCTCAAACCGTTTGAGGATGGTTTTGAATTACGACTAGATTAATTTTTGATTTTGAATGGAAACGTTAACTTGTTTTCATCACAAAAGGAAAAAAAAAATCCCTTTTGCGAAGTCATTTTTCTGCGAAAAAATTGCTTTATAATTCAAAAAATAAAAGTAAAAATCAATAATTTATATAGTAACGTGCGTAAAGTCAGTGCTGTTAGTAAGTAGTTCTTTCGCGACAATGTTTTCTAACATTGATCGACGTAAAAAAATATTTCTATCAAATCCTATTTCAATAAAATATTGATTGATGTGTTTCACACAAAGACAGAACTAAAATTTCTTTTTAGAATCTGTCTCATGAAGGCATGAAATTTTAGATAAACTGTTATTGTCGAAAGGTAATCGATAAAATAGAACGAGATTTATAGACCAACACCGAGAGAACATTTATGACTATAATGTGTCGATTCATATCTTTCCAATAATAAAAATCTCTCTACTGGAAATAAATGAGGAATATTTATTGGCTGATAACGGCAAGGCATTTTGACGGTATTCGCTTTGATTTGTCAGCTATGAATGCCATATTATTTGTGTAGCAGAAATATAATTTAAAAAAAAAATGGAGTATGTTATAATTGATGGTATTTTTTATTTGTAGCTATTATATTCAGAGCATTGGGCCCCTGTGTGTAGAAAATTTATCTCAAAACATCTGTGAAGTTTATCCAATCGCAAAGCGATTGTGTTAAAAACTTTATTGTCTGTATGTAAACATCTTGCGCTTTGACGAAACAAACTAATAGTGCATAATTTTTCAATAAAATATGAATTGAGAAAGATATAATTTTTTTCCAACTATTATGATGAGAAACGAAATGAGCGCCATCGGTATTCATTAATTTATCACATTCCTAATATGTTCACAAGACAATAAGTAAAGTAGTCTTAACCCTTTCATAATGCCGCATTTTCACGATGCCAGTTGAAGAGACCATTTATTGAGACAGCTTATTGGTATAAAGTTATTGGCTGCGTGTGAACAATTCAGGCCAATTGTCAAGCCAACTACCTCGACAGTTGTCCTGAAATTCAGTTGGCTCGAGGAGCAGACAGAGGACAATGAACTGGGCCCAGTGACGTTCCCTCCACTCTGAATCACAGTGTTCGAGCCAGTTGGCGCCGTGTGAACGTTGCAGCCAGTTGATTTGCTTTGTGTTGTGCCAATTCACTCATCTCAGTCAAGTCTGCGGTGTTTGTTTCGTCATCAACTGCCATGCCAATACTTTCACAGTGTGAACAGGTTCTCTTCCAACTGGCCTGGCCATGACATTCCCCCAACTGTTCAGAGACAATTGGCCCCGACAATTGTATCTTCAACTGGCATCGTGTAAACGCGGCTTTACTCTATGAGACTCCAACTTCAAATAGTGATATTTAGGTTTTTTTTTTTTTTTTTTTCTCAGCGACACATGTCATCCTTGTATAACACAAAGAAGACCTTAAAATGACCACAAGAATCGTTAATTTATATAATTACTTGTCATTAATCAATAAATTGAAAATTATTTTTAAACTTAATAATTCCCTGAATTTACCTATATATTATTTTAATAATCATTAAAATGAATATACAAGCGTCCCGCAGTGGCCCAGTTGGTAGAAGCTCGGTTCCCGTAGAACACCGAAAGTGAAGCACCATTGACTGAGGCCAGTGTTTGGGAGGGTGACAGCCTCTCGCGGCTGGTTGCTTGGGACCGTGTACGCTAAAGGGACTGGTGCACGTTAAATCCGTCTTGGCTTCAATATCCTCCAAGGGAAACGATACCTTTGGAGGTGCCAACCCCAGGTGACGGTCTCTCCTCTGGGAGCTGGTTCAAAAATTAAGAGACCAGATGAGAAAGGGGTGGAAGTCGGACTCTTGCCTATGAGGGCACCGTTAAACTCAGGAGCAGTGCACCCCTTCTTCCTCGCTTCGAGGGAGGACTCGACAACAACAACAACATGAGTGTAGAAGCATAAAACGAAATGTATAAACATAAAGTATTATTTTTTATTTCATTGATGTAATGACCATCATTCATCTTTACATTACACTCAAGTATTATAACCCTCATACAAGGCTTCTAAAACAATGCTCATGATTTTTGGTAGCATTTCGTACACATTAAACAGTTGAAAATTTTATTTTTTTTATATTACCACAATTTGTGGGTAAGATTATTTCTAAGCATAAATTTTTAAGAAATGTATTTCGTAAAAAGTAAATAATTGATTATAATAATTATTCTAATTTAAAAAGAAATATATGAATTTGAAACGACAATTTCTTGTCTCTTAACCCTCTAATGCCCAACTCCACCGCAAAGCGAACGACAATAAAAAATGGGCATTACAGGGTTAACCTATACTCGTGTTGACTGATTGGTACATTTACTGACGCAGTAGAAACTGCCAATACGTCAATACGAAGGCGTAGTTATTGAGTTATTAAGAGCCAATTAGTTTAACCACAGGTTTCGTTAATGCGTGGTCTCGCTCATGCCTGTCACCATGAATGGAAGATGCGGGCGCAGGGGATTAAGCTCAATAGTTAAGGAATAGCGTTCCCCTAACGATGCAATCAAATTCAAAATAGTAATTAAACCTCCAGTGTTTGTAAATTGTTACAAACTGTAAATCAAACTGTAAATCAAAGATTACCATTAAGTTCTTGTGAGTTTTAATTTACTTGAAGATTACCTCTAAGAGAGATAAATGGATAGAGAGAGAGAGAGAGAGAGAGAGACAAAGAGCGAGAGGGAGGGAGGGAGAGAGAGATAAAACAAAAATAAGGGGAAATAACATTAATTCTTTAAACTTTGTTTTGTTCGAAATTTTACACTGATAGAAGTGTCACTTTTCAAAAACTCTATTAGTTGCAAAAACATTGTGTCAGATTATATTCCTTTCCTTTCACTGTGAGTACTATTACGAGATTATGAATGTAAACGTGTTATAGAAAATAAGTTAATATTAGGAAAACCTTTCATTAGATATAAATAAAGAGCGAAATCAAGACTGACATAACAGAACAGTTAGCAATATTAATCTGATATATATTCTACGTCTTCTGCCCTAAAAGAATGCCAGCAACGAGAGAAAGTTATATTGGATGACAATGTTTGAAGAAAGATTATACGCTGTGGTTGCACTTTTGTTAAGCAAAATGAATCGCGTCAGCAGAAGAATTCTAATGGAGTTTGATGAAAGTGGGTGCTACGGAATGATTAACTTCTTGCATTAGAAAACATGGGAAAGGGAGCAATAAATAAGAAAGCATTAGTGCATAATAATTAGCAGAATGACTTTTACAAAAAGATAAACTGTATAGGAGACCCATTTTATTAGCTGAAAACTTCCACGACTTAACATTTTTGTTGTGTTCAATTAAAGTATTATAACAAATTTAATTTCAGCACAGATCACACTTTTTGTTGTAATAAGCAAACTACATCACGTATTAGAAACTCTTCAACCATTGTCCAACCACCGCAGGAAAAGGTATTCTCTAAACATTTCCATACAATACGATTAACTGTTTATGTTTTTTTAGACTACTTTCCAGTAAGAGTAAAAAAAAGTAAATAAATAAAGTGTGAAAGAAGGCTTAATGTATCGTGAAAATATCGTTAAAAATATAGAAAAGTCAAAAATAAGTGAAGTAATTAAATAAAGATCGAAAAATAAAAAATTGGAAAGTAGGGTTTTGAGATGAGGAAAATGTGTGTCCGTTGGTCTGTCTGCCCCCTCCCCCCCCCCAATAACTTTTTAGGGAATTTTCCGATTCGGAAGACTTTTTGTGCGTTCGAGAGATCTCGGCGAGTACCTGTCAACCTGTCATTTCCATTTTTTACTTTTTGGTTTGAACAATTTTTCGTTCAATTTTGAATAGTTGAAAAATTTTTAATATTAGCGCCTATGGGCAAAAGTGACGCAAAATATGTAAACTATGGGAACAAGATCCAAACTCCTATGAGCAAGCTTATTGGAAGCTCTTGGCGGGAAATATTGATTTGAACAATTTTTGTTCATTTTTGAATAGATGAAAAAAAAAAAAAATAACATAGCGTTTGCGGGGAGATTTTAATCCCATGTAAATCCTGATCCAACTGGTAGATTTGCTTAGAACAAACTTTGTCGGGAAGATGTAGAACATTTACAGATAAGAAGTTCAAATTAACTAAACGAGCCTTATTTTCCTATGAATTTTTTTTATCGGAATTTTTAAGGGTATTTCTCATTCAATAAATGATTAAATTAATGAGTGAAAGAATAAATAAATGAGTGAATATTTAAATGAGTGTATAAATGAATGAATGAATGAATGAGTGAATGAATATGTATTAACCGTTTAAAAGTGTATAATTTAAGTCAATTGAGAACTAAAGCTAAAGGAGAAAGACAGATAGAGATGCAGTATACGGTAAAGTAGGCTCGTATAGTTATAGACGGAACTTCTTGTTTAATCGTGATATTTGCAATTTGTTTAAACGTTTTGATGGCTGACGCTTTTTTAGTCGTTAGAGTTCTCGAAGATCGTTGGGATTCATTTCTTGTCGTAATGACGTTGTAAATAATTGAAGTAAAAATGAATGTAGGGAGTGCTAATGGTTTTTTCATGAATAGTATGTAAAACGATAAATGGAATTAAATTTTGTCAGTAAAAAGTTGGTTAGTCACTTAGTCAATTGTTGTCGCTTAAGTGAGCGTTGAATTTACAAGACTTCATTACATTTTTTAAACCTGAAATGCAATAGTACAGGAGTGTTGTTGTATCCACTGTGCCAAAAAGATTTTCAGAACGAATGTTAAATAGATTTTCAGTCACGCCTTTGAGAAATACTACAAAATATTGATCATAAATGTTAAAAATAGAAATCTAGCAATTATTTATAATAATTGTTTATTTATTTACTACGAAAACATATATTTTTTTTAAATCTAAACGATCCTTCTGGGGAGAATGAAAAATTAAACGCCCAAACAAATGATTATATTCAGCTGCTTAATATTATTTCCAAAAGTTATATTAATTCTAAAGTGCAAGCCACAAACACTCAAAACCCAAGTTATGAATTTTTTTGTATAAAAAATTGGATAAATTTGTGAAAAGTAACGACAAAGTCTTTTAGTGTTTATGACATGCAAATAAGTTCATTTTTCCGTATCTTTAAAAACTATGTTCGTAAAAGGGAAAAACATTGAATGACAATATGAAAAGTTTGTGGTATTTGCTGTATGCAAATAAACTTTTCAAGCAACGTAAAGTGCAATTTTAAGTGTTGATGCGTACATTGTTTTCTTATTTTGCTTAATGTTTTTGCGTGTCTTATAAAAAGAAACCGAACCGAAAACCATGTGTTATGAACACATTTTACGTGCTACATTTAACTCTATTGTGAGAAATGCAAATGTAATTCTCGAGAGAATCTCAAAATTTCACTTTCTCTTGTTCCTCCTTGCTACTTCCAAAGGAAAGTAATCTCAGTTTTACTAAAAGAGAAAATGTTTTGAGGATTTAAAAATTTTTATTCCCTCGTGTTAAAAAAGTATTATTCATTCAACAACATCTCACGCGCAAGTAAAGCTTTGCAAACAATAAAGTTAAGACTATTCTTGTTTAATAGCAATGTCTAGGTATTTTCTTCAAATCAAAGTTGCAAACATTGCAAAGAAATTTACTCCTATCTTGTACGTGTGTAATCCTTTTGACGGTAGTTGCAAACTTTTATTAATAGTTAATTTAAGAGCATTTCTTTCTGAGATTTCGAAGAAAAGAAGCAATAATAAAATAGAAAGAACTTACTGTAGTAATATCATTATATTTTTTAGGTATAGTGTCTTTTTTTTATACTTCTTTAGACGTAGAAATTCATTTACCTTTATTTAATAGAAATAATAATTTTTTTTGTTTAGCTTTAACACAGGTTGTATTAATTTGCTTTCTTCTAAGTCGTTATTTCACGAAAAAGTTGTCTTCTTTTTTTTAAAGTTAAAACACATAAATAAATCCCAATCACACTTTACACCTGAATTTAATAAACCTGACAAAATTGAAATATTCTAAAATTTTAGTACCTTTATTGTTTTTTTTTACTGTGAATGTGCTGTAATTTGTCAGGAACTTATTTATACACAGATGCCTGCCACAAGCAACAAATTTAGAGAAGCGGCATCATATGTTGTGCACTGCCAAATTTATTTTTAAAATATACATCATACGCAAAAACTAATTTTCGTGAAGTAATTTGCCTTTTAATAACACAGTATATATGCAATATTGTGGTCGCGGTGCAACAGTGACTGCTGCCGTAAATATAATAATTTACAATTTTTAATTAAAAAAAATTTTTTTTTTCAAACATTTTGATATTTTTATTGTTAGGTAAAATGATGTTTCCAAACAGAAGCTTAGTTTCAATTGTCTAAATCAGTGGTTCCCAACCTTTTTGTCTTGCGAACCCCTTCTAAGATTCGAAAAAAAGTGACGAACCCCTTCTGTAATTAAAAGTAACGGGTAACAAAACTGTAAAATTACTAGCACATTTATTTTCCGAATTGCACAGTAATGTATAACACGAAATGAAAATATTATTGCAAAACATCTAAGTTTAAATGAAAACTAAAATTACTCTTTTTATGAATTGTTCTTTTTGAATTATTAATAGGGCAGTAAACATATCTATTCGCAAAACAATATCCTTAAAATGATTTTCCTGATAGTGCGAAAATGTTGCGGAAAGTCATGAGAAATATACGTGCTGCAGAATTTTCGTTCGGATACACTTTTGGATTGAAATACAAAGTTGGAATAACGTGCGATAAATGTGAGTATAAATTTTAAAATTAATGAATACATTTCTTCTGTTTCAACTTTGAGGTCTGTATATGACAAATTAGACGAAAATTATGTAAAATCTTTCTACTTTCGACTCTTCCTTCGCGTTATCGAGAAAAAAGTGAGAAATGGAAGGAGAAACGTACGTTCGATACCACTTTTTCAAATTTTTGAAATCAAGCAACAGTAGAAATAAGTGCATTTCAAATTTTTGTGTGTATGCTTCCTGTTCCAGTCTACAACTTCTACACATTATCAAGAAAACAATTTGTTTCAAAGATTCATTTTTACCCTCCGTCCTAATATGTGTGTAAATTTATTGCATCGTTTTTCTTTTGCGTTAGCAATTACAAATTCCGCCATTGAAATATAATTTTCGCGAACCCCTGGGGGTTCACGCACCACCGGTTGGGAAATGCTGGTCTAAAAAACCTCACACTATAAGAATTGAATTTCCACCAAAAAATTGAAATTACTGGGGAAAAAAATAAATCGATAAATTAAATGTAAAAACAAGAAGTTCCGTCTAGAACACTGTACGAGCCTACTTTTCCGTATACAACACCTTCAAATTTATGATCCAGCTAGCTCTCTCTTTCTCATTTAGCTTTATTTCTTAATTGCTTCAAATAAACCTTTTTCAACGATTAATATATATTCATTCACTCATTCATTCATTAATTCATTTATTCACTCATTCATGTATTCATTCATTCACTCATTCATGTATTTATTCACTCATTCGTTCATCCATTAGTTCACTTATTCATTTAATCATTCCTTAATTCAAAAATATTCTTGAAAATCCCGATCAAAAAATTTCATAGGAAAATACGATCGCTAGTTCTGGATGAACTTTCTATGTGTACCTGTTCCACGTTATAAGCGCTTTCCGATAAAGTTTGTTCCGAGCAAATCGGTCTGTTAGATCAGGATTTGTATAGGATTGAAATTTCCCCATACGTGGAATGTGAATTTTCTTTGAACTGTTCAAAAATGAACAAAAATTGTTCAAATCAATATTTCACTCCGAGAGTTTCCAATAAGCTTGCTCATAGGAGCTTGGATCTTGTACCAAGAGTACATAATTTGCTTCATTTTCGCCCATAGGCGCTAATGTTAAATTTGTTTGAACTGTTTAAAATGGAAGGAAACAATTTTCAAATAAAAAAGTGGAAATGAGATGTCCTCGCCGAGATCTTTCGAATGCAAAAAGAATTTTTCGAATCAGATAATTGTTCAAAAGTTATTAGGGGGGGGGGGGGAGACAGACAGACCGACACACAAATTCCCCATCTCAAAACTCTACTTTCAATTTTTTTATTTTTCAATCTTTATTTAATTACTTAACTTATTTTTGACTTTTCTTGATTTCTAACGATATTTTCACGATAACTTAAGCCTTCTTTCATGCTTCATTATTATTTTTTTTACTTTTACGGGAAAGTAGGCTAAAAACGAAATAATAATCATAGAGAAAAGATAAAATTAAACTGAGCATTAGGCTCATACTTAGGCGATCAGCATGAAAGTTTCTGCTTACAATCACGTGACTATTTGGCGAGGTAAATGGGCTATATTTCAGACTAGCTGACATGCCCGGCGTTGCGCGGGATAAAATTGCATCATTCGCAGGCCAAGTGACGCATGTCCAAAATTCTGTTGTAAATAGAGAGGGAAAAAATTTCTTAAAAATCCAAGTAGGAGAGGGGCAAAAGTCCATAAAAATCCTATTTAGACAGTAAAATTCATTAAAACCCCGATTGCATTAAAACGAACAGCCTTAAAATATTCCTTTTAGACCAAAAATTAGTCCACAAAAATCAACATTAAAATGCCAACTAAAGCTCATAGAAATTGCCATTAGAGTAAAGGAAACAGTAACTCAGATGCACATATGCAGAGAGAAAATTGTGCCAAAATAATATCAAGAGCCCGTAAAAATCGCAATTAAAATATCGACCACAATATATCTAAAATTTCCCATCAGAAAAAAAGCAGTATTCTCTGTAAAAATGTCCATGAAATCAAGAACAACTCTCACTGAATATTTCTGCTACAATAAAGAAAACATTCTTCAAAGCCCCCGCTTTCAATAAAGACAACTATTCCTAAACATCATTAATAGAATAATGACATTAGACCCAAAAAATATCCATTACAATAAAATAAAGACGTCAGTGACTAAAACTATAATACCTACCTTCAAGAGCTACTGTTCCTAAAATTACCCAGCAGTCCATCTTAAATTCCCCATCAAAATAAGGACACCCGTTCCTAAAAATCCCACTTGCAAAATCGTCAAAACATTTCCTGAATTCACATTTCCTTCAATTGAATAGCACTTTCATAAAATTCGGATAAAAACGAAAGAAAGGAAAGCATTATTTCAAAAGGCAAATACTCATTTAAATTACAAAATGTTTAGTACTGAACAAACTCTAACGTGTGAAATTTAAGTTGATAGAAAGCCATAACTAAATTCTTCCCAAATGGTGCCAAATAGACAGTACAAAAATTAAATAAATGCTAGAAAATAAATCACTTGTGTAAAATATGAAATCAATAATTGCTACATAAAAACGTTAAAATGAAGCAGAAGATCGCCAAATTGCACTGTAGTAATGGAAGCACGCCATGATCCTACAGTGTAGAAAAAGTAGCGTATTGAATTAAATGAGAACAATAAGGACTATTGGGCGCGGTTTGGAAAAGTTATGAAGCGTAAAATAATATATTGAGAACAATTAACTGGAAGGAGGCGAGTTAAAAGTTATGACCCCTTAGCGAAATTTTAAATTTCATCAAAAATAAGCGATGTCGAAGACCTTCCAACATAGTTTTTAACGAAGAAATAAATATTAGACCGTCAAAAAATAAAGAAAAATCAACATTAAAAATCGCATGCAGTTAATAATCCACAAAATATCCATAAAAATGAAATGATTTTTCAGAATTTGTTTCGCTGATAAAGCGGACACTCTACCATAAGATTTCATGCAATTGTTGAACTGTTACTATACAATTAAATCGCCAAAAAAGGAAGGAGAATCAACCTCAAGGTAAAGTAATTAAAATTCGTCTGCAGTTCCACGAAATATGTATAAAAATGAAATGAATTTTTAGAATTTGTTTTGCTCAAAAAACGGGCATGAATAAATAAAAGATAAAATAGCATTTTTTCAATCTCACGTTAACAGAAATCATCTATTTGGCGACAAAAGTACTATTTATTTTGGCGAAAGCACGCAAATTGAGCAGATAAATTCAGAGGTAAGCCTTGCTTTAAAGTTCGAAAACTACTTTAAATGAATATTGTGCGTGTTCTATTTGTTCTACGAACTTCAGAAAGAGATCATCTTGTGCAGTTTTTTACGGGCATCAATATGCTGCAAAAAACGAAAAGGTGTGACGTTCCTTCGATGAGATAAATCCAAAATCAACAGTTTGACTTAAATTGGAATAAAAGAAGAACAAATTCGAATTTCCGGAAAAACTCTTCGAGGTGCACGAGGACCTGACCCAAGGTACCTGTAACCAAAATTTCGTACTTCTAGACCGTTCCATCTCGACAGGAGGCGATCGACAGACAGACACACACACACACACAAACTTTCGCTTTTATTTATATAGACTAACGGTACCCGCACGGCTATGCCCATGTTAAAAAATGAAAAGACCTGTCGGTTCGCCATTGTGTCTATAATGGTAACTTTTTAATGTGTAAATTATGTTATTTTATTTAAAAATATAGCATTCCGCATAATTAAAAACTATCCGCAAACGGCAATGAATCAGCGATCCTATACATTTAAGCATTGCTTTTTACAAAACACGTACAATAAAAGGGGAAAAAAGAAAAAAAATAAATGAAACAAAACGAAAAAAAAAGTATTTAAGAGAAAACTCATTTTGTTTTCTTAGTTCAAGTAACCACACAGAAAGGACTATTATAATCCATTAAAATAGTTTTAATTAATAAATTTTTAGTATAATTAGTTTTTAGTTATTATTCATTGACAGTAAAACAGAACGACGAAATTTTGTAGCTTTCAGAAACTAACAGCAGCAAACAAAGCTTTGAAAGCGGAAAAACCTTTCAGCCGAGCTGAAATAGGCAAATAACATGTGTGCTAATTCATTCGAGAAAAAATAATAAAATAAATAAAAATATAAATAGTAATAATTAGTTCGAATTATTTATTAAAAAACCCCTGCGCACTATGGAGAATGCTATCGTAAAATGCATGTCAAAATAGTTAAAAAAAACAGCTATCGAACGCCTGTGAGATGCAAGAAATAAATTTTAATTCGTTTTAAAGAAAAAGAATAATTAAAGTCCAAAATGAATAAATAAATTAATTAATTAAATATCGGCTGCTACTCAAAATGCTAAAAACCGCAAGAAATAAATTTTACTTCGTTAAAAAAAGAGGATCACAAGCCAGTCGGCATAGCAACAATTCAAATAAAATTAATGTAAATTACCGTGAAAAAATAATTTCGAACTACAGAGAAAAACACTTATAACTTCTTTTCCAGTTAATTTAGAGGCTGCGAATTTTAGCACAAAGAACAAAACTCTTTCTGGGACAGTTTTTTACGCGCTTTTGCAACGGTATCAAGCTCGAAAAGATGCGATTATTCCTTCCCATAGAAAACGACTATTTTACGAAAATTTCGTCTATAAATTGGAATAAAAAAAGAACAAATTCGAATTTCATAACAAACTCTCCGAGGTGCACACCCACTTGTTCCAAACTAATTTCGTGCCAAATTTCATGAAAATCCACCGAACGGTCTTGGCCCTACGCCGGAGGCAGACAGACAGACACACACACATACTTGCTGCTTTATTATTCGTAGAGAAGATAAGTGAATTTTAAACATTGGTGTTTTTCTATAATTTAGTTAAACCGAGGTAATTTAATATCAACTTGATGGCGAAAAACTCACCAAATGCACAACCTCCACTTTTTTTTTCTTTTTTTTTTTTTTTGACGTTAAGATTCTTTGTTATGTGGATAGTCGGTTTTTAACTTGCTTCACTACTTAACTTATCTTTACTTCACTACTTAACTTATAATTTAATTTTGTGCAGGTAAACTGTAATAAAAAATAATTTCACTTTAAGAAAGCTCAAATAAGCATTAAAATGCAGACATATGTTTTGGGATTGCTTGGAATCCCTTTTTCAATGCGACAGGGAACTTCTAGATGCAAAACATCCAAATGTAGCACACATTTTATTTCCACAGAAATAAAATGGAATTCAGAAAGCCTTTTCCTGAGGCAAGTCAAAGCGCCATCAACAGGAACATTAGTAAACAAAGAATTAACATCAAAAGAGGCCACAACCGAATTATTCGGAACGAAGTTATGTAGTTTCTTAACAAAATCGGTGGAATTTGTAACAGTGAAAAGATTCTGACTCCTAAGTGGAGAAAACACATAAACTAAATATTTGGAAAGTTTATAAGAGGCAGTGCCAATATTGGAAACAATTGGTGTGAAAGGAATGCGTATCTTGTGTACCTTCGGTAAAGCATAGAAACGCGCACAATTAGCAACAGAAGGAATCACAGACCGTTTAGCAATCAAAGGAATAGAATGAACATACTTAACAGCAGAAGAAATAGCTTTTAATTCCTTGTTTCTAGGATCTTTATAAATTTCAGAATAAGGACCAGAAGCAATTAAGTCATCAGTTTTTTCAACATAAGATGATTTATTAAGAACAACAATCTGACCTCCCTTGTCTGCTTTGGTAATGGCCAAATCAGAGTTTGAGACTAAATTATTGACACAGCGTTTCGCAGAATGGGTAAAACCGGTATTAGAAACTTTTGAATTGAAATCAACATTGGAAGCAATAAGATGCCGAACAGACTCTTTTTGAGTGGAAGTTAAGGCACTAAATTTGAAAGCTTTTTCAACCGGAGGAATAAGTTCAGAAAAAGAAGGCATTTTATCAAAAGCAAAAATGTTATTGTGGTTTCTAACGACCTTTTCACGATACATTAAGCCTTCTTTCATGCATTATTTTTTAAAAAACTTTTACGGGAAAGTAAGCTGAAAAAAAGAAAGGGTCCCTAATATCGAGCTACGGAAAAATAGATCAATTCTGCTGCATACTGTTTTTTGTCAAGGTGTTGTTTTTTCAAATAGTAAGGGAAAAGTGGATTTATATTGGAAATAGAAAGCTATGGGAGTACATATCTATCTATCTATCTATCTATCTATCTATATATATATATATATATATATATAATCTCCTTTTGAAACAACATTTTGCCCATGAGCAATTTCCTTTACCTGTGTTTTCTTAGTTAAAGGAATTTTAAGTATTTTACAAGGAAAAATATTTTCATGTTAATAATCCAAAAACGATTAATGCATTATTTTCATAAAAAGGCGGGGGGCGGGACAGGGGGATAAATTACACCTGGAAGAAGCAGAATGTAATCTTGGGAACACATTTAAAAGAAAAACTTCTTTTTTGCGTTGAAACTCGACTTTTTTTTTGAGTTTCCCAAAAATGATTTAAGACTTTAACCCATTCGTACGTACACTTTAAATTCGTATTTAAACTTTAAATAATTACACTTATTTTAAGTACAATTTTCTGATTGTTGGAAGTATTGGTGAAATAAATATAATTCTTCTTAGTTAATAAAGAGTTTTATTCATTCCTCCTCTTTTCTAAGTCAGACAACCTTCTTTTCCATAGCTTTTGAATATGCTGCGTTATTAAATATATGTTAAAAACAATGATTTTTATTTTCTGGAATTAGGTTCATTGGTTTCCCAGTGACTCATTTCCAATCAAGATTATATGATATAATACACGTTTATAAGGTATAAAATTATTGCATACACCTTCGTTGATGCCAACTGCTTAATTTCAAAAATTCATAACTTTTTCTGAATAGAATAACTTGTTCCTTGAAAAATTTTCCTTTTCTTTTTTTTATGTTAATAGTTAAAAGGTTGCCACAGCTATATTTTTATGCACATTCTATGAATTTGAGATTCAGCCACATTTTACTCGGCATTATTAAGCCTGTGCTTAACTGTACTTCTCAGGCCCAGTGGCTGAATGGTAGCCTCCCGTGCTACCATGCCACAGATTCGGGGTTCGATTCCCGGGCTGGGCAGTTCTTACTCAGCCTTTCATCCCTTCAGTGGGGCCGATAAAATGAGGACCAAGCACGCTTGGAATCTAACACTGGGGATTCCGCGTGAGGCCAACCACTTGACCGGAACATCTGCTCCGGCACCCCTGGGCTCTCGGTCTCGTAAGCTGAGCCATAACCCCCCCCCCCCCCGGGCTGTAGCGCTGCTGAGTTAGTTATTTAACTAAAATTTAGTAATTGTATGCTTTGCTAGTTGTGTCAACTATCAGTCGCTTTGTCATTACTATTCGTGATCATTTTCATCTTTTCACCTATATTTTCTACAAGTCTCTTTCAAAGTTAAACATATGAATAAGAATCTAAGCAGCACACAATATTTAAAATTTAATAACTACTTATGTAGTTCTACACGCACACCAGAAAAAAAATACCGTTCATTACTTTTCTTATAAAGATAATTTTTCTCGTGAAAGCTTTCTGCATGGTTACCAAAGGCAACATGAAAGAAGATTTCCCCGGAGAATTTTATGATTAAGTAGACAGATTTCTCTTGTTTACTGCTGCTTCTTTGTATACGTCGATTGCGTTTAACGCTTTTGTTAATGTGCGCTGCTCCAGTTTATGGGAAAGTCTGATCTCTTCTAGCTAATACTGGGAAACTTAAGTTATGTGCGAACCTCGAGGGATCATTTTATTTCACAATTACCCGTAAGCAATTTCATTAATGTATAGGTATGACAAAGGCTTACGTGCGAAGTTATGAAATTCCCTTAAAAATTGTGTCTATACCTTACATAAGGAATAGAAACTCAGGGATTACTTTCAAGTGAAAGAAAGAGTAAATTTTTCAGATTTTTTTCTCATTTGCAAATAGCTTATATTCCGCCTATTTTATTTAAAAATTCACACAGAAGTGGAAAGAAGTACAGAAGCTAAGCTCCTGTGAGCTCCCTGGCAAATTAAAGTCTTTCGGAAATTGTTGATTGAAAAACTTCCTACTCGAATTTGTTCTTATTTGAAAATACTTCAGAATCCGCGTATTTTATCTAAAAATTCACATGAAACTAGAAAGAAGTACAGAAGCTGAGCTCCTGTGAGCTCCCTGGCAAATTAAGGTCTTGAAGAAACTGTTGATTGAAAAACTTCCTACCCGCTAAACAAAAGTAAAAAGAATAGGTTAAAATAAGGTTGCACATTAAAACTATTGAACTTTCTTTGCCCTGATAGGCAATGAAGGGGGAGACATCATATGACGAATATACAATTTTAAGAGTGACGTTTTACAATTTTCTCGAAACAGTTAATGTGAAGAAACATATTAAAAAGTAAAGTATATAACGCAACAATTCGCAATCACTAGTACATAACGTGTAATTTGGGTGAAAGCACTTTCCCGTACACGTTTTCGGTAAGAAAAAAGGCTTTACATAACCCTTTTTGTTTTTTTTTTCGTTTTAACTTATTGAAATACAGGATTCAAAGCAAAACACTGTTTTCATTTAAGAAATTTTTCAAACTTTTTGTGTATTTCCTACGTTACTAAGTGTTGTTCCTTGGTTTAGTAAGCATCTAGTTATACCGAAAGTTTGTCAAAATAGTGTTACGTGCAATAAAATGAAAGAAGTTTTTCTGCAAAAAGAATTTAAAAAAACCAAAAAAAAAGGAGAATTTTAGATTAGAAATAAGTTTGCTAATTTGATGTCAGAAAAGAACATTGCAAATATTTTTTTTGAATTAAAAGATTGCTTTTGTTTTTCTCCCAAAAACTCATACAACTACTGAACTTCCGTTGATTTCACAAAGACGTATGTAGAATACAGTTTAAGTTAGTTATATATAGACAAAATCAAAGTTAAAGAATTCTATAATTGCATGGCATACATAAATATCAATCATACGTAATTGTCACAGGATTTTCCCTATAAATTACTCTAAATAAATCGTCATCAAATCGCGCTTAGCTAATAATAAATATAGTAGTGTATCATAAAATTAAACATTAATCAACATAAATTTCCACTTTGATTTGTTATATTTGAATGGCAGTAATTATTAGCTTAGTATTGCATTTGTTAAGACGTTTACTCGTGTATACAACTTGAAATGAACAGAAATTTATCACCAGTGATAATAAGGTTAACTACAATAAACATATTTTGAATATGTTTGCTAAGAAATCTACAATAAAGTTATGATTATGTAATTAATGCTTTTATTACAATCTTTGCGTTAAAGCATAGTATTAAGAAGAACAAAATGCTCTTTAGTAATCGCTTTAGTGAGAAACCTTCGAATTGCATTAATCTTTCTTTGCCCAGATATCTACGAGGTTTACAAGTCGTTAATGTGGCTCAAGGAATCGATCTCTAGGGAAAATAAAATATTCTGGCATTTCAGCTTTGTTCATGAAATACTTGGTACGTGTACAAGTTTTATGAAGATTTTTCCAGAAAATTTCGTCTTTATTCAACATACTAATCACAGAAATATTCTGGAAATGAATACGCAAAATACATTTCGAAATTTCAAGACAGTAGCTAGTTTTCTAATTGATTTTGATATTAAAGAAGTTTATAATTATCTTGTAAAATGAAAATGCCATTTCCCGAATTGAAATTCTAAACTGAAGTTAAAATGTATTTAATAAGAAAAAAAAATATATTTTAAGCAGAACCTTTTGTTCAACTTGTTGTTTTTGATATAGTCAACGGTTTTACTTTTTGTCTTAGATGCATTTTGATGTTGTAACGTTTTTGTCTTCTTTATTTGTTTATTCAAAAAAGAATAATATATTTGAATTAGAATGTTTTGTATTGCTAAAATTTTGTTATTTAATAGCTTTACTAATAATATGGTTCTAATGCATTTTTAATTTAGTTGCATAGCATTACATAGCTGCTTCATGCAGCCTTATTATGGAGACACTGGGAAACTGGCAAGGCTAAGGTTTGTGGATTTTTAAACGCGCTTTTAATCGACGTAAAGGCACCAAAATTAGTGGTTACTATATTTCAGCTTACCGGTACGGTGGCGTAGTGGTTTGATACTAGCTTGTTATGCCCAAGATCGAGAGGCTCAAACTTCAACCAATATTGGTAGATTTTCTAGTAGAATATCGACACTGTGAATATCGTATGATCATGCGACATGTTATCCCTTGAATATCCATTTGGGTAGGATACTCTCGGCTAAATTAAATTCTTAGTGCAGTTTCGCATCATCAGAACCTAGGTGCATGTGGCAATGGCATCCACCGATAGTGGTGCTACTTGAAGGAATGGATGCCCGGTTCCTGGGGATTGCACTGGGTCTGCAAAGGTTAATGACAAGTACGCATTCTCATTAGAAAAAAAGTCATCTATCAATTTTTAAATCATCCTAGACTAGGAGTAATAACGTACCTGAGAAAAATTCATTTTGAAACAAATTCCCAAAATGACTCTTTTCTCCCCATGGTCCTGTAAATAAGAAGCTTTAAAATGTCAACGTCAAAATTAAAATATTAAAATTGGTTTAAAATTACATATGGTTTCAAAATTGTACAAACCGAAAATACTGTATTTTATTTGTAGAAAAAATACATAACTTGCAAAAAAAACTCTTCTCTTTTCCTCCCCCCTTTTTTTCTCATCTGCTGCTTTACGTAGCTCAGAGTTTGTTGTTTTCCAATGCCATAAAATCCGTTGAGTATTTGTTTTGTGAGTTTCTAGGAGATAAAATAATAATTTGTTCATGAAGGAAATAACCGGCAATTTTGCTCCGATTGATGTCATTACACAACAGCCGTTCATCCTTAACAACTCTATGGCAGTTGATGTGATCACCAAAGCGAGATTTTACAGTTATTTGAGTGCAAAACATTTTTTTTTTCGAATAACGGTATCTCGGTTTTATAGTAACAAACATTAACTGACAGGATGATAAAAAAACCCAAAAATTATAATTGCAAGAAACTTCAACCTGCCTCAATCGGCCTCCAATCTCCCATCTTAAAGTGACTAATAGTACTGATTGGAAAAAAGTTCAGATTCAAACCCCACGGAACTACTTCCACGGAATTATTTTGCATCACTAAAAACCTCTGTGACCGCTTTGCAGATTTTTCTGCAAATCAATGCTTGCCAGCATCGAAACTAAAATTTATCGTTTGATCTTTCACTGATTTCTGCCTAACATAGAACTGCACAAAAGGTTACGTGTGATCAAACTAAAAAGAAAAAGTTAATTCCAAACTACTAAATGAATAAATAAAAGAAGACGATATATAACATAAATGAGTAAATAAAACAAGGAAGATATAATTAATTAAAGGAACAAACAATTGCATAAATAACACATATTAAAAAGTATTGCAGAATACAAAAATAGAAATTGACTAATTAATGAAATTCAGTTAAATTTGTTATTTAAGTAATTAGGGTCAGTTGGGGTAATTGTAAACATGGGGTAATTGTAAACCAAGCTTCATAACTACACTTGTGGTGGTTTTAAAAACTTAACTGCTTGTGAGTGATAAACTGGAAGCATAGGAAAGACACTGAAAGAGTTTCGTAAGTTTCGAAACAACTGTGGAGGCGTCACTATTGTTTGAAAATGACACAGTGAAAAAACTTGTTTAACAAAACTTAGTCATCTTACATTTTCCTCTCCAGCTCATCTACAAAAGCGATGTAAGCGGTTTCAACCATTTTTATTTGTCATATGGAATGCTGCTAGAAATATTTAGTTATGCATTTAATCCTCCCTGTTATTTTTCATGTGCAAGTTAGGTCTTTACAATTACCCCATATATTTCGTACTCTGGGGTAATTGTAAACCCTTAAATTTATCCTATTTCCAATATTTTGGGGGGACAACAAGTACTATATTTTGATGTAAGTTACACATTTGTGTCTATTTTACATAACTGTTGTTGTTGCTAATGCCACTGGGAAATCCAAGCCCCCCTTGCAGGGCGACCATGAACTAAGGAAACTCCTACTGATTACTAATGAGCTCCGCTAGAATGGAAGTACACTTGGCTCAGAGGGGCTTAATGATTTTGAACCAGCTCCCGGATGAGAGATCGTCACCTAGAATGGTCCCTCAGCAGAAATTATTTCTAACTTGGCGGACATTTGAAGCGACGATGTATTTTACGTGCACAGCTCCCTTTAGCGCACTCAGTCTCAGAGTAATCAGTCGCGGGAGGTAGTCACCCTCCCGAGCGTTGACCACGGCCAGTTGTGCTTCACTTTCGGTGTTTTGTGGGATCCTAGCTTAACCGACTGATCCACTGCGGGACAAATTTTACATAAATTTGTCGCATTACTTGATTTTTTGAAAGATATTTCTCGTTAAATGATCTCAGACGACTCATAACATAACTCAGCGGATCACATGCGGCCTGTTGACCGCAGATTGAGAACCATTGCTTCAGAACTTCTTAAGCCTTCAAGCAGACTGTGTATTAAACAATTTTTCATTTGCATCAATCTTATTCAAAAATAAATCACTGTTTACAATTACCCCAGATTTCTGGGGCAATTGTAAACACACTGGGGTAATTGTAAACACGAGCTCATTCGCTAACAAATAGTCATACAGTCAAAATTTTTGTACACATTTACTCACAAGAAGTACAGTAGTGGCTACAATGCTCACAATTTTATCTCTGAATTCATTCAAGAGGTAGGGAGGAATCAAAAGTTAAAACTTTGAAAAAGCGTTTACAATTACCCCAACTGACCCTAATTATTATTTCAAAAATTTTCAAAGCAATTAAAGTTTCCAGACATCAAAACCAGATTCAGATACACCTAGCTATATCTCTCTATTTTTGGACTGAATCATTTTAAGTTTCGTTTGCCATTTCCTATGAATTATTTTGTTTTCGCATTTCGAAACTTCCGCATGCAAAATTTCGATTTCCCTTTGGAGCCCTTATTTTCGATTTTTAAAAATAACTTATGTCCTTTATTTCGTTGTAATCATTAGAAACTCTGATTTGAATTGAGTTGTGACTTGACTCGCCCATAATAAATGGTATTACGACGAGCGGAGTGACATAAACAACACCTTAATTACAAAAAGGAAGCCTTTGAAATGACGTTTAGAAGGAACTTTTAGGTTATTACACAGAATCCTTACTCCAGGTAATTAAGTATGGCAAGAGTTAAATGCATGTAAACTTGTGAGTCAAACACGCATTCATTCCAGTATGGCGAGAAAACTTTTGGAGAACGGTTGATCCTCAACGGTTACTAATCAACTAACTATTTTAATCTTGCACAAGTTCTAAGTAGCTTTGCACACATAATCTTTTGCTATTTTGTTAGTTAACCCCTTAAAGTACGAGGTGTTTTTTTCGGAAAAACTAGTAAAAAAATTATCGAGTTTCTTCTGACAGAAATAGTATAATTATTTTTTGCAATTTCAGTTATGGGGGCTACTAGGGAGCGTGGGGACGGTGGTCGGAAGTTACGAAAAGAATATATTATAGAAATAAAGTGTAAACGGCTCTCAGACGGGCATTAGAAATAAAATAGCGCCAGATGCAAGATCGCCCGTGAGACACGGGCATGCGCAAAATTTCCGGTAACTTTCGCTCGTGTCAGACACGGGAAAATTCGTTAAGGGCTTAATATACATTATTTGTGTCTTAACTTATGTAAAACTTTGTGTGTAAAAATTTTAACATATAATAATTATGAAGAATGATTCAAAAAACCCCAAGAAGTTTCGTCTAGAATTATACGAGCCTTTATAATCTAGCTATCTGTTTCTCTATTTTTCATTTATCTTTAGTTCTTAATTACTTCAAATATACGTTTCTCAACGGTTAATATACATTAACTGTTAACGGTCAATATTCATTCACTCCCTCATTCATTTATTCATCGGTTTATTCAATGATTTATTTATTCATTTATCTATTCATTCATTCATTTACTCATTCATGTATTTATTCACTCATTTATTCATTCACTCATTCACTCATTAATTTATTCATTCATTCATTCGGAAATGTCCTTAAAAATCCAGATCAAAACGTTTCGTGAAAAAATACGCTCGTTTAGTTTTGGATGAACTTCCTATTTGTACATGATCTACGTCATAAGAGCTTTCCGATAAAGTTACTTCCAAGAGAATCCGTTTGTTTGACCAGGATTTATGTAGGAAAATAATTTCCCCGTGGGTGCTGTTTGTTTTTTTGAACTGTTCAAAAATGAACAAAAATTGTTCAGATCAGTATTTTCCACATATCAGAGGGAATTACAGGGAAATAATCAATATGTCCCTACAAATTCCCCAAAAAGTTATTAGGAGTGGGGGGCAGACCGACAGACGTACCGACACATTTTCCCCATCTCAAAACCATACTTTCATTTTTTTTTATTTTTCAATCTTGATTTAGTTACTTCACTTATTTGTGAATTTTCTTTATTTTTAACTATATTTTCACGATACATTAAGCCTTCTTTTACTTTATTATTACTATACTTTGCTTTTAAGGGAAAGTAGGCTAAAAAGCCGGAAGCTAACCATAATTTCTTGACTCGATATCATGATAAACCAGCAATAAATAAAAAAATGAAAAAACGAACATAAGAAAAAACAAGAAGTTCCGTCTAGAACTATACGAGCCTACTTTCCCGTATACACCAGCTTCAAATTTATATTCTAGCTATCTCTTTCTCTCTCTCTTTCTCGTTTAGCTTAAGTTCTTAATTGCTTCAGATATACCTTTTTCAACGGTTAATACATATTCATTCAATCATTCATTTATTCAGTCATTCATGTGTTTATTCACTCAGTTATTAATTCATTCTTTTGCTTATTGATTTAATCATTCATTAATTCAAAAATATTCTTGAAAATCTCGAACAAAAAATTTCATAGGAAAATAGGCTCGTTAGTTCTGGATGAACTTTCTATCTGTACATGTTCTACGTCATAAGAGCTTTCCGATATAGTTTGTTCCATGCAAATCGGTCCGTTAGATCAGGATTTATATAGGATTGAAAATTCCACGTAGGCGCTATGTTAATTTTTTTTTGAATTGTTCAAAAATGAACAAAAAATGTTCAAATCAATACTTCACGCTAAGAACTTCTTCCAGTGAGCTTGTTCATTGGAACTTGGGTCTTGTACCCAGAGTTTACATTATTTGCTTCATTTTTGCCCAAAGACGCTAATGTTAAAATTTTTTGAACTGTTCAAAATTGAACAAAAAATTGTTCAAAACAAGAATTAAAATATGGAAATGAGATTTCCTTGCCGAGATCTTTCGAATGCAAAAAGAATTTTTCGAATCGGACAATTCGTTAAAAAGTTATTAGGGGGGGGGGGACAGACCGACAGACAGACAGACCGACAGACAGACCGACAGACCGACAGACAGACCAACATACAGACTGACAGACCGACAGACAGACCGACAGACCGACAGACAGACCAACAGACAGACTGACAGACCGACAGACACACTTTTTCCCCATCTCAATACCCTACTTTCAAATTTTTATTTTTCAATCTTTATTTAATTACTTAACTTATTTTTGACTTTTCTTGATTTCTAACGATTTTTTCACGATACATTAAGCCTTCTTTCATGCTTTATTATTATTTTTTTAACTTTTACGGGAAAGTAGGCTAAAAACGGGAGTTAATTTACTCTCTCTGTAAGAATACATAAAAAAGTAAAAACTGGATTTTCATAATGGAGTGATGTGTGTCCCAGTGAGGAAAATTACTAAAAACGTTTTGGGCACAAAGAATAATTACCATCATTAAGTTCCCGAAAAAAAAGGGTGCTATGTAACATTAGTTTTGGTTTTGAATTTTAATTTTCATGCGAAAAGAAAATCATTATTTGTATTTACATTGTTTTTCCTTTTTAATTATTGTAATGCAATAAAAATGCATTAGAATGCCTAGAAAACATATTGCTAAAATATTATTAAATATAGTCTTTCAATTTGATTTGCAAGAAAGTTTTCCAAATGTAATTTAAGGGATAAATTTGGTTTTGAATTCTAATGTCCTTTTGAAAAATGCTAAGGGGACTTACTACGTTACTAAAAATAAACTTACTCGAGTACGGATGCATCCTTATGCAATTAATCCGAATACTAATAGTTCACGTGTAAGCTTCATTTAATCAACTTGTGTTTTTAACTTCATGTTTGTAACTGAAACTCTTTTACCATCGGAACTTTTAATCCTTCCTTATTACTCCAATCTCTGAATAGAAGCACTAAATTTCAAGAAAGATTTATTGCTTTCAAAAGAAGAAAATCTCACAGAAAATATTTTTAAAGTTTGAGGGAAAAAATTGTTCTAAGTTTAAGTTTTAAAACTTAATAAGTTAGTAGAACATTTAGTTTCATATACCAAACAGTTATAACTGCCTATTGGGGAGGAAATGATTTTTCTTTCTTGGAAAGAAGCAATTATTTTACAAAATGAATAGTTTCTGTAAGAATTGGAGAAAAACAGGGGCAGAACAGATTTTGACATGGTAAAATTACGAGTCGTTCACAAAGTATTAGAAGAGTATAAGGTGAATAATAAAAGCTATTATTAGTTTTTGAAAATACTTTGAAACGCTGCCAATTTCCTTAGAAAAAAGTAATACAGACACTCTTTTTCCATAACTTATCGCATTGCATAATTCTGGTAAAATTTATACTCCCGTCCCAGTATTTTAAGTGTTCGTTTTTTGATTTCTTATACTTAATAAATAAAACTTCTAAAATGAATCTTGAGAACATTGCCTGTTCATAAATTAAAAAGGTAATTGTTACTTTTTTTAATTATCCTTTCAGCTTTCTAACCTTATAACGTTAATTGAAAGAAATATAAATGACATAAAATTCCAACGTACTTTATAAACAATTTCTAATCTTAACTAATGCAATCTCTTTCTTTTCATTTGAAACTATCCATATTAATAACAATAGTAATAATAACAACAACAACATCAGCAACAACAACAATAATAATAATAATAATAATAATAATAATGACGATGATGATGATGATGATGATGATGATAATGATAATAATAATAATAATAATAATAATAATGCTACTACTACTACTAATAATAATAAACATAATTGAATATGTTATTTTTTTTTTTTGTTTGTTCAAACAGCTACTAAAACCTTTTACTTATCGTAATTTTTTATGCCTTCCATGCAATCAAAATTTTCTCTTTATTAATCAGTTATACGTGCAGTATATTTCACATTATTGTAGTGCTGTTCCTTATATTCAGAACGATATATAAACATAAGTTTTATTTTTCTAAAAATAATCACAAATAGCTTGGAAATTATATATTATGTTTATAAACTTTAGAGTATAAGATTAAAGTACAGTATTTCGCTCGTTATTTATCCCCCTTCTATTTTTGCTTTCTTATTTTTTTATTGCCACCGGTTATTTCAGAAATATATCGACATTTTAAACAAAAAAAGCTACACACATAGAGAGATGGAATTTTTTTATTAATAATTAACAATGAAACAAGCTAATAACATGCTAATCTAAAGCAATGTAATGATTTCGCCCCAAAACAATTGTGTTTTCAATAGCAAATCAGTTATATGTCCCGTAATAGATTTCAAATCACATTCATACGCTTCACTGTGAATGACTTCATGGGTAATTTCATTCTATATAGCTTCATGTTTGAAGTGGCAGTAAGCACTGCATTTTGACTTGTTACAATTAAACAGCTTATATTTGGGAATAAATCACTGGCGTAATGGCGCATGTTCTGACATTTAAGAACGATACAATGCTTTCTCATTTCGAAATGAATCCGGTTGAATATTTTGGGTATAGAAGAAAAGGGATTAAAAATGCAAAAAAAAAAAAAAAAAATGTTTTTTTACTAGAATAATAGGCAACCTATAATGTAGAGACAGCAAAATTTCACACAATGCTTTTGTTTATCTATGAATAAATAAGGTTCAGATTTTAAACTCTTTTATCTCATAAATAGGAAACGTATTGGGAAAATGCTATAAAATATACATACATACAACATATATCCAAGAAGAATGCCTTCATGTTTAAGGAAGGAACTCTTGGTATAAGAAATGAGCCGTTATGTTCTCGTTCTAGTTTGTTTAGCATACTTGATTTCTTCCAAACTGATGCTGTACGCTAGTTTATAAATTAAGTTGCTTTAAACAAACAGAGAAGCAAACATTCTGATTCGCGCACAAAAAAAAAGCAAACCTGCAAAACGAACTTCCCTAAAACTTGAATGTATTCGTTGTTTTCTGCCATGCACAGAAGCGTCCAAATGTTACAATTCCGTGGTTGAACTATATATATATATATATATATATATATATATGTATGTATATTATCTGCTTTTAGTTGATAGACAGTTTCATTTTGTTATCAGGACTGTTTGAAAAATTCAACCCTACAATAATTAATTCATATTGGAAGAGTTTGAAAATGTTCTGAATCAAAAAATTTTTCCGTTGCTAGAAATAAATAATTGCACGAAATAATTGTCTCTATCTCTCGGTCAAATCTGTGCAGTATTCAAGTATGATATAACGCATAGATTGTTTATGTATTAATCAAAAACATAATCAGACAGCTGAACTAGCTAAAAATAAAACGTATTAGTTGATAATTCAATATCAATTTATTCTGCAAGCAAAATAATTGCAGTAATCCCTAAAAATTTCTTTATATACGTAAAGTTTTGAATAATAAGTTGTTTAAATCTTAAGAAAGTCAAATGAAGTAAAAATGATTTGAATTCGTTTGGAAAGCTTTTTTATTGGCTGAAACATGATTTTTCTAATTAGCTCGTAAGAGGAAACTAATCAAATACTGAATCTTGGTAACAAAAGGATTAATTACAACACAAATGGAAATTCTATTATTTATTCATGTGAAAGTGAATTTGAAACTGCATGATTTCCAACTACGCTTCAATTAAATCAAATCTTAATTTACGGCAGGTTTCTCATTTTGCTTCCGAAACATCTGAATATAATGAATGTATTCGTTTTGTTCTCCCCCCCCCCCAAAAAGAAAAGAGTTCATATCTGTTGAAATTAATTTTTAGGGAATGCTTCTCGCTATTTTCTAGCAAAATTAGAGCCAGAGCCAAGTAATTAACATTTACTATTATTTATCTAAGAAACAATTAGAAATGTAAAAAGGCTCTTAAAGATAGTTCTTTACAAACTTCATCAAGGATAGAATATAATTGGCACCGTGATCACGAGACGCAAAGCCTAAGGCCTACGTTTTTAAGGTAAAAACATGACAGAAAATCCTTCATAGAAATGCTGCTTGAAATATATTAACAAGATGTTCCGTCTAGAACTATACAAGCCTACTTTCCCGTATACACCCCCAACTTCAACTTTATAATCAAGCTATCTTTCTCTGTCTTTCTTTTTCGTTTAGCTTTAGTTAAATTTATTAATTACTTCAAATATACCTTTTCAACTGTTAATACATATTCATTAGATCATTCATTCATTAATTTATTCATTTATTCAGTCATTCATGTATTTATTCACTCATTAATTTATTCATTTATTCAGTCATTCATGTATTTAGTCACTCATTTACTTATTTTTTCATTCATTCATTTATTTATTTTTTATCATTTATTCCCTCATTTGTTCATTCATTCAAAAATATTCTTAAAAATCCTAATCAAAAAATTTTCTAGGAAAATAGGCTCGTTAGATCTCGATGAACTTTCTATCTGTACAATGTTCTACGTCATAAGAGCTTTCCGATAAAGTTTGCTCCAAGTAAATCGGTCCGTTAGATCTGGATTTATATAGGATTCAAATTTCCCCGTAGGCGCTAATGCTAATTTTTTTTGAACTGTTAAAAAATGATCAAAAGTTGTTCAAATCAAAAAATAGTTAACGCGAGATCTTCTTCCAAAAAGCTTGTTCATGGGAATTTGGATCTTACTAACAGAGTTTAAGTAATTTGCCCATAGGCGGTAATGTTATGATTTTTTGAACCGTTAAAAATTGAACGAAAAATTGTTCAAATCGAAAACTGAGATATGGAAATGAGCTGTCCCCGCCGAGATCTTTCGAATGCAAAAAAAAAAAATCTTTTGAATCGAACAATTCCTTCAAAAGGTATTGGGGGGGGGGGGGGGGGACGACATATCGACAGACCGACTGACACACATTTTCCCCATCTCAAAACCCTACTTTCAAATTTTTATTTTTCAATCTTTATTTCAATACTTAATTTTTTTTGACCTTTCTTGATTTTTAAGGATATTTTCACGATACATTAAGCCTTCTTTCATGCTTTACTATTGTTTTTACTTTTACTGGAAAGTAGGCTAAAAAGTAATGACATTGAAGACATAAATTATCTCCAGTCAAACGATAGCCAAAGCGAGAGCCAAAAACGAAATAATAATCATAGATTAAAGTTAAAATTAAACTGAGCATTAGGCTCATACTTAGGCGATCTGCATGAGAGTTAAAAGCGTAGTAAATGCTGGTCTTTCACTGGGAGGTGGACGAGCGACACCGGTTCTCCATTTCACAAGGCACCGGATGTCCGGTATCAGAACTTTTTTTAATGTCCGGCACCTGATCTAATCACGCAACAAACCACCACGGAATCTCAAAGTAAAATTTAGTTTTCGAAATTTAATGAGCATGTTTTAAAAATTATGTAAGTAAAAAACTTGTTCGTATTAGGAAACTGTGGAATGTTTAAATTTTTCAGGTTCAGCGTGGAACTTTTAGGCATTTTAGTTTTTCTGCTTACAAAGTTTTTTTATTTATATATTTCAATTTGTGATAAACTCTCCTGAGTGTGACTGATTGATCACTGAGGTGTTTAAATTAGTGCACTTGTAACACATGTTATACATTTTTTTTTCTTTCTGATTCTCCTGTAAAGAAAATAGAAATAGTGAAACTTTTCATGTCAGCCTATTATTAATGAATATACTGGAAATACAAACACGTTCTTTCAATTTAATATAGAGTTCAAAAATTTAATGCAAATAAACAAACTTACAAAACATTGATTTGAAGAAAAGCAACCCGTTACCCCACTTATTATCTTACTTTATAATATATTATAAGACATCGTAAAATTCAAATTGTACTTTGCTTTCTTTGACAATGTACTGGACAAACAATCTGACTGACTTTTTGTAAAAGACATGTTTTTTAAATGGATTTACTGACACCTTCAGATTAGTATTATTTTGCTTTGACATTCACTTAATGGATTACATTTTCTCTTAGGTTTTGTTCTTGATATTACTCCTTCTTTGAGCTATAAATGGTAAAAAATATATTGAGTATTGTACAAGTATTGTAGATTGAAGATGTACGGAGTAGTATTAAAGTATGACGAATACAGATTTCTTAAATAAGAAGTTCCGCCTAGAAATATACGAGCCTTCTCTCCCGTGTACTCTAACTTTAAATTTATAATCTTGTTATCTCTCTCTCTCTTCTCTTTCTCATTTAGCTTTAGTTTTTAATTGCTTCAAATATACCCTTTTCAATGGTTAATACATATTCATTCACTCATTCATGTATTTATACACATTTATTTTTTTAACGTTTTAAATAAATTATTTTAATTTAATTATTTTTATTTATTTTATTCACTCATTTATTCATTCGTTCATTCTTTCACTCATTTATTCATTCGTTCATTCTTTCACTCATTTATTCATTCGTTCATTCTTTCACTCATTTATTCATTCATTCATTCTTGAGAAATATCCTTAAAAATCTGGATCAAAAAATTTCATAGTTTCGAATCGGACATTTCACTCAAAAGTGATTAGGGGGGGGGGGGGGGGGGCAGCCAAACCGACAGAGCCGAATTTTCCCCACCTCGAAACCCTACTTGCAAATTTTTTGTTTTTTAATCTTCATTTAATTACTTCATTCATTTTTGACTTTTCTTTATTGATAGCGATACATTAAGCCCACTTTTACACTTTCTTTACTTTTTTTTATTAACTTTATTGGAAAGGTAGGCTAAAAGGGGCTAGAAATCTACGTCGAAAATAGAAGGAAAAAAATTAAGCATTTCCAATTTTTTTGTTATTGATATCACTAAAACTCATAATGACTACTAAATAAAAAAATTAAAAAAAAGTGGTGGACAAATAGACGAGAGACTGGTACATACATGCTTTCTCTTTGCCCATTTATACATAGATTTTTTACATTATGTGTACATTTTTGATATTCCCTACATTATTTATACATAATTCTACATCTTAATTTTTTCCCCTTCCAGCACCGAAATTAGCTCTCAAAAATTTAAAAGTTAATCCAAACCAAGAATGTGCAACATAAATTTGAAGCAATCAATTTATTTTACAAAGCAGTTTTACTCTCAGGGCTATTTGCTTACTCTCAAAAAAGTTTTAAACTACTTTACTCTTGTTTTCCTTTATTGCATCATTGTTCTTATTATTTTAAATAAGAAACTTTTCACGATCAAAACGATATTGCTACAAACCTTGTTTGATAATGTTTAAACTAATTATGCTTAACTATTGAAAAATCATTGTTGCATAAAAATGTAGATGTCAGTCACAAATTATAGAACAGAAACTAAGTTTCGGTGGAATACTAAGCTACAATATGAATATTAAAACAAAAAAAAAAAAGAAAAAAGAAAAACAAGTTTACAACATATTTGCAAGTTTTTATATTAATGGAATTTCGTTGTCAAAGAAATATTTTTTCTTGTAATGTCTTGAGATTAAGAATAAAAACAGCATGGGAGAAAGTAATTTATGTAAGCGACTTCATCTTGCAGTGCGTCCTTGCACGTAATTGATTGTTATTGAAAAAAGTTGAGCAGGGACCTTGTCCTGTAAACACTCTATTATTGCAGATCTCCCGTTAGTGCTAAAAGAATGCTGCTTAATAACAGACCGCATGACTTCCTGCGGTTACGCGGTGATTGCTAAAGTTATTTTTGCACTAAAAACTTTCATAACTTAGTTACTGCGTCATGTTAAAGAGTAGTCTGAATATCGATGTTTAAACAATTTAAAATGAATGCCTTTATTAATTCTTCTTAAATGTGTTAAAAATTTCAGTTGCTTACTCTAACGTTTAGTTTAAAATTTTTCGTTTCATTTTGTAAATGAATAAATAAATAATTTTTTATACCAAAACGTTTTAAGTTTTTTGTATAAATTGGGTTTAAAATTTGTTTTCAATACATTTTTGCATATTTTTACAAAATATACTAAAATTGTATTTAATAGACATCGTTATTGTATTTTACAACGAAATACATGCTATATGATACATAAGTACAAAATGCAGAGGTTATTTTACAGAGTATTTAATTCACATTAAGTCCTAAACAGTTCTATGCTACACATAACAGACAAAATGGTATTTTTTTTTTCTGTGACGGTTTTAATGGTATAGTCTTCCTCACAGAAAGCAACGCTTTACAAAACACAACATGAGCTTTAATAATTTTATGAATAATGATTAAACTGATATTAATCTGCCAAACAGAGCTTCTTCAATTTAATTGAAGCTATTTTGATTCTATCAATTACCGTAATACCTAAGTAAATAAAAACGCATGTTAATGTATACAGAACTGTTAGCCTAATCCCCATTTTACCCCTCTGACATAGAAAATCGGCAATTCACAAATGCACGTTACGGCGGCAGGGTGTCATAGCGGTAAGCAGCTGCACTCGTACGCCCAAGTTCGCAGGATCAAACCTGGCCCAAGTCGGTGGATTTCCAAGAGCCAGAAAATCGTCAGCACCCATGTGGTATGATTATGTGGCATGTTGAAGATGCCACATCGGTCGGTGGATTTCCAAGAGGCAGAAAATCGTCAGCACTCATGTGGTATGATTATGTGGCATGTTGAAGATGCCTTGGGTATCTTTTTGGCTTGGATACTCTTGGCTAAATTAAATTCCTAGTGCAGTTTCGCATCAATTAGAGCTCATGTGCTGCCTTCTAGAGGGAAACGGAGCGTCAAAATACTCATATTGGTAATGGTATCCGCCGATAGTGGTGCTACTTGGAATAATGGATGCCGATTTCCGGGGAATGCCCTAGGTCTGCAAAGGTTAGTGCCCATACGCAGCCCCATTAGAAAGAAATAGAAAACACTTTGTTCATATTGCTTAAACTTTTGAAATGAAATGACGACCGCTGGGATTTGATGTGGATTTGCTGCTCTGATGCGGTTTAAAAGGTGTAAACATTTTTGGGTTACTTAAGGGATGTTTGTAAATCTCAGGATTTAGTGAGCAGGTATAAAAATTACATCGTAGATTAGTGCAAAGAACCTAGCATTCGTGGGCAAGGTTCAGACAGTGTTAAGAGCCTGTCGCTGTTTACTTTTCGCATACCGCAGTATTGTGCGCCCGCGTACAAGTACTTTGAAAATTGGCCCTTTGATAGTAGTTTTCTGTACCGCTTTTTTGTGCATCACAGAGAGAGATGTTGTGGTAGCAGATTTTAGATGATTTTAAAAACCAGAAGAAGCACATTTGCTTGCAACCTGTGGACTAGTGACACTATTTATCTACTACAAGCTGCGAAAACCATGTTCCGAGAGAAAAACTTGCGATGCTTAAACATCGTTGATAAAGATCAGTAAAACTCGTAGCACCAGTGAGAGAGAGAGAAAGAGAAAGAGACAGAGAGATCACTGGAAACGCAGGAATTCCCTGTTACATACTCATTTACTGCGCAATTTTATTTTTTTTTTTTCGGTTGTTGTTGAGTTTGTGAAGAAGGATGAACCTCGAGCCCAGTTTATAAGATCTTGGGGAGACTATATTAACTAATATGATCTTACATACGAAATAAAACGAAAGAATGCGCCACTTGTTAAAAGTAATACAAAACAAGAGCTTAGTGAACGAAAATAAAGTTGTTGTTTAAAATTAACACGGCGCAGTGTAGGGTTAAATGAATTTTTAAAAACATGGCCAAATAGGTTCTGGCATCGTTGTGACTGATGTGTAGTGTTCGGAACCTGTAAACGTTTTCACATTGAAAAACGGATTCCTTGTGACACCGAAACAGACGTATGAAGCATACTTTTCGATGTTTAGTGTTGGATTCCAAAAAAAGATAAACATTTGCTTCGTATAAATGCAGGGTAAACATTAGTGATTTAAAAAAAACAGTCAAATATTCTTTTAAAATAAGTGTATTATAATAAATCCCCTGATTAAAAGGAGATAAAACATATATATATATTTAATTAAGTTATTTAGTTGGTAATATTTTGTAATTAGTAAACTGATTTTGTAATTGGAATTTAAACTCATATAGAAACTATTTATTTATTTAAGATTCACTTTAACGTATGACACCAAATTGCAACTCAAAGCTTTACTAGTGAAAACATGCTCGGAACATCCTTGTAAACCTACCAAATTATATGAGCTTAACGCAGATAACATTGCATTTTTCTTGCAATGTATTAAATTAATCGTACTTGATTAGCGATACGCTCCAAAATTAATAATCTTTTATCCCTTTATTGAGGCGAAATAATCGATGTATCCTTAATGCAAACAAAGAAAAAGGCAACTTAATACTGTTTTGTAGTGTAAACATTAATCACTTTGGAAACAGGTTTGTACTTTGTGAAAATAAGCTTTTTATTTGTTCTATGAAACATTGTGTATAGGTTTCAATCAAGGCTTTGGTTTCTTGTAAAAACCGATTTTCTGGGATAATTCCTTTTTTCTTTCGTTCGTATTTTTGCTGACAGGTGATAAATTCATCTAATGGGGGTTTTAGAGCAAAACTACAACATTTAAGTGTAGTTTTACAGAAGAAAAGAAAGTAATGTTGCTTTTGATGCGAAAATACGTCGTCTTTCGGAACATCAGAGTGAAAGTCTCAAAAGACTTGGCGTAAAAGATTGATACGTTATTCAGTTTTAATGGCGTTGTATTATCTTTCAATAAGTATGACCCAATTTTTTTTCAGTATTTCTATTTGAAAAACGTATTATTAATTTAATTCTTTCGCTACCTTCAGTAAAGTTATAGATTAACAAGATGACTTTAAAATATATATGATTTATTTTTAAACGACTACATGTATTACATTATATTATGTACTACAATGCATTATATTCTAGTATATGCAGTTATCCGATCAACGGCTAGAAGTCGATTGAAAATCTAATAATTTTACAAGTAGTTTAAATTCAATTCAAAACTCTTTCTGTGAATACCAGAGTAAAACAGAAAATACATTTTTTTTTTCAATTACACTGTTAAAAATTTTCGTAAAATTATAGTATTATAACAATTTATTTTATTGTTATTTTACCATATTTAATTACAACAGTCGATTAACCATTAAAAAGATGGTACTCAAACAGCTGATTGTGAAAAATATCGTTTATTCTCTGTTTTTCCTAAAGAACGTTTAATTAACCGTAATTTACGAGCGCCACCTAGGTCTCGTAGTTAATAAAAATTTGGGCGTCCATCTTGGATGTGGATCGAAGAAGTGTGAAGTCCATCGCATAATATTGTACAGTTCCTTTTTTATCTGAAGAGGGGAAATGAAGAGAAGATGAATTTAGTAATAGTCATAAAAACTGGTTGTGGAAACTTATCCCATTTAAATATTTTTTGATATTGCATTTTTATCTTTCTCGGAATAAAATAAACTTTTCAAAATCTTGAACATCTAGTAAGTAGCTCTTGGCAAAGCATGGAAGTACTGACTTTCCCCGGGGCGATCTGGGGTTCTATCCCCGTCTCCGGCAGACCTCCTGCTCCACCGTGTTCTCGCACCTCGTCGTCCGCCACAATATTATAGCTATGAATGGATTCTATGCCTCGAAGATTCTACGCATATAGTTAATTACCATAGCCTGCAGTATGTTATCATAAGTGCTACCAAATAGTTATGAAACCATAAACTTTTGTATTTACGGCTTTAACCAAGCTGATTGGAAATGGTTTAGAACCCGTAAAGATACAAAAACGTCTGAAACCTTAAATTTAACGGTTAATTAGATGGACAGACTGCTGCCGGCTATTTAACCGTAATTTCATGTTGAAATTTCTAACAGTGTACTGAAGAATATCGAGTTAAATTCTCATTCCTTGGGATTTCGAACCTTTCTCTGTTGCAAAACTTTAGCTAAAGGGAGTATTTTTGAGAGAGAGAGAAAGAAGAACACCGTAATTTTTTTTTATTTTCTAAAGGTATACGATGAATACGGTGAAAAAAAAAAGGTTTTTTCTTTTATATCTTCCTTTTTTATGTATTTGTATGTGTTTCAAATTTAATTTATGCAATTGAAACTTTCAATCAAGTTTTTTAATTGTGGTACTTTACATTTTTAGTTGACAGGTTACTTAGCATTAGAGTGATCTCTCTAAGATATTACTAAATGAAGAATTTCTTATTTCTTAACTTTGTAAAGTATCCAATTATTTCAAATTTAGAAACATTACATTTTCTGTAAGATTTCTAAGGAAGCTTACCTAAAATATGTAATAAATTATTACCAATATCTTCGATGTCGTTTTTTTTGCTGTAGTGCAACTACTAAGCAGAAAATTTGTGAAGAATGCAGCTCTTTCTGCTCTGTGTCATATATTTCCCTAACCCTTTATCCAAGATCCAAAGATTTATTTCTAAGCACGTTTTTCCAATGTATTGCTTTAATCCAAGAGTTTGTATAAACTTTACAGCATCAAGTATCATTAAATTTTATAAGTTTTCAAGATTACTTTTTGCGTGATATTCGAGCTTTAAAACAATAAAACAACTTCAAAAGTTGTTTGAAACGAAAGTTGCTTTTTCATATTAAATGTTTATGCCTTTATTCAAATTTTTACAACTTTGAACATTATTCAGATGAAGCATGAATCTTGCTTACATACATCCAATATGTACCTTATTAGATAATTTCTGGTGTAAACCCGCGCGTGTCTGGTGTAAAACCCCATCATTAGACTAAAAAAAAAAAATGATTGTCGAAATATTTACTGATAGTTTTTCTTTCTTGTTGAGATCCAAATCAACACAAATATTGTAAGAAATTATTATGATTAATACGCATTGAAAGTCATTATTGCAATCACTTGCCCCGATCATTGAACTGAAGCTTTCTCTGTCAGCGTTGAGCAATGCTAGACTTATTTAACTCTTGCTTTCGTACATAACCTTTATGCTCATTTAAGCGAATTTTCAGAGCACGTTTTGTCTGTCCAATGCAAGAAAGGCCGCAACGGCAACTAATTTGGTAAATACCCCAAGTATTAAGTTGATCGACAGGATCCTTAAGAGAAGAGAAGGAAAGTTTGTTACTAGGAGCAAAAACGAATTGAAGTTGAAACCTTTTTAGGATTTTAGCAATACGGAAACTGACAGAATGAAAGAATGGTAACACAACCAAATTCTTTCTCGAAACCACATTATTGGGATCCAACCACTCTTTTGATTTCAATTCTGGTAAAATTATTCAAAAATGTTCTTCCCCTTTAGAGCTTGACTTTTGGGAAGCTTATCATATTAACAGGAATAGTTTTAATTTGGTTAATGATTCTTCCTCAACTCCTTATTTTTCACAGGTCTGGCATAAGTTTCTTTAATTTGTTGTTCTTTCTTGGTTTTCTTGTTGTTTTCCTTTTTTGTGTCTATTTTTCTCCTTCCCCCCTCCCCTCCCCTCCTGTGTACATGTGTACTTTGTTTTGAAATTTGTTTTGGTATTTTCTGTACTTTTTTTTGCACTTTTATTCTTTGTATTTTATTTTATTATTTTTGCAATTTTCATGTATTCTCACATTTTTATGCATGCTGTCGTCCTTTTTGTTTTATTTTTATTTATATTCCTTTTTACTTCCTGTACTTTCAACTGGATTTGTTTGCTGCTCTCTTATTGGTGTCTTCCTGCTACTTCTACTTCCACTTCACGCTGCCTTTATTCTCATTGGTTTACTGATAATTCTTAGGCTATATAAGCTTTGTTTTTGTTGTTTTGTCTGCTTCATTTGGATGTTTTGCATCTAGAAGCTCCCTGTCGCATTGAAAAAGGGATTCCAAGTAATCCCGAAACATATGTCTGCATTTTATTGCTCATTTGTGCTTTAAATTAACGTGTAATTATATTTTTATTATTGTTTACTTGCACAAAGTTAAATTATTTTAAAATGAATTTGGTTTTTTGGTTTGGGGAAGCCTTCCCTCAAACTCTTACTGTAATTGCTTTTAAGATTTATGACAACAAACTCTTTTTGATAATGTTTTATTACCCAAGGCTGAACTTGATCCAGTTTACTGTTAACTGTTATCAGGCTGTTTCATTTCTCCACAAATGAAGGGACAAAAATAGGGGCCGGAACTTAGCGCCATCTATTCAACTTTGAGGCTATTTTCTAACAGATAAGAATCAGATTATTGATCTGGCGTAATTGATTTAACGAAAAAGAATTTAACCATTGCCAGCCAGCGCTTGTTTCAGTAGTAATTAAGACTAAAAAAGTTCAGTTGAAAATTTGAGAAATTCCAATGAGATAATAGTTTCATTAAAAATTTGAGAAATTCTAATGCTGTCTATTATTAATTTTAAACCAATTTAAGATAAGTACTTAAATTCATATTGCTTATACTATATTGCTTACTAGCTGACATGCCCGGCGTTGCGCGGGATAAATTTGCAGCATTCGCAGGCCAAGTGACACATGTCCAAAATTCTGTTGTAAATATATAAGAAAAAATTTTCTTGAAAATCCAAGTAGAAGATGGGCAACAGTCCTTAAAAATCCCGTTTCACAGTAAAGCTCCTTAAAAATCACGATTGCATTAAGAACAACAGCCTGAAAAAAGTTCTTTTAGACCATAAAAATCCACATTAAAATACCAATAACAGTTCATAAAAAATGGCCATTAGAGTAATGGCAACAGTGACTAAAATGCACCTATGCATTTGTATAATTGTTCCGAAATGATATCAAGTCCGTAAAAATTGCAATTACAATATAGACAACTCTACATCAAAAATTCCCATCAGAATAAGAGCAGTATTCTCCTTAAAAATGCTCATCAGATGAAGAACAACGGCCCCTGAATATTTCTGCTACAATAAAGAAAACATTCCTTAAAGCCCCCTTTTGAATAAAGACAAATTCCTAAACATCCCTGATAGACATTAGTCCCAAAAAATCTCAAATAAAGGCGTCAGTGACTAAAAATACCCATTCGATTACAGACCTTTAAGAGCTGCTGTTCTTAAAATAACCAACACTCCATCCTAAATTCCCTACTAAAATAAAGACACCAGTTCCTAAAAATCCCGCTTTCAGAATCGTCAAAACATTTCCTGAAAATTCAATTAAATAGCTCTTTAATAAAATTCGGATAAAAACGGAAGAAAGAACGGCCTTATTTCCAAAGGCAAATAAGCATGCACATTTTAGTTAGAAAATGCTCAGTACTGAAACAATGCTGACGTGTAAAATTATGTTGATAGGAAAAAAATAACTAAATTATGTCCAAATGGCACCAAATGGACAGCAAACAACTAAATAAATACTATAAAATAAAACACTTGAGTAAAATATGGAATCAATCAAAACCACTGCGTAAAAAAATTAAAATTAAGCAGAAGATCCCCAAACTGCACTATAGTTATGGAAGCATAACGCAAATGCGCCATGATCCTACATGATACCATAAATTATAAATCGCCAAAAAAAGAAAGAAAGATCAACCTCAAGATATTAAAAATCGTCTGCAATCTACAAACTGTGTATAAAAATGAAATGAATTTTTAGGATTTGCTTCGCTTATAAAACGGCATGAATAAAGATAAGATAGCATTTTTTTCAATCTTACGTTAACAGAAATCATCTAATTGGCGACAAGAGTACTATTTATTTTGGCGAAATCACGCAAATTGAGCAGATAAATTCAGAGGTAAGCCTCGTTTTAAAATTCAAAAACTACTTTAAATGAATATTGCGCATGTTCTATTTGTCCTACGAACTGCAAAAAAAAATCATGTTGTGCAGTTTTTTACGGGCATTCATATGCTGCAAAAATCTAAAACGTGGGACGTTTCGTCGATGAGATAAACCCAAAATCAACAGTTTTGCTTAAAATTGGAATAAAAGAAGAACAAATTCGAATTTTCGGAAAAACTCTTCGAGGTGCACGAGGACCTGACCCAAGGTACCTGTAACTAAAATTTCGTACCTCTAGACCGTTCCGTCTCGCCAGGAGGCGATCGACAGACACACACACACTCACACACACACATACACAAACTCTCTGTTTTATTTATATAGATTTATAGTATTTATTGTAAATATATATAGTTCATTAAACATATAAACTATACCCTTAGTAAATGTTATCCCAACAAAACATAAATGTGAAAAAAGGGCCAAGTTCGATAGAACAAAAAACTGCCTTCGGAGTAGTCGGTGCCAGCGATAAAAGAATTGATATCTAATGGGTGCCAAGTTCCATAGCAGATCCTTTGATCATGGCTGTAAGAACGTACAATGTTCCTTAATTTATTTAAAAACATTTTTTATCGGATTCCTAACTTGGCAAGTGTTAATTAAGGTAAATTACATTCAAAAAATTTAACTCATTCAATTAGCAATTTTTAATAGTTAGTAAAATCATGTGGCAAACTATTATAGTTAATTTTTAATTGTCTTTTTATCGTCTTCTTGAACGTAACTTATCTTAACTAAAACTTGCCAAGTTAGGAATCCGATAAAGAAATGTTTTAAAATAAATTAAATAACATTGTACGTTCTTACAGCCATGATCAAAGGATCTGCTATGGAACTTGGCACCCAATAGGTATCAATTCTTTTATCGCTGGCACCGACTACTCCGAAGGCACTTTTTTGTTCTATCGAACTTGGCCCTTTTTTCACATTTATGTTTTGTTGGGATATCATTAATTTTTGAAAAGCTAAAATGTGTGTTTTTATATTGACGATAAGTTATACTAAAATAAACCAAATTGAATAGTCGTTATTAGTTATTTAATATTTTTTTCGTCTGTTTGCATTTCTCCGTAATAAGTCCGTAAACCTATTTTTACTTAATTAATCTTTTATTTAAAACTTTGAAAAGTTCTGTATAACAACGACACTGGATTCTTTGTAGTCAGCTTGAGTTAAGCCTTAAGGCGAAAAATTAAAGCGGAAAGTGAATTTCAATGCATCAATTATCAATTATTTACCTTCAAGCGCGAGAGAGTATTGTTTACTTTAAACGGCAGAAAAATATGGCGGCTGTTTGAAGTCGTTAGGTATGATGCTACTTATGACTATGCTAGTAACTTCGAAGATAATGTAATTTTTTGAAGTTTCTGATTTTTTCCTTTATATGTGCCAAATTGTCTACCTTGATACCAAGTTTCAAGTTTCTAAGCCTCCTAGAAGTAGGTTAGGTTTTTGATGAGTGAGTGAATGAGTGAGTGAGTGAGTGAGTGATAAAGATAACACTTTTCAAACCTTAATAATTCCATAACCATAAGAGGTACATCAATGAAATTTGATATTCTAGGGGTTAAGGGGTTCGCTATTAGACGTACAAAATTTCAAGTATGTAGGTCTAATAGTTTTTGCGTAATGGTGGGGTCAAAAGTAGCTCGAAATGGTTCGGGTAAATATACACATTGGCCGGTGTCGCCGTGTCTTAATTTGGCTGACTTTCTGGACACACTGCCGTGTGTCTAGATATGCAAGTTTAATCTATTTGTAATCTATATAAATAAAACCGAAAGTTTGTGTGTGTGTCTGTCTGTCGATCGCGTCCTGTCGAGATGGAACGGGCCAGAAGTACGAAATTTTGGTTACAGGTACATTGGGTCAGGCCCTCGTGCACCTCGAAGCGTTTTTCCTAAAATTCGAATTTGTTCTTTTTTTATTCCAATTTTAAGCAAAACTGTTGATTTTAGGTTTATCTCATCGAAGAAACGTCCCACGTTTTAGATTTTTGCAGCATAGGAATGCTCGTAAAAAACTGCACAAGATGATTTATTTTGCAGTTTGTAGGACAAAGAGAACATGCGCAATATTCATTTAAAGTAGTTTTCGAATTTTAAAACGAGCTTACCTCTGAATTTATCTTCTCAATTTCCGCGTTTTCGCCAAAATAAATAGTACTTCTGTCGCCAACTAGATGATTTCTGTTAACGTAAGATTGAAAAAATGCTATTTTATCTTCATTCAGGCCGTTTTATTTTGTGGAACTGCAGACGATTTTTAATTTCTTTATTTTGACGTTGATTCTTCTTTCAATTTTGGCGATTTAATATTATGGTGCCAGTTCAACAATTTCATGAAACATCGTATTTCTTATGGTAGAATGTCCGTTTTATCAACGAAACAAATTCTAAAAATATATTTCATCTTTATGCATATTTTGTATACTATAGGATAAATGCCTCATTTGCGTTATACTTCCATTACTATAGTGCAATTTCGCATTCTTCGGCTTCATTTTAACTTTACGTAGTGGTTTTAATTGATTCCATATTTTACTCAAGTGATTGATTTTCTAACGTTTATTTAATTTTTTAGATGTCTGTTTGGCGCCATTTGGACAGAATTTAGTTATTTCTTTCTATCGACTTAAATTTCATACGTCAGAATTGCTTCAGTACTGAACATTTTTTCACTTAAATGTGCATTGGCTTTTGGAAATAATACTCTTATTTTTTCCATTTTTATCCGAATTTGATAAAAGTGCTATTTAATTGAGTTTTCAGGAAATGTTTTGACGATTTTGCAAGTGGGATTTTTAGGAACTGGTGTCTTCTTTTTGAGGGGGAATTTAAGATATATTGTTGGGGCCATTCTAGGAACAGCAGCTCTTAAAGTCTGTAGTCTAATACGTGTTTTTTGTCACTGACGTCTTTATTCTGATCTAGATTTTTTAGGTCTAATTTCTTTACTATATTAGGTATGTTTCGGAATAGATGTAATTATTAAAATGTGGATCTTTAAGTAATATTTCTTTATTGTAGCAGAAATATTCAGGAACCGTTGTCCTTCATCTGATAGGCATTTTTAAAGAGAATACTGCTCTTATTCTGATGAGAATTTTTAGATGTGGTGTGGTCTATATTGTTACTGCGACTTTTACGGACTCTTGATATCGTTTTGGAACAGTTATCCTAATGCATATGTGCATTTTAGTTACAGTTGCTCTTAGTCTAATGGCCATTTTTATGAACTGTTGTTGGCATTTTAATGTGGATTTTTATGGACTTATTTTTGGTCTAAAAGAAATTTGTCTAGGCTGCTATTTTTAATGCAATCGTGATTTTTAATGAGTTTTACTGTTTAAATGGGATTTTTAAGGACTGTTGCCCCTCTTCAATTTGGATTTTTTAAAAAAAAAATTTCCTTATATATTTACAACCGAATTTTGGAAATGTGTTACTTGGCCGGCAAATGATGCAATATCATCCCGCGCAAAGCCGGGAATTTCAGCTAGTATAGAATAAATTGCATCATCATAACGTATGCTGCCTCAGGCAAAATTTGCAATACATATATTTTTTGAAACATTCAAAGTTACATTTAATCAATCTTAAGTTAAGAGTTGACTGGGTAATTTGCTATATTTTTAATAAAACACACCTATAAATAATAATAATGAAATAATAATGAATAAAACACACCTATTTTATTCTAAGCATTTATTTTTGCACAAAAGAAATAATAAAATGCATACAAATGCAGTAAAAAAACACACACATATTGACTAAATCAAAAGTCTAATATCATTAAATTAAATTTACTTCAGAGTTAAGACTGTAATTACTACTGAGACAAGAATAACTTTCGGTACTTTTTCGTTATGGGGTGTGCTGGCGATGGTTATTATAATTTTTGTCAGATGAATTTGGGTTGTGTCTGGAGCTTGTTTTTTGGGAAAATATTTAAACACCGCCAACCGCGACACAAAATGATACAGTAGTTTGATTTGGCGAAAAACAAAATAATAACAATCTCCAGCCTCCCCGAGACGGAAAAGTACCTCATTTTCATTGGGAAAAATTAATTGACTGCAAAAATCTTTAAAAATTGCATTCAAAACAGAGACAGGGCTAAACTATACCAGACTGCAACGTTTATTTACAATGATGTCACAACGCGCGGCAGAAGATATGAGTAAAAAACAGCGAAGCTGTTGGTTTATTACAGGAGGAGGGTCGAAAAGACGCCAAGCTACCAACTTGGCGAATAATCCGATTAATCACTTTATATGGCACTGCATGTTTGAAAAAAACATTTGTCTGTTTATCAGAAAAAGACGATGTAACAAATTAAAAAACTTATTTTTTTTACGCAATCATAATTTATTTTGTTGGATAAAATATATTTTCATCATAAGTTATTCCTTTCGACAAAAAAAAAAAAAAAAAGAGAATCACAGCTACATTTTATAAATGCGCTATGATTATAAAATGGTCTAATAATGCACAATGGTTTTAAAGAACACCACTGATGTTATGACGTTCATACTTTTTTAGGATGTGTAGGACACCAGAATGGGTTGCGCAGGGTATTTAACTCATTTTGGCCAAAAATCGACTTATCTAGTTTTTCCCAAATGGTGGATACCATTCTTTCAATTTGTGAAATACATTCATGAGGATTGTCTTTTCAGTGGTTTTCAAAGCACTGCCTTTCTTGTGGAGTTGAAAGACGTAGTTCAATTTTGGAGTAGGTTCCATTCTTATAATAACAACGATATTAACGTATATAAAATTTTTTTAGAACAATATTAACGAATATAATAATAATAAAACGAACGATATTAATAATAATAATAATAATAATAATAACTATATTAACGAATAGAATAATAAAAACTGTTTAGCTTTAAGCAAAGTCACAACTCAGCGAGTCAGACATAAATATAAGCAATTCCAGATCTCGCCAAAACGCTTATCGGAAGATCGCCAACTGCTCGTGAGCTCTTATTGGCTAGAGCGTTAGTTCTAAATGAAGGTATTAGTTCGCGTTACGCTTCTCGTAAAATTGAAAATATGTAACATTTTATGAAAATTATGACAAATAAACGCTACATATGTGTAATTTAAAATATCTTCTCATATTTCTATAGCGAAGTGCTTAGTTTAGCTCGAAAATCGGACACCGAGCGGAGAACTACTTTCTTCGCTTGCTCTCGCATATTTCTCCATAGTCAAGAAACTTTGCAGTTGAGTATAAAAATATTCATCTGAACGTTTACGGAAACCAGGAAAGAACATCGTATTAGCAAAACAAAGAGGCTTTAAAATGATGTAAACAATTTTTTCTGGGTCGGGCACTAGCGCCACTAGCGGCGGAAAAAGTGCGACGTCGGTTCTTTTGATGTTTCCAGTAATGAAACAGCCTGTACAGTAACGGTTACGATCAAGTTCAGCCTTGCTATTACCTAATAATTTACTCAAAATAGAAATATCAAGGTAAGCCTTTCCAATTAAAGAAAAAATACTTGTTTTTCATTTATAACGTTCTTTCGAAAAAAAAAAAAAAAAACAAAAAAAACAATTTTAGTCAAATGGATGAATGATTTTTAAATTAGAAAACCCTCTATCAAAGAAAAAAATTATTAAAATTGGTTCACCAAAAAGTACAAATAAAAAACAAAAAATTGACTATATTTCCACCGATAACATTTTTCTAAATATGGAATATGGTCAAACAAGGGTACACGAGCTATGGGAGCAACCCTCGATTGATTAAAAAATGAATCATGAAAATCGGTTCATCCGGTGAGAAGTTATGGGTAGACAAACAAACAAAAAAATAAGACATACATACGGTATGAATGCATAACGACCTATTTTGGAAAAGTCGGTAAAAAATAAAAGTAAATGTATGTATTAATTAATTATACCTGTTGCTTTAATGATTCAGAAAAAAAAATTGAAAAATACAATTACTTAGCAAATAATAAATCTATAAAATATATGTTAAGAAAGTACAATTTGCTACCTCGATCAAATGAATGATATTTAAGTAAACAGTAACTACAAAATCATAAGCATTATTCAGTGTTTCCTCCCAAATAAATGTGGCACTAAAATTTTAACGTCTTTTAAGTTGCTTCAAAAACCAAAAGAAAAAGTTCAATTAAACGTTGAAAACGTGCATTTTACAGTAATTGTGTTAGCAATTTCCAAAGAAAATGAGCTGCAATAAATATGGCAGCTCATGAAAATGTGAATCAATTTATTGTTTTCAGAGTTATGCATTCTAAATGAAGACGTAGACAAGACTAATATCCTTAATTTATTCCTCATTAATCAGTGACATGCCTTCATGCTTTGTGTGATAAGGATTAATATATATTGGTTTAAAACTGGCTTTAAATTTACCGTAACAAATGCAGTGGACAGTAACATGTTTAATATACATAGGAAAGCTTTGGGCAAGCTTTTGCTTGACTTATTACGTATTCCATCTTCGTATATCACGTATGTCAGTATTAAAGTTAAAAGTATTTATGCCGTAGTAAACAAATTCGTATTATTAACATAGTTAAGGATGAAAATATGAATAAACAATTTCGTAGAATTATCAAAGCATAAAGGTTTAAAGGGTTTTATTGTGGGTGATAACAAGAAAATGGTTACTTAAAAAAAATAACGGCAAATTAAAATGATTACCATTTACTTCAATATTACCTAAAATGGTATTTTTGAAAAATAAATTACTTTAAATAAAAAATAATTAATTTCTGATAAAATTGATCGCAAATTGAATTATTAGCATTAAACATTTTTTTATGTTTTTAAAAATTTATTTTAACCCTTCCTTATCTGCCATTTCTAGCATAACCGAATGAAGGATACCAGTGGCTGTTGGGTCTCTAAATTTTTCAACCAGCTTCCATATTAGAAACCGTCGTCTAAGTTGGCACCCTTAAAGGTGCAATTTCCCTTGGAGGACATTGGAGCCACGACGGAATTTACAAGCTTCAGCTCTCATTAGCGTACTCGGTCCCAGAGCAACCAGTCATGAGAGGGGTCGTTCTCCCAAACCTTGATCACGACCAGTGCTGCTTCACATTAAGTGCTCTGTGGGAACCGACTGATTCACTTCGGGAAAGTGTAAACACATGTAAAGGTAAATGAAACATATCAAGAAGTGAATTCATAATCCAAACCCAAGAGCAATTTTATGATTAAAAACGTTTTTAGACAGTCGTGTTAACTATGTAATAAAAAAATAACAGTCGTCTAAACTACATAATTAAAATGAATCGAAATAGTTAGGTATAACTTTAATCAGTGAGGTTAAAAATTTTTAATTCAAACTAAAGCTAAGTTTCTACACATAAAAAACACTAACCCTAGATGTTTATTAATAGATGCGGTGCACGTATCAAAGTAGGTAAGAGTAAAATATTAGCACTGAATAAAAGATATGTAGTTCTCATTAAATTTAGCAGAAGCAAAAGCAGCTTACAACCAACAAAATGCCAGCTTAATTCTTTTGCTATCACTTTCAGAGTGGCAGATCTTTTAGATTATTTTCTGTCGTAATCGATCTTCTAATTCTCACATAAGAAGCTTGACACTGTCGTGAAATAGCGAAAGTTTTGATATTTTATCGAATGTTCTCGAATCTAGTATTACGATTTCCAAGTCTCCTAAAACAAATTTTACCTAACTTTAAGTAACGGAACAATATTACTTGCAAATCATTCCCCTGAAATAATTAATTAAATTAACCCCTCTTGAAAATGATTGAAAATAGTAAATAATTGAATTAATCCCCACTATTCGCTTTTTTTAGAAGTCCTTAAACCGCTTTTATTTATCTTTTTTTTCTTTAGAAGTTTCTAATTATTTGAAGCATTTTCAAATGCTTCCTTAGCTTGTCATTTTAAGAAACCAGATAGGTAAAACAAGAGGTCACTGTTTTAAGCTTTTCAAATCTGAGGATAATCTTGAAATTAGAAAAAATTTCTACTAATTGGGTTGTAGGCAGTTGGAATATTTTACGGCTACTGCTATTTGCAGTGGGTAGAAACTTTTAAGAAGGCTCTTGATGTTCATTGGGGATTGTTAAGTTGACTAGGACCAGCCTCGCTGTATACCCTGTGCCTGTTGCTGGTTGTCACTTTTGTATTTGTATTTGCATTTTTACCCTCTACACAAAACAACTGGAATTCATTTATTAATTTTTTTCGAGATAATAAAAAATAAATAAATCAATCAATAAATAAATATAAATATATAAATAAATAAATAAATTAATAAATGCATATAAATAAATAAATGAATATAAATAAATAAATGAATATAAATAAATAAATGAATATAGATAAATAAATAAATAAAACAAATATTTCAGGATTTTTAATTAAAATAATATAATTTTGAATTTTTTTGTTAAAAGGAGTTTTACGACATTTAAAAATTTTACTGCTGCTGAAATAATAATTGAACAAAAAATAATTTAAAATAAGTTGTAAACGTTTGTCCTACATATTAAAAAGCAAAAACAATTTTATTTACGCAGAAATTTTGCAAAAGATTACAGACACGTGTTTCGAATCCGCTAGGAGCTCATTTTAAAAGCAGAAGAAATGATGTTCTAGATTGACTTCCGTTAAATATTTTTACCTAGAAGCTCCACTGTTTGATTGAAAAAAAGGTTTCTTGATGCCTCAAAATGCGTGTTTGCAATCACTCGCAAAATTGGTGCCTACTACGTTCTATTTTACTTTTTCAAGCATAATTTTGTTTTGTAAATGACTCGTATCTAGATATAGGTTTAAATAACGCCGAACGAAATAATACAGCTGGTACTGCTTTATTCATACTTTCTCTCACACTATGCACATACAGTAAAAGTCCTGTTAAAGAGATAAATACATAAGAAACACATTTTTATAGATTGCTGAATCTCATTTTTAATAAACTGCAATTGAAAATATATATGAATATTATGTTTTAATCCAGTTTAAATTAAAAAAAAATACAAATACCACTTTAAGTTCAGCAAAAAAGTTGAAAAGATCAATTTTAAACCTCATTAGAGTTTTACAAAAATACAGGTGCCTAAAAATAATTTTTGACACTAAGAAACATGTGTGTGACTTTATTTTTGGAAACAATTTGTTGTCAAAAACAGATGTAATTTCACCACCTCCGATGAAAATTTCGTTTCCGATATTGGATTGTGGCAACCAAAATTTAATCTTAAAGAATGATAACACAGGAGGAAATTTCTTTCCGGAAGAGTAAACAATGAACATTGTCTAAATCCCTTTTCTAAACCAAACGATTTTTGAGAAAAATCAATTTTCATTTGCACGTTTTTTTTCGACAAGCTTGCAGAGGGGGGGGGGGGGGGTATATTTTCTTTGTCAGCCTTTTAGTTTCACTTAAGAGGAAACATTATTTTATTGCTGTATTTCGTTCAATTGCTAATTTAAAGTTTTAGTACTGCTTCCACGTCTTATTTTCTAGTAGTTCAGCACATATGATGCATAGGAATTCTCCTCTTATTACAAGAAATCCTTCAAAAAACGCTATTCCCCCATATATATATATATATATATATATATATAAAAGTATAGCTAAGTTAAATATATGAGCCAGGTGCTAAAACAGCTCTGTACTGCAAACTTTAATATGGTAAGTTACTTGCTGTATATATATATATATATATATATATATATAGTAAGGTTCCAAACCGTAAAGTTAACGGTTAATTAGATGGACAGACTGCTGCCGGCTATTTAACCGGAATTTCATGATGAAATTTCTAACAGTGTATTCAATGAGCCGGGACTTTAAAAAAGTGGCCTTATATTCATGTTGACCTTGTATCGGGGTCTCACTGTATATATTTATACAGTCAGACCAGGAGATATATACAGGAATATGTTTCCACAACCAGTTTTTATGACTATTACTAACTTCATCTTCTCTTCATTTCCGCCCTTTCAGATAAAAACGGAACAATACAATATTATGCGATGGAATTCTAATCTTCACACTTCTTCGATTCACAACCAAGATGGACGCCCGATTCTTATTGACTACGAGAAATAGGTGGCGCTCGTAAATTACGGTTAGTTAAACGTTCTTTAGGAGAAACAGAGAATAAACGATTTTTTTTTTACAATCAGCGGTTTGAGTAATATCTTTTAAATGGTTATTCGACAGTTGTTATTCCACAGTGTATCAAATATGTATGAATCGGTTATAAAGTCACCGCGCTTATAAGGTCATTTTCGTGAAAGAGTGACTTTATATCGAGGTCTGGCTGTATATATATTAAACGGTTCCCCAAGTTGGGCGATTTTTCACCATGTGTACTCGTGTAGCGTCACATTTCTCCTTTTATACTAGTACTTTACCGAGTTGGGCTGTGGTAGCCTAGTGGTTAGGACGTCTGCCTTCCAATCAGAAGGTCACGTGCTCGATACCCTATGGGGATACGTGCATGTAAAATCCGTGGACCCCACTACCTCGCCCCGGGGCAGGTCATCCCTAAGGCCGAGTGCTAACTGGGAACGAGGTGGGAGGAGGAAAGTACCTTACTACGGTTTTACTATTTTCTTAGAAACGTTAAAACTAGATCTGCAGTGAAAGTTTATATGAATAGGGTTGCTTGTTATGATTTTTTTGTATAATGAATAGATACTCTCTGCATCGTTAACTCTGTAGATTCTCTACATCGTTCTTCTGCTGTTGCGTAATTATTATTTTTCTGTAAATCAAATATAATACAAATTTCTAGTTTGTTGTGCGTCAATTTAACAAACTACAAAAACTATGCATGTGTCAAATTATCACTCAAAGGCATAATGAATATCGAGTCAAAACACTGCTTTACCATACTAAGGTTTTTCTCCTCAAACTTGCTTCCCTGTTGTCACTAGGCCTTAGGGATGCCCTGCGTATTGGGGCTGGTGGGGTCCACAAAATTTACATTCACGTATCCCCAAGTATACATGGTGGGTCTTCAGTGGGTATCGAACAAGCGACCTTCCGATTGGACGTGCGACATTCTAACAACTAGCCTGAAGCTGGCATGGGGGTAAAAAAAAAACAAATACTTAAAAACCTTTCAAATAGCCAAATCAGTCGACAGCATTTGTTATGAGTCTTCTAATGCAGGACAGATTAAAAAAAAACTTTTAAACTATTGTTGCAGTTTTCACTAAATTAAAATGTTACTAGCTGGTCCCCGCGGAACATCTGCGGGCTATAAGTTCAACAATCAAATGAAACATGATAATGATCGCTCGATATAAAAAAACTAAGCTGTTGCCACTCCAAAGAATCGAAAATTAACTATTTCAAAAGCGTAAAAAACGCTGTAAAATTTGAAAAACTTGAGAAAAAAAGAAATCGCTAGACATGAGAATCATAACTCGATATAAACAAACATAGGTGTTGCCACTCCAAAGAATTTAAAATTAAAAATTGATTTGTGAATGGAAATGCTTTTTAATAAATAGAAATAGGTTTGTTTAAGCCCGATTACCGTAAGTTACAATAATAAATACAAATATTACGGTTTTTTTCTGCGCTATTCATTAAACTAATTTTTGAATATCGTTTTACTACAGTTTGTTTTTTGTATGATGTCAGTATCGTATCGCACCGCAAAATTTAATCGTAACTGGTCCACGTTAAGTGAAATATATATATGGATTATCTTTGAAAAATACAAATACAATAACCTTTGCTCTGCTTTTTTTTACAATATTTTTCTGGCTTACATTATTTGCCAATAAGCAATCAGAATAGTTTAAAGGTTTAAAACTTCAATATATTTAAAGAATTTTGTAACGTCGACAACTCAGCTGGATAAAATACACTCACTCTTTCTTTAAATATAAACATCTTAATTTTATTCTCATCACATAAATTTCTCATGCTATCTCATGTAGCAGCGAACTCTACAACCGACATTGTACACACACTTTTTCACACAGCTTCGAAAAGATTCTTTTATACCAAGTCACATGATATATAGAGGGCGCTACGCCAACACAGAACATACCGGCCCCCATTGACATGTTTACTTAAACATTCAATAAACAAAAAATAATAATAATAATAACATATAAGCAATAGCAATACAAAAAAAATACTACTCAATTTATTCATATTTACATAAGTAGATCACTCAGGTGATGGTAAAACACAAATTTTCGAAATTGCTCGTTTAAGAGTTCCATTTTGAGTTTTTAATTTTACTACTCTTATTTTTCCATCTGTACCATAGTACACCTCAATAATTTTACCTAGAGGCCATTTATTAGTAGGCAAATTTTCCTCGATTAATAAGACCATATCCCCAATTTTAATATCACCCTTTTCAAATCTCCATTTTCCTCGTTGTTGTACCTCGCTTAAATAATTAAGGTGCCATTTTTGCCAAAATAATTGAACCAATTTCGAAATTTATTGCCACTTCTTAAGTCTATTTTCCTTTATATTTGTTAAGTTGGACTACTGCTTCAATGTGTCTGGCGTGGACTTATGTGGTCCCTTCTTTATTAAAGTTGGGTATGCACGTCGAACTATCTTACAAAAATCAATATTTGTATTTTTGTTTGTTTTACATTTAAAGGTGTGCACATCGAAATAATATCGGATTTGACATTCGAGTCATTTATTGCCGCCTTAAAGAGATTCATAGCTCGTAGAGGTAAATGCTCTCGGCTTTACTCCGACAATGCAACTAACTTCACTGGTGCCAATAACTTACTCAAAGGATTTTTTCAATTACTTAGAAAGCCGGATGAAAATTTGGCCACATATTTGGCAAATGAGGAAATAGAGTGGAAGTTTATACCTCCCAGGTCACCCAATTTTGGAGGTCTCTGGGAGGCTGCGGTAAAAGCTTTCAAGTATCACTTTAAGAGAGTTGTGGGAAACTCAAATTTGACTTATGAGGAAATGTTAACAGTAATTACGCAAATTGAGGCAGTGTTAAATTCGAGACCCTTATGTCCACTGACAGCGAATGAAGAAGATTTTGGAGTTTTAACTCCCGCTCACTTCATGATCAATCGATCATTAAATTCAATCATTGAACCTAACTTACATGAGATAGCATGAGAAATTTATGTGATGAGAATAAAATTAAGATGTTTATATTTAAAGAAAGAGTGAATGTATTTTATCCAGCTGAGTTGTCTACGTTACATTGATCCGGACTATCGCTCCACACAATTCGTTGCAGTGAGTACTGAGTTGGATCTATTTTTATCATTCGGTACATCATTTTAACATCTGCCGTAAAGGCGTATGAGTGTTCTCTGAAACCAGTCATAATAGAGAATAAGTCCCTTTGTATTACACTTCCGTTTAATTGTATGGAATTTAAGGATGTACCATTTGAGGTTTTAGAAGAGCAGTTGAATACTACACGTAATTTGGTGGTACTCTTTTCAGGTCTGTATACTCCGTGATGCGGAGCATAATATGTAATATTTGGTTCCTCTTTTTCTTGAACCAATCTCGTGTGCCCCATTTCTTCATACTCCTTTAGAAATTTCTTATACAGTTCACAATAATTTTTATCTTTCAGTAAACGCGGCCACAGCGATTGGAGTCTTTTAAGAGCAATATCTCTACTCTGCCCTAAACATGATGTGTTTTCTTTAAATGGCATTTTGCGAATACACATTTCATTTAATTTTAGAATTTAATTCAAGTTTATATTTACGTACTACATATTGATCAATATTACCTCTTGCAGTTTACGACATTTAGTGAAGGCATTAAATATGTATAAAAAGAGAGCCTATTCGCATGATCAAATCATATTTTTGCTATTCCTCGGAAATTGACGAAAATTGTGCCCTTATTCAGGAGCTGTCAAAATGAAATTGTGACCTTATTCTTGTAAGTTAGAAATTCCCTTTTCCTTTATGTTGTTTACCGTTCACACTGTGCTGCACGTAGAATATAGCTCATCAAATTGATGAAAATACGCAGAAGATTGGATTGAAACAAGAGAAAGCAATTTATTTTGTGAGCGTGTGATGTAAAAAATTACAAAGAAAAATGTTAAGCAGATTATGTAGTCCTTCATATTTGTAACAATTCTCTCCCGCTTCAAATCTGAAAGCATAGGGGAAAAAATGCTTTTCTAGTCGAGAAGGATATTTGCGTTAGAATGTAATATCTCAAATTGCAAAGGGATTTATTTTATGTCTTAGTTTTTGTTACCTTTATTGCACAAAAAAAAAAAAAGAGTTTCTAAGCACATTTTTCTAAAGATGTGCCAAGTTTTGTAGTATATGCAGTACAGCAGTGTTTTCCAAAGCGTGGCACGCGTACCCCTGGGAGTATGGAAGAGTTTGGTGGGGGTACGCAGCGCTTCAGGCTGAGAACGTCGGGTGGACGTCTTTGTTTTAATTTGTCTCAACTTTTCGTTACAATGCAAAGAAATTTCATTATTTCATATCCAAGACAAAGTGAACAGCACTTTGACAAACTTAAACTTGAAGCGAAATACAGTTGATAAGGGAGAGGCTGACCACTTAGTTCCCTTCCCTTTTTAACTCATTCTGCTGGACAATTTATCAAAATACTCTGCAATGCATGATAGAGGCACAGCATTTCGAGAATTTAGAAGTGGAAAACAATTGAACCAACCTGAAAAACATTCTTTTTCTGATTTAACCCCCTTGCGCTGGCAAAACATTCACCTACCCATGTACCAGAATGGTCCAGTGTAACTCGCCGAGAGGCGTCAGTGTTAGATGCCGTAGAGAAATCGGAAAAATATTTATGTTTTAAACTAATTTATTTCAGACCTAGGACTTTTAATAGATTTTTGTGAAGGGAATATAAAGCGTCGATTGATTATAAATCTATACAAATACAAATATTAAATTTATTTATTAATAATCAGGGAATCAGGGAAAGTGCCGACGTGCCATGCACGTTGTTTTGTTTCTATGACAATCGCATGACGACGTACATACCACGTCTTTGGTGATTCTGTGACAAAAGAATTACGAGGTGCATAGCTCGTCTTTCAAGCGCAAGTGATTAAACAAATATATTGAACGACTAAGAAATTCGCGCCAAAAAGTTTTATCACATGCGGTCGAAAGAAGAATTGAAACATTTATGGAGTTTTCTTGAAAAATAAGCATAAGATGTGCAATTTTAATATTCTGGTTGTAAATTGAATATCTGTATCCGGTGTTAACAAAGGGAATTCTGACATTATGGTGACTATTCTGACCAACTTATTTTACTTATATCTCATTAGGAATACATTTTTTTGGTCATTTTTATTTTGTTTTTGCACTAAAAGGGGGGGGGGGGTTGAATGTATTTTGATTGTTATTAAATGGGGTAGTCAGTGCTACAATTGGTACACAGATCTGGTAAATAGTGTAATACAGTAACAATACATTTCATTCACTTTGTTTTCGTACTTGAAAAAATATTGCAATCTACAAATATTTTAACACATTGACTGCCTGAACTAGCTGCTAGATGAACTTGTTGAGAGACAAAATTACAAGTTGTCTCGTTGTTGCCGACTTTTTTTCATTTTTCAATACATTTATAGAAAGTTAGTAATGTTTTTCTTAATAAAATGTTTTGCACAATATGTTGTAATTAAATTAAACTATCGTCTGAAGATCCATAAACTACAAACAGCGCTGGCGGTCAGCGTGTCGGCAGTCAACGCGTTAAGGAAAAATTTCGTCCTCTATTTTATCATGCATTTAACTTAAACCTCCAATAATGCCAACACTAATGTGTCCTTTGACTGTAGGTAATAAGTAAGCTATAATCTGAAGAACGTTATATATTTATTTGCAGAAGAAACTGCGCAATCAATCACTTCCTTTTTCTAAGAAATTCATTACGTGCTCCCTTTCTCAAACTTTAATCCACTGCTTGTCGAGAGACTTCTGTCATTTCAGTTTTCTCACTTCTTGATGGGGTTTCTAAACATGTGTCAGCAGTTTAGGTGGTAAAATTATCTTAATAGGACCCTGATACTTTGGTGGTATCAAAATATTCTGAAACTCATAGCTTTATTTGTTAGGGATTAAACACATTTCAAGCTGTTTCACGATCTACACGCAAATCTATAATTTTAAGCAATCTAAAAATAAGGTAAATAAATCATTCAAAGGGATAATTATTTTTATGGGCCAATAGAAGCACAGTCCGATCACTGAGTTTTAGACTTGGGCAATTCTGCGTCAGCAGAAAAGGGAGTGCATTCGAGTTTGTTAGCACGCCAATTAGAATTTTAGCTTCTGCGTTTGTCTTAGCAACCAAAGCTCTAAACTGGCATATAACATCAGCTCTGAATAAATAAAGTATGCTAAGCGAACTGAAACGAGAACAGAATACGACACGATTGTTATACCAGCAGTTTCTCCCTTGAACATGAATGGGTTCTTCTTGGCACTCTGCCAGATAGAGGTCTTCGTTTCCAAATAGGACTGTTCCCTTGAACATGAATGGATTCTTCTTGGCACTCTGCCAGGTAGAGGTCTTCGTTTCCCGATAGGACGGTTCCCTTGAACATGAATGGATTCTTCTTGGCACTCTACCAGGTAGAGTAGTCTTCGTTTCCCGATAAGACTGTAACAAGTCTATTTGTTAAGCAAAAGTACTCAGAAAACTTAAACATCTTCTTCGAATTTTTTTTCAAGCAGTAGCATTAAAAACATTTATAAGAAATCAAAATAATGTGTAGGGTAACATTTAAAAAAAAAATCTTCCTTACTGCTTTTAGCTATGCCCTAAGAAATTTGGCTTACCAAAAAAAATCTCGTTTACATTGCAAGGACATAAATGGTACCTTATTTAGAAAATGAAATGATTATTAAAAATTTACGTAACTATACGCTAAAATATACCGTGCTATATTCCATATTTTATAGAAACAGAGTTTTATATTAATCCAAAGTTTATTTTTGCTATTTTAAAAAGTTAAATTCAATTACAAGGATTTGGCCCTCGTTTAAAAATAGTATGTAAAAGATATCAGTAATCTTTCATAAAATTTTAGTAAGTTATTATATCATAAAATATTGATAGCACAATCACCAGGTTGCCTGTGTGGGATATTGATCTTCTGCAAAACTAATCGTGCAGATTGACGTTTATGGCAAAAATTTCAAAGCGTGCTGAAATTTTTGACACCTTTGATCAAAAATGCCAATCAAGCTCTTTAGTTTTAAATGCATATTATATAAAATATGAAACTTCAAGTAGAAAATCGATTTTAATCATATATCATTGACACTTTTGGAAGCTGCATTTGACAATGGAATGTTGATGAAATACCACGTTAAAAATCTTTAAAATAACTTCAGGCTTTTTGTATTCTTTGTGTTTGTATAGTCATTTGTTGGAATATTTCCTTGTAAAAAAGGTGATTGATTTTCCGTGGAATTTTCTAAAAAATCATGCATTTTCAAACTCATTTAAAATAATTTTCCATAAATTGTAAACGAAAAAAAAAATCAATGTAAAAATTTCTGTAAATATAAAATATAAATAAAATTAAGAAATTGTTAAAAAAGCAAAAGAAAGTAAGGAATAAAGAAAATGATTGGGTCGTTTTTAAACCCTCGCGAGTACTCGTGTGACAAACATGCGCGAGGTCTCACGTGTTAATAAAAAGTGACGCGTTAGAGAAAAAACACATACCTCACACTGATCACTGAGCGAAAAATAAATTGGTAGCTTACTGAGAACGGGGAAAGAAATTTTTAAGGGAAAACGAAATTTTTTCTTGCAAAAGGATACTAAATAAAAAATCTATTATCCTGATAAACAATGGTCTTCAACCTAAAATGCATTAATGAATTGTTGTGATACGTTTTCCTCATTTTTTGTTTATGACAATTTCGCCTAGATGGACAGACATACTTTTGTGTACTTGCATACTGAAGAATATGAGCAGCAATGATATTGTGAGTACTTTTTCTGTGCAGTGAACAGGTAGAAATTTTCATGTTAGCATGTATAAATATTTTACTCGATGCTGTGATAGTATCTCCTTTATTAAGTATTCTGTTTAAACAAAAAAGGAATAGAATTTAGATAATTCTATTGAATGAGGTAAAACATGGTGAGATGGAGCGGTCGGACAGATGGCGCACTTGACATTTTAAGGGGAAGGAGATGTGTGAGTGCACAATGATTCCAGGTAGTTGTGCAGACACAACAGCACACTTTCTACTCTAATTCATAAGTTTTTCTCTGAAAGTGCTACGACGTCGTTTTTATTGCTTGCTTTCCAAATGTAGGGGATAAAATTTTCACTACTGTTCCTGATTTTCATTGTGTTGAGAGTACTGCAAGATACTCTTTAAGCAATCGCTTCTTCAGCTATTTGGACAATTTACTTGCAGTTATTATTATTATAATACACTTATTATCGAAAGCCATCTCCATGTGTGTGAACTATTCATGTGCACAATCTCACGCACCCTATAAGGAGGGAAGCGAAAAAAAGACTTGGCTTTATTTCTGATGTCGTGTCGACAGGGTGGCGTAGTGGTAGGATGCAGGTCTCGTATGCCCAAGATCGCAGGTTCAAACCTGGCCCAAGTCGGTGGATTTTCAAGATGCAGAAAATCGTCTGCGTCCATGTCGTATGATTATGCGGCATGTTAAAGATCCCTTGAGTATACGTTTGGCAGGGATACTCTCGGCTAAATTAAATTCCTAGTGCAGATTGCATCAACGAGAGCTCAGGTGCCCCATCTAGGGTAAACTAAGCATCAAAAAAATTGCGGCAATGGTACCACACTCATTGTGGTGCCGCTGAAAGAGTTGATACCAATCTCTGGGGACGTTCTAAATTAAAGCATAACTAAGAAATAGCGATGGGAAGGCATACAAAAGGAATGTAATCCATAATATTCACCAAAAATTTAGCAAAAAATTAATCTTTTTTATCATGTTTTCCACTTGTGTGCCATCCCAACCCTTATTAAGAAAATACGCCAAGCAGTGTTCTCGATACTTTCATGAGATACAGCATTTGTTAGAATACGATGGGGGAAGGAATTCTTCCCTTTCGTTAGAATACGAGGGGAAGGGGAAGTTGCACCCCCTCTCCCCAGGAAATGAACGAATGAAATGGCTAATAACGTACGAAGTCTTATTTTCCCAAACATGGCCCAGTCATGTTTCTAATACTTTATTTAAAGTATTGCTCACCATAATTGGATATTGCTTGGTTTTTTCTTCTTTTTCTTGAACAATATTTTAATGAATCAAAAAAGATTAAATTTCAAGTGCTTCTGTAGCTGTCCATGCGAAGAGCAAAGTTTTACTCTTTCAGTCTGTTTTTTTACAGAATTACGAAGCATAAGTCTAAAAGAATTAAAGCTGAAGAAAGTTATACTTTTAATGAGACAAAAAATAGTAATTTTCAGTATCTATATTTGAAAATCCGCCACTCAAGGTTTCTGATATTTTTATGAGTTCTAAAAGTAATTGTAATTTACTAGGACACTAAGAGAAAGCTTATTTTGTCAGACATTTTTAAGTATATTTTATTACATTTTGAAATGCTTTCAGCGCCAAACATTCTTAAAGAAGTATTTTAGAGTCTTATACTTAGTAACAGGCTGCGAAAGATTAATGGTTATGATTATTTATTTATTTAGAAATCTGCTTCTGTGTTTTGTTCAGTTTATTTGGTTAAATGTTACAATCAACCAACTGATGGAACGCTTTTAAAGCAGTTTAAATTTGTTGCGCTGAATCACATTTGCCAGAAACAAACGCAATTAAAAGATACATTAAAAAGGGGTTTTTACATGGTATTTACGAAGATTACATTTTGAACTTTTCTGTGTTTTTTCCACGAAACAATCATTATTACCACTCAGGAGATTTTACTCCATATGAGAGCATTCGCTGTTGTGCGATAGATTAAGTCATGCTTTGTATTACTAACACTTCATAGCACAATCTAAAGCTTTTATGTATCTTATTTGCCTAAAGACTTTGCTGTTTCAATTGAAAATGTTAACTCACTGGGTTTTAAATTGACGTCCATTATAGCGGATATTTCATTTTACTGAGTTTCTGCGCTATTATTTTTGCCCCAGTAAGTAAAGGTGCAATTATTAGAATGGTTCTTTGTATTAAAGCTATGTTTGACGTGGAGCCGATCTAATTTTTTTTCTAGTTATTTTAATGTTTTCTTATGGCAATAGTTTCCTTTATTTTTTTGTTTCTTAACAGTAACAAAGCTTTACGGAAATTGGTTCATTATATTTGCAGATTTATTCAGTATTTAATTAAATGAACTAAAATGGTTAAAAAAAATTATTCTTCGTATGAAGAAGCACGGAAATTATTTAGTATGAAATTGTTAAGAGTCTTCCTAATTTCCTAATAAAAAAATATACTTACATGCTTTTCGTAAACACAACATCCTTGAAGATAATTCCAAAGGAAATCAATTAGTACAGTTTTTAAGATTCCATAATCAGAATCTTCCGTAACAGAGTAAAACTGAGGGTAAAGTTTTTCTCAAGAAGTTTTGAAATAGTAGGGATATAAAGAAAAATGCCATGAAAGAGCACGTGAATATTGCGAAATGGAATTAAAAACAAAATGTTAAGAACAATTTTTTCGATCACGTAAAAGAAAGCTAATAGAAAGACTTGCACAAGTTATGAAACATGTTTCACGACTACATAATTAGTAAATTATATGCTTATTATATAAATAAGTAAGCGATCTTGGCGAAATTTCTGTAAGTGCATCACGTCTACCCTTATTTTTATGTCATGCCAACCAAATTATTTCTTTCGTTGAAATGGACCCCTTGTAAGTTGCAATAGACTCGTGGCAGTTCTTATTGACCGCTTCGGGAACCTTTGCCTTACACTACGTATGCAGTGCTTTAATTGGAGGAATGTGATTGTGGAAAAGCGCATTCTTAAAAAAAAAAATCTGTAAAAAAGTTATCACCATAACATCATGGTTTATCAGCGTGTTAGAAGAGTAAATAAATTAAAGCTGATGTAAACGATGCATTAATTTGTGTAAGTGAATTAATTTCCAATTAGAATTTTTGAAAGTTAAGGACTAATCTGAAAGGCGTTTTAAAACATGCTACTGTACTGTATGATTGTCCAAATTCTGCGATGTTTATGTGTTTTAGGTCTTGATAATTATTTCTTATGTTCTGTTCTTTAGTACTGAATAGGAAAAAGAGCCCCCCCTCCCCTACCATGTAGAAGTTTCTCAAATAACTAAAATACCAAAATTTGAAAGAAAAAAAAAACCCCGAAAAATTACCCTTTTGTCTCATATTATGTCTATATATTTAATTCTGAGGAAAAGGGCTAGGGTCTCATTTGCTCTCTAGTACCCCATCTTATGAAAAGTTTTATACAAAACTGCAAAAAAGCCTTTTTCGATATAAAACCCATTTAATAAAAAGTGTACTGCTGGACAACAGAATGATAGCATTAATTATCTGTCTTGAAATTCTGAAAATATGATAGTGCAACAAAAAATGCCTTATATAATATTTAAATTTATTTACCTATCTATCTATCTATCTATCTATATATATATATATATATACATACATATATGTATAGAGAGAGAGATATATACTACAGATTACTCCCTTTTTTGCGTAATTTGTTGCCAATTACTTTCTTCTACTATTAATTTTTCCTTTAATTGAAGAAATAATTCCCAAGTCCCGGTTTCGTGTCTCTTAATTAAAAAGTTAATTGTTTATAAGATGCTCTCCATTTTCCTGTTTTTATGAATAGAGGCTTTAAAAAACCTGTTCTTTATATATTACTAATTTAATTAGTGATAGAGTGAAAAAAAAAAAAAAAGATAGCTTCTTCGATTCATAATGTCAAGTAAATGTTATACTTATATGGTGCAATACTTTTTAGCTTAAAATGTACTCTTATCCAATCAGTGAATATTTTGGTAATAAGCTTACTGAAATCATGCCTTAATATGATAAAACATGTGTTTTCCATTCTAAGTTATTATCACAGGTTTTCAATGCACATAGAAGTATTTCATAATATTTGGTTGCATAATTACATTAACAATGGAAAGCGCACTCTGCAAAAAGACACAAATAAAGAACCAAAGATTCAATAAATTACCACTTAAGACTATAAATTTCTTGGAAGTAAAAAAAAAAAAAAAAAAAAAAAAAACTGCAGCAGCAGTGCTGCAATCTGTGCGTTCGCTGAATCAGTATTTATAGCCTACAAAGTCGAAGATAGTTGTATGCAACTTCCGATTGGTGGGTTTAGAGCTTGAGCCTACTGTACCATTATTGTAAAACCGGGGCCTTAGACCGCAAAGCCGAAGACCTGTGGCGCTGGGAGCTAGAGGTCGGATTTATATATGTTTGACTTTCGCCAAGGTAGTAATATTTTTTCTCTGTATTTTTACGGAAATCAATGACAATGAGAAAAATAAAGTTTTTTTTTCAAAAAAGCTGTTAACGAGAAACTTGATTCGTGGCTTTTGAAGGAGTACTTATGTAACTTAACAAATAACGTTTCTTTCTCTGTAGTTGTACTGAATGCGGGAAAACAAGAATCTTACTATGAAACTGTTACCGGGCAACTTGATCAGTTGACTTCAAACAAGTTCTTACGTGATTTTTTTTACTCTGTACATTATATTTTGTTTCACATGTTTGACTGCCTAGCCAGTCTTTTCTAAAATTTCTTAAACTGAGGCAAGCATCCGTTAATTGTCTGCAAAGCAAGCCAACTTTTTGATCTTGGCGGAAGAAACTGGGCATAGAGGGGGAAAAAGTGCAAGTAGAACAATCTTGTGATAAAACTTTTAATTTGGAGCATAAACAAGAATTAGAGTTCATCAGATAGACACAGGTCATAAAAGCATTATCAAGGTCTTGTGAAAAAAAAAAAAAAAAAAACAAGATGGCGGAAGGCGGAAAGATTTTGTTTTCGCGGAGAAAGTCTCCTAATCGGGGGAATGGGTGGGAAAGTGACTCCCATACCATTTAGCTGATGTTCTCTTATTCGAAACGGCTAAAGTTTCACTTCTGAAAGCTGAAGTCCGAATTACTTAGAAAAGTAACAAGAAGAGACAGACCAAGAGACACAGTTCCTTCATCTCATCTTCGCCTTACGTCCAAAATTTAGATTTTCAATTATTTATTGAAATTATTTTTTTTCCTTCCCTTGTTTTTGGTTTTCGCGATGTTTCAATAAATCAAAAAATCTTTAATTCATGTTTTCTTTTCCTTATTTTCCAAATGTTTTTAAATTTATACGTATAAGTAGAATATATATATATATATATATATATATATATATATATAACGTATGTAAAACATCATTTCCTTTACAAATTTCAGGAATTTTCATTCATTCCGCTCTAGGTAAAATCTGTTTTTTTTTTGACATTTATCAAGCTGCAAGAAACAAAAACTTTGCAAAATAAAAGAAAAAGAGGAAAACATAAGACACGGTAATACTATGTAAAAAACGTTTGTACATAAAATCTTGATTTTACCAATAGAAAAATAAGTGTAACTGCAAATATTAAATCTAAACTTGGAAAAAAATGGTGGACTCTATATTTTTTCTAGAATTTCTATTGTAATTAAAACCCAAAAAAAGCCTCATATTCGTGAGAAAAAGTTTAAGAGAAAAATAAAATGTTAAAGGAAGGAGTAAAAAAACATATATTTCGAGTATCAAAAACTTTGTTGAGTTACAAATCATCAAATAAAACCCCATCCAAAATCCTGCTAAAAATTTTGTGGAATCATTTTGATATTATATAAAGTGCAACGTTAAAAATATTCGTTGTCAGAGTTCTATAGAAGCATTTTTTCCTAACTTTAAGTTGCGCATAAAACAATATTTTTTAAATGTAAAACGTTATGGCATATTTCTCAATGTGTTACACATTTATAAAGTGAACTAATATCTTTAAGAAATAAGAAAGTACTTCTGTTTTGAAATAGCGAGAAATTGGTGGATAAGGAAATCAGAAATTAGACCTTAACTCTTGCATGTTTTACTATCATTGAATTATTTACTTTATTAATAGAATTATTGTATGAAAATACATTGCATATTAGTGCACCTTTATTTGTATGCCTTTTTTATTCATGAAAAATAAATATTTTTCGTGAAAAGGTTTTCACCTCATTTTTCAAAGGACACCCTGACAACTTTTTAGATGCAAAGAAGTCAGGAGGTGAAAGTCGCTGTCTAAAGATTCCTTCGCCTATTAGGGTGCTTTGACATCAAAAACAACAGAGACATTTTGTCTCCGTCGTAATAGGTTTTTGCTAAAGCTATCAAACTAACAACAATGACGTATGCCTTCAATAATACAATAAACCAATCACTGTCGGCTATGGAAAGTCCCTCTTAATGACGCAAGCAGAAATGCTAATGAATCAACGTGAGGGCGTGGTTATGAAATTAGGTAGAACCAATGACATGCTCTAAAAAAATTGCCTTTGTCGCATGTTTCACTTGCGTTAGGTATAAAAACACTTTAAGATCTCAAATGATCTTATAAATGTCTTACTGTAGGTTTGTTACAAGCGGTTTACACTATCTGAAGGCCTGATATTTTAAGGGTTGCTTTATGCTTTATTGCTATAAATCCTTCTATTTTGAATTTCTCTTTGAAATTTGTGAATGTATCTGAGAGGTTTTGTAAAAATTTGTGGTTAGAGCATTCAAAAGATCGTTGCTGAGTGTTTAATTTTACGATAACGACAAAAATGTTATAGAGACTTTCAAATACAGTGTACGACAACTAAACTCTCTTTTTTCTCCATTATTAAAGCAAAGGACTATTATGCCAAGGTAATTGTGTAAAACACAAAAAACAAATTAATCATCTGTGCATACAATATATTTTCCTTTCGCATGAATTTAGCTTACTATTTTTTAAAAGTTTGCTCAAACTAAAATGTCTAAAAAAAGTTAAAAAAACCGACGAAACTTTGTACTACAATATTAAAAGCTAAACATTCAAAACGTATAAAAAGTACAAATAAAAAATTAAAAACCTGTATACAATTGTTTCTAGGCTGAATCACGAGCCCTTTCGTCAATGCGAAACTGATAAAAGAAAAAGAAAAGAGCCACAATACCTTATGACACACTATACAAAATGTACCTATTTAACTACATAAAAAAATGCGTAAACCAAAACAGATTGGCAATAGTAGTTTATGCAGCGTTCGGAATAACGGGGATTCACTTCTATTCTTTTCAGTTCTCTTCATTTAGCATCCTTTAAAAATACATTAAATGCAGCTATTTCAGTTAATTGTAAGTTCTAAGAACGTAAAAAAGACACGCAATCGTCTGCTTTTTAGTTCTAATGCTGCAATTTTTTTAATGCTTTACTCTAAAAAAAATTCTGTATAGAAATACAAAATTCATGTTTTCATGCTCGTAATTCCCTTTATGTTAGCTATCTTTTTCAATTTCATAATTTCTCTCATGGTGGTTCTCGTTTATAATTTTGTTTCCCCCCTTTTATATTGGTTCTGCTTCTATAAATATTTATCACAGAAAAACCATAAACTTTTTTTCTCTAGTAACATCACCAAAATAAATGTCAATTTCAAGCTGTGAAAAATACCTATTTCTTCTCTCTGCGATCAATAATAGTGATGAATTCGAGAAGAATCTCCCTCTGCCAGACCATTCATGAAAGCAGAAGTTTTATACATCGCACCCATTTAGCGCCTGTCAAAAGCAAAGGAAAACACATACAAATCTATTATTTATTCACTCTCCTAATATTTACAAGCTATGCTTGAGGAGGAACATGTTTGATGCATTAAATCTTTCTTCCTCCTTTGTCAAGACGAAGGATGTGAAGACCATTTTTGACATATTTCTATGCTGCATTGCATGATCTCGTTATTTTTGCAAAATCTTCGTTTCTAGTCGTTGTATTGTGTGTGAGGGTGAGAAAGGTGTGACAATATGTTTTCTAAAGAACAGAATGAAATTTACTCAAAAGGACATAAAATACAATGGCATGTCCTATTACCAAATTATTTACAGTAATGGGCTGTAAATAATTAAAAAATATTTGCAGGCCAAATGATTATATTTTGGCCCGCTTACTTGAAGCAGTGAAAATTGCTATGAAATATTTTAAAATTCATTTATTTTAACTAAGTCACAAAAGCTATATTAGTCATTATGTTATGAGTTCAAGCCCATGTTTAATTTTTTTTTTGAAATGTAAGGTAATGTATATTATATCCGAATTTTATATGGTACAATGTAAGATTTAGACATTTTAGTTGCGAGTGTAATCTGTCAAATAAGGATTGTTAAATATAGGTGTTCTGTAAATTAAAAGTAAAATAAAATAAATAAACAAATTAGTTATTTACTTTTAAGTAATGATAAAAGTAAGCAACCAATTTGCTTATTTATTTTATTTTAGAATACTTTCCTTCATTCTACCACTTCAGGAAGATATATTTAAAACAAAGATGCACGTTACTTTTCGAAAATTGGCGGGAAAATCGTTTTTTTTTTCACTCGTATCTTTATTGCAGTAGACCAGTTTTTCATTGTGATAAAAACTTGATTTATGCATAAATATGAACTAATTTTATTTAAAATGCATTTTTCTCGAAACTAAACTTTTCTGCTTATTGAATTTTCAAAATGTCCCTTGCTACTTGATTTTTCTTCGATAAGACTGAAACTTAGTGATTTACTAGTTTTTATATAGCTCAGCAAAATTCGGCATCCATTATGTGTTTAGAATATAATAAGTACCTTAAAAATATTAATAATGGTTTAAAAAGGCGAAATATTTGTAAAAAAATATCAGTAACTAATAAACAGATATATATTTAAAAAATTTACCAACAGATTCTTAAATGAATGCTGAGTTTTGTTTGTAAGGTTCCATTTCTTCATTACATAGCTTCAGTCAAAATAATCTAAAATTGTAACTCAAGGATCATTTTGAAATTGATTTAAAAATTTATTTTTTTTAACTATTTAAAATGTTACAATTAATTTCAATTTTTTAAAATTATTGGCACATTTATTGCGTGATTTTCAAACACAGAAAATTTCAAAGTATTGCATGAAAAATAAAAACGTTTCATTTGAAAGTCCACAATTAATGTTAGTTTTTAAAACGAGTTGGAGTTTTTATAATAACTGAAATATCAGAGCAGATCATTTTTAAAAGCACAAGATAATTTATAAAAGCCTGAACTATAATACGAGAAAGCTCATATTAATACTAGCAACAGCCCGTTTTCAATTGGGCCTCTAAACCTTCAGGACTTGTGATGGAGCAGAAACTTTTAAAGGAATATTATATGAAAATTCATATTCTAGCTCTGAAAAGTTTAATTTAATTCCTCTATTCCTTAGGACAAAGTAGATTTAATTATGGCATTAAAAGGTGAATTTTATTTCAAAGACAATGGCACGAATGATGAGAAAGTCGTGAAAGAACCTTCTGAGCTAGAAATATGATATTTGGCATGAAAATGATTCATTTTAATTCATTAAGAGAAGTTTATCAGTTTTCGGTTACAGACTCTAGGGTTTCCGCGGGCCGAAATGTCTAATGAGCGAGTTATAAGAATAAGAAAACTGTTTAACTGAAAAGTTCGAACTTTCGAGAACTTGTTTTAATGTTACATAGCAATTTATGGTGAAATTTTAATGCAAGTACTAGATTAATCTATTTTAATCAAATAGTCTTCTAATCAAGACATTTTATTTTATTCAGCTACTTCAAACTGTTCGCCAGGAAGTAAATGGTACGAAGCAACCAATATGCGGAAGTATGAATAGAAATTTACTAACGTCTAATATCTCTTAGAAACAATCCGAAATATGCCCTAATTAAGATAAAAGATTTCGCGGCAATTTGGTTAGGCTTTAATTGATTCTGTTTTGTGTAAATTAATTTTGAAGTTATCTTGAGCGATGGTTGTCAGCAAAATGTAAAGGCTGACGAAAAGGATTAACTCTTGCATCTTTAAAAGACCAAAAACATTTATACTTAAAAGTTTTTTTTTTAAAATATGGTTGAGAGTATGAATGAGTCTGACAAAATTCAACATGAAAACAAGTTACAATTTATTTAACATAAAAACAAAATTAAATTATTTATGTTAAATTCCTAAATACCAATAACGGTAATCCAGTCTGATACGGAAAAAGGAAAAACACAGATACTTATGTCCATCGTAAGTTTTGGAGTAATATTTCTTTTAGTATTCTCAGCATAAATATAATATAAATGCCGCTCTGTGATTGTTGTTAGCTATTACTTTTTTGCATTTACTCAGTGAGGTATTAACTAATTTCGAGAATGATTTGAGAAGTTTATGGAAGAATGAATTTTTTTGGGCAATACGATGGTCCTTTCCAGAAAGGTTTTTTATGCGATAGATGGGATTTCATGTTCCTCCTAAATGCAAATGTTTCATTACATTGTATTTATGTACCACTTTTGCAATAAGATTTCAGATTAAAAAATATATCTAAATAAATGAGCATTAAAATAAAAAAAAATATTAAATAAGAGTCACATTTATGGTTTTTTACATTTAGGCAATATGACCTCATTCCGTTTTACTTAAGTACTAAAACTGTAAGTAAAAAAACACAAAAAAAACTACTTTTCGGCGAAAGGTATGCCAAATAATTGAAACACTTTATGTTCGAAAATTGCAAAGTTGCCTTACTTTAAAAATAATCAAAAATTGCGCCAAGTGATCGGTCTTTCGTAATTTCCTGAAAGAGTTCATATACTCAAATATCAACTGCATCATATACATTACTCTCAAGAAAATTTATAATTTGTAGCCTGTGTAGTCTGGGTACTGTTTAATGTTTAAGGGTATATAATTTAGGAAAATATATATGAAAACATTGTTGAAGGAACGCCTGCTGGGGTATCTACTGTCTGGTACAGAGTAATACTATCTGGGGAGCAAACTCAGCGAGCTTGGGTAGCGGAGCTATTCAAACCGAACTGTTTGCAGTTTCCGGGAGTTGGCGAGTGTTAGCGAGCAGGGGGTGGGGGGTGGATAATTTATTTATTTTTACATTAGGGAATCTTATGTTTATTTTATTTAAATACTATATTTATACATAAAAAATAGTGCAATAAAACAGTGGTTTATTGTTTATAAGCGAAATTACTCCTGTAGTTTAATTCTTAAGCCCTTCCTATTTTTTTAAATATTAAACTAATGCTTTTGACTGATTAAAAATATTTTATTTCTGATATTCTGTAACACTAAAACTGCCCGGCATTTTCTATAATTTTAACCAGATAATAGGCAGTATACAGATAACGGGTAGAAGTGCAACCTGCCTGTTAAATATGCTGTTGCATATGCGAAATTTAATTCTGGGGCATGGGAAAGTTTCTTACACGTGATTTTAAAGAGAACAATTAACAAAAATGTTTTCCTGAAGTAATCTTAACATATATATGCTTTTTTAAGTCATTAATTTCTATTCTCAACCTTTATCTATTGTATTTTATTCTAATTTAAAAATGAAATATAAGTGCCAGGTGTGGGACATGAACTTGTATTTTTACATCGAATGACCTTTCTGCTATTTATGCAATTGAAAAGAGCAATTTCATGCTGGGAAATACAAGAATCATTTACAATTTAATGGCAATTCATGCTTGATTTCAAAAAATGTAACTTCTGATAAACTCTTCAGCGCTGTTTTCTATTTCTCAGTTATAGAAATTTTTTACTTACACATGCAACTAAAACACTTCATCAAAAACGAAAAAGGAAAAATTTTAGGTAATAAATTTTGTGAGAGACTGCTTCGTGACAAAATTCTTTTATGCGTGCGTTATCTATGAAGCTCTACGCAAAATGTATTTTTCCTCTAAGATTTTTCAAACCAATGCTGGGCAGTATTGGTATATGACGGTAGATTAGTGTGTCAAATACTTCTAAAAACAAATGTTTCGATTATTTAAATTTTTAGAACATAAAACTTTTGAGAGATACATTAAAATGAAAGGATAATAACTAGCAAATTACAATTTGACATTTTATTGAGTTAAACAGCCGACGCAAAAATGTTTTTTGTCCTTGTCAATGTCGTTCATTAAGTACTTATTCGTAAGATATAAGCACATTATTGAATTTTTGAACTTCTATAAATTCTGCAAGCACATTTTGTGTAAAGTGCTGCCAACTAAAGAATATCAGGTTGAATAAATTGGAAGATCATTAGTAAAGAAAGGATTAATATCGTATTTTTTTTCTCAAAATTAGCGGTAATAACTTTTATTTATTCATTTATCTATTTATTTATTGGTGAAAGGGAAAAAATACAAAAATATAAAGCTCATTTTAATATTCCCGAAAAAGAAACAGGTTTAGTTCTGTATTAACTGCTTGTTGTAAAGATGAATACAGGCGTAGTCTTTCGTTTTGATCCTCCAATTCGATAAAAAATTGTCCCCGAATTTGTTTTATTTAGATAAAAAACAAGTAGGAGGAATGTATAACGAATGGTAAGGCACATTTAAGAAAAGATACACAAAACTATCTTTTTTTGTGAACTCTTTGTGTTTTAGTTCCTTTCTTTTCTTTTCTGCTCTTTGGTAAATTATAAAAGTGAAATTATCTAGAGTTAATTTCAAAAACGAATTAGTATCCTTGCATCCAGACTGCGTCAAAGTAATAACACACACAAAAAATAAAGAACTATGTAGACGTTAGGTAACACTCTACTCCAGGGGTCCCCAACCTTTTTGTACCTAAAAGTACATACCAGAATATTGGTCGAATGGCGGGCACCATTTACTTTTTCAAGATAAATTTATAGTTAGTTGACATAGTTAATAATACACACTAATAATGCTTAGTTAATAAGGCACAAAAAATTTAATTTCAAAAATGAATTTAATATATGAATATAATTAGTATTAATATTGTGTAAAATAAATGATTACTAAATTGCTTGCAAAACATACGAAGTATAAAAATGATTTATAAAATATATAAAATACAGTCAATGTGATCTTTGTCATTGCATTTCACTGGCCAGGGCTTCATAATTGGGAGAATATGATGAAATTAATTCTCGCAAGCAATCGTCAACGTGTTCATTTGTAAGTCGTAATCCATATTTTGATTTTATAATATAATGTATTCATTGTCAGTTATCATTACAGGTTTGTTCATAGTTATATGGACCTTTATTCATATACGCTAGATTCTAGATATTCTCTAGTTTAAAATGGAAAAATTAAATATGTTATTGTTGGGGGCCATGGTGGGGGCCCGGGGGGGGCTTAGGGTTGGGGACTCCTGATCTACTCGATACAGTAATCTGTGATCTACTCGCAGTGTTTGCAATTGATACGTATTTTATTTCTTTTGAGTCTTTCAACCTCGTTTTTATCACATTTTGCTCGAACTTCTAGCAGCGATGCACTGCGTATCATTTGGATTTAACACGCACAGAGTGCAAAAAATGTGGAGTTGGTCTATGTTTGAATAAGAGTAAGTGTTTTAAAATTTTTCATTTGAAATAATTCTTTATCAAGAACTGCACATATTAGCCATTTGGTAAATATCTGTACATTACAAATGTTACATTTTGTAATAAATACGCATTATTTTCAAGTTTGGCATTTTAAAATTATTTTAACACTTTTTGCAATTGTATCTTTGTGAATGCTAGATAAAAATGAAGATACATTTTTAAAAAAAGGTACATTTATCATTAATCTGAATGTTTATTGTTCTTTAAAAATGCGTTTATTACTTATTTAGTGTCAACTTACACATAAGGCATTTAAAAAGTTGGTTTAACTTCATTGAATCTTTAATAATTGATTAGTTCAGGGAATGACCAATAAATAAAAGTAAATACAGATTAAGTGTATAATGAAGAGGAAGCACAAGCTACGAAAATGTGATGTTCTTACTGTTCCACAGTTAATAAAATCTCGCAGTTATAATATCAGCGAATATAATTATAGTTTACCTATATATTAAAAAAATTTATATTTTCACTTAAAAAGGACGAACTAAGGCTTTAAATGCGTTTCTTTAAGTCGCTAATCAGTTAAGATTTATGTTTTACTAAAAAATATGGAAATTTGGCAATTTTCCTAATGAAATATGTTTGGTTATTATTTCCGCGTTAATTATTTTTCAATTTTAATCAGTAACAATCATTAAGTTACGGTAATTTTAAAGTCGTTATTGAGATAAAATATTAATGTATTCATGAAATATATATTGTTTGCACACTCCGCGAGAATAAATGAACAAAATGTTTAAAGGACAATATAAAAGGAACTGTGAAATATTTTTGCTAAAGAATGCAATTGAAATTTCTGATTAAATGCCAACTCTTGGTTTGAAAAATAAAATCAATACTACTTTAACACGCCAAAAGTAACTCCTTTAATTGCAATGTTAATTTGAGCAAGCATTATTGAAATATAACTAGAAATTTGTGCAAGTAATGAAGATTACTTGTACAAATTGTAAGTATATGTTTTAGAAAACGCGCTTGAATAAAAACATAAATTAATCATTAGTAGTATAACATCGTGTCAGAAAATAAATATATCTTGAACTAATTAGCAAAGTTGTTGTTTGACTCCAAGAAATTAAGTTTGTTCATGCTTAACGTAACTAATTAGTGTTTTCCTTACAATAAAATTCGTGCTCCGTCAATAAAATGATGCTATAATTAAAATGGAAAAGTCCAAGGTTATGTGAATGAATGTTTAGAAGTAAAATAAAGCAAGTCAAAAGCATCCATAAAATAGTAAAACCGTCTTTTCATGAGATTGAAGTACCAATCTGTAAGTCATTTCCTGTATTAAGGTTGATCTCACTTAAATGGTACTCATAAAAGAAGGGAAGGGGGGGGGGGAAGGGAGGGGAGACAAAGAAGAAAGAAGTAGACGCGTCTGCTTATCTGCAAAATGTTGTGAGAGTTTCAGTTTCTGGTAAAATGTGATGCTCTGACAGTAAAATTTCACAAAAAAAAAAAAAAAAACCGCATATGTGCACCACATACGTTTGTTCTACATAAATACGTACGGACGCCATGAAGGTGAAAATTAAATAACTTTGATTCATGGGTGATTAAGATAGAAATTCAGATTGAAATTTGAGAAGGAACATTTCGTGAATAAAATCTTTGTTTTATTTTGTAAAAGGAAGTATAAGTGAAATATAATCGTTTGTAATATTTAAAATATATCTGGTAAATTTGTATGTTAATGCTTTATATTAACAAATATTTCATTAGGCTAATTTCATTTGTAAGTAATACAGTAATGTAAATTTTGACGTGAATCCGTCTTTAAATTTGCTACCATACGGATCAATACAAAAAAAAAATCTAATAACAAAATCGGGGGATACAGTTTGGCGTTGTAGTTTCGAATCTATCCTCTACATCCAAAATTAAATAATACCACTGGATAGCTAAAGGTTCAAATAATTCATTACGATAAGCGAGAACAGTGACGCATCGCGGAGGATAAAGCGGGAAGCGCCGCCATTTTGAGGTTATTTTGCTGCGTATCGAAATTTGCAATTAGTATAGCTTTTGACTCGTAGAAGCGACGATGTTCGTTTAAGTTTTTATCATCAGCTGTCGTCAAAATATATCGATTGTATATAAAACATTAGTTTAAAGTCGTGACAGTGAATATAATAAGGTGTTAGAATTTAAAAAATATCAAAAATATATAGATAATGTCGTCTTATACGCGTCGAAAAGCCACAACTATAAAGTTATTAATTAATACTCGTAAAGTTATATTGTAACACAATAATTATTTGTTTCCTTGCTTTTATTCTAAATACATAAATAAAAATATTTTATTTAAAATGTATAACCCGTTACATAAACGTATTCACGTACAACACACGGCCGTGTCCATGACACAGCCATACCCCACATTTGTTAAGTTAAGGTTAGTAAAGCGTCTTATATTCCTTATATTCTAGCGTCCCTTATATTCTAGCTTATTTTATCCTCATTCTAGCATACATCTTGAGCTTTCAAAAATAATTTAGAAGTTTAAAAGACTTAACTCTGGCAGGGTGTAATTAATAACTAAAACAAAACTTAAAAATTAACTATTTCGTACATAAATGATCCGTTTTTAATAGTATAGCTAATTTAGTGTAATAGTTGAAAATAATTACATTCAAACTAATGACAACATTAACAATAACTAATATTTCCTTTCAAAACTTGTGTATCGTTTACATTTCTTAAAACTTTAACTTCTTATCCATTTGAGCCTGCTATTGAAAAATATACTTCTGATGTTTTAAAAGAATTGTCATTTTCTAATTAAAAAAAATATCCATACTCATGACAACCACCCTTTTTTGTTGTTTATTCTTGAAGAATTATAGGCAATACGCTACAGCATTAGCACATTTTAGGTAACGAATGCAGGTATTTGAAACGTGTTAACGGAGGAAATTAAAGCAAAATCTAATGAAAAGCTTCCGCTTCGTAATCGAAAAAAACCAGTTTAGAGATTTTGTTTCAATTATAAGGCATTATAGCAATTTGAACAACAGTTATATCTGAAATATTTATCAATAGCAGTATCAAATATCAAAAACATCTCATTTAGCTTTATTTAATGGGGATATCTATCATGACAAAATATTATTATTATTATTATTATTATTATTATTATTATTATTGTTATTGATATTGTCATTGTTATTATTATTATTGCTATATTATTATTATTATTATTATTATTATTATTATTATTATTATTATTATTATTATTATTATTATTATTAATTTATTTAATTATTATTGTTGTTAATATTATTGTTGTTATTATTATTATTTTGTTGTTGTTATTATTATTATTATTATTGTTGTTGTTGTTGTTTTTGTTACTTATTTCAATAAATTTTGCATAAAACAAGAAACATATAGTACCAAATTTTGTGTACCTGTGAACTGTGCGGAAGTGATTGCACTGATTTGCATTAGAATTATTTTGTATCATTATCTAACGTTAAAGTATGGTATTGCTCTATTTTCAAAATATAATCAATGCATTTTAAAGGCATTGTTTTTATTTGGTATGCATACAAAGGTAAAAATACCAGTTGCTGCTACATTTAGATGTAAACAGAGCACAGTGTTAATGTATTTCCAATTACGGTACACTTCCTCAAGCACTTTCTTAAACTAACGTAAGAGTAAATACAGTAAAACTCCGTTAAAACGCGGGTGTCGGGGGACATGTTTATCACCCTAGTTGTAACATAACCGCGGTATAGTGAAACTATACCGCGGAACCATATTCACGAAATATACTCGCTCCTGTTGCAAGACTTTTAACTTTATCAATTGCTCTTAACTTCTCTTCTATTGTATAATTGTTTATTTCCTTGTTTGCTCCAATTTTATTTGCTATAATTGCTCTGCAAGAAGCACACTGATGACAACTAAACGGTTAGTCTACCGAGTAATAGGTTATTCAGATTAAATTTTTCTGCTTTTTGAGACACCTAAGCTAAAATCATACCAATCGCAACAAAAACAATTGTGTTCTGAGAAAATTTGGGCTTAAAAATCTTGTTATCAACATGAGATTATGAAGGGGGAGAGATTCAAAGAAAAAAGTAGATTTCTGTGGAAGGGGAGAAACACACTTGTCAAAGTAACAATGTTTTAAGCCCTTATACACACTCACGGATAAGAGAATACCTGTATGTTTACTTTTCAAAAATTTCAAAGAATCTGAAATACAAAGGGTGGTTTGTAATAATAAAAGGTGGTTTAAACGTCGTGGGACATGATAGTAACCGCGTTACATCCGATTCCGCGGTATACCGAGGCGCAGTATTACGGGGTTTTACTGTATAGCTAAATCTCATAAGAGGAATGTAAAGCCCATTTGTAAGTTTTTTTTTCAATAATTTTAGTCCAGTTAAGTATTATAGCAATATATATATATATACATATATATGTATATATATTTCAGATTATCAAAACTTAATTTAACCATTGATTGTGTACTTTTAAGAAGCCATGCTTCCCAGTATAAGTAAAGTTTATACGCATTTGAAGTTCTTTTTTTCCTTTTACTAAAAGAGATGCTATTATTCAAAGAATTTGTCTAACAAACGCTTGTTTCCTGACCCAATGGAATTATCGCCGCTATTGGAAAAGATACTGCAAAACTTATGCTGGCTCCATATCGAAGCGTTGATGAAAGATTGGGCATGCGCAAAGTGGGCGCAGAGGGAATTTTAGGATCGCCTCTCGCGGTTCTTCGGCATTTCTGTTCGAAACTTCGCTTTGTTCGCAGACATGAAACTTCGCCTGAAGTTAAATGTTTGTAGTTCTCTATTGTTTACTGTGAAAAAATTCGGACGTTTTCATCTGCATTGCCCATTCGAATGCCAATTGAAACTTTTTGTATTTTCTCAAGAAGGAATATTAATTTAGGACATTTCGACCTAAAAAGTAAAACTAATTTATCTCAAAATCACCTTTAGTGGAAATTAAATTTTTTCATTAATTAATCAAAATTGAATCACGTGGATACTGAATTATGTATCATAAAAGTAAGATTAATGATAACTGTTATTATGAACTTTATGCTTTTGTGAATATTTCTATAACATTTTAAGAAAGCACTATCATCGTGCTTAAGAGTAACATTTTACGATTGATTCAATCTCATTTCCTTTTAGTTTCACGAAATTTTGAATATGCTTAAATATAAAGTATAATTTCCTCAAAATGAAACTAAAAGTAATCAAAATAAATTTCTGAATATTGGTACCGTCGCAAGTGATTTTCATGATGCCTGTAAAATTGTAAAAATGCATTAATTTATGGTTTGTGTTTATGAATTTAAATTGTCATTAAGTGAAAATTATTGCATTGCATTTGATGATTCTTGAACCGTTTAAAATATTTTTAGATGAAATAAAGCAAGACAATTAATAGTTACTTAGTAATATTAACTTACAAAGGCGAAAGAAAAACTTTTTAGAGCTTTAGAAGACAGATAATTGACTTTTATATACTAGTTTAAAGATACAAGTAACATAATTCCACAATATAACTGATTTCTCGTAATATGATAAAATATTTTATGCAACCAATGCTGTAATTAAAGTGATAATACGAAGCTAAAAAATATAACACCCATCCGAAATTGCAATACTGTCAATTGTGCTGTAAATTACTCTTTTTTAGTGACGAATTATTTCATCTTATTCCTTTCGCAAAAAATAAACTTTTTTGAATGTACGTAAACTACTGCTAATATTGCAATAATTTCATATGAAATGGACTTAATTTAAAGAGCACTTCTCAAGAAGTAACATGAATACTTAGGTTCCCGAGCATCAATAAAAGTGGTAATGGAAGCTATGTAAATTGATGTTGTTAAATGTTAACACGGTGGTTTCCTGGTCAGTTACATTTATGTCAAATACGTCAGAAATTATGTGTTGAATAAACACCATACAATGTAATATAATGAGATATGAAAAGCACCTTCTTAGTTCAAAGCATTAAAAGACTTCGCGAAATATTTTCGTATCACGCTACTGCGTAAAAGAGTATTTTTCCTAAAACAAGCAACTGATTTGGAATAGAAAAAATATGGATGACGTACAGAACATTTCGAATGTGACTTATTCTATCAATGACATTCTTGAATCTCTGGAAGCACTGGGGCCACAGATGCAAATATTTCTGATCACACTGTACTCTTTGACCGCGCTGATGGCCCTGGGTGGCAATGCAACAGTCATAGTTGTCTTGCTTCTTGGAAAGCGCTCTTCCCGCGAGCTGAGAACTTTTCTCATCAACTTGGCTGTTTCTGATGTGTGCATGGCACTGTTCTCTATACCCTTCACGTACACTGATTTCATGCTCGGACGATGGATCTTCCATCCGATTTTCTGCCCCTTTGTTCAGTTCATGCAACATGTGTCTGTTGTTGCAAGCGTCTACACACTCACGGCAATTGGCTTAGACAGGTAAGTGTTTTCCTTTTTATTCCATAAAAATTAATTTTTAGAGAACTTTATTTTACACCCTGCTTTTACTATGCATCGGTCCGCCAGAGTAAATTCGGGTCCGTTTTCGGACCATTCAAAAAATTCCGATTAATCAAAATGGACCCATTCACAAAATTCCGATTAATCAAAACGGACCCTTACAAAATTTAAATCAATCAAAACGGACCCTTCACAAAATTCAAATCAATCAAAACGGACCCTTCAAAAATTCAAATCAATCAAAACGGACCCTTCACAAAATTCAAATCAATCGAAACGGACCCTTCACAAAATTCAAATCAATCAAAACAGACCCTTCACAAAATTCCAAGCTTCCAAATGGTACTTACACCATTATTTATTATAAAAGTGGCAAATAATAGTAACATTTTTCACCACTTTATGTTTAAGTTTTCAATTTTCACAAAACTATTTGATTTTCACAAGAATCTCTTTAGAATTCACAAAGAACAGACCCTGTTAAAAAAAAATGCTGGATCGACTCCTGTTATGGAACAAAGTTTATACTTAAAACATAATTTCAGATAAAGTATTGATGCCATTAATACTGTTATTGATATTACTAGAACTATATTAATAATCAGACTTTAACTGAATTATCAATTAAGATTTATCACGTAATTGTGCGCCACACCTAAAGACTGTTCTCGAGTTATGTCATTTTTACATTTAAGGAATAATATAAAACTACTGGTCCAAAATGATTTGAAACTTGAAATAACATCCATAATTTAATACTTTTATGAGCACTGGTTACAAATTTGAATAATAAATATTTTACTGGGAATTTTCTTTTCAAACTGGAAATACATACTAAACTATATTTCATGCAATAATTAATTTTCCTAACAGCCGTGTTTACTTATTTGAATGAATTGCAATGAAAAATAATTATATATATTGTTTAGTATTTACAATTTTGAAAATTAATTTTTATTTAGTTGAATAACATTTTAATGGAGGATTTGCTGACGATTTAAAAAAAAGCTCATCTGTAGTGTTCTGAAATTGTTCCACTCCCATATGAGGGAAAAAAAGATTATGTAATTTTCTACATAATTATTAGTCAATATAATTGTTTCTTTAGTGAACATAACAGATGCATTTTTCACTCATTAAGTGACGCGGAATTTTTGAAAGAAGTTACTCTTTAATTAAATATTGTGTAATTATACAAAGTCTTCGTTACATAGTAGTACAAAACAGCGGGTATATGGTTTATTCTTTTCAAACATGATCTCCAAGTAAAGTACCTGATCTTAATAGGATTAGCGATTGCAGTTGCAAATGAATATGGGATTGTAAAAAAACTATAATTATTTATACACTAAAACTTTTGCTGCCAAGTTTCCGTTTTCAAAACAGTATTTGAACTAAAGGGCGTACGGAGAAAAGTTTTGGGGGTTAGCTCTCCTATACAGAGGTTTATATATATATGTATGTTAATATTCGCTGTGTTGCTATATCCTTCTCCCCAAACAAATTCATGAACACACATCTAAATAAAAAAAATTAAATAATTCTGCATTCTGCACATGTGACCTTTCAGTACCTTTGACCTTTCATTCTAATTATTTCCCTTGAACAGCTTTAAAAGTACAGTTGACTCCGTTAAACAATATTATATATATATATATATATATATATATGTGGTAGCAAAAATCGTCAGCAAACTATTTGTATACTTGCTCTTGTTGTGCAGATTGCATTCATATTTTCGTTCTCGCTTGCTATATTTTATTATAACTATATTAGAGTTCCCCTCCCTCCCCAAATTCAATATATGTCGTTTTGTTACTTTTTTCGTCCCGTTTACATCTAGATCTTTAATGTATAATGAAAAGAACACAGCATCACATTATTTATGTAGTGTTCTCACGGAATGCAATAGCAAGAAATTATGACGTCCCGAAAGTCCCAAAAAAGTAACGACAAGTCGAGAACATTACGAATTGGTCACGAAAGTATTCTATCCCATCTTTCTCAAACCTTTTAAATCGCTTTAAAAAATTCTTTTCCTTGGGAGATTTTTCGCTTTAGATATCAACCATGTCTAAAACCATATGGGATCAAAGTAGATTGAAATCAACCGCAAATCACTTTCTCCCCTCCTTTAAAACAATTTCTTCCGTTTTGAATGTATGGTCATAACATGGAATTATCTAGAGCAATGTCTAAATGCGTGGACATGCGAATTCGTTTTTGTGCCTTATTATGCAGTTGAAAGTGGGCATTATAATTGAAGCATCTCACGTTCATTCCCATATTCCGTTTAACTTATAATTGCCTTTTCTTGATCGTTTTTTGGTTTTTTATTTTGAACTAACAGTATTAAAATTCGTGTCACGTTTAGAAATCGGAATATTTTAAATAAAATGAAAAATTGCTTGCATTATTTTAATCGAAAAGCTTGCTGCAATGTGCCTGAACTCAAGAAAGAATTGCGTTTGTCTAATGTGTAGTTATGTAAACGTTGACTCCATTTTCGGAGTGATTTTTTCCTTAAAATAAAACTAGACTGACACATTAAAATGAAATAAGTAACATAAGTTCTGCATTTTGTTTAATAACAATGTAGTATAGAAAACAAATTAGTACAGAATCAGCTTTTGCTATCGCTTTTTGAAAGAAACCTAAAAACAAGTCTGTTGTTGTTGTAGCAAATGCCACTTGGATATCCAAGCTCCGCTCGCAGGGCGATCAGGAATTAAGGCAAATAAGGGAGTGCATTGTGTTTCTAATGAACCCCGCAAGGGTGGAAGTGCGACTTGGCTCAAGTACAGATTATGTATTTGGATGACACCAGATGGCGCAACCACAGATACACCACCTTCATTTTTGAACTAAGAGTGAAGGGAAGGGATATTCCCCACCGTCCGGTAGCTTAGGAACTGCCTCGGCACTTCAGGGTTCGCGGATTTTACATGCACGTATTCCTAGGTGTACATGATGGGTCTTTAGCGGGTCGGATATCAAACCTCCATGGAGATCCGAGGTCCTAACCACTAGGCTATCACGGCCGCTTTAAACAAGTCTATTTGGCATAGGTACAGTTTGTTTCTCTTATCTTATTAACGGTAAAAGTTCGTCGTATTATATAAGTTCTAAGTTCGAAAAAAGGAATGTTCTTTTTTCATCATTCCTTCAATTTGTTAAAATAACTTTAAATTTTAATATTGAGGCATTCAACCCAAAATCCAGCTTTTGTATCTACGTATCAGTGTATTCTTGAAAAACACTCCATCTTCTATGGCCGCCGATATTTTTGAAAAGTCACGAAAAAGTCATGAAAAGCTCCCGAAAGAGTTACAAAATTTCGCTTTTGAAATTCTGCAGACACCTTATTGTTTAAGGGGTTAAATAGCAGTAAAGACGGCGTATTAAGAGTAACTTTCCTGAATTTGTTTAAGGTATAAAGCATAAATATATTTTATTGAGATTTTAAGGTTAATTTTGAGATATATTGAAGAACATTTACTGAAATTTTCAAACATTTTTCTTAAAAACAACCGGAGATATCAGCTGCTGCACACTGTAAGTCGCCACCTGAATCAGCAGTTTGCGTACATCCTGGAGGTCAAAAATTTTTTCTGAAATCATTTTTTTAATTTACTTTTTTAATAAGTGCTTCTTCTGGGTGAACTAAAATCATCGAAGAAATTGAAAATTTCAATTTTTTTTTAGAATGGGAAAATTAAGTACGATTTTTAACCGTTTTATGTTCTCTTTTTTACAATAAAAAAAGTAAAAATAAAGATGTGCTTATGATTCTAGTTCAACTAGAGCGTATATATATAAAGAAAATGTGTGCTAAATTTGATAAAAATTGATCAAAAACCCTGCGAGCTAGAGTGTACGCAAATTCAAAAAAAGTAGTTTCGAGAAAAACGTGTTTGAAAAAAAGAGTGGTAGTGAAGGTAAATTTAAGGCAGTAATGAATCAATTTTTTTTTTGTACTTATAGATACTAATACTTATAGAAATTTCTATCCGAGGTCTCAGTTGTTAAAAGAAATAAAAGGACATCTGTTAGCGTTCTTCTTTCTGTCTCTCTTATATCCTTCAGGTTATTCATGAATGATGGACTACCTGCTCAACCGCTCCAAAAGAGGCGCTCGCACAAATGCTTATAACTTTTAAACGACTTGGAAATTTGCTTTGAAATTTTCAGGGTATATTATTGAGTAATTGTAGAATCAATTTATGAAGAAATTTTTTGAGACTTCTACACGTATTTCCCCCCTTAAGAACTTTATAGGAAACACTTGTACGCGTTTTGTGATTGCACATATATCTCACGAAGGAAAGAGAGCATAAAAATACATAAAACTTCTCTTAAAGAGAAAAAGAACTATAACAGTATTTTTAATTCTCCAATTAATGCATGTGACATGGCAACTTTCAAACGCATTTGAAAAACCACAAAACAAAAAAAAAATACTAAGTACAGATATAAAAAAATAATGTCTAAATTAATTTTGAAGGGGTACTTTGAAAAGTACGGTTTCAATTTTTTACTTGAAGCTTGCTGCGATGCTTTCTTACATTTATACACTCTTTACTCTTTACAATTACACTCTTCATAAAAAGTTACATACGAAAAGACTTTTTTCCGGTGGAAATAAAGACGTTATTCGTGGCATGCAAATTAACCACTATTCAAAAGCTTTTCGCACTGAAATGACAAAATTAGAATTGCTGATTTAATAAGAAAGAAGATTTATGATTCAGATACATAAGTTAAATAAAAACATGAATATTAATCCTAAGAATGAGCAACAAATCTTTTTTGATGGATCAAGAGAATGTTACTTGATAGGATAGGAAACAAAATGTCAGTCAGTTTGAATATTTTAGAAACAAAATGATGAAATTATTCTTACACAAGGTTATACATTTTTTTTCAGAAATAAAATAAGAAATATTCGAAAGAAAATCAAATTGCTCATGAAAAAGAAAAATTGCTTCGCTATCAAAGAAATTTCTGTCGGAAATATTTTGACGGGAATTTTTGTTTTCTGTGTGAATAAAAACTTCATTAAATTAAGATTTTATTAAATTAAAAAAATTTTTTCCTCGCACACACGACAACGATAATATTTATAATGCATTTTTAATAGAAATTTAAAAAAAAACCAAAAACAGGTCATTTATATAACTTTTGTACTTGAATAAAAAAATGAGGTTATCATAAAGAGTTTGATTAAAGTACGTTCGTGAAAACCTCATAATGGAACTATTCACCTATAAAATTTAAAAAAAAAAAAAACAAGAAGTTCCGTCTAGAACTATACGAGCCTACTTTCCCGTATACACCAAATTCAAATTTATAATCTAGCTATCTCTTTCTCTCTCTTTCTTATTTATCTTTAGTTCTAATTATTGAAAATATACCTTTTTCAACGGATAAGTACATATTTATTCACTCACTCATTCATTCTTTCATTTATTCAGCCATGCATTTATTCATTCATTCGTTACCTCATTCAAGTGTTTATTCATTCATTTACGCATTCATGTATTTATTCACTCATTTATTTATATTTTCATTTATTCAATAATTTATTCATTCATTCTTTTCCTCATTCATTTATTCATTGATTTATTCTTTCACTCTTTAATTTATTCATTCATTCATTATTTCACTCATTGAGTCACTGAGAAATATCCTTGAAAATCCCGATCAAAAAATTTCATAGCAAAATAGGCTCGTAAGTTCTGGATAAACTTTGTATTTCTACATGTTCTACGTTATAAGAGCTTTCCGATAAAGTTTGTTCCAAGCAAATCGGTCCGTTAGATCAGGATTTATATAGGGTTGAAATTTCCCCGTAAGCTCTGTGTTAATTTTTTGAACTGTTCAAAAATGAACAAAAACTGTTCAAATCAATATTTCACGCCGAGAACTCCTTTCAATAAGCTTGCAATAGGAACTTGGCTCTTGTGCCCAGAGTTTACAGAATTTGCTTCAATTTTGTCCATAGGCGCTAATGTTAAAATTTTTTGAACTGTTCAAAATTGAACAAAAAATTGTTCGAATCATTTGAATTTTTCCAATCGGACAATTCGTTCAAAAGTTATTAGGGGGGGACAGACCGACAGACCGACAGACAGACCGACAGACCGACAGACACACTTTTTCCCCATCTCAATACCCTACTTTCAAATTTTTTATTTTTCAATCTTTATTTAATTACTTCACTTATTTTTGACTTTTCTTGATTTTTAACGATATTTTCACGATACATTAAGCCTTCTTTCATGCTTTATTATTATTTTTTTTTACTTTTACGGGAAAGTAGGCTAAAAAGAAGAAAACGTTTTACAGGATATTGGTAATGAATTATTGGTAAGAAAAATATCCTTCTTTATAGTCTTCAGTGTATTGAGGTATAAGATGGTTTAATGAAAACAATTTATGTCTATATTACATATTTCGCGTATTTTACCAATGGATAATACACAATAAGTATATTTTTCATAGAAATACAGGCGTTAATAATTCGTCTGGCGGTGTCGTTTTAACGCAGTGTCTAAACTATTTTTAAAACATCATTATAAAACTGTTTCGTCTTGGTATTTACCGTCGGGAATTCAATAAGAATTTAAATTATGTACACACAGACAGTACTAATATCAGTAAACATACATTTGCAGTACGTACGATATTGTAGATTATAAATTTTTCGTTTGGCTTGTAGAAGATGTCTAAAACTAATCATTATTCTTAGTAGCAGTTGATTTATTTTTTTTCAGTTTTAGAAAGCATGTTTGAGTTACAATATCATGTCCAGTTACGCAGTTCTACTTAATCTGCAATATATCACTTAATAATACTCATTAATTTTATTGCATTATTCATAACAGGTAAAATTACGTTTCGTTGCCACCTACAGTAATTGTGAGCGATTTGATGAAAAAATGAATGGTTTCGATAAATGTTAATTATTAGCCAATTCTAGTAACCTGTCTTCGGAAAAGTATTTTAAAGGTGAGTAGTATGAACTTTCTGAAGTATTTAAAAAACGATGATAGTTCTGTTTCTAATTTTTGTCTTAGCTTATGACTGTATGGATCAGCTTACAAAAGCTCTTATTACGAAGGAAATCAAGATATTTTTAACTCTACGATCTTGAAAACGTAGCTGTCGTTTCTAATTCTTTAAATATTTTTTTTTCACGATTATTACTCTTTCAGAAACAACACAACGAAACAATACGTTTTATAAGTTAAATTCGTTCTGGAACATAACTGCCTAGAAAATGTTTTCCCACGATGTTATTCTATTGTTTCCTAATATAAATCTCTCTTTCTCTCTACACAGCTCTCATATATGTGTGTATATATACGTTTTTGATGCACTGCAGTGTGACTAGCTGAAGGTGTATCAAATGATTTTCTAAACTGCAAAAATTAAAAATAGTATGTAACATTCGGTCTGCAAGCATACTTTAAAATATTAACAAATTTGTTCCATTATTTATTTTGGAGCGAATGGCTTGGCAGATTGTCTTTAAAAATATGAGACTTAAATAACTTTTCGGCACTTTCCAATTTGGATATTTATAGAGAGTTTAGAAGCGAAAACTTCGAAGCAACTAAACAGCTTGAATGACGCAAATATTAATCACCTCCGAAATGCGTTAGATATTTTCGAATAACTAAAATTGTTTCATCATGTTTAAGCTGTTCATCTATCTTCTATGGTAACTAATTGTTGCTGATTTTAGATACTTAGTATTAGTCAATGTCAGGTGTGTTTGAATTTGTTCCTTACGTTGACAGGCCATTAACGAAAATTTTGACAATTACTAAACGGTTTTCATTCAGTTAATAGCTTTGAATTGTTTTCACCATGGTAAAACTATTCAATTGACTATGAATATGTGGTAAAGGCTATGCAACATTTTGATGCAGCTGCTTAAGAAATAACTGAAAATTGAGCATAAATATTTAAAAGACTGTAATAGTAAAATATTGATACTTGAATGTCTTCAACGAAAATTTTAATTGCAAAAGAAAATGAAAGACTTCTCTTGATGGAAAAAAAAGAGGAATCAACACTATTCTCAGGGAGTGCGTTAGTTTCCACGGTGCTGTAGAATAAGGCTATAATTTTGATTCTGAAACTGCTTACAACACTGTCAATGTCAATTCTAAACATGTAAGCAAGTTCAAACGGTGTGAAAGTGGCATTTCGTTCGTTAATAGTAAAACCGCGCGCAGCTTGTCGCAATTTTTGTGTCTTCGTCATGTCCGTAATTGTCTTCATTGTAACGAAGAATTTTAACATGGCTTCATTTTTGTTTAAACTAGTTTAAGTGTATCATACTGTATCATTATGACCTTGGTGAAATAGAAAAATCTAAACTGAACCAGTTTGTGTTGCTTGAATTCGTCAATTAGTGATACTTGAAATTAAAACCAAAACATAACATGTAGATTGTAAATGTGAAAATGACTCTTAGTTGTGCCGCATAAACAAGTTTACTACAAGTCCAGAAGAACACAAATTAGAAATCCACATTCAACTTCTTATGCTGTTTTCAAATAAAAATTTAAGTAGTTTATGCTCTGATCTTGGTACCTGTTCCCGATTACACCAAATTTCATTCCTTAAAAGAACTCAATAAACATACCTTTTTATTCTGCTTTTACCGTTTTTTTTAATAAGTTCATGCTTTCAAATAAAGAGTCGATGCAAAATGTCTCATTTCAAGACTCGCGTATTATTCGAGGAATCATTTATTAAATATGTATATATTCACTTATTAATTTTGCTCATTCACTTACTCAGGAAGTTTTGTTTCTAAAAAGTCAAATCAGGTCATAGTGTAATTTAGAACAAGTTTTTTGCTTTGCGTAGGTTCGAAAAAAGACAAAGCGCCCGAACTCTAAATAAAGATTCCTTCCCTTCGAACATCCTATTTGTCGAACTTGTCTCAACGAGAAGAAATAAATTGCCTGAACATGGGAACCCTTACTTTACGATGACTAACACAATCCCTTTTACTCTCACACCGCTGGGAAATCCTCCATTTTTAGGGAGAGATGTATGTTGTCTTTTTATCACTTTTTCTCTCATAATGACAGTTTTCCCCGCATAAAAAAGAATTATGATCGAATGACAAAACTAACATCGACGTTTATTACTCTTGTCGCTCTAACTCTTTTCCGGCATTAGATTTATGACACCTACTCATCTGTTGCTTCCATGCTGTGATTATTAGTACGGATGTTTATGTTATTGTAAATTTGCATGCTCGCTTGTTTATTTGGATACATGTATTTGCAGTTTTTTCTGTCTAATTTTCATTTAAGCACATATCTGCTTGCATGCTTTTTCATCTCCTGAATTGCCTTTTAATATCGTATTTTCTACCAAAAGCTGATGGAGAGAAGGTGTACACAAAAACGAGCGATGCGCACCGTTTATACGTTTTTCAAGGGATCAAAAGAAAGAAATCGTATAAATGAAAAAAGTTGGGTAAGGTGGGGTAAAGTGGTCATAAAATCCACGTTTTTTAACTTTCTTTGCCAATAAATATAAGATTTTTTTTCAAAACCTTCAGATTTTTTCCTTGTTATTTTACATTACATTATTAAAGGAGAGATTGAATTAAATTTTGAGCAGAAATAAATTAAGTTAAATAATTTTATGACGCCTTCTTTCTAGGATGTATGTATGACCACTTTACCCCATAGGGTGGGGTAAAGTGAGTAGTGCATGGGGTAAAGTGGTCATAGTTGAAAAAAAAAACTATATAAAATTATTAATAACTATAATGATACAAAATACTCAATAAAGGTTCATTTTAGAAATTAAACAACTATATTTCCCTCAACTGAATTTATTTATGTCCTCTATTATGGTCAAAAGTTAGCTTCATCTTCGTAAGGTCTCGAAAGGTACTTCAGTCTCTTCAGCTGATGCATATATGATCTCAAAACGAAGTTATGTACCAAAACATGTTACGATACATAATAGTAGGTATTCTTGGGTTTTAATCTCTAACTATTAGATTTTAAGTCTGTACTTTAACTCAATACATATAATAAAACATAAATATGAAATTCAAAATTTTCCGTGAAAAAATTCAAAATAGCTTTTAATTAATGACTAAATTACTTGAATAACATATTAAGAAAATATTGCTAATAAGAGAGTTCTGGATAATTATAGCTTATTAAAAACCAATGGGAGAAAAATACATATTTTAACCTAGCTATTTTTTATTCTCTCTCTCTCTTTCATGTATTGTTCTTGCTCGAAGCACTGCTAGTTTTAAACGCTTACAGCTTAATAGTACTTATAATAAGTCTGTTTATAAATGGAGTCATTGATACTTGAAAATTCCTGTATTAAAAAGTGCTTCTGAAAAATTTTCAATACTAAACACACCATTGTAAGAGGATTGTATCATAGTAATTTCAATCTCTATTGCATTTGAGCTCAGTTGTGTTAGTTCCGATTTTCTAAAAAATAAATTTAAAAGTTATTTAAAAAAATAATACAGTATTAGTGAAATTAGTTAAAGTGTAACTGACATCAGTCTCGTGGCTTAATTTCTAACAAAAGAAGTGCGAACACTGTAGTCTTCAAAATTTATTTCCTTGCGTAAATAGCTTGAATTCCCTCTAATCGTTAAAAATTGAAAATAAATATGGAAACTGAGCTTCCGTGAATTCCTATGTAAGTCAATCCCTGGTCTACCACATAAATTAACCTAAAGTAATTTTAGAACATCGACGCATGTTAAGCCTAATACTGTGACCAGTTTACCCCATCTTACTTAAACTACTGTAGAATAATATATATACTAAGTCTAGCTTCGCGGTTAGTGAGGAAGTATTTTTGAGATCTGTGTAAAACTACCTGCACCGTCCACTTGCTGCAAATTCTTCAAAACAAAATGCCAGAGAGATGTTAAAAGAGCTGTTTCAATTTCAAAGTGTCGTATAAACAAACAAATCGAGTGTTTTTACCACCTAAAGAGTTGCTATTAATATAATTTTGTATGAAAAATTTAATTTTTAATTATTATATGCTAAAATTAAAATTTTAAACCAATTCCTTTATTTATTTCAAAGCTATAGCTTTTTATTTGCTGTAGTCCACTTTACCCCACCTGACCCTATAATGTAGAAAGTAATTTACAAAGGTACGAGCATTTTCGTAGTAAACATCAATAAGAACATCTTCAGACTGTTTTCTTATAGCTTTGCGTATAATGTCCTCCAGACTGAGTTCTTCTAGTTTTGCGTTTAATATTCTCCAGACTGTCTCTAGATTTGTGTATAATGTCGTGTCTTGGTTGATTGTAAACTTGTGAAGCCATTCTGAGGAAAATGATGCACCGCATTTAAAATTTAGCTTCTTCAAAATTTCTTTTACTTTCTCCATAAGCTAAGGACTTTTTCACTCCGACTTCGACACTAACTAAACCACTGTAAAAGCCCTTTTTCTACATCAGCGAATTTTCTGCTGTAAGCTAGAAATTTGTTTGAACCACTGAATCCGTTTTGATGACTGTTTTCTTCTAAGTCCTTGCGCTTATAAATTAGCGTTTATTGTTGTAACTAGCAGACCTAATTCTTTACCTAGGTTCACTTATTTTAAATTTTTGTTTTCATACTCTCCATGCCCATTTTTTTCCTTCAACGACAAATTATTTAACAATTAAATCTATTGAACTCTGCGAGACCATACAAAAAATGTATACATGTTGAGAACGCATAAACGACGCCTCACTGTATATACGTATTTTAAACTTTAAATTGTTCGCGGTGAAATACCTAAAGGCAAGATTAATTATAAATTGCTTCATCTGTCAATTTATCTTCACCATCGCAGTAATAAGTTTTTTTGTTAAAAGTTTTGTCTGAGAATTATGTCGTTTTACTTTTTGCAATTTTTTACTCTTGATGAACTTTTTTATGCATTTTTTCTTTTCGTTTTTCCTTTGCAATTTATCAGTATATCTCATAAATTTGTGCATACGACGTCTTACCTAAAAGCGTTTTAAATTACATTAACGAAAACCGTACGGAGATATATTATTACTTTTGAATTTTTCAAGAGCAAATTTATACAATATTTCCAAGTGTTACGCCTCAAGGCAAGTAAATTCTGTCATGCTCCATAATTTAGAAGTGAAACTTTTAAGACAATTTGTAAAATAAACTGCTAGTTTTCTGGTGGAACTATCGACTCCGATTTCTACATTTATTTTAGGGAATGTTCCTGGTTAAAATCAGTTTTGACAGATTTTCATGATATGAAAATTATTTTTATCAAAGCCTGTGCTTTCAGTAGCGCAATATATATAAAAACTTCCGAAATATGCTTTGTGTGTTTTCCTCGAAATTGGCCTTTGCGCAATTCCCAAAACAGAAAACGTTTGAAAGCTATACATTTTTCTTTCCTTAACAACAACGCGAGACATTTCCCTCAACCGGAAGTATTTTGATGAAGCAAGTCTACAAAACAGGAAGTTGTCTATTTCTCAATTCAAATAAAAAATAGCGTTTAACAGTCATTTAGTAAAATGTAACCACATACACTTCTTTTGAAAGCACAAATTCTATGTCTCAAGAAACAAATAATGAAATAAGTAATTGCAAAATGAGAATTTTTATGTGCATAATTGCTCTTGACTAGTTAATTAATGCTGCTAATTAAAATTACATGCAGTTTGAAAATATTTCGAAACTAAAAGTTAGTCAAAATTCAAGTTAGTGTAATACTAGTCCCGCACTGAAATAGTCAGTAGAAGCTCGGTTCCCGCAGAACACCGAAAATGAAGCAACATTGACTGAGGCCAGTGTTTGGGAGGGGGACAACCTCTCGCTGCTGGTTGCTTGGGAGCGTGTACGCTAAAAGGAGCTGGTGCACATTAAATCCGTCGTGGATCCAATGTCCTCCTCCAAGTGAAACGATACCTCTGGGGGGTCAACACCAGGTGACGATCTCTTATGTGGGAGCTGGTTCAAAAATTAAGAGACCACATAAATGCGGTTTAGTCAGTCTTAAGCCCTCCTGGTTCCTCGCTAAAGTGAAGCTACATAACACCCTTAGCCGTGAATCAGTCGTCCTTCAGCGACTTGATCTTCTAGCCTGGTGTAGGCTTTACTACGCAATGGGATAAGAAAGAACAGTGCTTTTTGCTCAACTTTTGCTTCTATCATCGGAGGCGTTATCATCGTAATATATGATATTGTCATCACTAAACAATTGAAGGGTCTGTTGCAAAAGGGAGGCATCTCCAAATTTCAAGAAAACAATAATAACACACATAAAAAAGTCAAAACTCTAGATTTCTTTTGTTGTATTATTGTGTTGAGAATATAGAAATCATTTTTTATTAAAAAGTCCTTTTATTATTATTCTCATTTTTAAAGACAGTATATAATGTAACTAAACGACTATCTAAAATAGGATCACATCTTTTTTGCAAGCAAACTTTTCAATTGTTATGTTGATGGGAAAAACGGTTTAAGTCGATTTTAGGTCCTTTTGAGAAACTTAGTGTTTTACTAAAAGTACTTAGAAAAAGCCATGATATAATATCAGCTTAAAATAACTCCATAATAAATAATTTTATCTTGCCTTACATTGTGGTGATTCGAATGTGAATAATTCAGATAGGAACTTAAATGGATATTTTAAAAAAAAGAGTTATCTCACTCCTTTTTTCACCTCCTCATATACAAAATATATTTCAACACTCTAAGTTACAAAGTTTGTACGAAGTTAGTTCATTGCGTGTTGATTTGAAATGTTGTTGCCGTCTGGGACAAGGGTGACGAATAAGAAATAATGTAAAGAAAGTGATAAATAAATAAAAACATAATAATAATAGTTAAAACCCTGAACTCATCCAGTCCATTCTATTACAGGAAATTTAGATTATTGATTCAGGTAACGAGACCAAGCTTCTAAATACTAAAAATGCTGAAATATTCTTACAATTGTTTAATAAAGTATTCACGATATTTCCAGCACAAAAACTGTCAAGTTTTGAAAGTCTAAAACTTTAGAATGTAACAGCACAGAGGAAATTAGCTCAGAAATTTTACAAGTAAGGATTTAATGATTACAGAGAGATCGATGAGTCAGAGACAAACTTCCATAATTGGCAATTAATTCGATATATAACTTTAACAATGCATGGAAAAGAAAAGAAATTTCTAACATATTATGTTTATTTATAACAAGAGTATTTTCCGTCTGTCTGATTTCAGCTGACGTAATGGTTATTCTTTTTTTTATTTCTAAGCAAGTTTGAAACTTTGTTATGATTCCGAGAATTAAAAGAAAACAAAAACATTTTCAAATTTAATAATTGTTTCCTCTAAGTTTTTCCACTTTTCAAATATGTTTTGCTGATCTTAAAGATAGAAAATATTTTAATCTGTAAAAGTTAAGGTCGATCTTAAAGATAAAAAATATTCTAATCTGTAAAAGTTAAGGTCGATCTTAAAGATAGAAAATATTCTAATCTGTAAAAGTTAAGGTCGATCTTAAAGATAGAAAATATTCTAATCTGTAAAAGCTAAGGTCGATCTTAAAGATAGAAAATATTCTAATCTGTAAAAGTTAAGGTCGATCTTAAAGATAGAAAATATTCTAATCTGTAAAAGTTAAGGTCGATCTTAAAGATAGAAAATATTCTAATCTGTGAAAGTTAAGGTCGATCTTAAAGATAGAAAATATTCTAATCTGTAAAAGTTAAGGTCTACATAGAAATAATGGTAGATAAATAATTAACGTGGATAGGTCATTGATCGATTCGGTACTTTGCTAATGCTGCTTTAAGTGCCGAAACATGAGGACACGATGGGTCAGCTACTATACCAATCAGTAACCTCCTTACCCTGCCGGTAATTATTGCTAACTGCGTTCAACTGTACATAGTATCTCAGGCCTCCACAGATTACCCCGAAAGGCATGGAACACAGCGCTCCTCTTTCTAACCTTCTAAAAACTCTCAGATACTTAAGAACCAAAACAGGCCATAGGCATGGGACTGGCGAGCGTGGCTATCTGCTTTACTGTCCCGGTTCCGCAGTCTCTCTACAAAGAGAGCTAGCATTCGCCGGAAGCAGATTGGTGGAGATTTAGCGCTATTCAGTCCACACCACCAGGAGGCCCCGTTTATATTATTTGACCATGTGGAGATGATAAGATAGTGGTTGAGGAGATGATAAGATAGTGGTTTGATCTACCACCGTAGTACTGGGTGGTTTCATAGATTGAAAATATGGATTTTTTGAGTACATCGAATGGTTTTTGATAATACTTGTCCAACGTCAGCATCATGACAACAATTATAAACAAAATAAAATCTAATCAGCATAAATGTATTTTGTAGGAGTAAATTTTCAAAATCTCTATAACAGCTTTTGCTCAGTAACAGTAAGTTTTGTTCAGAAATCCTTTTGGAAAACGTTCCGCAGTTATTTTCCAACTGATGGCATTTTCTGATTAGTTGGAAATTCATGTTTCATGTATTCGTAAGCATTAAACGCAATAACTGTTAGAACAAGCACTAAGTACTACTACTGCCAGGAAAGTCATTAATTGCTATTACTGTTGGAAAACCATTCGGCTACCGTTGCATTCACTCGTCGTATTTACGCTACTGGAATGTAGGATGTCAAACAAGTACAATTTTCTGGGTATTAACATGTATATTGCCGCCTTAATTATCCGAAATATTCAGTATTTTATGGGATTTCGTATCTGTTTTAGTAAGTTAACGATCTACCAGTCAAAAACTCGTACTTGTGTTTGATTTTCTGTATTAGAGATAGTAACAATAAATAAATAAATGAATGAATAAAATACATAAATAAAATAAAATGCGTGTATTTCAGGATTTCAATTTAAAAAAAAAAAAAAAAAAACTCATAACATTTATAAACTTGGATCGAATTGATTTTTTGTATTCTAGATAATAACAAAAATTAAAATGCATATTTCAGGAATGTTTTGAATTATATGTATATATATATATATATATATATATATAATGTATGTATATATATGAATGTATGTATATATATAAGTATCAAATGGCATTTTTCCTATAAAGTGTTTCATTGATTTCATTTTTTTTTCTAATCAAGAACAATCTACCAGTGCATTCCACAGGAAAAATACTATAAGCATTACAGCCCGAAGCTGTCGAATACGTACTTGTTATTAGCTAGACCGTGATTTACTACTCTGATTATGGCGACAGAAATGTCTTCGACAAGCAAGGACGTTTGATACGTACTTCTGAGGCGTAAAAAATAGCATCTGTCACATGAATTAGGGGAACTGACGTAACATTCCCTTATCTGAAGGTGCGAAAATAAGACGCATAAAAGAACTACCAAAAAAGACTTCCCTTGCTTGTTTCAGAAGAAAACATTCAATATGTCAGAATAAATTTAATGCAATGTACGTACATGTACGTAATTTTCGTATTTATGAAAGATATGCTGCAAGTATGTACAGTGCGATATATTTAATTTTTATTGATTTTCCGAGAAATCTTTTACGCTTTTAAAGACAAAGGATCAAGTGACATATCAAAACTTGTTTAACTGTTGCTACCGCATCTGTGAATAACCTTATGTATTTTCGAATTATGTATTTTCAATATAGCAATATAAATAATAAAACGAAATTAGCTTAGACATATGCATTATCATATTTAGGTACCTTAAAATCTGATTTACATTAAACTGATCTAATTATGACGGAAACAGCTTGTACAGGGATCATGATGATATTTTTATTTACAGTACAATTAACAATTCATTTTCTTCAAAACATTTTTTTTCGAAATAAAAGGATTATTAAAATAATTGCAAGCTATTTTTGAGCAAAAACATCATTGATAGTAATGGATGGATGTATTCCATAACAAGTAAAAATAGTGAGCAAACTGCTTCAAAAAAAAAACCTTACTTATAACATTGGTATAAATCAATTTATGAAAACTGATAAAGCTTGTCATGTTAAATGCAATTTAAAGTAGGAGAAAAAACTGTGTATAAAACCAAAACTTTGTTTTCTGCTTTTTTTATAAATACTTAACCGTAAACATTCCAAAAGGAAAATTTGTAATGAGAGAGAGAGAGAGGGATGCTCCAAATAATTTATTCTTTTACAAAACAAAATAAAATTGAAATTCATCAATTTTTTTTTCAAATATTATATTTTATTACTTTTTTATTATTACTCGTAGTATTACTTCCATATTATACTATGTTTTATTACTTGAGTTTGTCACTCAATTTTATGTTCATTATTTTCTAGGTATATATATTTTTTAAAAAATGTATAAGATATATGTTTAAAAAGTGTGTAGTATTTAAAAATGATTATGTTTTGTCGTTTTCGTGTTAAATGCGCATAAGAATTATATTCTGAGATGCATTTTTCACTATTTTGTATAATAACTCTTTTCATTGGATCGTTCACTTACTATTTTCTTTCATTTTAAAACCCATTTTAAACCAGTGTAGACCATTGCTATACTATCTTATAACTGAAAAAAAAGGCGAAAATACTTTTGAATAAGGTTTTTTAAACCAATCGTATTTTTTGCAGTTTATAACCATACATTTTTGTTATAAGTTTTACCAATACTTCTTCTCTAAACTTAAACTTTCACCAACACCACTGAAAAAGTAACCAAACCTACAAACAATCTATAAATTAATTGTTCTAAAATTTCATTTCAGTAATTTGTAAAACTTACATTTATGTACATAAAAAAGCAGAAAACTGACTCAAAATAAACTGTGATAATTATGTAGTTCATGTGATTGAGAAACCGATCTGAAAGATGCAATTTTAAACCATTGAGCATTCAAAAATTAACGCTATTAAAGTTTACTACTTTCTTGCTCTTTACCTATGAAAGTACCTACATACAAATACAAAAGAAAAAAAAAACATTCTACATACAAAAACATTTCACTGGCACTAACTGAATAAGATTATGCTAATTATTGGATGTTATTAGTTTCAATACTCTTGAGCAACAGCTGGAGTTATTTCCATACAATAAACTTCCATTATAAGCCTCCATTAAAGAACATAAATTATAATGAACGCTAGAACTATCGAAAATTGTATCTTTTTCAATCGTTTCTGCTCCAATAATTTCATCTCTGATAATATGACTTATATACGCGCGATAGGATATACATACCTAGAAGCGCTTTCCTTTCTTTTAAATTAGTTTTTGGATAGCAATTTAAATCATTGGAAGAAAACAGGAAGTTCGTCGTGAGAACTCAAATGCAGAAGCACATCAGATTAAATATTCGATTATTTAGTTTATTTTCATTCATTAATGCGTAACCGAAAATGGTTTTCTTGAGTGAAGTTAGCTTAATTTTCATAAACTATGGCCATTGTGGATGATAAAATAAAGTGTAGTGAACGTTTCTCTGGATGGAAATTGCGCTTAAGACATAAATTCATGAAGTCGCGCATTGCGCGCTGAGTATTATTATATTATTTTTAAATTTCACTCTCGTTTTAACTAAAAAAAATTTAAATAATGAAATTAAGAAATAAAGCTTCTAATACGCGTGCATGAGTACACGTATATATAATATATATATATATATATCTATGCTTTTATAATGTTGTGAAAAAACGAAAGTTAAAACAAAATTTTAAACGGATTCTTTCATTAAAAAAAAAAGGAAATAGGTCTTCTTTCATTTTTTTTAAGTAATTAAATTATAAAATAAAAAGTGTTGTCACAATTCTTTCGTTTTTTACACTTTTATAAAGAACAATTATCACTTTAGCAAAATGCAGTTGTTAGAAAAAATAAATAAAATTTTAAAAAACATTGCCTGCGCTTTATGTGCTGCAATTTAACTATCTCTGTCACCTTAAAATTGTATCAGCATTTATCTTTGGGTTCATACAGCGAATTTTTTTTCAGCGAAAAGTGTTTTAATAAAAGCAGTCTACACGTGTTCGGCATTACAAAGTTTAAAAGTATTCTTCAGTGCGTGTTGAAATAAATGTTTAACGCATTCCAAACATGTGTTTGAGAGCAGTTTAATTACCAAAGAATCTTTTAATTGCTTAACAACATATATTTTATTTTCACTTTAAATTTAAGTTTCAATAAAAAGCACTGGCCCACAAAATCTAACCCTATGGACCCTACATGTAAAAATTGACTACATGTAAAAATTAAAAAAGTATATGTTAACTTCCGAAATTATCATTGAAATGTATTTGCAAAATTATTAATTTGAAGAACAAATTCCGAATAAAAGCAATGTCTTTGAAAACTAGGTGTTCCTTGATTTGTCCTTTTAAATAAATCTTAAATTATAAACTTTCATTAATGAAGTCCTTCAAGATAGAAATCCCATTCCCCTCATTCCACTACATAAGCACAGCCTGATGCCTTCAAGTGATACCAAGGCGACGTTTCCGTTTCATCTTCTTAGCTTCAAGCAATTATCGTTAAGATCGATAAAATAAAATAGTAATTTGACAAATAGTTGTAATTGGTGTCTAGTCACCATGCTGCAGAGACGCCCTTTTGAAAAGAAAGTAACCTACTAATTGAGAGACAAAATTCTCTTAAGAACTGCATTCGGTATTACGCATCAGATAAAGAAAATCGGTATGGTTGCGTTGTGCTTGATCTTAAGCATTTGAATTTTCAAACTGTAGTTAATGAACTGAAAAAAAAAAAAAATAGATTCGCATTTAAATACTGTTGTATTAGAATATTACGGATATTTCCACATGGGAAAAACACATTTACTTCTAGAACATTTGAGTTTTCGAACTGTAGTGAAAGAAATAAAAAACATATATAAAGATAGATTCGCATTTAAATACTAACTTTACCTACGTTTTATTAGAATATTATGGATAATTACAAAGGAAAAAATACTTGTATATGTCTTTTCTTGTACTTATTTCTTTACACAGAGAGCCTTCTTCCCACTATTTTAAAACTTATTTTTCTGGATATCATACAGATACATTTATTTATTTATTTTTTGTACATTATATATTTGTCAACCTTACTTACATTACAACTAAAACTGAACAAAATTTATGATGCGTATGATTGCAAAACTTTTTGAAATTACCTATGCATGTTTCAAAAAAAAAAAAAAAAATCTCTTTTAAATGGAAAATAATGCTACATTTTTTTTACAAGATTTATGCTTATCGATTTTAGCAATACATAAACACGACATAAACATACAAACTATACGTCGTCGTAAAAGTTTCTCTCTATATTCTTTCTTGTCGCGTCATGTATAAATTGAAATGTATATCAAAGTAATAAAACCCCTTTTCCTTTTTCGCAATATGCATTTCTTATCTTGTTCTCGTTTTTTTAGCCCCTGATAAAAATACTAGCAGCTAAATTCATTTTTATAGAGACAACTACCAACTATTTTTTGGCAAATAAATAGCGTAAAAACTTGAAAGGTTCCTTAACGATAAAAGTATATCTTAAGATTTGTGATTCTAGGGAAGTAAACATATAGAAATTTTAAACATTTAACGGGCCTTGCTTTATGGGTATTTATGTATTCAACTTCTTAGAAAATTAACTGATTCCATTTTAAAAATTTCTCTAAACTGTAACTTTCAAAACACAGTTATTAAGTAAAGTTTAAAACTATGTTTTTATTCATATGAATGGTTATCGTTTAAAAAAAAGATTATTCCTTACCTTTCTTATACCATGATTGTTGTAATTTTGTTTAAAAAATTGATAATATATTTAGAAAGAACGCATAATAACGATTATTAATAAATACAAAACCTTTTATATTAACTATTTTTATCAGTTTCAGAAATTTGAATTACATACAACAGTTCCAGTGCAGTTGTAATCGTAAATATTATGCTTATATTACAAAGAATATGCACAAAAATGTAAATACCCGTAACATGAAATTGCATTCTCAATGCTATACATTGAACAAAACACGTTAGAGCAAAAACTTTGCAAAATATAAGTCAATATTTTGATAACGCTCAAATAGAATATGTCATTTACATAAAGAAATTCTTATTGGAATATTTTCTTTCGCTCTGGGGGAGGGGTAGCCTGGGACAAAATAGGAATCATATTTCGAAAGTATGGGTAAATAGTGAACAATGATGTATTTTGAAATATATGGATTCCCACGTATTCGAATGTGAATACAGTAATGTTCACGTAAAAATATCAGTGTTCAATTTCCGATAAGAAAACAGGATTTGAGTGTTGAAGCATCCAATTTCGCTTAGAATTTATTCTGGCTTAAATAAATATGCTCAAGAATAGTGGTAACTACTCTGCTCCCTTTTTCTTTCTTTTAATTTATTCATATGTATTTTGTTTTATTTTTATTTATTTTTTAAGGTGCTAAATGTTTTTTTTTCTTTCTAATGGGGCTGCAGTATTGGTCATCAACCATTGCAGACCTAGTGCGTCCCCAGGTATTGGTACCAACTCTTTCAGAGGCCCCACAATGAGTGTGGTACCATTGTCACAATTTTTTGACGCTTAGTTTCCCCTAGATGGGCACCTGAGCTCTCGTTGATGCAATCTGCACTAGGAATTTAATTTAGCCGAAAGTATCCATTCCAAACGGATACTCAAGGGATCTTTAACATGCCGCATAATCACACGACATGGACGCAGACGATTTTCTGCATTTTTAAAATCCACCGACTTGGGCCAGGTTTGAACCTGCGATCTTGGGCATACGAGACCTGCGTCTTACCACTACGCCACCCCGTCGACGTTGCTAAATGTATCCTATAACTTCAGAATTCTTTCTTATTTTCATTTTATTATTTCCCAAGTACTTGTTAATTAAATTAAAACAATGTGACGAAGGAAATATTAAACATATCCTAGCCTACGAACATTGAATGTGGTTAACACAACGTTGTGACTCATAACTCATCAGAAAAACTGCATAATGAGTTGGTACTCAAATCTACATCTCCACCAGACCCCTAGCTTTTAGCCGAACCTTAGGATTGCTTTCGCTCGAAGCTGGTGGCTGTCGATCGTCTACGATTGGCCCGTTTTTGCGCCGAGTTAGGCATGCTGGGCTTTTTGTGTACCACCCCGCCGGCCCGCCCTAACTAACTCTTGCTGTGTGAACCTGGCCCTCCTTGATATCCTGTGCTAGAGGGGTATCATTTAGAGGTTTCTGCTTCCTATACTCAAATATCTACCTAAGTCTTCGGCTAAAAGGTGCAAGGGTGTCCGATGGAGAAAAGTACTCAAAGGTGCTAGCTTGCTGGACGAAACAGTTAGCGCTTAATTTTACTGTATAATGATGCAACTTAGAGAGGTAATCAACAAAATGTAGAATAATTGGATGCCATATTTTTCCATTGCAGTTTCTAATGGGACTGATGTGTATTAGCTCCTCAATATTTGCAGCCCTATAGCAATTCCTAGGAAATCGTGCATATGGCACCACTAGCGGGCAGATACCATTATCGATTTTCTCCAACTTTGTTCCCTGTTAGCACTAGGCCTTAGGGATGCCCTGAATCCGGGGGCAAGGTAGTGGGGGTAGTGGGGTCCACGGATTTTACATGCACGTTTCCCCGAGTGTACATGGTGATACCATTGCTACTTTGGTCCGGAATGTTGGTAACGCTAAATCTCCACCAATTTGCTTTCGGGGGATGTTATTTTATCTTTGTAGAGAGAGAGACTGCGGCAACGTGACAGTAAAGCAGGTAGGCAACGATAACCATTCCGGTCCCTATGGCTGGTTCTGGTTGTTAAGTGTCTGATAATTTTCGAAAGTTTCGAAGGAGGAAAGCTGCATTCCGTGCCTTTCGGGGTAATCTGTGAAGTCCTGAGATGTACAGTAGTACGTAGTTAGCAATTATTACCATTACTACTTGAGGATTTTGTCGCCTATTTTCCCCCAGCTAGAAACATCTAGATTCTGCCGATGCGAATTGCACTTGAAATTAGCCGAAAGCGTCCAGGCCAAACATATATTTGAGATACACAGTAGACACCTGAGTATCAGACTTAATGCGGCGGAAGGGCAGGACGGCTAACAAAAAAGCCGGATAGGCCGCAATAATATTAACTCACTTCTTTGACCCAGCAATACATGAAGACAAAGTTTTTGTCCAAAAATACACTATTATAATACGTATTTGATCACTTCGTATTTAGCCACGATGCCCTGAATTTATCTCAAGCCACGTTAAATGTGAACGCGACTTCATCCAGTTGACTAAAAAAAGCAGTTGCCGTAACGTATCAAGTTAAAACAGAACATTCTCTGTACCGGCAGTTAATAAATGTGTATATACTGCACCGCATGTTTCGAAAATTTTTAGAGAAAAAGTAAGTTAAAGAATATAAACTGCTCATATATTAGCACAAATTCCATGATGCCTAACTTAAATGCAGGTAACGTGAACAAAACATTTTCGTAAATCTTAGGCCTAATACTTAATAAAATTATTCACTCATAAAGGAAATAAAATGTGAAACAGTGTGCTAAAAAGTAAAAACTAAGCATCAACGTAAAATTAAGCACACAATTTTCAAAAATTGCAGACACGCGTTTCGAGGTTACAGTGCGAAAAAGGTAAGCTTATAGTACTTATTTCCTTCTGTTTTAATATCTTGGTTTAGATTATTTTTGCGTTTTTCTGCTTCCTTTGGTCCTTGCTTTTTCCTGTTTATTTTTGTATGAGTTGAATTTCTGTTCTTTAATTTTTGTCCAAAAAAGGGGGTCCGTTTTAGGCGTTTTCGTATTTTTTCCTATGCTTCTTTTATTTTCATTGGTTACAGGTTACCCCTCTGCTTTTGCTTTTTAAGGTGTGCTTCTGTTGATCTCTTTGTTTCGTTTGGATGTTTTTCAACTTGAAGCTCACTTTTTCTTTTACCTTGATTTTTTGCACATCCTTGTAACCTCAAAACAGGTGCCAACAGATTTTGTGCCTAATTTTATGATGATTTTTAGTTTTGGCACTTATAAATCATGGAACAGATATGGAAAGGGTGCCCTAAAAAAGAGTCAAAACTTTGTTTTCAGTTTTTGAGTAAGTCCCTTATAGACGAGTGCTTATGAATTTTAGCTCTCTTTAGCGACATGACCTGATCAAAAAAAAAAAAAAAAGAGAAGAGAAAAACTGTGCCGGATAGTACGGACGCCGGATGTCCCGAACAGGATACTCAGGAGTCTATACTTAACATTCAGCATTTAATTATACTGTATGGGAGCTGACAACGTTCTGCATCTCAATAATCCACTCACTCGAGTAGGGTTTGAACTCGCTAACTTGAGCATGAGAGGCCAAGGTCTTACAATTACGCCGTCCTGCCAGCGCACCAGTAGCCCGCCATGGTACCATTTTTTTGTTGCTAACTACTACTAATTTTTTTCGTGTTGCGGGATGTAAACTCTGGGTGCAAGACGTGGGATCAGACGACCTGCCACTTTTCTGCCCTCAGTTAGGTAGCAAACGCAACACCAGTTAAACAACCTAATGCTCTTCTTTCAACCTGATATCGCACTTCAAAGTGGTAGTACAGTTCTACCGTCAACCAGAACAATCTGGCTGGCAGAGTGCCAAGAAGAATACATTCATGTTCAAGGGAGTAGCTGCTGGTATATGAAAGGTGCCGTTTTTGTTCTCGTTCTAGTTCTTTTAGAATACTTGATTTCTTCCGAACTGATGCCATATGCCAGTTTATAAATTTAGTTGATTTCAACAATTAGTGAAGCAAACATTCTGATTCGCGTACTAAATAAACGCGGGAAAACAAAGCTCCCTAAAACTCGAATGGATTCGTTCTTTTCTGCCATGCACAGAAGCGTCCAACTAGGGGCCGTTCATAGGTGACGTCACGCTTTTTCCCCATGTATTTGAACCCCCTCTCCCCTCTGTCACAATGTGTCACACTTCAGCGGACTCTCTTTGTCACATATCACGCTATGTTGCATAATGCATAATGTCACACTTCTTGTTACCCCCCCTCCCCTTGTCACGCTTTGTCACAATTTCATGAACCCCCTCCCCCCCTCGAAGCGTGACATCATTTATGAACGATCCCCTATCAAAAGTTCGGAATCGAACTCTAACTGGCTCTGAGATAGCAGTTTCAAATTGATTTACAAATCTATGTTAAAAGTAGTATGGGCATCCAATGAGCTAAACTTTGATGCAAGTAGAAAATTTTCACCACCTATTGTTTTCAAGTTTACTCTAACTTTTAAGTGTGTGTGAACGTTTTCGCACTTCTGATGTAGTTGACACTTGTCAATTTACCTCCAGCATACAATAAAATACATATTTTGCTAATCTGTTCTAGTATATCGCCATGAGACTGCCATTAACTTTTAACGGTATGCAATTGCTAAAATGTCAGTATCATATAAAAAGTCGTAGTTATGCATTTTAAAGAATAACGTCTTAAATTGTTTCGTAACTAAACTAGTGTAACTGCACTTATTCTAAACTAAATTGCGTTTTTCTTCAACAACAATAATCAAAAAAAATTTTGCAAGATCGAAGAGAAATTATTTCTGCTTACTGATGATATGGGATTTTAAAAGTTTTGTTCTTAGTTCAAGAATATGGTTTAACATAATCCTATGGTTTTTAACTTCATAATTATCTTCATAATAAAAAACAATCAATTTATACGAGATGAGAAATATAATGGGTATTATTTACTTGTGAAAGTAAAAAAAAACAAATTTTGTGAGTTAACGGTCTTCAGCGTTATTTTTCCATTTTACTAAGCTAAATAAATTCTTATTCATCGAATATAAAGAAATCGCTTTTTGATTTTTCGAGAATTAAAGCTATGATGCTCTTATCAGACCTAGTTTCATTTTTAAGGTCTTTGCATACATGAAGAGCAAGAACGCAAGTTTGTTTTGCATTAAATTAATTTTTTTTCGCTTTGATCTTATTTCCCATTTTTAATGATGATCTATTCATTTTTTCTGCTTTAAGAAGATTTCTTATTCAGTGCTAGAGGGTAAGAAAATTAAGAATTGCAATTTACATTTTCTTTCTTCTCTACGCATGAAGTATTCTTTCATTTACTTCTTAGCGATTCATTTGTTTGTTATTTGCTGTGTACGTTTTATATCTGAAAAATGCCAAAGTAATAAAAATCTGAAAATAATTCTTCTTTCAGTGCATCTTATGAAGAATCTCTTGTTAAAATGATATTTTAATCGTATGTCTTTGGAAAGTGATATATTTTAAAATACAGTTACGGTAATAGTATATTGTTGACCTTATCAAATGTCTGAATAATTATATTTAAATATTTCACAGTAAAGCGGAAAAAAGAAGGCAGATGAAGTTTCTTTCAGTGTGAATACACTGTTAAAAATTTCCGTAAGAAAATAGTAAAATAACCATTTATATGATTGTTATTTTACCATATTTAATTACAACAGTTGAATAACCATTAAAAAAATGGTACTCAAACCGCTGATTGTGAAAAAAAGCGTTTATTCTCTGTTTATCCTAAAGAACGTTTAACTAACCGTAATTTTCAAGAATCAATAAGAATCGGGCGTCCATCTTGGTTGCGAAACCTTACCGGTTGTACGTTGTTGTTAAAATATGAATAAAGATTTATCACTTCAAAACTGCATGTGTATATAAAAAAAGTAGAAAAAAAAAGCGGGTTAAGCAGTGGTTACTAAATAGAAACACATACACACGTAAATCAAAAATTGGAGACATCGGATTCCCGAACTGTTTGCGAATGAGCGAACCCATAATTTGAGCTGCTGAAGCTTGTTTGTATTTTAATTTTTGCAGCAAATAAAATGATTTTCGTCAATGTTCAGGAAATTTAGATCAAAATTGACTTTGAATCCAGTCAAAAACTGAAATCTCAATTTTAATCAAGTTTGCCTGTTGGAAAAGAGTATTTATTGATAAATAAACGGCTGCTTTACGTGGTGTAGATGGCTGAATGACTAGAGAGCAAGGTTGATATACCATACACCCGGGTTCGATTCCCGCAGGATTCGTTTACGGTTTCTACACCTCGGAATGGTTCAAAAACTGTAAAAATTTTGTTTAGAAACCATTTTTAAATGTTATAAAACCGTAAACTTTTGTATTTACGGCTTTTTAACCAAGCTGATTGGAAATGGTTTAGATCCTGTAAAGATAGAAAAATGTTCCAAACCGAAAATTTAACGGTGAATTGGATGGACAGGCTGCTGCCGGTTATTTAACCGTAATTTCATGATGAAATTTCTAACAGTGTATCTAAAACTTTTTTAAAATGCAAAACACAGCAAAAAATAATAATAATGTTCAAAAAGGAAGGAATGTAATTAAGGAATAATAAAATGTTCGCAGAGCGCTATTGTATTAATTTAAAATAAAATGAGCTCAAAGTAGAAAATAAATAAACAGTAAGGCTCCATTTTAGTATATGACTCAATGTTAAAAATATACTTGAGCTATCTTTACCCTAATGATATAAAAGTATTGCGGTGTCAGACAAAATCTTCAGTGTACTTTAAAAGGCATTTAGTGTAGCAGGTCGGAATTTTATATTTTCCTGCGCATTGTAGTCACTATGGATTAAATGTGTCAATTTGAATGAAGAGTTTGTCAATTGTTTGTTGTTGAATAATACTTTCTATAGCAATAAAATAAACGAAGTAATTAGTTCAATCAACCTGCTGTTACTGATTGCCTTGGCACTAGTATTTTAAAACTGAAAAACTTTTCACGTTAAAAAAGCACAAATGAGCATTATAATGCAGGCATATGTTTCGAGATTTCTTGGAATCCCTTTTTCAATGCAGTAGTGAAGCTTCTAGATGCAAAAACATCCAAATGAAGCAAACAAAACAACAAATCACGACTTATATAGCCTAAGATTTACTTGTGAACCATGAAAATAAAGGCAGCACGGAGGTAGAAGCTGTTGGAAGAAATGATCTCTTCCTCGATGAGTGAATTAGTTTTATCAAAATAAAGTTCAAAAACATGAACAATAATAACCTTTGCCTTGATATCATATGTGTGAAATATAAAACTGTAAATAGTGTCATAAATAAGATGGGAAAACCCCGGACATTTAAATTTCAAAGAGAAACCAAGAAAGAACAACAAATTAAAAGAACTTCTGCCAGACCTGGGAAGAATATGGAAATGGGGAAGAATCATTAATCAAATTAGAACTATTCATGTTAATATGATAAGCTTCCCAAAAGTCAAGCTCTAAAGGGGAAGAACATTTTTGAATAATTTTCCTAGAATTGAAATCAAGAGAGTGGTTGGAATTCCAACAATGTTGAGCAATACTAAACTGATTTAACTCTTGCTTTCGCACATAACCTTTGTGATCATTTAACCGAATTTTTAGAGCACGTTTAGCATGTCCAATGTAAGACAGGCCGCAACGGCAACTAATTTTGTTATTACTCCATGTGTTTAGTTGATCAACCGAGTTTTTAAGCGAAGAGCAGGAAAGTTTGTTACTAGGGGCAAAAACGACTTGAAATTGAAACCCTTTTAGGATTTTAGCAATACGAAAACTGATAGAATGAAAGAATGGTAACACAACCAAATTATTTCCAGAAACCCCACTATTGGAAACAGAAGTTTTCTTAGAACGTTTGTTAAAAATAGAATCAATTAAAGAGTGAGAAAACCGTTTATTAACAGCTACAGCTTTCAGATAGTTAAGTTCAATCTTGAGAAGCTCAGGAGAAGAGAAAATATTAATAGTACGATGGGCAAGAATACTTTAATCTGTTTCACAATTAATCTTTATTCCATCAGTTTTAAACTTAATTTTATAATGTACATTAATATATTTATCAGCTTCCGTATTAACTCTACAATTGTACAATATTGATAGACATCGTTTCTCAACGTGGGTGCCGTCGTCAACCCTCATAGGTCTAGTTTGTGCATAAAAGGGAGTCCGAAAAAGTAACACCTGTGTCCAGAGTATTATGTATTCTTACATAAATTACTTTATGTTATACGCTAAACTAATACAATTATATGCTGTACAATCTACTGTAGCACAGAGGATGCAAGGCTTTTCACATATCATTTAGTTTTTAAGGAGGTCGCAACTTTAAAATACGTGAATTAGGCATATATCAATAGATATATGAAAAAAATCGAACTAGAAATTATTTGAAGAAAAAAATAATAATAAATCCGAAACAATTTAAACAAAAGTAAATGAAAAAAAAAAAAACAATACTTTCCCCATTATAAGACTGAAAAAACTACAATAATTTTTTAATTCTATTGGAGTTCTGAAACTGCATCCCCCCTTATTATTTTTATGAGATAGCTTTCCATAACATTAGTGCATTTTAAGCATATTAATATACATAAATCTGCTTAAAATTTTACAATAACGGTATTTCTAAAAGTGCTCCGGTGTGAAGGAAAATCTAATTTCAGACTAACAAAGACGAAAAATGATTGCAATCACGCTTATTTTATTTTTGGATACTGTCTTCATTTTGTAATATATGCTGTTTAAAAATTTTCTATTTATAATAACTTTTAAGATTAGATTTTACAATCTCCGTATTACGTATTTTTAATATGTAGTTGTTTTGTTCAACGTAAGCGCAAACTAATTTCACGTAAGCTTAAAAGGTCATTATTTCATTCTTTGTTTCATTTTTCTCTTAGTTTTAGAGTTTTTTTTTTTTTTTCAATTTGTTTTACAAAATATTTTTTTTTAGTGTTATGTTATCAATAGATGCGATGATTTTTGATTTATGAATCGCTGCAGGCACAGCTATGAACATAATAAGACATTTTTTATGAATTCATAATATTTTTTTCATTTTAATTAATGAAATTTAGACTGTAAAAATAAATTTCAACTCCAGAAATAATTGTGTATCTATACACTTTCGATGAAATTTACTTTTTTAAAAACATGCAAAATATCCTGTACTTCATCTATGTTGCTCATGCATGTGTAAAGTAATGCTCTGTCTCATATATTATTCATTTTGATTTCCTTCTGAATGAATAATGCAATATTAAGTCTAAGTTGAACCCCTATATTGGCCAAAGGTGTTTAAAACTTACCCAGATTTTTATGAAACATTGCAATACAGAATGTATTTATGAAAATTTCGTCAGTTTCCGAAGTATCTAACGCGGAAGATAATCCACTTTTAACAAGTAAGAATGTTTAATTGTTATAGCATGCTTTAAATACTTGCAATTACTTTTATAGTTTGTAGTTTTTTGTTAAACTTTCACACAATTTTCAAGTTTAAGAAATCATATCAAGGCAGCAAAGCAACTTAAAGCAAAGAACATTCTTTCTTATAACACTAAGAATCTATTGATCGAAGAAAATGAAACTCGGTAAAATTTACTGCAGCGTCCATGGCAGAGTTTATCTCTAAAACCGATGAAGAAGAAGGAAAAATTGAAAAGGATAACAATTTGCATTATTAAAAATTTATTTTAGGAGTTATCAGACATACGAGTAAATTTGTTTCTCCTTTTTTACCTTCGCCTACACGACGTGATGCTGAATAAATTTGTCTTTGCACGATAACAGTGATTGATATTATGCGAGGTACTTCAGTAAATTTCTTGGTAGCTAGGATTTATTTCAGATACAGTCCTGTCGAATAAGCCGACGCTCGAAAAGCGTTGCCATCGTGGGCACGAAGCAACTAAAGTGTCATAGATTAAAGTATGGTTTAACATTACTAAAAAAATATATGGGTCATTCTCAGAAAACTGGAAACATTTCAACCTTAGAACATTATAGACATTTATAAAACCATTTTAAAAAAAGGGTGTTATAAATGTCTTATATATATATATATAGTAATTGCTTGTCGTCTATACGACAAGAAAAAAATAACAGCAGTTTAAATGTGCGCCGATTGTGTAGAGAAAATAAATATTTCCCTAATGTATGTACCTGAAATAGACAAATTCTATTTACGCATTTTCAGAACCTTACGATTCCATCCAATCTTGATCAGATATTACAACATATTTGTAAACCTTTCGATATAAATATTCGATATAAACCTTTCGATATAAATGTTCGATATAAACCTTTCGATATAAACCTTTCGATATAAATATTCGATATAACCACCGCATCTTCGTAAACCTTTCGATATTGGTGTTGTATGCCTCGAAACCCTCGACCTTTGAAGCGGCATATTTCTCCCAATTAGTTTTTGTGAGCATCTTCCGTTCTAACTGTCAGTGTGCAATCGAAATTGGTAATTCGAGCATTTTTTTAAAAATTTCTAACGGGCTGCTGTTGGCTAATGCCAATTTGAGACCTAGTGCGTTCCCCAGAGATTGGTGTTGGTCGGTACCAAAATGAGTGTAATACCGTCGCAGCATGATAATTTTGACGTTCGGTTTCTCAACCTGAAAGGGCGAGCACCCGGACTCTGTAGATGCGAATTACACTAGGAATTTAATTTAGCCGTGAGCATATAAGTCAAATGTCTACTCAAGGGATATTTTATATGCCGCATAATCATACGACATGGGCGCAGACGATTTTCTGCAACTTGAAAATCCGCCAACACTGCCAGGTTCGATCCTCAGACCTGGGGCGTACGAGCTCCGCGCCTTACCACGACGCCATCATGCCGGCGTTCGACCGTACATTGATCGTACATTTTGGAAGTCAGCCTTCATTTTACTGTGTATGTCCTCTTGTCAAAATTTTAAGTCAATAATTTTAAAGAAGACTTTTATCGATGTCGATAACAGTATTATTTATTACCGCTGTACACGCAACGGCTAAATAAATAGTAGTATCAGGTTTTTTCCCAGAACTGTACAATTAATAATCAATAGATATTTACTTTAATAAATTATTACAAATTTCAATATTAAAAAAAATGTGTTTTTTTTTCTGTGTAATATATAACTAGGAAAATATGGTTGTTTAAATAAGATTTGCGAAGAAATTTCCCATTTCTGAACATATTCTATTTGCTTATTTTCTTATTGAACGAAAGTGACAAATATATATAACAGAAGGCCTTCTTATGATATTTCCCGATGCGATGGCCAAATGAAGTTTCCAAAGAATTTCTCTCATTTTGTTTCAAAAATATTTACTCTGTTAAAAATTGCGTTCTAAACCAAAACTTAATGAAAATCTGTTCTGCGTTGTTGCTAGAGAACGGATTTTTTTCGGATGAGATTCAGAATAGTTTTGCTTTTGTCTTTTCGCCTGAAAGTGTTCTTTTAAATGAAAATTCCGTTGTAAAGCTGAAATTACTTACGGGATGTTACAGTTATCTCCGTTTTTGTCCCGCTTTGTATATTACACAAGTAACATTACTTTTCAGACAATTATTCTGAACCTATGTTTTAAGCCTTAATGCAGAACAATACTACTTTGATTTTCAAATGTTTCATCAAAGATTTAGATAGCTTTTAGGTAACAAAATACATGAAATAAAAATGTATTGGGAAAAAAAATAAAGTTTCGGTATTAAATATTTTTATTTTTTAAAGTTTTTATATTTTAATGCTTTTAATTTTTTCGCACATAGATATGTCCTGTTCTCATACAATCATAATTATTAGAAAAAATAGAGAATATTAATTTATGTATGCAGAGCCAATGATGTATTTAACAGTATCATTTTAACTTAAAATTATTAAAAACAACATTAATAACAACAACCTGTTATCATTCATTATTACTCGTATAAAAAGTGGGGAAAACGTTATTAATTATTTCGTTTCGCATTCTTACCTTAAAATGAAAGATTTAAAAATTTTGAATTGGCATATATTGTTTAACATTTCCAAGTAAAAAATAAGTCTTCGTTTCACATTCATTTATTTTAGTGTAATTAATTTTTTTGGAGAGGGGAATTTCACGCTAAATGCGTTATAAAAAGGGGGAAAACTTCTAAAAGACATTTCTGGTAGTACCAGATTCAAGTGAAAAAAAAATGAAAAGAAGAAAATGAAAGAATATAGGCAATTCAATAAAAAAACATATTATTAAACTGATAGCGGTGATATTCAATAGTTAGAGAAAAACGTGCCTTGTTATAAAAGGCTTTGTGTATTGAAAGAAAAAGCTCGTGTATTTTTTATTATGACATGATATTCAATTCAAGTAATTACTCTTTTTTTTCTAGGTCGAACGTGTGAACTTTTTTTTTCTTCCGTTTTCGGGAAAAGGTGTTTATTTGAGATACACGAGGAAATTACTTTATGTAAATTGCGTCAGAGCCAAGATAAGAGAAAAAGTCAATCACGAAAGATATAAGGATATAAAAAGTCTTTGGCTGAATTTTCTGACCATTAATTTCAATTTCTAAGCTTCGGGAAAGTTGTTAATTTGCTTGTATCATAAATTATTCAACAAAGATCGAAGATTATTTGTAGCTTTCTTTGTTCAAATTACAACATCTAGCTTATTTTAAAATATTGAAAGTTCATGCAGTAATATGAGTATTGTATGGAGCATTAATATGTTGATAAATGATGCAAACGAGAAAATATTCTAAATATAGCATTCAGGCTTAAAGAAATATCCTGTCGCAAGTTTCGGACTCCTCAAAATACAAATATGTTGTAAAAATTTGCACCACAAGAAAGCCTTAAACTCTTACCAAAGAAAAAGAACCATGATAAACCCCAAAGCGCTCTCCCGTATAAATCTGATTTGTTCGCCAAGTATCTTTCTCTCTCTCTCTAAAAAAAAAAAAAAGCCCTCCTCCGCAAAGGGTATTGATAGACATCTGTTTGGCCTATTTCATCACACCTACTTCCGCTAGAACCTCCAACTCCTTACCAGTTTGGATAGATCCTCGATTGTTTTTCAATTCTGTTTGGCGGAAAGCTTGGCAAAGAGGGGGGGGGGGGGTCAGCAAAGGGGTTTTTGGGATGAAGTCGAGAGTTAAAATGGCCCAAAAGGCACATCCTTGTTGCATTAACGAAAGTGTGTGCAAAATTGCAGCTCGATCCCTTTTTTGTCTGTGCTGTGGCCCTGTTAAAGAAGAAGAAAAAGAACAACGTGAAAAACCTGAAAACTAGCAATTTTCTAACTTTTATTACTCCAGGCACTAATTACCACGGTGGTTGAATTTTGGTATACGACTTCAGGCCCCCACCCCCGGAAAATATGTATACAAAAAATCAATACCACATACCCCCATGAGGCTGAGATACGGGGGTAAAAATCACGTTTCGGAGGTGAATTTAAGGGGGTGGGTGGGGAGGGTCAAATGGCACATCATTGATACATAAGGAATGTGTGTGCTAAATTTCAGTTCGATTCGTTCAGTTTTTGGTCTGTGCAACTGTGCTGTCTGCTGTCTGTGTGACTTGTCAAAGTAGAGCAACGGCAATAGCACAACTTTCATTACTCCGGCTACTGATGGGAACTACATCCCCCCAAATCAGGGGTCGGCAACCTTTTGAGTCGGAAGAGTCAAAAATCACAATTTACAAAATTTCAAAGTTTTTAAAGAGCCACAAAATTTTTTCTTGCCAACAATAAATAGTACTTGCAGAAATAAAGATTTTTGATAAAAAAAACTAATCTATTTAGTCATAAGAAAAAATATCTATTTATTCATATATAAGTAGTGTTTTTCACAACAAATTAGGTAATATATATATATGGCATTATTAAATAATTACTTTTTACTCGTATTTTAGTAAAAAATTAAAACAATTAAACATTTACTTACAACACTAACTTGTACTTCAATAACAAACAATTGAGCAAATTCAATGGGAGCGATGGCTTTGCATGGTTATTCAAGTAGAAACGAATTCAGAACGATTTTTAACTGTCTTTTTTTGATAAAATAAATTATATTTGTGTATGGAACTAAAGAGCCGCAGCTTCACATCCAAAGAGCCACACATGTGGCTCGCGAACCGCTGGTTGCCGACCCCTGCCCCAAATGATACTTTTCTAGCATAGGGGTATCAAGGAGTGCCAGGTTCACACAGCAAGAGTTAGTTAGGCTGGACTATAGCAAACCTATCTCGGAGCGGGAATGAGAGTTCGTCGGACAACCCTAAGGCCTCGTGCTAACAGGGGAGGGGGATCGAGTAGAGAACTCCGGCCCTTGATGGTCCAGGGCATTGAATTTTGGTATGTGTCGTCAGGAGTCACTCAAGATTGAGTATACAAAAAATCAACCTCAGGAATTTTCATGAGACTGAGATACAGGAGGGGTGGGGTGAAAAACAAAACTTGTTTTCTCGTGTAAACTGTCCGTGGTCGCTTCTCTTTTTTCCCTTTTCTTCGCGTTTTTTGGTGGACTGGACTCTCCCTAGTCCCTAGATAAAGTCAATAAAGTGTCAGAGAGGGTTCTGGATGATTAACCTTCGTGTTGCGTTCATGTCGAACATACACATACTGTTACATTAAATATGAAATTTGATTTAAGTGTTTAATTATTTAAACTAAAAAATGACAAAAATGTACGAAAATGTCAGAAGTTTCAATATTTTACACACACAAAGGAAGGTAAAATTACATAATATAATTCCTTTAACTAGTGTTTTCAATATTAAGAAATATATAGAAAATATTAAAACAGTAAAAGTTATTATTTTTATACAGTCGACAGGGTGGCGTATTGGTAAGACGCAGGTCTCGTACGCCCAAGATCGCAGATTCAAACCTGGCCAAAGTCGGTGGATTTTCAAGATGCAGAAAATCGTCTGCGTCCATGTCGTATGATTATGCTGCATGTTAAAGATCCGTTTGGCATGGATACTCTCGGCTAAATTAAATTCCTAGTGCAGATTGCATCAACGAGAGCTCAGGTGCCCCATCTATGGGAAACTAAGCGTCAAAAAATTGCGGCAATGGTACCACACTCACTGTGGTTCCGCTGAAAAAGTTGGTACCAATCTCTGCGGACGCACTAGGTCTGCAATGGTTGATGAACAATACGGCAGCCCCATTAGAAAGAAAAAAAATATTTTTATACATTTCTCACATTTTTGTTCTTCTAGTTACCTGCTTACTGTTCATCACTGAGCACTTGTAGCTGTGCATTTTGTACACACTTGATTGAAGTGTGTCTAACATACAAATTTACCACACTTTATACATACTATTTGAAATTAAATTGTCTGATTTACACATATAAAAGCGACCTCGTTTCTTTATGTGCTTGCTGAACCAGCTGTTTCGGGAATATAATTTGCATATTCTTACGATTAACACTGCACATTTTTTATTAATTTAGCTGCAGCTTCTTGTCGTGGGAGAATGTGTCTTCCACAAATACGGTCTTGTACTACGGTCTTGTACTGTAATGCCTAAAGATTCCATGAAAAGTAGTCTTCTCATTGATTTTACTTTCCAATCATGATTTGCTGCTAAGAACAGTATGTACGCATTCACAACTGAAATATCAACAGCATTTGAAAATTCAACGACTGGTCACCTTTTAGTTTTCATTCTAGAGGTGCAGCATGAAATGATTTTATCTAAGGTGTCTACAGCACCTAATGTAGAATTATAATCAAGGATAGCTTGAGGTGTTTTAGATTCTGAAGTATCAACTTTTTTTTCAGCGTGTAATGTGCTTTGAACAATAACACAGTTTTTTTTTTCCTGAATGAGGCAAGCACAGTGTCATTCGTCAAGAAAAAAAGTTGTCATACGTTATATTATGCCTTTCAGACAATCAAACGAATCAAGTACAACCCTAAGCCCCTGGTCTTTTTCACGTGGCTGGTTTATTGACCTTCTAAGGTAAGGTTGAATATTCCATACCGTAACTGGTTCCATTGTCACACAGAATCTAAAATTTTTGCGATATTTTGCGGGTTTCTTAGGCATGTATTGCCGGAATGGAGTTTCCTCTGAATTAAACCAGCTGTTCATCAACTGTCACATATGCAACTGTGATTAAATAGTTTTGACAATATTTCCACCCACATATCTCATAAGTTGCGAGTGGCTGCAAACTTATCCTTTTGTCTTCAACAGGAACGCATTCCTCGATCATCAAATCTCAAAACTTTGATATATGGAAGAATATTTGCAAACACATAGTAGCCCTAAAAATAGGTCTGCCTTTCTCTGCATCCCACAAACTTTCCATACATTCATTGCAGGATTTGAATGCACCAGCAAGTAGTAGCAAACCTATTTTGGCACTGAATTCAACACTGTTAATTCCTTTCCACTTAATCCACATCAACACGTGCTTTCATACCCATGAATTTATTTTAATATGTATTAATAATAAACATATTACTAATTTACAAATACATATTTTCAACTCATTATAAGCAAGGAAATTGCTATTTTTAAAAAATTATATATGTATTCTGGCATAAGGGTCCAAAAGGACCCAAACACAGTACTTATACTTTTCTTTTTTACCACTAGTCTTATGTTGCAATCAAAATAAAAGTTTAATACAGTTCATAGAAAAGTAAAATTAACACATTCATGAAGCTAACGCTTCATATCCATGTTAGTTTTAATTTTATTGCAAAATGAAGTATTTTTTGGGTCAAAATGGACCCGAACACAGCACCAGGGTTAATAAAGTCAAATTAGAAAGTGGCCTAATTTTGCTTTTAAAAAAAGCGTTTATTGTTGCATAAACGCTTTGGAAAATAAGGGTCCTGAGTGCACGGGAGAAAAACTTATGTAATAAACAAACAAATTTTGCATGAGCATTGCATACACATGTTTTGCTATTATAAGACGCACCTCAGTGATTGTTTAAAAGGAAGTCCAAAACTGCCGTGCTAAGCACAGGAGTCTTATTTGCATTTTTTAGCGAAATTGAGTTATTTCCCCCTTTGTCACTTATTTTAGCTAAATACAATGTTTTGTGATAATTCGTGAATGTAAAATATTTCCTTAAAATGTTCTGAAAAAAAGTTATCTGAATAAAGTACATGGAGGCTCCAAACTTTAATCGCAAATATCTCATTTTGAGTTCAGCTGTAGATATCACATTTGTGCACGGCAGTAAACAGAACGAAGAAAGGTTTCATTCCAAAGTCCACTATTTTCTTGGTAAACTTAAACAATTTCATGATTTAGAAAAGTTTGCTTTTATTAAGAATCGAGTTTTTTCTTCTAATTTCTTACTTTTAAAAAATTAATTTTTCAATACATCATACTGACCATTTCCAAAAGATTAAAACAAAAGGACTGTTGGCATTAAGAATACTTCTCATTGGATGTATGAATAATGATATATTTTCAACATGAAATGTATAAGTTAAAAAAGATAATTTTAGGCAAAAAACAAATTAAATAAATAAATTTAAAAAAATAAATAAATTCTAGATCGATAAGCGCTTGCTGAATTATGCAATTTTAATCAAGGAAAATTGCAACTGATATACACCATTATTTTTATTGTAAAATTATCTCCCGCGTAGCTCATTGTAAAGCGAAGCATTTATTTTTTAAGTTAAGCTATTTTAGGAGGAGTTATAATTGTAACTTTTCCTTACATGGAACCATTTCTCAAAATGGTATAACATACGTAATGATATCTGCAGATGCAAGACGCATGGAGAAAAACAATTTAAATTGCCCTAAATTTTCTGTTATAAACTTTTCGTAAAGGAGAAGGTCGAAAGAAATATCTGGTTGTTGTTGTTGTTGTCGTGTCCTCGCGCTGACAAGGAAGAATGGGTACGCTGCTCCTGAGTCTAACGGGGCCCTTGTAGGCAGGAGTCCGATTTCCGCCCCTTTGAAAAGTCTCTTAATTTTTTGAACCAACTCCCAGATGAGAGCCCGTCACCTGGGATTGGAACCCCCAGAGGCATCGTTTCATTTGGAGGACATTGGAACCACGACCTATTTAACGTGCACCAGCTCCCTTTAGCGTACACGGACACCGCAGCAACCAGCCGCGAGAGGTTGTCACCCTCCCAAACACTGACCTCAGTCGATGTTGCTTCACTTCCGGTGTTCTACGGGAACCGAGCTTCTACTGAGTAGTCCACTGTGGGACGAAATATCTGGTGCTAAAATGGAAAGACATACGCAGTCAAGTGCAAAACGCAAATAAAAAGAAGTAAAGCGAAAAGGAAAAAATGTAAAAGAAATGAATAAACCCCTTTGCGAGATAAAATAATCCTCAAAAAACAAATCCTACTCCATGCAAAAATTTTTAAGCAATGATGCGTAGAAGGATAAGTAGCTAATTCATTTTCATTTCTTTTTAACGTTAATTGGCATTCTTGTCATTAACGTTAATTAACATTTGGTATCACTTCAATAAGAATTTAAATGAAAATGATTTTCATAAGAGAAAATTTTTAAAATGTGAATAAAATCAAATTAGATATTTTTAGAAATGCATTATGACTGTATGTTAATATAAAGTTTATTTAAATAATGAGAGAGATACGGAATTCATATTTAGTTTACATCATCATGGATATGATAACTTTATTATGTTTAAATTTGGTAAGATTTGTATTTCCTTCCTCAAAAAAAAAGAAAAAAAAAACTATTCTGAGGAGATTACAGTCACTAGAACTTTTGCGTTTGCCAAAATTTGTTGTAGATAATTTCTTTATCTATTGTTACTATTATTATCTATTTCAGGGAAAAGTTCATAAAAATAGAAATTAAGGAGTGCAGACTTCATCATTTTTTCGAAATATTTTGATATAAGAAACAATATATGTAAATTTTTACTGATAAAAATAATTTAAAAATTACGTATATTGGTAAAATAATTAAAACGATACCTCTTTTGATATAAAATCCATAAAGCAAAATTATCACATTTTTTTCTTACTAACTGAATAACAATTACTAAACTTCACCTTGCGATCGTTAGAAAAGCAAATAGTTTTCATAAAGCACTTCGATAAAATTGAAAATATTTCTAAAAAAGAAAAAAAAAACATCGTAGGTGAAATAAGCAAATTATCACGTTATTAGATTACGGTTTACATAACAGCTAAGCAGCACTATTTCCGCACCAGTTTTAATGTTACGCAGCTCCATTTTACCCAAAAAATACGACATAAAAAGTAAAGGAAATTTCCTGAAATTAATTATTGTTGATGTCACCCAACAAGGCTGAAATATGATAAGTAGCTGCGGAATTTGGATTTTTTCGTTGGGTAATTATTATTAGATGCGATGAACGTAAAAATTGATCGTTTTGTGGAAGAAAACTGCTTAAAGAGTGTGTTACATGATAATGAATGATTTTGAAGTATAATTTCTAAAAAAAAAAAAATGAAAAAAAGGAAAAATTAAAGTAGATATTTGCGTAACAAAAAACTATGGTGCCTCGTAAAGGTATAAGAATAAATCGTGCATCAAAAATGATAAATACTTAAAAATATACGGTCAAATGATACTTTAATTTATAGTTCATTGCGTGTTGTTCTCAGTATTAAAGAAATGCTATTTTAATCAGCTTGTAATTATTACTCATTATTTACATTATCTCATCCCTTAAATAGTTTACACTTGGTTTAATCCTTTCATAATCATTCTTAATGTTTTGTAATTTTGATACAAGGTTGCTGTTAGCATAATAATCGTGATCATAAACGTAACTTCCAATTTCTTGTTTAGCGTATAGGGGATCATTCATAAATGATGTCACGCTTCGAGGGGGGGAGGGGGGTTCGTGAAATTGTGACAAAGTGTGACAAGGGGAGGGGAGGGGGTAACAAGAAGTGTGACATCATGCATTATGCAACGTGGCGTGACATGTGACAAAGGGGGGAGGGGGTCTGCTGAAGTGTGACATATTGTGACAAAGGGGAAGGGGGGTCAACTGTATGAGAAAAAAGCGGAACATCATTTACGAACGGCCCCTAGTTTGAGCTATGGGAAAACGCTAGTGCAAAAGAAGAGTGAACTAGAAATAAATTAGGAACATGCACAATTTGAAACTTGATGTACATGACGAATGATCAGAAAAATACATTTAAAAAGTAAATATATGAGTGCTTAACAGTGCATACTTCACTTTTTCAACAAACGGCAAGTTAAAAAATAAAATCAGAAAAAAAAAACATTCATAATACACAATTTTCAGTACACCTAGCTGTTGTGCAATGGCTATTCATTATTAGGGGGAATAATGGATGGCCATTATTAATTATTTCGAAATTTAAATTTTGACAAAATTTAGATTTGTAAATGCATTTGTTGCATTAAAAATTGTCATGGTGGCCGTGGTAGCCTAGTGGTCAGAATGTCGAGCTTCGGATTGGAGGATCTCGGGCTCGATACCCGGGACGCTGAAGACCCACCATGTACACTTGGGGATACGTGCATGTTAAATCCCTGGACCCTGAATGCCCGAGGCAGTTCCGAGGGTACCGGTGGGTAGAGATTTTCCCTTCCCTTCACCCATGGGTCTAAAAAGGAAGTTGGCGTATTTATGGTGGCGCCATCTGGTGTCATCCAAGTACATTATGAGCCAAGTCGTACTTCCACCATTGGTGCTCATCTTGAAACGGAAGGCGTTCGTTACTGCCTTAATTCCTAGTCGCTCTGCGAAGAGGAGCTTGAATTTCCAAGTGGCATAAACAACAAAAATTATCAGCAACATTCGTATATGACTGTGTTACATAAATATAAGCTGTTTATAAAAAATCATTTTTAACTTTAGAATTAATACAATTATTCATGACATTCTACAAAATAGGATATTGGAGGCCGGGTTGTAATATGCAGCACTTCCTAAAAGTGAAATGAACACATCTTATTATTCAAACAATAATATAGATCATTTTGAAGAGTATATCTCTTTTAGTACTCGATTACAATTATTTTGCCACAGATTATATTGCACCGGAAAAAAATAAACATTAGTAATAGACATTAAAAAAATATAAACTGTTTAATCTTATCTTGAAAAATGTTTCGAACTTCCGAAGGCAACACTTGCTGTCACAATCATACACTGAGTCCTTCTCTCTTTTCTTTTTAATGGGGCCCCGTATGGTCATTAACTTAGCAGACCTAGTGCGTACCCCATTAATCGACATATATTTTTTGAAGTAGCACCACTGTCGGTGGATGCCATTGCCACTGAGAATTTGGACGCTCGGTTTTCCCTAGATGCCGGCACCTGAGCTCTCATTTGATGCGAATTGCACTAGGTATTAAATTTAGCCGTGAGTATCCAAGCCAAACGGATACTCAAGGGATCTTTAACATGCCGCACAATCATGCGACATGGGTGCAGACGAATTTCTGCATCTTAAAAAGCCCCACGGACGTGGGCCAGGTTCGAACCTGCAATCTTGGGCGTACGAGACCTTCGCCTTACCGCTACGCCACTCTGTCGACCAATCACACACAAGGTGATACTGAAGTCAGCTGCCTTTAACGGTTAAATGCGTTGTAGGCGATAGAAACTAGACTCTTTTAGTGGCATCATATAATTGACAAAAGTATTGCTGTTTCATATTACCCAAATTTTCCCCTGCCATGATTGTACTTTTAAAACATTTAGTTTGCTCCTACGTTGCCTTAACATTTAATTGTTAAGCCAACGTAGGAGCAAACTACATTAAACTTTGAATAAACACAGATTAACAACAGTATTTTACATCCATATATATATATTTCACTTAACGTGGATCAGTTACGATTAAATTTTGCAGCACGATATCATGCAAAAACCAATCTATGGCAAAACGATATTTCGAAATTTGTTTAATTATGACCATAGAAAAAGAACATAATATTTGTATTTATTATCTTAACTTACCGAGCTTTAACAAATTTATTTCTCCACCTTAAAAAATATTTCCATTCATAACTAAATTTTTAATTTTCAATTCTTTGGAGTGGCAACACCTTAGTTTGTTTTTATCGAGCAATCTTTTCTTCAGCCTTTCGAAGAATAAAGCGTTTTTTACAATTTTGAAATGGTTAATTTTCGATCCGCAGATGTTCTGCGGGGGATCAGCTAGTATCGTATAAATTGTATATAACTTTAACTGGCAAGTAGCTATACTAATTATGCACAACACAGTTAAAAGATTCCTAGTTTGGTTATTTTAAACATAAATAACTATCCAGCAAATTATTGTAATAAAAACATTTTAGAATAGTTTACAACAAAATGGTATAAATTTGTTTCACCTCTTTGTTTTACTTTATTATTATTATTATTATGTAGTGAATATCGTTCTAAAAAATTGCCACTCTCGATGTAGACACTTCCGTTCCATTTGTTGGCAAGTCACACCGGACTTAGAAGCATTTGCTAGTGGTTTCAGTGACGAAACCAATTTGTTTTCTCTAGGAAAAAGGAGGGGAGTGGGAGGGATTACTTAACAATTTTTTAATGAATATACATTAACATGCAATGAATTACAACATAAGTGAAGGTCAAAGAAACGTTTAAATTTTGACTATGGTTTTACCCTTGTATGGTTTCGTCTAAATGAGCGTTTTTTTTTCAAAGGCGTTTTTTATAAACACCTTGCAGAAAGTATTGCACATTTCATTACTAACAAATGAAAGAAATGATTCTTTATCAAAAACGTAGAGATCATTAAGGATTTTTTTATCAATGATAAATAACATAAAAATATTAAATAATTTAAGAAATAATTTCTGAAATTCCATACTGAAAAAAGAAACAAGACATCAATACGAACAGTAAAAATAGAGGGGACAAACCGAGGAAAAAAATCCAAATTAGATGGAAAGTGTGCAAGGATTGTGTTTTATACATTAGAATGAACTGAAAATCGTCATGAAGACTTTTCTTTACATAGAAAAGTATGTATGTTATAAAAACTTCAAAACGCTAAATATAACCTAACTTTATTTATAATGAGATTAGCCTCATGCGTTATAGTCAGGCTTTGATCAGTAATAACGTTACAAGTAAGAAAAAAAATGAGAAATAATTATATTTCATTCGGACTACAAATTAAGCTCTTATCTTAAAATAGATTCTTTGCCACTTAGGTGTGCATTATCTCGTTCACTTTTCCATTACAGGTAATTGACTCCATTTGCTACTTCAGTTAATCACACCTTTTGTGGTTGACTGATGGGGTAAATTGAATCAATTATATACAGCAGAATGAATAATATAAAAGAGATCAAAGAACGAAAGCTAATTGAGAACCTCAATGCAAAAATTGGCTTGGGTGTAATATGATATAAAAAATTAACTGTGAAAAAAGTAATTTTTTCTTTAAAACCAGATGATTAAATAAATAGTATTATTTACACAAGGAGGAAAAACGAAAATGTTCTACATTACTACGCGCTAAACGAATTATAGCTTCAAAAATTTAAGGTGAAAATTACGTACCCTTTTACACGCTATTCATAACTCAATATATGAATCTACAATTAAGAAAATGAACATATTGCTTAATATTTCGATTGTTTCGTTATGTGGAAAGCGTTAGCAATATTAAAAACATGATATCTGATTGTTTTTTAATCATAAGGGTGTGCGCATATGTAAGAAAATTTTCCTTTTACTTAGGTTGTTAATCAGCACTAAATTCATACTTATACATTTGAGTGGATTATTATGTTCTATAACTTTAACTTGAATTTAACTGTTCAAAAGCCAGTTTTAATTTTCACTAAATAAGATTTAGTCGGACGTAATACAGGCACCTTTAAAAGTAGGTACATAATTAACAGTTTAATATTGTTTAGTTTTCCTGTGGAAATTTATATATGCGACCGGCAATGTGGGAAATCCGAATTTTTATGTAATGCTACGCGTTCTATCAAATGAGTTTCCTACATTGCAGATAATTTATACATTTAATATTTATAATTTTATTAAACTGGAAAGAATAAAAATATGCATAGAATAAACATGCTCTTCACTCTCTTTTTTATCAGTAATGTTGGTAGTTGAAAAGCCAAAAAATAGTTTTAACATGAAACATAAATGTGATGCTTCTTGACTTCTTCCAACATAAATTTTATTGCTACCGTATTTTCTGCGGCTGTTCTCTACGACTGAAGTTAATATCTTCTTCAAAAGTACGATTCTGATGCAGGGAAAAAATAGGGTGGGCTGCTGATTTCATTTCAGTTCTAATGAAACGTAATGGTTTGAAACATATCTTTCTTTTAAAGTCACAAATGCACTTAAGTGACTAAAATACTTTCACTATCATTGACTTTACAAAAGTTCCTATAATGCAACATATGCTATTTCGAATCCAATTAAATTAAATCTCAAATGCATATCATAAGATTAAAACCGTGTTTCTCTTCTAGGTATTATGCTATAATGTACCCATTGAGCTTGAGATGGACTAAGTCTCGTGGTCCAGTAATCATGACGGTAATATGGGGATCTGCTATTGGGCTCTCCAGCTTTCAGTTCATCCATGGAAAAGCAGAAAAATTCACTGTCAGAGGATTTGAATTTTACGATTGCACGGAAGTATGGGAGGAAGTGGAGGGAAAGGTAATATTTATCAAAACTTCTTTTTTTTCGTGTTTTCTAAATGACTTGTACTTACAAAAAAAAAAAAAAAAACACCCAGCAACACATATCGCTTATAGAAAATGAACAGTAAATGAACAGTCATATCTGCAAAATATCGTTTTTTTGGTTTTTGTACTAAAATGTTCAGATTTTTGAGCTGTTTATATTGGGAATACTGCTGTAAGTAAATGTTCAAAAATTAAGGCTAGAGTCCAACAGTATTTTTCCGATGCAAATTTTAGAACCACAAACGTGAAAGCTAACAAGACATTTTTAAAGAAAAAGTTATATATACTTCACATAACTTCAGAAATAGTTTTATTTGCGGTTATTAAGTAAAAATTTAAAACATAAACATTTATACTGCTGCAATATTTAAGTTGAAAATCTTTCCATGTGAACTATTGCAGTTTTTAAAATTGCTTAGTCTGCATAAAAGTTCTTCCGTGGAATAAAACGCTCCCGTAGTTCAATATTGGTAGAAAGCTGAGGAAAGAAAACAAAGCTATAATAATAAAGAAATTCCTTTCTGCCTATCAAGCAAAATTTCCTATTTTGAAATGAACATCTTGTGGGACCGAGCACATAATACATTGATAAATCCAAAGCTCTATGCAACGAAAAATATTTCAAATATATATATTTTTTGAATTGCAAAAAAATGGCACATGCCAGTGAAAAACTAAAATCATAATAAAAAATAGAAAATTAGTAGTTACTGTACTAATAGGATTATCAAAAACTAATTTTTAACTCTTGAGAAACGTAATTTTGGAAGGCAGGTCATTCCTTTATCTTTAAGTTCTTATAACCCAATGTTGTAAACTGAATTTTGTAAACCACTAATGCGATCTTGAAATTTTGACAGGTTTATACGGCTTCAGTTTTTATGATCACTTTTATACTACCCATATTGGTGCTGACGTTTACATATAGTAGCATTGGATGGAAGATGTGGCGGCACACCTCCCCAGGAAACGCTGATGCTTCTCGGGACCACCAGCAGTTAATGGCAAAAATAAAGGTAATAATTACCTTAACCGGGAATTAACGTATTTAAACATCCATACAGGTAAAAAGTCCACAAACAGGACATTTTGCACGCAAAATATATTGTAAAAAATAATAGAACTTATTTCACGAAGTTAGAATAATATTTAACTAAGAAACTTATTTCAGTATTTTACATTCTGTACTTAGCAGTATTGAAAAACAAATGGCTACCATGAGCTGAATTCAGTGGGGTTAAAAAATGGCCACTTCAAAGCAATGTAACGTAATTTTCTTCTTGATTTAAATATTTACCCAATATTAGAGTTTAAAATTGTCAATATATTTTTAATTTAATGCAGTATTTTAAAAACTTTGCTGTAGTATGATGAGTTATTTGGAAAGCAGTATGCTTTCTGAAAGACTTTAGCATCCATAAACGTTTATAAAAATGTTTTCAAATAAATTCAGTTTCGAAATCAGCTTGAAGAATATTTATGATGTACGATTCGGGACATCATTCAATAGGAAATTTCAAACATATTTCTAAAGAAGCACAAGAGAACAGTTTTTGTTTCTTAACGTCTTTTGTTTAGTGAATTGATGTATTTTTACGAATGCATGTAAGTTACACGAGTTAAAGAAATATGTATGAACAAGATTTATCTAATAAATTGGTATAAAAACATATCTTTTACTACGAAAACCTTTACTACTTTAAATGGAAAAGGGTTGTCTGTCACAAAATAAATATAATTGTGCATTAAAAAATAATGAGTAAGAACGAAAAGTGCATGGTTTAATTTGTGAAACACTTTTGAACTTTACCACGCAACTTTCACACAAAATAGAAAACCTATAGTGGAAAAGAAGAGGTTGAAGAACGAGTTCAAAATGAAAATACCTCGGAAAATGCAACTACAATCAAAGGAATATCAAGCTTATTTGTAAGGTAATCCAACGGAGGAAACATTTTTTAAATCCATTGATCGCCTCAAATATTTATTATACGTCTAAATAATTTCAATAGTATAATTTCGTGACACTCCAGTAACACATCAGATATTGATCTGCAGGATGTCGGATATCCGGTACCCTTTGATTGACGGATCCGTACCGGATATCCGGCTCTGATGTTTGAAACCTATAAATTCTAAGCATATTTTTAAACATTCCACAGCTTCGAAATAAGTAGTAAGTTTGTAATTTACATACATTCACAAATATGTTAAATAATTAAATTATTAAAATTGACATATCGGATAACTGGTATTCCTTCTAATGACCAGATCGGTCTCCGGATGTTTAAAAAATCTATCGGATACGGAATATCTGATGCTTTCCGAGTGGACGGTCCCATAGAATGTAAAATTTTAGTGACCTATTATATTTTTCGTTCTTTTCATGACCGATTTCTAAATCTGTGATTTTTGTGACCTGTACACACCCGGGTATATTCAAACTTATTAATTCAACAGTGTTAATTCCCAATTTAAATTTGAAACTTGAAAAATGGGTTTTTGCTCATAAACAAAAATTCTATCTAGGTAAAATAACTAAAAGAAGGTAAAGGAATGCCATTTCTATAGATGCAAGGAATCAAAAGTTTGAGGGTAATGCAATTGGCTTAAGCATCAAGGTGAAACCTTTAACATGAAGAAACTGAAAGTTATTTCAAGAGAAACTGCTGAAAACAGTAGATGTTTTTTAGTAAATGTTTAGATACGTATACATAAATATACATTCAACTTCTGAAGCAAATAAACGAAACTTGTGCTCTTCGTTTATTACTTTGTAAAAACCGCATTTTCTTTGTAAAATTAACTAAGAAAGACAATATGATTTAAAGTGAAATAATTTGTGTATACTATAATTGTTTCATCATATGAAAGTACAAGTATCGGCAAAGAAAAATAAGTAAGGGTTGTCATATTAATATGCAATAATTTTTCGTTTTTTTTTTAGTCAGAAGATTCCTATACATGAATATTCGGCAGGCAACATTTACTTTAAAAAATAATAACTTGCTCCAAGATTTTCTTTGTAATCTAACCTTACCACAAATAATTTGCAAGAAAACAGAACACATCTTAAAAAGAAGTTTCAAGTGTGTGATCGCAATACCTTGAGCGGAGTTTTTGATAAATGTATGCAGTCCAAACATAGTGTCCGAAATTGTGTCGTACGTCACCTTCTATTGCCTTAAAAAAGTAAAAAAAGGTGAAAAAAATCTTATGAAGTTACATAACTGCTTGCATGAAGTAAGCGAATTTCAAAATTTTCACTCTAAACAAATTATAGCAAAAAGTTCTGTCTAGAATTATCCTAATCTACTTTCCCGTATACATCAAATTAAAATTTATAATCTAGCATAGGAAAATAGGCTCGTTTAGTTCTTGTTGGACTTCTTATCTGTGCATATTCTACATAGTAACATCTTTCCGATAAAGTTTGTTCCAAGCAAATCCGTCTGTTAGATTAGGATTTATATGGGATTGAAATTTGTCCGTAGGTGCTATGTTAATTTTTTTAGAACTGTTTAGAATTAAACGAAAAATTGTTCACAAATCAAAAATATGGAAATGAGATGTCGTCGCGGAGATCTTTCGAATGCAAGGAAAAAAAAATCCGAATCGGACAATTCCCTCAAAAGTTATTAGGGGGAGTGGGGCCCTCATTTCAAAACCCTACTTTCATTTTTTTTATTTTTAAATCTTTATGTAATTACTTCCCTTAGGTTTGACATTTCTTTATTTTTAACGATATTTTTACTATACAATAAGCATTCTTTCTCATTTTTTAAAATTTTTTTACTTTTACGGGAAAGTAGGCAAAAAGCAAGCGAAATGTTAGTCTAGCTGTCTCACGTGACAATGTACCCGCCCAAAATCGTGTAAAGAGGAAGTTGCCTACTGAGAGGGTAACGATTAGAAATTGCCGCGGGAAAAACGATCGAAATTCATTTTTTTTGCCAAATTGAGTTTTCATCATTTAACCAAGAAACATCTAGACGACCCACCCATTAAAGACGCTTCTGACGAAGAAAAATGATCAAAGTGCTGCAGTTGAAATTTAAAAACGCAATTTTGAGAGTTTAGAGGTTTGTATGATATTATCGTTTTCCTTGCTGCCTTTTTTGTTCAGTTTATTGCAAGAACAGATACATTCTTTAATATGTAATTCAGAAAAAGTTGTATCAACGATACTATTGATGCTTATATAATATGTTGATATAAAAAAAAATAATAATCCTTTAAAAAAGTATAGAAATGTTGTTGTCGTTTCGCAAAAAGCAATCGGTTAACTTACGCATCTGCAGAATAAGTTTAAATAACAATCAACTAAAAAAACTGAAATTCCCAGAAAGTCTGCAATACATTAAATTAAAGTATCGACTTGCATTATAGAGTTTGAAATATGACAATATCAATACTTGTAAAAGATTTTAGAAATAAATCTATTTTCAGAAAACAGTAATGAAACGGTAAAGAAAATAAAGCTGAATTCTGGAACAAGAAATTTCATTCCATAGAAACATTCACTTTATTAAGATCCAATACTCTTACCTATGTTTTTCTTATAAATACACATAAATACACGTTGTTTTACGAGAAACAAATATAAAAAGGAAACATTTTAGATAATGTGCTTCTTGAAAGGTTAAATCCAGTTCATTTTAAGATGAAATACCCTTTAATTTAATGAGTATTGTCTTTCACATATGTACTTCTATATTATACTTTAAAAGAACTTTAATCTTTAAAGAAAGTCATAATTCATTTAATGAAAATGTTTTGTGATTACAATGGTCAGATTTCTTCTCAGTATAAAGTTGTAAGAAAACCTGATGCAGTAAAAACAGAAGAAAAGTTAGACAACAACAAAAGTAAGACAACACAATCCTGAAATGTACCACCGCCTAAAGTTCAAGACTTTTTTTTTTTTTTTTTTGCAGTGAGCACTACCCGTTAAAACTTTAGGTCTTACATAATTCATTTCCTCATTAGTATTTATTCAAGGATCTATCTAATAAAGTTAGTTAACTTGGTTTATCGATTTTATATTTTATATGATTTTCCAGTTCGGTGTTTTTACCATGGCGAAATTCATGTTGCCATCTGCAGACACTAAATAGAAGAAAATTGATGCATAAACTGTTTGCTTAAGCAAATTATTTTGAACATTTATGAAAGATTTCTGAGAGATATTGAAAAAGATATATCCAAAAAAATGTAATAATTTGCCTAATCGCAAAAGTTTGCAACATCTATCGATCCGGTGAACACTTTTTCGAAGTTTGCAACAGCCGCTAAAATGTTTGAATAGTATACAAGACACATTTGAATGCATACATTTATGTTACCTATGATCAGAGATACTAATTTTAAAAATAATTACACAAAACAGAAAGTGGCAATGAGATAAAACTTTACAAATGTTTAAAATGTTCCATATTCAATTTATATCCCAATTTTTGCAAGTAAATAATCATGACAGATAATTTTAAAATGTGAGTTATGTGAAAAATGAACGTAAGTTAAGCACACACAAAAAAAGGATTTAATGTAAAACATCAAAGAAATAACCGAGTAACTTTATTATTCTTTTAGGTGGTGAAAATGATGGCCACTGTTGTAATTCTTTTCGCAGTATGCTGGCTACCGATTCATGTTTTCAATTTGCTGATCTATTTTGATCGACTGTCCATCATGCCTGTCACAGATGCACAGTTTCAGCACTTTACAGCAGCGTTCTTTTCCTGTCACTGGATTTCAATGGCCAACAGTTTTGTAAATCCCATTATATACTGTTTTATGAGCGAGAATTTTAGGGTGAGTATAAGTTAAATTAACTTGTTGACTGTTTGCAGAAGCTATTGAGAACTTTAAAGATCTAGAAGTAACTTTCATAAATATGAATGTTTAAAAAAAGTATTGATAAGAATACATTAAATGCCTAAAAAGACCTGCAACAGACCTTTATGTCAGATATTGACTTTAAATAACGTAAACAGTTTACAAGAATAAGAAACAAAATTCTTACAAACAATTATTGAGAGATAATTTAGGAAAAACAATGCATGATAACTCAAGCGTTCAAAACATAATCCCCTTCTATTGACTTTAAATCTGAGAACGATCCCTCCAAATATAATGCTTTCTATCAAATAGAGCCATTTACACGTAAAAAGGCTTGCGCGGCTTTTACTGTCAAAGAAATTGAATATTTAGTACTGTAAATAATTTTGAAGGACCTTTTAGCAAAATAATTGTGCGAATGTTAAACTACTTGGAATAATATTAACATTCAGTATAAGTTCAATTTTACCAATCAATGCCTTCTGGGTGCAACTCTTAATTTATGGGCCATTCCAAGTGAAATCATCCAGCGGTGACAAGGTTTGACACCCGAGGTTGGCCGAATTTGATGAAACTTGGTGAGATTGTTCTACCTATAGATATAAGAACAACTGTAAAGTTTTATCTCAATATATTGATTAGTTTTTCAAATAGAACACTTTAAAGTTTTGCCAGAAATTTGCAATTCGACGCTGATCGTAAATCAAGCTATTGCGCATACTTCTACATTTCCTGTCGTAAAACAGTTATTTTTAAAGATAGAAGGTTAATTTCTTTTGCATTGTATTCAGTATTCTTTTGTGAATAGAAATATTGCATTATATTTGGGATTTAAAGGTATTAAGGCAACTTAAAAAATCTTTGAAGAACAAAATTAAGTTGTATTTAATACAATGACTGGCGCTCAGAAACTGCTCGATTGCATTAAGAACGTATCCTTCGATTTTAAAATTAATTATACCATTAGAAACTAGATTAAAAATGCTTCAAAGTGGTACATTGAAATTGATGGGGTTTGGACTTTTCATTGAGTTAGAGCTGATCAAAGTTATGCATTTGAAAAGTACCAAAATCTATTGCTCCTAATAACTTCAATTTCCAAAAAAAAAAAAAATATTGGCTGCTCTTATAATGTTGTTATATAGTGTATTTAATTTACATCCATATATATATATATATATATATATATATATACATTGTTGTTTTGGCATTCCACCAAAACCGAGTGAAATCATAAAATATTCTGAGATATATTTACAGCAAAAAATACGTCGTTCTTTTAGAAAATGCTTATGCTCTAGAAAGTTCTAACTGATCGAAGTTACAAAATCAGCCAGAAGTTCTATAGTTCAAAATGTATACAATAATGCATGAGAAACAAGGCCGTAGCCAGAAATTTTTTTCGGGGGGGGGGGGGCTGACTTTGAAACTCTAGTGCAGGGGAAAGTTTCAGGGTAGAATATATGCTACATTGCGAAAATTTTAGGGATTTCGGGGGCGGCCCGGGCCCGTCGCCCCCCCCCCCCTCTGGATACGGCCTTGATGAGAAAGGTTTTTTTTAATTACTCTTTTTTCGTAAAATGTCATGTTTGTTAGATAAACTAAGATAAGAAAGTTATATATATATACACTCACGGACATTGAAAATAGCGCACCAAGAAGGAATCATCGGATCTAAATGAAATTTATTTCAGTGAATGATAAACATGAAAGATACACTTGATCAAAAAAACTAAACAATTAGACAATTACAAAGCCGTCCAGCCAGCTATGCTCAATAGCGCTTCGGACCGCCTCGGGCTGCGATACATGCCGCAATACGGTCCAGCATTGAATAGAAAAGACGTCTGATTTTGCCCTGAGGCAGCCGTGCCCACAAATCTTGAACAACTCTGTCCAATTCATGCAAGGAGTGGCACGACGGCAACTGGCGTTTCAGCTGGTCCAATACATGTTCAATAGGGGAGATGTGCGGGGAGCGAGCAGGTCATGGAAGGGTCCGAACACATCGTAAGAAGTCCCGTCAATCCGAACCGTGTGCGGACGAGTGTTATCCGGCTGGTAAATTACACCTGGATTACCGGTTAAGTATGGAAGCACATGAGGCTGTAGGATTTCATCCATATACCGCTGAGCAGTTAATGTACCGCGTACCACCACCAGAGTGGAGCGGCTATCGTAGGCTATGGACCCCCAGACCATGATGCATGCAGTGCGGGAACTGTGTCGCTGAATAGTGACGGGGGGATTGCATCGTTCACCAGGGCGTCTCCACACACGTACACGGTGATCATCTGCCCCAAAACGAAGAGGAATTCATCACTAAACAGCACACGTCTCCAATATTTGGCATTCCACGTCGCTCTCGCTTGGCACCACTGTAGTCGGAGCCGCCGATGTGACGGTGTTAATGGCAGTACACGTAATGGGCGCTGGGATTGCAGATTCGCTTCCCTGAGGCGTCTAGAAATTGTTCGTGGACAAGCAGGAATCCCTACATCTACTTGTACAGTGGAACATGTCACTGTGGGATCCGTGAGTGCGTGGCGCACGGTCCTTCGATCGTCTCGCACCGTTGTTGCTCTAGTTGCTCCAGATCCGGTACGCCGTGCGTGGGTGCCTTCACGCGTCCACTGCTCCCAACATCTTCTGATAGCACACTCAGAATGATTGACCTGACCTCCTGGCGAGAAACACGGCGCGTCGACCACGCTGCAGTTTTCAGGACAATGATGAGGCCCCTCTCAAACTCACTTAATTGGGAGAAATGTCTTCTTCGATGTCTACCTGGCATTCTATACACTTTGGTACACCTTATAGCGTCGATTCGTGGTCGTCACGTTTATGAATCTTCCACAATACACCGGTTTATATAGGCCGCGTTTCTTGTCTGCAACGCCAGTGCAGCGTGCGTGGACGCACGCATTCGCACTAAACTTACATCATTTGCATACTGGACGTCACTCTACTAATTTGCATAGTTTCGAGGTTGTAGCTCGCTTCCTTCTTGGTGCGCTATTTTCAATGTCCGTGAGTGTATATATATATATATATATAGGTTTTATTAGAATAATATTTAAGATGCCTATTATTGAAGTGATCACTACTCTTAAGATCGTAGATTGAAATTGTTATAAATTTCAATCAATCTATTTAAATGGCTATGTCTCTTATTCAACAGGCTAAAACTACGTTTCCTTTCAAGTTTGAACAGTTTTAAAACTTCCCCTTGAACATATCCCAGCTTTCATTAATATTTTTCATAGATATTGATCCAATTTTGAAAAAAACGACTGATATGTGATGTTACTTCTGGACTTTCAACAGTACATAAGATACGTTATGGGAGAACAGGCATTCATCTTGCCTTTCAGGCCAGTAAAATGTTTCTCAAGGTCCATGCGGGTGCATGAAAGCAATTGTACTACGCCTTCATCTTTGTTCATTTTAACGACACTAGACTATTCCACCAGTTTGCTTCATAAAAGCATGCAACATAATTTTTGTAAATTCCTATCAAAATCCGGCAACATATTTGACTTTGATATTCTTTTAGTATTTTTCAATCTAATGCATGTTTCAAAGTCTAGACTCGTAGTTTCATGCTTGTTTGAAGAACTTTCTAAGGCATAAGCATTTTGTAAAAAAAAACGATGTATTTTTAAAAAACTTCACAAAGGAAGGAGGTTATACTTTGATATAAACATAATCAAATTTGATATAAATATATATTAATTAAATAATAATTATCAAATTGATAAAAACATATATTAATTATATAATATAATATTCATTCTGTATATTAGGGATGTAACGAGCATTCGGCCACTATTCGGTATTCGGCCTTTTGGCCGAATATTCGGCTCACCGAATAATCATATCACCAAGACGAATATTCGGCCTGGCCGAATACTGAGTAAGGTCAATATTCGGCCGAATAGTTCTGCTGCTGTAGAAATGTTAAAAAATAAAGAAATTAGTGGATTTTAAACATTTAAAATTGTATTATAATTATTGCAAAATAATACATGCGTTTATAGTTTTAAAAAATAAAAATAATTTAGAAAATAACTACTTTTTTTTAAACCTAGTTTTACGCTTGACTGAGCAAAAACAGATTTTAAAGTTGTAATATTGTGTTTTATATTTATCATTTGCTCCCAAAGCTGGCAAGAGTTAATTATGATATATGAAAAATTAATTTTGTTATTATTAACAAAGAGGAAGTCAGACTGTTTGGGTAGACTGATTTATTGTGAATATTGGGTAAGAGAGAAATGTGAAAAGCCTAGAATATATCATGAATATTCAGATAGCATAAGTTATTGGGGTTTTTAAAAATAAAAATATATTCCAATTAAGTGTCTTAAATTTTAATAGATCGTTTAAAGATAGGTATGTAAAAAACCCGAATATTTAAAAATATTAACTTTTATAACTTCTAAAATATCTTCATAAAACAGTTTTGAGCAATTTAAAAGTTCACTAAGCAATAGTAGTTCTTTCATTTAAATTAAATAATTAGTGAAATAATGCTAATGCTTACTACCATAAAACCTGTCATTTCTATTCCACCTGTGGGTGAAATTCTTTGTTTTACTACATTCAAAACAATAGAGAAAATAGATTAATTTTAAATACTTTTAAATTCTTAACGAACAGAATTAAATCATGCATCATAGACTGCGTGTAATTGGTGGTTGACTTTGTCAATAATTTTAAAGTTGTCAAATAGCTTCTATTACAACGTTTTTCTAGAAATTTTAATATTCGGCAGCCGAATATTCGGTATTCGGCCTAAGACATTGGCCGAATATTCGGCTTCGGCCTATTCGGCCTGCAAGAAATGGCCGAATATTTGACTTCGGCCGGTGAGAAGTGGCCGAATATTCGGTATTCGGCTTTGTCACTATTTGTTACATCCCTACTGTATATGCCGATTGTTTTTGGTTTCTCCACTCATGACTTCTTACCGGATGAACCGATTTTCATGATTTTTTAAATTCGATCGAGGGTAGTTTACCATAGGTCCTGTACCTTTGTTGAAAAATAAATTAATTCTTAACAACATCGATACCACTTTAAAACCTAATTTTTGAAATCGGTGCAAAATTATGACAGTCCAATTCTCTTTACACCATGCGTTAGTTTGCGTTGAAACTATTGCAAAATCTAGGCTATTAATAATTGTAATTGATTCACGGTTACAAAAGTTATCATGAATCAAAATCCATAACAATTTCGCACCGACTTCATAAGTTCTGTTTAAATGCCGTATCGGTGTTGGTTAAAGAATTTATATTTATTTTTCACTTTTTCGTGCATTTTATGATTTGAGGTCGGTTCTATTTTTTTCCAAAAATTGCTGTAAATATATTTCTCAATATTTTATGATTTCACTCGGTTTTGGTGGAAAGCTCTTTGCACAATGTATATATATGAATGTAAGTTAAATACACTATATAACAACATTATAAGAGTAGCCAATGTTATTTTTTTGAAAATTGAAGTTGTTAGGAACAATAGATTTTGTACTTTTCAAAGGCATAACTTTGCTCAGCTCTAACTCAATGAAAAGTCCAAACCCCATCAATTTCAATGTACCACTTTGAAGCATTTTTAATCTAGTTTCTAATGGTATAATTAATTTTAAAATCGAAGGATACGTTCTTAATGCAATCGAGCAGTTTCTGAGCGCCAGTCATTGTATTAAATACAACTTAATTTTGTTCTTCAAAGATTTTTTAAGTTGCCTTAATACCTTTAAATCCCAAATATAATGCTATATTTCTATTCACAAAAGAATACTGAACACAATGCAAAAAAAATTAACCTTCTATCTTTAAAAATAACTGTTTTACGATAGGAAATGTAGAAGTATGCACAATTGCTTGATTTGCGATCAGCGTCGAATTGCAAATTTCTGGCAAAACTTTAAAGTGTTCTATTTCAAAAACTAATTAATATATTGAGATAAAACTTTGCAGTTGTTCTTATATCTATGGGTGGAACAATCTTACCAAGTTTCATCAAAATCGGCCGACCTCGGGTGTAGACCCCTGGATGATTTGACTTGGAACGTCCCTTATAAGATAATAATGAATTAAACTTTGAAGAACAGCTAATAAAATAACCTGACAACTTTTGCTGGAAAACATAAATATCTAACCGTTTTCATATTACTGATAACGCATTACAATTTCCTGAAATTCCACATTAAATGCTATTACAATATTAAATTCAGTTCATAGGAAATATCAGAATAAAACAGATTTAAAATGTAATAATCACTTTCTAAATTGATAAGTATCTTCCGATTATTGTCTTTGTTCACCGCAATTGGTAACTAAAAATCACAAGACGATTTTTAAAAAAGTAAAAATTTTTTGTAAATTTACTTATCGTGTTCCCATACAGATAAAAATACTATATGAGTAATTGTGATTTAAAGCTTAGCTTAAAATTTGTCTTTGGTTTTTCTTTCACTATTATATAATGACTCTTGTATGATATAAATATTTTTCAGACGGATTTGAAGCAGTTAGTCTTTTGTTGCTGCTGCACACACAAGCCCCATCGAACAGCTGGACGTCTGAAGAATCACAGCGACCACAGCTCATTTCGCACCACAACACTTGTCATGTCTTCTTGTTCCGTAAAAAATGCATCGAACTCTATACCCCTAAGGAGTTTACATGTTGATATGTATAATAAATAATTGTACTTTATCATTCATTCCAAATGTATGTAACCAGTGCAAATGTGTGTACAATAAATTGTTTTTGAATTATGTTCATTTTCACTTGTATTTCTCTGATCGCAAAATTATAGTAAATAAATAATAGTTCTATGTATTCCATTTTTTATTCGGCGTCTGATATATATATATATATATATATATATATATAATTATTATTATTTAATAGCACTATACGAGATATGGCAAGAATTTTATTCAGACAATGCATGTCTTTTTTCTCTTCTGTGTTGCAAATTAAGTATGCATTAGGTTTGCCTTTTGTTGTTTTTCTCATATGTAACCACCTTAGCTATTTGAGCAAAATAATAGTTAGTCAATCTAAAAAATGAGCATAAAAATCATGCAGATGGTCGATGAGACACAAAATATTTATCCATTACACATGTATGATTGATGTACATTACTGCATAACTAATGTATATTACTTAAAATGTTTATCATTAAGTATTAGGTACTTTTAAAGTATTAATTGTTGCACAAATTTTCAAGAAATAAAATAAAAATAAATAAATAAATAAATAACTGTTTTCTACCATCTCAAACATTTAAAAATGCTCCACATAAAGCAAAACTTCTGCCGTAATATTTTATTTCATGGAAATATGTATAAAAAAATTAATCTGTTTCTTGTTATTCAAAAAATACATTACTTAGACTTTTTTCACGTGATTTTTTAAGGAGGAAATTTGTATTTTTAAAAATGTATTTCTTATCATGTATTTTTATGTATACGTAGCAACAATCACCTTCTTTTATTTTTTCACTTCTGAAACGATCACGAATATGATAAAAAGAACTAGATTCTCGGCATGTTCTTTCGTTTATTGATAAAAAAACAAATATATGTACTAAAAAAGATTGTCACATAAAAGAACTTCCATGAAAAATGGCCTCTTCACGTTGATGATACAACGGGTATTATTTTAGACATTTTCCTTCTACTTTTTACTAAAATAAAGTTTTTTTTAGACAGAAGAGATATGTTTTTCGTGTGAAGAAAGGGGGAAGAAAATAGTTGATTTTCCTTTGGTGAGATGAGTTTTGACATATCGAAACTGTATGTCACATTTTACCAAGATAAAACTATTTTATTCAGTTTGAATAGTATTTATATTACGAATGTATTATTTATTAGATTCCCCAAAAATCGCTGAAAATATCCGTAGGTGTTGTTTCAAAAAGTCCATATCAACTAAAGAAGTACTGCAATGGAATAGGAAATCATTTTCTACAGACTAGTCTATAACATTTGTTGCATCACACAGTTTTGGAAATAATATGAATGGTACTGGCATCCATGCATTTATTTTACGAGATGGACAAAAATTATGTGAATGCTCGCACATTTAAAGTGTGTTCTGATATGTGTACGTTTAAAATAATTAACTATATGTACATAACTGATAATGAATGATATAAATACAAGCAAAAAACTTAATGGAAGAAATATTACGTTACTAATTGCATAAGGGGTGAGACTACGTGACAACCGTATTCCTCACATAATCTATTAACAGACGATAAACTAATTTGGTAGAAATAAAAACTTTGAAGAACTTTTGCTATTTTTTGTTTTTTTACATGAATAAATTGAATAGCCCTAAGCCATATTACATGTTAATGTTCATTTATAAAAGATAGTTTCTTAATATTTACTGATTCAAAAACTATATTTAAAAGATAACCCATAAATTTTAAAAAAAGCTATAATTGCTTGTTTTTCAAGTATAGTATCCTGCCGCATCCTGTCATTTTTGTTCAAAAGTGTTACCTTCGTCTGCTTTCAACATTTCAAAGTCAACCCGAAGAAAAAGCATTACTGAAATTTCAGAGGACTAATCGTTACTTAAATGACAACAAAGAGTACAAAAGTAATCACATTTCATACTTCGAACTCTCTTCAACAGACTGCGGAATTTTTAATAGATTGATAGCAAACTTCTCTAGAATATGATTTAACAAATTTGAGTTGGGGGTCCTTTAATTTTTTGGAATGTCTGGACCAAACTTTGTGTTCCCATAACTGCTTACTACTATCATGTGTCCGAAAACCGAAATGGCCAGATCACTTACGGATCGTTCATAAATGATGTCACTTTTTTTTCAATGCATTTGACCCCATCTCCCCTTTGTCACACTTGAACATACCCTTACGTCACACACTTTTACATACCCCTATGGGCTTGTCACACATCACGGTATGTTAGCATATGTATTTGCAATTCAGAAGCAAAGCCTCTACGTTATTTGCATTTCCAATTTTATTTTTAAACGATTAATGACATTTGGTAGCATAACAATAATAACACATAGACAACAAAACAGCTGTTTTTTTTTTTTTTTTGTGTCAAAACTTTAAGAAGTTTTAATGTATCACGTCAACTTTTTAAGTTACAAGATACCCTTCGTGTTAAAAGTCAATATATAATGCGCATATAAAGGAGAATAAAAGGAGACATACCATTATAAAAAAAAGATTTATTTATACAAAGGCTTTATATATAGTTTGCTACAAGTTAAATTGTGGTGATACAAAAAGTAAAATTTCTTAACTGAACGATAAAAACAGATGGTAATGTAAACATTTTCGCTTATAGCTTTTTCTGTGCTGATTCTCATTTGATGCTCCAACATTAATTCCGGTATCATATGTATATCCCAGCCATACTGATACTGTGGCTCCTTGACCAAAACGCTCACCCCGCTCATCCACGGCAGCAACAAACTGTTTTTGGAAAGTCAGCAAAGATGTCTAGGTAAAAATTCAATTTGATACTCATGTTGCAACCAGGCATTTTGAACCTCTCCACGAGTTGCTGGACAATTTCAGCGTAATTCTGTGCTTGGGCATTAGCAGAAAAGTATAACAATAATTTTGAAGGACGACCAAACATTGAGTTCATTGGCTGTAATTCCCAAATCTTCCATTGAACGATTCACGTTATGGCAATATAAAAATCTGTTACCAATCCGAAAGTATTGCAGAAATGCATTTTCTCTTTATTGAAAGTAAGATACCTTAGCTTCTTTTTCTACCGAGTTTTTTTCGTGCAATCTTGATGCTAATAGTTCTGAAGCCTTTTTGGATAGTCCTAAATCTTGCGGCAAATCATGCAATTCATGCTGATAAAATCACTTATGAACTTTGTTAGAGTCACTTCAAACATCACCAGACTCGTGCCCTGTACTTCCAAAGAGGGCTACTTTTTGAAAAATGGCAATGGAATTTCAGCTGAATGACGCACTGAGCGGATAGCTGATGGCCAATCCAGATACTTTATTTTACATTTTATTTCTTATTGTATCCTGACATTTTCATAATACAAAAGTAACAATCATTTAAGTGATTTGTGGGCTCCCGCCAAATTATAGGTATCCCCAAATGAAAATTTATCACGCCTACCCTTTGCCTACATCAGTAAATCCACGACACACTTTGTTAGGGGCCCTCAATTTGACTTGATTACCAATTTTCATATTAAATTAAAAAAAATAATGTACTGACAAATGTACTGATGGGCGTCCTTTCACCGGAAATTCACCCATTGCCACATATATAATAAAACAAATAGGGGTTACTTAAGCACTTACGACGCGAGCTAGCATAGGCAGACGTAATGAAAGGTTACAGTTCATTTATGCATACAAAGCTGAACACTGCTAACCTTGTATACAAACAAGAACTTAGATTAAACTTCAGCATGCATTTTACAATAGCAGAGCAATAATACGCGCTTTGCCACAGTATCTCAAACGCAACTGGAGCAATCTAAGCAATAATACCCCTTACATAAATCTTATAAGCCAATAGAAGAGCATTGGAGCTTCCTGTGATCCGCGCTCTCTCGCGGAGGATCTCACATTTACATAACATGTAAGGAAAAAACTTCATGTGAAAATGATCTGCACTTTCGTCTTAAGCATGTCAATTTTAGACAAGATCAGCTGAAATATTTAAGTCAACAGAAAACGTGTTCCAAATTCTTCCCCAGTGTAATTACTATGACACTGGTAAATAACGCAGTGCATCATATGATGACTTAGAGAACTCTAATTGTTTAACAATGTCACTCGCATTTCTCAAAAGTAACGTTTCAAAGTCACGCTTTGTTGTACAGAATGCAATTATCTTTTTAAAGTATAATTACGTAACGAAAACTGCGTGTTTTCTCACAATTTAGGAACAGTAAGTAACTTTTTTCGAATTCTGTAAAAATGACCCGCGCTATTTTGCCTAAAAAGTGTCAATACCAAAGAATATTTCTTTTGAATCTTACAATTTTAGCTGGAACTTAATTAAACCCTTATCGGCACCGGTGATTTTGATGCAAAATAAAATCAATAACATTGCGCAACAAAATTATTTTTAAAAAAAATATTAAAGTTTTTTATCTTCTGATGTGAAATGCTTCAACGTCAAGTAAAATGTGGTGATGTCACACTTCTTGCTACCTCTACGCCTCACCTTGTCACACACTGTCACAATTTCACGAACCCCTTCCTCTATCGAAGTACATCATTTATGAATAACCCCTTAGGCCAAAACGGAATGCGGCGTATCTGTGGTGGTGCCATCTTGTGTCCCCCAAATTCATAATGAGCCAAGTCGTACTTCCACCATTGTGGTGCCCATCTATAAACGGAAGACGCTCTTTACTGCCTTAATTCCTGGTAGCTCTGCGAAGGAGAGCTTGGATACCCAAGTGGCATTAGAAACAACACAACAGAATGCAGGAAAAGTAGTTGTAGTTTTTTTAGGACTAATTTCAAATTAACTTGGAGCAACAACTAATAATAGTGGGTATGGTAGTACATAATCATAAAATTTCAACTCTGTGTCAGAAAATGCTTTCTACTAAAAAAAAAAAAGAGCGAGAGAGAGAATATTTTATTTGGTGTTCACCATGGTCAGCAACATTTAGCTGCTGCAAAATCCTATATATTATGTATAAGCAAATTATGACACTTCTAAGCGAGCGTACTGTAAGAAATTATTCATGGTTAAAGCCCGAGAGAGTTTTAACGAAGTTACGCGAAAGGTAAAATGAATTAGCGGCAGTTGGCTTTTACTTCCGTATTTAATTTCAAAATTTTCACCTAAAATGAACGCAGCGGTGTAAGATGAAAGGTTGGTAATTTTATTATCTGACATAGAATTGAAAGTGAAATCATCTGAGTTGCCAACACAACTATATACTCATTCTAAATTATAAATTACATTACAATCAATCAGGTAATGACTTTCCGGCACTGCATTTTAAGCCAAAATTACATTTTTCGTACCCTTATAGTAACGTTATACTTAAAATTAAATTTACATTTAGACATACGGTAACATGGAAACTTTTCTTTAAAATAGAGACAGTATTATTAATACTAACTAAAAGAATTTTTAAGTTTATAATTATAGAAAAGATCTTGAAAGTAAGGTCTGTTTTAGATGAGCCGTTATTTCGAAGTCAAAAAGAAAAATTAAATGTTAAAGTTTCTAAATTTCTTATAAAAATAAGGAAATTATCTATAAAAAATCAAAATTCCATCTTGAACGAAAAAAAAGTAAAGTAAAAAAAGGCTTAACCCTCTTATGCCCAAATTTTTTTTATCGTCATCTGCCTTGAGGCGGAGCTGGGAATTACAGGATTAATCCCCTACGCACGCACCTTCCATTCATGGTGATAGGCATGGGCGAGACCACGGATTGGGGTAACCTGCGGTTAACCTAATTGGCTCTTAATAACTCAGTAACTCCGCCTTCGTATTGACGGATTGGCGGTTTCTACTGCGTAAGTAAATGTACCAATCAGTAAACACGAGGATAGGTTAACCCTGTAATGCCCATTTTTTTATCGACGTCCGCCTTGAGGCGGAGTTGGGCATTTGAGCGTTAAGGAGTAGAAAACACTTGTATCGAGAAAAATATACGTCCGAGAGAAATGTGTTTCAAGCCGACGCGACGTCACTAAAAGCAAAAATGCTTGAAAAGTTATGTTTATTTAAATTGCACGCTATTAATTCCGCAGCTTTGAATTTGTAAGTTGATTCTATAGTCTTTTTATTAGTATCGTTGACAGGCAGGATTTTAGATTTATGCTATGTTTATTACAAAATATTGAGGTAATATTTTCCATTCTTCAAATCGCATATTGTGCATGTAAGAATTTTACATCATTTAAAATACAACGTCAACAATATCTATAAGTATGAATTAAGTAAAAAAGCAACTAATGTAAGACTAAAATTAATGTATGCATATAGATATATATATATATATATATATATATGCATGTATGTATATATGTGTGTGTGATTCTTTACTGAAATCGGAGTTTGTTTTTAGATCGTTAGACGTTGACACAGGACAACAACTAACCATGCAAACTGTTTAGAGCACACTCTAATGTTTATAAAACTTAGTGGCAGCGTGCAACGTACCTATTTTTACTGAAACAAAGGCTTCTCATTGATAAATTTTATAGTTAGAAAACAAGCCCCTGGACCGCAATATAATGGCTTAAAAGAAAATTTAGAAACTGCAAGTAAACTAAAAACATTTTCGAAATTTATTCGGGACGTTTTTTGTTTTGCTAATTTATAGAAGAGGGAGCTGAACAATCAGTTCTCTCAATTTTTAAGTCATTTTTTGGGTTAAGATGAACACTAGAAAACTCCTTGAAAAGGCTTATATCATCAACTCTAAGTCTCGTATATGGTTTCTTTTGGAGACAGTAAACCCACTGAACGAAAATAGAGCATTTTTTGTTGTTTCGGGAATAAATCTCATTTCATGTTTCCGGCTGCTTTGTTAACTTAATAAAATATGAGTTCATTCAGTACTTTCTCAATTTATTTTTCGAAAGTTTGATCATTTATCTTCTTTTCAATATAAGTTTTCATAGATCATCTTTGATACTGCATTTTCGAATCTTTTTTTTTCCTTTAAAAACCCTCTGCAGACAGTAGTTTGTAATAAAAGGCATTTATCGCAAAGCTACACCTCAAAGTCTTATTGCTATAATATTCTATTTATACCATTCCATTGGTGATCTTGATTTCAGATTGTCTACTCCTACCTCTGAATTCGTCAAATTAATAATTTTTGAACAATATTCCAATTAAAAAATACAATATGAAAATAGTCTAAAACACAGTTGCGAAACTTGTGCTTAGATGTATTTTATCTACTTCTGTGCAGGCTTGAATACCTTACATTTAAGGAATAATAAATTAGACAAGATTTTTACGTTATGAACCTTAGACGCGGTAATTTACTAAAACTATATGAACAGGTTTCGTATAATCTAAAAAAACTTCTAAAACATAAATAAATAAATGAATAAATAAACATTTTAAGGAGGAAAAAAACAAATGTTTCCCCTTTTGTCCTTGTTTTGATCACGCACCGCAACTATTACGTCTTTATGCACAGTCCTGCATGGCAAAGCCCAGTTGTCCAAGTTGAGTGCCTTAAGCCACTATATCAGCGTTTCTCAACCTTTCAGTATTCGCGGCCCAATTTTCTATCATAATTTTCATCGCCCCCCCCCCCTTACCATAAAATGTATACAACAATAATGTATATGAGTACTGATTCTGTTTTTGAATTATTTTTAACCAACTGCCAAAACAAGAGTAAAAACAAGTTATTTTAGTATTAAAATTAATTTAGTAATAAATCACTAATTGAATTTTGGGCAGGAGTAGAGTATCATTTTTCTGCACTAAAAACAAGGGCATTTCGCATTCTGTTACCATTTTCAACATCCTCAACAACTTTTGTGAAACTGGATTTTCTGCTGTGGCTTCTGTGAGGACAAACTATGGATCTCGGCTTAATATAGAAACAACTGAGAGTGTCTATTTTTAATATTAAGCCTTCCTTCGAAAAACTTTGCTTTGAAAGACAGGCAGAAGAAAGTTACTACTAATTATTAAATTTGTTTTTAATTTAGTATGTTTTGATTAAGTAAGTTTTAATTTAGTAATTTGTTGAACTTTAATAAGTTATTAAATATGTCGAAAAGTATTTTGTTTTCTATGTGTATGTGTGCTTTTCTTTCAGTCAGTTAATCAATTTTTTAAAGTAATGTTTTCTCTTGGATGTCCTCGCGCCCAACTAGGGGGGCGCGCCCCACAGGTTGAGAATCGCTGCACTATACGAAGTGCGAAAGTATAAAAAAATATGTTCATACAGGAAACCTAGAGCAAAAGTTCCCAAACTCTGGTTCGCGACCCACTTTTCTCCTCCAACCTCCTTCCCTGTTACCACTAGGTGTTAGGGATGCCCTCCGTCGGGCGCTAGGTAGTAGGTGTAGTGGGGTCCACAGATTTTACATGCACGTATATCCAAGTGTACGTGGTGAGTCTTCAGCGGGTCAGGAATCGAATATTCGGCTTCGGCCTGGAAGAAATGGTCGAATATTCGGTTTTCGGCTATTCGGCCAAATCACTATTCGTTACATCACTAATCTAAACCTATGCCTTCTTGAACAGTGCAGAAAAAAACCGCAAGGCTTAGTTTGTTATCGATAAAACTCAATGAATGCAGGATAAAAACAAAAGTTTAGTAGGAGACGTGTTGTTGAAGTTTTTAAATATCAGTATCATAATGATGTTATTAACAAAAATATAAAATATCCTAATCGTTAGGAATTTAAAGGCAATTATTTTCAGGTCTTTGAATTTCTCACGAAAAATTAAATCAAATACTGTTTAGTTAGGATTGCAATATATCATTAACAAGCTCAACAGCCGTGCCATTGAAGACTCATTGTAGCTTAAACTGTTTCCTCTTAAAAAAGAAAAAAAAACCTTTCTAGTGCTGAACGAAGATAAAGTACAAGAAAAAACTCCAAAATAATAAATAGGTAACAATAATACCAGTTATTATGAAGAATTAAAATCAGTTTAAATGTTTAAAATGTCTAAAAATGTTCTAAGGAGATAAACTAATATCGATTCACTATGACCTTTAAATATAAGCATTGCTAAAACTGTTCATTCAATTCTTAAAATCCAATCGATTTATATAATTCACTTAACTATTCCACTTTGAAGTACTGATACAATTAGGTAGATTACAGGCATATAATCAAGTTCTATTTTTAGAAGTATTACAACTCAACGAAAGGATAAATGAGTAAGCTGAGTCTGGTAATTTAATTTTACAGGAATTAGAGTAGCTACAATATGTAGGATATTTTAATTAACTGAGTGATAAATGAAGAATTAATAGAACTCAAAGCATTTTAGAATGGGAGGAAAAGCAATTAATTATTAATAAGTTCAAGTATCAAATAGCGTTTCATTTATTAAGCAGCTGTATATGATTCTTAAAATCAAAATATGTTAATTATGTGACCAATGCGTATAAATATTATTCACTGAAATTCATTTTATCCACTTTTTAATTAATTGTCAAGTAAGTTTTTCAGATGAATTTGGTGATGTGGTAAAATAAATAAAGAAAGAAAGAAATCTTGCCACGTTCAAGTTTTTATACCCTTTTAAAACATACACTGTTAAAAAAACTCTGAATTTTCAGAGTGTTTTTTGACTGATTTTAACGGAAGATTTCCGTAGTGCTTCAATACCTGGTTTTTCCTGGAAAAACGGAAATATCATGTCCTGAAAATACGAGAACGGAAATTTTCCGTTTTACGGTTGCTGTATTTTCACAACCTTATTCGGATTAACGGAGAAAAAAGAAATGGAACTTCTGTCAAATCTAGGGAAAATATTATCAGAAACGGAATATTTCCGACAACTCTGCGCCCGGACATTTTCTGTTATTTGCAGGAGATTTTTTTTACAGTGTAGATACCCCGATATTAGAGAAAACTTGTTCATAGTTCATATGACAATCACGTCTGCCGTACTGATTGTTTTCAGTGAACACATTATAAGTATTCCCCTGATAAAGCACAAACTCTATTAAAAAAATGATAAGTCAGAAAAAACAACAACACCAAATCGTGTATTTTGTGTTACTTTAGCACCAAAAAATTTCATTTGGGTTTGCTTTCAGAGTTAAAAACCCAAGCCTATAAACAATTGAAACAAATTTTCTTCTGGAAGATACTAACAAATATATTTTAAGAGGAATCGTTAAAAAAAAGGAAAAAAAATGCTCTGAAAAAATATTTTCGATCTGCAGATATATTTTAAAAACATTTTTTTATAATTATCTTTAAGTAATAAGAATACAGTGCAGTTAATAGGCATCATTTCTGAGATTGCTCTAAAAAACAATTTATAAATATTTGTCGCCTTTAAACAATTGGAGAATAAAAGCTAAAAATCAAACAATCGCAGACGGGAAAAATATAAAAAGAGCAATAAAAGCATTATTTTTACGAAATTCAATGAATCTTAATTTTAAATTTCTTTTTAAGACTTAAAAAAACTATCGAAATTAACAACAGTTAAAACTCAGTTGTTATAATGTCAATCAAATATGCTAATCGTGTAAGATTTTTGAAAACATATGAATGTTTATGCAAATATGTGATCTGAGTATTTTTGTGCTCTGTTCCAAAGAAAAACTTCGGAATTGTATATCGGTTATGAAGAAGCTTTTAAAAATTAAAAGATGAGGGAGAAAATGTGTTAAAAACTTGATAAGTAATGCTATACGTTTCCTAAGCAGCGTGTTTGCATTCAGTAGCTAATTGCGAAAAGTTCACTTTCATTTTCTTTTTTTCTTTTGTTTTATTATTTTATAATTTTAGGGTTATAAATTTAATTTTAATCGGTGCAAATTTAAATTGGCATGAGCATAATGTTATAAATTGTATTTTTTTATTAAAAAAAATAAGCACTCGAGTATAAGACCATAACATATGCATTACAATGTGGCGGTGTGGGAAATGGCAATAAAATATAAACATTGCTTCTCATTTATTTTTACGAACATATTAATTTAAGCAGTTCCATAAACTATTACCAAGAAAATATTAAAAATGGGGATTTCTTATGTTGCGTAATTTATTTTCTTCCTAAGAATCCGAAGTCTTTCTGCGTCAGCTCCAAACTACAAAACCCAACATTACATAGCATAGTAAATATTTAGGTTTCAATTGTTGAGTATATATATATATATATATATATATATATATATATATATATATATATATATATATATATATATATATTATATATATCTATCATATATATATATATATTATATATATATCAATATCTATATATATATATATATATATATATAGTAAATTTGAATTTCTTCATATTTACATGTCTTGAAGAAGGTTGTTAAAATGACAAAATATGCATTATAAATTTAAGGCATAAAAAGACAAACCAGACGATCCCCTATACTGCCATGCTAAGCACAAAACTCATATCTGTACTTTCAAGCGAGCTTGAGTTGTTGTTACCAGGTGGATCTTTGTCATTTATTTTACCTGAATACAATTTTTGTGGCAATATATGAATGTTTTTTCTAATTGAATCTATTAGTCCTATTAAAACTTTTCTTGGTATAAAGGAGAAAAAACGCGTCAAAGAATTAAATTACAATAAAAATATAATAGTAAAATATAGTTATAATACTATATATAACTATATTTTCCTTTTTTTCTTTTCGAACATTTGAGAGAAATACTAAAATGCCAGGACTCAGAAAAGTGTAAGCCAATTTCAAGTAATTTATATTTTGTCGATATATGTATATAGAAAAAAAAGAGATAATCTTCAAAATTTTCTTTTTCTGTAAAACACGATGATACAGTGTTAAAGTGGGTGATGAAAAAAAATCAAACTTGTTCAACTAAATATAAGTAGAGAACCTCGTCAAACCCCTGCTTGTTTTTCTTCAACTTCTCGGCAGCAAATATAAGTATAAAACAAGTAAATTTACTGTGTTATGTTCAATATCATTAAATGATTTCTCCTTTTTCTTTCACTTTCTAATAATTTAGAAATTATATTTCTTAATTATTCTCTCATTACAATTCCAGTGTTTTTGTATTTGTTTCTACATATGTATAACAGTTCAATAGATCGAAATTCATATGATTTAAAAATATGAAATCGCTTTGTACATTCATTAAAAAGTTATTTCTACTACATAGCGAAAAAAGCAATGGACTAGTTTAAATACGGTTCGTCTTCACTTAACATTATATTCTTTGGCTAGATCCAGAACTGGCGACGAAACAGAGAAACAAACTGAACTAACTATTGATTCAACATAATGAAACCAAAGAAAAAAAGGAAGAAAAATAGAAAGAAAAAAGTCTACCCTTGCATTAATGCGCTTCTTTGTTGAATGTGGTTGAAAATACAATCGTAACCAAATTCAAAAACGTGGGATTTAATTGCTATATGGATAGGTAATAGGCTTACTCCGCACTGAAAATATTTTTTTGTCATAAAAAGTTATGAAAAATATCCATTTGCAATGATCATAAAAACCTTTTATGAGTTTCCGGAAAGAATTAAGCAGAATGTTATCTTTTGTTTTGCCAATATATTTAACAGTACATTTTTAGAGTTTATACCTGATATAAATTAAAAACATTAGGAGTATTATCATGTCAGTAATACAGCCACGAATCCATTTTTAGCCTACTTTCCCTTAAAAGTAAAAAAGAAAAGAAAAGAAAAAATAATAAACGAAAGCTTAATGTATCTTAACTATCGTTAAAAATAAGAAAAAGTTAAAAATAAGTTAAGTAATGAAATAAATATTGAAACATCAAAAAAATGAAAGTAGGGTTTATAGATAGGGAAAATGTGTGTCTGTCGGTCTGTCGCTTTGTCTGTTGGTCTGTCTACCCTCCCCCAATAACTTTTGAAGGAATTATCTGATTCGAATGATTTTCTTTTATATTCGAAAGATTTCGGCGAGAAGATTTCATTTCTACATTCTAAACTTTGATTTGAACAGTTTTTTGTTTAAATGTGAAAAGTTCAAAAAGTTTAAACATTAGCACCTATTGGCAGAAATAAAGGACATTATGTAAACTATGAACAAGCTTTCAAGATTATTGGAACAAGCATGTCGTAACAGAAATATGGGGGTCCCAAATTGATGGGCATTTTTACGACCGACGGCGACAGTCCGTCTGGACCAACAATAGCGGAAATGCTATTTAAACAAAAGCCTATCGGAGAAATGAAGGCAATATGAATTATATGGCACGAGATGGTTGCGGAGGCAAGAACACCGTGGGAAGACGAGGGCACCACAGGCAAGACGCTCTGGTTGCGTGGATCTTCGCACCGCCCCACTCATAAAATCGCCAGGCAACGAGAGACGGAAAGCACCCTGGTTGGGAGAGACCTAAGAAAAGATGGGAGGTCAATTGAGCCTGAATTAGTCAAGACCTCTCATCAAATCAGCAAGAAGCTTTGGTTGATTAAAACCAAAATCTTTGCAAAAACATCATCAGATTTTGAGAGATCAGATCAGTTTTTCCGGAGATGAGATCAGCTTTTTCCAGAGATTAGATTTTTACGGAGACCAGTTCTTCCTAGAGAATTCCCAGTAGAGTTGCGAAAGACTCTTCCGAGGATATTGCCATGAGGTGTCGCCTACTCCTAACTTCCTTGATCCCTAAATATCTGCCGTCTGTAAAATAGGCGCGGCAGACTTCTCCATGTAAGAATTTCAGCGCTGTTTCCGGACGAGGAATTGCGGATGCTGAGAAGTGTGATCGAAAACCTATGTGGATTAAGTCGTTCGATGAGTGCTGCCTATTTGGATCCGGACGGTGATGGTTTGTTCCCTGCATATTTTCCTTTTAATTAATAGTCTCATGGTCATAGGGTAATGTATGTATATCTTCTTAAACAGTAATGAATAAATTAGTCTAGTTTTCCCTAAAATTGTTATTTCTTGTTTCTATACCACTTTGCGATTCACGCGCTTTTATGTCGTGAACCTGGCCGCGACAAAGCATATTGGAATAAGCTTTCGACGGGAATATATTTTTATTTGAACAATTTGTGTTCAGTTTTTTGTTCATTTTTGAGGAATAATATCAACGATACAAACATGGTGCCAAAAAACACTCTTACATTTCCCCATTGCAAAGAGTGAGTAACTTGTGTCGGTTTCCTAACATAGTAACGCATTTTCAGAAGTTATTAGTTTAGGGTGTCAAAAAGAACCTATATTACAAGTTTACAACTTTTATCACTCTCTGAAAGCAATGAGCAAGTGAAAACCCTTGCGGCAGTTACATTATTTCTGTATGATGTTTTTAAATATTTACATAAGGGAAAACGAATGCTACATGACCATTCACTATTAGAACCGAAGTCAATTCATTTACAGTAAAAATGTACGAGAGATAATGCGCGGAGTTACACATATGAAAACAAAATCTAACCTATAATATTCACACACTATTTACACACAGTAAATAGTACACAACGTTTATCCTTTTGAACAGCAATCACGAATCTCTCAACGCCACCAGGGTTTTTGTAAACAAACGAAGTGTTTCCAACTGGGAAAAAGAAATATAGGACTTTTTTTCTCTGCGTATAGGCGTTTTAAATAAAGAGATTACATTTACATAAAAACTATTAGTAAAACATAAAAATTACAATTTTTTGTTCAAAATCATTTGAATTAAAAATACGCAACATTATTTAGATTTTAAGTAATTTTCTCAGTAAAATTTATTTTTTGTAAATCATTTCCCGTAACTTTACTTGATTAGCATTTAAATTACTGACCAAATTTTTTTCGCGTTGCTCAGATAAAATTAACGGAAATGAAATATAAAGGATAAATAAGATCAAAACTCATTGTTATTTACATGATTTGATAAGGATAACTGTATAGTATTTTACAGTATTAATGATGTTTATAAAATTGTATAGTTACCCTAAGAAAACTTGAGAGCAAATACGCTCGACTCAGATTTATACGTTTGACAATTCTTTCTCTTCATATTTACTGTAAGAGTACTTTAAAGTCAGATGCATGAGAGATTATATTGGTTTTAAAAAACTCAAAGAAGTGAAGAGAAAATACTTCAAAATGTTGCTTTGTTAGGCTAATCTTACGCACTTCATAAAGAAAAAAATACATTAATTTATTTACATTTAAAACATATTGTACAAAGCATGCTACATTTCTTTTCTTAAACAACCAAGGAGGTTTGATAGTTTTAAAATAAAAATAATTTTGCATTAACAAACTGTAAAAATAGTAACTGCTTTATATGTGTACATTATTTTCGTTTTCCTTTCCTCTTTTTAAGATTACAATTTTAACTGAGACCATAATTAAAAAGATTGATTTTTTAAAATCATTTTATATAATGTATTCATTAAATTATCAATTCCCTTTTGCACTATTTAAGAAAGTAAGAAAAAAAGTTAATAGACATATTCAAGTCAAAAGAAAAAAAAAAGGGGGGGGGGGGTAAGAAAGCTAGCAGAAAAGTAGTCTGTTATTAACAAAGGTTTTTCAATCTTTTATTCATGATTTTCTTTAGTCGGCTTCTTTTTTTGAGTGTTTATGTACGTGGGTGTGTTTATGTTTTAAGTAGAAAAATGAAAATCTTAGATGTTATTAAATTAATACCAGAAAGAAAAAGCCTGAGAAAATGAAGCAAAAAGATGAGTGAAAAATTGAAAAGGAAATGAGCATGAAATCTTTTCTCTTCTTTTTTTTTCTGTCAAATGAATCTTTTTTGGCTTTTGTCAGTGATTTAAAAGGTTTTAAATTTTTAATAGATGCCTTTTAAGATCAGCTTATGATGTTGCTTATAAAGCTTCAATTTAAATGCCTTATAGATCCAACACGATAGGGATTTTTTGTAAATTTCTTTCAACCTACACTTTTTGCTGTTTTTTTGCTCTTAAGTCTTATTCATCTAATTTTCTCGGAAATGAATAACGGTAGAAACTACCGTACTTTAAAAAGAGCCGCGCACCTGCAATGAATAGCTCAAAAAAAAAAAAAAAAAAAAAAAACATCAGCTGAATTTAAATTTATGTAGCGTAAGGATATTCACGAGAGAATTTCTGATTACGTGAAAAATGTCTGTAAAAATACTGAATACAGAAATGAAACTAAGCATTTCTGTAACAAAAGAACTTACTTAAAGCCAACCGATCAAGTCTCTTTATAACAGTTTCAGTAAAATTCTTGTTTTCCTGCACTCAATGCAACTTCAGAGAAAAAGACAAACATATATATATATATGTTAAGTTGCGTATGTACTTGTTGTAGTTTGGTGAGTTACCCTCCAAAAATTAAGAATATTTAAAAAGGAACTAAGAAATTACGTTGCCTATATATGAAAAGGATGAAATTTTTCCTGCTGAAATTTAAGCGGAACAAGAGCAAGGTACTGAAGCAGGCATGAGGGTAATAAAACCAAATACTTAACTATCTTTTAAATAGCCAAATCAGTCGACAGCAAACAGGGAGAACATCCCAGGAAAACTTTGAATTTACAAGATTATGTGTTTTCAAAATTTTCAGACATCTAAGGGCCAAAAGTGAAACTTACGGCAATAAAAAGTAAACCAGTTATATATACGAAAAGGCTGTTTCAGTAACATAACCCAAGTTCACAACAATGGCTGAAAAAAAAAAAAGAATAACACTAAAGGATTAAGAGTGAACCATGTTTCTGGGACTTGCATTTAATTTGGTTTTAAAATAAAAAATATTCATCAATGTCTCTCAACATTGAAAAATGCATCAAATAAAAATGTCAATCTAAATGTAATTCTTCACAAAAACTAATAATAACCTTCTATATGGCGTGATAAACATCGTCTAATTGGGCATCGACCGAACCAAACCGACCTGGAGAAAAATCACAATCACAATAATCGCTGGAAAATCACGTGATTTCATCTTCCGCCTCCAAGCTAGGAACGGTCAAGCAAATGTTCACGGCAAGTTTCGGTACGAAAAATGCAGATGATCGTCGACGTATAAACAGCATGTGCTGCTTGAGATGACATACCGTCAACTTCAGAGACTCGGGCTCACATAGTCATCAACTGCATTTTTCATCTGGAGAAAGTCCGGCATCATTTCACGATGTTAATTCAGAATTTCGTGCCACCCGATGGCACACGGCCAAACGAACAGTACTTACGTAAATCAAAGCTCGAGTGTCCAAGATGGCCCCTATTTAAATCCTTTGCCATCGAGACGCCTCTTCTCTCCTTTGTAGTTTGGATATGCTATTAAATAAAAAAATTAAAAAACGTACATTTCCACATTGCAAAGAGTAAGTAATTTATGTCATTTTCTTAACATAGTAAAGAATTTCCTGCACTTATTACTTTAGGGTACCAAAAAACCCCCTATATTTACACGTTTATAATTTTATCATTCTCTGAAAGCATTGAGTAAGTGAAAACCCTTCCGGCTGTTATATTAGTTCTGCATGATTTTTTAAAAATATTTACACATAGGGAAACGTATGCTACATGACCATTCACTATTAGTATGGAAGTAAATTCATTTACATTAAAAATTTGTAAGAGATTTTTTACTGAGAGAAAATTTTCTTTAAAAAAGCAGTTTTAAAAACCACGAAAAGCAAAGAAGAGGCAAGTGAAAGTAGACCATTTACAATAGAAGGAATGTTACGTGCTTGGGGAAAATACACAACAATGAAAATGAAGACAGAAAGACTGACCTTGACGCAAGAGTGAGAAAAGTTGAAAAAAGGGAATGCAAGTCCGGAAAGGAATTTGGAATAATTAAGACCAAAAAACAGCCACTACAAATAATTTTAAAAAATTAAATAAAACTGCGACGGGGAATAGAAATTTTGAACAGAAATAAAAATGGGAAATAATAAACTAATAAAAGAAAACAAAACACAAAAATAAATTAAATGAGAGAAAATGGCATAACAAATGATTTACTAAAATCATGTTGTGACAGTACTCATTCACAAGCAACGAATCAAGAAACAGCTCCACGGAAAACTGCTATATTTTTGTCGATGTAACTGATTTCTGTAAAAATACTGAGAAAAAATATTACAGTTGTGTTGTCCATTCAACATATATAAATCCAACCTCTGCCTCACACAGCATCTGTGTTGGAGCGAGCTAATGTACCGGGAAGTTTTTTACAATGGGCTCAAGTTCTAAACCCATTGATCACATACCACCCTCTTCGTCGGATAGTGATGCAGCGAACAGACGGATAACGCCACTGTACCGAACGAATGCATTTTCCCTATTTTTTTTTAAATTTCGGTAATTTAACAGTCTTGGGAATTTCGTTTCTAATAATTTGCTGAGCTTTGCCGTACACATTGCTTTCAATGTCTACAGAGCGTTCTCGGTAAGTTGTATGAGTTTAATTCTATAATTTCCTTTTTAGGTGTCTCCTTTTTAATTTTCTAATTTTTCGTCAGAATCCGGATGAATGATTACTGTATAGATGATTGCATAAGCTGATTGTGGTACGCTTTAAACATCAGATCTTCTTAGCAAATAAGCAACAGATCCTGCATGTTGAGCATTTATTTTCTGAAAATGAAAAGATCGATGTTTGCCTTGGAGGAGTTGCTTCTTTGCAGATGTTTAGAAAAAATACTTCTTGTGTTAGAGAAATGATTTTTGGTCAAGAAAAACATATTCAATTATTGATAACAATATTTTATTCAAATTTTAATGTATCTTGCATTGGCTGAATATACATGTATTTCGAATAATGAGGAAATTAAGGTGCAACAGACGACACAATAATTAGTTTCAAATTAATTTCAAACATATTGGAGAGTTTACTGCTATTTCAAAGGGTCAAGCTTCATCTATGCACAAACGATGTGTATAACAATCAGTTATTCTATAGAAATTTAGCTACATGAAATCATATTAATAAATTAATCCTTCATTGTTATATGCCATATTGTGATTGGAAAGCTACAGTACATATTACATTTGACACGCGAGATTTGACAAATATTAAAAGAAATGAATATATTTCCGATAAGAAGGTTTTTTTATAAATGTTATCCTGTTGAAAGTTTCTGTTCTTTCTATCTTTATTTCTTTTTTTTTTTTTTTGGATTGAAGAAAGGATTTTCTACATGTTCAATGTTAGAGAACAGCCCAACAATGCATATTTACTCTCAGTGAGCTGGTGATTTTGAAGCAGCTTTTTTTAATGTTATCCTCTTTGAAAGAGTTCGTTCTTTCTTCCTTTAATTTCTTTTTTTTTTATTAAAGAAAATATTTTCTACGTGTTTCACGTTAGAAGATAGTCCAACAATGCATATTTACTCTTCAGTGATCTGATAATTTTGAAGCAGATTTTTTTCTGACGTTATCCTGCTTGAAAAGTTTCGTTCTCTCTTTCTTTTTTTTGATTGAAGAAAAGATTTTCTACATGTTCAACGTTAGACAATAGTCCAACAATGCATGTTTACTCTTCAGTGATCTGATGATTCTGAAGCAGATTCGCATTTGAAATAACGAGAGAGAAATGCAAGTTAGTGGATATTCTTTGTCGTTTGAGCACTTCATACCTTGTTCTTCATTGTCGTTGTTGTAAATGATTTTTAAAAAGATGCACTTAATTTAATTTTTGCTACTTTTTCCCCAATGTACCAGATAATTAATACGACGATTTAAAAAACATAATTGGTGCACGTGATATTATTTTATTTATGTGTTAACAATAATATCATTTCAATTTATGCGTTAACGAACAATAAAATATCGTTAAAAATTCACATTATGTAGTTATCATCATATATTTACTAACGGCGTAATAGGCGCATGTGCAACATGTGTCATAAAAGATATATTAAATGAATGCTTGGCGTCAACCTTAAGATGCAGTTTTAAAGCTAAGAATCTGAAAACGAAAATAAATATAGCCTTTAAAAAGATGGGGAATTTTACATACATGTGTATTATTATTGCAGCCCCATAATTGCTTAGCTTGTTATCTAAAACATTTAAAAAAATTATTTTTTTTTTATAATTGCTACATTATAAAATCACAACACACGTATGGATATACGTGTTTTGCCTGAATATGAATTATTTACCTTTGTGTGCCTCCCGAATAAAAGGTTGTAGTGCACTTAGAAATTCCAAGAAATAGATTATTCAAAGTAAATATTTTACCTTTGCCGTTTCTAATAAAATCCAAGCATCGAACAAATATTATTCTTAGCGCTATATGAATATAATTTGTTTCTTATCATAATACTCTATTTTTGAATGTACGGAAGGTAATGCGATTTTGTTGACTGGAAACTATTCTCATTAGTTTTTTTCCTATATATACATACACGTAGGTGTATTTAAAAAAATATAAGCAGCTCAATACTTACACTGTTAGAAATTTCATCATGAAATTACGGTTAAATAACCGGCAGCAGTCTGTCCATCTAATTCACCGTTAAATTTACGGTTTGGAACATTTTTCTATCTTTACGGGACCTAAACCATATCCAATCAGCTTGGTTAAAAAACCGTAAATACAAAAGTTTGCGGTTTTAGAACCATTTAAAAATGGTTTCAAAACAAAATTTTTACCGTTTTTGAATCATTTCGAGGCGTAGAATCTTCGAGGCGTAGAAACCGTAAACGAAGCGAGAGTGAATCGAACCCAGGTGTAGGGTACACCAATAGGGTACAGCAACCTTGCGCTCTATTCATTCGGCCATCTACACCACGTAAAACGTCCGTTTATTTATCAATAAATCTTCTTCTCCAACAGGCAAACTGCCTTAAAATTGAGATTTCAGTTTTCGATTGGATCCAAAGTCCTTTCTGGTCTAAATTTACTGTATATTGACGAAATCATTTTATTTGCTGCAAAAATTAAAATACAAACAAGCTTCAGCAGCTCAAATTATGGGTTTGCTCATTCGCAAACAGTTCGGGAACCCGATGTCTTCAATTTTTGATTTACGTGTGTATGTGTTTCTATTTAGTAACCACTGCTTAAGCCACTTTTTTTTCTTCTTTTTTTATATACACATGCATATTTGAACTGATAATTCTTTATTCATACTTTAGCAACAACGTACGACCGGTAAGGTTTCGCAAATAAGATGGACGTCCGATTCTTATTGAGCGCTCGAAAATTATGATTAGTTAAACCTTTAGGAGAAACAGAGAATAACCGATTTTTTTTTCAGAATCAGCGGTTTGAGTATCATCTTTTTAATGGTTATTCAACTGCTGTAATTAAATATGGTAAAATAAGAATAAAATAAATGATTATTTAACTACATTCTTACGTAAATTTTTAACAGTGTACTTTGATAATTAACAACGTGACTCGGTTTGTTGCCATGGAAGCAAATGAATAAAAGAGGAAAAGATGAGAAAATTATTAAAAACTAGGGGGCCCGCCCCCTGTTCGCTATCGTTTGTGAACCCTGGAACTCCATGTAGTTCCATTCGGATTGCTTCGCCACATAAGCTTATTGCGCTCGCTCACCAGATATTACTACATTATTTTACCCTAGCTGGCGTTCCTTCAGCAATGTCCGCTGGATGGCAAAAAAAAAAAAAAAAGCACTCTCCCTTTCCTTCTTCTTTCTCTTTTTAAAGTAAGGCAAATCGTATCCTAAGGAGAAAGTTCTGAACTTCAACAGCGATATACGTCTAAAAGGAACAAAAGATGTTTTATATTTATTTTTATGACTCTTGTCGACGGCAGGAAGAATTTAAGTAATCAGCCTTTATTGCATATTTTAAGATTTTAGAAAAATCGTTTTCATATTTGGAGATAAAAAAATTAAGAAAAGTTTTCATATTTATCGATAAAAACATGTGATTGTTGTTCAATAATTAATTAATGTACATTAAAATACGAAGTAAGCATTAATGATGAGAGGCTTCTTTTAAGTAAACATCTGTTATTAAAATGCTTATGCCCTAAATAATAAAACTGAAGCTTTCAAGTTTAAAGAAATGCAATGTTGTCCGTGGTGAACAAAATTTTAAAATAAAAACGCATGAGAAAACCTTAGTGCCAAATATTCTTAAAAATGCTGCTACTCTTGATATTCACCGTAAACGTAATTAAAAGAAATAAAAGGAAAAAACACATAAAAATCTGTTGCTAATCAATGTAACTCCAAAATTAATTTCAGCAAAACAGGCTGACGGAAAACCTAACCAAGATGCTGCCATATCTCATGTCTAACTTAGGGTCAATTTTGGGTGGTTTTTATGAAAAATTAAAAAAGAGTTTACTCAAAAATCATCATCAGCAGCAAAATATTGTTCTATTAAAACATCTAGCGCAGCACTAATTGTCCTACATATGTATTTAGTCCTATTGTTTACACACACACACAGTGTCACAGTATTGGAGAAGTTTTACTTTTAACTGGGCATGATAACCAATGTCATTTTGTGCTTCGTTTGACTTGTGCAGACATTGTTGCTGATTAATGACGTTTAAACTGCTTTAATAATGCACTATAATTCTATCCTCGTTTGCTAGAATATATTCTCTAAGACTGATCCGTTCGAGTATGTGCTTGTGTTTACTGTTGTTCAAAAATCACCTAGATAGGTTTTAGATTTTGAATTTGACCAAAAATATTCAGACAGGAAAGAAGAGAAAATGTATGACGCAAAAATATTTTCTGAGCGACTGTTTATTTCTTCTTTCAATGCTTTCAGGTACTATTATGAGCAGCCTATCAGAAATCTTTCCCAAGATACATAAGTTATATTTTTGTTATTTCGGAATTCGCTACTTTTGTTTCGAGATAACAATACAGAAAATTCTAACTATTAGCTTTCAAAATGAGTTCTTCAGAAGAACGTTGCAACAATAAGTACGCTAAAGTTAATTTGCAGTAGCGTCCCGAAAACTCTATACTCGATAACCCGGCAGTCCAAATAGTTCGGCCACACCCTGGCAGAAAGACAGCCATACATTGCGCATTTCTTTGGAAAAGTAGCTAGCTTTTGCAAAGTCAGCTAGTTAATTTTCATTATCGACATCTTAATTCCTTTACAAAGTATATTTTGAGGATTACCTTATCAGGTAAATTGCAGTGCATTGTTTATTCATTTATTTTCATTTGCATATAGTAGAAGGTTCTATGCCTTTATAAAGTACAGAATATTTAAACAACCAGAAGAAACATGGTGATCGTTAACAGGTGGATGCTTTCTAAGCAAAACGAAAGGTACCTCTCTCTCCTCTTATAAAGCTGCTGAGAAAAGAAATTGTGCAACTACTATCTGTCTTGTGTATCTGATGCAATATGTTTACATGCTAAAACTTGCTAAAAAATGTAATAATTTTTATCTATTAAATTTTAATACAATCAAGGTGTGTTTTCACGCTTCATCATTCACTGGAGCAGTAAGAATAATCGAAATAATGTTTTTCTTTTTTTTATGGCGCAACACGACAATTGTTTGAGCTTGGCTGGCTACTATAACTTCAGTCTTTTAAAGATGCATATACGCTTACTCTGATTGAATTTCTTGAGTTCTGAATGACTGTACGACACATACAAAAATGTCTTGTAAAAAACTGTAAACATACATAGAATGAATGAATACATAAACTTAGTAAATATGTAATTGTACAAAATAAGATGAATACTAATAGCTGATTGACTTAAATAATGATTCAGAATCAACTCTAACCGTCATGTGGCCAACGCTCAATTATCGTTATGAAATATTTTAATTTGTCTTGAAAGACTCAGCTGGAGCACAACATTACACCAATAATAAAAATTAGGCTGCATATTTTAACGACGGCTTGACTGTTTTTATTAATTTTATAAACATTTCTTACATTACAAATGATTTTAAATGATGTTTCTGGTAACTAATCCACTTTAATAGTATCTTGTAAGTGTATTGTTCTAAAATCTTATCACACCTGAGACTATAAAATGATAGTTATTGAAAATTTAATTTTTTCCCCGAAACACTTTTTAACCGATGAGCGAAGCCTTGATTAAAAAGAGTACTATAACACAAAACGAATAGAAATGAATACTAGATTCGGGAATAGAAAATAATTCCAGGAAAAATAAATGAAATGTGGGGGTAAAAAAGAAAGAAAGAAAGACATTTTAAATGAGAGATATTACAATAGAAACATTACCTCAAAGAACATGGTTTAGGACAAAGAAAATAATCTTTGTCCTCATCTTAATTTTATATTTCGTTTTGGGGCGTATTTTTAAATCTTACTTACATTAATACATAAGGAAAATGATTTTATCGTTTCCATTTCGAGAAAACCTTAATTCAAAAACATAATAAAATTCTTTTCTTATCTTTTCCATTTTTATAACATTCCGATTTCCTTTGTATAAGCTGGAAAGAGTTTTTTATTACATTAGTGATAGTGTGATTTTTAAATTGCAAAAATTTAAATTAATTAAGATCCCGCAACGAGACAAAATATATTTTGAACGGGAATGCTAATGCGTAAAGTAAAAACCTTTATTTACACAGTTGAGCATTTTATCTGGAAATATTTTAAATAATATGATTTTTATAGACGCGTTTTGAACAAATCAATTTGTGTAATTTTTCTCAACCACAAATAATGTTATAAATAATATGAGCTGCATAAAAATTCAGTTCCTTGTTTCGTAAAGAAAAAAGTACACTTAAATTTCCCAATAAAAATTAATTCCTACGTTTAATTACTTAGTTAATGAGCAAACAAATCTCACAATTTCTTCTGTATATTTACGAATGTTTGAATTAACGGCAATAAATATTCATTGACTAATTTGAACATATTACACTATAATGATAAATGTAAAAAAACAGCTTACGTTTATTTTCTCTAGTATTCATGTAAATTGCTAATTTTATCCCTGTACAGTGCACTTTAAGCTTATTTTTTTGGGGGGGGGGGGTGATAAGTAATTAATAAAAAATACAATAATTACAAAATTTTTAAATACTCAGAACAAGTTGATGCATATGGTTATTTGCAATGTTCAGTGAATGCATATTTACATAAAATACTAAAATTAATTATACGATGTGTCTGCTTTGGTAAAGTATCTGAACTATTTTTAGCACCAGGTAGAAGTAGAGGAGAAAGGTGTCAACAGGGATACAGGTAAATTATAATATTTTAATGTTTTTTTTTTTTTTTTTAACAGCAGTTAAAACGAGCCAGAAACTTCGAGCAGTACATTAAAAAAGCGAAAGCTTTTTTAACACTTTTCCATCGTTGTACGTATTAATTTTGCCTTCCCGTAAGCAGGACATGTTTTGCTGGAAAACAGAGTTTTGGAATTATATCCTGACTTCTTCGACCCAACCCTTCTTGGAACGTTTATATATATTACACCATAAAAATTTGATTATTTATTTCAAAATGATTCATGAAAGCTGCGATGAAAAAATGACTAATTTTAGGATTTAAAAAAAAGCGCAATTCAGATTAAAGTTTGAAATGCAATTACGAATTTTAACTTAATCTTTACATATAATCTTGTCTCGTTGACTTATTAATAGATCCTTTGAAAGTTAAATAATAAATAAAATAAAATAATAAATTTTAAGAATAATAAAAATGATTAAAATATGTTTGAAATAAGGTAGTTCGAAGAACAATTGGCAAGCGCGTTTTTATTTTGACATTTCTGGAACAGAGGCTGCGGCGAGACTGGGGACATTTTCAAAAGTTTGGCCTAGTAAGCCTACTACCAGTACTTTGACAGAAAACTTATGCACAATCTCAAATACTTAAGTAACTAAGCGAACGCAATAAAATATACCTATTTAGTGAAGAAGTTTTTAAAAAATCTCATTTATTTAATTATTTATTTTTGACAACTCTAAGTGTTTTTTAATATAATACTTACTACGAATTATAGCTACAAATTATATTGATGAGACCCTATCTTTTACATTTCGCAACAGTAATTGGATGTTTTGTGTTTACTATTATAACCGTGGTAACTTACACTGTGAATCAGATGGAGACATATAAACCTCTATTTGTTTAACGATGTCACTCGCATTTATCATAACTAATGTTCCAAAGTCGCGCTTTCTTCTACGAAATACAATTAACTTTTTAAGTATAATTATTTAACTAAAACTGCGTGTTTTCCAATAATTTAGTAAAAATAAGTAACCTTATTATTTGTCGTACACGGAATGCCATAAAATAAATTAACATTCTGAACATTGTTCTAGCTTAAACAACGTTGGAGATTAGTTGCTCAGATATAAGACAGGGATTAAGATTATAAGTCATTGGGATATCTTAAATATTACAAATATTTAACTCTCCTATATCTTTAATTATTTATTCGTATTGGATTCTTTAAATGTAGTTTTTGTAAAATTGTTCGGCATGGATTCAAGAACGAGCAAATGCAAAAAAAAAAAAAAAAAAAAAAAAAAAAAACAAACAAAAAACAAATATTATATTAAAAACCAACAGTCATTTATGATATTTTTCATAATTACTTGACCTACAGAGTTAGCATTTTCTTGATTGAGTAGGATACAAAAGAAAAGATTATTTTGTAAATAGTAAATGAACTCTATTTGTTTATGCACCGGAATGAAATTTAGAGCTTAAATTTAAAGCATCGGTCAAGAAAAAAATAAGAAAAGATGACATCACATTTTATAATACCCACTGCAATTAAGAGTAATATTGTGAAAAAACGACGATTTTATTTAAATAGACAAAAACAAAACTAAATTACAATGCGAAATTTTAATTGCACATATCTTCATAAACGCACCTGAATATATTTTTGAAAAGTTGCAAACTTCAATAGCTGTAGATTAGGGACTTTATATGTGGATTTAGAAGTACTAGTTTAAAATATTACCACTAATGAGCAGCAGCACTTAATAGAAGAGGAGTACTTTGGTATTCCATACTACTCTACCATCCCTTCCTCTATGCAGGTGATATTCACTAACAAAAATAATATGTTTAGCTTAGTAATTTAACGTATGATTAGAAGTTGTATGTACTTTTTCTAAGAAATACTCTTTCACGGTTTAGGCGGAAGTTTGTCTTGTATAAATATATCATAGTTTAAAAAGTTGAAATTTACAATATGACAACTAAATTTTACACGTAATTCCTTCAGTGTAAGAAGAAAAACTTTTACAGGGAAAAAATATTTCGCGGCATTGAAAGAAATACCGAACTTGTTGACATTTGAACCATCAAAAATGATTAATATCCTCACTTTTCGGATGGTTGGGGAAAATATTATAAATGGGGTGGCATATGTAAGCTACGTGATCTGAGTTTAACACTTGTTATGCATTTCTCAACGAATCCACGTACTGCAGTCAACATGATTTGAATTTATGCATAGAAACCAAAAGTTTTAGAAATGTAAAAAGTCTTGTGCTCGAAATATCATTTTCATTTAAATAAATTTAAATTTTTATGCAAAACTTATTTTGCACATTTTCGCTCCTTAGTTCCTTTCATCCACCACCATAATGGGATTTTTAATTCTTTCCAGCTATTCTATCCATTATTTTCTGCATTTTTAAGTTTTGAAGTAACAAGTTTACTTCAAAACAAAATGTTTCACTTAAAAAAAGGAAGAAGAAAAAAAAAATTGTTGACATTTAAAAATATTTTATTCAACGTCAATTAGATACAAATAGATTGATAACAGACATTTGTTTTTTAACATTCACGCCCTTTTGCAACCCGTCTACGTAGTTAGGTCTTCTATGCTCCAAATAGAAGTTATTGAATGTAAAATTAAATTCTAACCTGTCTTTTTATAACACAGACACAAAATTACATTGTGTTATCCTAAAAAATTAAACTATGTGTATGTTACACTCTTATATGTGTTGTTGCTGTTATATGGCAATGTAAAGTATAATACCAAAACTATTTCTTTTAAAATTATATTACAACAAAGCGAAAAGCAATGAAGAGATGCATCCTTTTTTAATATACACTGTTAACAATTACCGTAAAAATATAACGAGCACCCTAACGCTCGGCCGCCAGCCTTCCCAAATCCACAAGCATCGTTGATCGTACGCTTTAAGGCACAGGAATCACTATAGTGTAGGCTCAAACTCTGAACTCACCTTCGACCTTGTGAACCACGAATAGTAATTCAGCGTACTAACAAATAGCGCCGCAACTGCAGCTCAGTATCTGTTACTGGCAATTTGCAGAGTGTTGTTTCTTTTTTTGTAAATTTTCTGTAAATTCTATTTTTAAAGGCTTTGCAGTTTCCTGTTTTAATTTTCAGCAGTTGTGCGTCAGACTCCGGATGAAGAATTTCTAGAAGACTTTCATGCATTTTCGGTCAAAAAAATGTTTTTCAGTGTATGCCAATAAACAAACAAATAAATAAATAATAATAATCAAATAAACGAAAATAGCTAATTTTTTATTGCTTTCTTGTGAAAATTTGGTTCCTTAAATGATAAAAATGGCTGTAAAGTTGGGTTATTAAATGCATGCGACTAATGTTAAACTTTAAATATACGATAAAATCCACTAGAGCTCAAGGACTACCTTTTTTAGACCAATTTTGACCAAAATTTCAATTTTCTGTTTTTTATATAAAGTAAAACAATTTTCTCTTTCTAAAACCGTTTAAATGTTGTATCTGCGTCAAATAGAATAGAAGTTATGGTGATTTGAAAAAGATTGCCATAGGCTCTTATATAAGGATGATCTTGCCTTTTTTTGCCTTATAACTCGTAGCATAAATTTTCGTTATTTTCCTTCATTTCAAATGCAATAACTCATAATATTTTAGTTCAATTTTCTTTAAATTTTACATGGATGTTCTATATAATATATGTGTCTAGGCAATAGACTAAAAACTAATTGATTGAACTATTATTTTACATTTTACAGCCTAATTGAAAAATTTTAATTGAAAATTTGGCCGTTTTTAGTAAACCAGTTACAACATTAGCTGTAAAATATTCAAAAATTAATATTATGTCAAACTTGTAGTCTATTCCCTAAGTTGTATATTTATGAACATGATAAAGCAAACAAAATGAAAAAATAATAGTTTGTTATGAAGTTATGTGTTTTTAGAAAAGAGTAATTTTTTAACGAAATTTCACCAATTTTTCCCCCAGAAATAATTTTAATTTTTTTTTTTCACTTTTTGTGCATTCAGATAATGTTTTAGTCCATAATACATAGAAAAATCCAAATTTGAAAAATGTTAATCAATATTTTTAAAATTTGCCTTCCGAAGTTAGTCGTCTTGTAAAGGTTCTTTTCTATCATTTCCTTTGTTCCTTAACTCTTATGAGATCTTTCTGGAGAATTACCTACACAACAGACCAATAAACTCTTAATGAATGCTCTGACGTACTTTATTGGATTCTAATCGATCTGTATGGATGGTTAAAGAAGTATCGGTCTTGGGATTTTTTGACATTACAGGGAGAGTGAAGCAGTTCTTACATTTATTTTAGCAAAGAATTAATTTATTTCCAAGGAATGCAAGTAATGCATAATGTCTATTCTATTTAGAGTTATAATATTATTTATCCCACTTTTTTAAGCTTAGTACATAAATTATTAGATCAACTAATGTTTACCAAGTTTTTCATAAAAATTTCAATTACAATATATATATATATATATATACATGTTATCAAATTTATCTAGCTCATAAAAAGTAAACTACGCATGGTATAAGCAGATTTTTGCGATAAATAAATAACGTCTGTGCAAGCATGTACATCGAAATCTATTGAATCTCGATTTAAATGTTTATTAAGAAGAAATATTATATTAAAATGGGAATAAATGTGTTAAAATTTTAAAAAATACGCAAACACCTGGAAAAAACTAAACGGAACAAGCTACATTCATTTGTGATTTCAAAGGGTAAGAAATAAATAAATACTGAAAAAATGAAAAGCAAATAATAGATAAATAATAAATAAATAATAAAAAATCTGCTTTTTTTAAAGGGTACAAATTGTAGTATAATATTTTGGAGGTAGTCTTCATCATTGCTCAGAAGATAAAATATTCTTTATCTTTAATTAGTAGAGGGAGTGACCAATGAACGTACCAGTATTGCATATTTATCAATATAATCTTTATCATTGTCATTTTCTGTTGGCGCTATATCTTACCTTGCATCCATTATTCTAACTAAAATGCTTTTATTTGAAAAATCACGACCATAAATTAGGGAAAATTTAGTATTTTCCTTTAAAACTCTCTTTTCCATTTACTGCTTCAGATTAATGGGATTTTCCCCCAACTTTTTTATTATTGAAAATAAACTGAAATATGATCGGAAGAATTTATCGCGCTGATAATCTGTCTAATATCAATCTTGATTTAAAGTTTAAAATTTTCCTACGTCTCTAAACAAATAAGGGACAAAAATGCCTTTTTACTTTTTAAATGTTAACTTAATATCTGTAGAATCAATTTTTTTCAATGCTCTAATACCACCATATTACTATCTATTGCTTTTTCGTTCAATCTTAAATTTCACTTACCATGATACGCAAAAATGAACATACAATTCTAAAGAGCAAAAAAATAAATAAGAAAAATAATTACAAAGTAAAAGAAAGAACGAATCAGACGACAGTGAAACTTGAATCAAATGCGTACAGATAGAACTTGGAGTTTACAGATTAATATTCTTAACTGAAAGAAAACCCCTAATCCTTCCTATTTTGAAAAAAGTATTGAATGCAGTTCTTTTACACATTTCTTTATTGTGAAGCATGTTTTCTGTTGACATCGATTGAACGAGATTTAGTTCACATTTTAGCAAGAGTAATTAAATGAACGAGATATTTGCATTAATAGCCATCGTTGGAAAGTATTTCAAATATAAAACTGCAAGCTTCTTAGTTACACGGAAAAATTTGAATGTAAACCAAGTATAGGAAATTTTCAACGTAACTTTGATCTTTAGCATCTCTGAGAATTTCAATAGCAATTTGATTGGGGTTGCCATGACAATGCTTATACAACTCTCTTGACGCAACAACTCCGTGCCGGATTGCAGGCGTTGATGTCATAACTCAATTCCGTTTGAGTTGAGTTGTTTACTGATAGTCGCGTTAAATACAGCAACTGCTCATATTAATGAGAAAATTGCCGCACTTCTTTTTAATTGATATACTAACTGCATTATGATTTGAATGTGTCTGATACTGTGCTCGAATTTTGCAACTATTATTCTCTTGTTCGGTAAAATTTGAGCAACTAATTTTACTATCATACATCTATTGGAATATAACTTATTCACGATGACTTCACGAGGAAGCGAATTAATAAATCATATTAATTACAGAACTATATTACTAAAATGTATGTAGTAATTAATATTGACCGCACTTTACCACACTTAATTTAAGTCGAAAACAATTACAGCTTTGAGAATTCAGTTTGAGCTACATTGTATCAAAACTATTGAAATTCTCCAGGCTTCATGAGATAAAAATATATAATTGCTCTACAACTTTTTTAACCTTTAAGTAATTAAAACGAACTACAATTTAGGCGATAATTAAACGATTACTGCTTCAGAAAAAAATCTCAGTTAGAAGAAAATAAAAGATAAGAATCTTTCTTGCGTGTGAGAAAAGAACAAAATGAAAATATTTTTGACTGACAAAATAAGAATGTGAAAAGCATGTTGTAAAAAGCAACTTGTAAGTATTAGATACTACAGAATTGTAAATATTATATAGAAATCAAAAAGTCAAAATTACGTAAAAGAGAAAAAAAGGAAAATACTAGTTGAAATTTACCTTCTTGATATGTAGGGCACAGTGAAATAGTTAAGTTCAATTGCATTTTTCAGAATGAGGAAATAGAACATTTTTTTTTTTTTGAAAATAACAGTACATAAAGAGAGAACAATGATTTTTATAGTAGAACTTGCATTGGAGTATTATTTTGCATTTTAGGCAGTAAATCTGTACGTTAAAATAAAAGTGGGAAATTATCACTTTATCACTTTCGAATGTAGCACTATGTATGGAGAAAAGCCAAAGTTTAAAATATTCCCCTCATGAAACAGTCACGTTTTCTTTGGTATAATTGACCCTTTGCATTGGTATGTCGCCTAACGGCAGTCCAAATAACATGTAATAATTCATATTTGCGTGTACAGAGGATTGTAAATTACTTTTTTATTAAACATGAATAACTAAATAAAGAATAATTGATAAAACGAGCGAATGAATAAGTTAATTAATGACTAAAAATTAATGGTTAATTAAATGTACGATTGAAAAGATATTTAATAAATGATTTCTTAATTGAATATTTAATAAATGAATGAGAAACTTTGCTATTAGATGACTGATGTAGGGAAGAAAGGAAATTAAATAAATTCAATACGCATTTCACTTTTCCTTGTATGTACATGATAAATTGTACTAATCCTTTGAAAGCAAAACAAGCCTAACATGAAATAACTTGCCCTGCACTGAACATTAGTAGGTCTTAATTAATATTTAAGATATAAATAACAGGAATTTTATCATTATATAAAATATTTTTTTTTTTTTGACATCACAAAATTTTGTAACATAAGCATCAGATTTAAAAAAATGTTTTATCATGTAGCTTGATCTTAGAGTTAACGATTTTTTGACTGGAATCAATTACATGTTATAGCATAGTTAACATGTTATTAAATAGGTGGACCTACAAACAGAGCAAATATTTTACAATTTCACCTTGCTCCACTATTTTACACTGTCATCATCCCCCTACTTAATATGTATCCCAAAAACTTTAAAAAATACTACCCCTAGCAGGATGACCTGGGGTCCGTGCGGACCCCGGCACTTTAAACTGATAGTCGAAAGCAGAATTGTTGCCGGAAAGCAACTGGGCACTAGTAAAATGAATGAAATTGATCAAGAAAAATTCAGAATAAGCTTGGATTACTTTCAATACAGTTTTAAAATGCAGACTTAATTTTTAAAAAGTTAAACCACCTTATTAATGCTTCTAGCAGTTGGAAAAGCACTGGAGTATGCCCTTGTTTCGGATAAAAGTAATAAATAGATCCTAACGGATAATAAACGTGCTTTATAATATTTAAAAATATGGCCATAAATTTGTGATACACCTAATCAGGACATTCTGGCACTTCTCTATGAACTCAGTCTAAGTAAATAAATAAGCCTCCAGTCTAAGTAAATAAGTAAGCATCTAGTGGATTCCTTGACATGTTGGACTGCACGGCAATGAGACTGCAGATTTACTTGCAAGATCTGGATGTGATGTTCCGAACACCAAATCTGCAGAACTCCCACCTTTTGAGATTCAATCATTCAACAAGAATAAATCGTTTTCTATTTGACGACTCCCGACAGTTCACAGCTGGTATGCTGACAAGACCCCGGGCCATGGTGCAGTGGCCTCAGACCTCAGACCTCTCCAGACATCCTCGTCCCGCTTCAGAAGTGGTCATTTTAAATGTTTAAAATTTGTCAACACAGAAAAAATCTATCCGCCGGGTTTTTTGCTCCGTCCCTGCCAGTCCTGCTCACATTCTTAACTGTCTTGGAACCTCTTAGAGGAATTTGATTGCTGAGCAGGAGTGGATATATAACAAGCCTCAGCAACATGACATTTTGGACCTGGTGTAAGCTTTCCAACGCCAGGGGGATAAGAAACAAGAACAAAATTATTAATGCAAATTATAGCATGAGGTCCATGTGGAGCCCAGGACATAACGGGGCAGGTTTGACAATAATAGGGTTAAATAATGTATTTTTCTATTATTTTTATTATGTGTTTATTTATTCCTTTCTTTCAACTTCTTGTTGGATAATATATGGCCTATGAGACTTTTAAAAGCTTAAATGCATTTACATTATATAATAAACAATTACTCTATCAATTAAGCATTAATTGAGTCACATTGTGTATAGTGAAAGAGTACCACGAAAAATTGATGTGCAATTTCATTTATTTCGTGAAAGTTTACCACTAAATATGCTTTAAATTAACAGTAATACTAGAATACTTTTGTTATAATAGTTTCGCTACAGTTACGTAAATATTCTTGGGGAAATTTACACAATATCACTTTTTTTACTTACTAATTATGATGAAAGACCGTTGATTTATTCTATTTTTGCATTGTGGAAATACTTTATTATCATGGATTAACAAGAAGTGTATAAATTATTTAATTAAAATCATTGTAATTATTAACAGAACGTACTATTATTGCGCTTTACAGCTAAGGTATCATTTGAGGTTCTATTCTTCACGCAATACTTTTGCAATGAGAGAACCAGGCGTTTCGGCTATGGAGAGGAAAATAATTACTGGAAAGCAAAAGCTCGTTTTGTCACTGAAAAATATGCTTATTTACTTCAATCTCATTTCAAATATTTCATTTAACATCTTAAAACTTGGAAGTTTTTGCACGAACGCTTTTACATAAAGAAATAAACAACCAAAAATTCCCTCTTGAATAACCCTTAAATGAAAGTTTTCGAAAATATGTATACATATTTTTAAATTAGAATTTTATTAACTATATTCGTAGTAAAGAATGGTCAGTAGAACGTTTGCTTGGGTTATTCAAAAATATGTGGATTATTCTTCGGATAAAATATATCAAACGAAGGCGTTTTTTTATTTGATAATACAAAACTACTTTTGCTGTGAATCGTACCTTTGTTATATTTCTATTCAATTCTCTGACCCAAAAGAGCTATCAAAACTTGCTTCAGCAAGGCGTCACATCCTCTTGAGGGGCAATGCATAGTTTGTAAGGTCAGATGGCCAAAGGCGATGTTAGAAAGTTTCCTTTTCGGATAGAATTTAATAATGTTTAAAAAAATAAATTGTGCTATTTAATGGTAAAGTACGAGTAATTGGACGGCGCATCTGACATAGTTCTTCACATTGCAGGCTTTAAAATTTGAAGACACATCACGGAATTTAATATTAGCCGCCTTATGGCTACCGATATTCCCTCCACGGCAGTGCCAGTGTTGAAAATTTAAGAGAAGTTTACTGTGGCTACTTTTCATCGGAATTTAAACTTGCCGCTGCAGTGAGCTAAAGTTAAAAAAATTAAGGTTTTTCTTGGAATAGCGTAAAAACTGAGCAAAATATGTGTAAAATTGTTAAGAAACACTTACCTACTTTCTTTTCGTTTTGCACTGTAACTGTACATCAACGGTTGCACCTGCGTAAGACAAAAAATAAATAAATAAAAATTCAAGTTTTATTTTCCCTTTAAGAAATATAATACGATTCCTATATAGTACATTCACCAGTAATTTGTGTCACGTTTTAAGAAGATACTTCTTTATTTGTTAGTTTGCAGTAGGTTAAATATTCGTAAGTTCTGATCTATAGTTTTATTTATTTATCTATTTGTTTATTTATTTTTGTAACACCCATCTTCTTACGTTCAAAATGCTTTATAAATTTATGATTAAATTGCGGTAAATTTTTTTCACTGTAGACATAAGATAGTTTGATCGTCTTTAGGAATGAAAGATGTTGTCAGTGTTATAAGTAAATTTGAAAATTTAGAACATTATCATGTAAACTAGACATTGCAGAAATTTACAAATGACGATCTTTTGGATTGTAACAGAATGATTAATTTGTGCTATGTACCTTATTGTCTCAAAAAACTGGAAATACATTTTCAATGTTTTGAAGAATTGCAAGGTTCATAATGTGTGTACAGGTATAGCATAAAATTTTATAAATACTTAAAAAAAGAACATAATTTTCAGCGTTATGTGGGTATTCTAGACTGCAGATTGCGTTCATTAAATGGAAGCTACGATGGTTACATAACACCAAGATTTAGCTTTAAATTGTCAATAACAAGCTATTGTTAATATCTAAACACAAAGCGTTAAACTTGAGTGGAGTAGGGAACATGATGTTCGTAAACTTCAAGCTCATTCAGTCTAGTAGCATCTAATTTCATAATTTAGGAACTTCAGTGTATCGTGTCATCAGGGAATTAAGGCACTTACATTAAAAGAGGATATTGTAGACGCAACATTTCAGTCAATAGTTTCAGGAAAACTACTAATTGGGTAAGCAGCTATTGATTTTTGTAATTAAACGCATATGTTATGACGTTTGATAATTTAGGTATGAGGCTTTTGGGTTAGCAAATTTTTCGAAAGTATGATACTGGTTTGAATGGTCATTTTAGATTTATTCAAGAAACAAACGTGAGGGGAGCTGTGTTAGAAATATTTTTTCTCTCAGTTTTCTTCAGAAATTTTATTTTCCGTCAACAAAAACTATATATATATCTGTAAGAAATTTTTAAATTAAACTCCCTGAAGTATGTAAATGTAAGTTCTTTACTTTATAATTTAAATGGAACCTTACTTTAAACATAAGTATATAAATAAAATTAATTTATTCAGGCACAGTTGGACAAACATCATTGGACACATACACAAGTTAAACAGGACAACATATACGTTTCCAAACTCCACTGTTCTCAAGATTTTCTCTCTCTGCAAACTCTCTCGCGGCTACAGTTAATACACAAAATCTCCTCCCTCCTTATAGCCAAGTCTTTTGGGGGGGGGGGGGGGGTCGACGAACTCTGTTGGAACGTCTCATCACAGTCTCTGAACTAGCGGGTAGGGGAGTAGTACTGCTCGTAGGAGATGACACACTATTTTCTTGCAAGGGTGGTGATGAGTCCATGGGTGCATTGCCCGATGACACATTTTGGATACTTGGAGGAATCTGATCTTGTGGAAGAGAGGTTGACAAATTTGAACCATCAGAATCCCCATTCACTGTAGATGAAGTTGGACTTTCCACGTCTTCCACTTCCGACACATTTTCTGATGATTTCCTGCTTCCAGCTCTGGAGTAAACTGTACAATCGCAGTCTTTCACTTTACTTCCAACTTCTCGTATTTGATCTACGTGTGTTCTCATTAACGTTTCATTAACATTAATAGTGTACACTAGAGCACCGTCTTTGTTTACTATTTATCCAATTGTCCATCGAGAATTCGCGCCTATGGACGAAAATGAAGGAAATTATGTAAACTCTGGGTACAAGATCCAAATTCCAATGAACAAGCATACTTGAAGCAGCTCTTGGTGTAAAATATTAATTTGAACAATTTTTGTTCGTTTTTGAACAGTTCAAAAAAATTAACATAGCGCCGACGGGGAAATTTCAATCTGATATTAATCCTGATCTAACGGGCCGATTTGGTTGGAACAAACTTTATTGGAAAGCTCATATAAAGTATAACATGTTCAACAAGTAGCTCGTTAGTTCATCCAGAACTAACGAGCCTATTTTCCTATGAAATTTTTTGATCGGGATTTTTAAGAATATTTTTGAATTAATGAATGATTAAATGAATAAGTGAAAGAATGGTTGAACAAATGAATGACTAAATGATGATAAAACGAAATAATCGGAGTGAATAAATGAGCTAATGAACGAAAAAATAAGTAAATTAGTGAATAAACACATGAATGAGTGAATGAATGAATACATGAATGACTGAGTATGTATGAACCGTTAAAAGAGGTATATTTGAAGCAATTTGGAACTGAAGTGAAACGAGACAAAGAGGGAGAGAGAGCTAGATTACTTTAAATTTGAAGTTGGTAAATGCGGGAAAGTAGGCTCGTATAGTTCTAGACGGAATTTCTTGTTAATTTTTGATTTGTTTTTACTTTGAAATTTTAAGCACTTCAGCCCGGAAATATCACGGGAGCGAGTTTAAAAGAGAGCAATACCTTACCCCGTCATTTTCACGGAAGTGAGAAGGTAGGGGTTAAACATGTGTGCAGTTTCAAGCCGAGTGACTTTATTGTGTGAAGTTTACTATATCTAAATACAAAAAAAAAAAAAAAAAAAACAGGAAGTTTTGTATGCATAAATAGGCAAGTTTTAGCAAATACGCAGCTGGAAACGTTATGCAGACGTTTTGAACAATTAAGCTAATTAAAACTCGGATTGGTAAAATAATTTTTTTACGGTGTAATAGAGATGGAAATGATAGCTAAACAAAAGTCACTATTCTCTTTCCGCTTAATTTTGAGAAGTTCTACGTTCTACAAGACATGTGGGGATGAGGAGAACTCCGAAAAAAGAACCAAGAAAGAAGCTTCAACAAGCAAACGAAGCGTAAGATTTTGAACTAAGTGCCATTTGAAAGTTCAGCTGTAGAGCTTTAACATGACACCTAGATTAAAGATTTAAGTCATTCCAAATGCTTTTTTTTAATCAAATTTAAGAGACAAGTATAAATAATTGGTTGAAATGAATCACATGTGCATTTCACCTGTACCTGTTTTTTCCTTTTGCTTTTTTTAACGTGAGTATGTGGATTTTTTTTTTTTTTTTTTGGCAATTCTTTTCTGAAATGCATATTAAGGAAGGTTCGCCAGATATACCTTCTGGAAGGTGAGGTCTGGATCAAACCGCTTTAGTCAGTTTAATATAATGTTGTACTATTTTTAACCGTAAAACATTTAATTAGTTTTAAATAAAACTTCTACTCTAAATTCAAATCAAGAATACTTTGTTCCTAATTTATCATAAAAATATATTCATTTCACTTTGTCTTGCCTTTTCTTCTTTCTTATCAAATCTAATCCAGATATCCAAACCATTTTAAATCTTATTACTCATTATCGCTTCATTCCTTTTTTTTAAATTTTGACTGAAATAATTTTTAATGATATGCAAAAACTACAAAATTAATAGCTAATTTAAGTTGATAATAGCTAATGTCGCTTAAATTAGTGTGTAAAATTAATCGCATCTAGTGTATTATGGTTTTGTGTGAATTATTTATAGAAGCATATCAACTTCATAGCTGCTCAAACGCACGTAAATGTATCTACCATGCATAGAATTTGGAGTAGATGGATCGATGAAGAAAAACATTACCTTACATATTATGGGAAGGACAGATTTAGGGGGTTATGAAATAAGAGAGAGTCTGCTGTAGTCTATTAAAAGAAGTTACAACATTGAAAATAAGCACCAAGTTGTAACCTTTTTTTTATGGTTAAAAATGTGGGAAAACTACCTTGTGTGTAGTTTTTGCTTCGTTTACCCTTTAAAAGAATATTACAACAGTATCTAAAAGAGATTTCATTAATTTTCCCCGTTCGATACATGAAAGTCATCATATTTCTTCTGTGCATTGAAATTATTTTTTTAAAAATAATATTTCTTTCAATCAGAATCTTAACTTATTTTAAACCAACTTCATTTGCAGCAGTTGTTCAGATTATACATACTATTAGGTAAAAGTATTCAATTATATATAGTGTTACCTCGAGATACGAGTGCCCTGGCATACGAGTTATTTGAGATACGAGCGCTGTCGAGCAGCGAAGATTTGTTTTGAAATACGAGCGACATTTGAGATACGAGTAACAGCCAGCTGCGACGTTTTTTTTTTTTTTTTGAATCCGGCGGAAAAGGCAAGGACCAGTGAAGAGAACAGCAATCACAAAAATTAAGCGTACAGTAGCATTAAGTTGTGTGTAAGTTATAATTAAATGACCAAAATACAAATACATATGTATGTACACTTTATAAAACCAATTTTTTTTTGCTTTATATTCTCTTTTACTATGTTTTTATACAATATTTGCGATTTATAAATATCTTTTTCTTATTCAAAGACACGAAACAAAAACAATTAGTGGTTGCATTTTTGGGGCTGGAACGGCTTAACATAATGGCATTTCAATTAATTTCAATGGGGGAGAATTGCTTTGAGATACGAGCAAGGTTACGGAACGAATTAAACTCGTATCTTGCGGTACCACTGTATACATTTCTTCATTTTTGTCATTTTATTATTGTCATTTTCCGGAAAGTGCATCTCAAATCTAGTAAATGTCAAAATATTTAAATTATTAAAGTGCATTATATTTAGTTTTCGTATTTTTGTTTATAATTTGAATTCAAAAGACTAGAATTTCTCAAACAATACTTAAATATTCCTTAAAACAATAGAAGGCTGTTTTACACGTAAATAAACTTCTTAGAAAAGTAAAATTAACCTATGTAAACGCCATGTTATTTCAATGAATACATTTGAATATTATTATGAATTCAAAAGTGGGGTAACGTGTGGTTTTAAGTATGCTTTTGAATCAATGTACCAGGCTTTACTAAAAAAAAAAATAACAATTTTGATTACAGAGCGTCAGGCTTACGAAGACGAAGACAAAATGTATGCTTCTGTTAGAGCATTATTATGCAATACATAACTATAGAATTGTAGTACTACTTTAATACAGGAACGCTTCTTTGCTTTATTTTATTTATGCATTCAATTCTATGAAATAGTGCCAGATCCTTACCCTTTACAATACGAAAAAGATTTAAAGTATTTTGGTGGCTTAAACAAATAAGTCAAGAAGTACTTTGATAAAATATGCGTTGAAAATGTGACCTTTGAGATCAATATATTATTCAAGTAAGGTTTTGCATGCTATACGTGCTTGCTATTTTTCTCTTAAGACATAACTTATTTATTGTTTATGGTTTACTTCAAATAAAAACATTTTCAACATCATGCATATTTTATTTTGAGAAATCCCACTAAAGTTATTCGGTAAATATGGTTTATTTAAATTCCTTAAGCTTGTTTTATAATGTCAGCCTAAATTTAATAAAAAAAAAACAAATAGTATTATCTTTGATCACCACAATATAAAATTAAATAACTTTGTGCATGCATTTAATGGAAAATTGTGCCATATGTGCATAGTTTGCCATATTGTGTTCATTGTTCTCTCAACTTGTTTTATTGCATGAAAATCTATTAGAATAAATTGTGTCTATTTTAAATTTGTAACATTTGGGAAGTAAAGCTGGTGGTAACAAGGACAAATTTGTTCAATATCAGTCAAGAAATTAAAAACAAAGTTAAATTAAATTCGTTCGGGGCTGAGATTTCTTTCGCACGACATCAATTTCTTATGTTTCTGAATTTTATTTACATTTCAAAGATGCATTTTAGAGTTTATTAAATTCTTGCAATATTACGTGTAACTTCTAGAGCTCCAACTTTAAAAACTGTATTCATTTTAAAATTATTTATTTACTTTAAAAGCTCCTACATTCTATAGTAGGTGCAAGCAAGTTGCACAATTGGTTCCTATCTTGAAATTATTCTGAGTTCTAACTCACAATTATTTCAGGATAGGATTCTTGGGTGATCTGATAATACCATTGTATTTTACCAGAACACACAATCAGGGTCTTATTTACCATTAGGCCCGTGAGGCCCTTGCCTAGGGCCCCCACTTTGAGGGGGCCCCCTAATTTTGGTCATTATTATTTTGGTTATTATTTGGTTATTAAGGAATATTTTGACTGTTTTTAAGGTTTTATAAAGTTGCCATGTATGTATATTGTGTTATGTTAGTGTACAAAGAATAAAAAACCTGCTTGTGAACTTTTCTACACCTTAAGTTTGAAATGTTTGATATAGTTGAGAAACAAGTTTAGTGGAGTTATTTAAGTGTAATCTGGATGTTGAATACATTTTTCCAAATATTTTAGTGTTAAGCTAATTGGAAAACCATCTGCATGGCAAGTTTTACAAACACATACTGAATGTTATGTTTAAAAAAATTTTGTTGCGTGAGGAGCCCCAAAACATGAGTTGTGCCTGTAGTGATTCAAAATGTAGATCGGGCCCTGCACACAATAAATGATATTGAATTCGAATGAACTGTGTGACATAAATAAGATCCAAAGGAATACAATTCTTCTTTCCTAACTAAGAGTCAATAGAAAGAAACTATAATAAGATCCTGTAGAAAGAAAAATCTGTATCGTTTTTCGATACATAATTTTCTACATTAAGTTCATTACACATTAGCGTAACGTTAGTGTATCATTTTTTACATCAGCGTAAAAAATTAAATTACTCGGTGTAGTTATTTAAAATTTCACGATATTTCTTTATTTTTTCTTCCTTTAACATATTTTCCTTTCTGAGTAGGAATTCTTTTGCAGATTGTATTGACACATTAAATTATGACCAAGCATATAATGCCCCATTAGTCTTTTTTGAAGATTTCGCATGGGATAAAGAAATTTGTTTTTCCAGTTTGAATTCTGTCATAGTCATAGATTTCCTTTCATATGAAACATAATTTTCTTTTCCTTATAACGAGAAAACTTGACAATGGATAACAGATTTATTTTTCAATAGAGTGAGATGTTGCGATTATTTCAAATATGATAGTTTGTTAATACCTCTATAAATTGATCTTAACATAAACTGGGTCACTTATGAATTAATTTTCAAATAATTTTAATTTTCAAATTATTTCAAAAGGGGACTAGTTATTCCTCTTAAAAAAAAAGAATTCATTAATTTGAATAATTCCATATGTCTAAAATCATAAAATTAGATAACGACTTTCATTGATTACTACTTTGAAAAAAGTATAAGGTACCAATACCGATACACTTAATGCATACTATTGTTATACGATTTCAAAATTAAGTTTTAAGAGTTGCCCCGCCATAAGAGGAGTAGCTTCCAAATTTTAAGTTATCAATAATATCAGTGGAAATTCGTCTAGGAAGAATGTTATGTTACCTAGTTTAAATATATTTTTCGCAATTTAATATTTGAATGTTTACTTGTGAGTAGCAAGAAAAACTTTACAGTATGGAATGTGGCCATCTCACCATACATGTGAGGTGAGTTGCTACAATGAAGAGGCAGGGATGCCCCAAGGAAATTAGTCAATTAAAATAGCAGACATGAAAAATTTTGCACGTTTATTAGCATAAAAGCGCATTTATAATATTTACCACCTTTAAACCTTTAAAAAAAACATCAAAAATGAAGGTACATTTTTAAGTTTTGAAAATAACTCTAAACATAAAGTAAAATCCTGAAAATTACATAAAACGCTAACTTATAATCTAATTTTAAATTTTGAGGATGTAACATAAAAAGAAAATTGGATCTTTAAACTTTTAATTTTACTTTTTTTCACAAATATTGCGTATTTTATCCATACACAATTAAACTTTCATGTCATTACTTTTTACAATGAATGCATTCAAACAATTTAATAATTGACGTGGTTTTATAATAATTTTCAATGAAGTTTTAGCAAGTACTGATCACCATGGATATCACCTGGTTTAATTATTTTAATTGTTTTCCTAGGGTTTTTATCAATCGAAAATCCTCCCCATTCTCAGGAACTTTTTATTTTGTATGATTAATTTTATGAGCTTGTGTTTAATCATATGGTTAGTAACATGGTTGAATGTATGAGTATTAACATATAGTAACCTAACAGAGGGCAAGAAAACACGATTTAAGAAGACACGTTTGACTAAGTTTTTATGTTTGACAGAATTATATTATGTTATTACATGCTACTTTACGTACAACTAATTAAGCAATCTCTATCTCTATCTCTACTAATAATAGAGCAGCAAGTATGTGTGTGTGTGTGTGTGTGTGTGTCTGTCTGTCTGTGTCCGGCGTAGGGCCCAGCACATCCGGCGGATTTTCATGAAATTTGGCACGAAATTAGTTCGGGACATGGGGATGTGCACCTCGGAGAGTTTTTTCTGAAATTCGAATTTGTTCTTTTTTTTAATTCCAATTTATAGCCAAAAGTTTCATAAAATCGTCGTTTTTTATAGGAAGGAATTATTGCATCCTTTCGAGCTTGATACAATTGAAAAGCGAGTGAAAATCTGTCCCAGAAAGAGTTTTGTTATTCGTGCTAAAATTGGAAGCCTCTAAATCAACTGGAAAAGAAGTTATAAGCGTTTTTCTTTCTCTGTAAGGGAAAGGAGGGTAAGAGTACGCAGGGACTTTTTTCCCTGTTGGCAACACTGCAAGCAGAAGCGAGTGTGATTAACTCGTCGCCTTTGTTTTCAGCTGGCTCAAGAGACCGACATTGTTATTTTCATCCTTGCTGTCGTTTATTTATCAGGTAAAATATGATTTCTGCATGTTGGCATGTAATTTTTCTGTGAAGAAATATTAATTTTTTTGTCAATAAAGGATTGATTTTTGCTTTTTAAGTAGATATCATTATGAGCTTTGTTCCCTTCTGAACAAAGTGGGCATGTCAGAATTTTACTATTGTGAATTTTACAGCCATCTATAGACGATTTTGAGGAGCAATACATCGGCGGGTAAGAATACGCACATACCAGGTAGCGGTACACCCAGGGTTCAACTCGCAGAAAAAGCTTTCTGTGTTACAGGTATTGAACCATACAACCCTGACATTATAAGTGAAGATTGCTATTCTCATTCACTTGTAACTTTAGCTCCTTCGGATAACGATTGTGCATTTGCTGTTGCACCTGAAGAGAATGAAGTCTCACCTTCCACTTCTCAGATACATGTCAGTATCCAGTTAATCGTGGCACTTCTTAGACATGAACAACGATTAACTAAAAGGAAAAGAACCTCTCAAGAATCTGTGATTGTATCGACAACCCAGTTATCTCAACAAGTTCATCAAACAATGAGGCGACAATATGCCCAGACTGCGAACAATGATATGATGAAGATCGGATCCAGTGTGGATTATGTAAGGAGTGGTGGCATGATGAATGGTCCAGTTACGAAGGCACTGGAGCATTTGTATGTGACTACTGCTAAATTTTCTGAATGCGTACTCTTGCCCTTCCTGGGGCGTACTTTTATCCGCCAGGTCGGGTAAGAGTACGCATTTGCAATTTTTCCCCCGCTTGCTTTATTTCCTATATTTCTTTAAGTATTAAGAAAATATTTCTTTAAGTTTCATTTTGTATACCTAAGTTTCTAAGTAAATAAACTATGATTCAGTCAATTTTCAAGGTTCTAACTTTTCAATTCTCATTTTTATAACGCACAATCCACTAAGAGCGTACTCTTACCCTCCTTTCCCTTAGTTCGAAATTATTTTTTCACGGTAATTAACTTTTTTATTTGAATTGCTACCATGCCGACTGCCTTTGATCCTTTTCTTTTTTGACGAATTAATACTCCTTTCTTGAGGTTTTTATCATTTTGTGGAGCAGCCGATTTTTAATTAATTTATTTTTTTATTTATTAATTTACTTTTTTTTTTTTTTTTTGAATTTTGATGATTCTTTTTTTTAACGAATTAAAATACTGCACAAGGGTTTTTTTTAAAGAAATATTATCCTTAGTAGCTATTTTTGTTATTATGACTTATTATTACTATTTATATTTTTATTTTTTTTCTCCAGTAATTTAGCAAACATGTTATTTGCCTATTTGGCCTCAGGTAGAAGGTTTTTCCGCTTTCAAAGCTTTTCTTGCTGCTGTTAGTATCTGCAAGCTACAAAATTTCGTCTTTCTGTTTTGCTGAATTATAGATAAAAACTGATTATACTACAAATGTATTAATTAAAACTATTCTAATTTATTATAATCGTCCTTTTTGTGTAAGTACTTGAACTAAACAAACTAAATACGTTTTCTTTTAAATGTTTCCTTTTTCGTTTCGTTTCGTTTCTTTCTTTCGATTTTTTCTTATTTTTATTGTGTGTTTTGTAACAAAAAAATGCCTAAATGTGTAGGATCGCTGGTTGTTTGCCATGGGCGGCTAATGTTTAATGATGTGGAATGCATTTTAATTAAATAACATAATTTACACTTTTAAAAGTTATAGCTATATACACAAGGGCGAATCGACTGGTATTTTCATTTTGTAACATGGGCATAGCCGTGCGGGTACTGCTAGTACAATATAAAATTTAAATTAATAACGTGTATATAAAATAAATTAAGTAACACGGCATCTCTACTAATAGTAAAGCAGCAAGTATGAGTGTCTGTCTGTCTGTGTCCGGAGTAGGGCCCAGACCGTCCCGCGGATTTTCATGAAATTTGGCACGAAATTAGTTTGAAACATGGGGGTGTGCACCTCGGAGAGTTTTTTCTGAAAATCGAATTTGTTCTTATTTTATTCTAATTTAAAGCCGAAAGTTTCATAAAATAGTCGTTTTCTATAGGAAGGAATTATCGCATCTTTTCGAACTTGATACCGTTGAAAAGCGCGTAAAAAAACTGTCCCAGGAAGAGTTTTGCAATTCGTGCTAAAATTTGAAGACTCTAAATTAACTGGAAAAGAAGTTATAAGCGTTTTTCTCTGTAGTTCGAAATTATTTGTTCACGGTAATTAACTTTAGTTTTTATTTGAATTGTTACCATGCCGACTGGCTTATGATCCTTTTCTTTTTTAACGAATTAATATTTAATTCTTGAGGTTTTTATCATTTTGTGGAGTAACCGATTTTTACTTTATTTTTTGAATTTTGATTACCCTTTTTTTTAACGAAATAAAATACTGCACAACGGTTTTTTAAAGAAATGTTATCCTTTATAGTGATTTTTGTTATTCCAACTTATTATTACTATTTATATTTTTATTTTTTGTTTTTTCCTCCAGTGAATTAGCAAACATGTTTTTTGCCCATTTGGGATCAGATGAAAGGTTTTTCCTCTTTCAAAGCTTTTCTTGCTTCTGTTAGTCTCTGCAAGCTACAAAATTTTGTCTTTCTGTTTTGCTGTCAATGAATAATAGATAAAAACTAATTATACGAAAATGTATTAATTAAAACTATTCTAATGGATTATAATCATCCTTTTTGTGTGGGTACTTGAATTAAACAAACAAAATGCGTTTTCTTTTAAATGTTTTCTTTTTCGCTTTGCTTCGTTTTTCTATTTTTTATTGTGTGTTTTGTAAAAAAAAAAAAAATGCCTAAATGTGTAGGATCGCTGGTTGAATGCCATGGGCGGCTAATTTTTAATGATGTGGAATGCATTTTAATAAAATAACACAATTTACACATTAAAAAGTTATAGCTATATACACAAGGGCGAATCGACTGGTCTTTTCATTTTGTAACACGGGCATAGCCGTGCGGGTACCACTAGTATGCAATAAAGTAACGATGCTCGTAAAGTAAAATAGCACAATATACTTATAATAAGTTACATAGCGTGCTACACTGGATTTATAAAAATATTTAAAAACTTTTGAAAAAATACAGTGAAACATTTATCCCTGCGCCATGCATAGTGGGGCTTGTCTCATTTTTCTCTTCTGGGGCATATGTCCTCTTTAGTAAGGAGCTATGCCTTTTTATGTTATTCCTTTTAAAACAACTATTACTTCTATCTGGTTTTACCATGCTATATTTCAATAAACTCAGCTTTGATTTTAGATTACAATTTTTTCATATTAGCGTAATTACTTGTGCTCACGTCATAAATAAAAAACCCACGAATTTTCATTTCTGTCAAAAAAATAGGTTCTTAACAGATTACTCTAATATCTTCCAATCTTTTGCCACAAAAAACACATTTCACACAATGTAAGTAAACAATCCACATAATTTGTCTTTTCTTATCTAATTCTTTGACATAAATACACAACCTGTGGCATCTTTCCTCGAGTTACCCTATACTAATATCAAAATAAATAAGTAAACAAATAAACAAAAATGACCCTATTTAATTTTTGGATGTTTTTAATTGAAAAAAATTAAAGTATAACGTAATAAAGTTTAATATACAGCATTTTAAACAAGTGTTCATTGAATTGTATGCTTGTATACTTTCAAAGTTCGAATAATTTATTTGTAGGTGTAGATTATTACTAGCGATAGGTGTTCGCTATGTTCTTCATAGCACATTTTATACACGTGAAAGTTCTTTTGAAGCTTCTCTTTTTATTCATTCATTTTCATTATGTTTTTCATGCCCTTATTTGCATAACTGATACCTTGAACGAATACTTACGTTAATGAACACAGACACTCGCTTGTTTTTATATTTTATTTTGGATATCTAATAACTCGATGAGACTTTTTAAACACTTTGTATAGTGGTGGGAGGTTTGAGAATTTTAGGATCCCGCACTTAAAAACAAAGGTTTCGCAAAATTAAAATGCTCTTCAATATTTCTTACCTTCTTGGGGGAGACAACTAATTGCAGTGATAAATTTAAAGTCTTAAAAAGTGCAGCAGTTAAGAAATTGTCAAACTTATTAAAAACTTCTTTTCTGAAGCATCAATATTATATGATGGATGTGCTCTACTTTTTAAAACATTTAATTAAATATAACGAAATACATTAACATAAAGACATTTTTTACCGCTTATGAACACTTGCCAATTTTTTGTCATTTCCCACGGGAAATTTGCTGCAAAGATGGGAGGGAAAATGATGCTTATATGAATTCATAATTAAATTACCCTAATACTTTCTTTTTGAAGATAAATTGATAAGCAGTTTTTTAGTATCAGCAAGATCTATTTTTAATTACCTTAGCTACTTTCATCTTAGAGAGAGAGAGAAATTTTAAACTGAGATTAATGAAAAATACAAGTGTTGATGTTTTCCAAAATTTGCAACCTATTATAAAACATGGAAAGCTGTATTACTTAAATATTTACACTATTTATAGAGTCGGTTTTCTTCGTGTTTACTTTCGTTTACAAAAAGAGTTTAATATTTTTTTAAACCTTGGTACCTATGAAAATTCCTTATTTAAAAGTTACATTTGTATAAATACATATTAAAAGTATAAAGACGAATTATTGCTGCAAACGCAAAAGAAGAATCATTTTATCTGAAAAATGAATTGTTTATAGGAACTAGTTTTCCCTATAAATCATCTTGATTAATTTAACGTTTATTTGATTTTATTCATTTATGCAGTTATTTTATCTTTTAGGAAGGGGGGGGGGGAGAGTAAATGTGAAAAATAATTTTTTTTTAATTACTTTTTTTATTTATGTGAGTGCACGTGAGAATATCCATGTAGGACATGTACGTATGTGTTTCAAGTCTGTTGATCGAATTTTTTTTTTAATATTACACTATGTCATATTTTTATGTACTGTTACATGGTTACTGAGAAAGTAAAGCAAATGAATATTTACTCAATCCCTTTCTTAGTTTAGTTCTTTTCCATTTTTAGCCTACATTCCCGTAAAAGTAAAAAAAATAATAATAAAGCATGAAATACGGCTTAATGTATCGTAAAATTATCGTTAAAAATAAAAAAAGTCAAAAAAGTGAAATAATTAAAAAAAGATTGAAAAGAAAAGAAAAAAAAACATTTGAAAGTTGGGTTTTGAGATGGGGAAATTGTGTCTGTATGTCTGCTGCTCCCTAATAACTTTTGAACGAATTGTCTGATTAGAAAAAAATATGTTTGCATTCAAAAGATCTTGGCGATGATATCTCATTTCCATATTTTACTTTTTGATTTGAACAGTTGAAAAAATCTTAACATTCACTCCGAATGGCGAAAATGAAGCAAATTATGTAAACTCTGAATACAAGATCCAAGTCCTAATGAACAAGCTTACTGGAAGAAGCTTTTGGCGTGAAATATTAATTTGAACAATTTTTGTTAAAACATTAACATTAGCGCCAACGGTGAAATTTCAATCCCATATAAATCCTGATCTAACCCACGGATTTGCTTGAAACAAAATTTATCGGGAAGTTGTTACGATGAAGAACAGGGTACAGATACGAAGTTCAACAAGAACTTATTTTCCTATGAATTTTTTTGATCGGGATTTTTAAGCATAGTTCTCAATGAATAAATTAATGAGTGAATGAATGAATGAGTGAAAGAAAGAAAGAAAGAATGAATGAATGAAAGTTTGAAAGAATGGATGAACGAAAGAATGAATGAAAGAAAGAATGAATGAAAGAAAGAATGAATGAAAGAAAGAACGAATGAAAGAATGAGTGAATGAATGAGAAAATAAATAAATGAGTGAATAAATATATGCATGAGTAAATGGATGAATAAATACATGAATGCGTAAATGAATGAATGGGTAAATGAAGGACTGAATAAATGAAAATATGAATGACTGAGTGAATGAATATGTATTATCCGTTGGAAAAGGTATATTTGAAGTAATTAAGAACTGAAGCTTAACAACAAAGAGATAGCTAGATTTTAAATTTGAATTTGATGTATACGGGGAAAGTAGGCTCAACTTCTTGTTAATATATGAAAAACGGAGAATAAGTTTTCTATTTCTTTGTTTTCTATATAAAAGCTGTAATATTAAGTGTTTCGCGCAGATTTTCAAACGCTAGATAACTGCGTATTGAGATTAACTTATAGCGATCAAATTATCAAAGCTCCTGTTCTTATTATATAAGTAAAATAAAAGATCTCTGATGTTGTCAGAGATGTCTTCAGCATTTAAAAAGATCATTTTACTCTATTCATACTACAGTTGATTCAATATATAGGTTACAAACAAGAAAGTATCACGATAAGGATTTTAATTCCTATTTTCTCTTCCATATTTATTATTATAATATGTAAGCAAAAGAAAATGAAAGCGACAGTTAGATATGAAAACTGACAAATATCTTATGCAAAATTTGTTGTCACAACTTATCTCTTTCCGTAATACAAATGAATTAATAACACCAACTAATTACTCCCAGAAATTCTTCTACTTTTTTGAACGCGTATGATTAATATTTGAAAAGATCTGAGCAACTGATTTTGTTATTAATTATTAAAATTTTTCGAATAAAATGCTAACATTTTATCCTACATTTTCCTGCAGCCGCTAATGTTTTAAAAATTAATTCATTTTAATCCGTGTAAAACCATTAGTAAGCATCGAAGTTTTATCAAATGTTTCTGCAGCAGTTGTAAATGTTTAATAATAATTATAATTCTTCCTTATAAAATTTCATATTTTAACTGCATCATGTGTGTCTAATTATTTTTAAAGGAGGAATTATTAATGAACTTAATTTGACATTTTTTTGTATTGTGTGCATATTTGGAAGTAATTGCATATCGCAGAGGCTGGTTTTAAATGTATTCTAGTTGGTAGAAATGATGTTGCTTTTATTTCTTCTGTCTAGGTATTGAAAAATTGTTTTATTTCACCCAAGTGTTAGTTAGGAAAGGATTATATTAGTGAGACAGTTTTGTAATAAAAATGTCTAAAAATGTTTTTATCAGTACCCTTTTATTGCTTTTAAAAGCGAACAAAAACTATAAAATTTAGCTCTTGCCAAGCACTAAAATATTCCTTTACCGAAGGCTTAAATTAAACTTGCCAAACAAGACAGCGACCCGTGTGAAAATTAAGAATTTGCTATTCCCATTAAAAATCTTTAAGTCAACATCAAGGTAAAGTGTACTAATTTCGTCCCCTCCCTAATACTGTCCTCCATTACTTTTCCCGCTCATCCTAATTTTCACCACCGGTCATGGAAGGTACAATAAATAGGAGGTACACCGTGTCAGATGTGAAAGTTTTGCTCGACGAGTCACATACCTCTCATATATACGATGAATTTAAACTTTTGAAAACAGGTAAATAATCTCTGTCTTTTGTATTCATTGTTGGTAAGTTACTCATAGTAGTACACAGTGAGTGTTCTGGACGTTTACTTTACCTTACTAGAGCTGAAGCCTTACTAGAGACTTACCAGAGAAGACTAGACCTTACTAGAGAAGCAGCGTGGTCCCAATTTGGTTCACAGTTCGAAATTACTTTGAAGTTAAAACAGCATTAAGAAATTGTGAATTCACAGTAAGTTAAAAATGAAAACATCAAAAAATAAATTTTACTGACAGAAATAATGTCTTTTGATTGGTGCAAATGGCGTCACAGAAGAAGTGGGAAAGTCACAGATGAAATTGTCAGTTGAAGCTGCACGCAGTAAACGGATAGTATATCGATTACTACAGTTCTTTGTAGGTTTATTCATTTCGAAATGGACTTTAATTTATAAATAAAACCTTGTTCTGATGGCTTTTTTTTGAAGGGTACGAATACGGGACAACCTTTTTACTTTGCCAAATAAATATAGATAACTTCTGAAACAGCTTTCGACTTGATAAAAATATTTTGATAGTCAATTTCGCTATGTTTAAATGTTGCCGATAGTCACTAAATGTAATGTCTAATTCTGGTAGGTTTTCGAACAAAATGATAGTTTCCATGGACCGAAAAGGGACTTGGGAACGGAAAACCTTATGAAAAATTCATCATCATTGAACTTTCATCATTGACATCATTTATATACACTTATAATGTCCTCGATTACATTAAAAAAAATATTTATGCGTAATAATTAATTAAAGCGAATTCAACTGTGCTTACGATTTTCTATTAAATTATGAAAAAAAAAAAGAATGTATTTCTATTATTTAAAATTATTTCAGGTAAAAATTAAAAGCAGAAATTAGAAACGTGAAAGAAGAATTCATATCTCATAAAAAATGTTACTGAAAGCAAAAGAAATCTCATACATATAAATTCTACATGTCTACATATTAATTCAATATTTTCTGAAAAACAATATGTATACATACATCCACACACACACACACACACCACACACATATATATATATATATATATATATAATATATAGATACATATAATTAAAAAATTTTTAGTCTGTTTGTGAGACAGGAAATGTGTTAAACGTTTCTGTGATCCATTAAAGCTAACTCTTAAGAAATGAAAGTAATAGTCTTAAAAAAAATTGCGTAGTATTGACTGTTTCTTGATTCTTTAAATGCCATTAATGCTACGTAAAAGTAGGATGATTCTAAAGCCAATCTCCATGAAGAGTTATAAGTTTAGTAGTTTTTTTGAAAATCCATAGAGAAGGTATTTTTTAAATGTATAGTCAGTCATACAGAAATCACAATACACAAACAAATATGATTTAAGTAATATGTATTACTCATCCTTTTCCGAAATCTGATTTGTCTATTTAGAAATTAATTTTAAGTTGTAATGTGCTATAATACTGTGAACTATCCATATCTTTTTTAGGTGAAATTTTTGATATAAACTTTAAACTTACACACATTTTCTAAAGACTGCCAAAACATTCAATTACGTGTAGCAACTAATTGCCATCGAACGGTTGCGCGAAAAAAGGAGCGAATGACTCTTCCAATTAGCGTTAGCACTCATCTTGATTAATTCTCTCATTAATTCCTCATATGCTTTGATTTTTTTTAATAATTACTTCAAAGCAATTTCGTCAGTAATTTGTCAGCTGCTTACGGAACTTGATATAAGCATCGACTAAATGTTCGTGTCATCATAACCAAGAGGATTTTCAAATCTTCACTTGTTTCCCATCTCTTATAATAATAATTGTGCTTTGAAAGTGTCTATTATTATGGAAACTGAGTGATAACGAATGCTTATATCATTAAAAAAGAAGTTCCGTCTAGAACTATACGAGCCTACTTTCCCGCCTACACCCAACTTCAAATTTATAATCTAGCTCTCTCTCTCTCTCTCTCTCTTTCTCATTTAGCTTTAGTTCTTAATTAATTCAAATATACCCTTTTCAAAGGTTTATACATATTCATTCACGCGTTCATTCATTCATTAATTCATTTATTCAGTCATAACCATAAGTCAGTTTTAATGCAAGTTTATAACATTATTCTGTAGTATGTTTATTTCCCTAAACTATCTTAATTTTTGTGTTTTAGGAACTTACCTTAGAGGGTTTTTTTATGTATAACAATAGAAGTTGTCCTTTTCTCTTTTTAATGACTGAATTTAAAACTCGTTTTATTTAATAACGTGATTAACTTTTGACAAAATAATGAAACGATTTTTTTCTGTAGGGAATAATCAAGTACTTTTTAACTGAATTTCATAATTTCTTGGAGCTCGAATTTCAGTTTTTATTTTGCATCTCATTAATTATTCTTATTGCAAAATATGCTGTTTTGTAGTTACAAATTTATTCAACTACGCGAATAAATCCTATTCTGATGCGATTTACATCATAATTTAATTCAAACATTTTTTTTTGATACAATATCCACTCGCGATGATACGTAAAGGCATAATTACTGAAAATATATTTTTATGTGCTTGCATATTGTAATATTTTCGATTTTCATAGCAAGACACACCACATATCGAGAGCATCAGAGTAAGGAAAGACCTGCAATTTTTTCTAACACATTTTATCCTGGTTTTTGTTTCCTGATCCAACGATTGCACATTAACCACGAACACATTATATTAATAATAAATTAAAAGAAAAAAACTTAATCTCGTGAACTTTACCTCTCAATATCAACTAGTAAATAAAAAATGGCACATTTTGAGAAGTTCAAGAAAGTATTAAATTCTTAATGTCCACCATAAAAGGTGACGTAGTCACTTATATTTTTCCAAGTTCAATTTTCAGAACTTCAATACTTTTCAGTTGAAGCTTTACAGCTTTTCAAATTTCAACACTTTTCCAAATACTCTACATTTCTCCATATCAGTTAAGCTCTGTCCCATTCTTTAAAATGAATACCGATATTTCATTGTATGCCAATTTCTAAACAAGACGTCACATATTGAAAACATCTATTTTCTCCGATAACAAACAAAATTGATATTTTGACGCTTTTATTGCCCCATAAAATTTATAAGATGCAATTCTAGACAGTCGTCGTTTGTTATTGAATTACAATTTAAATACTACGAAGTCCAATAGTCTTTTTACTCAAAAGAAAGAACCGAAAACGATTTTATTTTAAATGTAAATGATACATTGAAAGAAATATATTTTTCTTTTTTCATAGCAACTTTTTAAGATTTTTAAAGCAATTTCTTTTTTATGGGGTTTTATATTTTATGCAATTCATTATTATTATATTTTTTGGAAGAAAAATAATTTATCTTAGGAGTTATTCTATTTGAACAAATTCAAATACAGTGAAATCTGTGTAAGTTGACCACTTGCAGTGCAGCACCTTTGTGGCCAACTTAGACAGGTGGTCAACTTATAGAGGGTGAAGGTCTATTCCGTTCCGGACAAAAGGGGTCAACTTATACAGGTGGTCAACTTTACAGGTTTACTGTATACGTATATTTTGTCTTTTAATAACTAAAATTAGAAGTTTACACTTTAATTCTTAGCCTGTTACACTTACTACTTTGACTTGTATTTTTTGCAATGTATTGTACATTTTCTGTAGTATGCTGTTTTCCCCCTTAAATAATTTTATGGAAACATTTTAATATATTTCGCTCAAAACTTTCATTTTAGAGGATGTTGATGAATTTATAAAATTAATTCTCTAAGGCAATATATCATATTACTAATAACATACGAGTTTCTAACATACTTCACTCGAAGTGATAAAAGGATTTATTTACGCTTATTGACTAATGCGATACCAGCAATTTCGAGGGTACCTGGAATAAAATCGAACCCTTTAATAGGAGGATTAATAACCGCTTTAATCCTTGGAACGCATTTTGTGTTCGTTGAGGAAAGCTAATAATCTTGACATGTATATATATACTTTAAATTTGACAAATTAATTGTTCAAATAAAGGAATTTGTTCAAATCAATGAATTTGTTCAAATTAATGAAATTCTTAAAATTAATGAATTAGTTCAAATTAAATAACTCTTAACGAAACTATTTTTCTTCTTAAAAATATCATAATAATAAATTGTATAAAATATTAAAACACATAAAAAAGAAATTGCTTTAAAAATATTAAAAAGTTGCTATGAATATATATATATTTATAATTATACATATTTATATATAATATCGGAAAGCATCATTGAATCTTTTAAAAGCCAAAGAAATATATCCTTCGTTAGACACTTTCAGATAATACCTTATTGTTCCAGTTACCATCTGTCGTGTATTATATTAGTGTGTGGGTGATTTTGCTTCGTTACTTTATTTTCTCATTCTTTTTTTTTTAATTTAATTTGATATATCTTTTTAATGGGACTGCGTATGGTCAATAACGTTTTCAGACCTAGTGCAATCCCCGGAAAACGGCATCCATTCTTTCAAGTATCAGTACTATCGGCGGATGCCTTCACCGTTTGAGGACATTTGACGTTCAGTTCCCCCTAGTTTGCGGAACATTAGCACCAAGTGATGCGAAACTGCGCTAGAAGTTTAATTTAGCCGAGGGTATCCAATAGGGTGGAGTGAAAACGGCCGAATTTTATTTTTGTTTGAATTTTAAATAACTAGATATGCCAAAGTGCCAATAGATTAATAGAACATAGTGGGAAAATTTCAATAGTTTTGAAAAATATTTTGATCTGCCTTCACAAACTTTTATTTTTCAATAATAAGCGATATTTCAACAATTTTTTGATATTTTAGGCAAACTGTTGTTTAGTTCAGTTACCTTAAAAACTTAGTTAATGCATTGAATTGCAAACATTTACAAAGTGAAATTAGAGAATTCATGTTTTGATTTGAACGTGGGTATTAGCTGTCGAAAAGTATACGTTCACGGACATAGCCATCACGCGATCCCTGTTCACAAACAGCTTTCACCATTTCGGTCACAAGCTTAACGTGTCTTAGCTTGTGTAGGATTTGGAAATTTTGAAAAGCTGATAGTTGGAGTTATTTAGGTTGTGATGAGATCCCTGAGTTAAGTGCCTGTCTTTGCCTTATATTTATATTTATATTTCACCAATCCCCACCTTATGGGTCTGCCGCAGCTTTGACCTACATCCCCCGTTGCAAGTCCAGATCCACGTATGTGTGGCCGCTGGTCCGTCATCATGGCTATAAGAATGTTCTCGGGGTGAGCAAAGTATGCATTCCTATGAATGACAGGGTCAACTATTTCCTTATTCTCATGCCTGAGGTATCGTGACCTAACAACCATCTGGTGCACGAGCCTAGCTCCATCTGTGAATGACCAGTGGGCTTTTACAGCAAACAATATTGAAATGCAATCGGTGTTTTTAAATTATATGACCCTTCCATATCACCTTACGTATATTTGGAGGTTTCAGTTGGCGATAGTTTTCCATCGTGAATGATTCAGGCAACCAGGATTTTTCCTTGCTAGATTGACAGTACATTCACCTTTGCTGATGCTATTGCACATTTTCAGAAGGTATCGTTGATATGTACTTAACTTCTTCAGATCAAGATTGGACAGCTGCACGGTACACGTTCAAATATAGAGACACGCTGATTGCTACACGTCACCAGCCTCTTTCCGACATCTCCAGAAAATCAGCGTGGGCCTGTAGTGGTACCATTCAGTGCCTGAAAAAGGTGGCATAGGGGCAGCTCATTTGCATGGAGCAGACATAGCAGCCATCACTGTAACGGACGCTCGAATGTTTCTTCTACTTGTCGAATAACGCCTGCTCTGTGTCCCGTATTCACATTTGTGCCGTCACACCCTTTTACTTTAATGTTCTCCGTTTGCGCATACTGTTCTATGAAACTAGCGATTATCGACTCAGCAACGTCTTTGCTCCAGCTTGATGCCGAAGTCCTGTTGCTGAAGTACGAAGAACCCGACCCCAAAAGCATGGGATAATGCCTATGTGGTCAGCCGTAAGGGTTTTCATGTGGTATTTGTTGGCATTCCGAGAACTTGCATTAAAATTTGATCCTTGCGCTATATGTCACGGAAATGCGCGTTTTAGAGTTAAAATAAAAGGTAAAATTTAAATTAAACAACATTGTTGCCATTTAGTGTTGAACAAAATAGGAACTACTTAAAATATTTGATCCCGATCGAATAGAAACCCGAAGTAGCTCAATCCCGTTCATTTCGAATATGAACTTTCATACTGTAATATAATAATGACATAAGAAGCCACAATACACAACACATGCTGAAATTAGACTAATTCATAAAAATGTAAACCTATCACATATAGATAAATAAAAGAACCTTCTCATAGGCGGGAAAAGTATACTTTTTTTTTTCATTTATTAGAACTGTTAATGCCATAACGAAAAGAACAACATATATTTTGCATTGGTAATGTTAATTAGTAATTAATTATTACCATCGACAGAAAGTAAATAGAATATTTTGTATGGCGTTCAAAGTTTGCGCAATGTAAATGTACCGTTTGGGCCTAAAATGTTAAAATGTTAATTTCTTCTACTAGGCGAGGGCAGATTGAAGGTTTTCAGAAAATAAAATAATTTTGCAGGATTTTTAGTTTGGACAAATGGAACATTCTTCCCAGTCTAGCTAATAAAAAGGAAAAAAAAAAGTTTTTTCACTCCACCCTAGTATTCAAGCCAAGCAGATATTCAAGGAATCTTCAACATGCCGCATAATCATACGACATGGGAGCTGACAATTTTCTGCATCTTGAAAATCCACCGACTTGGGCGAGGTTTGATCCTGCAAGTTTTGATACCGTGTGTACGATGCCAGTGCCTTACCACTACGCAACTCTGCCAGGACAATGATTTGAAATAAAAAAATAATAAAATAACTAGTTATTTATAATAACGCAATATGTTCTTAGTCTCTTAAATTTTCAATTGTAAGAAACGTTAAATATTTCTAGGTGTTCAGGATACAGTACACGTACGAGTACAAGTATATAAGATCATTACAGGAAATATAGAAAATTGGGCCAGATGGTTTTGTGCCCCCCCCCCCAATTTAATCCCGATAAATAAGATTTCGAAATTTGTTGTTTCAGTTCATTATCGTTTATATGAGCTGTAATTCATCTAGACTGAAAAATTGCTTTCGGTCTGATAAAAAGTACGTGCTTCGCAGGTTAATACGTGCTTTTGTAAGATCTGTGAAATTATCTTCAGCTTTTAATTGCTTTTTTATAGAAAACGAGCTAACGAGACTTGAAGATGCCTTAGAAAAATTATCGTCTAAAAAAATTATGGTTTTTAAATCGTCGGTTTAAGATGTTCTATCTAGGAACTGAAATTGTTTTCTACTGCGGCTAATTTAGTAGTAAAAATGCTTAATTATTACTTAAAATCAACATATATGATTTCGGAATTAAATTTATTTAAAGATTTAAAGTAAGTCAAGCTATTATTATTATTACTATCATTATGTTGGTTATATTGTGTAAAATCCATTCTTGCAATTGCTTTTATCTTTTCTATTACCGTCAACGTAAAAAAGCACAAATTCAGAATAAAAAGTAACGCAAATAGCTATTTCGAAGCTACAATGGAGCCTCTTCATCAGTGCAAAAAAGAAACGCTCAACACGCAGCTAGAAAGCTGTGAGTAAACAGCTTTCTAGCTGCATGTTGAGCGTTTTTTTTTTGCACTGATGAAGATGCTCCATTGTATCGAAATAGCTATTTGCGTTACTTTTTATTCTGAATTTGTGCTTTGTTACGTTGTTTTACCTTTGTACTTACATTTTAGCACAAAGCATTTTGACCATTTTTCTTAAATTTTTTCTTAAACACAAAAATTGTTCAAAAATCGTTTTTTTCCCCAAAAACTAATGCAAATCTTGGGCAAATAATGAACCAAGAAATAAGTGCCAAAAAGAATCTATCAAAAACTACGTGAAAAGAAATTTCTCCAAATCGACTGTAAAGTGAAAACTTGTCTCTTTTCTGAGGGCGGAGTAGGCTTGAAAACAATTTCGTCTCGGGAAACGCTGGCTTCATCTGCCCCCTGAGGAAAAGTGAACGATATTCCCTTATCCTTGGTTCTCATGTATGAGACCTCAAAATCTCCATCCCTACATTCATTAGTACTTTTTGCCATAAAATGCTTTACAGCTTTTTTCCCCAGGATTTTCCACACAACGAATTCATTTTTTTCTGAAAGTAATCGGTTCTTAGTAGTTAGTGGAATCAGTCTCTTCTCCCTCCTCATCCATTTCAGAAAAAAATCCTTTTGGTTATTATTATTAACCTAAACATCTTGATAAATTACCAAAAACAACTCCTATTACGATGTAACACTTCAAATAACAGGTGGGCAAAGTGACCCCAATTTTCCTGCAAATCGTGGGGCGACATTGCCCAGTCAAATGACAATCAACAGGTTGGGTGCGGGAACGAAGTTCCAAGGGGATTATATTCTTCGTTACATTTACTGTTGTTTCCGAGTTCTCGCGCGTGACGAGGAAGAATGGGTACGCTGCTCCTGGGTCTAACGGGGCCTTTGTAGGCAGGAGTCCTTTTTTGAAAGGTCTCTTAATTTTTGAACCAGCTCCCGGATGAGAGACCGTCATCTGGGATTGGCACCCCCAGAGGTATCGTTTCACTTGGAGGACATTGGAGCCACGACCTATTTAACGTGCACCACAGCAACCAGCCGCGAGAGGTTGTCACCCTCCCGAACACTGACCTCAGTCAATGTTGCTTCACTTTCGGTGTTCAACGGGAACTGAGCTTCTACCGACTGGTCCACTGCGGGACATTACGTAAATGTAATAATAATAATAACTGATGAAAGTCACCTTGTTTTCGTAGAAGCTGTGTGTATCTAATTTTGAAGAGCTGTAATTTTCATGGAAAACACACTTCACAAATGAAACAGAAGATTGGTGATAACACTTATCAGGGACCACTTGCAAACCACAGAATAGCTCATAGACATTGAGGAGGAATGTATCAGTGACTGCAACGCCTCAGACGACCTATCATATATTTACTATGGTGGCGCGAAACTTTTTTTTTTAAATTGGGCAAAGTCACCCAAGAAGACAAAGTCACCCCAGTTGACGGTATATCACTTACGTTATCATAACAGTATGTTTCTTTTTTTGTGCTCTGTAAACGTATACGTTTGAAAAGCAGTTTTAGAAAATGTGTTTAAAATGACTTGTATCTAGAGTGACTTTTTGAGACTCAAAAGTATTTTAACATTTCAAATTATTTGTGAACATCTCGCTGCATATGTTCTATGTTATCTGCATTGATATTATGATTACTGTTGTTGTTTTAATAATTATTCCGTGCACTGTGCAATACAAAAAATGTGCTTTAGATGAAAATATATGTTCCTTGCATAATTTTGGCTGAAAATTTCTCATCTTTTGAAATGCGTTCCACAGTAAAATATCGCTGTTTATTTATCAGTACAACTGATGTTATCAACAACTACTGCTAAAAATTATATTATATGCAGTTATTAATATATTCGATTTTGTTGAGTTCATTAACGCACAAATTTAGTGCTTGAATGTATATATTTAGATTAAAAAGTTGCATTTTTATAGGAAAAAATATTTAAAAAAGAGCTAGTGTGTACATACAATTAATATCTTGGATTGTACTTTTACAAATACCCTGTTTAAAATAGATTCTGTAAAATAAATAAGGGGCCATTCATAAATGATGTCACGCTTTTTCCCCATATATTTGACCCCCTCCCCTCTTTGTCACATGTCACTCTATGTTGCATAAGGCATGATGTCGCACTTCTTGTTACCCCCTCCCCTCCCCTTGTCACACTTTGTCACAATTTCACGAACCCCTCCCCCTCCCCTCGAAGCGTGACATGATTTATGAATGATCCCTAAGTAAATAAAAATAAATTACTGTAGAACGAAAGAAATATCATAACAAAAAAATGCCGTCTTTATAACCAACGAGATGACTTTTGTTCACAAATATTCAGTAGGGCTTTGGTTCGAATCCCGCCAAGTGCATGGATATTATTGATAAGGTCAGCACTTCCACTGATCAAGTTCTAGCGGCTCAGATCGCACTTTATGCTATAAGCGATCCAAACACTAAACAATTTAGATGACTTATCAGATGAGATAATGGCGGGATCTTATCGTGCAGCTGAACTTTTACATGCACTGTAAGATACCATAACGTTAAATTTTAACTAAAGTTTGTAAATATTAGAAAGGACTCATTAAAATGTACTTTTTCATAAATGTTCTGATTTAATCTTATTTTTAATGGATGTTCTTCTTATTTGATGTTATGTTGTTGTTGTTGTCTTGTTCTCGCGCGTGGCGAGGAAGAATGGGTACGCTACTCCTGAGTCTAACGGGGCCCTTGTAGGCAGGAGTCCGATTTCTGCCCCTTTGAAAGGTCTCTTAATTTTTTGAACCAGCTCCCCAGCTCCCAGATGAGAGACTGTCACCTGGGATTAACACCCCCAGAGGTATCGTTTCACTTGGAGGACATTGAAGCCACGACCTATTTAACGTGCCTCAGTTCCCTTTAGCGTACATGGACCGAGCAACCAGCAGGGAGAGGTTGTCACCCTCCCAAACACTGACCTCAGTCAATGTTGCTTCACTTTCGGTGCTCTGCGGGAACCGTGCTTCTACCGACTGGTCCACTGCGGGGCATCTGATGGTATGTTTCGTATATAAAACAAGCATTAAAAACGCGCCCACAGTGAAATAGCAAAAACATATGATGTCACTCAAACTGACACTTCAGTTTTTCGATGATATTTTATTCCCTTTGAGCTAAAATATTAGCTACTTAATACGTTTAAGATTTCCAACAAAAAGTGAAATATTAGCTAAAAAAGGACAAGGATTAAAAACCATTAAGTTCTGCGAAAAATATATGTATTTGAGAATTTGAGAACGTTCTACGGACAACAACAAAACAAGCAATAAAAAAGATAAATTTTAGCAAGGACAAATGTAAAATAAACTATTTTATGTCAGCAACATCAAAGGTAAATCAGAAATTTTTTTGAAACTGTTTAGATGAATTTAAACATTTGTTTATATATTTGATGAATGCTGTGTAATGGTAAATGATCCAGAAAATCAAATACAAATATAAAAATAATATCTTCTAGAATTCATACATTTGATTTGATTGCTCTAATTCTCTTGAGTGCGATCTTTTCTAAGCTCCAACTGCAGCATAAGATCTTTCGGCTTTAGTGCAGCTGATTTACTATGAAATTCTAATGGAACCTTAAAAACATAATTTTTTTATATTAATAAGCATATTAAAATATAAAATTATAAAATAAATAGTCATTTTTTTTTCAATCCTTTCCTTTCGATTTAGTATTAATTATTTCTAAAATTTTAATTAAATATTATATATACACACACAAATAATATATATATATATATATATATACATTACATATACATACAGAAAAAATAATTTTGGATAAAATTACAACTTAAAGAGCAAATAGGACTAAATGCTATTTTAGTAAGTAACAGATATTCTTTTTAATACTACGGATTGATTCAGATACATTTTTACCTTTTTCTGTTATTCTATGAATCCACTTAAGTTTTAGTTTGTATATAAAATTATTACACAGGTAAACACAGAAGTTTAAAATGTATAAAAACATGTTTAGAAGGCACAATTTGAAAATTTCTTACCAGATTGAAACATACCACTTTTCCTAGTTATTTTAAAGCCTTATTTTAAGCAATATTTGAACATATTCTTAAAGAATATAACATTTAATATTTTCTATCAAAGCAACATTGTTTTTTTAAAATTAATATTTAAAATTATTGATGCATAAACTGCATTAAACAGAATCATAACTACGTATTATAACATCTATAACCGCCGGCATAAATTTGAAAAAAAAAACTGTAAGATTATTTAACACAAAGAGTCAAGAAGTAATAACAATAATAATCAAATACCGTTTTAAAAAATATTTTAACGCTCCAATGCTCAACTTCGCCTTAAGGCGGACGACAATTTAAAAAAATGGGCATTACAGGGCATACAGGGGCACCCATGCTCGTGTTGTCTGATCGGTACTTTTACTGACGCAGTAGAAACCGCCAATCTGTCAATACGAAGGCGGAGTTACTGAGTTATTAAGAGCTAATTAGGTTAACCACAGGTTTCGCCAATCCGTGGTCTCGCCCATGCCTGTCACCATGAATGGAAAGTGCGCACGCAGGGGATTAACCCTCTAATTCCCAACTCCGCCTCAAGGCGGACGACGATAAAAAAAACTTGGGCATTAGAGGGTTAAGTAGCGGTACAAATCTAAAATCAATTTATATACTAAATTCTGATCAAATAAATAACAGCAGTACAGTAGAAAAATGTTACTGTTCAGCTGCCACAGTATGTACTGTTCAGTAAAACAAAAAATGAAAATTATTCATTTCTCGATATATTTTAAATTTTGTTATTTGTTTGTCTAAAAAAATATAGACTAATATTTTTTACCGAATGAAGTTCGATAACTCATTTACGTCTCAAAAGCCAAACAATCCATCATTTATCCTATTTTGATTTTTAATGAAAATTTTATCTCTAACCCAGGAGTTCTCTCACCAGGTTCAATTCCCGGTGTGGGAAGGCTACTTCTAATCTCCCTAGCCTCGAGCTAGTTCCCTGTAAATCTTCGGGTAAAGCAGGGCATGGGAGATTCATTGAGTACTTAACTGAGTTAACAAGCTTCATGTGTTGAAAAAATACTTTATATACATATATATGTTTTAGACAAACACATAAATAAAATTGAAATGTACTAAAAATAAATTAATTTGCAATTACGGTGCTACTAAACACACAAAATGGTGACAATTAAAGAGAAAATTTTAAAAGTGTAATAGCATTGAAATCTGTTCCGAAACAAACAGTATTGCTTATGAAAAAAATCTACTGCATAATTACAAAACATGATAGTAATGAGAAAAAAATTTTCTTGTATAATTTGTGTATGAAATAAGTTCTCAAGAAGCACTTGCATACCTTTGTCTGATCACATATTTTGAATCTAAAGTTCCTTAGGAGATAAGCTATACAAACTTTGACTTTGATGAGGGCAAAACGCATGCCGATGCAACTTCGTGGTCCGAATCCAAACGGAATGTAGGACAACTGATCCCTCTTCGCTCTCTCTTCGGGAAGGAACCTGAAAAATACTTAACCCGTGGAAAACGAGTATGCAATAGGCACATATAGAAAATGATCGTGCGCACGGCATGAAATATTTTAGTGATATGACATTCCCTCTTCATTGTGTGCTCTTTTATATATTACTACGTTTGATATACTTTTACTGCAGTAGTACCTGGATGAGACCGAATAAAGAATATAATGGTGCGTGAATTCTGGAGTGGAATTGATTTGTTAGTTCAGTCAAGTATTACAAGAGTATAATAATAATTTAACTTTGTGCAAATAAACTGTAATAAAAATATAATTTCCAAACCATCCAAATGATGTTTTGCATCTAGAAGCTCCCTGACGCATTGAAAAAGGGATTCCAAGCAATCCCGAAACATATGTCTGCATTTTAATGCTCATTTGTGCTTCAAATTAACGTGAAATTATATTTTTATTAGACTACAAGAGTATGTTTGCCTTCTTGACTTGGCTATCATTTTTAGGTCATTAAAGAGATGGTTCATTTTAAAAACAGTACATTATGCGAAAAAACTAGCTTACATTTCAAGTTACGTTTTTTTTTTTTTTAATGTATGATTTTTTGACTTTACAAATATATAAGACAATGTTGAAGTAAATATATTTAATATCTTCTGAGGGATTGCTATATTTTTTCTTTATTTAAACTTAGTAACTGTAACAAAAGCTGGCATGATCAACGGGGCATGGTTTTTAGATAAAGTCGTTATCAATTTAAAGTCTCGAGAAGCTCCTGGAAATCATTAATCCGGATTCTAACGTAAAATTATAGTGACTTAAAATTAAAAAGACTACAAAATCCTTAAAAAATTCTATTACAGAGAACAGAAAATAGAGAAAATTCTGTAAATGAATGGCAACGGATAATGCGCCGAAGCAATGGACTATCTATGAGCACGTTGAATCACTATTTCGGGTACATTCGGGTGAGTTCAGTTGAGCCCAGGCCGCTCGGTCAATGATGACTCCCGAGTCGGAAAGACTGGCTACTAAGGGTTACAACAGCTGAAATTCAGTAGAGAACCAACAATATATTGTACATTTTCTGACAATTTTTAAACTGGGAACTGCAGATCTTAAGCGTTTGATTATGCATTTGTTTTCAAATTTTAAACTGATAGTCACAGATCTCAAGTGTTAGTCAGTTTTACGTAACGCCTCGCATTTTCCGGGACAGTCCCGTTTTTTGAGAAATTGTCGCACGTCCCTGGTAAATACAAAAAGGGACGGCAAAAGTCCTGTATTGTTGCCGGATATTGGGTATCCGGTGACCATTTTACCGGATATTCGGCTCTGATGTTTCATGCCTTTAAATTCTATGCATTTCTAGAAACAGCTTATCAAATCTCTCTCTGCAGTTTTACAAAGTGCGGAAAAGTAAGAATTTTACTAAGAAACTGTTATCAAAAAACTTGATTATTTGATTTAAAATAAGTTCTTTGTGAATTTGAAGAAACACTCAGTTTCCCTTCTATACCTTGACAATTTTTTTTTTTTTTTTGCAGCGCACAAAGCTGTGAGCTTCGCAATTTGAGGAACTACCTTTATTGAACTTCCTTACAGCTTGAAGCTGACAACCATTATGCATAAATAAAGGCGTTCCTTGTAACTCCGAAGCACATTCTTGCAGATATTTTGTTATTTATGTTACATCGGTTAACTTTCGTTTTCGAATTGTATGCACAAACACATAGATAATAGGGCATGTGAGTAAAAAATAACTTTTATTCAATTTTCGAAGATGATTAGTGTTTAAAAGGTGCCATTAGTGGCACAAAGTGCATATTAAAAAAAATGAATTTTGTTTGACAATTTCTTGCTTTGCCTCAAATGCGTAAAATTTCGGCGAGTGTGGAAACCCATTTAGTCGGAAAACCGTGGATGATATAACTTTTTAATAGTAAAAACATCTAATGGCTGTAATTTATTAAATTAAGTATTTACAACCTCATGAATGCTCTTTGTGCTCAAAAAAAGTGCTTTACTTACCGATCAGGATTGAATCTGTATGGATCAGGATAGTATCTGGAATCATAGTGAATAGCAGATATCGGTATTGAGACGAGCATGCCCTTCGGTATTATAACCTCTTTCTACCCTAATTCATAATTTTCCGTTGACACTCTTTCTGCCCTAGTTTAGAATAAGTTATTAATAGTGTTAATTAATGAATTTAACATACATAAACATTTTAGTTTTCCATTTGAGTTAGGTCAACTACGAGAAGCATTTATGTTACGAGAAGCATTATTGCATTTTGAACTCTTTTGAAATAGTCTAAACGTGTAAACGTACTATGGAAATAATTTAACAGGATCAACGATTTTTATCATTAAGGCAGAATAAAAGAGTAACTGAAGAACATTTATGCACTATTTGCACACTTCAAAAAAAAAAAAAAAATATATATATATATATATATATATATTTATATATATATAACATTAAAAACTAAATAACTTTTTTAAACACCCTTTTTGAATTCTATTTCGTTTTTGAAGCATAGGTATTTTATAGATGCTCCATGGCCCGGGAGGCTGGCGCGGGAAAGATTATGTAATGCGAGCATAGATGATTTTGCAGAAGAACGAATAGAAAAATCGTTGCTTCATCACGTAACATATAGCTCGAGAGATTATAAAAGGCGATCTCGCCAACTTTTCGCGAGAATTCACGATGTAAATATTGTAGATAGAAGAGTGTGATGTTTTGTGTCGTCTTGTATTTTGGAATATGTGTATTTAACATGTGAAGCTACTAATAAATCAACGATTGAATATTTTCGGCCACGATTGACTTACCAACTGGCATTACATTAAAATAACGGCTGCATGTAACTGTGATGTTACACACACACACACACATATATATATATATATATATATGTGTGTGTAGTATAGATAATAAAGTTACAGTTAATATATATATATATTAAAATATATATATATATATATATATATATATCAAAGAGGTTGCTCGATAATTTTCTTTTAAGTACTAAGGTTTTTCCTTCAAATGTTTAAGTTAATAGCTGGAAAAATTAATTACATGTGCTAAGAAACAAAATAATATAATGTTCCTATTGTTTTATGAACTTATATTTGCTTTCCTCCGTGATAGTTTTCAAAAATTTTCAACGATTTCAAATAGTGAGCGTCCTCTTCTAATGCATGCGTTCTCCCCCCTTTTTTTTAAAAATATTTACCTTCCTTTTATTTTCAAATCTGTTTCGTTTTATTTATTTATTTATCTGTATAGATAGTCTAGTAAAATAAATCAATTTTTTTAAAGGGTAATTTCATTTTTGTTATGCATTTTATTTTGACAAAATAATTATTTTTTATCGTTTCCGGTGTACTTTTGAGGTAAAGTTAGTGATTTTAGGACATACGTATTGTGTTTTTTAAAGGTGTTTAGGCTCCAAGGGCTTGTTCATTATTTTCGGTTTTTCTTTGCTTTTATGCAAATAATTTTCTTTTAGTCTCTTGGTTGCTGGATTAGCATGAATGATTCATCAACTTTTAAGCCATTCTAAAGTAACTGTAATTTCTGACCTTTTTCTTTTTTTTTTTTTTTGCTTTTACAAGCAATTGTTTTTACAATTGTTCAAAAGTAACTTTTTTTTAAATTTAAAGTTCATTTTCATACTTTTTCTTTGATTTTATTTTACGTTCAAATGGAAGGAGAAAAAGTCATATATTTTTCAGGTATTCTATACCTTAAACAACTTTTTAGTTCAACATTTTTTTTTTCTCTTTTTTGAAGATTTTAAAATGGCCGATTAAATTTATTAATTTATTCGGCCTTTTTTTTACTTAGGTATTTTACTGCCATCTTTTACTTTTAAGCCTTTTCGTTTTATAGTTCATATTTTGTTAATTCCCTAGTATTTATTTTGATAAAAGTGTGAAAGTAGATTTCTTTTTTAGCTCTAAACAAACAGATTAGAAATATTTTCATTATCATCATATAAATATGCATTGCATAAATATACAATAATGCATTGAATAAACACAACGACATGTTTGAAAGCTAAAACGCATTAAAAATATTTAATGAAATAATCAAAAGGGGAAAAAAATTGTAACATAATTGCATTAATCCTTTGTAAAATATATACTTAAATATCTTCAGTCAGTTACTTACTCTAATACAACTAACACTTTAATTTAATTAATTTCATTAAATAAACATTCAATCGAACAAAATTTAGTTGTAGTTACCTTCCAGATGGTGGATACATTCGTAAAGTTTCTGATATTACGTTATCAAGGTATTTCATGCTTTGCACTGCTTCATAAGTCAATTCCCCCTGCATGGTAAAGGGAAAAAAAGTTTAATATTTTTCTTGTTTTATGTATTACCTCTTTTATTTAAAAAATGTTATAACTTAACGATATTGATTAAATGTTTAACTGATCAAGATTCAAAAATAAAACATTTTCAAGAATTCATGTTTTTTAAATAGTATATATATTGGAAATATAAAAAGTTGAAAGGTTTTGAAAAGAAATATTCAATAAGAAGTGTATTTCGAAATATTTTGTTTATTGACTTATAAATTTGAGTTTCAAATTATAATGTCTACTATAAAAAATGTAAAATGAAAGGAAAAAAATGACGCTTTTTTTTTTGCTAGTATTCGCACGTCAAAATCCTCAAAACTGAAGACCAGAAGAGCATCTCCTGAAATGAGGTCAAAATTTCAACAAATGTTCCAGCGTCTTTCTTCTTATGATGTAATATTCCTCACGTTAAAGATTCAATTTTTTTGGTCATTTTCAAGTAGCTACGTTGCCAGGTGGCAGTTATTGTATCATAAAATTCCAATGATGCAAAATTAATTTCGTGAATTTACTAATTCACATCTAATAAATCACCATGAAACTGTCATCCATCATGATCTCATAGACAATTGAAACAAAAAATATTATGTTGACCTTGAATTAAGCATTTTTTGTAAAAAAAATATAGTCAACCTCTCACCAAAAGAATGTTGAACTTTTGCTGCAGCCAACATTTGGTACTCAGCTGAACGATTATAATGGTGTAGTTTCACCTTTAATGTGAAACTAGGAATCATTATAATGGTTTAACTTTAGTATCAAATGTTGGTTAAAGCTAAATTTTACTATTTTTTTTTCTTTTTTTGTGAAAAGTTGAACTAGAATTTTTACAGTGCATTTTCTACATTTGTAATTTTCAGATAATATCTCCCGTTTTGAAAGGAAGAAAAAAAATAAAGCTGAGAAAAATGAACTTACATCAGTAGAAGCGAGAGCTTCATCTAATTCATTAATCAGTTTTTCCTGAACATCTGGATTAACAGCCAATGAGTATGAAACAGTCGATAACAGAGATGTTACAGTATCAAATCCAGCAAAGAAAAACGTAACACATTGTGCGACAACCTCTAAGTCCGAAAGCTCTAAACAATTAAATGAAATAAAACAAAATAAACACATGTTTTATTCTAAAACATTATATGTAATTGATGACCGCAATGAACTGAAGATTAAAGTGGAAGAAGGGATAGCCTTCTTATACTTCGTAGTAAATATGGTGAGTATAGAAATTTTGGACGATAATAGTATTCATTAGTGGACGATTTTAGTAACCTGATGATTTTGACCTTAGTTAAGTTTTAGTTAAAACAGTCGGTTATTTGCAAAATATTTCTATCTGCAGTTGTTCTGTGAAGACTGTTGCGAAATATTTTTTGAAGAGAAATAAAAAAGAGAAAAAGAAAATGCTACACATAAAAAATAAAGATAAGAATAAATTATTCTAGATGGGGGAATGTGGAGCAAAGTGAAGTAGCTAAGAGAAATTACATTTTTTAAATTGAGCAAATTAGAAATTGGTTTTGAAAATAGCTGTAGCTAATGCGAGAACTATGTGTGAAAAAATGTTTCAACTGCTGTTGAAACATTTTTTTTTTAAACTTTAGGCAGTACATTTTGCGGAAAATTACCACTTTGCCCCAATGTGTCAATTTTTCCCCTTGCCCTAATGGGACAAAGTGAAAAAGTGATAATTTTTTGGAATAATTAATTATTTAGTGAATTTGTTGACATTAGGGCTTAATTTATACGGGTTTAATATGCAAGATTTCATCTTCTTTTCAATGATATGTAAACTTCTACGTATTAGACGTAATTTAGATTATTCATGCATTAACATAAGTCCTGAAAACTATATGGCTCCTGCATTTCTTTTCTTAAAAATTAAGACTTGGTTGTAACTAAAACGGCCTGCCATTTTATGCACTAATACTAGCCTGTGACTTGTGATCTTACGGCCCACACAACTCAAGCGCCTCTGGCGCCCACAACCCGATTTCGACAGCTGCTAACGCGGTTTGCTTTAGCAACAGTCGGTTGCTGCTCCTACCGTCTTGCTGTCTTAGGCAGACACAACTTTGATTTAGCCTCTGCGGCGCACAGAACACGATTTCGGCGATAGCTTACGCATGTCATGTATACCCATTGTTGCACTTTAAAGCATTGTTGCTTTTGAAGCATTATTGCGCCATACATCAACAACATGTTTGTTAGCTGCAAATAAATCCGACAGACGGCAGCATTTTTTCTAAATTGCATAAAATAATTAATAACTTTTTTACAAAATTAACTTAGCAAAATTTGATCTCCGAGGCGCACAACTGGAGCAAAAACTATACTTGCATAGCAATTTTCGTGTTTCTAGGTCGTAATAAGAAGTTTATAGTGCTTGCAAAATGTCTAAAAAAGGTTTCACGAAACAGCAACAGATATGTGATTTTTACACTTTAGAATCATCATAATATTATCGCATAGCAAACCTGTTTTTGAATATGTATAAAAAAATATAAATATTGTACATTAACGGTTTTTATTAACAAAATTTGATTACATAGCTATCACGCTAACATATGCTGCTTTATAATGTGTCGTTTTCATTTCTGTCTTTAAAATATTTAAAAACTTATTAAATTTAACTTTGCTAAAAAAAAGAAAGCTAATTTTGCATGTGTTGAAAAACTTTTTTTGCTAAATTAATATTTTCAATATTCTCTTTTCTGCACTAAAAATGTAAATGATATTGTAAACCCACATTGGAAAATAAATTGTTCTGGTAAACCATGTTACTTTTTTTAACTGAGAAAAAAATCACTTACGCTTTTTATTATTTCTCTTAAGAACTTGGTCACTTGAATCATCCTTCCCATAATTATCCGTTAAATTATCTGTTCTGTGAACACCTTTCTCCTCCGTTTCCTTTGCAGTATCCAACAGCAACTGGACAAAATCATTTCTTACCTACAGATTTGAACAGGATTTAAACTACAAAATAGTCATTTTAAATGATTATGAAAACAAATCATTCGAAAAAGTTCACTGTGAAACACAATTATCCACCCCTTCAAAAAAATAGTGAAATTTAGCTGCAACCAACATTTGGTGCAAAATTTGAACCATTATAATGGCTCCTAGTTTCACATTCATGGTGAAACTACGTGAATCTAAACTGTAAAAAATAATTGAACGTATTTAAAGCACAAATGAGCATTAAAATGCAGAATATGTTTCGGGATTGCTTGGAATCCCTTTTTCAATGCAATAGTGTAGCTTCTAGATGCAAAAACATCCAAAAGAAACGAATGTCTGCATTTTAATGCTCATTTGTGCTTTAATTAGGTGCCATTATATTTTACAGTTTACTTGTGCCGAAAGTTCCTCCATTATTTTACGTGAATCTACACCATTATAATGGTTCAACTTTGTTCCAAATGTTGGTTGCAGCTGAATTCCAACAATTTTTCCATTTTTTCTTTTTGGTCAAAGGTTGAACTAGAATTTTTTAGTGTTGCAATTTTTCAAACAATTGGTGAATAGAATAAAAAGTAAACCTTTGTGCTACCAAGTAGGAAAAATATTTTTTAAAAATGTTTTTAATTTGTGAACAATAATTGTAAACGGTAATATATTTGAAATTACGTATATTGGCGAAATAACTAATAGTACGGTAATGAGCTTCAATATTATTCGCCAGTAAGGTCAGATGAGCTTTAAACTATATAATTTTGGACTTGACAAGCAATGTTTTATTACCTTTCCTGTACGCTTACGTTCTTTTATGATTTCTATTGCTCTATCTCTGAAAAAATGTATTTCCTTCATTGGAAGAGCAGTCATTCCTAAGACTTTTGATAACGTTGGAAACATAACTAAAAGGAAAGAAAGATATTATGGCATTATATTAATCGTAATTTATGAGTATTTTAAAATGAGAAAGTCAATCTTACGTAAAAGAAGAACTCTCCAGTTTAAGAAGTTCTTCAAAAGATCTCTTGCTGCAGACACAAACACATTGTTAGGATCATTCTGAGATTCGATTTTTGTAGAGAAAGCTGCGCTAGCTAAAACGTCCATAGTGAAAGCCTCAAAATAGCTATAAATAGATAATACGTTATGTGCATCAAAGAGTGAGAAAGTTTATTAAGAATAGTATTTTATTGAAAACAAAAATATTCCGAAGCTTTGTGATAAAAGATCAAAAATGTGCTTAGCTAAATGGCATGCATTGCTTTATACAGTAAAACCCCGTTAAAACGCGGGTATCGGGGGACATGTTTGGCACCCGCGTTATAACATAACAGCGGAACCACATTATCCAAGCAATACTCGCTTTTGTTGCATCATTTTTAACTTTATAAATTATTCGTGACTTTTCTTTTTTTGCATATTTTTTTTCTTTTCTTCTTTACTGCCATTTTATTAACTGTAATTGCTGTGCAAGAAGTACACATCTCAACAGCGCAATCAGTCTATCGAGCGATAGGTTATAAACCAAAAGGTGTACATCAGGACTATTACAATAGGGCTTTATCTGTTAGTGTGTGCGTTAGGGGGATGGGAGCTCTTTGGCTGGAATATTTGTGTGTTCAGGCTGACTTTAGTTACAAAGGTAAATAAGGAATCACCTTTAAATGGCAATGATAAAGGGTGGTTTAAACGTCGGGAGACATGATAGTCACCGTGGTATATCCGATTCCGCGGAATACTGAAGGTATGAGGCGGTGTAAAGGGGTTTTACTGCACTTATCATGGTCCGAAAGCCGTCTTGCGGCATTCCCATCAGATAAAATTTTGTGGTATATTATTACTCTTTCTTTTTGAGTCACAGAACGAACCGCAATCTGATTATGTGTGTTATCTACTGCAGCAGAGAGAAAGAGAAAGAGAGAGAGAGAGAAAGAGAGAGAGAGAGAAAGAGAGAGAGAGAGAAAGAGAGGGAGAAAGATATAGAGATGGAGAGAGAAATAGAGAGAAGGAGATAAATAGACAGAGAGAGAAATAGAGAGAAAGAGTGTTGTAAAAAAATCACGTTGAACTATAGGCAAGCAATCGCAACCTTAAAAGAAGCTGAGTAATTAAAACAAAATAAAGAGTGCATACAATAACGTCTCAGTAATGCACAAAACATGTTGACCCATGCAGTTGTTGTTGTCGAAACAGTTTCATTGTATAAGTTTGAGGAAATTCAGCTCTTTCTTGTCGCTTTTTTCTAACAAAAAATTGTTGATTTCGGCAGCTTTCCTAAAATTCGGTTGCCCATATAATTACTTTTCACCATTTGCCACTACCCACTTCAGTGGCAAATGGGAAAATGATTTGAAAATCAGACTTTGCACACGCAATTAAAATTTTATACTGCTGGATTATTTTTATAATAATTGTTGAACTTTTAAACCCATAATGATGTTATCATGGAAACTATTTAGGAGGGAGGTTTAGCAGTAATTGTTTAATTATACCCATTAGAGAACAAACAACTGATTTAAAGAAAACTGATGCATTATTCTATTTGGCACTAAAAGAAGTTTAATGTTAGTTACACTAATTTCCTATGTACACACAGGAGAAAAACTTCGATAATCAATTATTTACTTAAACTATATACAGTTTAATTTTGAAAATGTACTGTGAGATTGAAAGAGATTTTAGAGTCATGCTGGGTATTCAAATAATTTATGAAAATCAAAAAATTGTCAAGCTTTTAAAGTTTTGCAGACAACGCCACATGAAAAATCAATTGATTTCAGGCATGCATTATATGTAGATATTAATGTATTATATGAAGATATAAAAAAATCATTGTTGCGGCAGATTTAAAAGGAGTCTACTTCTTTTAAAATGTTAAATGAACTTTAACGCTTGTTTAAAATGAATTGCGTTGAAAATATTTCCCTTTGTGTTCCTCAGATAAGGGATTTTATTTGATATGTACGACATCATGTAAGAGATCGAAGAATATTTAAAGCTATAAATTCAGTGTTGTGCGAAAGTGTTTTGAGAAAACTTTACTATGGACTACATTACATAGTATTTGCGATAGAATTTTTATTATAAATTACAGTTGAAGAAGGGTCAGGAAAATGCAAGATAGGACTGAACATAAAAATGTAACATCGGTATGATTAAATGTAAAAAATAGTTTATGAAATAGGAAACGAGTTAAGAAGTTCATAAGTGGTTCTTAGAAGCAACTGGGTGTAAGAGAACTTTTTTTTTTAATATTTGAAAAAATTGAAAAAAACTAGTGCAAATGATCTATTTTTTTAACAAAATTCGTTAATAGTAGCCCTAATAGGCGCTGTTGTGTAACGTGTTTTCGAAGAAAAAATACATTAAGGAGTTTTACTCTAATTCTTTCTTTTGTTAATTACACCACTTTTCATCTTATTGTACCAAATAAAGCTTCGGTATTTTGTCAGTAATGTGCATAAACGCAAAGTTTTATTATTTTAATTTTACGTTACAAAAATTCATTTGAATATAACAGTGCCATAATAATAAACCTGCCAGAGCGGTCAAATGCCTGTTTTAAAACTTTACAAAATTGTAAATTCCAGGTTGCCATTATAATTGATTTCACTGTGCGATTTTTTGCTGCAATATATGGCGTACTTTGTTTTACTACACTGTTAGAAATTTCCTTAAGAAAATAGTAATATAACCATTTATTTGATTGTTATTTTACCATATTTAATTACAACAGTTGAATAACCATTAAAAATATGGTACTCAAACCGCTTATTGTGAAAACATCCGTTTATTCTGTTTCTCCAAGACAACGTTTAACTAACCGTAATTTACAAGCACAACTAGGTCTCGCAGTCAATAATAATTGTTCGTCCATCTTGGTTGTGGAACATTACCGTCGTACGTTGTTGTTAAAATATGAATAAAGATTTATCAGTTCAAATCTGCATGTGTATATAAAAAAGAAGAAACAAAAATGGCTTAAGCAGTGGTTACTAAATAGAAACACATACACACGTAAATCAAAAATTGGAGACATCGGATTCCCGAACTGTGTGCGAATGAGGGAACCCATAATTTGAGCTGCTGAAGCTTATTTGCGTTTTAATTTTTGCAGCAAATAAAATGATTTTCGTCAATATACAGTAAATTTAGACCAAAAATGACTTTCGATTCAATCAAAATCTGAAATCTCAATTCTAATGTAGTTTGCCTGTTGGAAAAGAAGATTTATTGATAAACAAAAGGCCGCTTTAAGTGGTGTTGATGGCCGAATGATTAGAGCGCAAGGTTGATACACCATACACCCGGGGTTCGATTCCCGCACGCTTCGTTTACGGGTTCTACAGATTGAAATTGTTCAAAAACCGTAAAAATTTTGTTTTGAAACCATTTTTAAATGGTTATAAAACCGTAAACTTTTGTATTTACGGCTTTTTAACCAAGCTGACTGGAAATGGTTTAGGTCCCGTAAAGGTAGAAAAATGTTCCAAACCGTAAATTTAACGGTGAATTAGATGAACACAGCTGCCGGATATTTAACCGTATTTTCATGATGAAATTTCTAGCAGTGTATATATTATAGACATGTCGTGCGGCACGTTCAATAGAAATGGAAAACTGAAATTTAACAATTTTGAAAAGAGGTCTTTTAACCTCCCTGTTTGGTTTCAGTTAAATATGTGAGTATGTGAAAAGTACATTCTAATGTAATATGTTTGTTTGTATATAATACTTTTTATTACTCGGTGAGTAAAATATATTTAAGGTTACTTACTCGGTTACATTTATAGGTTTTCCCGACTTGGCGTGTGGCATGAAATTATTTAAGCAAACTTTCAAGCAATCTTTGAAAATAGTCATCATCTGCAATACAAAATAATTAATCGTTTTACAGCTTGCTTATCTATAAATATTGTGTCCAGTTGAACGGCTGATGATTTATTTGAGCAGAGCAACCATAACTGTGAAGCTTTTGAATAAGAATGACACATTTAGTCATAAGAAACTTGCACAGTCAGCTTCAATAACATACAAATCTTTATGGCTTGTAGGCTGTGGACCAAGCTCGTTTTGGCCAATGTTCCCCCTAACGAATGAACTATAAGACCAGTCCTATAAGGCTCTCACGGCCGGCGTCAATGATGCAGCTATTGTCCTGCATTACATTTTCCCCTAGAAAATACATGAAAACTTTCTGGAAATCATTTATCCATTATCTAGCTGAATAGCAGCCTGCTGCCGAAGTTATACGTCAACAATATATAATGCCTTTTTGACAACTTTTTAAATTGGTAATCACAGATCTCGAGTGACCAGTTTAACGCAACTTAACACGTTCGCTTCTAACCACGCACCAGCGCGTGATGTCAGTCTTTTGCCACAGTGTCAACCACGTGCGAGAGTTTACTGCGTTTTGTTAAGTGATGTCTCAGTTAGCCAGGCACAAGCTCGCGCGAAAAAAGCTGTGCTGTTTCAATTGCTCTCCGCTGCAGTGGGCATTTCAGGTGTGTTTACTGCTTAAAGATCCATCACTACGTGACCGTCAGCGGGCGTTAAAGGCTTAGGCGTGGTGTGAGTGATGTCTCAGTAACCAGCCACCCATTCGCGGGAGGGAAGGCTTCGGCTTTGTTTCAATCTGCTTCAATCTGCATTGCATGTTAGGTGTGTCTCCTGATAATACTTAATATAAAGGTTCATCCTTAAAGTGACCGCAGCGAACGTGTTGATAAATCTTTCTCTGTAGTTGTAAAGAGTACGGAAAGAAGAAGAATTTTCTTGAGAAACTCTGATCAAGAAACTTGATTATTTGCTTTAAAGAAAGTTCGTCGTAAATTTAAAGAAACACGAAGTGTCCCTTCTGTACCTTTACGGAAATTTTAACAGTGTAGTAAAGAACTTTGTGACCAGACTTCGCATTCAAATTCACTGATGTTCTAAAGAAGCCTTGAAACATGTTAGGTGAAACATAAGCCAGAAACATTCTGGTTCGAAGAAGCTTACAAGTCCAGAAAATCAGCTATCATTTTCTGAAAGGAATCGGCAAAATAACACAAAGAGTTATTTCAATAAACTCAAATTTACTGAAGTTTTCCAAATAGAAAATATCTAGAAAATAAAATTAATAACAAATCAAATAATTTAAATAGGTAAAAAGATAAAAATCAAGTTACCTTTTTTATTTTTCCTGTAGTAAATGTTGGAGTAATAATTGACCTAATTCGTTTCCAATCTTCCCCTGTAGTTGCCAGGACACTTAAATCAAGTGTTGGTTCTAATGTTTGAAAAATCTAAAAAGATGTAACATAAAGTTATTAACTACAAACGAAAATAAAATTATTTCTTTACTAGTTCTGCTACGTTTTATAGTGTTTCTACAATATTTGAATAAGTGTTTAGGAAAATTTTATCTTAGAAAATAAAATTTAAACATGATTTTAAAACTTTAAATTTTCCAAAAAAATTTTAAATTGGAGGCGCAAATGCACCTGGATATAAAGTGTTCATTTTTGGTTTCGCATAACACTATCCAATTTAATGAACTTTTATTGGCATTTTTGAAACTGCACATTTTTGGTATCAGATGTACATACCCTGCGATGAGGAAATACATGAAAATCCTCAACAAGAATCTTTCTTAATAGTGCCGGATCACCTACAGATAGAACTGGATTCGATCCTTCGAAATATCTGTGTAAAAATGAACATATTATTTCAGAAAGATAATTATTGTTGAGTGTTGTTCAATATAAGTTTTCAATGCACCTTACCCATACACAGCTCCATATTTATCATATCTTTTTTGCTCAATACGAAAAGGCAACTGAAAATAAGAATAATAACAATCATAAATATGGTAAATAAAGGAATATGACATTCGAAATAAAATTTAATTCTCACTGAACACCCGTTATAGCTACGTAATGGATATTCGAAAACGAGCGGAAAATTGGAAAACTCGGATAATCGGACAATAATCGTGTAAACTGGTAAATATTTTGGGGGGAAACGCAATTAAACCACGTAGCTTCCAAGAAATCTATTTTGAAATCTATATGCTTGTTTATTAATCTATTTATCTGAGCAGTTTTAATTTTTTACCTTTTTTTGTTGGAAATGCAAGCATATTGCAGCAATGATTTTAAATAGTTTCATAAACCATTGACACATTATCAACTCGATGCACCAGTGTACGTATGAGTGAGCACTTTACATATTGTTTGATCACACTATATGCGTGCGTACCTTTTACCTTTCGTAAAGATGTCATCTCCGGTAGCATCACTTCTGGGAGACGAAGGGGGTGGTCCGTCCCGAAGGACACCCTTTTGAGGGATGTTAGGGGGTGACACGCGAGATGATATAAAGAGTTTTTGAAAAATACATATACTTGAATAATGCAGTTTTACTGATGCTATTTTTAGGTATTACAACTGTACATAAAGTATCACAACTGTACGTAAATGTAGATTACTGAAAGTAGCACCAAATAAATAAAAAATATATGTTTTTTGCATAACTGAAAATAATATAAACTACAAAGCTACAAATTCACAACACGAAAGCATTTTTTGGGGGGAGGCAGGGGGTGACAGCCCAAATTACCGTCCAGGGGGACACCGATGCCCCTGATAGTACATTTTTGAAAGCTACTACAAAGAAGTTCGTCTGATGCAAATATCAGGTGTGTGTGACAGGATTCATAATATAAACTGTATCACCATTTTTAAGACTACTCAGTACACGTACCGAAAGTGTGCCCTTTGCTGTAATTATTACTATAAACATTTAAACAGAAATGAAGTATACACAGACCTCTGTAAATATCTCATAAATGGTCCCGAATATTGGTATGGGTTTCACGTAGGGAATATTTCTTTGCTTCCAGTAATCATAGTTTCTCGTTGAGTACCTAAAACAGAATATAAAAAAAGAAAAGAGAAAGAAAAAAAATGTAAGTACTTTAAAGATGTATGTGCATATACATATTTTTCTAACCAATTAAATTTATTACTTTAAATGCTTTAATACGCGACGTTACTCGCGAGTTTCCTTTTTTTAATAATTCAACTTTTTCTCTGAATTCACATCATTACACTTGTATCACATTTATTTTTGTGGAACTTTATGTAATTGTTGGTACTTTCATACACCCGTGATAAAGCGTAGCTGGAAATTTAGGTGCAATGACCAGGTACACCCCCTACAGCACCTCCCATAAAATATAATATCCTTATAGGAAATTAGAGCTCTATCTACATTTGGGAGCCATAAGTGTCGTTTGAAGAAAGACGCGCTTGTGAAAGAGCAGGGAGCGAAGCTACGAATATCCGCTATAGGCAAGTTACGCTGCTGCCTGATAGCTTACTTTTCTAATATAGAAATATAAAATTTCTATTATAGAAATATAAAATACAATCTCACACAATCAATTTAGATGCTGCCATTCAAACATTACTAAATACAAACACAACTACGATAGTATTAAACAAACAAATAAATAATCTAATATTTTACAACAATAGAATAAAGATAAGCAGAACGAGCACTGTATTTATCAGTTTTTTACAAGAAGGTTGAATTTTGCTATTTTTCGTATGGTTTCCAAAAAGTAAGCAATACTTAATCTGAAAAAACGTAATTTCTTTCGATAATATACTTATTTTTGTTGCGGTTTTCTTTCTTCTGTAAAAAAGTATAAATAATTTATTAACACAAGTATAATAATTACTCTTGTATTTATAGAAAGCGTATCGTACTTAGAAATGCTACTTTGCTAACGCTAATTGAAAATATTCATTAATTGTTTTCATTGAGGGCCCACGAGCCCCTTTGACGTATGGGCTCCGTTGCCATGGCAGCGGTAGCGCCGCATACGTGATGTGGGGTGCCTCTCTTGTAAAACGAGAGTTCAAAGAAAGGCTATATGAAAAAAAAAAACTGAACAGAACATTTTACGTTATGAAAACACAGCATTAAAATGCAGTTTCGGGATTGCTTGGAATCCCTTTCTCAATGCAGTAGTGTAGTTATATATATATGTATATATATATATATATATCGGGTTCTAGAAAACGGTTTTATGTCATTCGAAAGAGCAAAATTTTCTACATTTTATGAATTTTATTCCATGATTCTAAGTTAAATAGGGTAGAAATTATTACTGTTTTAGAACAAAGCAGACGATTGAAAAAAAATGCTATTTTAATTTTTATTCATGCCGTTTATTATAAATTCTAAAAATTTATTTCAGAGCATATTTTTTGGATTAGTAACTGGCAGATGATTCCCAATTAGTTTATCTTGAGTTCGATTCTTCTTTCTTTTATGGCGATTTACTATGTATTTCTTCAATAAAATCACTATTCTTTTAATTTTTAGAGCATTCATGTTATAATAATGGAGTTTTGCGGATTAAGGACTCTTCTGTCCTCATTCTGATTTATATTTTTAGGGACTGTTGTCATTATTCAAAGCTCATTTTTGCTCCGTCAGTGATTTATGAAGCATTTGGGATAACCCGCGCGAGGCCCGGGCACGTCAGCCAAGTAAAACAATAAAATCTAAACACTATTTCATAAATAATAGATGTTACGACATATAGTAATGATTTAACTTTGTGCAAAGTAATAGAAATAAAATTTCACGTTAAATTAAAGCACAAATGAGCATTAAAAAGCAGACATATGTTTCGGGATTGCTTGGAATCCCTTTTTCATGCGACAGGGAGCTTCTAGATGCAAAACTTACTTCTTCATTTGGATGTTTTGCATCTAGAAGCTCCCTGTCGCATTGAAAAAGGGATTCCAAGCAATCCCGAAACATATGTCTGCGTTTTAATGCTCATTTGTGCTTTAATTTAACGTGAAATTTTATTTCTGTTACGACATAGTCTAAAAACTTTAGGTTTTATAATCAGTTATAAAATCTCCATCGTGTGTAAAAGTAACTAATAAGTTACGTTTAAAATTCTTTTACTTTTAAATTTAAAACAAAAAAAACACTATTAATAATGCAAAATTTACAAAATATAAATTGTTTAAATGAAAAATAGGACTAAAAATACATATTCACCAACAAATCAGAAAAATAATAACTACTCCTGCAAGAAGAGAAGTTAGAACAGGATTCAGCATGACTGCCTCCATTGCGGAGTTTGCAAGCAGCAAAGCAAAACCAAGAAGCAAATGGAAGAATGATGTTCAATGATGCAAGTTATTGTGAGAAGATTGCTTTATCGCATCAAAAAATATTATCACGAAAAATCTACAGGGATAAAAATCATTTAAAGGCCCCAAATTCTGTGTTATATCCATTTTTTATTAGTTTTTCGACGATATTTTTTAGCTATTTCGTAATTGAGTCGCAATTGTGACATAATACCTATTTTAACAAAACTGTTGGTCGATTGTTGTTGGGAAAAGGCGTAAGGGCACCCGCAACGAGCAAAATGTTTTATGCAGACAGAAATTGAGCTAAAATTGTATTTGAAAAAGTCTATATTTTTAATATTAAACCCTGAGATATAAGTTACTGTAATTAATTATTATACGTTTCACCAAAAATCTAATATAAAATAACTAAAATTATTTGAATTTTTCGATGACGTACAATTTCTTGCAACATTTAATTTATTCGTTTTTTTTTTTTTTTTTTTTTATATAGCATGTATGTATATATAAAGACACACACATACACACATATATATCTATATGTGTGTGTGTGTCTATTTGTCTGTCTGTTTGTGTATAAAAGGAAAAGAGAGTTCGAAATGTTTTGATTAAATGCATGTTTTAAGAGGAAGAAACATACATGCCTAAATATTATAAATTGACTAGGATTAGCCTAGCTGGGCCCTGCGCCTGTTGCTGGTCGTCACTTTTGTATTTGTATTTGTCTTAGTATATTTCTTATTTCAAACATTTGATTGGTTTTCATAAATTAATTTTTTATGTGAAAATTTCAACCTCCCTTGATCTGACAAGACAAATTTTTCGAATAACTGTGACCACGTTTTTAATTTCTAGGAAAACATTGATAATTAAAAAGCAAAAATTAATTTGCTTAAAGTAAAAAATTAAAAGGATTATTTCCTAGAAATGTAATAAAAACAACACTCTACTTAATTCATGATAATAGTTTCTAGACATCATTGGGGCTCTGTGTTTTTGTTAAAAACCTGCAAGGTTTTTTCAGTTTATAAAAATTCTACTCTTAAGGTATAAACCTTGCTGTTCTTAAACCTAAAAACTGCTTTTTGTCCTAAATTTTAATTATTTATTTCTTTATGCAAGTGAAAAATTATTTTTTAGAAAAATAGATTTAGTTTTGTCATTTATTCTAAACAAAAGAATATTTTTACTTAAAAAAGCAAAGTTAAATGTATTCATAAAGAATAGTTTGTTATTTTAATTTTAATCTTCTTCATAATATTTTACCAGCAATGCCAAGAGCGAAACCTTTTTAATTCTTACTTTTTTCGAACTGCTTTTCAGTGATTTCTAAAATCCAATCCCTTGCATGCAATTATAAAGAGAGATTTAGTCAAGGTCTAGATGTGCTCACATTCAGTGCAGAAAATTCCTTTTTAAAATGATCTTTACTTCTGAGGGGAAACTTCATAAAAATACTATCTGCAGAAAAATGCCTTCGGCTTAAACTGTCGAATTTCGCCACTTTAAGCTGTGGAATATTGTACATAAAGCATAAAAAGTGAATGAACGCTTTTTTTTCAATTCATGAATAATGCATAAGACTTTTGAAAATATTTTTATGAAACCTGTCTGAACTGTTTTTCTCAGACCTGAAAGCTTTAAATCCATTTCTTCCAATTCACTCGAGTTAGTGCATATTGAAAGCAAAGTTGAAGTTTAAATATATAAATTCAATTGCAGTTAAAATAAATAAATAAGAATGCAGGGTAAAAATCCTAGTTTGTTTTTGATGTACACAATTAGTTTTAATTCAGAAGTATATATATATATATATATATATAAATATATATATATATACATATATATATATATATCTTGTAAACTCATAATGCTAGTATATTCTATAAAAACTATTCTTCGAGATACACAATGGATTACTGGGCTTTTTTAATGTTGTTTGGAAAATATAGAAAAAGATACAGAGAAATATGTTCCTAAAGATACGAAGTGGAAAAAAATAAAATTTAAAAAATACAAAAATTAAAAAGTGCACACAAACACACTCATACACACAAGTTATATCTTTCTAGACAAAGGTGCATAAAAGGGAAAGTATGCTAAATGTTGATTTATCTGCTATTAATTTCACTGTGAAGATCTGGTCTTTCACCTGGGCATAAAAACTCCCTGACTTACTATTTACCCCTGTGCTATATAAATTAGGTTTTTAGAAACCCCTGAATAGATGGAATTCTCAACTTTATTACATGTTACGCCATCTATTGACAGAAAGGAAAATGACAGAAATGACATTAAAAGGAAGCTACCGAGTCCGTCTCACAGTTACACAGTAAAATTTTTTGGTGTTACTAAACACCATATTTTGTGTTCGTTGGCGTAACGTTGAAAATGATTCATTTTTTTATGCATTTTAAATTATTTAAGTGTCTGTCTAAAAAATACATTGTTTTTTTTAGCATATGATGTTCGTTAACTCATCTACGCATAAAAAATTCAGTACGATTGCTTATTTATCCTATTTTAATAGTAATGAGCAATCTCAATAAAATTTCGATAGGTAAAGGAGCTAAAAAATTTCATGTGCTAAGAAACGTCATGCTGTCTGTGTCTATATTTTTTGAGACAGACACTTAAACTAATTTGAAACATAACAAAAAACAAGAAGTTCCGTCTAGAACTATACGAGCCTACTTTCCCGTATACAGCGAATTCAAATTTATAATCTAGCTATCTCTCTCTCTGTCTTTCTCGTTTAGCTTTAGTTCTTAATTGCTTCAAATATATCGTTTTCAACGGTTAATACATATTCATTCAATCATTCACTTATTAAGTCCTTCATGTACTTATTCACTCATTTATTCATTCTTTTTTTTTTTTTTTTTTTTTTACTATTTTAATTTAAACTCATAAGAGTTTTCATAAAATTTTTCAACAAATGGTTCGGTTTTTTAAGGTTTAATATAGGATAGAAATTTTCCGTAGGGGAAAATAAAATTAAAAAAACAATTAAAAATGAACAAAAACTTCAAATTAATTTTCACGGCAAAGGAAATTCTAAAGTGAGCTTTTTCATGGAAATGGTCTTTACCGGGCATAAATTGCTTCATTTACCCCATGGCTAATTAAAATATTTTTGAACCTGAAAATGAATCAAAAATTTATTATTCAAATAGGAAAATAAAATATGGAACTCCGATGTCCTCGCCGAGAACTTTCTTTTGAATGTTCTAAAAGAATTTTTTCTCGAATCGGAAAGTTCTGTTCAAAAGTTATTAACGGTCCGTCTGACAGAAGACATTATTTTTAGCGATATGAACTTTTTCCCCATAAAAAACGTACTGTTCAATATTTTTTATTTTCAATATAATGAACTATAAAACTTTCTAAAAGATCTAAATATTTCATGCTAAGAACTTCTTTCATGTGATCTATTTTTTTCCTTACTTTTGGGAACATAGGCTAAAAAATGAGTAATTTTCAATTTACATTAACTGAACACATAAAAACACCAACAAGGGTGGCAACTAACGAAAATTTTTACAGTGCACATTTACGATCCCAGGTTTTGAAGTTAACTTATCAATGGAAAATCAACAAGAAGTTCCGTCTAGAACTATACGAGCCTACTTTCCCGTATACACCAAATTCAAATTTATAATCTAGCTATCTCTTTCTCTCTCTTTCTTATTTATCTTTAGTTCTAATTATGAAAACATACCTTTTTCAACGGATAATACATATTCATTGACTCACTCATTCATTCTTTCATTTATTCAGCCATGCATTTATTCATTCATTCGTTACCTCATTCAAGTGTTTATTCATTCATTTACGCATTCATGTATTTATTCACTCATTTATTTATCTTTTCATTTATTCAATAATTTATTCATTCATTTTTCCCTCATTCATTTATTCATTGATTTATTCTTTCACTCTTTCATTTATTCATTCATTATTATTTCACTCATTGAGTCACTGAGAAATATCCTTAAAAATCCCGATCAAAAAATTTCATAGCAAAATAGGCTCGTAAGTTCTGGATAAACTTTCTATTTCTACATGTTCTACGTTATAAGAGCTTTCCGATAAAGTTTGTTCCAAGCAAATCGGTCCGTTAGATCAAAATTTATATAGGGTTGAAATTTCCCCGTAAGCTCTGTGTTAATTTTTTGAACTGTTCAAAAATGAACAAAAACTGTTCAAATCAATATTTCACGCCGAGAACTCCTTTCAATAAGCTTGCAATAGGAACTTGGCTCTTGTGCCCAGAGTTTACAGAATTTGCTTCAATTTTGTCCATAGGCGCTAATGTTAAAATTTTTGAACTGTTCAAAATTGAACAAAAATTTGTTCAAATCAAAAAGTAAAATTGAAATGAGATGTCCTCGCCGAGATCTTTCGAATGCAAAAAGAATTTTTCCAATCGGACAATTCGTTCAAAAGTTATTAGGGGGGGACAGACCGACAGACAGACAGACCGACAGACAGACCAACAGACAGACCGACAGACAGACCGACAGACAGACAGACCGACAGACAGACCGACAGACAGACCGACAGACAGACAGACCGACAGACCGACAGACCGACAGACACACTTTTTCCCCATCTCAATACCCTACTTTCAAATTTTTTATTTTTCAATCTTTATTTAATTACTTCACTTATTTTTGACTTTTCTTGATTTTTAACGATATTTTCACGATACATTAAGCCTTCTTTCATGCTTTATTATTATTTTTTTTTTTACTTTTACGGCAAAGTAGGCTAAAAACGAGATTATATTGGCTCGATGTTTATAATTCCTTAAAAGGATGCGTATTTGGCTCGAATACAAACTTTTGCTACTTAATATCTTCTTTGGGCATATTCCAGTGCCATGTTCTATTGTTGGATCAGGAGAAAAACGAAATTTTTGTTTAAAATACCATTAGTTTAGTCCGCAGTGTTTCCCAACCTTTTATCCCTTGCGAACCCCTTCTAAGATCAGAAAGAAAATGGCAAACCCCCTTCTGTAGTTGATAGTAGCCAAGTGACAAAACTATAAACTTTCTAGCATACTTATTTCCCATGTTGTGCAATCCTTTTAACAAGAAATGAAAGCGCAGTTATAGTACAACATTTTAAACGAAAACTTAAATAGAGCTACAAATATTTTTTCATTATTACTTTTTTATTATTTGTTCCTTTTGAATTATTATTAGGGTAGTAAACATAGAATGTACTCCTAAAACATTTTTTAAATTTTTTTCTTGAAATATACAGCATTCCGTAAGTTTTGGAAATTTAAAGGAAAATTAAGATATACATATTTTCAAATTTCTCATTGCGATAATACAGAAAAGTTGGAATAAAGTGTGAAAAATGTAAATCTAAATTTTAAATTAATGAATAACATTAGGGTCTGTAAATTGAGAAATAAGCTTAAAATAATACAAAATTTCACATTTTATGTAGTAAATTTTCATATTTCCGACTAGGTCTTCGCTCTTTCAAAGAAAGAGTGGGAAATGGTAAGAAAAACATACGTTCTGAAATCTAATATTAATCAATCAATATCTTTCGATACCAATTTGTGATCCAATTTTTAGAAATCAGGCAAAAGTAGAATTACGTGAATTTCAAATTTTGTATGTATGCTTCCTATGACAGCCCCCTACTTTTCTGCATTATCTGAAAAACAATTTATTAAAAAAAATCATTTTCGCACTCTTTCCTAATACGTAAGAAAATTTTTCATTTCGCTTTTTTTTTTACGTTAGCGATAAAAAATTCTGCCATTGCAAAATTATTTTCGCGAAACCTCTTTTTGCACCGCGTGAACCCCTAGGGGTTCGCGAACCACCGGTTGGGAAACACTGGTTTAGTGAAATGTCTTTGAGAGAAGCTTAGCGTTGTTGTGTATAATAAGCTAATTTATCAATCAGATGGGATGTTTCTTTGCATATTGATAATTTAAAAATACCATTCATTTTTGAACAGTTCAAAAAATTTTAACATAGGGCCTATCGGCAATAATGAATCAAAATATGTAAACTCTGGGATCAAGATCCAAGTTTCTATGAGCAAGCTTATTGGAAGAATATTGGATTGCTATCGGCGTGAAATGTTGATTTGCACAATTTTTGTTCATTTTTGAACAGCTCAAAAGAAAATTAACTTTAGCACCTACGGGAAATTTCAATCCCATATAAACCTCATCTAAACGACGGATTTGTTTGCAACAAACTTTATCGAAAAGATGTTACGATATCGAACATGTAAACATATGAAGTTCAACAAGAACTGAACAAGCCTATTTTACTGCGAAATTTTTCGATCGGTATTTTTAAGGATATTTCTCAATGAATAAAGGAATAAATGAAAGAATGAATGAATGAATGAATGAAAGAATGAATAAATAATAAAATAAATGAGTGATTGAATGAATGATAAAATAAATAAATGAGTGAATGAATGATAAAATAAATAAATGAGTGAACGAATGAAAACATAAATAAATGAGTGAATGAATGAAAAAATAAATAAATGAGTGAATGAATAAATACATGAATGCGTAAATGAGTGAATGAATAAATACATGAATGCGTAAATGAATGAATGAATAAAGGAAGGACTGACTAAATGAAAGAATGAATGAGTGAGTGAATGAATATATATTATCCATTGAAAAGAGGTACATTTGCAGTAATTGAGAAGTAAAGCTAAATGAGAAAGATATAGCTAGCTAGATTATATTGAAACTATACTCAACTGCAAAGTTTCTTGACTATGGAGAAATATGCTGAGAGCAAGCGAAGAAAGCAGTTCTCCGCGCGGTGTCCGATATTCGAGTTAAAACTAAGCGCACTTCGCTATAGAAATATGATAAGGTATTTTAACCTACGCATATATAGCGTTCATTTGTCATAATTTTCATAAAATGTTATATATTTTCAATTTTACGAGAAGCGTAACGTGAACTAATACCTTCATTTAGAACTAACGCTCTAGCCAATAAGAGCACACGAGCAGTTGGCGATCTTCAGATAAGCGGTTTGGCAAGATTTGGAATTGTTTATATTTATGTCTGACTCGCTAACTTGTGATTTTGCTTACAGCTAAACAGTTTTTATTATTCTATTCGTTAATATCATTGTTATTATTATTATTATTGTTAATGTCGTTCTTTTTATTATTATTATACTCTCGTTAATACCGTTATTATTATTATTATTATTATTGTTAATATCGTTCTTATTATTCGTTATATATTCGTTAATATTGTTCTTCTTATTATTATATTTGTTAATATCGTTGTTATTATAAGAATGGAATCCACTCTAAAATTGAACTACGTCTTTCGACCCCACAGGTAGTGCCTTGAAAACCTCTGAAAAGACAATAGTCATGAATGTATTTCACAAATTGCAAGAATGGAATCCACCATTTGGGAAAAACTAGATAAGTCGATTTTTGGCCAAAATGAGATAAATACCCTGAGCAACCCATATTGGTGTCCTACACATCCTGTAAAAGTATGAAAGTCATAATGTCAGTGGTGTTCTTTAAAACCATTGTGCATTATTAGACCATTTTAAAACCATAGTGCATTTCAAAATGCAGCTGTGATAAAAAACGTTTTGATGTTTGTACAATATCTATCCAATATCTATCTGCATAAAAGTATTAAGAGTATAATTTATCTTTTTTTTTTTTTTTTTTTTTTTGTCGAAAGAAATAACTTATGATGAAAATGTGTTTGATCCAATAAAATAAATTATGATTGCGTAAAAAAATAAGTTTTTTAATTTGTAACATTGTCTTTTTCTAATAAACAGACAAATGATTTTTCAAACATGCAATGTTCCAAACAGAGTGCTTAAACGGATTATTCGCCAAGTTGGTAGCTTGGCGTCTTTTCGACCCTCCTTCTGTAACATAACAGCTTCGCTGTTTACTCATATCTTCTGCCGCGCATTGTGACGTCATTGTCAAGAAACGTTGCAGTCTAATATAGTAAGCCCGGCGGTCATACGAAATGACCGCTGTTCTAGATATTATAAATTGTAATTAAAATGATTTGTGCAAAGATGTCTGCTAATTGAAACCGAATTCCCAGGTCAAGCGGCGAGGACGCCCCTTTGCTTACTGCCCCACACTACTATGTATTTATTTACTATATAATCAAATTGTTTGTGAAAAATTTATATATTTATCATCGAAAGAACTTATTGAAAATTTTATTATGCTTTTCAAAACAAAAGTTTTAACGAAACTGGGAAAAAAGCGCTGCCAATCTAATAAGAAAAATACGAAAAACGCAGACGATAAATAAATAAATTAAAAAGAAAGAAAGGATTAAATTAAGTTCGCGTATACATTCATTTTTAACGGATATTGCAAATATAGCGAAGCTTCACTCAATAAGCTCGAGAAAGGCTTTGATTATTATTAGTATATTTGTTACATTTGTTACAGCAAAGGCAACTGCATTGATTTGTTTGTTCACACTCAAAACTAATTGAGTCACAACTTTTATTTTTCGATTGCTCAAACTGTTTTAATGTTTAATGCAAAATTTCAGACTTGTGCAAGCAATAGTTCCGAAGATATTCTTGTTTTTGTAAATGATCCCAACTGTTTTCAAGACAGCAAAAAGAGGGCGCTACTGTTTGTCGTCTGCTACTTTCGTCTGCTATTTTTTTAGTTTAGATTATTTCTCGAAAGACATTAAATCATTCTTTTTTGGAAACTATTTTTTTTTAAATTTGAAACTGAAGTGAAATGATTCTTCACTGTAACTTTCACTGCTTGTGTTTTGCTTACATTTACGATTACATACGATTCGCACTTTCGCCTCGTGATTTGGTTTGTTTTTGTTTCTGGCCGCTTTCTAAGCAAAAAAAAAAACTGTCTTTTTCAAGACCAAAATCCTATTTTTATGTAAAACGCATAATTCATTTATAGTTTTTATATAATATTGTTTGAATTTTGAATTCTTGCCACAATGCCGCGACGAAAACGGTCGCAAAAGTCTAAAAAAGACAATGCCATGAAACGATGGCATACAGATGTCAATGCAGGGACTAGAAATGATGACTGTATAACTGCCACAAATTTTACAAGACCAAGGCTTGAAACCACGGATTTTGCAACTCCAAGCATTGCGAGAAATGATGAAATGTCTGATACAGAGTATATTTTTGTGGATGTGAAGAACTTGTGTAGTTTGTTTGATAATCTTTTATGCAACTCGTGTCATACTGCATCCTTAAAACTTTCCTTAGGGAAAAGAAACGGATTTGCTCAGGACTTGAATATTTTGTGTGAAAAGGGCGCTAAATTAAAGGTGAAAGTAACTCTTCTAAACAAATAGTAAAAGAAAAGGAAGCATCAAGTTCATTTTTTGATGTGAACATTCGAGTTGTACAAAGTGTACTTAGCATTGGGCTGGGTTACTCAGCGCTTGAGAAGTTTTGCATGCACATGAACATGCAAATAATGTCGAGCAGAACTTTTAATTTGTATAAGAAGAAAGTACTCGATGGTAATCTTTCCGCAGCCAACTCTTTGCTGTCGGATATTAGAGAAAAAGTGAGAAATGCTTATGGTGTCACAAAGAACGGTGAGATTGCAAATATAGGAGTATCGTATGACGGAAGCTGGCTTACTCGAGGGCATTCTTCGCAGATAGGGGTTGGCTGTGTAATCGATCTCAAGACTGGTTCTGTGTTAGACTTTGAGGTAATGTCTAAGCGATGGGGCGAATTCGAGCAAGCAAAGAATATGCTTGACGCTGATAGTGCTGAATATGCTATTTGGTATGAGGGTCATAAAAATACGTGCAGCATGACTCATACCGGATCATCTGGCTCTATGGAGGTCCATGCTGCTGTGAAATTGTGGGAAAGGTCTGAAAGCATTGGTTTTCGCTATACTTCGATGTTGTCTGATGGAGACTCGAAAGCATTTCAAAAGGTAAAAGAAAAAGAGATCTATGGGGAAAATAGAACTACTTTGAGGCAAGCTGTTAAGGAATGGCAAACAAAAGGTATAACACTGGGAGGTAAACAACATGGTAGCCTGAAAGTTGATACTATAAAGAAATTGACTCGCTACTATGTAAATGCAATTCGAAGAAATAGAGGCAATGAAAACAGCCATTTATGCAACACTGTATCACAGTATATCAACTGACCAAAGGCCTCAGCATAAGAAGTGCCCTGCTGGGAAAGATTCTTGGTGTTTTTACCAGTCGGCAGTTGCAAGAGGGGAAACTCCGGGTTTACACAAGGAATACGTTAAAACGCTTCTGAATGAAGCCCACTTACCTAAAATTCTGCCTATTTATCAGAGACTGGCATCAACAGAACTGTTAAAAAGATGCGTAAGGTGTTTGACACAAAATAGCAACGAAGCCTTGCATAACATGATATGGAACAAGTGTTCAAAAGAAAACTGTGCTTCAAGAGATCGTGTCGTAATTGCAGTTGCCAGCGCAATCTCCGAATTGAACTTTGGAACTGCTAAAAGCTTGCGGTCAATTAAGCAATTTAGCAGCATTTCTTCAGGTGTTCACACAGGGCGTCTGGCTGCATTCTCCGACTATAGGCGTTCATACTTTGCAGGCTTGTAAAGACGACTTAGTTTAAAATTGCGCAACAAAAAATTAAGCGTGCCAAAATGATTCGGCGCAGGGCTGAATTGAAAAGAGAGGGTGTTAGCTACAAAGCTGGATATTTTTAGCACTCAAAACTCTAAATCCTTTATTTTAGTGTTCTTGTTGTGAATAAAATGTAAGTATCTACAAACCAATGACTGTAAACCAAGTTTTTTGCTTAAAAACACCGTTGTGAAAATTTTAATTTTTAAAGTGATAGAACTCAATTAGTGAACAAAAAACGGTAAATATAGCTCTTATGTTGTGTATGTGCACAATTTTACTTGTAGAAAAGTAATTTTAAAGAAATTAACCATTAAAAATGGTTTAACTGGTTGTTTTGTGCATTTAAAATCTTTAAACGCGTTTTTCTCAGCTTTGTGTTTTTGCCCATGTACACGTAGTAAAATCCCTAAGGCTTTTTTCCTTTTAGAGATATAGCTTTGAAACTTTTTGTGTACACTCCACAGAGTGTGTTTGACAAAAATTAGCATGGGTTTGACTCTGAAGCTTGTAGTTTATTTATTTTTAAATTTCAAAGTTGAATTTTTGAATTTTTCGTAATTTTTTCTGACATTGTAATAAAAAAAAAATATTAAAAATCAAATAAGTTTCAGACAGTTAATTCCATGCTAACTTTTATTCTACATTATTTGACATGTATAAATCAGAATGTTTTTTTTGAAAAACACTATAATTGAAAAAAAGTTATAAGGAATTTTAAAAATTTAAAAACCGTTAAATTTTTTAAAATTTTAAATTAACGGTTGATTTTAATGAAGTTCTACTTTCAAGTTTTAATTCTAATTGTAATTGGAATGAGATGCATGCTTTGTTTTTTATGTGATTGCTATAGGGAAAAAAATTTGAAAAGAGGTACCGTGCCCCCTTAACCGTGCCGAATGTGGTCTCGATCGGTAAAACGGCCTGGGATTCTATAGTGGACAGACAGACAGAATAAGCCGCTTATATATAAAAGATTTGAATTTGGTGTGTATGGAAAAGAAGGCTCGTATAGTTCTAGACGAAACTTCTTGTTTCATATTATTTCCCTCCTTGACACGTTGAGGACGGCGCAGATTTTTGCTACTTGTAAAAATAAGATTTTCAATTTTTCAGTAAGAAAGTTTTTTAAGCACATGAAGTTTTTTTCATCTAACAAAACTGTTATAAAACTATAGCTGATATAAGACATCAGTAGTACACTGCTCCAGATAAACCATTCGTGTGTGAGCCACCAGTGATACACGCCTCCAGATGAACCATGCGTGTGTGAGCCACCAGTGGTGCACGCCTCCAGATGAACCATTCGTGTGTGAGTCACCAGTGGTACACGCCTCCAGATGAACCATTTGTGTGTGCGCCACCAGTGGTACACGCCTCCAGATAAACTATTCGCATGTGAGCCACCGGTGGTACACGCTGTCCTTAACGTGTTATTATAGTCTGTGTGATTAAAATCAGCGTGTCAAGGTCACACAACTCTACCTTTTTCCCTTCTGGTCGCCATGGTTTCCGTGCTAGAAACTGTTTCCCTGCGTTAGTTTGGCGAAGATGATAGTAGGGGAATAATGACAGTTCACCAACAGCAGGCGCAACGCGCAATGCCCTCAGGCGTGGGCGTGGCCGTTGCGCCTCCCAATGCCCCCAGGCGTGCCCTGAGGCTTTAGTCGAGTGGAGTTGAGTTGTATGCCCTCCGGCATTTTTCAAGTGAAGTTGAATTGTTTTTGCCCCCAGGCATTTTTTGAGTAGAGTTGAGTTGTATGCCCTTAGGCATTTTTCGAGTGGAGTTGAGTTGTATGCCCCCAGGCATTTTTCGAGTAGAGTTGAGTTGAATGCCCTCAGGCATTTCTCAAGTAGAGTTGAAATGTTTTTCAAAAGTTTATAGTTTTGGAATGGCAACACTGTTTAATTTAGGTTTTAACCCTATTATTCCGCCTCCTAGCGGCAAATAGTGGAACTACTATAGCACTGTTTCAATACTACGAAAAGCGGTTTTTTTAAGTTTATAGTTTTGGAATGGCAACACTTTTTAGTTTCAGTTTAAGACTTAATGTAAAGCCGATTGTAGCGCCATCTATGAGAAGAAAAGGGAACTATTTTGGAACTTAGAATTTTTTTTTTCTAATGTTTTTGAATTCGAGCATTAAATATTAACAAAAAAATAATTATAATGTATAATGAATTAAATTTATTGTCGCTATTTACATCCTATTATGTATTTATTTCTTTTTTCGACTTAGAAAGATTTTCTTTTTCGATCTTTTTAATGTTTTCACTTAGCATTCACGCAGGAACTATTTCATATTAACGAAAAAAATAATTATGAAATGATAGCGCTAAAAAGTTAATACTTAAAAAGGGATTACTTTAAATGCAAAGGGAATTATTAAAGTATTACATTTAAATGATATTAAAAAATAATAATAATATTTTTAATACAAATTAGTGATGATAAAAGGTATATTCAACTTACCCTAGCAGGAGATTCAGTAGATTGATAATTGATTCTTGAAAAATCCATGGTTGAGCGTATAAGGAACTGAGAAACGCTTTTAAAAAGAGCAGAACAAAAATTCATCTTTACTAAGCAAGTGTAGAAAGCGATGTGACTTTTCACTTTACAGTCCTTGTAGCATTTTCTTTCAAGAAATATAGAAGCTAAAAGTTAACCAATTAGAATGCAGTATACATCACAGTTGAAGAGAATGTATACATTCAGGGTACATTTTCCGAAAGTTATAATTCCTGCAGCATTGCAAGACATGAACAAACTTGTATTGCGCTAAAAGATTGAAATCATAGTGCAGGTGTTTTTTTATGGCTTTAGGTCCTTTGTGACGATCGGACAGAAAAGAAAAGGTCCCCTCTCCACCCCTATAGGCATACTTTCTCTTTCTACATTGAATGAAGTGATTGACAAAGATCGCTTTCCTTTTCACATACAAAGCATCTCAACTGTACTTAATTTTTAACTGTAGATAATGGATACATTACTTGATGGTGGTGAATATCAGCTTAATGAAAACAAAAATACGTTAATGAGAGATGGTTTTTACTCGCAAGAAAACATGTTTGATAGTGTTTTCTTCTATTAGCATCCTTTTTTTCATTGGTGCAGAAGCTATTAGTAGGATTCATTCCGTAAAACAATAGAGAATGTAAGATTTTACTAAATAAAAATGTTTGAACTTGCAAAACAAAATTATTTTCTACTTGCAAAATTTTAGAACTTCGCATGAAAATTTTTAAAAAAAAGTACTTATTCAAACGGTTGAAACTTGGAACTAAAATTTCAACACTGAATCATCAAAAATCCGAAACAATTTAAGCTGTGGAATAAAGATTCGAGACTTAAAAAGTAAATGTAAGCTCACTAAAAGAGATTTGAAAATCTGAAAAGAGAAATAGAACAATAACTTCACTAGAAACACTGAAATAGAATCGTAAAACTTGAAAAATTTAAATCACAAAACTTAAATCTATTGCAAAGATCTTTATGTGAAACGTAAAAGTGCTAAGAGCAAAATGCTAAAACTGAGGAAACTTAGAAATACGTGGAACAAATCATTTAAAACTATAAACTTTAAAAACTTAAACTCATTCAGAAAAGAACGGAAATGCAAAATTACAAAACAAAAGTGTTACGCTCTTTCCAAATATTAAAACTTAATGCAAAAAAAATGCAAGAAAGTACAAAACACCAAAAGTTAAGAGTAGTATAGAAAACTGTTACTTAGATTCATCTAAAACATAACTAGGAAAAAGGAAAAGTGTTACATCTTACATGCTTTATTCTAGACTGAATCAGATTACATTGCATTCTAGGTGTCGCTACTCACCAATATTTAAGATACAGTTACAGTCATGCAACACCTTCCCTTTTACAATAAAAATTATTTAACTCACATATATTAAACACCTTCCCTTTTACAAAGCAAAAATTTTTACATATAATGCACATTATTTAAAAAACACTGATTACAATGAGAGAAAAATATATATGTACAAACTAAACATACAAGACTTCTATGTACACGGAGAATTATTTTGCAGTTAGTCCATAACGTTCAGTCGGTTTAACAGTTCGGCCAAACCTTGTTACATAATGTTGAGTATTAGCATTGTTTGACTTACTGTTGATGTTTGGACTATGTGTCACACCATTATTAATAGAATCACTCATTTCGATATCGCGTTTGAATTTTGGTTCATTGCCCGATTTTCGTAAATGAACTCGATTTCGCCTCACAATGCGATTATTCTCGTTTTTTACCCAATAACTTCGAGGCATTTTATCCTTCTTGATTATTGTACCTCTTTCCCATGTATTACCACTACGAACTAAAACATGCTCATTAGCAGAGAGATCGTTAAGTGGCTTAGCAGTTTTGTCATAATACGACTTACTTAATTTCTGTTTTTTAATCACTTTATCCTTGATGTTAGTTTGAATCTCGGGTTTTAATAATTCTCGGGTAATGGGTATTTTAGTACGACATCTTTTACTCATTAATGCTTGGGCTGGGGAAAACTCTAAACCTTTAATTGGTGTATTCCTGTACTCCATAAGAGCAGTGTATATATCTTTATTCACATCAAAACATTTTTTAAGTATGTTTTTGGCAATTTTAACCCCACTTTCGGCCTGACCATTTGACTGTGGGTATCGTGGACTGCTATTTATGATTTCAAAGTCCCACTCAGATGCAAATTTTTGAAATTCCTTAGAATTAAAAGGCATATTATCTGCAACTAGAAATCTGGGAATACCATGGATACTAAATATCATTTTTAAGTTGTTAATGATTTCACCTGCTTGCTTATTAACAATGGGTACTATTTCTAACCACTTAGTTAAATAATCAACTAGTACTAAATAATCTTTTTTACCAAATTCACAAACATCGCAACCTACTTTTTCAAAAGGTAGCGATAAAATTTCATGAGAAATGAGTGGTTCTTTACAATTTTTTGGTCTAAATTTTTCACATGTTGAACATTTAGCAATTAAATTTTCAATATTATTAAGCATTCCTGGCCAATAAAATATTTGTCTAGCTCTAGATTTACACTTTTCCATACCGAAATGACCTTCGGGGATCTTATCCAACATTTCTTTTCTAAGATCATTGGGTACAACAATTTTATGATTTAAGAAAACAAGTCCATCTTCCTCAAAAAGATCTTGCCTTAATTTAAAATAAAACCTAACATTTTCAGGTACATCTTTCTTTGATTGTGGCCAGCCATTTTTACACAACGATATTAAATTATTTAATACAGGATCCCTTAAAGTACAATCTTTAAATTGTTTCAATCTTTTATTACTAACCTGTAAGTGCCTTGTAGCTTTGACACAATGAATTATTTCTTTGAGAAATGGATCATTATCATCAGCTTTTATTTATATAAGACCTAGATAATAAATCGGCAACATGCATATGTTTCCCTGGTACATAAACTATATTAAGATCATACTTGAGTAACTTTAATTTCATTCTTTGCAACCTGCTAGACAAAACATTAACAACATTTTTATTATGAATTGATACAAGGGGCTTATGATCACTTTGGACAATTACTTTTCTACCATAAATAAAATTGTGAAATTTTTTAGTTGCAAACACAATACTCAAATACTCTTTTTCTATCTGAGCATAATTTTGTTCTGCGTCAGACAGAGCACGTGATGCAAAACCGACAGGTTGTCCATCCTGTAAAAAACAGCACCCTAATCCACTTTTAGAACTATCGCATTGTAGTACAATTTGTTTTTTAGAATCAAAAGTTGCTAAAACAGGAGCTTGACTAACTTTATTTTTTAATTCACTAAGAGATTGTGAATGTATAGGCAACCAATCAAACTGAACAGTATTTTTAAGCAGCTCTCTTAAAGGAGCTGTTGTTTCAGCCATATTAGGAATAAAATTTCTAAGATAATTAATCATCATTAAAATTCTCTGCAACTCTTTTTTGTTACTCGGATTTTCTAAGCTTAAAATAGCTTTGACCTGCTCAGGATCTGGTTTCATTCCATCCTTATTAAAGATATGACCAAGATACTTAACTTCACTTACTCGAAACTGCAGTTTATTTTTATTAAACTTCACATTTAATTTTCTAGCTCTTTCAATGACTTTATTTAATATAATATCATGTTCTACTTCGTCATTAGCATATATGAGCATATCATCAAAATAAATTAACACACCTGGAATATCCCCAAAATTTTGCTCATTAAACTTCTGAAACAGTTGGGGGGCAACAGACACTCCAAAAGGCAACCTATTAAATTTATACACAATACCAAAGGGAGTACTCAACTGACACAATTTACTCGACTCTTCATCAAGCTCTATTTGATAAAACCCATCTTTTAAATCAAACACACTATAAACAGATTTATTGCACAATTTAGGTATTAATTCATCAATCATTGGAATCAAGTGATATTCTTTCTTAATCACTTTATTTAAGTCCTGTGGGTCTAAACAAATTCTGATTGAACCACCTGGCTTTTCTACAATAACTAAGTTACTTATCCAGCCATTTGGACTTTCTACTTTACTTATAATACCAGTTTGTTCCAAATCACTTAATTTCTGTCTTAATTTAATTTTAATTGTTTCTGGAACTCTCCTAGGCGGTCTAGCAATAGGTTCTGCATTTACATCAACCTTAATAGAGCATGTCATATTAAATTTTCCCAAACCTTCAAAAACATCTCTATTTTCCTTAATAAAAGAACTTTTATCCCTTATTTTAACATCATTAATTTGTTTCCTTTGAATAAGTCCTAATTCTTCACAGCTAGTCAACCCAAGTAAAGCTCCAGAATTACAATCCACAATTACAAATTCCAAGCATTTTTTAATATTATCAAGTTTACACTCTAATTCAACTATTCCTAGAGGTTTTATTTGGCTTCCACCATATGCCTCTAAAATTAAATTAGTAGGTTTCATTAACTTATTACAATTTAACGATTTAAAAATATTATTTGGCAATAAGTTTACATCCGAGCCCGAGTCTAAGTTAAATTCTAAAGTTTTCTGTCCTACCTGTATTTTGTGCACCCAACAAGAACCTCTGTTTTTGCGACAAACAGAACCCACAACAAATGTCGAGTTAACTGATAAACTTTTACCTTTGTTTTCGTGCACTTTAGAACGTTTATACTTGTTATTCATACAACCGACAGCAAAGTGATTTAATCCCTTACACAACCTGCATACTTTACCATACGCTGGGCAGTTCGCTCTTCCATGTTCAGTAGAACACTTTTTACACAAATAAACTAAATTTTCTTTGGGATAACTTCTTTTCCGTGCGCTATTTTCTTGATTCTGCTTCGTACAAGGAACATACCTCGCAGTTAAAGCACCACTTCGCTTATTTAGAAGATGGATGTCTGCTTTCCGTTGAATGATGTCGGCTTGTAACCTACTCATTTCAGCTGCTCGGCAAATTTCAATTGTTTTCCGCAAAGTTAATTCACTTTCGCGCAATAACCTTTCTTGTATCTGTTTGTCAGACACGCCAATAACTATTCTGTCTCTAATTATAGAATCATTTAAAGTTCCATATTCACAGTACTTTATTAACTTCCTTAAATCCGTTAAGAATTCGTCGAATTTTTCACTTTGTTCTTGTGTTCGGCAGTTAAACACATACCTTTCAACGACAACATTTCTTCTCGGATTAGCGTAATTTTCAAAGGCAGCAATGACGTCCTTAAAACTTTTTCGCTGAGCATCCGTTAATTCGAAAGTATTATAAAGTTCCACCGCTTCCTCGCCGAGACAATTTAGCAAAATGGCGACTTGTACATCACTGTCTTTAGCAGCATGACCACCAGCTTTTAGAAATATTTCAAAATTCTGACGAAATCTCCTCCAGTCTTCGGCGATATTCCCAGTTAGATTGAGAATTTTCGGCGGCTTAATTCCTTCCATAATTTAACTAGAAAGTTAATTTCCAACTTGACTTAGGTCCGAGTTCGGCTGCGCCATGGACTGGAAATCCATGGGGGTTTCCCCGCGTAGGTTCGAATCCTACCGGCTGCGCCATGTTACATCTTACATGCTTTATTCTAGACTGAATCAGATTACATTGCATTCTAGGTGTCGCTACTCACCAATATTTAAGATACAGTTACAGTCATGCAACAAAAAGTAATATATACAAATTGAAAAAACTTATATTCACCTATTTAACATATCAAAATAGCAAGTACAAGACGTTAAAACACAACGAAAATGTAAAAGTATGAAACGTAAAATTACAAAACCTAAATTCATCTGGTAAAAGTTCCGTAAAAAATGTAAAGCACTAAGAGTGAAAACTACAAAACAGCATGAAAGCTAGAAATAAAAAATATACAACATCAGAACTTAAATTCATCCAGAAAAACTTAGAAGAACAAATGTAAAAGTTCGGAAATTTTCAAAACAAAAGTATGATGCACTTGCAAAATGTTAAAACTTAGTGCAAAAACGTAAAAAGTACTATGTACAAAATGTTAAAATTTAGATTTATCTACTAAAACAGTGAATGAAGATGTAAAATTACTAAGAGTAATATATTAAAACAACACGAAAACGTAAAAGTACCAAGTACAAAACGTAAAAAAAAATTTATTTATCTGCTATAACTTAGACTGAAGTCGTAAAATTACTAAGTACAAAGTGTTAAAACATCATAAAAATGTAAAAATATCAAGTATAAAACAGCAAAACATAGATTTATCTGTAGAAATGTTGATCAAAAAAATGTAAAAGTTCAAACAACAAAATCCTAAAACTCTGAAAAATTGAAAACACGCAGTACAAAAACAGCAAAACCTGTAAAATTGCTAAGTATGAGGCTGCAAAACTTAAATTTTTCCAGAAAAACTTAGAACGAAGTTGTAAAAGTACGGAACTTTACAAAGTAAAAGTGTTATGCACTTACAAAATGTTAAAACTTAAAATGAAAATGTAATTGAATCAAATGTACTAAGTATAAAATAGTAAAGTAACATGAAATGTAAAAGTACTAAGTATATAGCGTAGTCAACAAGTGAAACTTTGTACAAAAATGTCAAACTTAAGTACGAAACTTAAAAGACTTAGATCTGTCTGCAGAAATCTTGATCAAAAAAACGTAAAAAATCAAACAACAAAATCCTAAAACTCTGAAAAAAGTAAAAACACGCAGTACAAAAGCAGCAAAACATAGATTTGTCTACTGAAATCTTGATCAAAAATGTAAAAGTTCTAACAACAAAATCTTAAAACTCTGAAAAATTAAAAACATGCAGAGCAAAACAACAAAACATGTACAAATGCTAAGTATAAAGCTGCAATACAAATGCTAAGTATAAAACTTAAATTCATCCAGAAAAACTTAGAACGAAAAATGTAAAAGTACGAAACTTTTCAAAACAAAAGTGTGATGTACTTGAAAAACATTAAAACTTAATGCGAAAATGTAAAAAGTACTACGCACAAAATGCTAAAATTTAGACATATCTACTAAAACATTGGATGAAGATGTAAAATTACTAAGTAAAATATATTAAAGCAGCAAGAAAATGTTAAAGTACTAAGTACGAAAACGTAAATAAATTGATTTATCTACTAAAACATAGACTGAAGTTGTAAAATTACTAAGTACAAACTGTTAAAACATCATAAAATTTGAAAATAGCAAGTATAAACCAACAAAACATAGATTTGTCCACTGAAATCTTGATCAAAAATGTAAAAGTTCTAACAACAAAATCCTAAAACTGATAAACTAAAAACACTCAGTACAAAACAACAAAACATGTAAAAATGGTAAGTATAAAGCTGCAAAACTTAAACTCAATCAGAAAAACTTAGAACGATAATGTAAAAGCGCGAAACTTTTCAAAATAAAAGTGTTATACACTTGCAAAATGTTAAAACGTACTGCAAAAATCTTAAGAATTACTACGTACAAAATGTTAAAACTCTGATTTATCTACTAAAGCAACGGGAAAATGTAAAAGTACTAAGTATATAACGTATTCATCAAGTGAAATTTTGTACGAAAATGTAATCGTTTATGTACGAAACTTAAAAAACTTAGATTTATCTAAAAAAAATCCCAACTAAAGTCGTAAAAAGTATGAAATGTTAAACATCTTGAAATTGTAAACTTTCCAAAAATGCAAACATCAAAACAACTTAGATGTATCTAATAAAATTTAGAACGAGTAAAAGTGTCAAACTTAATAAAAGAACAAAGTAAAAAACAAAAAGAAACTAATATTCATCTACTAAATCACAGAAAAACTTAGAACGAAAAGGTAACAGAAAATTTTCAAAATAAACGTGTTATGCACTTGCAAAATGTTAAAACTTAAATTTATCTACTAAAAATCAGAACAAAGATGTAAAAATACTAAGTATAATACATTGTAGCAACACAAAAATTTAAGAGTACTAAATACAAAACGTAAAAAAAGTTAGAGTTATCCAACTAAAACTTAGACTGAAGTCGTAAAATTACCAAGTACGAAATGTTCAAGCATCATAAAAATGACTAAATAACAAGTATAATGTATCAAAAACATAGATTTCTCCATTGAAATCTTTTAAAAAAATGTAAAAGTTCTAAGGACAAAAAAGCTAAAGAAGTGAAAAAATGAAGAATACGCAGTGCCACACAACAAAGCATGTACTAACTATAAAACTTCTAATCTTGAATTCATCCAAGTGAAAAAAAAACTTAGAAAAAAAAATATGTAAATCCAAACGAAAATTTTCAGAAATAAAACTGTTATCCACTTGCAAAGTGTTAAAACTTAATGCAAAAATATAAAAAGTACTGTGTATGAACGTTAAAACTTAGATTTATCAACGAAAACACGGAATGAAAACATGTAAAAAAAACTACTTTACGCTTAAAGTCACAATTGGATTCATTCTTCTCGCGAGCAGAGAAGTGGCTGTTAACCGACAATGAAGAGAGCCCTAACCAAGCACTGACTACCCCAACTATAAATTTTCCTCCACAGAAAAGTGTTCACAGTCGGGAAAATATGTAGTTGGGGAACCAGTGTTCGGTTAGGGTTCCTTCATTGTCGGTTAACAGCCACTTCTCTGTTCTCGAGAAGAATAAGTCCAATTGTGACTTTAAGATTAAAGCAGTTTTGATTTAAGCTTTTTTTTTACCTGCTTTATTGTGTTGTACTACGTATTTTCAATTTTTCCCAGTTTTAATAATTTTGTTCTCAGAACATTATCATTATTGATCAAGATTTCAGTAGATAAATTTATGTTTTGAAACTTTATACATGTTATTTATAAATTTTCATGGTGTTTTAACATTTCGTACTCAGTAGTTTTGTGGGATCAGTCTAAGTTTTAGTAGATAAATCTTCATTTTTTACGTTTTGTATTTAGTACTTTTACATTTTTGTGTGGCTTTAATATATTATACTTGGTATTTTTACATCTTCATTCTACACATTTTTGCCTTACGTTTCAGCGCTTTGCTAATGCATAATACTCTTATTTTTAAAATAACTGTACAATTACGTTTTTATTCTAAGTTTTTCTGGATCAATTTAAGTTTTGTTGTTTTGTACTTAGTACTTTTAGATTTTCATGCTGTTTTTAGTTTTTTGTTCTTAGTAGTACTTTTACTTTTTTAACCGAATTTTTAGTAGATGAATTTAAGTTTTGCAAGTGCATAAAACTTTTATTTTGAAAATTTCCGTAGCTTTACATTTTTGTTCTAAATTTTTCTGGATGAAATTAGGTTTTAAAGCTTTATAGTTGGTACTCTTTCATTCTTTATCGTTTTGTACTACGTTTCTTTACTTTTTTAAGTTTTAGCACTTTGTTCTTCGAACTCTTACATTTATGATTAAGGTTTTTGTAAACAGATTATATATTTTGATGCTGAATCTATGTTTTGAAGTTTTAATAGATAGTTCTAGTATTTTGCACTTTTATAATTTTGTGTTTTTTTAGTATATTATACTTAGAATTTTTATATCTTCATTCTAGGTTTTAGTAGATAAATCTAAGTGTTAACATTTTGTATATGGTACTTTTTACGTTTTTACATTAAGTTTTAACATTTTGCAAATGCATATCACCTTTATTTTGAAAATGTCCGTACTTTTACATCTTTCGTTTCAAGCTTTTCTGGATCAACGTAAGTTTTGATGCATTGTACTTAGTACTTTTAGATTTTCGTGCTGTTTTAACGTGTTGTACTTGCTATTTTTATATTTTTATGCTGTTTTTAGTTGATGTACGTAGTACTTTTACTTTTCAAACCATTTTTTTAGTAGAGGAATTTAACTTTTTGGAGTTTTACATTTCGTACCTTTACATTTTTGTTCTGTTTTAATATCGTGTACTTAATATTTTTACATTACAGGTGAATATCAGTTTTCACATTTCTTTCACAATTTTAGAGTTAAGTCCTATTTGATGAATCGAAGTTGCAGTTTTGTTATTATACTACTCCAAGTTTTGATGTTTCGTACTTTTTACGTTTTTGCTTTTAAAAATTTGCAAATACCTATCACTTTTGTTTTGTAAACTTCAGTAATTTTATATTTCCGTTCTAAGTTTTTCTGGATGAAGTTGTTTTAAAATTTTATGATTTGTTACATTTTTTAAATTTTAGTTCTAAGAGTTTTTGCAGTTTGTGTGTAGTGCTTATATACTGTTTTAATAGATTAATCCTTGTTTGATGCGTTGGCTTTAGTACTTTAACAGTTTCGTTCTGTTTTTTACTAAATAAATGTATATTTGAGGTTCTATGCTTAGTATTTTTACATTTTTGTACCAAGTTTTACTAGATGAATCTAAGTTTTGATGCTTTGTACATAGTGCTTTTACATTTTAGTGTTGCTTTAATATATTATATTTAATATTTTTACATCCGTGTTTTCGTTGATAAATCTAAGTTTTAACGTTCATACACAGTACTTTTTATATTTTTGCATTAAGTTTTAACACTTTGCAAGTGGATAACAGTTTTATTTCTGAAAATTTTCGTTTGGATTTACATATTTTTTTTCTAAGTTTTTTTTTCACTTGGATGAATTCAAGATTAGAAGTTTTATAGTTAGTACATGCTTTGTTGTGTGGCACTGCGTATTCTTCATTTTTTCACTTCTTTAGCTTTTTTGTCCTTAGAACTTTTACATTTTTTTAAAAGATTTCAATGGAGAAATCTATGTTTTTGATACATTATACTTGTTATTTAGTCATTTTTATGATGCTTGAACATTTCGTACTTGGTAATTTTACGACTTCAGTCTAAGTTTTAGTTGGATAACTCTAACTTTTTTTACGTTTTGTATTTAGTACTCTTAAATTTTTGTGTTGCTACAATGTATTATACTTAGTATTTTTACATCTTTGTTCTGATTTTTAGTAGATAAATTTAAGTTTTAACATTTTGCAAGTGCATAACACGTTTATTTTGAAAATTTTCTGTTACCTTTTCATTCTAAGTTTTTCTGTGATTTAGTAGATGAATATTAGTTTCTTTTTGTTTTTTACTTTGTTCTTTTATTAAGTTTGACACTTTTACTCGTTCTAAATTTTATTAGATACATCTAAGTTGTTTTGATGTTTGCATTTTTGGAAAGTTTACAATTTCATGATGTTTAACATTTCATACTTTTTACGACTTTAGTTGGGATTTTTTTTAGATAAATCTAAGTTTTTTAAGTTTCGTACATAAACGATTACATTTTCGTACAAAATTTCACTTGATGAATACGTTATATACTTAGTACTTTTACATTTTCCCGTTGCTTTAGTAGATAAATCAGAGTTTTAATATTTTGTACGTAGTAATTCTTAAGATTTTTGCAGTACGTTTTAACATTTTGCAAGTGTATAACACTTTTATTTTGAAAAGTTTCGCGCTTCTACATCATCGTTCTAAGTTTTTCTGATTGAGTTTAAGTTTTGCAGCTTTATACTTACCATTTTTACATGTTTTGTTGTTTCGTACTGAGTGTTTTTAGTTTATCAGTTTTAGGATTTTGTTGTTAGAACTTTTACTTTTTTGATCAAGATTTCAGTGGACAAATCTATGTTTTGTTGGTTTATACTTGCTATTTTCAAATTTTATGATGTTTTAACAGTTTGTACTTAGTAATTTTACAACTTCAGTCTATGTTTTAGTAGATAAATCAATTTATTTACGTTTTCGTACTTAGTACTTTAACATTTTCTTGCTGCTTTAATATATTTTACTTAGTAATTTTACATCTTCATCCAATGTTTTAGTAGATAAGTCTAAATTTTAGCATTTTGTGCGTAGTACTTTTTACATTTTCGCATTAAGTTTTAATGTTTTTCAAGTGCATCACACTTTTGTTTTGAAAAGTTTCGTACTTTTACATTTTTCGTTCTAAGTTTTTCTGGATGAATTTAAGTTTTATACTTAGCATTTGTATTGCAGCTTTATACTTAGCATTTGTACATGTTTTGTTGTTTTGCTCTGCATGTTTTTAATTTTTCAGAGTTTTAAGATTTTGTTGTTAGAACTTTTACATTTTTGATCAAGATTTCAGTAGACAAATCTATGTTTTGCTGCTTTTGTACTGCGTGTTTTTACTTTTTTCAGAGTTTTAGGATTTTGTTGTTTGAATTTTTACGTTTTTTTGATCAAGATTTCTGCAGACAGATCTAAGTCTTTTAAGTTTCGTACTTAAGTTTGACATTTTTGTACAAAGTTTCACTTGTTGACTACGCTATATACTTAGTACTTTTACATTTCATGTTACTTTACTATTTTATACTTAGTACATTTGATTCTATTACATTTTCATTTTAAGTTTTAACATTTTGTAAGTGCATAACACTTTTACTTTGTAAAGTTCCGTTCTTTTACAACTTCGTTCTAAGTTTTTCTGGAAAAATTTAAGTTTTGCAGCCTCATACTTAGCAATTTTACAGGTTTTGCTGTTTTTGTACTGCGTGTTTTCAATTTTTCAGAGTTTTAGGATTTTGTTGTTTGAACTTTTACATTTTTTTGATCAACATTTCTACAGATAAATCTATGTTTTGCTGTTTTATACTTGATATTTTTACATTTTTATGATGTTTTAACACTTTGTACTTAGTAATTTTACGACTTCAGTCTAAGTTATAGCAGATAAATAAATTTTTTTTACGTTTTGTACTTGGTACTTTTACGTTTTCGTGTTGTTTTAATATATTACTCTTAGTAATTTTACATCTTCATTCACTGTTTTAGTAGATAAATCTAAATTTTAACATTTTGTACATAGTACTTTTTACGTTTTTGCACTAAGTTTTAACATTTTGCAAGTGCATCATACTTTTGTTTTGAAAATTTCCGAACTTTTACATTTGTTCTTCTAAGTTTTTCTGGATGAATTTAAGTTCTGATGTTGTATATTTTTTATTTCTAGCTTTCATGCTGTTTTGTAGTTTTCACTCTTAGTGCTTTACATTTTTTACGGAACTTTTACCAGATGAATTTAGGTTTTGTAATTTTACGTTTCATACTTTTACATTTTCGTTGTGTTTTAACGTCTTGTACTTGCTATTTTGATATGTTAAATAGGTGAATATAAGTTTTTTCAATTTGTATATATTACTTTTCCTTTTTCCTAGTTATGTTTTAGATGAATCTAAGTAACAGTTTTCTATACTACTCTTAACTTTTGGTGTTTTGTACTTTCTTGCATTTTTTTTGCATTAAGTTTTAATATTTGGAAAGAGCGTAACACTTTTGTTTTGTAATTTTGCATTTCCGTTCTTTTCTGAATGAGTTTAAGTTTTTAAAGTTTATAGTTTTAAATGATTTGTTCCACGTATTTCTAAGTTTCCTCAGTTTTAGCATTTTGCTCTTAGCACTTTTAAGTTTCACATAAAGCTCTTTGCAATAGATTTAAGTTTTGTGATTTAAATTTTTCAAGTTTTACGATTCTATTTCAGTGTTTCTAGTGAAGTTATTATTCTATTTCTCTTTTCAGATTTTCAAATCTCTTTTAGTGAGTTTACAGTTACTTTTTAAGTCTCGAATCTTTATTCCACAGCTTAAATTGTTTCGGATTTTTGATGATTCAGTGTTGAAATTTTAGTTCCAAGTTTCAACCGTTTGAATAAGTACTTTTTTTTAAAAATTTTCATGCGAAGTTCTAAAATTTTGCAAGTAGAAAATAATTTTGTTTTGCAAGTTCAAACATTTTTATTTAGTAAAATCTTACATTCTCTATTGTTTTACGGAATGAATCCTACTAATAGCTTCTGCACCAATGAAAAAAAGGTTGCTAATAGAAGAAAACACTATCAAACATGTTTTCTTGCGAGTAAAAATCATCTCTCATTAACGTATTTTTGTTTTCATTAAGCTGATATTCAACACCATCAAGTAATGTATCCATTATCTACAGTTAAAAATTAAGTACAGTTGAGATGCTTTGTATGTGAAAAGGAAAGCGATCTTTGTCAATCACTTCATTCAATGTAGAAAGAGAAAGTATGCCTATAGGGGTGGAGAGGGGACCTTTTCTTTTCTGTCCGATCGTCACAAAGGACCTAAAGCCATAAAAAAACACCTGCACTATGATTTCAATCTTTTAGCGCAATACAAGTTTGTTCATGTCTTGCAATGCTGCAGGAATTATAACTTTCGGAAAATGTACCCTGAATGTATACATTCTCTTCAACTGTGATGTATACTGCATTCTAATTGGTTAACTTTTAGCTTCTATATTTCTTGAAAGAAAATGCTACAAGGACTGTAAAGTGAAAAGTCACATCGCTTTCTACACTTGCTTAGTAAAGATGAATTTTTGTTCTGCTCTTTTTTAAAAGCGTTTCTCAGTTCCTTATACGCTCAACCATGGAGTTTTCAAGAATCAATTATCAATCTACTGAATCTCCTGCTAGGGTAAGTTGAATATACCTTTTATCATCACTAATTTGTATTAAAAATATTATTATTATTTTTTAATATCATTTAAATGTAATACTTTAATAATTCCCTTTGTATTTAAAGTAATCCCTTTTTAAGTATTAACTTTTTAGCGCTATCATTTTATAATTTTTTTTTTTGTTAATATGAAATAGTTCCTGCGTGAATGCTAAGTGAAAACATTAAAAAGATCGAAAAAGAAAATCTTTCTAAGTCGAAAAAAGAAATAAATACATAATAGGATGTAAATAGCGACAATAAATTTAATTAAAAAAAAAAAAAAAAAAAAAAAAAAAAAAAAAAAAAAAAAAAAAAAAAAAAAAAAAAAAAAAAAAAAAAAAAAAAAAAAAAAAAAAAAAAAAAAAAAAAAAAAAAAAAAAAAAAAAAAAAAAAAAAAAAAAAAAAAAAAAAAAAAAAAAAAAAAAAAAAAAAAAAAAAAAAAAAAAAAAAAAAAAAAAAAAAAAAAAAAAAAAAAAAAAAAAAAAAAAAAAAAAAAAAAAAAAAAAAAAAAAAAAAAAAAAAAAAAAAAAAAAAAAAAAAAAAAAAAAAAAAAAAAAAAAAAAAAAAAAAAAAAAAAAAAAAAAAAAAAAAAAAAAAAAAAAAAAAAAAAAAAAAAAAAAAAAAAAAAAAAAAAAAAAAAAAAAAAAAAAAAAAAAAAAAAAAAAAAAAAAAAAAAAAAATCTTTCTTTCTAGGTACACTAAAGGCACACTACAGCTGTAAAAAAGATCCTATAGTAACAAGCTATAATATAACAAGGGTTGTTCAGTGTTGGTGTTCTCAACTGTGCCCCTGTCTTTTGCAGCTCTTGGGGTCGTTCTTTATTCAGTTATGTACTGTGTACTTAAATGGTTCTGATAGTATTGTGCAGAATTTTTTCTTAACTCAAAGTTTAGTTGTATGATTAATATACGGAGGTCATTTTTTAAGTAAGAACCGTTTTGTAATGGAGTAAAATAAACTTTATTTAATAACACAAATTATATCAAAAACTAAAATATGAACATTTTTTTGCTTTCAACATAGCCGCCATCAACATTCAAGCAGTTGTCAAGCTGTGGCTCCATCTTTTTGAATCCCTTAACGCTTGACTCTGCCGCCTGACCATTAAACCAGTTCATAAATGTTTTTTAAGCATGTCATCCTTTTCCAAACGCTTCCCACCGAGAAATGCCTTGTTTGGGAAAGAGATGAAAGTCTGATGGTGCCAAGTCTGGGCCGTAAGGCGGATGACTCAGTTCTTCCCAGTAAAAATTGTCCAGTTGTGTTTTTGTTCATGAATTTCAGCAGGACAAATGTGTTTTGAATTCAGAAACCAAATAACGGCATGCACTTTGCAATCGGCGGGATTACTGATAGACATGGTGACAAACTACGCTGTATAACTACACAACCAGCACTGGCAGAGATGTGAAACTTAATGGCAGTGTAGTGGCGGACCGGCCAAGAGTTGCTGACCTTGAACTGACGTCACCTGACTGGATTTGCAGACACGATGCGCAATCGGTTCTTACTTAAAAACTGACCCTCGTACATAATATTTTTTAAGCCAGGTTTTCTAAACATTCTGTTTCACATAGTTTGCTGTTTATTAATATTGTAATTTAGGCATTAAACCCATAACTTTCATTATTGTTGTTGGTGGTGTTATTTTTAAAGCTGTGGGAATCTTGGAATGTTGTATTTGTTATTGATATTGTCCTGTACAAGAATAAAAATGATTTTGCACTTTGCTTCTGGAAGTTTATTTGTTATTTTTTTATGTATATAACATTTAATGTATGGTGCTTATAAATATTTTAACATGCTTATGTGTATCAATAGTTAAATAAAATATAATATATATATATACACGCACACACACAGTGGAACTTAATTATACATAGTAACCTCATTTATAATGACAACTCTGTGATAACGTCCATCCTGGTTCCTTTGATTGCCCACATATTTCAGCATGCGTGTAGTCTATAGTGTTACTTGGTTATAGTGACAAAAATATTGTACATCATGTTTCCTTTGCACAATTGTAAAGTAATTTTAATTCCTTTTTTATGGTGAATTTCCATGCATTCTCATTGGTGTTCTCACTGACTTTTAGCTAACCTTAGAAATTTGGCAAATCAGCAAAAAAAAGTAAGTAACCCCCCCACCCCCCCCCCCTATTACTGTTCTATCAGCTATAGAAACCAGTGCTGCAGAGGAGGGGACAGCAGGAGGAAAATCTCAGGACACCACCTTTTAAAGGGGCCCCTTTGTTCAATTACTTAACTGTGAAAATTAAGTATTAAATGCTGCTTGAAATAAAAAATAACAATTTTTTTGTTTAGTTTTAATTTTATTTTTTTCTCAAAAGTACAAAATATCCCATATCATCAGCTAGCATAGCCCACAGCTGAAGGCAAAGATCGTTTTTAGCGACATCCGATCCCTCGCTATAGAGCTATAAATTTTCACACTCTTGTTATTTCTAATGCCACTTGGATATTCAAGCTCCCCTCCACAGAGCAATTAGGAATTAAGACAGTAAGGAGCGCCTTCCGTTTATAGATGAGCCCAACAACGGTGGAAGTACGACTTGGCTCATAATTTACTTGGATGACACCAAATGGTGCTACTCCACCTTCCTTTTTTGACCTCGAGTGAAGGGAAGGGAAATTCTCCACCCTCGGGACTTCAGGGTCCGCGGATTTTACATGCACGTATCCCCAAGTGGCACATAGTGAGAGTCTTCAGCGGCTCGGTGTATAGAACCCCAGATCCGAAGCTCGACATCCTAACCATTAGGCTACCACGGCATTTTCACACTTTTTGCAATAATGTTTTTTTTTTTTTTTTACCCTTCGTTTCCTGTGTAATCCTTATTCAATCAATGTAAATCTTCAATGACCGTTCTGTGTTACTGCACAAAGAGAGGAATAGCTAGCCCTGTATAGACCATGAGGCGACAGTAGCTCACCTGAAATAAGTAGAAAGGGGAATTGTCATTTGAATGACCAACTTAAAAATATGAGATAACGTTTACCTTTCTCGGAACAAGAATTGTATAAATAAAGGGGAAGGGAGAGCAAATTTATGTTTAAAGAGCCTCCCATTACTCGCTGGGCGTTTTTCCACCACAGTAGAACCTTGTGAAACAGTGGGGATTTTTCCTTTTAAATTTGAAATTAATAAGAGAAAACCTTTGCATACATCACACACACGCACATATGTGTGTGTGTGTGATGTATGCCTCGTCGGCCTCGGTGTACACATACACATGCCAGGGGCACGGGTCCGTGTCCGAAGCTCACAGTAGGGGAATCGTGGCTCTAGCTCACACAGACCAATATATCGTGTCCCAAGCTCACAAATATATCACTCTTTTCCCCGACGTATCAACTTGACAGTTGGGAGGAGCCTAGACCGGCTCACGTGTCTGAAGCTCACAGTAGTAGTCTGAAGTCTTTTTCCAAATCATGGAAAATATTCCAAATAACGACAAACTGAAACGTTTTATAGAATAATTTGTAGAACAATCGATGGACCCTCCCAGTGTTCCCTTTTAATTATATAATGTTTATAGACAACGACAAAGAACCAAAAATCCAATGAAATCGTGGAACTCACAATTAAATAGAATCATTGGCATAAAAGAATCCCAATATACAATTTCTAAAGTCTTTGAAAGATCAATCGGTAAAAGTATTCGACCAGTTAATAACAAAAGAAATTGTACCGCAGGAGTAAAGAGAATAAAAGTTTATGCACAATTGGATAAAAAAATTTTTAAAACATTATGCAGGACTACAGACGGTCTAATAACCTACACAAGTGTTTGGCCTCCCTAAGTTACGAGCCAAAAAATGGAATAATCTGGAAATGGAATGATTTAAATAATGGTAAACACGACAATGGCACGTTTACAAAGCCTGCAGCATAAAAAAAGAGAGAGAGAGAAGGGGGAGACTGCCTGTACTTTTTAAACCGACTGTGTCTTAACTCTGACACTGCCCAGTCCCAAGCCAGGGGTAAAAGCGTGAGGGAAAATTGATCATAAATCTCAACAAAATTATTATTTATTTTATTTAAAAAATCCCCATTTATCTATAATTAAGTTCAAAATAAGCAGAATAATCTATTTCCCTCGTTTCCGCCCCCTTCGGGTAGGGGCAAGAGAGTTGGGTACAAAGAGTATTTGTGAGCTTGGGACACGAGAGGCTGGTCTATGTGAGCTAGAGCCACGTTTCTCCTACTCTGAGCTTCAGACTTGTGAGCTTCGAGCACGACACCTAGGGGCACGACACGCCGACGGAGAGGGGAACAGCGGGACCGGTCTACCCAGAAAGCATCGGATATTTCATGTCTGAAACAACTTATTTAAGCAGGACCATCATTTAAAGGGGTCAATTCCCACCCATGGCTTGGGAAATATAATGCATTTATATGTATGTACATGTCGGTACCCGACCGATTTTTTGAGCATCCGGAACCTAATTCGGCCACTGCATAAAAAATCCGGTTATATCCGCCATTGATTTCGATACACAGAATTAGGGTTTAAGTTTCAGAGCCGGATATCCGGAATGGATAAATCACGCGAGAGACACCGAATATTTCCTGATATCCGGAAATTAATAACCGGTTTATCTCTAATTTTGACCTTTTGGTCCTCCCCAGAGCTGAATCCTGGTTGGGCTTCTGATATACACCGTTCCTTCGATCCTATATACTATGTATATATTTAAGATGCTTTACTACTTTATGTTTTTAATGGCTTGTAAAAAAGGATTGACATTTGAAGAACTTATTGCGAAAAAAATCACTGCATATCACTCGAAAAACTTATGAAAAGTCATCAAATGAAAAACTCAACATTATTAAAGCAAAAAAATTGCAAACGTATTGCTTACACGTGTTTCGCATCTACAAAGAATCCATTTCGCTGCATTGTAAAGGAAACCCATGTATCAATCTCAATTCCCAACACTTGTACACAACATTTTCGCAAATTTTGTGTGTTGATTTTACCATTTATTTCTTTTTACACAAAAACAATCGTACTTATTTCTCATTAGAAAGAGTTACGTGAAACATTTAGGATACATTTTTAAAAGTTCGGATAGACATTGTAAAATGTGATCACCACTTGCAGTTTTTACATATGGGGACAAGTTAAGAAAAGTATTGAAGTGGATGAGTTGGCACAAGAGAATATATTTACACTTTTATCCACAACAATATTTATTCCTAACTATTTACAACATATTTACAGTGCGGTAATCAACATTTACAAAATCTTTACTCAGCGACAAAACTCGGTGGAATTGGAAAAAACTCTTTTTTTTTTCATTCTTCGCAGAGAGAAGTTGAGTTGTCTATGCAATATTCATGCAGAAATAAAAATGCAAGCGCGTGCCGCTACACACTCCCCTCCTAGTGAAGGAGTTCAACAGTTATATTCTTTCAAATATGTTGGAAACTTGACTTGTCGTCCTGATTTTGTCGTCCTCTCAACGTGTTTTGTTGGAGAAGAACTTTGGTTTGGTGCAACTGCATTAGATGTGAATGTCGGAGGAGTAGCTTGAGTAAGGGTGTTCGCATCATTATCAACGATAAACGCTGGTTTAAGGCTGCTCTTCAGTCAGAGTTTCAAATCTTCGAAACCAATGTTAACCTACGGGAAAAGTTGGACTAAGTTTTAGAAAGTTCCTTTGAAGTTTTCGAGTCCGGAATTTTTTTGAGTATTTTTCAAGCCTATATCTCGGTCTTTTAGTTTTTACTTTTTTAAAATATCACTTACCGTATTTTTAAAAAATCGTTAAAAAATGAATTTTGGAAAAAACGTGGTACTGTTAGACGTTTCGCTCTATAAAATATTTTCAAAGCATGTTACCGAAATTTTAAAAACAACAAGACCAGCAAAACATTTCCAGCTTTCTTTTGAACTTTTGTTTGAAATAATGCAAACATTTTTAAAGACAAAAAAATCCGTCCAAAGTTTGAAAATATTTCCAAAAAAAGCTCGAAATTCCTATAAGCCACGCCTCCCACCGCTTCCCATGCAAGGGGGCATGATTTACGAGGTCGATTAGCTTAATGACTCTCACTCCGGGAAGCATTGCTGCTTCGGATTCGGACAATGGGGAAAGTGTAGTCAACCTCTTCAGACCCTCAAACCGGCCAGACACAGAAGACAGACCACATGTTTTTTTCGAAAGGGAAGAAAATTGAGAGCTTTTTGGAAGAAATTTGGAGAAGCTATGACCTATATGTAATCCTTTATATGGGCAAATTCCTGTTCCCACGGTACTATAAAAATATTTTTCACGAATTAAATGTTTGTACAATTGGGGAAAAAAAACATTTTTTTAAAAATGTAAGCTTGAAAACATTACTGCTCTTTAATTAGTAAATCAAATGAGAAATTATTTAATGTAAGTAATTATTCATTTGTAGGTTATTGATTTAATTTTCTTCTACACAATCCATTCTTCTTTTCTTCAAAAACTTTCTGAAGAGAAAAGCGTTGCCTTTACTTCCCCCCCCCCCCTGCCTTCTTAAAGACAACTGTGTATGCCACAGATATAACTAAATTGAGCGAGATAGAGTTTTTTTGTTTTTTACTGAAGGGATAAAGGAATGACAAACTTTAAATGTTTTCGTAAATTAAAAAGGTATTTTTGAGAAAATGAATGTAATTTCAAAATTTTATATTGGCCTCTTTCTGAATGTAATGTTTCAATAATTTGTTTTAGAAACCGAAAAAAAAAAAAAAATTAAGTATTGATTAAATAAACCAACATCTTCCGGTGGAGCTGGAATTTTGAAAAACAAAATTACATATAAAGGTCGACAGCTGGGGGGGGGGGGGGATACTAACAACCTCCTTTCTTTCTTTTAATGATTTTTTTATGCCATTCGTAATATTTATTAGCCTTTCCTTTCATAAGATTTTTCCATCTTTCGATATCTTTTACTTCTTCTTATCCCATAGGCGTAATCAGGGGGGGGGGGGTTTGGGGGTTCAACCCCCCCCCCCCCATTGGGTATGTACTTATTTAGGCACACAGAAAAATTTCTGGCTACGGCCTTGCAAAGCACAATTTTTTTTCCCCTAAGAAAATTAAACACATATATTCATATATGCATATGATTTTTTTTCCTTTTTCTCCGAAAGGTTGCGATCATGGCCAAAGTATGCAGCTCATAAGAAAGAAGACTTTTCAGCTGGTTAAAAGGTTATAATCAACCCCCTTATCACCTGGGGGGGCGGGGGGGGTAACAGCGAAAGGTGGCTTCAATCATCCACACACAGACAGAGATCCTTTCAATCACTCCAGAGGGTTTTCTTTCCTTCTTGATGTCTTTTTTACCCAAAGGCAGCAATTTGGGAATACAGTCGCACAAGTAATAAGTTTCCTGGAAAATATTCTCTACTGTGATGGAGTCCTAAAGTCCAATTGTCCTAATGGGTTAAACCCTCAAGCCAGGAAGGGATGATCATTAAGAAACTTAAAGAGCAGTTTGTATTTATTTATGACTTCCTGTCCAAACACCCATTTTGGTAAAATCTTTTTTGTAGATGAGCCGATTGGAAAACTGATGAACTGTATTTGCATTGCATTCTCAATTACAGATGTTCTCTCATCTCTTATATTTTAAATGTTTTTTTTTCTTATTATGGTCCATCACTGATTGCATTACGACTCTAGAAATCATCCGTTCAACGTTTCCAATCTCACTGCTACGGTTTAATGCTGCATTTTAAATTACAATCAAGTATTATTTATATTTTAGCTAAATTTTTAATTATTTTCGATACATAATAATGTTTGCACTTCAGCGATGGACACGTTCGTCATCCAAAAAGAAAAGAAAATTTGATTCAGATGCTTCCACTTCTGAGGTATGTTTTGCTACAAATTTAACAAATTTTTTAAAAATTTATTGTGGGGATGAGCATTTTTGTAGGGGAATTTGGATTTTTTTCTCTAAAATTCGACTATTTCTCGGTTTTAATATTATGAATGCCTGGACATAGAAGATTGCTTAGCGCTAAATATTGAATTTTCTATAGCGTTTGAATTAAAAAATAAACTAATAGATCTAGTAAGGAATGTTTAATGTTTTTGTGAATGAACGCCGTATCCAGAGGGAAGGGGGACCCATGGGCAGCCCCCCAGAAATCTTTTGCAAAGTATTATATATTCCTCCCTAAAACTTTGCTTTACATGTGTCGAAGTCTGCCCCCCCCCCCCCGACCCCCGAAAAAAAATTCTGGATACTGCCTTGGCTCCGGAGCAGGGGGAGCATGTTAAGAATTAGGAAGGGCAGTGTATGCTTCAAAATCATACCCTTTATATATACATATATATAGATATATATGATTAGAAATGATGTTGATATGAATTTTTTTACATATATGATAGCTTTTTGATGTATATATAGTAGATGTATGTTCAGATCTTTGGTGAAGTTAGAGGAGTGGGTGTTTGGGGCTTCTGCAACTTAAATTTTTGTAACTGGTCTTACATGTATAATGCTTAGGATAACTCTGAAGGCAAGGCTTCGAGGTCTCTCCCCAGGAAACTTTTTGAAATCTTCCTAGAAATGCAATTTCGGGATACTTTGGTAATGTTAGTAGAGGAAACAGAAAGGAGTTAGGTTACTCTCCCCCCCCCCCCCCGCAATTTTTTTCATAATAAAGTCTTATATCTTTTAAGTTGCTTTTGGTGTCGCTCGTGATAGTGTTCAATGTCCTTTCCCTGAAAGTAAAGTGTCTTAAAAGCGTAATTTCTCTTTTCTTTCTTTTTTTAAAACTTGTGATCTGAATTTTTTTGCCGGGGGGGGGGGGGGGAAGGGTGGAGTTGACTTGATCCGAGGGGGTAGTTCCCCCCACCCCTGGAGATGCCTGAAATAAACACGGAGTATATCTTTAGAGACATGTATTTATGACTTGTAAATTTTCAACTCTTTTACACTTCGTATTGGTGTTTAATCTGTACATTTTTAGGGTGACCCCCCCCCTTTCTCCAACTATAGTTACGCCTATGTCTTATCCTACTTTTCCGTAAAAGTAAAAAAAAAAAAAAAAAACCAACGAAAGAAGGCTAATGTATCAGATCACAAGAATATCGTTAAAAATAGGAAAAAGTCATAAACAAGTGAAGTAAATAAATACACATTGAAAAATTTAAAAAAAATTGAAAGTAGGGGTTTGAGATGGGGTAATTGTGTCTGTCGGTCTGTCTCCCCCCCCCCTCCCCTGTAGGGCCCCATTTGTCCCCGAGGGCTTGCCCTCGGGGGCATCTAAAAATCCGATGCGCCAGACAATGGCAGGTGCGGGGGGTTCTGGGTGCGCATGTCTCCCCCCCCCCCCCAATAACTTTTGAAGGAATTGTCCGATTCGAAAGATTTTTTGCCCTGCATTCGAAAGATCTTGGCGAGGACATCTCATTTTCATATTTTACTTTTTGATTTGAACAATTTTTCGTTCAATTTTGAACAGTTCAAAAATTCTGAACATTAGCGACTTCGGGATTTTTTCCCGAAGCAAAGTATGCAAATTCTGGGCAGAAGATCCAAGTTCCTTTGAACAAGCATATTGGAAGGAGCTCTCGGCGTGAAATATTCTTTTATCCACTCCGAATTTCATAGTTCAGAAAAAAAAAAAAAAAAAAACCGACAGCGCCTACGGTAAAATTTCACTCGTATACAAATCCTGAGCTAACCAACCGATTAACTTAAAATAAACTTTATCGGAAAGATGTTATGACGTAGAACATATACAGTGGAAATCCGCCATTCGTACTTGTCCCTCAATTCGTACGGCGCCAGGGGTCAGCTGGGTCGCCAGTTTGGCTTTTTTTAAGAAAAAAATCGAGAAATTATGCTCATTTTGAACTCGTCTAGAAGTAATTTGTTTCGCGTTTTGGATTTTTTTTAAATTTTAATACTTTTTGAGATTTTATTGACAATTTTAGCTTTCTAAGGGGGCATCTAGAGGAAGTGGTTGAAGAACTTTATTCTTCAGAGGAGGAAAGTAGTAAGAAAAGCATTTACTTTGCAGAAATTAAAGAGCTGTGTTATTCCTGCAAGAAAACGCAGAGAGTGATGGGAAAACAGCATCCCAACACTGCTGTGGTCAACAGCAATGTTGGGATGCTTTGTTCAACGACAATGTTATTGGCCATTTTAGAAAAATTCTGAACAATCTTCAAAGCCAGACAACATTGGACAGGTTTTTAGGGAAAGAAGCCCAAGATTCTTCTAGTGCAAAAAGAAAGGACAACAGAAAGGGAGAAAACACTTGAAGGGATATTACCTGATGTTTTTATAGAAGGGGCCTCCTCTTCCTCTTCCAGCCCTTTCATTTCCTCATCTCAACATTCCACATATGCCATCAGCTCACCTCAGTACAAGCAAAGTGCAGTTAAATTTTAATTTATTTATAATTTCATGTACAGTACTATAGTGGTGTAGTGGTATATTTGGAATTAGCACTTTAGGTACATTGCGTTGTGTAAGATCAGAATATGTTAGAGCATTTAGAAATGAAAAAGTTTAAGCAAAAAATTATGTGAATTAAAATATATAAAAGTACATACTAGAAATAACTACGAGATTATTAATCGTTGACTGTAAGGATTTATTGTATATAAACACACTGCATAAAAAAAAATTAAAGAGCTCTTTAAAAAGTTAAAAAATAAACTAGCATGTAACACAATAGTACAACTCGTTATTTAAAATAGTTTACACATGAAAATTTTACCGATCTCTAATGCGGTTGTGTCATAGCTGGCGTTAGAAATTGATATAAAAGATTATATCACCTGATATTTGAAGATGACCACCTACTTATTGAAGAGTACAGAAGTTGATTGCCCCATACGAAAAAAATGAAAAGTACTATTGCTCCTTCATTTGGTGGCTGTTTATCAGTTCTTACTAAAGTTCATTTAGGAGCGTTAGTTGATCCGAGGACGGATTCCTCAATGCTGGTTATCATGGTCATTGCAGGTGATAACGGTCAAAAATCAAGTCTTTTACGACTTTGTGTTGGCAGGCAATCTTCAGATATATGGACCAGTCAGCATCTCCTTCATGTGCGTTGCAGATGTTAAATTCAATAAAACCTTAGAATATTACAGTTCAACTAATTCTTGGCTGAATGTTATTTCTGATTGAATATATAACGGCATCACACAAAGGTTATCGATCAATTCAGATCGCTTCAGTAATCTAATATGTACAAAATCAAAATTGACGAATAAAATACTATTTAGTACATGATTTGTTCATAGGAGATCCTTTTTATGATACACCCAATGCAGCGGGAATAGAAGAGGCAGTAGTTAGCATATTTCAAAACATTTGCTTGCCCGACGACTAGGCAAAATTGCCCAGACGCCGGGCGCGTCTTTACCGTATTCGACTTTTAGTAGGAATGAGGGGAAAACACACAGATTCAGTTCCGGAACAATTGGCAAAGGCGCGAAAGAGGGGAGTATTACTCCGAGAGAGTACATAGTTCCCGTCGCATATTTAAAATAATTCAAATTTGTGATGTTGAAATGCGACGGAATTAAATTAAAATTAAAAAATGGTTGAAAGGTAAATACCCAGTGAAAAAGCTAATTGAAAAAATAATTTAAAATGTTGTTTCTAAAAAATAAAATGGTATAAAATTTTTGCCGGCGTAGGCAATTAAAAAAGAAGTGACAAGTGTTGGTTTACGCCCAGCGGTTAATCCGAAGGAACCGTGAGTGAAAATGCTAAGGCTTGTCACCAAGGACTACGTAAATAACCAAAGTATTTGGTTAACGTTATTGTGATCGCGAGATGTAACAAGCATCTTGTTACAAGTACTGTACATTTGTTTTTCATAGGTTTAAATAAGCAACCATCTGTGTGTCTGGACCGGATTAATCCAATTTACACTGTATTTTATGTGAAAAAATAATTCGCTATTCGTACAACTTGCCATTCGAGCTGCCTCCTGTAATGAATTGTGTGCGAATAGCGAGGTTCCACTGTACAGTACACTTCCTCGGGGAATGGCGAAAAGCATGGGACATTGTTTAGAAAACAAACCACATGTTTCTTTTCCTGAATCGCAAAAGTTATTTTCTTCACAGTTCACATGACTAAACTAAATACAGTGGAACCTCGGTAGCTCGACGCGCAGATAAGTCGACTAACCCTTGGTAAGTCGACATATCCCTCCCCTAATGGTTGGCCCAATGCTAATTTCAATGGGCGAAAAACTCTCTAACTTGACACACAATTTTCAGAAACCCCTGTAAGTCGACCTCCATTTTGTATTCTTATTAACTTTTTCCTCCGGTATTTTTCCACGGTGCACAATTCTGGGAATTTTACAGCGGTGTTTTTTCATCAATAAATGAATTCTTTTCTTGAAAGTGTTCCTAGAAAATTTCCTTATTCCCCTTGTACCTTTCTACGAACACGAGAAAAAAGTTAATTGCAAATTAGCAAGCCTAATAGTGTTGGGGAATTTATATTTTCTCTTCAAAGGGAAAAGCAAACAAAAATTATGGATTTTTTTCTTATGAGGTATTTTGATTTAATGTTTATATATTTATTTATTTGTAATGTATTGACTTTTCAAAATAATAATAGATAAATAATAAACGAGAATAATTTCGTACACTGGAATTTACTCTTATAACTTGAATGGCAAGTAAATAACAATACAGACCAATACCAGCGATTGAAGTTACGGAATCTCGGTAACTTGACACCTGCTTATCTCTACTTTTTAACCTTTTCAGTTTAGCCCGCAGCTTTCCAAAGGCTGCCCATTCCTGGTTATGCAATGTTTGCTGTGTGGCACTACGAAATAATATCTTATTAGCTAAAGAATAAAAACGGTTTGGTTGTTTCTCATCCATAAGCTTACTTCTTTGCATTGCAACACGGGCTCCTTGTAACTCTGAAACACGTGTCCGCAATTTTTGATCATGTTGACGTTTTATTCTTTAGTTTCGCAGCTCAAATGAGGACTAATTATTCCTCTACATTAAATTTATGCATGCGAACTCGCGTCATTAAAGAAAAAAGAGCTACGTCTCTTATGCAAAATTTCTGCATATGATTTAAGTCAGGGGTTCCCAACTTTTTTTTTCCTAGCGAAGCCCTTCTAAAACTCGGAAAGAAATTGGCGAATCCCTTTGGTAGTCCTTAGTAAACGGGTAGGAAAACAATAAAATTTGCTTGCACATTCATTTTTCAAGCTTCACAACAGTTCATAACAAGTAATGAAACAATTCTTAAAACATCTAAATGGAAATAAAAACTAACATAATAGCTACAATAATAATAATAATATTAGTAATACAAGCATTTAAAAAATTAATTACTTATTTTTATTATTTGTTCTTTTTGTATAATTAATAGTAGCAGTAAACATACGAATTTGCAAAAGCTCTGTTTTTAGTAATTATTTCCTCGATACTGTGAAAAAGTTGTGGAATAGTGGAATGACACCAGAAATATAAGTAAAAAAAAAATTAGAATCAATCAATAAATATCTTAGGGTTCCATTCCCACGTTGAAATATACAAAATTCGCAACAGTTATGGAAATTTACAGAAATATTGGGAAATTTACATGTTTTCAAATTTCCATTGCGATAGAGCAGGAAAGTTGGAATAAAGTATTATTAAAATGTGAGTACAAAATTTGAAATTAAAATATCTTCCTTCGCACTAGCGTGGAAAAAGTGAGAAATGGTAGTAGAAACATACCTCTAAAATTAATATAGATCAATTAATACCTTTTGATCAATAAACCACTTCACGATCCAAATTTTCAACTTTACGCAATGCAGAAATAAGTGCATTTCAAATTTTATGCTTATAGTTCCTATGCCCCACAACTTTTCCGTATTATCGGGAAAACAATTTTATACAAAAAAAAAAAAAATCATTTTTAATCTCCGTTCTAATATGTATGAACATTTTTAATTTTGTTTTTTGTTTTGCGTTAGCAATTAAAAATCCAGCTATTGCAATATTATATTCGCGATTTGAAATTTTTCCCCTGAAAAAAAAAATATCAACCATTTCCAATGACTAGGTTTGAGCTTAAAAATTCCCTAGTTAGCATGGGAATTAATTAATTTGAAAATTGTTTTGATTTCATCTGTCATTTTTTGCTCTTTTCACCGGAGAAAAAACTCTCCAAAATAATAATAATAATTACGTTTTCTGATAGGCATGTGAACCCGAATTGTTCATTTTCTCTGCCAGATTACTAATCACTACAATATGGATGCCTTTTCTTTCAAATGGTAAATTTTTTCTTGAATTTTGAAGTTTAATATGACGGGATCTCAATATGCACTAAATTTAACATTGATTTTAGACTTTGAGTCATCATATGACATTTAGTTTTTTCATTATTATTATTTTTGTTGTTTAGAAGTCAGAATTTAAAAGTTATTGTCTCATTTTTTAACTGTATGTTACATTCCTGCAAATTTGCATTTTGTAATGAAATTTATCTCAACGAATCTTTTTATTTGGCACATCCCAGAAAACACAAAACAAACAAACATGACAAGGAAAAGAACTATGTAGAATTCATTTCAGAAGATAATTCCATACATTACAGGTTTTGCATTTGAATAACTGAATTTGTCACTAAATCTTCTTGTCATTTTTTTGTGCATGTACATTATTTTCAGATTATTCACTGTTAATCATGTACTTCCGTCTTCAAGTTTCAAAAGGTATATTGAAACATTTTTTGAAGTATATACTCCGGAAACTGTTTTTAAATGCGCTGTAGATGGACTTCCTTTATTTACTCCTTATTATTTTAACCAGATGTACTTATCTCCTTTTGCGTAAATTATATCCTTCGGGAAAACCGTTGTCATTTTGAGTCGCATCGCATATTGAATCTTTATTGGTTATATTCATTTCTATTCTATGCTGCTTCAGTTTGAAGTGCGATCTTCCACGCTCCTCCGTTTTTATTTACTGGATAATAAAAACAGGCAAGCTCGCACATGAAGAATCGTCACAGAAGAAATGATGCAAATGCGTGTCTCAAGCCCCTTCCCCCCTTGTCGATGTGCCCCGTCTGTTCCGTATTTGCAGTTTTAAAATTGGCATCCCTCACCTCAACCTGAAACCATACAAACTTTATCTCGATTCAACAAGCCTTGGTAAAAAGCTGTCGCCCTGCGAGGTCTTCTAATGGTGTTTTTGTGCATTCAATCATAAGAGAAAACCAGGAAAACTCTCAACTTACTTCTCGATAAGTATTAAATAGAAATTATCACAGCAACCACCTCAGCTCGCTTATCAAAGCAACGTTTGTTGCCAGGATAAGAAATTGGGACTTCTGGTTCCGAGGAATATGCCGCCCCAGTAGTCAGGCTGCCATTTTGAAAGTTTTGAATACCTTTTGCGCAGGGAACTAGAGCAGAGTTATTATTATCATTATTATTATTATTATTTATGTTAATTTATTTTTTTGAGTTGCTATGCTACAGCTCCCCTCCGAATCTTATGTTATAGTTTCAAGTCCGCTCCAGCTCCATTCACTGCTCTGAATAGCTTTTAATGGCAAATACAATATTTATCGCTTTCGTTTATTCAGTGTATTACGGAAAAAATTTAAAAGTCGTTTAAACCCTAATATTTCAATAAATATTTAATGTTTCGTACATAATGAAGGAAAAAAGTAATAAATAAATGCACTCGGAAAAAAGGCCACTGTTTCAAAACAGTCATTGCCAACCATTTGCTTATTTTCTTTCTTTTTTTTTAAGTTCTTTTTTTCCTTTCTTCCCTGCATTCTTTTTCTTCTTTTTTTTTTTGGTGAATTTGTAATTGCCGCATACTTTTGCAACAGCGAAAGTATGTTATGCACATCACCAGTTTCAAGTTCGTGATTTAATTTTGCTGAGCAATATATAATAACATTTTATAACATACATACGTAGATACTCATAGGTGTGCGTGCGGGGCTTAGAGATACCATTGTACCCCCATTAGCAAATAAAAATAAAAGCTAATTACAAAACTGGCAACCTCTTTCGCGTTTGTATTCAATAGATATGCTTCTTTGCGTTTAATTTGTCACAAGTTTCCCTGGAGATGCATCTGGGACCCAAATCTTATGGGCAGGGCCGGCCTTATCAGTGTGCAAAGTACAAAGGCGCCATCATCTTGGGGGCGCCTTAGCGTAAGAGAGAAAAAAAAAACAATAATCCGTGTTTCATAAAATTAGTTCAACAAAATTCTAGTTGTCTTCACGTAAGCAGACCCATTGATAGTGACTCCTATCAGATACTCCATCCTTCAAGTGAAAGAACTTAGCGTCAAAATTCACTTGTAGCGATGGTACTATACCTACTGTGGTGCTTGATAGAGATGATTAGATGGTACCAATCCCTGTGAACCACACTAGGTCTTCAATTACGAGAAGCCAACAGCAGTCCATTAGAAATAAAAAAATACATTATTTGTTTCATGTATGTAATTATTAAAATTTTTAAAGTAATTGAAAACGCAATAAAATTATACACAATTTGAATTTATATTATTTTAGTTTGTATGATGAAAGAGGGCTAGGGGCGACTATTTTTATAAAGTCCAAGGGCGCCGAATACCGTCGGGCCGGCCCTGCTTATGGGTGTATTTTGGTACCCCCTTTAGAACAGTAGCGTCCCCCCCCCCCCTTGCTAAAGCTCTGCGCACGCTTATATAAACACATATTACTTGACTACATATTGAAGTGCCAATGAAGCGGAACTACACAGAAAGTAAAGAACCATTGAAAACGTTCTTTTGTCAGAGAAAAAGAAAACCAGGATGTTTTATTCGAAAAATGATTCGGGAATTTTATTTTAAATGACAGAAATATAAAGGAAAGAAATAAAATGAATGCGATGGTCTCATCATATTGATCAAGTATTCAATATGCAATAATTAGCAAAACATAATTGAAGAAGTGCATATAAATAAATAAAATAAAATGCAAAATAACTAAATAAATTATATAAAATAAAGAAAGAAACGCAAACATTCACATAAAAAAAAAAAAAAAAAAAAAAAAAAAAAAAAAAAAAAAAAAAAAAAAAAAAAAAAAAAAAAAAAAAAAAAAAAAAAAAAAAAAAAAAAAAAAAAAAAAAAAAAAAAAAAAAAAAAAAAAAAAAAAAAAAAAAAAAAAAAAAAAAAAAAAAAAAAAAAAAAAAAAAAAAAAAAAAAAAAAAAAAAAAAAAAAAAAAAAAAAAAAAAAAAAAAAAAAAAAAAAAAAAAAAAAAAAAAAAAAAAAAAAAAAAAAAAAAAAAAAAAAAAAAAAAAAAAAAAAAAAAAAAAAAAAAAAAAAAAAAAAAAAAAAAAAAAAAAAAAAAAAAAAAAAAAAAAAAAAAAAAAAAAAAAAAAAAAAAAAAAAAAAAAAAAAAAAAAAAAAAAAAAAAAAAAAAAAAAAAAAAAAAAAAAAAAAAAAAAAAAAAAAAAAAAAAAAAAAAAAAAAAAAAAACGGTGACACCTATCACTACCTGTCCCGGGTGTCACTCATGCTAGCTACAACACTGCATTCCATACAATTTTCACTATCAACATACTTCCCATCAAGCCTTCACTGTTTTGTATTTTTTAATTTCATCAAACTGTCTACATATACAGTCCAGCATCTCTTCAGCGCAGCTTTTTTTTTTTTCTTTAATAGGCTAAGGGTGATCAGAAACTGTTAGATTTCTCAGATGATCTTTACTAAATGGGATTGTCTGATCAATTTATCAATTCTCCATTTAGCCTATTTTAATTTGTAGCAGTTGAAATTTCATATTTAAAATTATATCAATTCATTTTTCTGATTTGATTGCAAAATGTATGTTTACGTATAAAACTACTAATATACTTATTTTTTAATTTTTGTATCACAATTTATTCTTTTTATTGGTTGAAATAAACATTTATGAAATAACATTTGTATTTTTGAATTCAGACTCAGAAAGAATGTACTGCTTGCTATCTATCAGACTGAGAGTAAAAAAAAACCTGTGTAAAAGTTTTGATGATGTAATAAAGATAAATATGTCACATGATACAAATATAAATCAACAAATATAGGTTATTAGTGAGTGATAGATTGAAATAATTTTATACCTAAGTCAAAGTAGATATACATTTGAGGAAAAAGACTGGCTGAAAAAAGTTTTTTATCCGCTCAGAAGTGACTTATTAAGAGGTCGCCTTCGGTGTCTTGCTTGGGGGAAAAAACAAGCTGCGCCGCAGGATCCGCTGTTTAAACTTTGCACGGGCAACGCCGTTGCGGGTACCGCTAATAGAATATAAGTAAAAAGAAACCTACTTGTTAAAGTTATTATTTTTGTACAAAAAATAAACAACAAAAAAAAATCAATGTCAAAACATATGCATTAAGAGAAGGGCTCCCTGTGTCCCAGAAACAACGTGTCTGTACTTTTTATAGCTAGTTTGGGCTTTTAACGTTATTCTTTTATCTACTTGATATACTTTTGAAGCAGTGTAACGTGGGTGGGACCAAGGCATATTATAATATTGACTAAAGATGACTTCGAACACAAGAACCACAAGGTTGGGCAAATAAAGAAAAGCTTAGTCATGAATTTGCTCTTTACTGCTACCTGTTTGTGGTCAGAAAAACTTCATGTTCGAATTTCTTTTCCAAGTCTCCAACGCGAAAAACATGTAGGGACATGTATCTCCTAAAGTCTGGGGTTGTCGTTTGCGGTGTCAGATTTCTCTACGTTGCGCCCAGTGGAGATTATCGCTCTGACCCATCAATGTTCCCAGAAAAAAGGGGAAGTATTTTGGCTTTTCAATTGCTGGAGACAGTTCCAAGAGTATTTTCCAGACTGAAGGAATGTCTTGCAGTGGTTACTCACTAACTGAGTATTGAAATTTTGAATGTGGCTAAAGTATAAAATTGGGCATAATGTGTAGTTTAGCTATCGCTAGGTTTTTTTATCGCGGAAACAAATTCGGTGATTATCGTAAACTGTAAGCTATTTTCATGTTGATCTTCATCTTACAACTATAGTTCTAAACAGACAAATAAAGCTAATTAATCAATAAACAAAATCTAATTTAATACCGGCGTTAATGTGGGCCATGATGACTTATCCCTTGCGTAACAAAACTGTATTTTTAACAATTGAAGCTCAATACAAACTGCTTTCACATTCTGCATACAATCTATTTTAATATTGTAATGACATACTTCATCAGAAAGTTCTAAATTTTAATCTTCAGAAGAAAATGACAAACAATAGCTTTCATTAGAATGTAACAATGAAAAGATAGCATACAAATCGAATGAATCATTAATAAATTGCGAAAAAAAGGCTTCGTGAAGGTTAAATTTACAGGTGAATTTAACCACCAGGTCAATTAATTTTTCGCGTTGAAAAGGCGTTTTGATGCATCAAAAATTGAACTAATGGGGCAGCGAATTTTTTTTTTTGTTCAAACTTTGTGTTACACCTTCCGTTACTGTTTGTTAATATACTCGTAGAATGAAAGCATTCTAAAATAAAACTAAAATTTTGTGTTTTAAAATATCACAAAAACATTTCAATACTATTTGCTTAACTTAAAGGAGTAATGTGAAATATTTCTTTACAATTTCTACTTAAAATGCTCATTAGAAGTTAATTTGATACATATTGACATAAAATTGCTAATCAAATCGGAAATTAGTTTAAAATTTTAAATAATATTTAATAGAAGCAAAAATGGTTGTTGCGTAATTCCTCTGAAAAGATCCAATATAAATAAATACATTCAGAAAAGAAAAAGTTTAGCGTATATTTTATTTGCTTTCATATCACGATTTACATTATTTGAGCCTTTTCTAGTTTTATAGGGGCTGCCGGAAATCAATCATTTTTCAAGATTGAAAATCAACTATACAAGTTCTCTCCGGAAATTAATGGGAGAAAAAGAACTCATCTCAAATAATACGATGAATAGGATGTTTGCTTACCGAACAGCAATGGGAAATACAAGGAAATGAAAGTATATCGTAAAACACTGCAGTCGAACTCGAACGTAATAAGCATGACGATTTTCCTTTATGGGCCCGATTATTTGTAGAAAGAGTTTAAAATATCTTAATTTTTTTACCATTGCGAATTATTTTAAAATCCTAATTCACATAAGTATAATTTCCGTTTCATTCATTGTTACTCTTGTACTCCTCATGCGTTCCCATTGTTTGATTGAATTCAGATTTGCCCTCTTATATGTGGTATAAGTATAATGTCAGAGGCCGATCCAACATTTTTCACAAGGTCCTTCATATATTTGAATTTTAAAAGGATTTTTCTGAAAAATCAAATAATTTTGGGAAAATTGTTTATTTTTTATTAAGAACGGAAATCCTTGAAGGGTAGTATTTTATTTCGGATATGCTTTTACCGTTTATTTAGCAAATTATTTTGTGAAAGGTCCGCTGTGACTGATTAGAATTTCGTGAAGGGTCCATTTTGACTGACTAGAATTTTGTGAAGGGACCGTAAACAGGCTTAAATTTCCTCTGGCTCGATCTCCTGAATGTTCTCTCTTACTCCTGTACGTTCTCTCTTATTATCTTTATTTTCACTCAATGTAAATTGCACTATAATGGAACAATCACCCTTTAAACATTTCACATCGGTGATAAACTTTAGAAAACTGTTCTTTTTTAATTTTTTTTATCAACAGTGCTTTTTTTCGTTATTTGTGTTTATTTTAATCGCGTCTAAGCTTTAAGTTTTTTTAGTAGTTTTTTTTTTCTTGTTGGGTTTACGGCTTTATTTTGCGCAACAAGTATGCTTTTAAAGCGAATATGACTTGTTTGAAAGTATACTATAAATATAAAACTGAAACATTAGGAAGGCCCTTTTATCTATAACACCATGGTCGGCCGTGCCCAAGAGGAGGGTTTTGAGGGTTTAACTTCTCCCATGGAAAATAAATAAATAAATAAATAAAGAAAAAGAAACATTACACTTTTCGCTTGGATTACTTTTTCACTTTATTTGTCGCTTAAAGCTGCACTCTCAGAAATAGAACGCGCACTTTTCACGATTCTTCAATCGTCAAGAATATTTCGTCATTTACGACGATTCTTTCCTCGCGCGATCACGTGACATAAAAAAGTTACTACACAAATTTCGTTAATTTGACGAAAGGTTTACTCGGAGTATTTTTCACAAAGCCATTTCTTCAAATACGACGAAAGTTTCGTGAGATTTGAGCATGCATTTCTGAGAGTGTACAATTCAGAAATTCAGTACATTAATGGCATCAAATATTAGTACATTTACAATAGACAAGTATATTGCGACAAGAAACTAATATCACATTACAGTTCTTGAAAAATATAAAAGGCTTATGAATGAATTAAAGAATTTTATTTAAAAAATCTATTCAAGTGAGTTAACATTGTCGTCATCTAATCGAAATAGCTAATTTTGATTAGAGAACGACACATTTCGTCGTTCGTGACGTATTTATTCATGACACATTTGGTCACACAATTTATCTGTTTGACTAAATTTGACCAAACATGGGAAATCCATTCATTTGAATTTGAACCCTTCCCGTTTCAATATCTTTGGCACGGGCCCGTATAACACTTTTTTTTTCGTTAAAAAAAAAAAAAAAAAGATATGAATGTTGCACTTACTGGAATCGTGCTAGTGAATGAAAAGTTGTTTATTTGATCAAATGTCAAGTAAACAATTCTTTAAAGAAAAATGTATATCTCGTGATATATATCAACCACGCATGAAGTAAAAATTATGACTTTATTAAATGCATCTCTGCACGTCACGTGTCAAATTTCAGTGACTGCTCACAACATTACCCGATAAGAATCTATCGTTGGAAAATAATAATCATATCAGGAAGTAGGGTTTGAGTTTCCAATGGAAAAGAAAAAGAGTAAAATCCATGATTTTTAGCCAAGTAAATTTAATTTACTAGCTGAGCAGTGAAACGCTTGTACAAAAGAATTCCACGCAATGCAATTTCATAGGCGAAACTACTTGCATCGAGCAAATGCCCAACACATTACAAGACTGCCAAATCTCGTTTTTAAAGAACTGAATGAGAAATAAGAAGTAGAGGTAGGGAAAATAATAAGTATTTCATTCTGAAAATTCTATTGGAAGTAAATTATTTATTTCTTCAGTAAATTCATAAGCATTTGCAATCAGAGTATGCAATATATTCCTCCGCTTTTCATTTCGCGAAAACGTGTTTTGATTGCTGTGACTCCGATAAAAATAGACTTGTGACTTCATAAGCTTTGCCTAAATAGCAATGTTTTTCATGATCAAAATAATTTTCAAACTTCCTCGAAAACATTTTTCGGTCATCATTTTACAAATAAACTTTACAAGTTGGAAGAAGAAATCTCAAGATTTTATGAGAAAAAGCTTTTATAAAATATGACAGAAGAGCTCGGTAAACTTGATTCCTTTGTAGAATTTCAGAGCTTGGAAAAATAATTGAAGGATTTCCTTCCTTCATAAATTTGATGGATGTTTAAGTAATTTAACTTGAATCTAAATTACATCCTGAAAGTCTCATTTACTTAAATTTAATATATATATTTTCTCTATGTAGTTTTTCTTTTTTTAGATGTTAAGTGAGATAATTTTGTTAAATATCGTTTGAGGTTTCTAAAATAAGATAGTTTAAATTAAAATTTTGTAGAAACTAATCAAAAGGGCTTTTTATGGCTGATGCTCTGTTTTCCCGGTCAAAGATTATTGTGAGGAATTGTTTTTCTGTAGCTTGAAATATGCCTAAGTATAAGATCATGGGGTTCTATGTCCTGTAACGTCTTTTCCATGATGTTTAAAGTTAGGGCCTTTTTGGTAAGGGAGTTTGTCTTATAGAACCGTACATTGGTGTACAAGACCGATATAATGCTATCGAAATCAAATTTATTCGTTATGTTTTTCATTATAAGATTTTTTTAAAAATAACATTTTTTGTTCAAAAGACAGTTGCCAGAATATTTCTATTTCATGTGAAATTCTAAAGAATTGTAGATAAAAAAGAAGAAAATGCATCATGCTAAGGAAATTGAATTGTTACATAACTTGATCCAGTAGACAGATTTGCTTCGGATAAACTATATCAGGAAAAAAAGATTCTGACGTAGAATATGTACATCAGAGACTTTGAATCCTGCAGTGGATGTATTGATTGCCCTATCTAAGCGAAGAAATTCTAAACATTTATAGAGCTTTAAATTTCTCTTGCCAAGGAAGAAGCCCGCTAAAGCAAATATTTCTATAGATGATATAAATACACACAGAAGGATTCGTAATAACTAGAGACGTAAAACTCTTGGTGCTAATCTTTTAATATTCTTTAACTAATAATCATTAATTTAACTACTTTATTCGAAAGATTTTACTGAACTGACAAGCATTTCTTACATTTTTCGGAGAAAATTTTCCTAAATGAGGTAATAATTGTGAAAGGAAAATGAACCCCAAATTAGTATGAGTTACATACTTTCACAATTCTGATTGGATATTACCATAAATATATTTTGTAATATTTATGATTTTCATGAAATTGTATCTTTACTTGAAAAAAAAAGATACTTTTTAATTTTTCTCCAAATTTCATATACAGAGCAATTATTCTAAATATATGAGAATGTTCTCGATTCACATCCCTGATAGGTGATAACTAACGCAAAAGAAAGAAAGAAAAAAAAGCAATTGTATAAGAGAAATTTAATCATGCATGAAGTTTTTTTATAAGATATTTTATTCAAATCTCTGGGGAATTGGAATTTATTTAATGTGCCAAAGCTATGGGCAAACATTGTTTTCCGGAAATTCAATATATATTAAATGAAAAATCGCCAAAAACAGCGATAGCCAATGAAGATCTGGTACACTCGATCCTAAAGATGCCTATCACTGCGGTCGCAGAAGTCTACCGGGTATTCTCTGTCAACGTTTTCAGCGTTGTCAGGGAGATACCGCCAGAAAACTGAAGATGAGATGGGGATAGGGAAAGAGGGGGTGCAGAACGTTGGTAATCACGCGGGCGGGGGTTCCTGTGATTGGCTGCCGACCACGTGCGCTCGCCTGTCTCGTCTGACACCCCCACCCTGTATAACAAGGAATAACTCATCAGTGCATTGAAACTGGATAGCAATTAAAATGCTGAAGTTTGTGCGCGGAAAATTCCTTCAGCACAATGGCAAGGTTTCTTTTATGATTGCCTCCGCCCTCCCCCCTCCCCCAGTAAGCAGTAATCTTCTTTCGACTTTTATTTGCTCTGCAGTCATTTCCCGATTTAACTACCGCTTTTGGTTTCGCAAAGAATGTGGAGCGAAAGTTTGGCCCCGCGCTGGCCGTGTTATGGGGTGTCTTCCTTTGGGCGGATGGTAATTGTGAAATAACTTCATGGATAATTTTTTTCTTGCTTTTTTTGTCAATTGTGGAGTTCTTAGGCGGGATACAAACGTATCAAATTGTCATGAATAAAAAACCTGCTCCTGATCGATGTGGCCAAATGTGCTTTTTTTATGAACAAATTTCAGAAAACAGCTCAGTGTCGTAACTACAGTCCTAATGATAACCGTCATTAAAGTTTCCTAGTTTTGACACAAATTCACGTGGGTACATAGAAGAACAGGGAGTTCCGTCTAGAGCTATACGAGCCTACTTTTCGGTATACTCCCCCAACTGCAAATTTATAATCTCTCTCTCTCTCTCTCTCTTTCTCAATGACATTTAGTTCTTAATTGCGTCAAATATACCCTTTTCAACAGTTAATACATGTTCATTCACTCATTCATTCATTCTTTTATTTACTCATTCATATATTTATACACACATTTAATTATTTTTTCAGTTATTCACTCATTTATTCATTCAATTATTCACTCATTTATTTATTCATTCATTTAATGAGAAATATCCTTAAAAATCCCGATCAAAACATTTCATATTAAAATAGGCTCGTTTAGTCCTTGTTGATCTCCGTATCTGTACATGCTCTACATCGTTGCTCCAAGCAATTCCGATGGTTAGATCAGGATTTACATAAATGATTGTACCTTTAAACGTTAGAAGATCTTTGAAATAAGAAGACGTGCAGCTCCGAAACGTATTAATGTTATTCCAACTTTTCACTCTAGAATCACAAAGTGTAAAAGAATAAATTATAAATGAATAAAAAATTAGGCTTGGGGAGCTTGTGGTCTGCCTCTGCCAGATGTAAATGCACGACAGAAAATAAATAAATGCAATTTAACCTAAAAACATTTATAGTATTATTTAGGCAATAATTAAAACTGTCCGATAACATCAGTAATTCTTACTAAATTTACATGTGGTGGTTGAACACTAATTGATTCCGTTACAAAAAGTAATGTTAGGAAACTGCATTTCTGAAATAAAAGTCGTTACATCATTATAATAAAAATAAAATAATAATATTAAAAAATCTATTTTGAGATCAACTCAAGTTTTGCAGCGAAAACATATCTAAGCTAATTGTGTCTTACTTTGTATAAACACAATAATAAATCTTTCAAGCGCAGAAATTGGAGAACATCGTGCAATCATCACTTCTGCAGCCGGCAGTGACAAGAAGACTAACAGCCCAACTATGAATAAAAACATCTTCATCTCTACGACAGTTCTTTAAAGAGAACTTGGTATGCGTGTATTCTTTATATCTCTATATACAAACAGAAATGAACATAATTTTCGAAACTTTACTTGAAGAACTGCCAAAAGAGGGTCGAAGATGCTGACAGACGCGAAACTTTAGTTTTAGCGACAAAAAATAAATATTCCTTCATGTGCTATCTAAACAGTGTCGATTTTTTCTTTTTTTTTTTTTAGTTCTAAGTGACGTTTTTTGGGTTTGGGACAGTTCCCTTCTGATGTTTGGGAACTTCCTTATGTAAGAACTTAAATTGATTTTCAAGGAAATCAGGGATTTGAAGCAGGCAATTTTTTCAGATACTCTGCTCCAGTTTCGACACGATTTCCAAATATTGCTCCGGTTCTTCTCCATGTCCCGAATAGTTTTACTGTGAACTACATCATTTATCTCTTTTTTTTTTTAGTTAGTTAATTTTTTATTCAGTAAACAAATAAGAAAGTTACTTACAAATTATTTGGTTATGAATAAATATTGTTGGGACAGCCTATCCAGATAAATAGAACAATAAATGCAGATCGATGATGAAATCTATATTAATATAGAAAAGGAATATTTATTTACATTTGCACTCTATTTACATATATTATAAGAACTATTATAATGTATGTAAATGGAACTATTATAATATGTAAATACCTTACTCGTTATTGTAACTATTCTTTGGCTATTTGTTCAAAATCTAAATCCATTTTTCCACGAGACCTTCGATCTCGGTTTTTCTACATCGTTTCCACACAGCATAAAATTACAAAGAAATATAATTTATTTCTGACTCCAAGGGTTATCTTCAACTTAGGGATCACTCATAAACGATGTCACGCTTTTTTCGTGAAATTGTGACAAGGGGAGGGGAGAGGGTAACAAGAAGTGTGACATCATGCTTATGCAACATGTATGCTGAAGTGTCACATTTTGTGACAAAGGGGGGAGGAGGGTCAAATGTATGGGAAAACAGCGTGACATCATTTATGGACGGTCCCTTATATATAATGTTTTATGTGCACTGTGTTGAGGGAAATAAAATATAAAGAAAAAAATCGGTGCAGTAGAGCGTAACGAATTTCTTAGTTCCTGCTCCGTTTCACTTTTCAGAAAAATCACTTTGCTCCAATGCTCCGCGCTCCATCTCTACTCCCCACGCTCCAGATTCTCCAAACAATACATGGTTTAGATAACACAAAATTTCACACAGAGTAGATAGAAAACAGAGTTGCTATTTTTTAAAAAATTTCTAATGGGCTGCTGTTGTTGGCTTCTGCCAATCGCAGACCTAGTGCGTGGTACCACATTCATTGTGGCATGTCTTTCAGCGGCACCACAATGAATGTAGTACCATCTCCGCGTGGTAGTCCTTACATCCAGTTTCTCTACCTAAAAGGACGAGCCCCCAGACTCTGTTGATGCGAAACAGAACTAGGAATTTAATTTAGCCGACAGCATCCAAGTCAAATGTCTTATCAAGTGATCTTTTACAAGCCGCATAATCATACGTCATGGGCGCAGACGATTTTTTACATCTTGAAAATCCATCGATACTGCCAGGCTCGATCCTCTCGTGTCATTACGAGTTCCGCGCTTTACTAAGACGCCACCGCGCCGGTTAGCTGATGACTATTTGTTTCACAATATTAGTGCATCAAGAAATACTCACATGGGTTTGTGGAAATCAATTACGGTATTATAGAATAGTGAAGATAAGAAATAGATAAGCATATAAATAGATAATTAATTGATAAAATAACATAATCCATTGCAGAGAGTATCAACAAATATTACAAAAAGAGACATAAATAAAGAGTTTCAAGTAAAATTTTCTTGCAGTTGACGTTAGTTACAATGGCATCGGAGATCCGCAAATATTATGTTAAAACCGGCGTGACGTAATAGAAAGGTTAATTTCAAGGATTGCAAATAAAAGTAAAAAGTGAAATATAACAGAAATTCCTTACTTGAATGACGTAAGAATTTTTGTATAATTATTTGGCATAAACCTTATGAAACACGCTTTATGAAACGTAATAGTAAAGAAACGTTTTTTTAGCCACTAAGGGATCATTCATAAATGATGACACGAGGAGGGTTCGCAAAATTGTGACAAAGTGTGACAAGGGGAGGGAGGGGTAACAAGAAGTGTGACATCGTGCATTATGCAACATAGCGATAGATGTGACAAAGGGGGGGAGCGGGTCAAATATATGGGAAAGAAGCATGACATCATTTATGAACGGCCCCTAAGTGGATTTTCAGTCACTAATTTCATATGAATGTTTTGTTTGGTGCTTGAGTTCTGAGCCTTTTTTAAAATAGTTTGACTAATGGCACTTTTATATGCGCCGAATCCTTGCACACTCAGAGACACATGCTCAAATCTCACGAAACTTTCATCGTATTTGACGAAACGGCTTCATGAAAAATACTCCGAGTAAACCTTTCGTCAAATTGGCGAAATTTCTGCCGTAACTTTTTTAAATCAAGTGATCGCGCGGCGAAAGAATCGTTATAAATGACGAAATTTTCTTGACGATTGAAGAATCGTCAAAAGTGAGAAGAGCTCCATTTCTGAGAGCGTGATGAACCATTATATTTGAAAAAATAATAAAAACTTTAATTACCCTTATACGTTCAATATTTTAAATATTTATGTCCTTGATATTATAATCAAGTGTTCATTTAGCGCAGTAGAGCAACTGTTTTGAAGAACTGCCTACTTTGCAACAGTTTGCAATTCGCTTATAGAAACGAATAGTGTCATATCTGCAGTATGGACATTTTTCAAGAGAGGAGTTTGAACTTTTTACAATTTGTTTTATTTAATTACCTTATTTGTTTCAATGATTATTATAATCGATTTTGTTAAGAAAATAGTTATTATTCTAGTTTTCTCTCACATGATGGATGTTAATGATGTCAAAAAAATTAGAAATAACTATAAAAAGCAGTTATTTTTTATTTACTGCACCAAAAAGTACAGTTGGTCTCTAGTCTTAATTTTTTAACATTTGCTGAAGGCAGTACTCCCAATATAAAGAGCGCAAAAATCTGAAAATTTTGATTAAAAAAAACCGTTTTTTTGCAGATATGACACTGTTTATTTCTATAAGCGAATTGTTAGAATTTCAAGTTTAATAAAGAGTATGTTAAAAAAATTATTGGATTTTGCTTTCTGTGTACATTTGTACTGGAAGATAATTTATCTCGCCCCAACTTTGGATTTGTCATTTAGAATATTTTTCTTTCAGTTATAATATATCTGGCCCTGGATTTTGTTGTTTTTGTATTCTTTTCAAGGTCAAAAGGTGGAACAATAAAAAAGACATCCGCATTATTTCCACATTTTTTTCATTTTTAACAACAACATAAAGCCCTTTTGTGTAATTTAAAGTATGTTCTACATCCTACATACTTCCGTAATTAGAAAAGACAGTTCGGTAATTAAGTATAACTCTTGTTAAGTCGTAATGAGTAGGATAATGGGCGGAAATTGCTCATTTCTAACAATCTAACGCACACCTTTTTGAAAATCACGGCGCATCACTTACAATGATATCAGCTACAAGTATATGAGTATAAAACTAAATTTGCTACGAACGTCACTTTAGTAAAAATAACATTTTATTTAAAGTGATTACTTTTCTGTTGCTTGTTTATAAGAAAAAATGGTATAGTAGGGGGGAAATTGCAATGAAAAATGAGCACAGAAGTGTGTCAAAATTTGTTTTTTAAAGAGATTTTGATGGAACTCAATTTTTCATCTGCTCATTGATGCAGATACAAATTCAATCACAAGCTTATCATTAAAATTTCTCTTTCATTATAACATTATCAACACATATGTATAACCACAATCATGTTAAAATAAATCGCTATCATGGACCTCATAAAACTCGAAACAAAACTTGTGCCTTTACGATTATTGTATAGTGAAGTTAAGTTAGTTTCAAATGCAGCATAAGGGCAAAATTTTATATTTGCAAAGAAATTATAATTTTAACAAGAAGTTCCCTATAAAACTATACCAGTTTACTTTCTTGTCTATACCCAACTTTAGATTTATAATCTAGCTATATATCTCTCTTTCTCATTTGGCATTAGTTCTTAATTACTTCAAATATGACTTTTCAGCGGTTAGCACATATTTATTCATTCTATTATTCATTCACTCTTTCACTCAATCATTTATTCATTCATTGATTAGGAAATATCCTCAAAACTCCAGCTCAAAACTTTTGGTGGGAAAATAGGCTTGTTTAGTTCAAGACGAACCTCTTATTTGTACATGTTCTACGTCATAAGAGCTTTCAGACCGACAGACACACATTTTACCCATCGCAAAACCTTACTTTCATTTTTTAATATTTTTCGATCTTTATTTAATTACTTCACTTACTTTTTACAAATTTTTCATAACTTTCTTATTTCATATTTGATAACTTTTCTGTCTATAATGTCAAATTATTTACCCTATACCAAAGCGAAAGGGCAATGGAAAACGATTTTTTTGGAGCTTAGAATACAAATATTCGTGCCAACTGCAACTGGACAGTTGATACATGTGCAGGAAAGCATTTTGCGTGTCATTAATAGTACTGTAATGATTTTTTAGCTTCGGAACCATCTTCTTTTCTTTCATAGATATAATGTCTTATGTTTATACTTAAGCTCGAGGAAAGTAACCATCTCGTAAGAACAGAATTAGAAGTATTTAATTATTTGTTTGCTGGGTGTCTGGTACAGTTATTTTGTAGTTTTTCCTTTAAAATCTTTTTTAAACTCATTTTTTCAATCTTTTTTGGAAAAGAAGCATGCATACACACGTAGATAAATATAAAAAATAAGTAAATAAGTGCATGTATGTACGTATGTATGCATGGATACATGTGTACACTTATCAATCTTTCACTTCCTAAGAACTAATGTTATCTTACTTTGGGTAACTGATATAAATGATCTCACTCATGCACCTAGCGTCATGAAAGAAGAAAGGAAGAAATATGAATAATGCTTATCGCTGTAAGACCATTAGCGGTTGTAATATGAGTAAAGTAGTTAAGTAAAGTAGCGTCAACAAGATTACGCTAAAATCATAAAACGCATTCCACACAAGTGCTCTTTTGTCTAACTAGCTCCTACTTACGTAAGTTTATTTATTTTTCATAAATACTGTACCTGAGTCGTTCCACTCCGCATTCGCAATACGTACTCCAACTCCGCTCCGTGCTCGGAATAATTTTGGTAGATTATATTATCTCTTTTAGGTTAAATTATTCTTTTATGCGCTAAAAAATTAAAAAGGTTTAAAAGAAGCTGGAGTAGTGGAGCGCAACATTTTTTTTCTCTTCTGCTCCGCTTCAGTTTAGAGAAATCCAGTTGCGTTACTGCTCCACGCTCGTGCTCCCCTCACCGTCCAGATCCTTGTTATAATTAAGCATATTATGGCAGAAGATTCTTATAAAAGGGTGCACAGAATAATCAATTTCATTAAAGCATTCCAAATACATAAACATCTACACAACCATCAAACTAACCTATCTACCCTAAATGCTTTCTATTTATTCAGCTATCTAAGTGTCTGATTTTCCCCCCGGATACTTTAATAATGGAATTAAAAGATATAAAATTTAAAACAGCAAAACAACTCAACGAAATGGGATGCAAAACTCATATATAACAGATGTAATCCAAAAATATATTCGTCTTTCGTCCCCCCCCCCTTTAATTCCAACTGAAACCCGATGGAAATATGTCTTTAGCAACTTAACACGAAAAATGATGAGACTTCTCCTGAATAACTTATTTCTCAGGAAACAATGCATCACAAGTATTATTTACGATGAATTTTTTTCCTCTTTCAGAATATCTCATTTGCAAAATGCGATTTTCTAAAAAAAATTATTTGTTATTGATCACTGTAATATAAGGAAATCATATTTGTCTCTTATCTTATGTGAGGTGCTGGAAATTTATATATTACCTGCGCTTTAAGTACAAAATTGCATTCGGTTATAAACGAATACATCATGGATGACCATTATTTAGACAGCATCATATAAGATTAAATGATGCTGTCTAAAGGTTTAATGGTGACGCTTGAGGCTGTTTATTTTATGTCAGAAGTTAATTTGTAGGAACGTTTCGAAAAATAATTCTTCATCAAATAAATAAAGAAGGAAAATAATTACATTAAATCAATAAATAATGTAATAATAAGTAAATGACTAAGCGACATAATAATTAATAAAAGGAAACAAGTTTAAACTTTGACGACTGTACAATATGAGCACAAGAAATGCTTCCAATAAACACAAAACTTTCCAAATTAAATGTCTTTATAACTAAAAAAATACTTGCACAGTAGGTTAAATGGAATCGTAATTGCATAAATCAAGCATATATTTATAAAATTCATCTGTTTTTTTGTTTTGAAATAAATAACTATTAAACTAACATCATAATTGAATTACTTCCTGGTAAAACTATTTTCAACAATGGATGTATTTATTTAGAAATAGCATCCCCTCAACATGTTTAATAATTGCCTCACCATTGTTAGGGAACAGAATTTTAATAGAATTAAATAACGGGTTGTAAGATGAAAGAACAAATGAAGAAAGCAAAGGGGGTGTTTTAAATTTAAGTAAAACTAATAAGTTGAAGAATAAATATAATGCGACTCTGGAAAATAAAAAGATAAATGTATAAACTAGGAAAACAGTTAACAAGCAAACCAAAAGATTTATATTGGAAGGGAAAAGAGGATACAAAGCAACTTAAATAATAGGGTACGAATGCGTCCATCTAATCTCCTCTAATTATTAAAGCTTCAGATTTGTCAATTTAAAATTAAATTAATTACCGGATATATTACATATGAAACGCATGCTAATGTAGTTTTTTGAACAATATTTTTAATACTAGAAAAGTACTTTCTAATTTTTGAAATGCTTAATATCCACTTGCTATTAAGAACAGAAATTCCGCCTACAATTTTTCGAGAAACAATATGTGACAGTTCAATTAAACTGGTCCACATTATAAATGTACTTAATATTGAGCAAATAAAAAGCAACGTTAAATGACATTCCACAAAAGGCTTTTATGTTTTTTTTTTTTTTTTTTTTTTTTTAATCCAAAAGCTCATACCTTTTTGCGTTGAAAATGGAATTCCTGTAACGCGAAAAACGTGTTTGCTATTTTGAAAGCTGTTTTTTTATTCTTTTTTTGCTTTTAATATATTTTTCTTTGTTTATTTCCGGAATAAAACGTAAGTTCTTCACTTGATTAATATAATTTAAGGGACCTTTCATAAATGATGCCACACTTTTGTTCAAGATATTTGACCCCTCTCCTCTCCTTTGTCACAAAATGTCACACTTCAACACACCCCCTACACCCCTTTGTCACATGTCACGCTATATTACTTAAGGATATATGCTTGTAGTTCATAGACGAAGCACTTCGTTATAGATGACACTTTTAATTTTATTTTTGAACTTTTAATGATATTTGAATGCATAACAATAATAATGACTAAGGTAAATGACCCGGTAGTGGACACAGTTAAGAAAATTTTCGTACTCTTTTACGTAGCAAAATTTTTTCAAGGGACTTACATCAACATTTGCATATTTAGCTTAATCGCCAACTATTTCTCTAAAAATTAATTACCTATAAAATGTCCTTTGATAAAAGAATTAGGATTTTTTCGTCAAATTTACTAAATGTTTAATTTGTATCTATAGTGGACATTCATAAGATACTTATTTGCATTAGTAGTGGACAGAAATTAATATCATCTATTTTATACTCTTAAATAATTTTAAAAATGAGTAAGATGACCATTTATAAGTGATGTCACTCTTTTTTCCCACATATTTTCCCCAAATCCCTAACCTACTTATTGATCGGCTTAGTAAAGAGCAGCAAATGTGACCGTCGTGGAGGCAGCTATCAAATATAATGATCCATGTACTTGCATAGATGCTCCACGCCAACTTTAGTTGTTTAATTAGATAATTTCATTCAAGTTTTATGTTACATTCGCTTATTTTAGGAGCTTAAAGATCTAAGTGTCCACTACTAGAGCGGTGCCCACTACCAGGTCATTTACCTTATATGTGTACTTAATTTGCATAAAATGAGATTAAGGTTTACGACAAAATGTATAATTAGTATATAAAAGGAAATGTAGTCATTGTTCGAAATCTAAATAGAAATACCACTCTAATTTTGTCTTAAAAGTTTAAATGCCTAATAAAATTTATTCTGAAACTTTTAACTAATTAATGAAACTTTAAAATCAAATTATGAAAATTTAAAAAACTTCAAAAATAACTAAATTTGCTGATCTTAAATGCTTTTATAGAAACGAAAATGTGTAATGTCACACTTCTTGTTGTCCCCGACCCTCCCCTTGTCGGAAAATGTCAAAATTTCTCGAACCCCCCCCCCCCCTTGAGGCGTGACATCATTTATGAATGACCCCTAACATATACATTTAAATTTTTCGTCCCTGCCTAACGTGTTCGCTCTGTTTCCATTTGAGGCAGCTATATTTCAGCCGTTCTGTAGCTAAAAGCGAAAACAGTTCTAATGAAACGCAGATACTATCTTGCTTGTCTTATAAAAATAAAATAAAGCCCTACCATCATAAATCTTCATTTTTCATGTCCGAGACTGGATATCCATGCTTTATCAAAACTGCTTCTTTTTGTATACAGAGGTTTTCACCAAGTCATATTTATTGTCAACAGATTCATTTTGCACCTAAACATTAAGTTTCAACTGTCAGATGACAAGCCCGGGGTTTTCGGCTCTTGATGTCGATTTTGTGTTTACGCAAGCATTACGTATGTGTATGCTCAGATCAGCAAAGCTTTTTTCTTTTAATTGTTAAGTAAAAATAATAAAGATGTTCTTTTATGGTACAAGGTGAAATGAGTGCTTAAACGTTTGGTTAACCCTCTCATGCATGCATTTATTTATTTATGTTAGAGAAAAATGTTTCATATGCTACAAACTAATTTAGTATTTCAGGATTGTTGTGTAATAATTTATTTTCGGAAATTTTGTCCTGTATAGTCAAAAATTCGTGTTCTTGTATGAAGAGGTTTTATGCTTTTTTGCCATATTTATTCAATATAATAACAAACATGGCCAAACTGAATATTCAAACTTCATTCATAACTAATAAAAAGCTGTAAAATAATACTAAACTTCCCAGTAATGTAATACACGCTTCAAAATAAATAAACAGAATTTGATTCGAAACTGAGATGTTCTCCTCTTTCTTGAATCCTCCATGTACTTCCAAAGACATCTTAATCTTTTAACTATCTTGAATACCCTATGAAACTTTCTGTGGCTTCCAAGAACTGTTTAGAGTCTCCAGATGAGGACTACATGAAATTTGCAGCACAAAAGCGAATCTGCATAAAAATTTGAAGCAAAAATTTATGTCACCTCATATGAGGCTTTCATGCATGAGAGGGTTAAACTATACATAGATGTACCGGTGTGCCGAAAAAAAAACTTTTTTTTTAATGTATAGTAATTTTATGTGTATAATAATTTTGATACATGTATGTTAGTGCGGAGGCAAAAGTTTTCCTTCTACTTTGGATAATGCGTAGTGCGAAAAGATGCCATTGGTGGCGCACACAAAAACTTTGAAGTTTGTATGACAATTTCTTGATTTGCCGTAAATGCGATGGAATTTAGGGCAACTACTTTTTTTAAACAACTATTTTCAATGATGGGTAATGAGTAAAAAATGCCGCTGGTGTCAAAGTTCACATCAAAATTTGAACTGTTAGGATACTTCCTTCATTTCCTGCAAGTGCGTAGCAATTCCACTTTTTTTTGTGTTTTTAACAAATTTTACCAAAATCTTGAAATACTATATTTTGCCATATATTTTTGGAGGATATTTCTACGCATTTGCAGGAAAGAAAGAAATTATTCCACACATTTCAAATTTTTTATGAGAACCATACTCAAAAAGATATCCCCCCTCCCACAAATTTTGTTATAAAAAGCATTTGACCGAATTTCAGCGCATTTGCAGCAAAGGAAAAAACGTTCAATAAACTTGGATAACCCATGGGTGAAGTCACTGAACTTTTTCTTTTTAGTTCAATAGACATTTGGTTCAAAAAAAGAGAGGTGAACACTTATTTTATTGAATGAAATATCTATCACGTTTATTCATTGTTATAAACATCGATAGTTGAAAAAAATTGAACTTAAAACAATGAGTAATCAAACTTATTATATAAAGTATGTTTTAATGAACAATTTTTTATTGGAAATATTTCGTTTATACACGTTTTAAAAGAGGTATTGCATCAGTGCGCTGCAATGCTACGTGTGTAGTAACTTTCCATGTCTATTTAAAACCAATTCATACACGACGAAGACTTCTGTCATTCTCCTCATCTCACATAAGCTTCTTTATGACACGTTTAAAAAAGGAAAAACTATGGCTGTTTACACCAACATGTTCTGTCGTTCCTCAGAGGTAATCGTATTTCGCAGACGTCTTGGCAGACATCCGCTTTAGCTCTGTTCCAGAGCTTGGCGTGAAAGTGCGTCTAAAAAACGAACCGACGCATCCTCCAAACTTAGCTACTCTCAACCTTCAGTCATTGAGGCGAATAGAATTTGCGAAACTTGAAACTGTGACACCACGCAGTCTGAGAGGGTCGTCGAGTCCGCGCCGCCCCTTTTGTGAAAAAATAGTCTGTGGCCCGGTGCCAGGGTTCTTCATTGGTTGGTAATTCCGAGGACCTCTGGCAAGAGCACATTTCCGCTGAAGACACGAGGAAAAGGTCGACCGCCCTTATAATACTTTCAATGTCAAAAGACGTTTTTATATTTCGGTGATACCCCACATTATCTTTGATAGGATGATTTAAGGGACTGAGAATTTCGCGCTCCAGAGCTCACACTTCAGATGAGATACTCGGTTGCAAAATGTTGATGGCACTCGTAGGTGGAGGATATGAATCTGGAAGGTGTAGGACAACATATGTATGGTGCTGGTGATGAACAACGAGTTATATTTTGCCTGGAAGCGTTCCACTGAACAATACTGAAAGGTGAAATGACTTCTGCAAGTGGTGTAATTTTACGTACGGTGGCAACTGATTTTTAAATGTTCTGCTGAACTATTCTATCAACGTTCTGCATTTTGACAGATTGCCAGATTATTCCGTTCTGCGTATTGTCATATATCATTTTCTCCTCAAGAAAAAGTGAATTCAATTAATTTCCCGACAGTACTAATTGTTATCACATTTGTCGAAGTCTCGTTTTATTAGACGTACCACGAAAAAAGAGTACGCATTTAAAGCTTAGGCATATAAACCAAAACCTACTGAAGTCATAGACTCTGTTAGCTACTTATAAGTATTTCGTACTGTATCTGCTCCATTAGGAAGTTAAGCTTTGTGTGAAAACAATAAATAAGAAAAAAATAATGTCATGCAAAAAATACACAAAATATATTTTAATACATGCATTTCAGGATTAGAAGAAACTGTTTTGTAGTAGTCAAACATGCTGCTATCTAGCTTGTTCCCTTCGTTGTTCTTACGGAAGCACAACATTTTTTCTGCATTGGAAAACTCTTTGGAACTACGAAACAGATACATGTCGTATTTTAACTTTTTTTCAAACTAGTGTTTTTATAACATTGGTTTTATCACTTATTTGTTCTACAATTTTTCACGATTGAAACTATTTCCTAGATAGAAACAAAAATACTATACATATTGGTGACATTACGCTCTGAAAGGTTAATGGGTTTTGTTTTACAAAAATTGTTCAACGAGGTTTTCTCACAAAAAACAAGCATCCATTTCAAATTAGCAGTCATATCGAAAATTTCAGCTTTCGTTTGCTTTCTTCATCGGAGTGAGTTTTTCTTTGAACACTTATTTGTGTTAAAGAAATGTTTTGTAATAAAAGCAGTTTTGTAGTACTGGAAAAACCTGTTGGAGAGGAAAGCGGTGCTTACAGATATATATATATATATATATATATATATATATTATGAAAGTGAACATATATTCGATCAATCAGAAATACGGCGTCACCTCTAGACGAAGCTGCGAATTGTTCCCTAATCTTTTACCTAGCTACTTGTCACACTATAAAGTTATAAAGTCTTGAGGCTTGCATAAAATCCCTGATCCCCTGTACTAAGGTAAAGATGACATTTTTTTACTAGACGTGTTCGATCCGAACTGAAAGCTCACAATAGAAATCAAACATTTTACACTGTTTGTTAGCTCTGTGGATCGTGCAACTAAATGTAGTTTCCCACTTAATTTTAAATTTAGTGTATTTCTTTAACGTCAGACGGTGTAACGTGCTAGGTACTTGTTCACAATACATGTTTTTAAGGGTTCTAGAAGACGTTATTCACACTCCTATATCGGATCTGAACTGAAAACTCGACAATAGAAAACAAACATATTACAATGTTTGCTAGGTCTGTGGATCGTTCAACTAAATGTAGTTTCCCACCTAATTTTAAATTTAATGCATTACTTTAACGTTAGACGGTTTCGCTAAAATTATCTATTTTGGCTTGAGTCTCCAAATAATGCCTGAAGAACAGTTCTATGGTAAAAAATATAAATATCTGGTAAATCATTGACGCGAAAAATACAAAGAGTAATAAGAAAGAAACAGATTTTTCTTTTTTAACTCCTTGTTTCCAAAAACTCTTACTCTAATGGCGAATTTAAAAAAGCAAACAATCCTTACGCGTGTTTGCAGAAATGGAATCTTTCCAGCAAGCCAGAACAAATAACGCACAAAGAACACCCCGTTGTTTGTCTGCCAGGACAGTGACAGACGAACAGCGCAAGTCGACGCTCCGAATCGGCAATGTGCGTCTTTGTCAACTTTTGCCAACCCCCCTTTTTGATTCAGACGTGTTTTTTTAGAGACACGATCCGTTATGTTAGCATCCTAATCTTCTCAAGCTGTCGATCGTAAACGTCGATTCTTTGAAAAATCCGACTAATCCGAGGTACTGCAGAAACGTTGTTTTCTTCAATCTTGGCAGCTTCCTCTTTGCCAAGGACAAATAAACTGCGTCAAGTACTATCAGGTTATGGCAGTTTTTACAATTTTTTCACCAGGCTGTTGCTCTTTTTTTGAAGCTGAATTTCATAGTTGTTCCTTTTTCGGAATAAAACTTCGTTTTTGTACTATTCGAAGAGCTCAGTATATCCCTCCTCTTTTAAGAATAGTATTTTCCCATCGTCGTCTTTTAAAAGCTGAACTTTATTGCCAACATTTACAAACAGAATTGTGTCAGCGTAGTTTTGAAAAAGGTCACCTTCATCGCATCCTTTATAGAAATAGGATTCTGTCAACTTTTCTAAAAAGAAAAAAAATCATTGCTACGTTTAGGAAATAGAATTTTATTATCGTTGCCTTTAAAAGTGTTAAAGACATCATATTCTTTCAGAAGTGTAATGCTTTCCTTATTCTATCTGTAATGCTGAATTGTATTATTCCCTCGTTTACGTATAAAATTGTATCAATGCCTTTTATAAAAGATAAAACTTGAAATTTTTCAGAAGAGATAGATTTTATTTATTTATTTCAAGCTGCACGGTTATCGCCTCCGTTCATGGGTATAATTTGGTTGTGTAGTTGGGTTTCGCTAACACCATTTTTGAAGAACTGAAATTCATCATACCTCCTTTGAGTTGAACTTCATAGTTTTTGTCAACACTCTTTTAAACTGAAATTTATCATCACTAATTTGAGTTGAACTTAATATTATCCCCTCTAAAAAGCTTAACTTGCAACATAACCCCAAGCAAGATGAGCTACGCTCCCCTGGATTAAAAAGGGGGCCCTTCCATAATTCCCATTAGTAGCTTTTAAAGCGATTTCGCCACGTTCTGTGCGCCCATTATTAGTCTTTCCCCATTTGCTGAGAATGTTCTGCACCGAATGATGGCAACACAACGTCAACAATTTCCATGTTCCCATAATGCCTTTGTTGGACGGTTAATTGTCTAAGAACCACGATACAGACAACATGAACTTCGTCCATAATCGGCACATGAATAATATGATTTTAGTAATACATGTTACACAACTTACGCACTTAAATCAACTTTTTGCGTATTTAAATCAGTTTTGAATTTTGTTCATATAGCTCAAATATTCAAAAGCAAATCAACAGTACAGAAAGAAAATTTAAATAATGTTTTATCAGTAACAGAACAGTACTGAAAAATCTGCTGCTAAAACGAAACGTCTAACGTCGTAAATAAATATCATCATAAACATTTCTCGTTTCGCTTATAGAAATAAACTGTCATATCTGCAAAAAATCGTTTTTTTTTTTGGTTTTTATATCAAAATTTTCAGATTTTTGCAATTTTTATATTGGGAATAGTGCTGTGAGTAAATATTCAAAAATTAAAACTCAAGGCAAACTACTTTTTTGGTGCAATACTGTAGTAACTACTTTTTGTAGTTATTTCTAATTTTTTTAATATCATTAACATCCATCATGTGAGAGAAAACTAGAACAATAACTATTTTCTGAACAAAATCGATTACAATAATTACTGAAACAAATAAGGTAATTAAATAAAACAAATTGTAAAAAGTTCAAACTTCTCTCTTGAGAAATGTTCATTTTGCAGATATGACACTGTTCATTTCTATAATCGATTTATGCGTCGTTTGTTAACGGCTCTTCGCGAAATATAAACAGTCCATTATACTAATGAAATAACTATCTCAACCCTGTTAACCATCGGTAGAGTTTGCTATGAGTTATTTCTTCCATTGTACCTGTGAACGTAATTGATACAATTATACATTGTAAAGTTTTTGATAGTGAAATAAATGCTGAATAAATTAAGAGTAGAAATACTCCATTCATAAACGCTTGATAGAACACTACCACGGAATTTGATGTAACATATCTTCCAAAACTTTTATACAATGTATAAGAAATCTCTTGGAACTACTTAAAGTTTATTCAGCAAATATCACTAAGAAAATAAGGTACTGTATCTGTTCCAATTAATCAAATGTCATGTATGTGGCAAAACTTCAACCAACGATATCAGAAAACAACTTCTGAAGACTGACTGGAATTTGTCAAGTTGGTAGGATGGGTTCATCCAATTTCTGTCACTGACAGAGGCCAAGAAGCGTTGCTATTGCTCAAGAGCTTCCAGAAGCTGTTAGGGCAAAGAAATTTCGAGAAAATAAGAAAGAGAAAAATGATTAATATTCTCAGCTTGAACTCATTCTACTCAAAACTTTTAGGATGTAAACACTCAATCGAAATTAAAAAGATGAAATAGATTTAGCCCAATCTGAAGTAAACAAACAGGTAAAACACTTTTTTTTTTTTTCTATGTGAATTATATTTGCTCTAAGGGTCTGTACTGGGAACTCTTATTGTCTCCGTCATGTCACATTAGACTTAACTAACTGGATTAGTTTGTTTTTTCTTCCGTGATTACATGAGCCTTAACCTCTTCGTTCCAAGTGTACCCGATTGGGTACATTTTAAAACACTGTTTAGTAACTACTGTTTGTGCAATTTCAAAGCTAAAACACCCAATTGTTTTTGAAATTAATCAACAGATAGTTTACTTCGTTTTAAACATGGGAAACATGGAAATTGGGCATTAATTATTAATTAAACTAATTATTAATTAAAATTAAAAAAAACTGTTTTTAATAATTATTTTGTTTTGTAATCATTTTTTAAATCAGAGAACCAAAAAATTGCGTCAAAATTGCTTGTGCTTAGTTCTGGGGTCTGAAGAGGTTAATGGTAGGGATTAATAAATGAATAAACACATAACACTGGTCTGAAAAAATGAAAAAACAAAAACTGTCCCAAAGACTTTGTTGACTGATCCTAACAGAATTTTTCACACCGAATTCAAAAATGAAAATCATTTTCCTCTATCACGTAAGGATTTTGTGTGCAATTACAGTAAAAAGTTACATTAGTGTGACTTACGAGAAATCAAAAAATTTTCAACATTTTTATAGCTGAAATTTCCTGTTGGAACGATTCTTCATGTTAATATGAATTACGGCGTATATGTTGTTGCTAAAGAAATTCCAGTGAGAGTGAAGAACGTGGCTCTAAAGACACATATCGCAGCCTTTTTATAGTGCTTTCAGTGCATAATTTCTATATCGATGTCTTTAACAGGCTTTAAAAAAAATAAATTTTAAAGAAGCTCTTTACTATATTTCTTAAAGGAAACCCATGCGCGTTTTTGTAAGTCAATTCTTTCAAAAGCTTTATCCCACCTAATCTACCTACGAAAAACTTCTCTTTTAATTTGCCTATAACAAATTTTAGGAAATTTCTGCTTTAGGTACAAAAATATCTACTATTTCTATTCATATAGCATTCAGAAATGTTTTCATTAAACCCAATTTTTATGAGAAGAGGTGGAAATTATTTTTGGATTCGTGTAAAGTATAATAGATAAAACGCCTTTTTCTATGTATATTTTACATTATATTTACGTGAAGATAGTGACGCTTTTTTAAAAAGTCGCTATCCCCCACTTCTTAGTCCTAGTCACCTAAGAAGCGTCAAAATTTTGTGTCCTGACTGCAAATCAAGCAACATAGAAAGCAATTTAAGTTTCCACATCACATTTTTATACTGTATCTTACCTTGAAATCTCATTTTTTTTCTAGCATGTTATACATTTGTTAATGAAATTGAGGTTTTTTTGTTCATTCTGGCAAAAAGAGCAATATTTAAGCTTACTTCTAACGAATTATGCAATAAACAACAGTCCATTCCTCGCTATTATGAGTTTGTCAGGGTGTTCATTATTAATGAAATATCATTACAGCTCATTACAAAGGAAATAGCATTGTTCGGTTTTGAATTAATAATGATGCATCGCTGGAAACAAAACCGGAAAAAACACAAAAGTGGGGAACACACATATAATTTTATAACAAAATTTTGATTACAGATTTGAATTTTTGATGTAAAAGTACTTCAGAGTAAATAAATTTCATGCACGGGACAAACCATGTGTTTACCAGTGATGAGAAATGAAGAATATCGTGATTTTAGTAACTTTTATTTCTGTGACTAAATTTTTAACTTTTGCTTTTATTGTGCAACACACAAAGCCTTCCAAACTTTCAATCACTGAAATTCGTTAGGAGCAGTAAAACATCCCACATGCACACACCCACACACATTACACACCATTCCAATGAATGGCACATGTTCATGAAGAAGTGCCAAAAAAGAATTTATTAAAAGAAAAAAAAGGTATTAACTGATAAAATTTAAAATTTTCGTAATCTTGTTTCGTCTTCCCCCAATGGCCCTCCACCCCTTTTTTTCTCGCAAACCATTATTTTTTACAACTAAAAGAAAATTCGGAGCCTTTTTTCTTGGTAGGGAAAGGTGGGCAGGTTGGTTATGTTTGCTTAAAGACAGCTGGTATTGCCATAAAAATGTCAAATTGAAACTAATGAAAGTATTAAAATATATTTTTCTCTAGCAATTAGTTGTCTCTAGCAAACGTTTTTTAAAAATCCTCCATTTGTTATTTTTTTTAATGATTTTAATAGTAATCTTAATAGTGTAAATCAGGGGTCTCCAAACTACGGCCCGAGGGCCACATGCGGCCCGCGGACAGATTTTGTCCGGCCCGCGGAGAGCTAGCATACTTGAAAGAAAACTCCTTCTAGAGAACATATTTATTTTTTATAGCAAATTAAATTAAGTTTACTGAAGTAATCTATTTTTATGTTGAATAATTATTAATATGACATCTACATTGATATGGTCATGGGCTAACTACTCATAACATTGTTGTAGGTTATTATTTACTAACTAACAAATTATTGAAATGAATCCAACTAACATTTTATACATTTTAAATGAAAAGATAACTTATAACAAGCATAACGACATATGAAATACTAATGAGATTTATGTAATTGAGATTTTCCACTGACAATAGTTTGTAGTTGTGGACTAATTTTACTTGTACCAATTATTAAAAGAGATTTAAGATGCTCATCAGTTAATTTAGATCTGTAAACATTTTTTGTGTACTTCATTTTGGAAAAGGTCTTCTCACACAAATAAGTAGTACCAAAAACAGAAAACAGCCCACGAGCAAATTTATGCAAATTATCAAATTGTGTCAGTGGAAGACACTTATAAAATTCCAACAAAGATAAGTTTTGATATTTGTTCTTAATTATATCACTGCACTGTAGATCAATCATTTCCATTTGAAGTTCCGGGGCTAGGGTTTCAATGTCAGTATCAAAAGGATTCTGAAAAATCTTAATTTGATTCGCAATGGCATCAAAGTCCGAGAAACGAGTATCAAAATTTATTTTCAAAGCACTCAAAGTTTCGATTGCAAAATCGATAGGAAACTCGGTCTCAGTGGTGTGGCTAAATATTTCACATGTTTTAAAATGTGAAAAACATTTACTTCGTACTTGTGATTGAAACAGTATCAATTTCTTACGGAATGATTTGATATTATTGTATAAATCAGGAAGATGCTGGTTTTCTCCTTGCAATCTCAAATTCAGTTCGTTCACATGTTTTGTCAAATCAACATAGAATGCTAACTTCCACAGCCATGCGTTGTTTTGCAATTCAGTAAGAGGGCGATGCTTTTCATTCAAAAAAAATTCGATCACTGCTCGAAGTTCAAAAAAGCGCTGAAGGACTTTCCCACAACTAAGCCAACGTACGGCAGTATGATAAGGTAAGTCATTTTCTCCAATCTCTTTAATAAATTGTACGAATTGTCGGTGATTCAGCCCAAAAGATCTGATAAAATTAACAGTTGATATGACTGGTTTCAGAACTTCAGACATATCCAAACATTTTCCGCACAAAGACTGTTGATGAATGATACAATGTAAGACTATTGGTTTTGAACCACCGTCATTTTCTACAGCCTTTGACACAAGAGCGACCACTCCTTTATCTTTCCCACTCATGTTTTTGCCTCCATCAGTTGTAATACATTTCAAGTTTTTCCATCGAAGGTTCTTTTGCTTAATGGCCATTTCAACTCCTTTAAAAATATCTGAACCAGTAGTTGTGCCATGAATACTATACATATCAAGAAGTTCTTCATGCACTTCATAGCTTTTATCTACTCCTCGAATATAAATCAACACCTGAGCAGTATCTGACACATCCGTTGACTCATCCAAGGCCAAAGAAAACCACTCAACATGTCCATTTTTGTTGAACAGTTGAGAGGATATATTTTCAGCGATGTCTTCTACCCTTCGAGCCACAGTGTTTGCTGACATACTGACAGTTTTTAATAAATTTACCTTTTCAGGGCACATTTCTTCGGCTACTGCGATTATGCATTCTTTGACCATTTCTCCATCGGTGAATGGTTTTCCACGTTTTGCAATTTCAAGAGCCACACGAAAGCTGGCACGAGTTGCAGCCTCTTGTTCAGTTTTGAGTTTTGTAAATAAAGATTTCTGCGATTTCAATCCGCGCTTCATAGCTTCGAATTTTTCTGTCCGCAAACTTCCTGTATATTTTGAGTAATTTTGAAAATGTTTTGCTTCATAATGACGTTTAATGTTATATTCTTTGAGAACGGCTATGCTTTCATTGCAAATCAAACATAGCGCCTTGTTACTGGACTCAATTACGAAATACTGAATGTTCCACTGATCTTTGAATTTTCTGCATTCACTATCAATTTTTCGCTTCTTTTCCATTCTACTAAATCACACACAAAAGCAACAATTCAAATAAAAATATTGTTACAAAGATGTCTTAAACTTAAACACGCACAAACACGTTTTATGGAGGTACGCACTATTTTATTTCACAGCAGTGTCATAGGAACTGACTTGTGGTTGCGCCACTAGCCTTCTTATATATTTCACTTACTGCCATCTAGAAGTGAGTGGAAGACACCAGAACTTTATCGAACCAACGAGATTATTCTGTAAGTGCTATTAGCGCCATCTGTTAGGGATAGAAGGTACTACCTATTTCTGCTTGTGTCCACCAGATGTCCTGTCACGTTACTCCTCATGGCTCGCTCGTACTCTACGACTAATCTAGAAATTACAGATAATGACAGGAAAATTAATAATATGCAGTGTTGCCGTTTTGCGGACTTTAGTTCGATTTGCAGCCTTTTTTAAACGTGGCGTACTTTTTCGGACTTTTTTTTTCATGTAAAAAAATACTCATTCGTTACTTGACTACTCGTTAGGAACCGAAGTAACGATTACTGAAGAAAAAAGTAATCAATGATTACTTGTGTATTTCATTACTTTTGTAATCAATGATTACTATGGCGATACGATGCGGGTACCCCATTATAACGGATACCCATACGATACGGAAAATACATCAGCTTCCCCGTCGCTAATGGCATCTGGCAAAAAAGTAATCATATTTTACACCACTAGTGGACTGATTCAACTTTTTACCACCGGCAACAATTAATGATAATATAGTTTTGGCCCTTGGAATTTACTGGAGTAATCAATATGGCCCTAAGGCTGGAAAGTTTGGAGACCCCTGGTGTAAATGAATTAAATTATAATATGAGAAGGTTCAATCATTGGGTCCCAAAAGGAAAAATTCACCCGAATTTCGATAAATTTCAAATTAAACAAAATATGTCCTTTGGTCAATTTTCTCCAGAAAGTGTGAAATAAAAGGAAGTATCTCGAGCAAATTTGCTCGAGATAAATCCGGTCCTCGCTTCTCATTTATAATTAGACTGAAAAAAAAAAAGTCTCATAGCATAATTTCGGCAGCGGTCCGGATTCGCTGACCAACCTTCCACTTTGGAAACGGCCCTTTGCTTCATTTTTTGTTTGACGGATCGGACGGATGATTTTCCTCTAGAAGCTCGCTTCTTTTGCATTGAAAAAGATTTATAATTTACTTATGTTATTTTTTTAACTTTTGTTTTAACGCACAAAGATATTTTGCCTATTTTTATTGTGCAAGTTATTTTTTGACTCTGGAGTGATTAGATTTAACGATGCAGGAACCCCTGACTGGATTATCTGCGCCATGTATGTGTTTAATAATAAATCATTCCCCCAATTATAACAATCTCATTATATCAAATCCATAGAAAATAAGCATACGCAAAAAATAAAGGAAATGTAATAAAAATGTATATATATATATATTATACATATATACATAAAGAAATAAATAAAAGTAGGCTCTCAATTTTCATGTTTGACAAATAACGAAGTAAATAGTATTTTCTGAAACACAATATCTTATTAATGAGTTAATGCCAGTAGTCAGTACAAAATTAATTAGTTTTCAGCTCACGTGAATGTTAATTAGCTGCTGGGCTTCAATAAGCAATTTTCCAAAACTCAATTAGATAATTAGCTATGTAACGTTTTCACCTTATGACTTTCGTTTTCTTCAATTTTTCGTTCGTTGTGCTGCCATCTATTGTGGGAAGTATAAACAATTTAATTTTTAGCCACCGTTATAAAATCTATTTTCCTTAAAACTCGTTATTTCATTAAAAATGCGTGTTTTTTTTTTCTCCCCTAGTTTGCTTACTTGAACCTCATAGCACTTGATTTTAACGAGTTTTCAGAATGTATCTATCTTTATAATTAGATATAAGACTAAAAAATGCATGTTATAGAAAAAAAATTGCCCACGTTTTGTGACGTAAAGTAATTTAAAGCTGTACTCTGAAGCAAACCCACAAGTTCAATTTGAGAAATTTTAGCTTTAAATAAAAATGAACTGTAGGATTTTATAAAAGTCACAAGTTCCAAACTTCGATTTTGAGGCACTGTCAATTTAAGGGGACGGTGGACTTTAAAACCCATTTTTAAAATTTATCATTTGAGAAGTATGAAATTTGGCGTCATTATAACTTATATTATCAATATATGGAATATCATGAAAAAAATCAGCAAATGTATAAAAATTAAATTAAATTTTAAAATTTTAAAATAAAACAAAATTCCTCGCGCTGTAAATTTTGCCTTTTTAATCATTAACAGCTTTTGAAAGAAAGAATGGGACATTACGAACAAGTTCTAGTATCCATTTGAAAATTGGAACATAATGTACAGCGTAGCAATTTTTCTTAGAATGTACCAGAGGTTTTGGTCAAGATTTTTACCAAAAAATTAAAATATTAACATTTCTAAGCTTCTTAAAATAGTCTGATACCATAATGCATACACAGGTTAATTAATCTGCAACTAAAGTAGCATATTTCCAAATTTGAGCTTAATTCACCATAAATTGTGACGCGAGGAGCATTTTCAAAACATGACGGCATCGAAAAATTCTATTCTGTGAAAAATGCATTCAAAATGTAAATTGACACTTACCTTTCAGATTTTTATAATTAATGCTGTTAAAGGACATTTTAATAACTACTAAATATTTTGGTGGTATAATCAATGCAAAGATTTAGTAAAACTTTGCATAAAAATAAAAAAAATAACTATAAAAGAATGCTGTCATTTGTTGCGATTCATTAATAACATAAGTTGAAATTCATGTTTTACTTTATCAAATGCATCCAAATATCTAATGCTAATGTTCTCATTCCTATTTTTAGTTGCCCTAAAATTTGTGAAATTTCATAATTATTTTTGAACTATACCAAGCTTTTTTTCATGTAATTCAATTTTCCTGTTTTGGTCGAGGTAAAACTCTCGAAAATTTTTTAAGCTTTTGAATAACAATAGTTCAATTCTTTATGTATAGTCAATAATTTCTACTAGTGTTCAAGATTGGATTATTTTACGAACATAAAATATTTGTATATTATTCTTTTCAAATAATCTTTATCCAAAATAGTAAACAACCATTTTGCAGCTTCTTAGTTTCTAATAAAGTTTACTGATGTAACGTTTAAATTGCATAATTCGTTTATGTATCATGAAATATTAATTGTAAATTAAATTCAAATTATCTGCCGCAGCCTGGCAGCCTGTATATTTTTTTCCTTGCGAACTTTTGCCAAAATGCCAAGGAAATATTTTTCATTTGAATGAGTAATTCAGTTTTCAACTCTCCAATTTTTGTGGAAATTATCCAAATATTTATTCTTCGACAGAAAAATGTTCTACACACACACACACACTTATATATATATATATATATATATACGGGTGGACGATGGATGGATCAGATACCCGGCATCTGATCATTTTTCTTAAATATCCCATTACCCAGTATATAATTTACAGGTTTCAAAGTCAGATATCCGGTACGGACAAGTCACGTGAGGTGTACTGGATCTCCAGTGTCCGGGAAAATCAGTATTCGGTTTATCCCTAATCCTGACCGTGTCCCCCTCCAGAGAAAATTCCTGGGGACGTCATACGTATGCATGTATAAACAAATAAATAAATAAATAAATAAATATATATTAGTTCCATTCAACTGTTTTCTTTTTCTTTCTTTGCAGCACTTATCTCAAGGTTTTAAAATACAAATATTTCAAACATCTGTTTTTATAAAGGAAAATGAAATGAATACACGTAAGACATGATTCCAGAAGTACTATTGTTAAAACGAGGATTCTCGGTAATAAATTTAACAAGATTGCGTTTCAAACTAATATGGTGCTGCCATCTAGTACTTATACTGAGAAAATAAATGTAAAGGATTTCCTTAATGTCTGAATCTAAACTTGAACTCTTATTACAAAACATTATACAACATGGATAGTTTAGAACAACGGTCCTGAGAAGGAACAATGTTTTGTGGATTCCAAAATAACAATAGTTATTATTATTAACTTGACTGTTGTTTTAAGTCATCTCAAAATGATTTAGCGGGCAGGATTCCGACCTGGCTCCATTGAAATTTTTTAAGGGGGGGGGGGGAGAGTTCAGGGTTTTTTAACCCACCCAATATTTTGCATTTAAACATTTATTTAACAGAGCACATTCAAAGGAATCAATTGTTTACTGCGCATGCGCGAAGGATAGCAATTTTTAACTGTAAAAATTTTAAACTCAAGGGTGTCCAGCTAGAGATGAGTTCGGGCTTTTGCAAGCCCGAGACCGCCCGAGCACGAAGATTTGAAGTCCGAGCCCGAGTGATACTGTTCTATGTCAAAGCCCGAGCCCGAAATGATTTTATAAAGTGTTGTTAATAGATGTGGTGCTACATCGATTAAATTTAGGCTTTTTGTCACCATCGCAATTAGTTCTAATAATTTTTCTTTTGATTTCAAATAAAGAATACATATATTTTTAAACTAACATGAAATGCTCCAGTTGAAATTAAATTCTGCTGAGCTCAAATGCATGACAAATCTTCAGTTTGGAAGCATTTTCGGGAAGTTCTTGATTCGCAGTCGAATTTAAAACTGGAATACATTTAGTGCAACTATTGCAGTTAGGAGACCTAATAAGATGGGTCTCTTGTGTCTCTAGTCTGGAGCAAATTGAAAATGAAAGTGGACACAAGACTAGCAAAAAACCATTAGTCCGGACTGTAGGTTGATGTATGAATATTTTACCGTGAGCCCGAGCCCGTGTCGGGCCCGGGCTCGGGCTGAGCCCGTCTCATCTCTAGTGTCCACCAGGAGCCGGACTGCGCCATGGAAATTTTGGGGATGGGGTGTTTTCATGGGATTTCAACCGATTTGGGGGGTGGATCTGTAGAATTTTATGTAGAGTGTGCTATCGTTTTTATGGGGGGGGGGGGGGGGTGGCACCCGGACACCCCTGCCAAGTCAAAGTATACAAGGCAATTCATAAAAAAAATTCAGTTTCAATTACTTCAGTCAGTATTTGTGAAGAATCCCTTAACGAATAACTGCATTAATGCACTGAATGATTGCAAGCACATGCCACTGATTTCTGAGATTTAAGAAATTGCTATTTTTCAAAAATGTTGAAATAAACCTCACTAAATTGCAGATGTCCTTTCGGAATTTCAAGATTTTCAACTGAAAGGTTCTTATGAAAGGCCCTGTATACTTGGGTTTGAAATTATGACAGTTAAAAATTGCTGTATTTTCCGCATGCGCAGTGAAAAATGAATTCCTTTAAATGTCCACAATTTATCAAAATTACAATACTTTTGTTTCAAAGTTCAATATGATGCTTCACTTGTATGCTGTCAAAGTTTTTGAAAGTTTCATAGTGTTTTGTGAAAAACTTTGCTTGTCATAAACGAGAAACGTGTGACCGAAAAAGAAAAAATGCCTATACCTCCGTGCGTATAAACACAATTTTTACAAAAATGCACAGAATAATTGTGCACGGAAATTAAATTATTTTCTGAAATTTACAGCTTATTCCCGGCTTTTTCTGGTGCAGAATCATCCAAAACATTTTTCTCCTTTTCCAATTTGTTGATGTTCCCCTAAATGCAAGCGCAAATGAATTTTTACTGGAAAGTGTAATTAGATAACAACATTACCGAATAAGCAACAAGAAGTTCCGTCTAAACTACACGAGCCTACTTTCCGGTATACACCCAACTTAAAATTTATAATATAACTATCTCTTTCTCTTTCACATTTAGCTTTAGTTCTTAATTACTTCAAATATGCATATTATTACATATAATACATATTCATTAACTCAGTCATTCATTCTTTCATTTATTCAGTCATTCATTTGCTCATTCATATATTTATTCATTCATTTACTCATTCATGTATTTATTTACTCGTTTATTTATTTTTTCATTCATTCATTCATTCTTTCCCTCTTTCATCGATTCATTCATTCATTCATTCTTTCACTCATTCATTCATTCATTTATTCATTGAGAAATTTCCTTAAAAATCCCGATAAAAAAATTTCATAGGAAAATAGGCTTGTCCAGTCCTGGCTGAGCTTCTTATCTGTACATGTTCTACAGCGTGATATCTTTCCGATAAAGTTTGTTGCAAGCTAGTCCGTCGGTTAGATCAGGATTTATATGGGATTGAAATTTCCCGTCGGCGCTAATGTTATTTTTGGTACCTTTCCATTATCACGGCGCAAATCTCGCCAAGCAGATGTTTTGGCGACCGCACAGTCAGACCGACAGACACACATTTCCTAATCTCAAAATCCTACTTTCAAATTTTTTACTTTTCCTTTTTTTTTTTTATTTAATTACTTTACATTTTTTGGCTTTTCTTTATTTTTAACGGTTTTTTACGACACAACATTAAGCCTTCTTTCATGCTTTATTTATTTTTTTTTTCACGTTTACGGGAAAGTAGGCGCTAAAAAACGAATATTTGCATCAGACTGTGTGCTAAATATAAAATTACGAAACCTCTGTAGTGCTTCTATTAATTTGGCCAGGGACTGCAATACCTAAAACGAATTCAGCAAAATTTATTCCCTCAAACATAACTCTCTTCGAAATAGAAAATAACAGTAATAATAATGAAAACTCCTTGGAAATGCTGAATTTAAAGTTCTAAGAAAAAAAAGTAAATAAAATCACACTATCACTTATAGTAAAAACCATAATGCTCCATTAAATGATACGTAAGATTTAGTAGGGTCCGGAACATTTGAAACTGCTGTTATGGGTATTAAAAATCGATTATTGTTTTTATTTTCTTACTTTCTTGTTTGATGGACGATGGGCTATTTCAAAACACTAGTAATGTATGAGACATACAATATAATCAAATTTCAAGTAGGCAATTCTCCACATGTTTGCTCTCGTAACTGTTGTTTCTGCTTTAGTAACACGTAAAAATAAAACTGCAAGACAAATTTTGTTTATTTGTAGCCCGAAAACTTGCTGTACTTGAAAATGGCACAAGTCAGGTTTTGAAGTATTCTTGTAGACGTTAAAAAGCGATCTATGTATTTTACATGAAATTTGTCATTGATTTTGCTTTTACGATTTGAAATTCAGCAAAAAATTGTCTTTATCCGATAAAAAAATGGCGCAAGTTGTCAACGAGAGCGAACTATTATTTATGCCCTGTAATAATATTTTTAACTGATAAAAAATACTTTTGGGGAAAAAAAATAGAATGAACTTCAAAGTAAAGATTTCGCTAAAAAAATCTTTAAACAACATCGATACGACTTTTAAACACAGTTTGTGAATCCGGTACAAAAATATGAGTCTAATTATCATTACACTATGTACACCATGTGTTGCTTTACATTGAAACTTCTACAAATCCTGGACCATTTTTATTTGTAAGTAATTCCTGATTACAAAAGATTTTAACTATCATAATTTTGCACCAACCTCTAAAACTCTTTAAATGTCGTATCGGTGTTGTTTAAAGAATGAACACCAATGATACTTTTAAACATAATTTTAATAATTTTTGAGTATTCTCGGTACATAATTTCCCTTTGCAAAGTATATTTACCTTTGCACAAATATATTGTTAGCAATGCCATGTATTCGAATGTTTTTGAACAGAAGCAGTAGTTGTTGCAAACTCTCGATCTATTCAAATTTATCTTCGTAATTCTCTTACATTCAGTTGCATATGATTTAATATATAATTGCTTAGCCGATAAAAGATATATGAAAAGCTGTTTCATTTTTTCCTCTTAATTTAGTTTTGAAGTCTATTGAAAAAAAAAATATTTATTTAGAAAGAAATATTAAATTAAGTTAGTCCATTTGTATGAAAATTGCTGATTTTCCATTCAGAACTGTCTTTAACAATATGGTCTGCTGAACAATTGTCTATCGATGGGTTAAAGATGAACCATTAAAATCCGTTCCTCCAATGGGAAATTATGAATGGACGAAATATAATGAAACAATAATAATAAAAATAAATGAATAAATGAAACTAAAGAATTGAATTGGTAATCTCCTCGTTTCAAAAACTTTTATTCAGAGAAAAATGTTTTAATCAGTCCTTGATATAGAACAGTTTACTTACTAAAGAAATGATTTTTCTAAAACGCATTTCGAGTTTTTTACTGTTCAGCATTTAATAACCGCTGAAAATAAATATTTTCTTATTTTTTTAAAACATTATTTAACCGTTTATATTTTTGCTCTTCTACATGACGGAATATATTTCCTTTTGAACACCTGACTTCTCCCTCTTTTTAATTCCCATTGTAAACAAATGTCAAATAATTATAAAAATATATTTATTATTCATGTTTGCTTTACAGATAAAAACAATTTAACAACACAACGCACAAAAGAGTAACACACAAAGTAAGTTATTATAATATGAGGTAAAAGTCAAAATTTTTCAGTTCAGGCATATGTTTCTTGCGAAAGGATGCTACAATATTGTAGTCGTTGCTCCTTTATAATTACAGAATAAACTAAGTATTTCAGCAAAATGAAATTACTCCTTTTGTCTCTTTGTTTCAACTCCGCAGGTGTTCCTCAAGAAACAGTCTGCTGGCTTGCTCGCTAATTAAATTTTACGAGGAACATTCTTTCACGTATAATAACACAAAATATTTCTTGTTCGCCTAATAGTGGAGTATTAGTTTTAATTTAATATGTTCTCTTTTTTCCGCATTAATCCTACAATGCTTACATATTCTTCAGCAATCAATGGCCCAATAATTAAGTTCATTCGATGTAATGTGCTTAATTGTTTTATTTAGTTAAAAATGTGTTAAAATAAGATTGCATAAATAATAATTATGAGTCACATTACCTGGCAGCTTAAATACGGAGCTTTTTAGATGTTAAGAAGAACACACCTTAAATTCTGCACAATGCAAGTAAAGGGCGCATTTCATTGGAATATACCTACTTATCATTTTTTAACGAGTTTTCAACTTTGCAATTTAGAAAAGAAAATTTCCCATATAGTCCATAAAGCTTACTTTTCTGCCTTCGAAAAGTTTCCAGCACTGTATTCACATATTATTTTTAGCCAAAGAAAACAATTATCTCAAAACTAAACGAAGCTTTCAGATGACCAAGAAAAAAAAAAGGACAGAATTAATTTTTGTGCTAACTATGCCAAATTCATTCTGCTAGAAGTCAAATTTCAGTAAATTTCAGCCATGAAGATTTTTTATTCCAAAATATGTAATATTTACTCTCATGGTATCGAAGTGTATGTACATAACTGTCAAAAACATGAAATATAAAACTAAATTACAGCGAAAATGCTCAAAAGACAAATTTTTTAAACTAAAATGCAAAAAAGTAATAAAAGTAGGAATAAATACAATACCTTTAACATTCACTAAAATGTGTATCTCAGTGGTTTCAGAAAAAGTAAAATGGTTTCTGTTCATTTTCTTTACATATCTTTTAATTGTTTAGAATTTCTCAAGCTGAACACGAAAATTAGCTCATATTTACTAAATTTATAGAAAAATTTTATTTTATGTTTGTTGTTCCTTTTTTCTTTCATAGAACAAAAAGATAGATAGAGAGACAGATAAACTAATGTAAAGAAATTCGTTGGTTTTGGAGTTTTTCGTCTGCAAATCTTATTTCTATTGCTCTTGATTTTATTCGTTTGAATTTCGCCCTTAAACCGAAAGACACATTAAGCTGACCTAAAGTTAAATGTTTTTGAATTAACTATTTCTGGTGAAATTTATGTTTTAAATTTACTCGGCTGCACAATAAAATTCTTATGTTCTTGCATCATTATAAAACTGTTTAAAACTTTTCCCTTTATGCTTATCATTCAAAATAAAGAGCTCTGAGAATTATTCATATTTTATCTATATAGATAAATTGATTTATTAAAATTTTTTTAGGTATTCAAGCATTTTCTCTGCTTTTTAAATTCAATAGATTTCAGATAAAAATCCATCCAACACAAAGCTGACCTTCAAATCAATATTCCGTTTCCAAAGAAAATGTTATAGTTGTAGCTACGAAAACTATCGGGATCGATGATGAAATTTGAAAAAATTTCAACTTCAAGTTTAACAAACTTCATGTCTCAAAATAGTTACGTATTCAAAACTATTTGAGATCGATACCAGAATTTAACTTTTTTCTCACTTTGTTTCCGAAAATATTTTGCATCAACTCATATGAAAAATATGAAAAGTCAAAGATATTTATAAACGCTTGGCGTCGGTGTAGTACCATGAATTTCTTTTTTTTTTTGGGGGGGGGGGGATAGGTTAGGATTAGGGATAAACCGGATGGTCCAGTGTCTCATATGTGATTTACTTGTACTGACATGCAGCCCTATTGCTTGAAACCGGTATATTGTATCCATTTTTTATACATCGCACCGCTTCTAAGTACGTAGCAAGTTAGCAAGTTTATAATTTACATATATTTTTTCAAAGCATGTGAATTAAATAAATTAAACAATATATGCATATATATATATATATATAATATATATATATATATATATATATTGAGACATGTCGGATAGCCGGAAATTACGTGTAGTGGTTCCAACCACTGCAACTAATTTCCGGATATTAATAAAAAAATCGGTCAGTTACCGGATGTCCGACACTTTCTGGGAGAGGTGGGATCGGCCTCGTTGGTTGTCCCCGTTGGTGTACCGTTAAGAAAATTCTAATGGTGATGTTATTTTGGGAAATTATTTCAGTAATTGCGTTCAGAAAACACATGTTATTTGCGGTTTCTTTTGTTTTCATTACATGCACTAAATATTTTGCATTTCACATATTGTAAGAATTGTGAACGAAATTCCTTTTAAGTTAAAAACAAACACATTAAACAGCATGTTTTTAAAGTCATATCAAATAAGTAAAATAGTGAAAGTATTTCAATTTTTCAAAATCTCAAATTTTTTTTTCTTTTTCAAAAATTAACGTGTTTGCCTACCTTAAATGAAGCACTAAAGTATAAATAGAATTTAACCAAGTAATTGATATTTACATTTCATTAAATTTATTTTGAACTCGTGAAGGTATTTTCACGAATATATTTTTTTCACTTTTTGATAGTGTTTATTAGTTAGTGGTAAAGTCAGCGGTCGTGTTTCTTCAGGAGCAAGTAAAGGTAGAATTCAAAGAACAATTGAAATTTTATTGATTTCAGGTCTCTTTAATTTACTCGGAACTGGAGCCGTTTTGAATTTTTATTTGCACAAAATTCAGTCCCATCAAGAATAATAACTTCTTTTCACCGAATCAATTGCCATTGTAGTTTTTGATTTTGTAGAAAAGTGCTTTTTAGAAATATTGCTCATGGAGGCATGTCGCGAGCTTAATATTCCGTAAAAATATATATATTATCGAAAAAAAGAAATAAATATGAAAAAAAAGAAAAACCCTGAAACTTGGATAAAATTTCCGTAGCATTATTGCCAAAATCAGAAACAAGTGAAAGGTAAATATTTTTTTTTCAATACATATTGAAACACAATTTTTTTTTTTTTTTACATTTAAAAGTAAAAAAAAAATAGGCCCATCATATCGCGAATATTAGGTTTGTCTGTCTTTTGTAATAATAAGCTTTGCTTGAACTATTCCACTCGAATGAAACAATTCTAATAATCGCAAATCATTACCAGGACTCTTCTAGCCCTTGGTTCATTCTTTGACTTCAATAAACTTTATCTCGGTTCTGGGGGGGGGGGGGGGGAGCGGGGAGAAAGAAGAATAAAAATTGAAAGAAATCTCATATGAGATATGTAGCTGAAAGGAAGCCCATAAAAGATGATGGACATAATGTCAAATTTCACTTTCAAATTGTTTCGAAAAATAGTAAAATCAGTTTACGAAAACAGTGAATCGCACAGTAGGTTTGTTTGTTGTTGTTGTTGTTGCTAATGCCACTTGGATATCCAAACTTCCGTCGCAGAGCGACCTGGAATTAACGCAGAAGAGTGCGCCTTCCGTTTCAATATGAGCACCAACGGTGGAAGTACGATTTGGCTCATAATTAGGGATGCAACGAATATTCGTCCACTATTCGGTATTCGGCCTATTCGGCCCTTTGACCGAATATTCGGCCTGGTCGAATATTGATGGACTATTCGGCCGAATAGTTCTGCTGCAGTAGAAATGTAAAAAAAAAAAGGAAATTAGTGGATTTTAAACATTTAAAATTGCAATTCAATTATTGCAAAAGACTACATTAGTATATAGTTTTAATAAATAAAAATAACCTAGACAAGAGACTACTTTTTTGAACCCTTGTTTTAGGCCTTGACTGAGCAAAGACAGATTTTAAAGTTGTAATATTGTATTTTATATTTAGCATTTGCTCCCAAAAGCTGGCAATAGTTAATTATGATGGGGAATATGATAAATTAATATTGTTATTATTAACAAAGTGGAAGTCAGACTTGGTTTGGGTAGACTGATTTATTGTGCATATTGGGTATGAGAGAAATGTGAGAAGCCTAGAATATATCATGAATATTTAGATAGCATAAGTTATTGGGGTTTTTGAAAATAAAAATATAATTCAGTTAAGTGTATTAAATTTTAATAGATCTTTTAAAAATAGATATTATAAAACTCCATAAAATAGGAATATTGACTTTTATAACTTTTAAAATACATTCATAAAACTCTTTTAAGCAAGGAAAAATTTCACTAAGCAATAGTAGTTCTTTCCTTTGAATTAAATAATTAGTAAAATAATGCTAATGCTTACTACCATAAAACCTTTCATTTTATTCCGCTTGTGGGTGAAATTCTTAGTTTTATTACATTCAAAACAATAGACAAAATAGGTTAATTTTAAATTCTTAACAAACAGAATTAAGTCATACATCATGGATTGGAGTAATTACTGTTTGACTTTGTGAGTAATTTTAAATTTGACAAATACTTTCTATTGCAACGATTTTCTAGAAATTTTAATATTCGGCCGCCGAATATTCAGTATTCGGCCTAAGACATTGGCCGAATATTCGGCTTCGGCCTATTTGGCCTAGAAGAAATGGCCGAATATTCGGTATTTGGCCAAATCACTATTCGTTACATCCCTACTCATAACGTACTTGGATGACACCAGATGCCGCCACCACAAATACGCAACCCTCCTTATAAGATCTATGGGTGAAGGGAAGGGAAAATCTCCACCCACCGGTACCCTCGGAACTGCCTCGGGACTTCAGGGTCCACGGATTTTGCATGCACGTATCCCTAAGTGTACATGGTGGGTTTTCAGGGGCTCGGGTATCGAGCCCGAGATCCTCCAATCCGAAGCTCGATGTACTAACCACTAGGCTACCACGGCCCCTGTAGGTTTGTTTACATGATATTTGAACTCTGTACTTGGTTTATATCATGAAATAACGAATTGTAAATTATGATTCACTTTGGACTTACCAACTTTTACCAGAATGTCGACGATACTTTCGTAATTAAATACTTATTCTATTTTGAGTGTTTAAATAATTTTTTGCAAAGCGGATGCATTAGTTCAAATCACAGTGCTTTAATAATTAATATTTTGGAGGAGAATAGTTTATTTGTAGCACTACTAATAGTGATTCGTGGGAATTTATTCTGAATACGAAACAGATTCTATCTGGAGTGGAAAACTATATAACAATCAAAAACTCATTGTTAATGATAGCTACACAGATTGGTTGGGCGTTCTATTTTTTTCTCTAGGCGCAAAAGTAAATTCTTTTGTTTAAAAAAAGATATGCATTGCACTTTGACGAATTAACGCTAAAAAAAAAAAAAAAAAAAAAAAATGGAACATCAGATCTGGTGTCCTGTCTATAAATGATGTCACGCTTCGAGGGTGTGGAGTTCTTGAAATTGTGACAAGGGGAGGGGAGGGGTAACAAGAAGTGTGACATCATGTTTATGCAATATAACGTGGCATGTGACAAAGGGGGGAGGGGTATGTTGAAGTGGGACACTTTGTGACCAAGGGTGGGGGAGGGGGTCATATATGTGGGAAAACAGCGTAGCATCATTGATGGACGGTCCCATATCATTTTTAGAATAAACTTAGCGGACAAATCAAGAAAAAAGTAGTTAAGTTTTTCAATTTTTTTTAAAAAAATAATAATCATGCGAAAAAATGCTTATAGTATTATTAATTAATAACTAAAATATACAAGGAAATTCAAAATTAATATTTTTACATTTACATTACAAAATGAATCTCTAATAACAATCCTGGGCACTTTCGCTAGTATGATATAATTTGACATTAAAGGACACGCATACATTTTTGGAAATTTTTAAAAACCTCGATCAAAAAGTGGTCATTGAAACAGTCCTTGGCATCTACTTTCGGTCAGAGGGCGCTACTGAGTTCCAGGGCAGTTTTAGCTTGTGAAAAGAAGGGGTGCTATAGTATTTCAAAAGAAATTGTTACGAAAATTTATTTTATTGAGTTGTTTCACTAAACGAAATTCATACAAAGGATTTATCAATTATTCTATTATTATTAGAAGAATATTTGACAACAAACATAACCCTTTTGAAAACACAGAGTTAAAATATCAGTTCCCTGCATTCATTTGCAATAAAATAGTTTGCCGACCCCTATTTTAAAACAAAGGGTTCCGCAGAACAAAATATAGAATCTTTGTATTTCCTGATTTCGAAAAAGATTGAGAACTAACTACTGGTGTACAGAAACTTTGTATTACGTCAATTTGATATTTTTAAGTCCACAAAAGTTTTCAGACACGGTGAAATTCATGTTGATGTGACAATTTTAACTGAAATCCGTAAAGGAAAACACTTAAAGGCTGCTGATTCATAAAAACGTAAATGATAAATCAATAGTTTTAGCAAACAAGATGAGGTTGAATTTATGACATACCAATTTAGAATTCCAAACTACAAATTGACGTTGGAGAGGCATTATGTCAATTGAGTAGGAAGATGAGATCAGTTTTCCTAGTGTGATTAGCTAATGGTGCTTTCTAATATCGATTTACAATTCAAATTTATGAGTTGGGATAAATTTAGCTTGAGATTTTGCATGTTCTATTAGCATTCACTATTGCTGGGTTTTAATGGATAAGTTCTGTCATTTTTTTAAACTGACTTTCTAAATTTGAACAAATGGGTTTCAGTTTAGTAAATATAGGGGAGGCTGGGGCTGGAGGGGACACATTCAGGTTTTCTTTTATTTTCTATAAAACTTTCACAATTGAAATTATTGTTTCTAAAACAGTTTATAAAGCATTTCATTGTGTATTATAAGAATATAGTAACAAAGACGTAACGCCAATAATTTGTTCAGTACAATGAATTACGGTAGGGTAATCCGCAGTCCCTTTCTGCCCCATCATCGGGGTTGAAAGGGACATATGATGGGGATGAAAGGGACACAACAAATAACACTACTTAATGTTGCAGCACAATTTTATTTGTGCGAAATTTGTGGTCTGTCTGTAACGTAGGCACTCAAAAAGTCATCCTCAGTAAAGATTTCTTTATTAAAAGGATAAATGCCACTTTTATGAAAACCGGACTGAATGTTCGATCTTGTGAAGGCCAACGAAAATGCAATGCCTGCAAGTTCGGCAACATTATAAATGGTTATGGTTTTGCCAGGGTTTGTTATCATCCACTTATTGGCAGCAGCATTGTATCTAGCTTTAAAGGGGCCAAAGACAGAAACATCGAGTGGCTGCATTCTGTGGCTACAATGAGGAGTAAATGTCAAAATTACTATGCCATTTTCCTTGCAAAACTTTATGATTTCGACACTTATATGTGTTTCACTATTGTCTATTAGTAAAAATATTGGATTATCTAGGGTACAGGAAGAATATTTGGCAATGTGTTTAAGAGCTGCAAGAAAGTTATCACATATCATCCATCCAGTCTTATACGCCAAACCAAGGCTCTGTTTAGGTGCACCATGAAGCATAAATTCCTTGTAATTGGTTCTTGGAAAAATAAATACCGGTGGCAAAGTATTTCCTATATGGCATTTACAATACATAACATAGTAACGAGTTGACCCCTTTCTCCCGATATTATTTGTGAAACTTGTTTTTGACCACGTTTTGCAATAATTTTGGGTGGTTTATGTACAGTAGTAATCCCGGTTTCGTCAGCATTATAAATCCTGTCTGTTGTAAATTTGTAGCTATTCATTACTTCTTCAAGTTTCTCATAGAATATTCTGACATTTGAAGCATTGAAACTTGTTGCTCGTGACGGACTAGTTGGCTCAGGAGTACGGAGAGAGAGATCCCCACTTCGTTTCATAAATCCTTTCATCCATTCACAGCCTGCTTGCTTTGTTCTTTTCCAAACATCTGGAATCTGTGGCGATTCTATAAGCAAAGCATATTCATTAGGAAGTTTCCTGGTTTGCACAGCAGTTAATCCATGACTAATTTTTGCAGCTTTAACTAAATAAGAAGCTAATTCAGTTTCTTGTTCAGAAGTAAACTCTTCTATTGCCAATGTTTGGCTTGTGAGTAAATTCTTTAACTTCTCCAATCTCTTTATACATTTTAATTTTTTCGTGCTAAATATGATTTAGCAAACCCATATTGTTTAGAAACTGATCTAATTGATTGTCCTTGCGCTAGAACTTCATTTACAGCTCCTTCCATCTCAGATCCAGTCTTTCTGACTCTATCTGTCTTCCTTTTGTAGTTACGTACCATATTTGCAACTGAGAAAAAAGTTGTAAAATTTGCATTTCTTAATTTGATTTTATTAAATATACCTACAGTTTAAAGTTATTTAAATTATACATTAACAAAGCATTTTTTCATAATTTATTATTAAAATTTTAATGCAATTAGTTAATAAATTATTGAAATTATTAAAAAAAACGGAAATGAGTAACCCTAATTCAAGACAAAACATACATTTGAGATTAATATTTTTTAAGTCAAAAATTTAATATCTTCTTAATTTATATATTTTTAAATTTCAGCTAACCTACAACATCTTACTGCTCTATGCTATTATTGCATAAAATATATTACATACTGCAGCAATGTTCAGTAATAATAACATAGGGCAATAGGCAATGTAGGGAAACCTAAATTTAAAAATAAATAAATAAAAAATTCATATTATTTTATACATATTAATATGGAAATATATGTTTTAATAATATAATTTTCACATTATAATCATATTCCTCTAACATATTTTTATAAAAAAATGTATATTTTAAACGTTGTAACAATTGCTTAAAATTTTAAACATAAGCATAATTTTTCTGGGGTTGAAAGGGACATGTCCCTTTCAGCCCCAGATTCATATATTACATACACCACATGGCTGTTAAGCCTAACTTTCTGTCATGTGAAAATTGCTTATCACAGATTTTTAGGTATTTAATGTACTTTTAATTAACACATAAAGATTATTTCTATAACTAAATACACTTTAGTACTGAAACAAAATATAAATGGAAGTATAACTTATTTTTTGATGTTGAAAATTAACTTCTGTATTTGCAGATAAAAATAATTGTTATGTTGACAAATTGGCTTGGTCTACCAACTATAAACATCTGCCTTCCTCTGTTGGCAATAAATGAAAACTTTTATTTATATCAGGTTTTAAGAAATATATGATGTCCCTTTCAGCCCCACTTTCCCCTAATTATAATGTCACCAATTTAAAGTTCTCATTTGGAATGTGCAAGGAACTATTCTTCAAAAATATCTTTCTTTCTGCTTTTTGAATTTCTTCTATATCCGAAATATATGCAAGAAAGTATTGCATTCGTGAAAAGTTTCCATTTTTGAATTTTGATGGCTTTAAACCTTTTAAGGCGTGATAAACTCATTTTGATCATTCTCGGAAAATGTCAGTGAGTGTATCTGTCTGCATGTGCTCGGGTTTTTTTTAACGGGAAAAGGTGGTGATTCGTTTTAGTGTCAACCGCTCTAAGGTGGATGAACCAATCACAAAATCAAAAGTGTTTTCAATTAGGAAAAAAAAAACATGACATACAAATATATTCTATTGGGAGCTGGCATTGATTATGTTTTGGCTTTTATGCTGAAATTAAATATGTGAACACAAAGCGATAATAGAGAAAAACGTGTGGTTGTGTTCCTTTATTTCCAACCCTAATAAAAATAATAACCTGCCAAATCACTGTGGCAAGTAACATGATTAAGCAGCACGTCCAAATGATAAAACTTTCTTATAAAAATTATTACAAATTTACACCGAAATATCATTTTTAGCGACGAGGGGCATTTTTGGATGCATGACTATGTCAACAAGCAAAATTGCCGTATATGGAACCCACACGAGGTTCACCAGGTGGCAGTACATCCATAAAAAGTGAGTTTCTTGGCGTCATTTTGAAAACAACTTTTTTGGTGAGGCCATCACCATCAACGGCGAGCATTTCCAAATTGAATGATATGGACAGGACATGTGGTTCCAACAGGTTGGCGATACGTACCACATAGCGAACGAAAAGATGCCCATTTTGCATGGACGATTTGAGGGAATGGGTATCTCTCGCATAGGTGACCTGAATGGACAATTACAGCAACTTTTTCTTTTAATATTAATACGCTCAGAATATCCTAATAACACCAGAAAACATTTTTTTTTCTTGTTTCAGAGCGATCTTTTAAAAGTTATTTGTAATTGAAAATAGACTAGTTTCGTTTTCTACTGAAACGGGAAGTCACATGACTCCCTAGGAAGTGACGTCTTAAGTGCCCAACTTCGGATTGTTTACACATGGTTCTTCGTTGCGCGCGTGCTATCTGTAAGCCTAACTGAATATTCTTCGCGGTTTAGAAATTTAAATTGTTGTAAAAATACACTTTTTAATAATAAAACCTCTTAACATTTTCCTTTTAAAACGTATATTTTCTCATAAAATCTCAGAAATCAGTATTTTATTTTGAATAAAAATAGTATTAAAGTTAGTGTACATTGAACTTTTACAGAAGCTAAAAATTTTTTTCTATGACCAATGGCGTACCTAGCATAGGTGATACCCGGGCCGGTTATCCGTGGTGTCACCCCCCCCCCCCTAAAAAGAAGAAAAAAGCAAAAACAGAAGAAAGCCCAGCAAAAAAGAAGGAAAAAAATACCATTCGTATCATGGGAGTTATAATATTTAATGTATTTGTGGACAGCAATGATGTGTTCAGTAGTAAAAATGTTTTTTGAATATTTTTGTAAGGAAACACTTTGCTCAGTTAAAAGTAGAAAAGAAAATGATAGAAAAAATATCCAGTTCAAAGTATTTGTGTCATTATATAGAGCTTTTAAAGGTTTATTGTTTCCCCTTCATAGCCGGGTGTCGCCCCAGAACGAGTGATCCCCCCGCCCCCCCCTTAGTTACGCCACTGCCTATGACTTTGAATGTATCAGAAACATGATTAATAACTCTCTTGCTGTATTATTCTGCTGTGAAAAAGTATTGATATCCATCCTAATAAATTTATTTAGTTAATATAATTTTAAAATGTACCTTGTGATAAAAATTATGCATGTTTGCTCATAATCTTTTTTACAGGCTGTCAATGCCAATTTCAAATTTGTCAAAAGAGTTTTTTTAATGACTTTTTTCTTTCACTAAGAGAATGAAATATTTATATACTCTGAAAAAATAAGCTAATAAATTAACAAAAAACATACTTTATATTTTCTATGTTATAAATTAAGGAATTAAGATTTTTTTAGGGAAAGGGGGAAAATTGCCGATACGCTACTTCAAGTAAAGTTTCGTAGACTAATTTAAGTGCCATTACGAAAATTTTCGGTGGGTGGGGGCAGAGATCCCTTCCTCTGGACACGGTCTTACATTTAACGCTAGTTTTCAGAAATAGCAAAATTCTTACCTATACACAAATAATAATATAATGTTGGAAATAGATATAAGAGATATAAAAAGGTTTTCCTACTGCATTTAATGAGCATTAACTTTTATTTTTTTTAAATTGTTAAACATTTAAAGAATATACAGCACAAAAAAAGTTTATCAGTATTTACTTCCTTTTTGCATGCGTCTGCTACTTTTTTTTTTTCTATTTATTATTTTTTTCTTATCTTTCAAATTTAGAAAAAAAAAAACCGACTTTCAAGAATTTTATAGCTATATTTAATTACACGCCCTGAATTTTAAGCTGCAATATATAGTTTGAACAGATATTTTTCATTTCGAAAGCACTTGCTTTATTCGGCGGTACTGAATGCTTAAATCAATGGCGTTGCTGCAATTCTGTAGCAAGGCCGTATCCAGAGGGGGGCCCACGGACCAGCCCCCTCCCCCGAAATTTTTCGCAATGTAGCATATATTCTTCCCTGAAACTTTCCTCAACATAAGTGTTTCGAAGTTAGGGCCCCACCCCCCGGAAAAAAAATTCTGGCTACGGCCTTGCTGTGTAGTTATTATCTATCTAGTATATTGTATCTTGTAATCTTGTTCCATCCATTTCTGATTCTATACAAAGAAAATTTTAGGACTGTATTGAAAATTCTATTTTATAAATAGATAAATAATCATACATTTGACCTTTCACACCTTTGATTTCAGGGGAAAAGAAATCTTGATTCGCTCTGAAACTGCCTGATAACTTTTTCGGTTATCTTGGGCAAATTATCAGGCAGAGCTTTTTGGAATCCTTCATCCATAATGCTTACACTCTCATATACAGTATTTATCTCCAAAATATTAATTAAATATGTTATTCAAAGAACGATTATACCAAGATACGAGAAAGACATGTAAAAGAACACTAAAATACGCTCTGCAGACGGAGAGGGCGTGTTTCCGGTAGGCAATAGTGACGTCACCTCCAATCAGAGCTCGTTTTGCGATTGCATCACTTTCTGGCCGTTTTTGTGCAATTAAAACATTTAATAACTTATTAAATAAATTTTTGTGAGGAAAAACAATCGGATTTTGGTATTCAGAAGAGAAGTTTTAATAAGTTGACACTGAAAATTTTTAATTTTAAGAGATACTCTAATTGTCCATTGGGGCGTAAGATCGTGCGATTTGACCTTGATAAACTTTTCTTGTGGGGTTTCTTGATGTCGCAGGTCTGTCCTAATAAGCCGCAATCGACGGATGCCCTTAAAGTCAACGAAACCCACGCCATCGTTCAAATTCAGTCGGATTTATGCGGCAGAATCATTGAAAATGGACTAATGGACCACTCGGATCCTTGGCACCGTGAGAATCCACGGCAGGCATTTGAAGAATATTATACGGGTCCATCCATAAATCATGTCACACTTTTTTTTCAATATATTTGAACCCTCCCACACTTTTTTGTCACAAAATGTCACACTTCATTGTACCCCCTACTCCCCACGGTCGCACCCCTAGTATGGGGGTAGTCTATGAAGGCCTGAATGCTACTTACAGTATGACCGTAGTTAGCATTAAGCAACCCTTGTCACGTGTCACGCTATATTTCGTAAGCATATGTACTTGCAGTTCAGAAATAAAGTACACTACATTATACATCACATTTCCGATGTTATTTTTGAACTTTTGACATTTGTGAGCATACACTAATGATATTTATTGTACTTAATTTGTATTAATGAGAGATTAAGTCTTATATCAAAAAACAAAATTAGTATGTAATAGTAAAAAAGATTAATTGTTCAAATTCTGCAAAAACTTCTATTTTAAAAGTAACTGCCCAAGATTTTGTTTTAAATTTAAACTTTTAACAGAAGTTCATGTAAACCTTAACCAGCATCGATGTTTTCGATACAAAATGAGATCAATCATAATACTAAACATAATAATAATTAATATAAAAATATTTAATCTACTGATTTTAAATGTTTTTGTTTTAACCAAAATAAGTGATGTCACACTTCTTATTACTCCCTCTCTTGAATCCACCTCCCCCCCTCGAAGCGTGACATCATTTATGAATGAACCCTATTCCGTACAAAATGCCATACATGGACCTTTCAAATATAAATATTCGTTAATACCTTTACACACAGCTTGTTTTATTGCATTTCAACATCTACCTACTCTCATTCTAAAACCCTTCAGAAGCGGACACCTATTTTTTTTTACCGGATATCAGGTACTTATGCAGTTCTATACGCATGACGAGCAGTGCAAAAAACAAAATTAAATTAAAGAAATGAATAAAAAATAAAATATTTTTGATACCCAGATTCGCTCTTCGTGCGGCAGTAGAAGATACGATTTCACCAGGATGAAATTTGACCGGAACATTTCTTATTTGATACTATAGCTATTGTATTCTGTTAGAAAAGCAATTTTTATATTTGAGAATCTTATTTGCTTTGTTTTATAAACCTTTCTTTAAAAAGATTCTTTCGAAGTTTAGCCCGCCCGTTCGCTGCAGTAAAGGATATTTTCTGATTGGTGCAATACATGATTTTTTTTATTTTTTGTTACCAATGACAATTTTGTTTCAATTATAACCTCGGTTTACTCTTTAATGTATACTTACGATAAACTTCATAAATACGAAACAATGAATTGCCGTAGTATTTTATACTGAAGTCATCAGTAAATCATTTTCTATTTATTGCACTTAGACTCCACACTGTGTGATCAGAATTCTTGTTATCATTGTCGTTTAATACATTTATACGAGCAATTCTTGTATACATATTCAGTTCTAGAAAACGGCTTTAATGATTTGGATCAAACTTTGTATTTAGGTCAGGTTTTTTTTTATTTTTTAAGTTTACTTCTATAGGAATTATGAACGTAAAGTTGCTCTATTATTTTTTAATTTATTACAGTTAACACTTGCATTTTTTGTGACTCTAATGTCCAAGTAAGCATCGGAAATTAAGTCTGAGAAAGCCGCTTACTCATTTTAAATTCAAAATTACTTAAAAAAATAAGTAGGTATAGTTTCTGGTTTTTAAGCACATCATTTTTAACAGTGCATTTGTTTTACAAGTACATTCCATGACTTGCAGAAAGCGCCGGCCTTAAGACTTGTGGGGGCCCGATTGGGAGTAACTTCGGTGGGGGGCCCCCTCGCGAATTGTTGCAATTTCGGTAGCCCTCTTAGTGAAATGTCATCAAGACCGAAAATTTCCTTTGTTAAGTTTATAGTTTTTCAGTATAATATGAAGAAATCAAAATGTGCACTTATAAAATAGACATGCAGTTAAAAAAAAAGTAATGAAAAGAGAGATACTGCGATGTACTCATGCAGGAAGCTAGTAACCTTTATTGTTATGTTCAATTTACCTACCATATATATATATTAATTTTTTTCTCGAGGGAAAATTTACAATCGACTTAAGACCGGTGGCCCAGCTTGTGGATATTTTCCGTAAATTTTACAGGCTTTCTCTGAAAAATTTAAAGTTTTTCATGATTTCAAGATTGTTTTTAACCAATTCCATTAAAAATTTTACTTACATGCTCTTAGGGTAACACTTCTTAGGGCAGGCTATATATCCTATAAGATAATAAAACCAAGCCAAAACCCTTTAACAAAGTCAACACGCACCGTTGTTTAAAACTTGTATAAATGTTTTTAGAATATAAACTCTGGAATCTTTATAGACCGACGTACTTATTTCAAAATATTGACAGATTGCTTTACTCTTTACACAAAATCTCGGCTAAAAATTTCATTGAAATACTTTCCCCAGTGGAAGTTTTATAAGTCAACATTGAGAAAGTTTCAACAGAAATCAGCATCAAATATCTTAACTGGAAAATTGGCAAAAGTGGGCGAGGATCCTCCTTCGTAGAAAAAGAAGGAATACTTATTTCCGGAGTATTGGAATACGAGGAACGTAGACAAGATTTTATTTCCTTCCAACTGCGTACTCTCTGAGATTTCTAAAAATCAATTTACCTTATTGGCATGGTGAGGACTTCAGCCGCATGCTGTTATTTTAACTGTAACAATACATTTTTTTTCAAAACTTCATTACATTTTTCTGGATTAAGGATTGAATATAAGGTGAAACTTAAAGAAGTGTGTTTTCAAAGAACTTTCAATTTACTAACGTATTCTTATAAATTCAATTTTAGTGCAGATGGTAAGATTTTATACTTAATGTATATTTTCCCGTTAGGGTCTGCAACGAAGAGATTTGTTTCATAAGCGCATTTATTTTCCTGTATTTTTGAATGAATAACTTGCAGAATGTCCATTACTTACATTTTAACTGTTTCATTTTAATGACATATCTGGTAAGAATAAGTAAGTATAGAAATAGAAGAATGTCATAGAACAGTACAAGAGTAAATACTTGTTTAAGAATGCTCAACATTATGCAGCTTTTCAGACGTATCACAATACTTCATTTTAAAGCAACTAAAAGCAGACACAATTTAGGTTGTATAATCTCGTAAACGTAACGAAATAAACTCTTATAAGATAAATGATCAAAATCTAGCTTCTGATAATTCTTTTGCTAGAATTATCAGAAAATGCTCTTCGATCTATGACCTTGATTTTTGGGAAGCTTATCACATTTGGAAAAAATTCTCATTCCTTAGTAAATGATTTTTCCAGTACTCCATATTTTCCGGACATTTGAAAACAATTTTTATAATATTTCTTTCTTTTCCCGCCTTTTCCTGTTTGTTTCCCGCCTTTTTCCTCTTGGGCTCTGCTCCCACCTTGTCCCTGGCCTCTGATTGGTCAATCTCTAATCCGACACATCTAGTATAAACACCGGTTATCTCTCTGGTGCTTGCCTGTTCACTTACATCTTTCTAGTTGTGCGTTGAGCGCTTCATTTCTGCACTAATGAAGAGGCTCCATTGTGGCTTCAAAATAGCTATTTCCGATACTTTTTATTCTGAATTTGTGCTTTTCTACGTTGTTTTATCTTTGTACTTAGGAAATAAACTCTTGTTTTTTTTATATTAGAAGGATATATTGCTTATATGTGTCATTTATGATTTGCTGTCTTTAAAACCTTTATAATATTTTCATTTTTTCTTGTTTAGTTTAGTGTGCATCACCTTTAAGTTAATCGACTGCCATAACATAAAGAATTTCCATTCTATCACATTAAGCTCGGTATATATAATCCCACAACAAATATTAGTCGGTTTGTGTATGCATCATACAGTTGTGTAATTAAATCTTGCAATTCAATATTCACCCACTTCCAGAGTTCCAAATTCTTTGAAATTTTGCATACATATCAAGAGTTGATAAAAACGCAACCTAGTGGCTGCATTTTTTGGAATTCGATTTTGTTGAATTTTTATTCCATATTTTGAGCAAAATGTTCGTATACATTTCCAAATTTTTTTTAGTCAATTAGAACATAAGGTATAAACTTTTTAGTTAGATTCTATAAGGCTTTTCTTAACTTAAATATTATTTAACACTTTCTCTCAACTTTTTGTGAATATACAGCTTCATTAATAAAATTATCTTCGTTTCTCGTGAAATATTTAAGGCTTTCCTCAGTCCGATGCACAAGTTGATTGTTCGCATTACTTAAATGGTCATTTCTGCTTTAAGACTAAAAATGAAAAAATAAAATTATATTTTAAAAAACTAGAAAAAAATACGCTTTTGTAGCAATATGAACTATAAAAAGTTAAAAATAAGCTTTGAATATAAGGATATGTTCATTAGCAAGGGGATGTCACACATCTAAGTATAAATTACCTTTTTGAGTGAACTTAAAATAATCAGAATGAAATCATTGACCAAACTATTAATATTAATATTAAAAAAAAGAAAAAAAAACGCGTAGGACGCTTCTCAATTTACATTCAGATAATGTTTCTACATTCACGAAAACCAAGCGATAAAAGTTTTAAACACAACTGATATCAAGCCCCCCGCCCTTTTTTTTAAATATTAAAACTAATAATTTGGTCAATAATTTTATTTTGGTCAATAATTTTATTCTGATTATTTTAAGCTCATTCACAAAATTAAGTTATACTTAGTTGTGTGATATCCCTCTGCTAACAAACATATCTTTACATTCAGAGATTATTTTTAACTTTTTAGTCCATATTGCTACAAAAGCGCATTTTTTCTAGTTTTTAACCGACTTCACAAAGTAAAGAGGTTATACATTCATACTGTATGTATGTTGTTTTTTTTGTTTGTTTGTCCACTCATAACTTCTCACCGGATAAACCGATTTTCGTGATTTTTTTTAATTGATCGAGGGTGGTTTCCCATAGGTATGGCAGAAATATAGTGATTTTTTTGCTTTTTCATCCATAACTATTGACTAAATGAACCGATTTTGATGACTTTTTCTTTAACCGATAGCGGATAGTCTACCTCAAATATCGTACTTTAGTTTGGCTACGTTATTTGTTCTTTAGAAAAAACGTTACGGGTGAAAAATAAGTATTTTTTAATTTGAATTAGAAAAGCTTGGCTTGATTCTTCTTTGTTGGGAAAACCACTAATAAATATAAAAGTCATTGTTAAAAAAGTGTTTGTTGCCATATAAAAAGCAATTATAGCAAGAGTTTGACCGAAGGCTTCTTTGAGGCAAAAATTAAATCCAATCAGTTTGTTTGCTAAAATTAACTTCAAAACGGAATTTATCATACAAATGATTAGTTTTTAACCAACTTCACAAAGGAAGGAGGTTATATATTTGTATTGTATGTATACATTTGTATTGTATGTATACATTTGTATTGTATGTCGTTTTTTGTTTGTTTGTTTGTCCACTCATAACTTCTCACCGGATGAACGGATTTTCATGATTTTCTTTTAATCGATCGAATGTGGTTTCCCATAGGTCCCGTACTTTCGTTTGGCCATATTCGATAATTAGAAAAAAAAGTTATTTGCAGAAATAGGGTCTTTTTTTGGTTTTTCATCCATAACTTTTGATTAAATGAACCGATTTTGATGACTTTTTCTTTAATATATAGAATGCCGTCTTTCTCAAATATCGCACCTCAATTTGACTACATTTGTTTTTTAGAAAAAATGTTGCGGGAGAAAAATAAGTATTTTTTATTTTAATTGGAAAGGCTTGACTTGATTTTTCTTTGTTGGGAAAACTATTAATAAATATAAAACTCATTGTTAAAAAAGTTTTTGTTGCTATTGTGCTATAATAATAAATGCAATTACAGCAAGATTTTGACTGAAGGCTTCTCTGAGACAAAATTCCAATCAGTTTGTTTGCTGAAATCGACTTCAAAACGGAATTTTTCATACAAATGATTAGTTTTTAGTGTCACTCATTCAAGAAGGTTTGCCCTTTGATATGGATTTTTTAAAAATATAGTATTTATATAAAAAATGTATTTACACTAAAAAGAATAAAATAAAACAATTTTTGGAAAAAATAGAACCGGCTTCAAAGTATAAACTGCGCAAAAAAGTTAAAAAATAAATTAATTATTTAAACAACATCGATGTGACTTTTAAGCATAGTTTTAGAAGTCGATGCAAAATTATGAGCTTAATTACCACTACACCATGTGCTTCTTCATATTGGAACTGTTGCTAATTCTGGGCCATTTATATTCGTAATTGATTCATGATTACAAAAGATTTTATCTATCCTAGTTTTGCACCGACTTCTAAAACTATGTTTAAAAGTCACATCGATGTTGCTTAAATAATTAATTTATTTTTCAATTTTTTTGTGCAATTTATAATTTGAAATTGGTTCTATTTTTTCCAAAAATTATTTTATTAGTGCCATTCTTTCAAAGTAGGTTTGCCCTTTGATATGGATTTTTTTAGAAATAGAGTATTTATATAAAAATGTATTCACACTAAAAAAAATAAAATAACTTTTATAAAAAATAGAACCGCCTTCAAATTATAGGTTGCGCTAAAGAGTGAAAAATAAATTTTTCTTCTTTAAAAAAACATCGATGTGACTTTTAAACATAGTTTCAGAAGTCGGTGCAAAATTATGAGTCTACTTACCCATCATGTGCTATTTCATATTGGAACTGTTGCGAATTCTCCGAAAAAATATATATTTGTAATTAATTCATGGTTACAAAAGATTTTATCTATTGTAATTTTTCACCGACTTCTAAAACTATATTTAAAAGTCACATCGATGTTGTTTAAAGAATTAATTTATTTTTCACTTTTTAGCGCAATTTATAATTTGAAGTCGGTTATATTTTTTATAAAAAATATTTTATTGTAAACAATGTTTTTATTACACAATACGTTATACGGTAGTTAGTATTACGGATTTAGCGATTTAAAACAACACAACAGTATTAATATATTTAAAATATTTCAAGAGCATGAAACTATAAATGGCAATGCTAGATTTAATTCCTTTAAAAGTTATTCTCATGAGCTTAGCGCGTATTTGAATATTGCGTTTTATTTGAAAAGTATTTTGTTTACTAATTTAACGTAATTTTAATGAACATATAACCTTAATTATAATAATTTCTTTACACATTTTACTTTTAGTAGAAAATATATTTTGAGTTGCAATCCAAATTATATTGCTCGGTAAGATGCTAGGTTATGATGAGGAAAGTTAATGATATAATGTGGTTTTTGTATTGTCATATTGGAAATAATTAAATAGTTTTAATTTTGAGGAGTTTTGAATTAAATGCTAATGCCTGGACTACTTTATCAGTAAGTTGTGAACTATGCTTCTTTTTTTTATTTTTTGAATTGCAATCCTATTGAATCTAAATTTCACTTAAATGTAAATAAAATTATAAACATTAAATATATCATGGTTTGCAAATGAATTGAGTGGTTCAAATTATGGCAGTTGTGATTCTCAAAAAATAATGATAATCACAATTGACATTATTTTGTTTTGCCCTTTGTATTTCATTGAAATGAACTTGTGCATATTTTGGTGAAGGTGATGTTTATCCCACTGGATTGACGGTTTTCTAAGTCGCTATTACTGAGCGATAAAATCGTCAACTTTTACATAATCAAGGAACTGTTGAATTGAATATATAATTGTAAAGCATCGCCAAAAATACCGTTAAGCGCAGCAGTGGGTTGAACAGCATTTCAATCGACATAATCTACAGATTTTGTGACTAAAATATTTTGCTCATTTAAACCAAACCAACCAATTCGTTTCAATAGCAAAATTACTGAAAACTAAAATTGCCAGCATTATTTGGAAACGTAGAATTGGAATAAAATATGCACTGGTAAAGGGGGCTCAGAGCTGCGGATATTTATTGAATGTTGCCTTGGTAATGGTTTAATTTAGTAATTTACCATCCAAAATGATTAGTTTCCGTTATTTTAACCGTCTTTTACAAAAGATTTTATCTATCCGTTGTTTATACCGTTTTAACCGTTTTTTAGTTTCCGTTCTTTTAACCGTCAAATATTTGCGTCAATGCCCACATCAACGATTGGTGTATTTTTTTCACCATATAATTCTAAATTTTTAAGTGAAGTGTGGTCAGGCGGCTTTAAGGTTGTTTTGGTTTCTACAGGAATCTCGCCAAATATCCCCAAGTATCGGGAAACTATTACTGGATTTGGCATCTCATCTCTGGCTTCACGTCAACTTAGCGACATTTTTGGCGCCAATGGCGATAACATGACAATAAATTAGTAAGTTGTGGCTCAATGGTAGCCAGAATAAGACGTCATTCTGAATAATGAGAAGACACGCTGTACCGAGTCAATAAAGTATGTTTTCGCTTACTTAAAAAAACAACAAGAGGCTGCTACAATATATTTTTTGGCATATAATTAATATACATAAGACTATTTACTATATATATATATATATATATATATATATATATATATATATATATAATAAGACTAGTTAATATATATATACATATATATTAGGGTGGGTCGAAAAAAAGTAATGTTTTTATTTCGAAACGCTATACCGCGGAAAACTTTCCTCTGGGGTAGGTAAGTAACATGCAAATTAAAATACAGATTTTTATTGAACCCCTAGTTAGCGCATTCAACTTGAAATTTCGATTTTTTTCGAAAATCAAGTCATTTTACAAGTTTTTCGCAGAAGTCAGCAATTATTATTTTTAACTGTTATAGTGAAAATTATTTATTAAAAGGGTTGCAAAGCACACAAAAAATTAAAATCGTCAAAATCTTCCAATTCGTGGTAGCGCAAAAGACTCAAAAATCGGTAAATTATCGCATTTTTGGTACATACTAACACCTTATGTGAAAGGCATAGTCCAGCATTCTGAGCTATGTGTTAATAGCCCATTTCTTTTTTTTAATATACTTTACACTTCATTTCATTGTAATAGAACAGCGTTTCCCGACCAGTGGTTTGAATGGTGTCGGAAGGGGCTTCGCGAAAAATATGTTGCAATAGCGGAATTTTTAATTGCTAACGCACTAGAGAAAAAACTAAATAAATTTACATACGCATTAAGAAGGAGTGTAAAAATGATTTCTTTTAAATAAATTGTTTTCCCGATAATGCACAAAAGTTGTGGACTGGCATGGAAAGCATGCATACAAAATTTGAAATGCACTTATTTCTACTATTGTTTGATTTCGAAAACTTGAATCACAAAGTGGTATCGGAAGAAATTCCTTGATAAATTTAAAATTTCTAATCTCCTACAATTTCCCACTTTTTCCTCGCTTCCCTATTTCCCGACGCGAAGAAAATGTAAACCTAGATGATTTACAAAAATGGTTGCGAACCACTGTAAAATAAATTTCATTCAGTGGAGTGGTTCCCAGCCGGTTTTTTCTGGCAAACCCCTACTAAGATCCGAAAGAAAACGGCGATCCCCTTTCTGTATTCCTTAATAACCGATAACAAAAATGCAAAATTTGCTTGCACGTTTATTTTGCTTTTAGTACAATAGTTCATCCCAAAAAGAATGGAATTGCAAATTATTGTAAAGTTTGAGAAAAAGCAAAAATACAGCTACAAGATAATATATATGTTTGTTTAATTATTACTTATTATCAGATGTTCTTTTTAAACTATTAATAGAGCAGTAAAAAAAATCTTAATTAAAAATTTTTTTACCGTTAGTGCGAAAAAAATGTTAGCAGAGTGTCATGAGAACTAACCATATCATAAGAACTAACCAAAGGTACACAATTTTGACTCAATCAATAAATATCTTACTGCTCAAAATTCGCAAAAGTAGGAAAATTACAATATTAAAATTTATTTGTATTCAAACTTTTCATTGCGAACATGCAGAACAGATGGAATACTTTTTGATGAATGCGAATACAAAATTAAAAAAAATAAATGATTAAATATCTTCGGTTAAAATTTACGGCCTATGTGGGAGAAGATAGCCAAAGATAATGCAAAATTTTACACTTAGGAAAATTTTCATATTTCCGACTTTTTCTTCGCGTTAGCGAGGAAAAAGGGGGAAATGGTAGGAGAAGGATAAGTACAAACTTTTAAATTAATGAAGAAATTTCTTCCAATACCACTTTGTTATTCAAGTTTTCGAAATCAGACAATGGTAGAAATAAACGCATTTCCAATTTTGTACGAATGTTTCCCATGCCAGTCCACAGCTGTTATGCATTATTGGGAAAACAATTTATTTTAAAAAATCAGTTTTACACTCCGTCCTAATACGTATGTAAATTTATTATTTAGTTTTTTTCTTGTACGTTAGCAATTAAAAATTCCGCCATTGCAATATTATATTCGCGAATCCTCTTCATACACCGCGGGAACCACTGGAGGTTCGCGAGCCACCGGTTGGGAAATTACAATTACCGCTGTTCTATTACAATGAAATGAAGTGTAAAATATATATATATATATATAAGAAATGGGATATTAACACATAGCTCAGGATGCTGGACTATGCCTTTCACATAAGGTGTTACTATGTACCAAAAATGCGATAATTTACCGATTTTTGAGTCTTTTGCGCTACCACAAATTGGAAGATTTTGACGATTTTAATTTTTTTGTGTGCTTTTCAACCCTTTTAAAAAATGATTTTCGCTGTAACAGTTAAAACTAATAATTGCTGACTTCTGCGAAAAAACTTGTAAAATGACTTGATTTTCGAAAAAAATCGAAATTTCAAGTTCAATGAGCTAACTAGGGGTTCAATAAAAATCTGTTTTTTAATTTGCATGTTACTTAATTACCCCAGAGGCAAGTTTTCCGCGGTATAGCGTTTCGAAATAAAAACTTTACTTTTTTTCGACCCACCCTAATATATATATGTGTATATTAGGGTTGCCATCTTATTTTATTTGCCATACTCTACGTCATAAAAAGTGATAGCCAAAGTAAACAACGCAACATGACATTTGGCTATATCGGCTTGGCGCTGGGAAGATTTGCAGTAGCGCAGATTTGTATCCCAATTTTTAAGGGCCCAATATAACTTCAAGATTTTGTGATTTTTCTTCCTAAAATCTTATTAAAAAACCGTACTTACAAAAATGGTATTCTCTGAGAGAAGAAAATTGCCTTCTCTTTGTTTAAGCAATACGTATGTATCAGCTTTGCCTCAAACGCATTCAGATTTGAAAAATGAACTAAAAGCCACGCCAGATAATCTTCGTTAAACACGAACAGAATCGCCCATTCACTGAGAAATCCTGAAATGTTGCAAATGTTGGTGAAAACATTTCAACGCTCTTTGTTTATTTGAGCCAATTATTCTCATGCAATAGGGTATAACTTAATATCGTTTTGAAAGTCTTTAAAAAATTTGCAGTATTTAAATAAATGTTTTAAAAAATTTTATTGAAATACTACAAATTTTCATAGTTTTGTATTTATTTCCAGGCCTCGTGTGGGATCAGACAACTCCAAATCTCAAACGACAGCATGTAAATGCGAGTCATGCACGTGCCGAAATGGAGAGAAAAAACGGGTTTACCAATCCAAAAACGATGTACCTCCTGGATGTATCGTGTTCCAGCTTCCTAGGTACAAAGAACAAACCACAGATATCTACAGCCACTCTGTTTACAGGAAGGAATACTGCAATAAAACTTTGATGAAACAGCTCACAAGTATAGCTCAGAAGAAAGGTTCACAGAGACCCCATGTTCCTCCTCGCCTTGAAAGTGAAAAATTCCTCTTCAAGACAACAGCGGAAGCTGATTATAGGAGATATACATCTCGAGAAGCAGCTGCTTGTAAGGCCAAACATCCTAGAATAAAAAGAAAAGAAGAGTTCTATTATAAACCTGGCGAATACAAGTGCAATATGAAACTTCAAAGCGTGCCCAAATCTCATGATGACTATCCACCAAAAGATTCATGCCCTGCCACAAGAAAACCTGCCACTTTTTCCAGACCAGTAAAAGATATTCATTTACCAGATTTAAGAGAGGTTTCGTGTTATAAAATGGACTATAAAGCTCCACAGTTAGATGTATATTCAGCAAGTAGAAAGTACAAAAAACGTGCAAAATTCGATTAAGCATCAGCTATGATGTGATTACGCAAACGTTTATTTTACACATTTTGGCATTATTCTTTCTATAAACATGAAAAGAGCTATTGCATGTTAATAGTTACGAAGAATAAGTAATTTATTCTGTAACTTTGCTGACTACAAAAAAGTCTATTTTTAACTGCTGTATATATTTTTGTATAACTTTAAATCGCTATTTAAATTAGTAGGGTTTATTTTCTCGTTGTACGTTTAATTTTCTTATGTAATTGGTTTTGCTTTGTTTCTATCAATGGAAATAAAAGTGATTATACCTCTAAACTAACTTAATTTTTGCATTCCTTGTTTTAAAGATCTTCGCGGGCTGCTGTAAATGTAAAATGTTAAACATTGTTAATCCTAAGAACCAGAAGATTTACTTCAGAAATGTTGTTTCCTTAGAATTATTCGTCCGTAAGCAAGATAAAAATTGCTGTAAAATTTCTGAACAAAAATAATACTTTTAATGATAATCAGCAACGTCATTAGTTTATATTGGCGGATAATGTTAAATATAAGAATATATTATAGTAGAATAGTAATATTACACTTCTTATAGTGTTTTAAAAGTGTGTATACATTTTTGGCTCAAAAAACAGTTAATTTCATGTATTTCTGTTCAACTGATTAACTATATTCGTAAATTTGTTAATCAAATGGAGGGAAAAAAAAAAGGTTTGGCGCAAACTGTTGTACGTACTTAGGTATTTTCTTTGCTTTAAATTGAAACAAATAAATTTTAAAATAAAATTGGTCGGTAGATGAACATTACAGTACTTATGGGATTGAAAAAAAATGTTTTAATCCAAAAATTATTGATTAAAAGTAGTCTAAGAAATAAATAAACATAATAATTAAAAAAATAAATAAATACAGAAAAAATATTGGTTGTAATATCTGTAGTATTTTTGTGTCGATTCTTTCTTTGCAATCAATTAATCATTTTTAATAATCAACAAATCTCGATTGCATGAGTAAAATATACTATTGATGAGCAAAATGTACGATTGATGATGCAAAGAAAAAAATACCAATCAGTTAATATCAGGCATAGTTATAAAATTATGTAAAACCAACGACGCACACTGAAATTTTTCGGCTTTTCGGGCTGTCACCCGTCGGTTTAGCCTTTTTTGGGAAGGCACTATTGGAGCAATAAATGCTCCTTACATTTCGGTGGGAAATATTTTGGAAGAATATTTAGTTGCATGAACTTTATTTGATGTTGAAGCTCATGATACGCAAATTACAGAAAAAAAAAAAAAAAAAAAAAAAAAAAAAAAAAAAAAAAAAAAAAAAAAACACAGAACGTTTTACACTAAAAATTTAATCCTTACGAGCTTACAACGCTCATAATGCATAGATTCTAGAAGTGAAACTTTTCATGCATATTTTGCAAAAATTTTATTGATCTATGGAGGATAGCCAAATAACGGGCTTTAGGCTAGTTAAGACTAGTATGAAGTGATATTGATGCAAGTTATACAGTTCTATAATTTTGAAAGTGTAGATAATTCGATTCACTGCAAAAAATTTCGTTTGTAAACACAAATAAATTGTGGATAGTTCACCTTGCATTTAATGGTTGGTAGTTGAGCGCAGTTCATTAAAAATATTTTCTGAGCTGGTGCTTCAAAAATTGCATACAAATAAAACTCGAAAGTTGAATTCATTTACAGAAACATCAAAATAAATTGCTAAATATCTTTTTAAATGTTAAAAATTTGTTTTTGCTTAGGCTTTTGCCGATAGCTCACTATTTTTCCCTTCAGTGTAATCAAATCACCACTTCCTACTGAAAGAAATGAAAATGTTCTGTGAAGTGTTGCATAAACGAAAAGTATTATGGGAAGGTGTTGACATGTCAAATGCAGTGCAGGACTCAGTGTCCTTCAGAAAAAAAAGGAAACCCATAAATCTTTATGGTAATAATACGTTATCATAAGCACAACTATTTTTTTATGCGTTGTCATTCATCATAACAACACCAAAATTGATCTGTAATCCTTTGTTTCTTTCTTGTTTATTTCTTGTTTATCCAGCTTTTCGCATTCACCAAATATGATTTATATTTTATGTAGCTCTGCGAATTTTAAGAGAAACCAGACTTTTCCCAGAGCGACCGTATATAACTGAAATTTGCGATTCCAGGATAATGCATAAATGTAATTATTTAATATGTATTAATGTTTTCCGGGACCACTCAAAAAACGTATAAATGGTAAAAACGCCTAAACAAAAAACGTATAAACGGTGCTTCCTTACTCAAATTCAGCACGAATTATTTCAAAGGTATATTTAACATTAGTAACGAATCAGTATGTATTATTGAGTTTAGTTCTATATTATTGCAATCAATAGCTGTCAAAACTATAAATATATATTTTTTATATATATTTATATATTTTTTCATGCAATTATGTTGTCTCACATGCTACGCTGGGGTAATTTAAACGAATTAACCAATATTAAATTTTACGTAATGCAACTAATTACGGGTAAATAATATGCGTCTTTTCTGCGCCATTTACTCATTTTTCTTAACATTGAATAATATTTGGCTTGGAAATTGGCTACGAAAATGACTTTCATCTTTAAGATAACTTTTAACTACTTGAGATGTTAGTCTGAATGCTCCATTTTTATTCGAATTAGTTTGTAAAAAACTTTTGTGTTTATGTTTAGATGTTAGTCTAATGCTCTAAATTTGTTTGTAACTTTTTTTCCTTTAATGTATTTACTTTAATATGTCTGCTCTAGGTAAAAAAGCAATTTTTTAAGCTAAAATATCCTTTAACAAAATGTTTCCTATAATTATTATGCATTTTTAAAATTAACTCTCTATCACTCAACACTATAACTTTCGAATTTATTTGATATTTTGGATTCGAGACAGTGACACAAAATATATTCCACGTATTTTAGGATTTTGAACATATCATTTTTTAAATTTGTTAAACTATTTCATATTTTTAAAACCCTCTACCCCTCATAAACTCCGATTTTTTAAAATTTCGCATTCGGAATAATAACAAAAACACAAAACACACGAATTTCAGGAAACTTTTCAATATTATTTATAAAAAAAGTATTAAAAAAAAAAAAAAAAAAAAACAACGATCGAACGGTATGTTGTCTACGGTCTACACTGTGATACAGAGGGTTTCAGTTACCGCGGGAAAATATAATTACGCGAGTAAAATAACTAAAAATTAATTAAACAATAAAATACAAAAAATATAATCAGAAGAATTATTTATCTATTTATTTCTTTTTAATTTTAAGCATTCATGGTTTGTGGCCTCATGGAATACGCCTTAAAAATATAATTTTCTGTTTATATTAGTTCGAAAAGAATTTTATTTATATAGCATTTAAAAAATAAGTTATATTAGTCGACCCGTGCGGAATTCCGCATTTTATGCAATGAATATTTAATTTAATAAATAATCTTAATAGTATATTTTCTACTATTTTTTAGTTCAATGCATGAAAATAAAAACACCAAATAAAATATAAAGGAGCGTTTTTAAAATTTAGTTTATCAAAAATCAACGATCCAGAAAAACAATTAATTGGAGAAAACGTAAAAGAAATGCGGGACTCGAACCATGGGTGTTTGGAATACCAGCGTTGCGCTCCTAACTACTCGGCCACTCGACTTCTAACCAGCTAACAAAACGCCAACTTGGCATCCATTAAAGGACCTCTTCTTAAATGATTTTAAATTTCAAATTCAAGAAAAGCGGTACATTTATAGACCGCGTGTCTATTTTTTCGGTGCAGCGGTTAAGGAAAGCTTTAAAGTGATGCCCCATTCATGAAATTTGATGAAGTATTAAGGAAGTTATGGCGTACCGAGCAAAAAAAGGCTTTGAGAAATCTTATATATAAGCGCCTTATTCTGTCTCTGTCTGTCCGCGATAGGATTCTAGGCCGTTTTACCGATCGGGACCACATTCGGCACGGTTAATGTTTACGACCCGAGAAACGCATCGCCGCAAAAATAAAAGTTGTGACTCAATTTGTTTTTTTTTTTTTTTATTAATTTTTAAAAATTTTTCAATGCTTTTTTTGACCCGTTTCATTTTATTTTTGCATTGTTGACGTCGTTTACAACATCATAATTACAGTTGCCATGTGAACAAACAAATCAATGCAGTTGCCATTTAACAAATGTAACAAATATACTAATAATAATCAAAACGTTCATCTAGCATATTAAGTGAGGCTTCGCTGTACTTTCAATTTCCGTTAAAAATTAATGCATTCGCGAATTTAATTTAATCCTTTCTTTCTTTTTAATTTATTTCTTTATCGTCTGCCCTTTTCATATTTTTCTTATTAGAGTGGCAGCGTTCTTTTTCCCCCCGTTAAAACTGTTGTTTTGAAAAGCATAATAAAATTTTCAATAAGTTCTTTCGATGTTAAGTATATATTTTTCACAAACAATTTGATTATAAAGTAAATAAATGTATAGTAGTGTGGGGAAATAAGCAAAGAGGCGTCCTCGCCGCCTGACCTGGGTAATTCAGTTTAAATGAGCAGAGACCTTTGCACAAATCATTTTAATTACAATTTATAATATCTAGAACAGCGGTCATTTCGTATGACTGCCGGGCGTACTAGTAATATATATGATGATATCAAAAATCGCTATAAAGGCTAACATTTCTTTTAAAAACTCTTGTGCAGAATTTTAATTCGTTTAAAAAAAAGAATAATCAAAATCCAAATAAATAAATCAAAAATCGGCTGATCCTCAAAATGATAAAAACTGCAAGAAATAAATTTTAGTTCGTTAAAAAAGAAGAGGATCATAAGACAGTCGGCATGGTAACAATTCAGATAAAATTAAAGTTAATTATCGTGAAGAAATAATTTCGAACTACAGAGAAAAACGCTCATAACTTCTTTTCTAGTCAATTTAGAGACTTCGAATTTCAGCACATAGCAGGAAACTCTTTCTCAAGTAGTTTTTTACGCGCTTTTCAATGGTATCGAGCTCGAAAGGATGCGACAATTTCTTCCCATAGAAAACGATGTTATTTTCGGCATTCGGTATATATTTTTTTTGTATATTTCCGTATAAATGTATATTGTAGTTTTTTCCGGTGTAGCGGTTAAGGAAAGCTTTAAAATGATGCCTCATTCATGAAATTTGATGAAGTATTAAGGAAGTTATGGCGTATCGACCAAAAAAAGGCTTTGAGAAAATATATATGTGATACTATGTATACAAATGATTCCATGTGAAAAAAATTAATTGTGGCCTTTGCTCGAATATCACGTGATGTGAATACCCAGAAACAACTTTAATCTCTGTTTGTCTCAATAGATTCACATCGATTATCTGGAATCATCAGTGACATTAACAAAATTCTTAACCTCCAAGATCTATCATCCTGTAGCAATAATGTATGTTATTGGTAGGATGAAAGAGTAATCTTCATTTACGTCTTCCAAAGAACGCATGCTAACAAAGAAAGAAATCATCTCTTGAATATCTTCCTAACTTTGATTGATTACCCTTATCAAGTTTCTTTTCGTAGACTTGCTCTTGTCAATAGATTTTTCCCTATTTACTGTGGTAATAAATGAATTGATTGTGTCGCGAGACCTTTGAGGAAGTTTCCTAACTTCTTTGACTTTTAGGAGCTTAGAAGTAGAGCTGCTTATATGATAAACTAATAAATTGTGTACACCGATTAAGTTAAAGTCATTTAGTGAGAGGCATGTCATGGATTAAACGAATATAGGCTACTGCATGTTTTAACTTAGTATAAAGAATGTAATTATATAAGAGGAATACATTTTAGGGAAAAAATAAATAAAATTCTTAGAACGGTCGGTTTTAAGAGTTGCAGTTGAAGCTGCAGTCGTGGATATACATAAAATATAGCGTTGTGAAATATTTTCTTACGCAAATCCAAGAAAAAAGTGCAAGCTGTGGTTGTGATACATATTTTTTGGGTACTAGAGTTTACTAGTACGATTTTGAGAATTCACATGTGATGTGAGACTTTGGCCTTGAGTTCGAGCGTGACGGTAGCCTAGAAGCCAAGTCCAAGTTGTGGAGAGAGTATAAAGAATAATGTCAGAAAATATATACTAATGGAATTAGATCTTTAAATTAGCATTAGTTCTTAAATAAAATACAATTTTCGAAACTTTGATGACTATTGTTTCGTTACTGGTAGTTAAAAAAAACAAACATCAATTAACTTAGCGAACATTAAACTGAATTGCAATAACCGAGGCAACAATGGACCTGAAAATAACTAAGCAACTAAGTTATGTGCGACTGTGATTGCTTTAACAAATAAATTGAAAATACCTTTCACTAGGTTCTTAGCTTTAGCTAGCTCTGTCAATTTTTTGTTGAGCGTGATTTCTTTCTATTTTTTTAAAATAAAATCATTAAATAAGATAGTCGCGTATAAAGTGCGTCAAAGTTGACGTGTAAGGTAATAAAATCGTGACAAGTATTTCAAATCGTCTGGAAAAATGCTGCTATTTCAGTGAATTGGAATTCGCAATTAATTAGTTCGAAATATAAACCAATTGCAAAATTTAATAGTTGCATCATAACGGAGACAGTGAAGGCAACTTTTACTCCCTGAAAGTTGTGCATTTTAGCATTATATTAATAACGAACCTAAAGTTACATTTTTTTCTCTTTTCTCTCTTTCTCAGGGCCAGATTAACCTGTGTCCAAAAATGGCGATTTTCAGACACTGTTTAATTGTACTAAAGTTAACCAACAAGGTATAAAGGATACATATTTTTTTAATGTTAACAATCATGTTTTGTAGCCCAATTCATATAACAGCTTTGTTACGTCGCAAAATTTTCACTTTTTGCGCTCACAGTTTTTACGCTCGTGTTTAAATTATTAATCATGTGACTTACGCTAGTCGAGCCCCTCTACGTAAAATAACAAACCCCCTCTCGATGATAGATCTTGGAGGTTAAAAATTTGTTAATGTCACTGATGATTCCAGATAATCGATGTGAATCTATTGAGGCAAGCAGAGATTAAAGTTGCTTCTAGGTATTCACATCACGTGATGTTCAATCAGAGACCTCTAATTAATTTCTTTCACATGGAATCATGTGAAAGCATTTCCGCTTCCTTAGGAAATCCTTGTATCAAGCTTGCGCATTAGCGACCCTATTGCTGGAGTTAGGCCTTCTTTGAAATGATTTTCACTATTTTTCGTAAAGATTTGAAAATTGGAGTACCTCAAAACGGAGATTTGAACTAAAGTGGCTTTTAACAGAACGCCGACGAACAATTTTCTAAGCTATCATTTAAGATGAGCAAAATAAAACAATTATTTTAAAATTTATATCATCCGACATTATGATATAAATATAATTTAATAGTGTCTAAATTGATTTATTCTCTTTTATTACATTTATTACTCAATGCTCAGCCCCTTATCACTGAAACCAGCCTCTCTCAAAACATAATATAAAATATCACATTTCAGAAATTAACAATTAATCTGTTGGGGTTTTCTTTTATCTTATCTACTGCTTCTTTTGTATGGGAATAAATAATTTCTGCTGGTTAGGTGTATGAGACCAGGTGCAGTACGACTGATAAACAAGTTTTAGTTTGATAAGTATAACTAGAAGATTCATTTCTATTTATTACGCGAACGAAAGTTATATAGAAATCAAGTGAAAGGAGAAAATAAACCAATTCAAGAGGGAAAACTTGTTTTTTTTTGGAAGATATTGGGGGACTGAATATTTGCTCTCAACTTATTCTTTTCATTTACTTCCTTTGGCAACAAGATGTGCAATTTTGATACTTTACAGCTTACTTTTCCAAAAACGCAGCAGCTTACTTCAAAAGTATTAGTATTTCGAATGCTTGTAAAAATGTTGCAGTTTACTGAGACATTTGAAATACATTTTATCACTCAGATTTTCTTGAAATTTTATGCGAGCAATTCCAGGCTACATCCACATTTACGGCTGTTATTATGTATCTATGCGCATATTTTTATTTATATTTACACCGAATTCACCGTAAACTCATACGCATATCCACATGGATGTTCCTGTATGCACATAAATTTACTTAACATAAAATGTTTTATTACATGGTCATATTCTCATGCATTTTTATTCACTTAACAGCTGCAGTTTACGAGCTTGTTGTGCTAGAAATTTTGAGATTCTCCATTTAAAATGGATTAACTAATATTTTTTTGGTCAAAATTACAGACGCACGTACCCACGTTAATAAACACACACGCACTCAAAGAAATCATTTACAATTTATATGAAAACTTGCTCTACTTGCAGTTTAAAACTTTGTATATGTGATTATAATTTTCAAATGTAATTAAATGTATCTCATATATTTTTTTAGTTCATAAATAATAAAAATCGTCAATTAATGTTGTTCTTTATCATTTTTCTTCTAATTTTCATTTTCCTTCCCAGAATCACTAGATACATACTGCGAAAGCTGAGGCGGCCGCACACACAGTTTGAAAGCCATTCATTCCACTAGAGCAATCGTAAATAGACTAAAAACAACCAGCATATTTAAAATTTCATCAATCTGAAAAATCATTTAATCAGAAAATCTTTCAGAAAAAGGAATCTGAAGATAAGTGGTTAATTATAGCTTTTATGAAATAAAACAAATCTGAATACATAAAAACTAATGAATTTTTTTCTCCTTTGTTTCAAATTTTAACTTCATAGATACAAAAAACCTTATTTGATTCAAACATTAAAATTTTATTATAAATATAAATACTCAATATGAAAGAATGTACATAAGCTGTTTTTATTAAAATATTAAACTATAAAAAGTACATTGAAATAGTTAATTAAAATCAATAATTAATGTTTTTTCTTGGCACTTTTTTACGATCACCAAAACTTTTTTTTATCCTTAGATAATGGTCAGATTATCAAAATTGTTTTTAAAATTTCCTTTCCATAAAAGGAAATTAATTAATTATAGCCTTTTTATAAGCTAAAGATATATATAAAAAAACCGCGATTTTTTTTTGCAAGCATACTGAGTTAAGTTAGAAAAAAATAGTTATTAGCACTAAGAGATTTTGTAAGAAAGTAGTTTTCTAGTTTAGTTGTGTATGAAGCTTACATTAATTAGAGTGTGCTTTTAACGTATTTTTAATTTTAAGTCTCCATTAACCATGCAGAAATGAATGATTAAAAAACTTCCTAAAAGCCATAATGAAAGAAAGGGAAAAGTAAAATATTTGATACATATTAATATCTTTATGCATTTGGGCGCAGTTTATTAAGGTAATATGCACAAATTTCAACTCAGTTATATTTGATAAGCGTTTTAAAATATATTAAGCTAATTAAACTATACAAAGTAATAATTTCCCGTTAATACAGGCCTATTTCTGTACTACGACTTTTGTCAAAAATTATAAATTCAGTTTTGACGTAACATTTCTCTTTTTTTTAATTATGTTCTTAATATTGTGTTTTATTTTACTTTATTTATTTATTTATTACTATTTTCTTTGAAATTTAGACATTTCTTGCCTCATTTTTAAAATTATGTTTTTAGTTAAGAAGTGTATTGAATGATTAAAAGCAAATCAATCTATCAGCATTGTTAGAGCACAAATCTCAAACAGTGCTTAGGGCACCAAGAAAATGAAGGGAGCCGCAGAATAAAAATTACTGTGTATTTAAATAGCTAAATTAATTTGATTTGTAAGAATTTCCATATTTTAGGGTAAAATGAATCAGTTCTGTTTAGGTAAAACATTCCGTCGTCCTGTCCTATCTCAATTCTTCAAAATGAAGTACACGTTTATTACGTTTTTATTTGAATGTTTGAAACAGAGCAAGTAACGTTTCTGAACATTTCCAGCCAGAATTGTTAAAGAAGATTTAATGCAGTGTTGGATTAACCCTTAACCCTCTAATTCCCAACTCCGCCTCAAGGCGGACGACGATAAAAAATGGGCATTACAGGGTTAACCCTTCCTCGTTTTGACTGATTGGTACCTTTACTGACGAAGTAGAAACCGCCAATCCGTCAATACGAAGGCGGAGTTACTGAGTTATTAAGAGCCAATTAGATTAACCACAGATTTCGCCAATCCGTGGTTTCGCCCATACCTGTCACCGTAAATGGAAGGGAAGGGCGTAGGGGATCTAATTCCCAACTCCGCCTCAAGGCAGACGACGATAACAAAACTTGGGCATTAGAGGGTTAATCAAAATACGCACGCGCTTAGGGCACCAAGAAAACGAAGGGCACCTCAGGAAAAAAATATTGTGCATTTTAATGGCTAAATTATTTTGATTTGTAAGAACTTCCATATTTTAGGGTAAAACTCTCGTCAGGGTTGGTACGGTGGTGATTTATGAGGTATATATAAATAAATGCACATTATGGTACGTCTAGTAAAACTAAAAAAAAATCACGTTAAGAAAGCACAAATGAGCATTAAAATGCAGACATATGTTACGGGAGTGCTTGGAATCCCTTTTTCTATGCAGTAGTGGAGCTTGTAAATGCAAAAACATTCAAATGAAGCTTGCATGTCTAGTGCTCAATTACGAAATAAATGTTATAAAAAAATCGTAGACTTTCATGAAAAGCTATTTTATTATTACAGATCTCCATTTTGTAAAAAGAAATATTTGCTGTATAATTTATTTATTTTGAAGCTCAAGTTGAATGTGTCAAAAAACAAAACATTCTACGAAAGAAATCCAATCAGATGCGATGCAGCCTCTCTCGATCGTAATGAGAAAAGCAATGATCAAGAGGTATTGCTTAATTTGCTTCACTCAAGTTTGTCTGGAGAAAAGCAATAACGATAGTCTATTTTCAGTCACTATTTTGGGAGTGTTTGCCCATTCCAGCGACCATGGGTTCCAAGAAAACTACGTAGTAGTGCCAAGCAATTTGATGGACACTAAGCAATGAATTAATGCGTGTTCTTAGCTTAAGTAGTAGTTTTACGATCTTCTCTTTTCTTTTCAAATGCAAGTGAACATTGGGCATTAATTTTTCGTAATTCTGATTTTCTTCTTCAAATTATTTATTTAGTAAGGTGAATTTTCATTGCTATATTTTGGAAATATGTACTTATTTATATTTAAATTTGCACATTTTCTAAATAATGAACAAAATGAATTTTCTATACACTAAATTTCTATTCGATATTTAATTTGATGGATATGAAATAGAAGATAATTTAAAATGATCTTATTTGTCAATATCCTGCTGGAAAAAATAATCCTTAATAATGCGTTTTATTTTTTTTCTTTCTTCCCCATGAAATTTGACTGATATGTGTTTGGAATTATATTAATTTTGAAAGTATTTTTACTTTTTTGCGTTTTATTAAATATTAATATTTTAACTATTGGCATAATTTAGTATCAAGGTTCCATAGAAATAAAAATGCCTATTTCTAAAAATAAAATGTCAATAAAACAAAGTTAAAAACAAAAAAAAAATTTGGAAAATATCTTAAAAAATAGAATCTTTTAAAAACAGAAATACTGAACAAGAGCAGAATATAAATAATGCAAAACAATACACGCGATGAATTACATCATTCAAAACATTTTTTCCCGAAGGAAACCGTATCTAATAAATTTCGAAGAAATGATATCTCTAAAATAAAAAAGAAAATTGTGTTGCATATGTAAAAAAATTACTTGCTATATAAGTAGTAGACAATACAATTATTACAGAAAATTTTTGAACTTTAACCACTTAAGTAAAGGCTGCTTCATTGCACATCCGGACTACTCTTACAAAGCGTATTAAAAATATATTATAAATGATTATCACGCACTTTATAAAGATTTAAAAATGTAATGTCGACTACAAAAATAACGATACGAATAAAGGAGTTCATTTTCGAATTTTTTTTGAAAACCACATGCTCCTAAAAATTAAATAAATTGAATATTTCCTATGCAGTTAATATGGTATCTTTCTGCGGAAAGTTTTCCGAAAATTTCTAACCCCCCTCAACTTGCCTGTGGGAATATCTGAATATTTTATTTCCAATGCTTGATAATCGTGTAAATCGCAGCAGAAGATCTTGCTCTTTAAAAGGAAGTTCAAAAATAACTCTATGTATATAGTGCATCATTTATTTAATATATATATATATATATATATATATATATACAAAATGCAATTTGTATTTTTTAATACCAGTTTCCATGTTTAATATTTTAGATTTTGCATTTCTAAGCTCATATTTTACGGTAACGACAAAGAGTCGGAATACCTAATAAAATTTATTTCAAAACTTTGTACACTTGAAGAATATTACTCTCTAATGTATGTATTTTGCAATTGCGTCGAATATATATTTATTTTAGGGATTACTTTTGAAAAAGCGTTTTTTGAAATTACTTTGGATGCTAATTTGCATTTAATGATTAGAAAAAAAATACCAATCCCTTAAAGTAAACAATAAATGCCCGGATTATAATTATTCGAAGCAATGGAAACATTTCAATGCACTACTTTATAAAAAATTTCAAATTCTTGTAAGTTTTTCGCTTTTGGCAAATATTAAAATAAAGGATTCAAAAACGTAATCATTCAATTTAAGCTGCACATTTAGATGCCTGAAATTTCATGTCCTATTTTCTTGATGCATTCTTCAAAATGTTTTTCCTATTCCTCCTTTCTTCACCGGATTACCCTTTTTTAAGGATGTCTTGTTTTGTTTTGTTTTGCTTTAAAGGTTTGGCGCACTTTTCACGCTTGATTTTTTTTTCTCACAGAAAATATGCTAGTTTTTTTACGACTGAAATTATGGTAGCATGCATTGATATATTATGTGTTGATACATAGCACCAGGTTTTTCATTTGCTTAGTTATGAGAACCGGTTAAAACGATACTAATTTCAACAGACAAGTGCGCCCAGAGACCCCCCCCCCCGCACCTGCCATTTTCTGGCCTATCGTAGATGTGCACGAGGGCAAGCCCTCGGGATCAAATGGGGTTCCGGGAAAGCTCGACCAACCAACCCCCGCCACGAGGTCCGTGAACACTTCGGCGGAACCATGCCCAGCTCCGCAAATTTATGAAAACGATTAAAAACGTTACAGGTCATTGCAAAACCCTAAAAGTCATAGTGCACGTGGTGCGGAATACGAAAGATTGCATAGTGTCTGTAAATAAACATCAGATAACAAAAATTGTTACACTACAATCATTAGTATCATTGAGCAATTGCGCACAACCAAAGCCGCACCACACTATAACAACAATACAAATCAATATGATAACTGGATATACATTGATAGGGTAATACACAGATGAAAAATAAAGCACACAAAGTTCAATCCATGCTACAGATGTCCACAATACTACAATTTGATGTCTGGGTGCGCATTAAGAGAGTAAAACACAGTAGAGAAACAGAGTATACAAAATTTGATGTCTTGTGCTGAAGAAATTTCAAAAGACAGGAAAAATGGGTTAATCTGCCCCAATTGTAGGGGGGCTGACTACCTGGGGTAGGTTGTCCTAGCTGTTATCTTGAAAAATATACGTCGCGCAAAATACAGGGTGTTTCTAAATGAATATCGGGGTTTTACCGCTTTGTAGTATTTATAACGTAAAACGTAACATTATAATTAATACATGAAACGAAAGAGCAACTCAAACAGTTTTGCGTACAAGCTTATAAGTGTTTAATGTGAGCATTTTTCCGTCACACAGCACACAACAAGTCGAAAGTCCAGTTCTTCTGCCTCAATCTTGTTTTTTAGGTTGTGTAGGTCAGCTGGTAGTAGAGGTACACACCCACGATCCTTTATGAACCACCACAGGTATAAATCACATGGCGTGAGATCGGGTGAGCGTGGAGACCATGCGAAACAAGCTGGGGCCTTCGCGGCTAATCCATTGTTCGAGTACAGTGATGTTAAACCAATCGGTATTTGCAAACTGATGATACCATCTACAGTCATTATTATGACTAGGAGGATCACATCTGAGCGTTTTCCTTAATGCTCGTTCCACAGTAACTTCATATTTGTTGCCTTTGCAAACGGCAGAACACAGAGAAGATTTTCTTCCATTGCCATTTTTGCTACGAGCGCTGTCTAGCGCACAGAGCTTTCTAGTGCATGCGTACCAACAAACAAAACTGTTTGAGTTGCTCTTTAATTTCATGCTATAATTATGATTGTAAGTTTTACGTAATAAAAACTACAAAGCGTTGAAACCCCGATATTCTTTTAGAAACACCCTGTACTTCAAGAAATACTATTCTATGCAATTTATGAGGCGTACATCAGTGTTTCTGAGAAATTATAACGATTTTTTAACTGCAAGTTGCACATTTGATATTGTCAGTATCACTGACTTTGTCAGAGAAAAAGGAGTTACGCGGGTAGAGAAATGAAGTACATATATATAGAACTATACAACAGGGAAAAGGTTGTACACAAGGCAAAAAATAGGCCAAATTAATGAACAAAAATATCAGAACTTTTGAGCAAATGTAATAAATTAGTTCTCCATCAACTGAAAGGACATATGGACATATTTTACAAATTCGCTGTATAGAGCTCCCCTATATATTTTGTATGATGTAAAAAATTCTTAATATATCATTTAAAACTTTTAGCCTGTTTAATCGCATTCTTTTCATTAAAAAAATCCGCTTCTTTAACACATTTCTCATAAACCAAATGTGGTGCTACGCGCATTAGATACATGGCTTCCCTATTCTGCTGATTCTGTAAGGGTGTAAAGAGTCATGCAGTACAAGCTTCTTTGTCTTCAGTCTTTACTTTAAATTTTTTTTCTTTTACTCTTTTACCATCCAACCCTCTCATATATTGCCTTTTTTTTAATAAAAGAACATTGTTGATCATTCATCAAATTCGTATTTTTGCAATCAGTTTATTTGCTAAAAAAAATAACCAATGAGCAATATGGAAACGCTTCATTCAAACTAACTGTATTAGGAGGTAAATTATTTCTTCCTTTGCGAAAATACTCATTTTTAGAAGAAATTCAATGAAAAAATAGTCTAGTTAGATGACAGAATGTTAGAACATTTTTAAAAAGGCTAAATAAAATTTTTGAGTTGTAGTTTTCTATGCCATTCAAATAACAAAAACTTAAGTAAATAAAGATAAGGTTGCCCTTATTTTCACTTTAATCAGTCCGGAAATGCAGCAATGATTCCTTCCATTATGAATCCCAATTTTGTGTTAGAAATACTACAGCAAAAATCAATTTAAACACATCATCACGCGTTTTTGTCGTTGTCGTGTCCTCGCGCGTGACGAGGAAGAATGGGTACGCTGCTCCTGAGTCTAATGGGGCCCTTGTAGGCAGGAGGCCAATTTCCGCCCCTTTGGAAGGTCTCTTAATTTTTTGAAGGAACTCCCAGATGAGAGACCGTCACCTGGGTTTGGCACCCCCTGAGGTATCGTTTTACTAGGAGGACATTGGATCCACGACTATTTAACGTGCATCAACTCCCTTAAGCGTACACGGACCACAGCAACCAGCCGCGAGAGGTTGTCCCCCTCCCAAAAACTGACCTCAGTCAATGTTGCTTCACTTTCGGTGTTTTGCAGGAAGCGAGCTTCTACCGACTGGTCCACTGCGGAACATCATCACGCGTTAAATAAGGAAATGAGAAAATGTAGGAACAGTTACGGAATATTCACATAGAATTGGAAATTCAAAAGTGGTAAAAAATTGATTGCTTGTACCTAAGGCTCGATGCACACATATGATCCGGTTGCATTCAGATACCGGTAGCTCGTGTGAGTTGGCCCATTTAACGTAATGTTCTACCGCACCTGAACTTTCGTGCCGTTCGTAAGCGTCGGTCAAGTTAACTTAATGTATAACTACTGCACCGAAACTGCCATGCCTGACCGCAACCGGATATTCCGTGTGCATCGAGCCTTAGCACTAGTCGTTCCTAATATTTTCTAGTGACTTCTAGTTTATGATTAAAATAATTATTAAAATTCTGAATTACTCATATTCAAATTTAATGAACTCCGTTTCATTTTTGCTCTAACGCTCAGTTGTGTTATTAAACAAGAGATATATAGTTTTTTGGACACTGGAACTTACAATATTTAGTTTTAAACAAGAAGTTCCGTCTAGAACTGTACGAGCCTGCTTTCCGGTATACATCGAATTTAAATTTTTAATCTAGCTATTTTTCTCTTTGTCTCGCTCGCTCTTTCTCATTTAGCTTTAGTTCTTAATTACTATGAATTAATACCTTCAAATATACCTTAGTTCTTAATTACTTCAAATATACCTAATGTGTCTATACACATTAATTCATTTATTCATTTAGGAATATCCTTAAAAATCCATACCAACAAGTTTCGTGTGAAAATAGGCTCGTTTAGTTCTGAACGAATTTCATATCTGTACATGGCCTACGTCATAACATCTTTCCGTATTGGAAGCTTGTTCCAAGTAAATCCGTCTGTTAGATCAGGATTTATACATAGGATTGAAATTTTCCCGTAGGTGCTAATTTAATTTTTTTAAACTGATCAAAAATGAACAAAAATTTTTTAAATAAAAAAATCTTTCACGCCGAGAGCTTCTTCCAATACGCTTTCTCATAGGAACTTGGATCATATGCAAAGGATTTTCATAATTTGATTCATTTTTTTTCAATTGGCGATAGATGTTGTGATTTTTTGAACTACTCAAAATTGCACGAAAAATCGTTCAATTCATAAAGTAAAATATGAAATTGAGATGTCTTTGCCAAGATATTTGGAAATAAAATAAAAAAAAATCTTTCGAATCCGACAATTAATTAGAAAAGTTTTCCGTTGGAGGACACACAGATCGACAGCCACACATTTCACCATAAAACACCTACTTTCAAGCTTTTTAGTTTTCAATCTTCATGCAATTTCTTCACTTATTTTTGACATTTACTTTTTTAACGATATTTTTGCGATAAATTAAGCCTTCTTTCATTCTTTTTCTTTTTTAACTTTTACGGGAAAGTAGGATAGAAAGGCAATTCTCTTTTGCTTATTAAATATGATCAATTGTTGAACAAGCAAAGTAAACTTATGTTTAACGTGACTGATGTTTTATTTATAAGGCTCGAATTGCATACACTTGTTTTGGAAAGACAAGGACTGGTATACACTTTCATAAGATTCCTCAAATGCTTTTTTCTTTCTTAATTACTAGAACATGTTCATTTCCAAAATTTAGGGAAGCGTTGTTACACATTAATTTAAACAAGTTTCACATTAGTTAAACATCAAAAATAAAACACCAATTTATACGAGTTATTATATCCACAATGGTACAATGGTGAATTTATAGCTTTTCTTCCATCTTTTTTTTAATATGAAGGGCGGACTTCTAAACTATATAAAAACAAAAAACAAAAAAAAAAAAAAAAAAAAAAAAGAAAAGAAAAAAAGATGGAACAAGAAGGTTTTCCAACTGGGCACTTTTCTTTCATTTTTTAAAATACTGCATCAGATGCGACGTGTCTAGACATCATGTACTGAAAAACCGGGAAACTTTAATCTGGGAAACTAATATAGGAGGTTATTTTTGCCTGCCATTACTTATGCTTTATCTTCTTCCATCAGCAATTTTTAAAAAGACATGCCATTATGATAATGATGATCGCTGTTTTGTTCCGAGTGTCCTGATCCGGAATCGTATCAATGATAGTTTAGATGAGTTAGCTGAATTAGCTGAAACTAAATCACGTAATTGGATAATGCAGGGTATTCATTGGCTTATTGCTGCGCTATTTGTTGATCATTTCAGTTACAGTACAAGCTAAAAATCCATTTGTGTGATTAAGGTTTGACTTATAGAAATAAAAAAAGTTTATTTGTTTTGGCTATCGTTCTTGATGTAACGCGAGTTAAAAAAATAGTAATTTGATCGAAAATTTATGATGTTTTTTGTGTTTAAAAACCTTTAATTTAAAAACATTTTTGATGGATATTATATATGTCTTCTGAAAGTATATAAATGTTCTCAATTTACAATTTCTTAATAATATTTATGTCTTTGAGTATCAACTTGTTTACCAATGTTAAGTTTTGGCAATTAAGACTTTGAATCTCAAATAGTCTAAAGTAGAAAAAAAAAACGGTCCCTTTTTTTTTTTTTTTGCTTTCCCTAAGGATTCTTGTTTTATGTTAAAATTTTTTTCATTAAAAAGGTCCCTCCCCTTTTTCTTTCTCTCCTCATGCTAAGTAATGTTTCAGTATTTCCCCCGAACAAGAAAATTTGCAAATTGAAAAATACATAAATGATGAATCACTCGAAGATAGATCACTGGTAAAAAATAAATAAATCTACAAGTTGAAGCAAAATACTTCCACAAAGAAAACAAGTCTCAATGGAAGATATTTTTTTTAAATCGGAAGACTAAAAATTTTATGCACTTACAATAGTAAAAATGTATTAAAATGAAATATTTAACACATGTATCATATAAGCACTTGAAGTTGTCAGTGCGAGAGGCGCAGCATACCTCTTCTTAATAACGAGCGGTTAGCATACCAAGACTTCAAAATTTAAAAGGAATTCAAGAAAAAAAAAGACTATGAAAAATAATAGAAATGGAAAGTTTTAACGGTACAAAATTTATTCTTTTACTATATTTTGAACTGTGTTATCCTTAAATTAATTCATATCCAATTTCCACAAAACGAACGCCACTAATCGGAAATTGAACTCGAATTGTCTGAAAACCTTTCAGTCATTCATTTTCCTAAAAAAAACAAAACAAAAAAACTCCCGTAATTGAAAAGTACTTAGCAAAATTCTCAATTATTTAATCTTGTTTTTCAACCGTGACAAACTATTATGATTTTTAAAAGCTTTGGTTTCTTCTTTGAGCTAGAATATTTTTATTCTAAGCAAAAATATTCTAATTCTTTCTCTTCTTCCAATTTGTTTTCCTATGTTGATGACTACTAATTTCATCTGTGGCATCACAAGTTTTCCTTTCCTTTTAAATTAAATTTCATGTGCATGCTTTGGAATTTCAGAATCAGGAGCTTCCTTCTTATGTTGGGCCATGAAATGTTAATTAAATATGACAATACGATAAACTAAATATGAAAATACGATTTTTGATTTTTAGACAACCGATTGTTTTTATTCTTCCTATTGTGCTATAAATCGTTATTGATACGAAAAGGGGCCATTCTTACAACGAAAGGAGCATTTGAACTTTTACACCAGAAATTCTTTCTTTAATTTTCGATTTTCGATACTGAGATGTAAAGAGCTTAAGAGAAAAATAATTTAAGTCAGAGGAATGATATTTTTTTAGCACAAGATGAAATTTTTTATTAAAGGAACTATTAGATCAATAATTCTCTGCATTGTTTTCAAAGCAAAATAATAATGTGTGAAAGGTACAAAGTACAAAAATGTTTCTTCCCACAATACACTAATTGTACAAATTTGTAATATTGTATATGATGCCATATACAATTGTTCATCATGCAAACGATCATTATATCAGTTAAAAACATGTTATTTCATCTTGGATATATTGTGAATAAATGTGTAAGATATGTTTTATTATATCTTGGGAGGTTACGTTTCTTTTAGTAAAATGTTTCGAGGTTATCTGCGATGAAATCAGCAAGAAGAGCGCAAAGGAATGTCTCGCATTTCTTACAATTTTTTTCAAATTTGAAATTATTCTTAGATTTGCAGTCAACAAAATGTTTCACGAGTTATCATACATCTGGACACTTTGAAGAACCTTCTCACAAAAATGTTGTGTCATTCATCAGGTTGACATCTTCCTATGATATAAGTTGTCTAAATATTCTTTGGTGAACGTTGTGTAATTTTTATCTTTTTTAGTGTTACTGAAAATATCTAAGTTAGGGTGTTTCAAAAAAAAAAAATGTCTCAAATGTTAGCTCCGGTGCGTTTTCCCATGATACAGAAGTATCTTATGCCAAATACGAAATTTCAAAAAATTTTCGGTAAACCCTATCACATTTTTTTAAGAGCGTCTTTTAATTATATATTAATTATTTTTAAAATCAAAAAGCAATAAATTATGTTCTAAAATGTGTTATAAAGCTTTAATAATACTTACCAAACATATTTGCTCAAAATTTTTATCTTCAATCCCTTCCTAAAAAGACGGAATTTTTCCTCAAAAAGGAATTTTTCCTCCCTTTTTCTCTCCGAACGCTCTACCTGTTCCTGAAGGAACAGCAGGAGCGTTTTACTGCAATCGCGCGGCAATCTTTTTGCATCTGCTTTCATTTTACAATATTTCTAGTTCTTTTATTAATAATTCACAATATAAAGCATATTGAACAGAAATACAAATCAATTTTTCAATATTAGAATGTATTTTGGTCGAAATTTTACCAGTCAAAGTTTGACTCTCATTTTCCAAAGAGGGGTCAATTTTTTCACATAAATTTGATTATTTGTCAAATGTGAGTATGCGCGAGCCCTGCAGGACCCAACGCAAGTTTCGTTTCTTTTAACTGTCAAATGAAACTACAAAAAAGCTAAATAAGACCGAAAAATGAGCGCACATATTACCATGGTTTTTAACTCAAATTTGAACCATTTTTTCTCCGGCTTGCAAAAAAACACCTTTTTAAAAATTTCAAATTTGGTAGAGGAAGCTTTCCTCTATCCAATGAAAGTTGAACGAAGAAAATTCATTAAGTTCCCCCTCAGATATAATGGTTCAAGAATGATCAAAATTGGCCATTTTATGGAAAACCGCTGCATGTTTAGGTAACTATAAATCAAAACCAAACTTAATGAAGTTTTTAGAACACTTCGACAAGTAGTTGACATAGATATATACAAAATTACATGTGTATAAGTTTAGTTACTGACGAGTTAGAGCAATATAAAGTTTAAAAAAAAAAATTGTCAACTTCAATTTTCAGCCAACTTTGAGTGAACACAATAGAAAAGTAATTTCTTGGTGGCATTTCAAAACTTTGCTATTAGATTAAGTACAAAAAGTTGTCTGAGAAAAAATAATTTCGGGGTTGTGCTTTTATTATGTCGCTCTCCAGGTTCATACAAACATAGTTACTTGTTTCGTTTGTCAATGGCAGCCATTTTAGTTCCTAAACTTAGGCGCCCCTTGCTACATGAGTTTTTACTTTCAAGGTCTAAAAATTTGATTAACTTAGTTTTATACCTACCAGAAACTTGTTGCAAAATTTTATCAAAATTGGAGATGGTGGAGTGGGGATGATTTTGAAAATTGGTCCAGTTGACATTTAATGACCCATATCATTATTAGACGCTCATAAAAAATGCTATTATGGGGAAAATTTGAGAATTTCGGGAGGCTTGAGGCGAGGGTTAGAGTTGACCAAAAACTTTTAAATTTCGTATTTGGCATTAGGAATGTCTGTATCATGGGAAAACCGCACCGGAGCTAACATTTGAGACATTTTGGTTTTTTGAAACATCCTAATCTAAGTTTTGCTGAACCAAACCTAGTCTCTCTCCCCTCGCCTCAAATCATACATTTCCCTGATTTGGAGTCATACCTTTCTAACTATACCCTACTAACTAAATTGGAATTCCAGCTTAAATTTAATCTACCATAATGTAACATTTAGAAAATTCAGTATTAATAAGAAAAATGCTTTTTTCTTTTTAAACAATTTTGTTTTTGAAAAAGCTTTAAGAGATAAATTTTTTAAATCATTGATTTTGAAATTCTTAAAATTGTGAAATTAAGAATGTTTTTAAAGGACCTGTTAACTTTTTTGATCTAAAATCAACCATGCTCATATTATGATATGTAAGCGTATCGAAGCTGCAAACATTTATGATGGTTTCTCTGTTTTCTGTCATCCTCTTGATAGTTTTGTCCATTAGATGAGAATATTGGATTCTAGTAGTCTACGTAAATTAGACATTGAGATTGATGGACAAGAAGCAAATATTAATTGTTTATTCATTACGTAACAAGCATTTGAGCAAATAAGTCTCTCCCTTTTGTGTTTAATAAACCGTTAGACATCAAACGGTACTGCTGGTTCATCTCACGAATTTTTCTTTATTGTCGCACTTCAAAATTGTTTTCTTGCTATGTTTTCTTTGTTTGCTTGGGCATAAGGAAGGATCGTACTTATTGCATCAGATCATCATGCTGATGTTTCACACATTTATTGACCACACATGCTGATAAACCACACAATTGTTCCACACATTTATTTTGTGTGTGGAACAATTCTAGTTTAGATAATACGAATTATGATCTTTTTATCTGTAAATAATTTATGGTCAAAAAAGTCCGAGTCCCAACATTTAGGAGATAGAAGATTTAGCGCTTAAGGGGCGATGGTGGACCTTCAAATGCAACGTTCCAATTTTTTCATGTAATATTTTAAAATTTTCTTTGCTTGCAAATGACTCAATAAATGTACAAAATATTTAAAAAAAATATCTGAAATTTTATTTTTTAACTTCAAAAGTTAAAACTTATAAATAAATAAAATCTTAAAATTTCAGAATATTCCTTGTGTTAGTTTTTTTTACTTTATTTTTTCTGAAGCTGTAGTGTAACGAAGAAATGGACAATTATAAACAAATTTATGCATTCATTTAAGAATCTGTGGAAAGATATTTAAATACGTTTTTTGTTGTTGTTGCTGTTGGTTACGCTAATTTTTTTCGCGATTTTGAGATAGTTTTTATTACTTTTAAATTTATTAGTATATTCCAATCGCATAATGAATGTACAATTAATTTTATTTATGTAAAAACTGGTAAATCATTAATTTTAAGTCTTATTGAGGAAACATTGAGACAAAAGAACATTTTGAAATCTCAATACGCAGAAAAATTTAATTTCAAGAAAAATGCCTTTGAAATGGCCGTTCGTGACAGCACAACGCTCTCACTTTAACAAATTTCAATTCTTAAAATTAGCTCATATTTATGCATAAATCAAATTTTGTTTTTGTCACAATGAAAAGTAGGTCCACTGCAATAAAAATATGCTTGAAAAAAAATCGATCTTTCAGTCGGTTTTTCGAAAAGTGACTGTCATATCCTCCTTAATACACTGATAAAAAAAACCTGAATTTCCAGATTGTTTTTTGACTGATTTTAACGGAAGATTTCCGTAATGCTTCAATACATGGTTTTTCCTTATAAAAATGGAAATATCACGTCTTGAAAATACGAGAACGGAACTTTTCCGTTATACGGTTGCTGTATTTTTACAACCTGATTTGGATTAACGGAAAAAAAAGAAATGGAATTTCTGCCAAATCTCGGGAAAATATTATCAGAAACGGAATGTTTCCGGCAACTCTGCTGCCGTACTTTTTCCGTTATTTTCAGGAGATTTTTTTTACAGTGAAAGATTGTAAATATAATGAAATACTAACTTATAAATATCTCGTAATAATAAAAAAAAAGACTTGCTCCATGTTTAAAACAACCTAAATAAAGACGTTAAAATACCAGTATTTAAAAAAATTCATTAAGTAACGATTTTACTTTTGAATGAAATAGGGTGCAAAATATTCAGCTAGAATGTTTCAATGAAAATTCCTTCATTTAGAGTGATATTACTTTGTAGTATATTGTACAAATAGTTGTTCCAAATAAGTCTCTCAGAAACCACACGAAAACCTGCTGCACATAGTTGTGACCCCTTTTCCTTGACATTTTAAAGAAAAGTGAGAAGTTAAAATCCAATTACTGTGCTTTTTAACCTGGGTTTCGAGCAATAGTCATACTGGAATTTTTGAAGCAATTTCTCGAAGGAAAAAGAAAAAAAAAATATCGTATAATCCGTAAAATTTTATAGAACACGGTTATAAATTTTTGACTCTATTCAAACATATCAAATTATTACGTTAAGTTGGTTACAACCATTTCTAAAAATAGTTCAAGACAGAAACTCGCTGGCGATTTTCATGAACTAACATTTATCTTTCCAGAGAACGATTTTACTGAACTTCATATATTGCTTAGTTCGCCTTAGGTCATACGTTATTTCCAGTGATTCGTAGTTGTGTGAATCAGAGCGTAAGAACGCGTTCCCTAATATGAAGTTAAAAATAACTTAATAAATTCACATCGCCTACGTTAATCTTATGTAATATATATATAAATATGAATATATATTGAAAAAGAACTTGTGTGTTATTTGAGCTTATATCACTGCGTCTTCTATTTTCCATTTTATGTCAGCTCATGGTGGAAATGAAGTTAGGGAATAGCAAATCTTGTTTTTCAAAATTTGCTCAAAATGTTAAAAAATATTTCGCTTTGGGCTGAATAATTCAGACTAGTACCCTTATTTCTTTAGTAGTTTAAATATATCACTGAAGTTGAGTTTTAATACAATTTAACAGAATCTATAGATGTGTAGACTTTTCGGGAAAAAATAAAAATAAAGAAATATATAACATCTGCAAACTAATCGTGATTCTAATAACGGAACACAGTTAGTACAAATTACATCAAAATTTGCTTCTGTTTAATTTTTTAGGACAATATCAAAAATTGTTATCATTGGAGTGTTTCACTAATTGCAACTAGAACTACCTTATCCTCTGATGACGATCATAAGATTAAACCAATCCACGTGGAATCCTGTTTTTTTTATGAGGTTGAGTAAAAAATAAATTTGCTTCTATCGGAAAATGTTGAACTCTTTTATAAGAAACAACTATTCAATTTGTAAGTATTCAACCTCCTTCAGAAATATCTGTTGTTGTTCGTAAAACCATGGAAGCTTATTATTCGCCGGGAAAATTTTCTATGATTGAGAAAAAATATTTCATCTCGAATCATGACTTTAACGGTTTCACAGAAAAATATTAGAATACAATAAGCACTACTACTTCTATGATAACTATTTTCTTACATTTAAAGGAAACTTTTTTACATTTTCGTAAAGATAATCGTGTAGTTTAAAAGGTCAAGATTGCTGATGGTTTTGAATATTTTGAAAAACTAATGTAAAATGTAGTACGAGCGTTTTATATGGAAGCCTCGTGTTTAGTACTAAATGGAAAAAACATTGATTCTTGCTACATTTTTCATTTTGAGTTAATTTAGGGTTTCTGTGCATATAGTTGCATTAGCGCGATATCATCAAAAGCGCTTTTTCTGTGGTAATAATTTGATATTGATCAGTACAATTTCTGAGTTAGTTGCATTTAACTTGCTGATAGGTGTACGGACGCAAAAAATTCAAAATACATTAACATATTCCTTTTGCAATTTGACTTCGTGACCCTGCATTGTGATACCCCTGTTCTTTTCGCACCATTAAAAAAAAGTAATACAAGCCCTTAATTATGTAACTTATTATTTCGACTGTTTTTGCGTAAATAAAAAAGTTTCATTTCACAAAGTATTTTTTTTCTAACTATTACTTGTGTGTCTTTTTTATTTATTTATTTATTTTTTTTTTTTGGTTACATTTCAAAGAAAGATGATTTGATGTTTTAAAGTTTTGTTAAATCATGAAACTCATAACAGGGGGCGAGAAAAGGGATTTTGAAAATAAACCAGTAAATTCTGCTCTTTTATAACAAGGTAGCACTTTCGTCAAGATGAAATCTTCGTTTCCCTCGCTACTTTAAATCTAAAAAATAAACAAAGCAAAAAAAAAACCTTTTTTTAAAGAAAAAGAACAATTTTATAACTTCCTGAAAATTAGCAATTTTTTTCCTTTGCATTTACACGTTATTTAGGACACATGTGGTGTAGGAAAACAGTAACGCGTTAAAATTTTGCATTGGAAGTATGTGCGGCAGGGAATGGGTTAACACAGTACACCGAGCTGTAATCGAACCGTAATTATGATCTTCAAAGGTGAGCATTCCAAATGTCACTTATTATAACTGATTTTTTAAATAAATCCAATGTTTAATGGCAGCAGGTCTACATAATATCTTACCTTGCACAACAAAAAAGAAAAAAAAAAAACAATTTACCGTTTGTATAATTTATGACAACTTATCTTTTAATGATGGTCAACTGCGATTTTCATTTTGTTACCATTCTAATCTTTTCCTGCAAGAAAATCTTCCTTTTGAAAGGTGGGTTTTACTATTTCTCTCAAAAGCCAAACAAATATTTCCTTTCTTTTCGACTTTTATTTGAGCTTATTTGCCCATTAAATTGGAAAAAGAAAAATTCTTCTGAATGCTTTGAGGAATGAAGGCATTTATGATTTCGCAGTTGGAAAAAATGTTTTCCTGGTATTTCTTTTGATATGAAAATCCCTAAGTAGCTGATAAGAAAACCTGCGTTTGCCAGTCATTCTGGAATCTAATATGACATCTAATTCTGTGATTCCTTGGTAATAATGATGTAGTTTCCTTTCATGTTCGCTGAAAAAAAGTTTCCTCAGTCTGTTTTTTTTTCTTGGCGCCGAAAGGCCGCAATTGATGAATTTGATTTGCTCTCATCTTTATTTGTAAGAGATATGCATATAGTAGAAATTTACATTTTTAGTTCCTCTGGAATAGTGTGAGACGCCAGCGCTAAAGAAGTTAGCTATTCCATTTTAATAATTTCTTCTAGTTTTTGCGAACATTCCAGTAAAAGGTTTCCTTGAGTGTTTTGGCTGAAAGCTTGCTGACCGAAAGCAAAAAATAAAAATTTAAAATTCTTTAATACAACATTTCTTTCAAGTTTACGTTGGCAAAAATTTGGTTATAAGTGAACCCTAATATATTTTCAGTTTCACGTAAAATTTTTTTATCTGTTCAAAATGAATATTTGAAATAATTCGGAGCTTAAACCAATCAACAATTACCTATATGTAGCTGACTTTTAAAAATAGATATTGATATTCAAAAACGTAGGCTCACTTAGTTGTGGTGTAGCTTCTTGTTATATTTTATTGCTAAGATCAAACATGATTATTGTGTTATTTTTATGTACACTGTAAAAAAATTCTAGTTCAACCTTTCACCAAAAAAAAAAAAAGAAAGAAACAAATGGTGAAATTTAGCTTCAACCAACATTTGGTACTAAAGTTGAACCATTATTAATAGTTCCTAGTTTAGTATTGATGGTGCAACTAGGCGAGACTACACCATTAAAATGGCTCAACTCAGTTCCAAATGTTGGTTGTCGCTAAATTTTGCCATTTTTTTGGTAAAAGGTTCAACTAGATTTTTTTAGTGTAAAACATATATGGCTTGAGGGGAAAATATGCCAGTCCTAATAATCACTGAGAAGTGAAATACATATACTCTTTTAGCGTTCTGATTAATAGTTTTTTTTCTTTTTCCGACCATTTTTTCTTGGGGTGTAAGTAGTAGTTGACGTTCATATTTTCAAGGTGAACAAAATACGTTCCGAACTCTTTTGGGGAGTTAGTTAACTGGGAGATTTAGCCTTACACTGGTCATTCAGTCTAAACAGTTCTTATCTGAAATTACATGACCGACGGCTTTAGGAACGGATATGGTTACTGATTGAAGTCATTATACATATCTCATTTCAATGAACACGGAGAAAACACATGCATTTGTGCTAATCTAATAAAAACATCAAACAAACCTGCTTTGTATTTCTTCATTTTTAAATGGTTGCTAGTATTTAAATACAGCTGATTTCAATTAGAAAGGAATCCTCTATTATCTTCCTTAATAAATTAAGGGAAATATTTGGGTAATTTGGTTCTTTTTGCCATAGTTTTTGACACATTAATGCAGTATCTTTAAGAAATTCAAAAATAATTATCTTGTGTTAGCTAATGCTCTTCCTTCGTACGTTTTGGTAATTTTTTATGTTATTTTCAAAGTCCCTGACAGTATTTACGGGGCAACTAATTTCTTGATTCATATTTTTCTTATTTGAGATATATTTATTTCACAGCAAAACTATAAACGAACATATATTTTTCAAAAGTGGTACATCAGAGCAAAAGTGTTTCACAGTTACAGGATCATTTATGGTAAATTAAGTGCAAATGAAAAATAATAGAAAACAATAATAGTAGTAAGAATAATAATAGAAAGACTTCAAAGCAAAAACGTATTTTGAAAATACTTTTTCCTCTAACATATTTTAGATTAAAACTGGATATCATAAAATAAAGGGAGTTTCAAATTTGTGGAAGCTGAAAATAAAGCAGAAATTTCAAGATTAACAATGAAAAAAGAGTAAGTAAATAAATAAATAAATAAATAAATAAAAATAGAGATTTTGCCGAAAAACAGTCCTCTGCAATTTAGGGTTTATAGAAAACCATCTCTTCTGTAGTGATCAAAAAGTTTCCTTTTTGAGTAATGATGATTACTGCACTTTTTTTTTACTCACATTGTAAGTATGCAATACATCTTGCAATGATCGCAAGGCTTGACTGTTCTACATTTCTGATTCCACTTGCCGAACCAGTTTTTTATTTGCATTCTTTTTTTATTTGTTTATTTTTTATATTTTAAAGGACATTTTTTTTTGGTAAATTCATCAAAGCAAGCCATATGCGCCCTCATACAAGAAAGAAGCTTTATACTTTTTACGCAGAAAACATTTGTTTCATGTTTCATTTTTTTTTAAACTGAAAGACATTTGGATAAAAAAAGCATCAACTAATAAAATAAATAATTTTTATACCTAAACTTCTATAATTAAAGTTGGATTTTCTTGTTTACTTCTGTTTCTTCAAAAAGGAAGGACATGCTGACTATATGTAATGAAAATATTTATATGTGACTCCCAGTATGCTAATTGACTGAACTGACTGCTACTCTAGTATTAATAATTGAAACAAACTAATGACCAAGCTCACAGAAATCCTGATGAATTCCAAAGAAAAGTTTGCTTTCAAAACATTCATCAAGTGCAATATTAAGATAATACACATTAAATTCCAAAAATTAACATTATTGCACCAAACAGAGCTTAAGAAATAAATAAAATATATTTATGCTGAAAATCAAAATGATAACACAACGTTAATATCGAATAAAAACAGTAAGTCTTTCCGGGTTACAAGTAACCCTTTTTACAAAGCAATGAACTGAGCTTATGAATGAAAAATATCCCGTTTTCCTTTTTTTCCCAAATTGTATAAGCTCACAATTTTACATTGAAAATGGGTTCCTCGTAACCCTGAAACATAAATCTGACATTTTCTGAAAATTTTCCGCTGTCTTAACGTTGATTTATCTTTTAAACATCTCAAATTCTAAACTTAAGCAAGAAAAATTCTTGAATTTAGCCATTGCACCCCAAAAGAGCTTTACCAATGATCAAGTTCCAACTGAAAACGCAGTACAAATTCCAAGATATGAAAATAATAGCGTGGTAGTGAAACAAAAATTTTTGCAATCAGCATGTGTGATAGTGAATTCTTTAGTCTTGAAGTTGATCTACAAAACATTACACTTCACAGCAAAAAGATTGCAAGAATTTTTGGGCTCCAATTTTTGTTTTTGGTAATTTTTTTTTTTTCAGCTCCTGCGATTTTTCTTTGTTATAACTTAAATATTTAGAACACAAATGTTGTTGTTTTCTGTTGTAGTGGTATCAAGTATGAAACCAAAGTGATACTCATGTCGTCGCGACCAGATATATCTTGATGACAAATTATAATTTTCGATTCTCCTAAGTTTTTGAAGTCCGTTTGTTTTCTCATGAATATATACTTTTGTAGAGTAAGAAAATATTTTATACTTTGTTCTCGACATGTGGTTAACGTTAGCATTTTATAAATAAAACATATTATCCTGATACACTGTATAAATTTGAAAAAAAAACACCAAAATTCTTGCTTGTATTTCATAAACTTTATGTATCGAAAGATATTTTGCTATTTATAAACATAAATATATGTGTAGAGTTAAACTAATGTTTGCATTTTAAAGCTATTTTTTCGGGAAGCCAGACATGAAAGAAGGTTTTGTTTTGTAAAATATCTGAGCAAAGACATCTGAGCAAAAATATTCCTCTTGATGTATTTTATTTTGTGTTTTATTATTCTTTTTTTGTTATTGAATTATTGCGAATAGAAGTCCTTGGGTTAGGAGTTTTGGAAACATTTGGTATTTCATTGTTCTCATCAAGTAATGATCCACTATTTTGATCTAAGTACTATAAATTGCGTTATTAAATGTTATGAGAGAAGAAATATTATGAATCCAAAAGAAATAACCTCTATCTGAAAAAAGCGCTTTTTTATTTAAACAAAATTTAATGTTTAATTTTTCATAATTTATCATTTGATTTAAATCTTATAAACATAATCCAAAACTAACTTAGGGTAGTAGCGTATATTTCAAGCCCATTTTAAAAGAAGTTATGTATCAGAGACGAAAAACTTGCTTAAATAGTTACTTTCCTTGGAAAGTTAATATTTAAGTTGTGCAGTTATTTTTACAGGAAGAGTGCTTCGTTCTTAAAGAAAAAGAGTTTTTAATCCGTGAGTTTAGCAAACCTTTTTCTGTTTTTATTTTCAAACTTTTCTCCGTGAGCCGTTGTAGTCGACCAGCTGTTATGCTCTAAAGGTAATCCTCAAAGAAAAAAAGAGAACATGAAATTACATCCAGTAACATCATATTACAATTTTAGCCTCAAACTTAAGAAATATTTTTACTTTATTTCAATGCTTATGTGCCTCAAAGAAATATTTCTCTGTGATCGATTTAAATACTGCTAGAGAAAAATTAGAGAGCTGTCTTGGATGGCTAACAACATTTTATGTAAACTACAAAAAGTTAATTTTTGTTCCCCACAAAACCTTAGACATGTGATCTTACTTATTTCTCTTTTATTGACATTTTTACTCCCGTTAGTTTGCATCAAGAATAATACTACTAGAAGGTTTTTGTAATAAATCACGGTAATTCTAAATTTAGAAACAATTTTATTTTCCGCACAATTGGCATTTATAAACTCATTTTGCTTCCCCGTACACCACATAATGTATTAATAAATCTATACTCTACACATGTATATTGCATACTCACCCACAGACATACACATGCGCATTATATGTATACATATATTCACATACATATATGAAATATGAAATATTAACTGCTTGGAGAAGACAATTAAATTCATTCATTGATGTAAGTATATAGGAACAAACATATCTAACTGAGTTATGAGAAAAATAAATGTTAAAATGCATTAATAAAGATTTTTCCTTCGAGAAAATCGACACGATTGACGTTTTCTGTTTGACTACTTCCGTCCAATACTCAAGTCTCCATCACAACATTTATTCCGCAGAAGCAGCACTAATGGGATTGCTTTTTATTTCCTTGGATATCGATGTTTCTCTTTTTATCTTTGCTTTAGCATCCCATTCGCTACGGAAAATAGCTAATGTCACCATCTACAAGTCAGCGGCGTAGAGAACGGATTTCCCTCCAAAAGACTATCAATGATGGTAGCGCTTCATTGAAAAGAACTCTCTGAGGATTTTCATGCATGCGTATATAATTATATTCGCATGAAGAAACGAACTATATGAAACTAATACGGCGTGAGATGTGACACGTTTAAAAACTTCAAAGTAAAATTAATAGATGCTCACGTTACTGCAGATTCCATTTCAATAGTTGGCACAAATAAAAGATAAAATTTTAAAGAAGGATTTTTCTTTTTAATCAGTGATTAAAACTTTTTCCACGTCGCGACCCCATACACACACACACACATATGTAGATATATATACAGCTGCGCATAAACATATCCGCACATGCAATGTGGCGGGTCCCAAGCCGTAATTTAAGGGGGCAGGCGGGATGACTGTGCCCCGGCCCCGGCTTGAGAAATGTAACATACATATACCAATGTGTTTATATTTTATAGTCTCTTTTAATGCAATATGCATTAAGTTTATTTAACCTCTCCCCTCCCTTCCCTGAAAAAAGGGGAAATGACTGGCCTGAGCGAGTTAATTGAAAAATCATGAAGATCGGTTCCTCCTGTGAGAAGTTAAAAGTGGACAAAAAAAAAAAAAAAAAAAAAAAAAAAAAAAAAAAAAAAAAAAAAAACGACATACCTACAGTACGAATGTATCACCTCCTTAATTTGTGAAGTTGGTTAAAAAGAAAATAAAACATTCAATAATTGCAAATAAAAGACCTAGATGTCAGCAGTCGAAAAGCAAAAATTTTAATCGTCTAAAAATTAATGTTAGGATGACAATCATAATTCCTGATGAATCCTGATGCCTCCTCTCTCGCATAAAGACATCAAGATGCAACTCTGAAAATACTTCTCGATATGGCAAAACAAAAAACATGGCGACTACATTTCAATTACTCGGCAATACCGGTACTAATAACCGGAGTAGGTTTTCTGTGCAATTTCAGATGGCTGAATTATAAATACTGATAACGGATATGATTAAATTTTGCAAGTTTAATCATAACTTTTGGCAACAAAGAGAAGTTTATAATTGCAGATGTTGAAACACTACTTTCTTTTAATATTTCACCAGCCGTTGTGTTCTCTTAATTTATGTAAGGATGTTAAATGTGAGTTTAAGTATGTTCTTTCCATGGTTCAAAATACAGAACAACAAGTTTAATACTTCTCCAGAATTTTTAAAAAATGTCTAAAATCCAAAGTGTCCAAATACTTTTTGGTAGATAGTGTATATTAACTGTTGCAAACTCAGGGCTCTTCATGATTACCAAAGGTTTTATCCATCATAATTTTGCACAGTCTTCGAAAATCATGTTTAATAGAAGTTGTTTCAAGAATGAATTTATTTTATCCTCTTTAGAGTAATTTTTAATTTAAAGTCTGTTCTATTTTCCTCCCTTCAATCTTAAACTATTTTCGAAATGAAACGAAATGTGTGCTCTTATTTTAGACAAGATTTTCTCCCTCCGTCTTACGAATCTTTTTTTCCCCTTATTAAAACATTTTTGTACGATGACCTTTCTAAGTGTGAATGATTGGTCCGCTGTGCCAATTTTTATGCCAACAAAGAATTTGTGTGGAAACTGTCCGTAAAGGTAAGGGTATATAATTGTTAAGCAGGGAATGATCCTTTAGTTAGAGGTTTTTTCTTCTTATCCCAATTTTTTCTTTTAGCATTTAAATCCAAGGAATACCACCAAGAAAGTTTTTTCTTTTACGTAACATGAGGGTCTGGTTTGTAGTGAAAATGTGTTTCAGCAAGTTATATGAAATACTTAGAAGTCTATTTACTTCTAAGTATTTCATAAACTAAAAACAGCTTTCACTAAAAACAGCAATTTTTTATTTAAAAAAATAATTTAAACTTTAAGTGTATATCAACTTAAAGTGCACCGTAACCTATACCTAGAGTTTTTTCATAGATGCAAAAGATTCCCCTGCACTTCCAAGGCAAGATGGAATGTACTAAATCAAACCATGTATTTTTTAGTCCAATTTTCGATAAATGGAAAACAAAGAGTACATATTCTTACACTACCCAAGAGTCCATTTTTACTAACTGGTAAAACTAAGGGACAGATACTTAGACTGCAAGAGCCCGTTTTTACTCTCTGGAACAACTCAGAAATAGGATCGCAAGAGCCATTTTTTGTTGAAAAAGTAAGAGTACAGATACTTTGGTCCAACCACAATTAGTGGCTTTACTCTATAGGGCGAGTTGGGATAACAACCATGGGGTTATGTAACCACTGTATATCACACTTCACTTGTAAGTCAAATCCATCACATGTTTATTTATGCCTTTCTTTCTTGCAATTAACCATGAATATCTAAGTCTGATGTATAATAATGAATAATTTTATGGTTAAAAATGAGATTAACACAGTTTCACTATCACTTAATTTTTTAACTGTCAGTACGTGAGTGAGTGTGACATGCTCAGAATTAAGTGGTATGCCATTTTGTATTTGTAAAGTTAATTAATTTTTTTGTTGACGAACTCAGGGATCTAGTGGTACGTGGAGCAGGGGAGCAATGGGATTGGTCGAAACCATTTCATTCTGAAAAGAGGGTAATATTGAAAAAACGAATAAAAAAATAAAAATAAAGACAAGAAAAATTTTGGAAAAAAACACATAGCACAGATTTTATATATTGCGCTAAAAAGTGAAAAATAAATTACTTCTTTAAACAACATCGATACGACTTTTAAACATATTTTTTGAAGTCGGTGCAAAATGATGACTTGAGCGAAGCCGGAGCAAAGAAATTTGTTTTGCTTCACTGTTCCAATAATTAACTATTTTTAAAAATATATTTTTTTAAACTCTTAAAAAATATATAAATAATATAATCTATTAAAATTATTCGGAGCCGAAGAGAGTAATAAGAAGTCGGAGCGGAGCAGGAGCAGAGCAATTAAAAAAACTGTTTACTCCAGATCCTTCGACAATCCCATTTTTGCATGAAGATTTCAAAAATATGATCCATTTTACTTTGCATGCGTACAACAAGGCACGGTACCTTCAGAAATTTTGTAAAATATTACTTGACAATAATTTTTTTACTCCAAAATAAAAATGCAGATAGCAACTACTTCAAGTTTTCGCTTGAGAAATTTCAGAACATTACACTCACAACAAAAAATTGGAAATTTGAGATAAAAGTTTAACTATGCCAAAATGTGATTACACTACCCTACCTAAATCCTAATATAAATCATTACGTACTCCTAAACATTTTTACGCTAATGTATTTAAAAGAAAATGCTAATTTTCTCAAATGTGTCATCCGAACTTTTATGCAGTGCGATTTTAGACTATTAGGTAGTGTTATAAAATTTTTATACGGGAATAGGAGCTCAACTACAGTTTTATTTACCTCCCACCTCCTTCCCATAACCTTCAGCTTCGAACAATGCTTACAATTCCTTATTTGTTATATACAAGAGGCAATGTCTCTTTGTGTGCATGCTATGCCCATAGGAAACTATGGCACTTAAAAACTTGAAATTTGCCACATACATAGTTTAAAAGATCAGACGTTGCACCTCGAGGCGGGGTTCCACCCCCCCCCCCTTAATTTTGTCAAGAACTTTTTTTATTAAGATAAATTTTCTCACTTTCCGAAGCCTGTTATCTTGCACAGAAGGTCTGAACTGTTCTCTATCGCTCCTTTGCTTATGTAAAAGGCAATGTCTTTTTCTGCGTGCGTGTGTGTGAATTGGGTAGAAATAATCGGCTAAGTTTTCATCACGAGCAACACCATACGGGTATTGTTAGTATGTAATGTACACATGCACACGAGTATTGAAATAACTAAAAAAAAGAACTTTTCTGCCACTGAGGGAACGTATGCTTGGTTAATCTCAAGCGAACTTGTAGTTTTCTTCTCTCCTTCTTTCTTTCTTAAAAAGATGTGACTACTATTTTTAATCACTCAACAGTCTGACGGTGGCGGGATCCGTTTCATCAGAAAAGGTACATTTTCGAGGAAGTAGATACACCAGTCTCGGCCAAAACAAGGAGCTGTTCCAACGCAGACGATATAGCTGGTCTTCAGGATTGTCGAAAGAGAAGTATATATGCTGGAGAAAGGAGGCAATATTCCATGCGTTTATATATATCATTTGGCACGAAGTGTCCTCCAAAGAATAAGACATGGCCGATCGAAGAAGGCGAAGGCTTGTACCATCTTCCAGAAGGTTCCAAAGTAAATGAGAAAAAAGCTTTTTACTAAAAAGAGTAACAAGAAAGAGCCTTGACGAACTAACCCATGCCTGTCGTTTCAATGCTTTTTAGAGGGAGAAAGATCATATTGTCGGCGTTGTGGTAAACGTAACTAAGTCTACAAAAAACAAATAATAAATTAACTAATTTTAATAAAATGGCGGACTACTGCAGTGAATTAGAATTTCCAATCCGGGCGTTTTATGATGTAAACCAATCATACAATTTTGAAGTTGCACCAGTAAATCTACCGTAAAGGAGTCTTTCACACTAAAAGCGACGAAGACATTTCGCCCATGTCGTAATAGACTGTTGCTATGGTGATCAAACAAGCGGGGATGACGTCTCTCTTTGATGGCGAAATCAACAAATGACGCTCGCAAGGGAAAACAACTTTTAATGACGCTATAAAAAACGCCAATCAGTCAGTACAAGGGCGTGGCTAGAAAGTTATGCAGAACTCATGAACATCCATTGTAACTGGAAGTATAGTACTTGCAATGGAAATAAATTTGGTACACACGGACCTTAATAGGAAGAAGTACTGATTCGGTTTTGGAGGCAATCCCGTTAAGAGCGGGAATCAGTTGAACGTTTTTTCCTTAAGCGTAACGGCTCTCCAAGATTAAAAAAAAAAAGTTGTCCTTAATAATGAAAGAAACAAGGACTTTATTTAAATAATTCTATAATTATTGGAATTTACTGAAATTCTATATATCATTTGAACATTTTTCGTATATTATTAATATTTCTCTATATTATTTGAATATTTTTCATGCATTTCTTTCTGCTAAATAATTTTGTTCTATTTTATTCTGGTCGGATATGCCGAAAACTGCCCCGACACTAGACAATTTCTTTGTAATTCATACCCTTAAATGCAGCACAAAATAACTCAAAATGATATTTAGTACAAAAAAGATTCATTTATCCTACGTGGTAAAGTTTTCTGATTCAAATTTGAAGGCGACCCTATCCGGGGCACCGAATCATGGGTTGGGAACCCCTGCTTTAGACTACTATTAATCAGTTATAACTATTTGTGTGTGTGTGTGTAATAAAACCGCAGCTATAAGACAAACATATCATTTATAACATAATATGAAATAACCATTTTATTTTACAGAATTTCCCGATTCTTTCTTTAATAAAATCACACACTATTGGTTACAAGTTAAACGAAATATGCACACACAATTTTTATTCAACAAAAAAAGCAGTACAAGTGAAAAGTGACTTTAAATTTTGACTTTTATTTCTTTAAAATCGGATATTTGCCCAGTACGTATTGGAAATCGAAACTATTCATTGGTGCTACTGCTTTTGATGGCTATTCCCCGTTGCATTCTTGAAAGTGCTTAAAATCTTGATAGTATTTTTTCAATAGCTGAAAACATTTGAAGGGTCCACTGGAAAAACGACCTAGGTCATATACGACTTTTTGAAATTTGCTTTATGTTTTATTTAATTATTTTATAACATAAATGTTAGTTTTAACTATACAAGCCTACCTTTTCGTAACACTTAAATTCAAATTTATAATGCATTTATTTATAATACATAATTATATTAATTTATAATACATAATTTATAATAAAACATAAAGCAAAGTTCAAAATTAGTATGTGACTTAGATCGTTTTTCCAGTGGACTCTTCATTTACAAAAGTTCCAAAATTACAAAAATACCATGAAATCGAAAGTAACTTAGTAAATAAAAAAACACATAATTAAAATATTTTTACAAGATATTCAAGTTAGCTAAGACGATTGGATAACGAAATATGCATTCTTTATTTTATTTTTGAATTTCAACATACTTTAAAAATACTTTATAACACCTATGACATTAGCAAATTTTCTGTTAGGTGCATCGTGTTAAAATTTTAATAACTTATTTAAATGAGATGCAGTCTTATTTTCATCTCATTCATTCCCAATTTTTTCTTTCGTTAACGTGAACCACTTGTAGATAGCAGTAGATCACTGGGGGTCCATACGGTCCATTTTGGGAACTACCGATATAAAAGGCAATATAGTAAGTGAATAAATTATTTAGTATAGGAATATATTATTAGAATGGAAAACTACTGTAGCATTGATACTGCTGGCATTTTATCGCTTACGTGACCGAAAGATACGATTTCAGTAATTGAATGGCATAGCAGAATGACCAACTTGCACACTTCTATCACCTTGTGCTATTCTTCGGCATCGATTTCTTTATAAAAAAGGGAAGAGGCAAGCACAAGAACTTAAAAGAGAAATAATGGTCAGTTTACTAATTGCATTGATGGCAATTACAGAAGATGTAAACTTACAATTATAAATCACTTGAAGATTTGTACTCTGAAAAATAACTAGATATATACATAAATAAAGTGAAAAAATAAATAGTTAAAGTATGTAATAAGTGACACTAATTTCATAAGCTTCATGCTGATATGAAATAAAAGAAAACTCCAAAAAGTCAAGAATGTGGGAAAGCACTGGTTAAAGCACCCAAATTCGTAACAATAAAAATGATAATACCTGCGGTATTTGAGGGTGGTGATGATAATTTTAGGAAAGAAAGTTTGATCAAATGCAACCAATGAAAATTGTTGCACTTCCTGACTCGAATTTGATCAATAACTCAAAGACCGGAAGATCAAAATTTGAATAGATATTGACTTGAATATCTATTTTAGTCAATATTCTGATGTAAATATTGATTGATTTTTAACTTTTCCAGATAGTCAAATGCATACAAGTTACGCACAACATACAGAGCTTAATTTCTATGTTCAACTTCATGCAGCTTTTTGACTGGAACAAACGATCTTGGGTTTTAAGATAATACTGTAATTTTGAGATAATCATTCGGGCTGCAAGTGATATTCTAAGCTTTTATCCACAACTAGTACCGCTTTATAGTTCCGAATTATATCACGTAACCCATCTGTAGATTATTGTAATTGATTGCACCTTGCATCGATGCTATTCTTTTATTCCCATCTACAAGAAATGATTTCTGGCTAAACCGCAACAAGTACAGGGGCACTAATTGTGGATTAAATGCAACTTTTTTTCACATTTCAGGAAAAAAACAGACTAAATGAAAGTTTCCGTAAATGTGAGTAAATAAGACAAAATAATGCCAAGTTTCAGTTATTTAACTATTGCACAGATTTTGACCGTTCTTGATTTTCAATACTAGATAGTTCAAGTGCCATCATTTTCTTTTTACAACTAGTTTTCTTTTGAGTCGTGATTCAAAACGCAAACACATGTTGTTTATGAGGCATGGAAAAAATGATTCATTAAATTTCTAACCCCAGATAGTCACTGGAGATTCTTTCGTACAATGCTTAAAATATTTTGTCTACAAAATTTAAACCTGATGTTGTATTTCTAAATATTTATTCTAATGCTAGCATTAAAGATTCTTGTCAAAAAAGTGAATAATACATAATATTATTTTAAAAGTAATGATTTATCCTTTTTATAAAATTATGCAAGATAAAAAGTTTAAAGGAAGTTAAAACTATATAACCCACGGCTACAAATGCCTTCGTCATGTTTTATTTATTCATGATTAACGTTGGTCTATTTCTGGATTGTACAAAGATGTGTTCAGAAAATAAAAACACAAATCCTTTCAAAAATATGGAAGCAAGGAAAATATATACTGATAATCAATATTTGTCTCTATATCTTTTGAGCCTGAAAGAGCAGGATGTTTCCAAAGTTAATGCAATTGAAAGATTTTTGTAATCAAAAGAAGAAATGATTTTATATCAAGAGTGGGATAAAAAGTGTCGAAACAGGAAATTTTTTCCAAGCATTCGAACGAATTTTAAAAACGTGCATGATGTTTTGCGCCAGAGATAAAATGTTATGCACTTCAATGCTAAAAACGTCAGAGGTTTCGAAATTGAGTAATTAGTTGTTTATTTTTATTAATAGAATATTTGAGTCAAAAGGTACGTAATGGTGGATATTGAGGAAACATTTTTCAGTAGAATTAAAATTTAAAGGTGTATTAAACGGATAAATCGCATTACTGATCATTTTAGCAACAAAATATATATATGATTTTTAAAACTTATTATTTCTTTTCTACACTTTAATAACTAACACAGAGCAGGTTTAGTGAACATCATAAAACAAATACGGTTATATATTTTTAAAATACAATTACTACCAATAAATTAGCAAACTTTTTAATTTTTGCACACCAATAATGTGACGAAGATTAGGTTGCAATCGAATTAAGAGATCGCGTATAAAGTTATACCATACACTTTTAAATATAATGATGCGGTATGTTATGAATCTTTAAAAAAGTAAGTAAATTAAGGGTTTTTATGATTTTTGTGAAGGAAAAATGATATCAATTTATTGCGTTAAGCATAACTCATACGCGATGGAGTCATCTCGGAAGTATCCTTCTACTTATCCATCTCATGTCAAGGTAAACAAGAAGTTCCGTCTAGAAGTATACGAGCCTACTTTCAAGTATACACCGAATTCAAATTTATAATCTAGCTATCTCTCTCTCTCTCTGTCTTTCTCGTTTAGCTTTAGTTCTTAATTGCTTCAAATATACCTTTTACAACGGTTAATACATATTCATTCAATCATTATTTATTCAGTCATTCATGTATTTATTCACTCATTTATTCATTCATTCTTTTGCTTATTCATTTAATCATTCATTAATTAAAAAATATTCTTGAAAATCCGGATTAAAAAATTTCATAAGAAAATAGGCTCGTTAGTTCTGGATGAACTTTCTATTTGTACATGTTCTACGTTCTAAGAGCTTTCCGATAAAGTTTGTTCCAAGCAAATCGGTCCGTTAGATCAGAAATTATATAGAATTGAAATTTCCCCGTAGGCGGTATCTTAATTTTTTTTGAACTGTTCAAAAATGAACAAAAATTGTTCAAATCAATATTTCACGCCAAGAACTTCTTCCAGTGAGCTTGTTCATGGGAACTTATATCTTGTACCCAGAGTTTACATAATTTGCTTCATTTTCACCTATAGGCGCTAATGTTAAAATTTTTTGAACTGTTCAAAATTGAACAAAATATTGTTTAAATCAGACAAGAATTTTTCCAATCGGACAATTCGTTCAAAAGTTATTAGGGGGGGACAGACCTACAGACAGACAGACCGACAGACCGACAGACAGACAGACCGACAGACCGACCGACACACTTTTTCCCCATCTCAAAACCCTACTTTCAAATTTTTTATTTTTCAATCTTTATTTAATTACTTAACTTATTTTTGACTTTTCTTGATTTCTAACGATATTTTCACGATACATTAAGCCTTCTTTCATGCTTTATTATTATTTTTTTTTACTTTTACGGGAAAGTAGGCTAAAAATCGACATGACATATTTTATTTATTTTTACTACAGTTATCATTCCACTTTCTGTTACTTCTTTCTATACATTCTTCATATTTCCTACGCTGTCATTGCCAATTTTCCAAAGGTTTTGGCAGTTAAATACTTTTTTTGAAATTCGAAAACGATCTTTTGGTATGCAAACAAGTTAACTGTTTGTGCGACAAATGAGATGAGACAAAAAGCAACGTAGTTAAACGCTAAATTGCAGTATAAATGCAAGCACGGTGTTTCGGAATAACGAGGAATTCCCTTTCTGTTGCAAAGAAGAAGTGAGCGAGCAAGGGGTAAAACCCCAGCAAAAGCCCGCCAAAGAAAATAATCCAGCCAAAAAAAAAAACACCAAAGACTGAAAGTAAAACAAAGTTGCTAATTTGGTTTCAAAGTACAGGACTTTTAGATTTCTGTGATTTATAAGTTTGGAATTTCGAATTGGAATTACAAGGATCTGAACTACAACATAGATGGGCAACTTTTGTAAAAAGCAAATCAAAATAAATTTCATATGTTTAAAATAGAATGTCTTGTTATCTCTACATAAAATGAGTCTATTATTTTATTGTTGTTGTTACTATTCAACCACATAAAATATTTAAATATGAAAGCATGTTTCTACTTACGTTAAACAAAATATCTTAAAATTTTCAATTACTCAAATCAAACTTTGTTTTTATGGATCGCAATCTCCAGAATAAAATCTTATTGCCAGGTCTTCCATTTAACTTGACATCCTATTTTCTTCTGGATATTTAACTGGTAATATTGTAAAACTTGATTGACTATCATTTGCTTAAATTTTACTCAGTAGCAGTTTTAAAAAACTGTTCAAAACTATTACGTATATTTATATAGTAAAATATACTAAAACTGTTTATTCGAGTTCGTAAGTGCTTACGTTTGTCTTATTCACTTTGTGGGGAAAATATAAGAACATGTACATATTGATACACTTTAGTATTAATCTCGTTCAAATTTGAAAGCATATTACATTTCACTGTATACATGCACTGATATGGTAAGAAGGGAAAATATTTAATAAATTGTATCTGTCTATAACCACTAGAGCACGGCTTTACAAGTTATGCTAATAAAATCGTACCATAGAATAATAATCAAAGACGTAGAAAACTGTGCTAGTGTCAACAAAATACTGTCTACTTAGCCTTTATGTGGAAAATAACAAAACTTTAAAACTAGTAGTTAAGAATATAAAAGCCAAATTAATATTTTAAAGAAAATTACGAACACTACAAATAAATATTCGTAAAAATGTATTGCTAATTTGAAATCCGAATTGAAAGTGCAGGTGCTTCAAAAATCAGCTAATTGCGATGGGTAAGCCGTCACATAAAAAATACCTAATACACAACATAAATTAAAGAAGAAAAAATCGACAAACTCAAGAGCTTTTGGGTAGACATATTCTTTTGAGTGATAAAATCATTACTTTGGAAAGGTTTGTATGTTTAATGCACGGCGGCTTTATTTAGAAAAGTTTTCATGATTCTTTCAGTGGATTTAGGATGAAAAATATATTTGAATTATTAATAAATCGATTATGGCGTACGGTTTAATAGGTTTTTTATACACACTACATTCTTAAACGTATTTTCGTAAAGTTCTTTGACCGTGGATGCATTAAATAACCTCATTTATTTTATATTCCACTTTCTAAAATAATTCAAGGATTTACCGGAAATTCTTTGATGAAAAAAGTGTTTCAGAAAAGCTGTATGAATTTTCAAAACGTTAAGCTATTTTGAAATTATAATGGCACTGGGGTTTCAAAAGAGAATTTGGGTTTGATACAAGCTATTTACTTTGATATATTGCTATGTTTCTAAAGTAGCTTTATTTGATTTTTTTTACTTTTTCCACTCTTAAGTAAAACTTTTACTCGCGCTGCATTGGTTTTTGATTTTATTTCCTACTTTTAATTAACTCTTAATGTTAAAAATATGATTTAAAAGCTACAAAAAAACACTCTCTAGCAGTTTATCCCAATGTTTCAACATGGTCACAAATTTTGATGAGCGTAAGAGAACTATTTCAGAGAAATATATTTATGGAAGTAGCTCATGAGCACTATTTAAAACTTATTTTCTCCAAAATTGTTTGTTTTTTTCACGATGCTACCTTTTTCTTGTGTTTTTACAGGGTGGCTATAAAATGACGGAAGGTTTTTCAGAGTCATCAAGTGAGTAGCGTATTGCAGCAAACATAGCCAAATTTCAAAGACGTACATATACCAATGAAATTTTAATTTCTAATAAGTCAGTGTACTAAAAAGTCTACGTCGGTGTACCAATAGTGCTCGTGGAGTATTCCGGCATATAAGCATTCCATACTCTACAATGCCACCCCAATCATCTAAATAATAGCATAAATAAATAAATGAATACCACCACACGTTGGTAAATACCTTAACTTTTTGCATCTAGAGCAAAAATTTAAGTATTACATCAGCAATACCCATTTTGTAGATCTCTAACGTTTTTAAACACAGCATTTAGTTTTATAGGTAGTAATGTGTAATACTTCTTTTTAGAGTTCTGAAAAACATGCTTATATAAAGGAAAAAAAAACACTGGATATCTGTTAGCATATTATTAAAGTACCTGCGTTCATGTACGTTTGTCTTATATAAATTGTACACATTATGTAAATTTATAAATTTTAAAACATATTTTTATAAAGAATGAGGACTTGAAATTGTAATGTAATCACGCAATGTTCACCAACCGGGGATAAAAAATATTAATGCAGCAAAATAATGGGACAAGAGCTTTTGTGTGTGTGGTCAAAAAAAAAAAGATTTTTACGACTTTGAAACTTTCTTAAAAATTTTAAACACGAGGTTTTTCCTAATCAACGTTTTCCGATTTAATAGAAATCTATGCTTAAAGGGAAAATTAAAAAAAGAAAACAATTAAATTTAAAAGAAAACTTACTTTGAGTATTATTGTGCTACATTAAATAATGCTTTTTAACAAGCTTAAGTAATTATTTTAAATGTCATTGCTATAAGCATTTTCAACACAGACAGGCATAGTTTTGACTTCATTATAAGTAAAGGCAAATGTTATATTCAATTTTCCAAGTTAATGATGAAAGTAACATTTAAAATTCGGTTTATAATGCAAAAGAAAAGTTCATCTTCATTTTTCACTTATAGTGTAAAGTTTAAAGCAAAAGTACGATTCATTAAATCGCTAACTTCACTCTATCTCAGCATAAATGTTCATATAAAACAGTTCCACACGCGATATTACTAGTATTTTCACTTATATTATGACACTTGTTTGACGTTTACGATATACAATATAGTTTAGTGAGCCATTTTATGTATATTTGGCATTTCCATTATTGAAAATGTCATTCACGTGACGTTGAAGACGAAGTAAAATATAATATGGATTAAAAACTGAGCAAGCGATAAAAACTCTTTTCGAATTTGAGGTATGAATGCAATAGGAAATTATTATTTATTTATTTTTTTTACAAAAACCTCATTAAATATTTATCTTTCAACAGTCATATGGAAAACGTTTAGAACTTTTTTATTAAAGGGATTCTTCAGATGTTCCTTAATGAGTTCTAGGAGTTTTGCGCAGAAGAAAAATAGCACCTTATGGTGTTCTTTGATAAAAGGCAATATAAATAGTTTTAACCTTTGTTTATTAATTTCATTAGAGGATATACAAGTATGCAAGTTATAATTATGTTTATCATGTACTAATCATATTTTTTATGGATTGTTTATTGGAACGTTTTCTATTATTAGAAAGTTGTCATTCATATGTACACGTTTCTGACAAATTAATTGCACGTTTATAGCAATTCCTTCATATTACCCTTTTCATTAAAGATATATGACGCATAAATGATAATTACATCTAATTCTTTCAAGTTGGAGATTTTAATTCCATTTTGTTTGATCTTAGAGAACGACTTTAGTTGAAACCAAATGTGAAATACTGAATGTAAAGGAAAAATCACACGAATTGCCAATATATTACTTTCTTACGCGTTACTTTATTTAAATTTTGCTTGCTAATTGCAAAATTTTAATGTATTGTATTACTGTTTACCGAAGGAAATGTATTAACAAAAATGAAATAGTGCTGGCGAAACACATTAACGAAAACGTGTTAATGCAAACCGGACTGCACCTTTTAAAATAAAGCCTCTAAATTATTATAAATGTGTCAAGTTTCTCCATGAACCACACACTGAGAAAAAAAATCCGTTTAAAAACGGACTAAGTGCTGGCAGCTGAGTTTCCAGGACTAATCCGTTTTTAAACGGATATATCCGTTTTATAACTACATAATTAAAACCGTAAATTTACAAAATCTGTTTTTTGGAAGTTATGTAAATTTATGCTAGAAAGTCAGTTTTTTAACAGAAATCCGTTTTAGGAAGGTATGTAAGTTTGTGTAAACAAGTCCATTTTAAAACAGAATTCCGTTTATTGGCTGTTATGTTAAATTGTCTGAGAAAGTCCGTTTTTAAACAGAAAACTATTTATATGGAGTTATGCTAATTTGTGGTAGAAAGTCCGTTTTTAATAGAATATCCGTTTACAGAAAGTTATATTAATTTGCGCTAAAAAATCCATTTTTTAAAAGAAATCCGTTTTTGAAACTTATGTAAATTTACGGTAGCCTGTTTTTCTTAGGAGAAATCCGTTTTTTAAAAATATTGACAAGGTGTCGCAAAATGATTATCCTGATTTAATGTGCTTATAACTGTAAGACCACATTTACTTAGAAACAGCGCTGTTTCTAAGTAAATTTGGTCTTACAGTTATAAGCATATTAAGGGGATACTTCAGAGCACCTTCGTGGTCACAAGTGCTAATGTTAAACCTATGGGAAAATTCATTACACTAATTACTCATTATCTAATGCAGATATCGAAATTTGGTTTTCACCATCTGAAAGATGACGTTTGATAAATTTGTATTGCGGTTTTAAAAATGGATTATCTAAATTTAAAGTATTTTATTTTTAAGTTGTAAAACCTGAAATTTCCACTTCGTCTACTATGTTTAAATTCCCCATAGGTTAACATGTGATTTCGCCATTTGGGAGATTGACTGAAGTCTCCCCTTAACATACTTATTGTTAAATTACAGTAAGATACATGACCAGTCATATAGTAAAAATGTATACAAGCCCGAATAAGACTTTGTTGTATGACCCGGGCATGTTGGACAACATATTATATTATAGTGTATATATATAATCTTTCATTTTTGAAAATTTTTACTGATTAATTGCAATCTTCCATCATTTTTAACTGATGACTATATTGTTAAGCATGTAGCAGCAGTTTCTCTTTTAATAATCTGGATCCTTTGAGCATTTTGTGATAGAAAGTCACGAGTCATGGTTTTATATAGGCTTTCATTGAGAAACCCATTTTTCAAGAGCGAATATTTTTTTATTTTAATTACAATAAGAACATAAATAGAAAAATAGTCTTAAACTGACCTATTTTGATTGGTTGGTTTTGAGCACAATGGTCACTTTTTGATCACTAGAACTAATTGAATCCGGACCTTACAGCTTAATCAAGCCCTGAATGGAATACCCAACCGTCAACAGCATAACTGCTTCACCCCCCCCCCCCCAGGAATTGAACTTAGGCCTTCGTGAACATAACGCCAAACTCTACCCAATGCAACAGAGAGGGTTGGCTCATTTTGAAATATACGACTTGTGAAAATAAAGTACATTTTTATTTTTTTAAACATTTTAAATGCAAAAAGAAGGAAATTCAACAGCAAAATGAAACCATTTATTTTAAATATTTGTTTGAAAACAAACACAAAACATTCAAAAAATAATACTACAACTTTTCTGCCATAACATTTATGAATCACATTAAGATCTTATTTTTTTTTTAAAATCAGAATATGCTTCGGAATCACGTATTACAATGGTACAAAAACAAATTAAAAAAAAACTTTCATCTCAAGTCTATGGTGTAGAAAGAGATTTAATTTAGTTTTATAATTCACAAATATTTTAATAAGTATATTGCAGACAAGTGTTTAAATTTTCACAATTGGTGCTATTCTAAATCATCATTTACATTATTTGACCTGAGAATGAGATATTACTATGGAGTTAGGATAATAGAAAAAAGGGATGAAATAATACGAACTAAAATTTAAGTTTTTCCATATTTTCTTTTGGACTTCAGAAAAAAAATTCCAGAAATGAGACTCAAAATGCGATTGCATCCGCATATCTAAAGAAGCAAGCAGTGAAAATTTGAAGATCACTCATTCTGCTCAATTTTGTCAACCATATTTGATGTTCTTAAGAGAGGGCAGAGCTAATATCCATTGATAAACTACTTCAAAGGTCAAAAATTGGCTGATTAAAGGAAAAATTTAACAAATGATGTTGGTTTTGAAATGAAAAAAATGTAAAATCTAAAAAAATTTTGATTTTTCCCCCGAAAATCGCGTTTTATCTCAAATTTTCAGAAAAAAATGCATTTTGTAGCAGCATTTGGAAGCGCTGCAGATGTTTTTCTTGCTGAAGAAACTTCAATATTTTTTCGCCCCTTTTCTGTTATTCTTCTTTTGCTTTTTTCCTCCTCCAACCTCCTTCCCTATAGCACTAAGCCTTAGGGATGCCCTCCCCGGGGCACGAGGGAGTGGAGGTATTAGGGTCCACGAATTTTACATGCACGTATCCCCAAGTGTACATGGTGGGCCTTCAAGGGGTACCGAACACGCGACCTTGGCACGCGAAAATTGTTGAGGTTAGGCAACCGGCTAATACGATCCGATCCTGCTCATTGGCTGATAGGTAGTTGAAAATAAGCGACACCCATTTGTTAAACGGTGTAAAACAAAATTTGGCATGGTTCAAAAATAAAAAATAACAGTTTTTTTAAAAATCTTTAAAACTTCTGCTGTAAAAAACTAAAATATTTATAAAATCTCTCAAAAATGAGCAAAAAGCCAAAAAAAAAGCCAAGAAGCCAAACAAATTATTCCAAGCCAAACGTGTTCTAAAAAAGCCAAATTTTTCGTATTTGGCTTAAAAAACGCCAACCTGGCAACCCTCATTCGCATCACATCGCATCGCATCGCATCGCATCGCACAGTCAGAGGAAAGAACCGGAACGTGATTGGTTGAAATACGAAAACTAACATTGAATTACGGATAAAGTTATTTTTACGAAATACGGTTTTCGTCCTTCATAAATTACATAACTAAATTATGTAAAATTACAAACATTTTTCTCAGTGCATATAATCACAGTACTAGAAGTCGCCTAGTATATTTTTATTTTTATACTAGCGGAACCCGCACGGCGCTGCCCTTGTTGAATTTTCTGGCGATATTTATTTAAATGTTATTGTTAAACCAAGGAAATCGTTAAACCGGGAAGACAATACTTTTATCAAGTTCAATCTCGAATTGGAAACCTATTGGTAATTTGAGAAAAACGTTAAAAAGCAAACGAAGGTATGCTTTATTATTGTTTTCTTCTGAAAACTAAACTATAGTCTCTCTATTTTGAAAAACAAATTTATACTGAAATTAAGCTAACACTATGCACCCGGAGTTGAGGAAACTGCTAATTATTATTTTTGGATCAAGGCAAGCCTTAAGAAATCGGAACTAAAAAGCTTATAACAGGCGTTCGCATTGACTCAGAAACTTCGAACAAATTTCCTCTTGTGCAGAAAAATCAGCGCTTTCGATCGATTTATTATATTAATATGTGCAAAGTTTTTTTCACTTTCATATTGGGGAATTTATGTATAAATTTGCGTAAAGTTGGAATAGAAAAGGAACTACTTGTCGCGGATTTTTTTCTAACGGGTCTATAAATCTTCCTCTTGAATAACCCTCTCTATTGATGAAAACAGCATTAAAATCCGTTGTGTAGTTTTAGAGATCTAAACGTACAGACGCGGGAAGCGACTTTGTTTTATACTCTTTTGGGATGCTTTGTGTAAGACTTATGGTTCTTGTTCTGAGCTCCATGTCTCTAAATGCAATGCATTTAAATAGCTAAAAGATGAAACAGAGTAACGAGATGCTCCCTTGTTATGATGATGAGGTGATGTTCCGTGATACCTTGTTATTTATATAAAGAAAGTTTTCTCTTAAAATGGGACTAGTTTTTCGGGAATGAGTCTTTTTTTTTTTTTGGTGTTCTTTAGTGATCTTTCTTGTGTTTAAGATGCAGAAAGAACAGAGTTATAAGCAAAAAAACTAAATTTTACGCTCCTATTTAATAGTCAGTTCAGCATAGGGTATTTCATTTTGAATGAGTTACTTAATTTACCAGAGTGGTATTTCAATTCTTACCGTTGAAATATCTGTTTTATTACTTCGAAAAATGAAATATATTTTATGTATTTGCTTAAGGGTCTTAGAAATGAAGTTTCTTATTTTTGATTACAAACCAGTTTTTTTTTTTTTTTGCGTCAGCAATACATATAAAACACATTATTTAACATGTTTAATTTTAAAAATTTGGGAATTTTCTTGAGATATTAGGTGAAACCTTTTTTTAAGTACACGTAATTAAACATGTCCCTTGCTCTAAGTTTTGTAAAAAAAACCTTTTTCATTTTTCAATTTTTTTGGCCCTGAATAAGGTTTAGAACAAATGTTACATAAATTAGATTTGAAATGTAAAGCTTCAATTGCGAATTTTATGTAAAAAAAAGCACATTGCGTTCTACATTTTGAGCATTTTCTATGAAAAATAAAATTTTCTTTTTCTTTTGACCGGTCTAAACATACACTTTTAAAAACTATATTAAGTAGCATTGGCTCTAAACCTCATTCGTGGCTAAAAAAACGAAACATTTAGAAGATAAAAAAATTACCGCTTAAAATTATGTGTAATTAAAAAATATATTTGAATTACTATCTCAGTAAATTTCCAATAGTTTTTAATGAAACTGGGTACTTGTATCTGTCTAGCCTGACGTATAAAAATATAATATATGTATATATATATATATATATATATATATATATATATATATAAATGTTTTTTTAAATCAAAACGTGCATTTCTGACGCCTATTGTCCTCTTCAATCAAGTTATTTTGAATCATAATGTTTATTTCTCGATCGTTTTTTTTTTGAAACGCATAAAATCAGCGGTTATTTAGATTAAGATTTGGCAGCACATTGTGCTAGCTATTAAAAGAATGTGGGGAAATTTTTGGTGACTCGCGATAGCTGCGAAAGTGACCTGTGCATTTGAAACCCCTACAATACCAGCTGATAAATCAGCATTTTCAGACTATCAGAAGTTGTTTGTCAACAATACTTTCCGTACCTCAAAAGAAGACTAATCTAAAGGCAAAAATGGTGATCTTCAGATTATAAAAGTTACACTGGAGAAGTGTTCACGTTAAGAAAGCACAAATGAGCATTAAAATGCAGACATATGTTTCAGGATTGCGTGTAATCCCTTTTTCAATGCAGTAGTGGAGCTTCTAGATTCAAAAACATCCAAATGAAGCCTGCTTTTTTTTTAATAAAATAATTGTTGAATTGAAAGAAAATTAACCAACTTAAGCTTACTTATATTTTAACGCTAACAATCATGTTTTGTAGTCTTGTAAAAGCTTTGTTACTAGGCAAAAACATCATTCTATTCAGTACTTATGCTCTTCTTATAAAGTAGTAACAATGTGACTTACGTTAATCTGACTCTGAGATACAGATTTTTCAGATTAATTTTCTTGGTAAACATATAATAAAGTAAAAAAAAAATAAGTATTCATTTTGAATATAACAATATTATATTTTGGACACACGTCTGTAGCAATAATTTTACGCACATTTTAAAATACGAATGAAGTTCAATCTTATGAATGCTCTAAAATTCGGCTATAGATGTTAGGGTTGTAAACCTTCTTTACTAATGAAACTGTATGTTAACGCATTGAGTTCAGCGTCAAAAATCAGTTCACAATCACTTTTTCTCAAAAAATAATAAAGCAATAAGTTAAAAAAAAAAAAAAACTTGATAGGAAAAAAAAAATGTCTAAAATAACGTGAGAACCTAAGTATGTGTAACATGTATAAATGTATTCGTAGATTCTTTTTTACGCTAAGAACTTTACTTGATAGACGTTTTCTCTTTGGATGCTTCCACCCGATATTCAAGTCCGCTATCACAACACTTATTCTTCAGAAGAAGCACTAATGGGATTGGTTTTTATTCCCTAAGATATCACTTTTACTCTTTCTATTTGTGAATCAGAATCACTATTTACCACGAGAAATGGCTATTGTTAACATCCACAAGTCAGAAATGTAGAAAGAGATTTTTCCCAACCAACAGGAAGATAATAATAGCGAGAAAAGCTAACAATATGGCTGCAGAAATGTGCTTAACAATATTTTCCGTAAAAATATAAAAAATATAGTGGTCCATGATTTCTAAATTTCTTCGTTTCTGTATACTACTGGAAAAATGTTCCTAAGAATTACGTCTATAAATTGGAAAACTATTTCGAAGAATTCCGTCTACAAATTGGAAAAATATTTCGAAGAATTACGTCTATAAATTGGAAAAATGTTTCAAAGAATTACATCTACACATTGGAAAAATCATACCTATGAAAATTAAAAATTCTTTGAAATATTTTATCATGATATGGACAAGTTGATAATAGCTTTTTGGCATTATGATATAAGAAAAAATTTACACACAATTCTTAGAAAACTTTTAAATATAAGAAGGACGTAAATGGAAATGAAGAAACTTTTGAATATGAAATAAGATCCATTTAGTTGTCAAAGAGTTCCGTTTAACTTTTAAAATCAATTTGAGAACTATTGACAATGGACGATGCTACTAATGGACGTTTGCTACTGTGAATCATTAAAAAATACTACGAAAATATTCTTGAAGAAATTAGTAAAATAGTACAAGTAACTAAAGCCTGCTTTTACTAGTAAAAAAAACTATTACTAAAGAATTTTAAAAGTAAAATATTTTAATAAATAAGTAAATACATGTTTTATATAGATATGGATGCTTTGGCAAAACTCTGTATATGTTTTGATTGAAATTGTATAGCTAATCAAATATTTTAAATGTTAACTAAAAGCAAAATTAATTGGCAATAGTATTTTCCATACTATTTTTTTAAACGAACAAATAAACACAATTATACATTTTGCACATTTTACATTTTTTAAAATTTGTTTTTAAAGTTAATATTTAAAAAAGCATTTTTATTAATTTATGTTTTGTATCTAAATGTATGATGTACGTGGTGGATATCAGGATTGTTTTAATCAAGAAACAAAAAACAAACACTTGACTTTCAAAGAAAGTTACACAGACAGTTTTAAGAGCAGACCCAAACCACTGCATTGAAATAGTGTACAATTTCAGGACATACGTGATGCAATGTAACGTTTTCAGAAATTGAATGGTACACCAGAAAGTTTGAACTGCACTGTTAAAGCTTTCCGAAAACTTTTCCAATCTGATCGCTTGAAGAAAGATAAGGTAAACGATTTCATCGTAACACATCATTTTTGGCTGGAAAATAATTTTTTTCTAGAAAAAAAATGCTGATAGTTTTTTAAAAGCATATCTATATATTTTTCTTCAAGCGAAATGAAGTTTTGAATTGAAAATTTTATCAAGAAGTTCTATATACCCCAATTATGAACCCATGATTTTTTTTCCTAAACTAGTAAACACGCCTTGCTAACGAATTTCAATTCATATGAAGGAAAAAAAGCCATTCCGATTTGAAATATTAAAGAGCCAAAATTCTTAGCATAGCATTTTGGTGTATTTTTTTATTGTATATTAAGGTATTATTGCTGTATTAAGAACTTTTATTATACACCTGAAATATTTTTTAAATTTTTTTCTTTAGATCATTTTCGTTTTCTTTACAACATATTCTACTGTATATTTTAATAGTTAACTGTACGTGAGCATCCCCCCTTAAAAAAATACTCTGCTATTATCATTATTTTATGTCTCTCATTTTATAAGGATAACATTTAAATTTTCTTCATCTAACTGTGCTTTTTATCAAAATATTTCCGATCTAGCGTAACATATCTATATTGACACACTATAAGGGTGACGGCACAAAACATTTATTTTTTCCACGACACACAAACACACAGCTCCACAGCCATCGCCCTTCTCTCAGGTGGGGAAAAACAACATCTCGGGGCCTTTCGGGCCCTCTGGCGGCGGAGAGGAGAAAATAATATTCCTTGGTTACAACACTAAGCTATTTCAATTATATGCATTAAACTATTTCTTTTTTTTCCTCCAATTATTATTCTGTTATACTTTATGTGATCTTTTCCCAACACTTCACAATTTCTTTTAGCTTGAAGAAGCACGTCAAAAGCTAAGTTTATAGAAGAATAGCGTCATTTAGTCTCCCTTTTTTGCAAGGTACATCATTTGAAAACAATTGAAAATGTTTTAATTACAACCCGTTGGGGGAAAGTTACGTTGATATTATGTTTCCAGTGAAGTAGAAAATTTATTCACAATAATCGAGCGTGTGCAAGAGCTCACACTTTCTTTTTAAAGTTTTCGTTTTTTTCTGAAGAAAGTAAAATGGTTTTAGTATATTTTTATCATGTCAATTCTTTGACTATGATTCATAAGTGCATGCTACTGCCACCTTTTTTTTTTGTACATCGGTATAATTCCAAAGAATTTTTCTCCCAGAAAAACAACGGAAAAAATATTGCCTACGTCACTCGGACCAACATAACGATACGATTGACACCTCATTTATCAAATTCGGATGAATAGTTTAGTCGGTACGGTAGAATACAAAAATACAAATATACACACATACATAAACTGCTATAGACAAAACTCTTCCTTTTTGTTGTGCCATACTCAGGTAAAACACAAATTGAATATTGCTTTGAAAGAAAAAGTTCAAGCGCAACATATAACTAGGATAAAAACCTAAAATATATAGACGATTTAAAAGGAAATCATGGTTATGTTAAGGATAAATGTAAGGAGAAATGATATATTGGAGTTTCAATAATTATCATATTTTTTTGAAGTAAGATATTTAAAAAAAAAAAACAAATCCTTATAAATCAGCTTTATTCATGAATATTATTCTAGTTCAAGCGTATATAATATGACATTATTCTTTCTGCAGTAAGATCATATAAGAGGTTTATTAAATTGTTAGCTTTACAAAAAAATGTTTTAATGTAATTCTTCCTTTCAAATTTATTTTATATTAAAATAAGCTTGTTCCGAAAGGAAATAGCGAATACGAGTAAACAAACTCGGTATAAATGGAAAACATTATTTAGCTTTACTGAAAAATACAGTGTTTGCTATTTTTAGCTTACGATGTTTGTATACTAGATGCTGACAATACAAGATAAAGTCTTATTTATTGATCATTGTTTCAACATTTTACAAATCAAATCCGTTTGAATAATTTTCTCTTACCGGCCCAAAAAATATAATAGGGTATTTTCAAAGTAACGTCATAGTTTTTTGCCTGAATAAATTTCAAGAATAGGTTTAGCAAATCTGAGAGAATCTTTTGTATTACGATCATTTGTGAAATGTCTCTAATGTACACAAAGAGATATTTAAGCTTAGTTCACATTATTTGTGGAATTGCATATTTTTAAAATAAATGTTAATACAACTGTATCTCGTTTTTATATTAAAGTTCTTTAAAATATATTTAAAAAACAAAACTAAAACATTGGTTGGGGCAAGTTGTGTAGTATGGATCACTGCAGTTTCTCGCCTACTATTTAAAACAATTCAATTAAGCCTGATTACATTTCATACAAAACTTCACTGATTGATGAAAACTATCGCATAGAGCTGGTTTTTGTATAGCAAAACAAATCTTTTAGAACACCTTTTACTGATGTATACAATATACACTCATGTCCAAAATTATGTTTACATGCATAAATTCACGGATTTCTCAGAGAGTATGACTTATAATTTAATGAATTTTCGTGGAATGATACATAACATTATGACACATAAATGCAAAAGAAAAAATTGAAGATCACCTCATATGATATAAAATTGTAGCATGAAACAATAAAAATGGTAATAAAGTGTGACAAAGAGAGTTAAGAAAAAAAGGAATGATTCAGAAAAAGAATTAAGTCTTACGAATTTAATATGGAATATGATCTCCCCTGACTTGTACACACATATCACAACGTTTTTTAAGGCTGGAAATAACGTTGTTAATCACAGTTTGGGGAATTAAACTCCACTCTTCCAGCAATGCCGTCTTCAGAGCATTTACATCTCTAGGAGGAGGATGTCTACGTGCAATGGCTCTTCCAAGGTAGTCCCATAAGTTCTCTATCGGGTTAAGGTCAGGAGAGTTTGGTGGCCAAGGTATTCGCTTAATGTCTTCACTTTCAAGGAATTCATTAACGAGGTTTGCTCGATGTGGACGGGCATTATCATCCATAAATAAAAAGTTAGGTCCATATGCCCCCTGAAAAGTCTTACATAAGGATCTAAGACCTCATCCCGATATTCTGGCCTGTCACAGATCCGCTGCTGAACACGTGTAGGGGCGTACGTCCATCGATCATTATTCCACCCCATACCATCACACCTCCACTACCGAAACGGTCACGTTCCACAATGTTCGAGGGATCATTTCGTGTTCCTGACCCCTCCAGATGTAAACACGTTTAGAATCACCAGTTAAACTAAACCGCGACTCATCAGTAAAAAGAACATGGGACCATTGATGTTCAGTCCAGTTTTGATGTTCTTTACACCAATTAAAGCGATCCCTCTTTTCTGTGAAGACAGTAAAACACTACCATTGGCTTTCTGGCATAAAGGCCTTTTTCATTAAGCCTTCTGTATATTGTTTGCCGTGATGCAACAGTTCCAGTGGCGGCTGCAAGCTCTGAACTTAACTGGCGAGCAGTAGCCTTTCTGTTACGACGGGCAGTTAATGCCAGATACCGATCTTCAGAAGCAGTTGTCATTCGTTTCCGACCTTGTCCAGGCCTCCTTACAACAGTTCCATCATTTTGAAACTGTTTCCATAGCTTAGAGACTGTCTGTCTTGAAATATTCAGACATGCGGCTGTTTCCGTGATTGACTGCCCTGCTTCTAAACGGCGATATTCGCCACTTTACAGATTCTTCCAAATGATACTTCGAAGCCATACAAACCGCTTTGAGTCCCTACACACTGAAATCAAACGCTATGTTGCAGAAATTCACTCAAATATTCAGTTTGCGCAAAGCGCTTGATTCACCCTTGGATGACGTAACGCCTAGATTTGCATATCACAAACCGTTTGATTACTTTTGATTGGATAATGCTAATTAGGCTTGGTTTTCACACATTCCCTGCAAATACGGATCACATTGATTGGATATTTCATTGAATATCATCATTTTTGGGTATGTAAAGATAATTTTGGACATGAGTGTATATTTCAACCTTCGGTTTTTTGTGGACTGTTTTCACGTGTACAACTATGGACGTGAAATTAGTATGTAAAAAAAATACAAACAACTTTTTATTATTGGAACAGGCATTTCAGAGAAATGTTTCAAATTACTTAATACAGTTATTGTAATCTAACTTAATATATGATATAAAAAGAATATATATATATATAAAAAACTTCAATGTTGAAACGGTACAAGTTACTTTACAGACTGATTAAGCTTTTCGGTTAAGCAAATTCAGATCTATAATATAGAATATTAGATTAAATATCAGAGCAGCGTTCGTGAATCAGCCTTTATGGCTCATGCGAGTTTTGGATTGAAAAAAATTTCGACCCTATCCCCCCTCCGCTTCTGTACGCTTCCTTTTCCATAGTTGTTTTCATATTTTTTTCATATAGCCTATTCATATTAGCCTGATGTTTTACGAATCCGAAATACTGCAACCGATACACACACACACATGAGCTGTTAGATGCAACCTCAATATCGCACAACAACGTATTAGTTACGACGCACGTATTAAACGCTTAGAATTAATTTTGTTAAAAATTTGTGGTCTATCACTGAAAGCAAAATAAATATAGTTTACAAGGATTAATTTTACTTAATTACTGAAGATACGGCAATCTAAAGTTATCTTCACTCTTTTCTAAAACTTTTCAGAACACCAAACGTTTTCTATGCGTCAAAAATTACTCTGCAAACTAAATATGGAAGCAACTGTTATTCTTTTTCCAAACACTAGGTTCTGGTACTTGTAGCATGCATGTCCAATCCTAGCCACCGTCCATTGCATCCGACCTTCCCCTAGATTTTCGAAACGTGTAAAAATATTTCATTTTGATTTCTTCAAAAAATGAATAAATAAATAACTTCTTATATATGATACATCCTTAACAAACTCAACGCAAGATCACTACAAAACTGATCCAATGTTTTGAAGTAATTATTATTAAACTAAGTAAAAAAAAAATTAAATAATGAAAGAGTATAAGCATTTTTAACTTCCTTTCTCGTTTGATTAATACTATTTTTCAAATGCATATAAATAAAATTTTTCTTTTTTTTTTTCTTTTTTGAAAACAGCTTTCAAGACTTATCACACGGTAAAATAAATAAAATATACTTGAAAATATTTTTTCAATTGTTTTATCATTCAAAGCTACGCTAACGATTACTCGCAATAGCAAATAATAAAAAAAAAGAACGAAAAAGCATTGGCGCAAAGAAAGTACCGTTGGAGTTTTTGTCAAGAAAAATAATCTAGTCTAAAATTGAAATGACTTGATGTACGTCAAATTGTTAAAAAAAAAGTAAATATATCAATAGATAGAAATACAATAGAAAAATAGAATCGAGTTTTGACACTTTTATTATTGTTCTTGATAAATTGTTGTCGTTGTTAGATAGGATGTCTTTTGTATTTTCCTCAATACAAATAAAAACATTCTTCGTATGCTTTTTCATGTATAGTCTGCGTTGCTCTTGCTGATCAATATTCAAATTTTTAATGTAAATTTGAGAAATGGAAACATCCATTAAAGAGTAGTAATTGCGTTTTTGAAAGAAGTTGAAATTGAATTGGGGAAAAGAAAAAGTTTCAAAAGTATGAAAAGGGGATTTTTTGTGGATATAAATAAAATAACAAAATTAATTGAACATGTCTCAGACATTTTATTATACATTTTAAACTATGTTACCAATATAAAATACATACTTTAAAGTCAAATCTTTTTTTTTTTTTTTACAATTCCCAAAGGAGGAAGCTGTTTGGGAGCTAATAACTTATTAAAAAATAATTAATTAATTTTAAAAAAACAGCTATATTTTCATGCAGCTTAGCTTGATTATTAGGAATATTATCAGCAAAGTTAGTCACTGTAAACTGTTTCTAGGAAAACAGAAAATTTTCATATTTCTTTGTTTTACAAATAGAAACAATTTTAGTGAAAATGAATATGTTTTATTAATATTATTGCATAATGTTTGTTTTGCATCTGTACACTGAATAATTCTAGAATATTGCCATAGTATTTACGAAATTATTAAATAAATTGTTATACCTAATGTATTGCATTTTGAGAAATTAGTTAATTTCTTCGTTCAAGAGCTTCATTTCTGTTGTAGAGAGTACATGATACAACTCAACTCAACTCGTTCTTGTAGTATTATCATCAATGTCTAAATAAATGTTTATTGTTTGCTTTATACTTAGCTCTGAGATTGTGTACTATTTACCGATATTTACATCAGGTTATGGGCTACTATCATCATCAACTATCGCTGTCAGTTCATATTGTTCAAACTGCATCAGCATTTGCCATTTCCATTTGCTCCAGTTCTGAGAACCACTTAGCTTTTCAATCTGAATCTTCAGATCCGACATGACACTTAGGCCTAACGAACTTTCAATTCCAAGAATCAGTTCCAATTTGTGATCAAATCGTTTTTCACCTAATTTCTAAAGAGGCATGTACTAATTTTGCACAAAATAAAGCATGCTTGGCACCATAACCTGATGGAACTGTTGATCGATATCGTGCACGTCTGGTAGCTAAAGGCTATGCACAGAAAGCTGGTTTTGACTACGATGAAACATTCAGCCCTGTAGCACGATATGATACAGTAAGATCTGTTCTGTCTATAACTGCAAGAGAGCAATTGCATCTACAGCAGTTTGATGTAAAAACTGCATTTTTATATGGAACTCTTCAGGAGGAAGTGTTTATGCTGCTACCAGAGGGATTTGAAGACAATAGTGGGAAAGTTTGTAGGCTTCGAAAGAGCTTATACGGTCTTAAACAGGCTCCTCGCTGCTGGAACATGTGTTTTGTGGATTTCATGAAGAAACAGGGACTGAAAGCTAGTGATGCTGATCCATGTTTGTTTGTGAGACAACACGAAGGAGCAAAACTAATAGTTGTCATCTACGTCGATGATGGACTAGTTGTTGGGACTGATGAAGTTGAAGTGGAGGAGTTTATGTGTAAACTTCGTCAGTCATTCAAAATCACCACAGGCTCCATAAGTCAATTTCTCGGTATGAACATAACCAGACTGTCTGATGGTTCGGTTTTTGTGAATCAAAGTACCTATGCAAAAAAGGTGCTTTTAAAATTCAACATGGATACCTGCAATGCTGTATCAACACCGTCTGACAAAAGCTACATGTGTAGTGACAAAAATGATCCGGTGATAGGAGATGAAGTTCCTTATCGTCAAGCCGTGGGCAGCCTAATGTATTTGGCTATCGTAACAAGACCAGACTTGGCCTATGCTGTTAGCGCTGTGTCAGAGAGTCTGGAAAATCCTAAGTCTTCAGATTGGTGTGCCGTCAAGAGGATTTTAAAGTACATAAAAGGAACTCTTGAATTTGGATTGCTCTATCAGGGAAATGAGCAGTCGGAGGATTTGAAAGCATATAGTGATGCAGACTTTGCTGGGGATATTAAGAAAAGACGTTCAAGATCAGGAGTAGTGACTAAGTTTTCAGGTGCTGCTATAAGTTGGTTGAGCCAAAAGCAACGAAGTGTAGTTCTATCAACCACAGAAGCAGAATACATTGCTGCGAGTGAAGCTGCAAAAGAAGCGATTTGGCTAAAGCGACTTTTTAGGGACATAGTTGACATCAAGGACTGTCCTTCTCTTTTCGTTGACAATGCTAGTGCAGTGAAGTTAGCTCGAAATCCTGAGTTTCACAAGAGATCGAAACACATCGAGGTCCGTTACCATTTTGTTCGAGAAAAGGTTCTCGAAGGTGAACTTAACATCGTTCATGTCCCAGGAGAAGACCAAATAGCAGATATCATGACTAAACCCTTGCCTGTTGCAAGGTTTACTAAACTAAGAAAAATGTTGGGATTGACTTCTATATCTTAATGTGTTTTTCTATGTTCTAATGATGTGTGAGTTGTGACATGTGGAGGAAGTGTTGTAGAGAGTACATGATACAACTCAACTCAACTCGTTCTTGTAGTATTATCATCAATGTCTAAATAAATGTTTATTGTTTGCTTTATACTTAGCTCTGAGATTGTGTACTATTTACCGATATTTACATCAATTTCTATTGTATAATGCTTTTAAATTCTCATATTAAGAAATTATGATGTTTAAGCTCTTAACTTGAAATAAAGAATGCAGCAACATTATTTGTAAATCTTCTTGCTATCTAATAATATTTTAGTTTTAAATCACATAAAATTTATAGCAGAATTTGACTGATATATATAACTCAAATGAGTTCCAGTGTGGAATTACTAATCAAATAAAATAACTAAAAACCTTTTTATTGCCATTTTCCTCAGCAGAAACATTTGAAAAACCTTATTATCTGCTCCCCCACTCCCTTTTTTATATTTTTGTAATTTTTTTCCTTGATAGTAGACCTTAGTAAAACAATTCCAGCCTTTTCGTATTATGATTCACGGCATTAAAACATGAAGGGATTTCTGATCGGCCTCGAGAAAACTTCCTATGGGCAAAAAACAACAGATGGCTGAAAAAATAGATTTGTATCTCCAATAACGAACTTAAATAGCTATTGGCTCTGCGCCAATGCAATAATTCCTCATTTAACCCTTTTGTTCTCCCCCACGAATAAATGAACTCGCTCTAGGTCAGGTGTCTTCTTGTCAGAGCCTCACTGTACATGATACTAATTATTATACTGAAAGTTTTCTGAAGAATAACTGGTCCACGCAATATCTTTGGTGGACATTTTTCACGTTTTGATAAATCCTTTAAGAGCTCGTATTTAATGCGTATTTTTTCAACAGAGCAATGATATGTGTCTTAAACTAATTTCTTACTGGACAAAAAAAATAAGGTTTTATGTAAAGTAAAAACATCGGGAAAAAAACGCTGGATAGGTCATTCACATGTTTCATTTGTTGATTTCAACATTGGTTGTTCATATTTGAGCAGTTAATAAAACTTATGAATAGGGCCAACGGGGAAATTTGAAGATTTTATTTTGATGCAACTGATTTATCAAGATGAGTTATTATGCTACTTTTTTTTTTAAGCTTCAATAACACGTTTATTTGCTTGGCAACGATGAAAAAGTAAGATAATTATCGCATAAAAAAACTTATAATTGTATCGCATTAAAACTGTTCTCACTTCATTTGTTGCTTATTTATTTTTTATTTACCTATTTACATTTAATATTCATAATGAGAAAATCGTTTTTTTTTTCTATTCAATTCTACATCTCTTACTTTGTACACTTTATTATTGTAAAACTGTCTCGTGAATTCAAACTTTCCCCATAAAAAAATGATATATTGAAGTTGGATTGTACTTAAATATGGCATCTAGTAGTTTCAGACAATTGACTTGTAATAGTTCGGTTTTAATTAATGTTTTCCTTTTGCATAAAATATATTAATTTTTATTTTTGAAATATCTTTCAACTGTTAAAAATATATATTTGAAAGAATTTGCAGTCAAATTAAACTGATAGAGAGAGAGATTTCGCTGGAAATGTTAGTTAGTATAGGGAAACGTAGGCTCGTTTCCGTTCTAGACAAAATTCTTAGGTAATTTTGAAATGCTTATTTCTCTAAGATGAAATAATGAAAAAAATATTTTACCTAATTTGTTATAACTAAATTTGTACGTATACATTATTTGTACTTGCAATTTATTAGAAGGTATTGATAAATAATCAAAGAATAAAATTTAACTAACAAATACATAAGAATAATTTTGAAATCGCATTTATTTTAATAAGTATTTATAAATGCCTGAAGCGTGGGAAAATTATTTTATTAATTTCCTATCTCTATCTCATGGAAAAATTTAAGCAGAAAGTTTCGCTTCCTTACGGTATTAAATGTGGGAAAAGTATTAGAAATGCAGGTCACATAAATTAAGTGTTGAGAGTAACTGGAAGATGTAAATAAACTTTGAAGAGTTTTTTAATGCGTACATCTTCTTTTTCCCCCAGAGTATTTTTGAATAGAGCTTTAAATTTTTATGCTCGAAAGTTTCGTTTCCAAAATAACACATCTACCCTGAAGGCAAAAGTGCTTGACAGGATTTTCCATGACGGAAGGAATGATTAATTTGAAATTGAGTTTTTTAAAAATTTATTTTAAGTTTCCAAAATTGGGGAAAAACTTTTTTTTTTGATGATTCTGTTTGTGAAAGAATAAGTTTTGAGATGTAACCCACAATCTTAAAGCTAAACATAAAAAACGAAGCTGAAGAAATCCTGAAATATATAAAATATTTGCTAGATACAGCAGAACGTTTTCAAATCTTTGTTCGAGGAATAGCATGAAATATAAAATATTTTTCTTTTTGATGCATCTTTAAAATTAACTTTTTTATATTTGGATTTCTAAAAGCTGTAGGTTGGATTTTAACGTACGTAGATTCTACGCCAAATTAGAAATTCACCTTTTAACAAGAAGTTCCGTCTAGAACTATATGAGCCTACTTTCCCGTATACACCAAATTCAAATTTATAATCTAGCTATCTCTTTCTCTCTCTTTCTTATTTATCTTTAGTTCTAATTATTGAAAATATACCTTTTTCAACGGATAATACATATTCATTCACTCACTCATTCATTCTTTCATTTATTCAGCCATGCATTTATTCATTCATTCGTTACCTCATTCAAGTGTTTATTCATTCATTTACGCTTTCATGTATTTATTCACTCATTTATTTATATTTTCATTTATTCAATAATTTATTCATTCATTATTTTCCTCATTCATTTATTCATTGATTTATTCTTTCACTCTTTCATTTATTCATTCATTCATTATTTCACTCATTGAGTCACTGAGAAATATCCTTGAAAATCCCGATCAAAAAATTTCATAGCAAAATAGGCTCGTAAATTCTGGATAAACTTTCTATTTCTACATGTTCTACGTTATAAGAGCTTTCCGATAAAGTTTGTTCCAAGCAAATCGGTCCGTTAGATCGGGATTTATATAGGGTTGAAATTTCCCCGTAAGCTCTGTGTTAATTTTTTGAACTGTTCAAAAATGAACAAAAACTGTTCAAATCAATATTTCACGCCGAGTACTCCTTTCAATAAGCTTGCAATAGGAACTTGGCTCTTGTGCCCAGAGTTTACAGAATTTGCTTCAATTTTGTCCATAGGCGTTAATGTTAAAATTTTTTGAACTGTTCAAAATTGAACAAAAAATTGTTCAAATCAAAAAGTAAAATATAGAAATGAGATGTCCTCGCCGAGATCTTTCAAATGCAAAAAGAATTTTTCCAATCGGACTATTCGTTCAAAAGTTATTAGGGGGGGACAGACCGACAGACAGACAGACCGACAGACCGACAGACACACTTTTTCCCCATCTCAATACCCTACTTTCAAATTTTTTATTTTTCAATCTTTATTTAATTACTTCACTTATTTTTGACTTTTCTTGATTTTTAACGATATTTTCACGATACATTAAGCCTTCTTTCATGCTTTATTATTATTTTTTTTTACTTTTACGGGAAAGTAGGCTAAAAATGGGTTATTTAACTTTTTTTTATTTGGGAACATTATTGCTAAATTTGTTTAATGGGATTTATGATAATTACCATTTTTTTTTTATTTTACGTCGAATATGAAAATAGTCGAGAGATATTACGAGATCGTTGATAAAACCAATAATCTTTAATACTAGTACGGAAAAAACTATATTTTTTTGCGGTCATATAAAAATAACGTTGCTTTCTTGATGCCTTTCTTGTTTCAGAAGTAACATATTTGGAATTTACTTTGCAAATGAACTTACAACTTTAAACTCAAACACAGTGAAAAGAGTTTATGTTCTTTAAGAAACTGAAGAGTTTTCAAACAAGATAATTCCTTTTGACCTACTTCTCTAATGCTTTCAGAAACCATAATAGAGACTGCTACCTAGTTGTTGCTTTTGAAATCAGATATCGTCCATTTCTATTATATATTTTAAAAGTTTTTTTTTATTGTTTTAAAAATTCTTTCCACATGCTGATTGAAGAAAAACCTAATACATTTTAACATTACTAGTTGTGATAAAAGACTTTGAGCTGTCTTAAGCTCCTTGAGAGGACTGGAATAAAGAAGACAACATGATTCGACGACTCAACTGTGATGTATATATATATTACGGGGAAACACCAAAATTGGTGAATGTCACCATTCTCCGGTGAATGTCGACATTCACCAAATAAGTCGATAAAAGTCAGAATATTTGGTTATATTCTTATTTATGCGAACATTCCCTGGTGTATGTCGACAATCACAGATGGGCTCTGATGAAATTCAAAAAAAAAAAAAAAAAAGCCGATGCCAATAAAGTTGCGACAGTCTGAGGAACTATAGTCTGAAATAAGATTGTATAATGTTAAATCATATAAATTATGTTTAAAATTATGCTGGCAGAGTTGCGCCGTGCTAAGGCGGCCCAGTTCATATGATCGAACATGGCAATGTCAGTGGATGTTCAAGATGCAGAAAATCGCCTGCGTCCATGTCGTATGATGATGCAGCATGTAAAACATCCCTTGAGTAGACATTTGGCTTGGATACTTTTGGCTAAATTAAATTCCAAGTGCGGTTTAGGATCAACAGTTCCGGTGCTTACCCTTTCAGGTAAAGCAACTGGGCATCAAAATTCTCATGCGGCGATGTTACCACACTCGTTGTGGTGCCTCTGAAAGAGAGGGTACCATTCTCTTGGGAACGCACTGAGTCTGCAATTGGCAGAAGCTAACATCAGACCATTGGGGGGGGGGGGGGAATTAGTTTTTATTTGTATAATTATATTTGTTCATTTAAAATTAATTATTAGTTTGACATATACTAGAGGTGTTTTTATAATAAGCATAATTTTGAAACTCAATGGGCTCCAGCGCTGCTCGCTTCATTCACAAACCGTGACGTTCCGCTGTTAAATACCTCTTAAAGTATAGCAATAAAATGCCTCGAAATAAATAAGATACTGGCGCATAAAAATACCTCGGAGTAAGATACTGTCAGAAAGACAACAAAGTAAAATCAACATTCAATGCTTACAATCCAAAACAATGTTCATTATCAATAATCAAAACGGATTTTCAATGTCCACAACGATTTTAACTGTTGAAAAAACTTTTTAATTCTGCTCTACTTTGCCGAAAAATGAGTTGAAAAACTGAGTACTTACGTATTGAATGCCACACCAAATTTACGTTAAAAATCTAGTGGTCTTACGTTCCATGGTTTGTCCCGTAGAGCATCGCCAAACACACACTTTACAATTTAGCCTTCTTTTCCATAAAAGTAAAAAAAAAAAAGAAAAGAAGGCTTAATGTATCGTAAAAATATCGTTATTCAAAAATTAGGAAAGAGCCACAGTTTTTGAAGGCCAAAGATGCTATAAAATTCCAGAGTTGGTACGAAATTTTTTCGCAGCAACTATACTAATTTCTAGATCATTATCCTAATAGTACTAGGTTAACATATAAACGTGAAATCATAATAATTAGGTGCTTTAATTGCTTCCAGTGATAAAAACTAGGCTCGAGCGTATAATTCGGCAAGAAAAAAATACTTGAAACGCCTCTCAGAAAGTTCATTAACTCCAACAGTTCGTAGTAATTATCCCGCTATTGTTTCTTGCAGAATAGAGATGTTATAGAAAATCAAGAATTGCAGACCGGACGTCATAAAACACTTCATTGCTACCAGGCGTTTCATTCATCATCAGTTTCACAAGATAAATTACATTTTCAAAATGAATCAATGAATGTAAAAAAATAATAATTAAGTGCATGAAAAAGTTAATAAATGAAGAAATAAATGAATAATTAAATGAATAACTAAATAAACAACTAATGCAGTTATATGATGACTGATGTAGGCACAAAGTGAAATTAAATATGCATTCCACTTTGCCCCGTATGCACATGACAAATTGTACTAAACATTTGAAATCAAAACAAACCTAACCCAAAATAAACTAACACCGCATTCGACTTCATTAAGTCTTAATTAATGTGCAAAATATTAATATTAGGAGTTTTATCATTATACAATAGTAAAAAATGACTTAACACAAAACAATGCCATTTTTTAAAGAAAATGGTTTGTATGATTATATAGGTAAATCTTCAGAGTTAACTATTTTTTTGAATGGAATCAACTATATGTTTTGCAACGCAGTTAAAATCTTATTAAATAAGTGGTCCTGCAAACAGAGTTAATTTTTTACCATTTCACTTTTCGCCACATTCCCTTACTTAGTTCTGGCAAACAAAACACAAGAGTTTTGTTTGATTATATTTTCTTAAAAGAGAGAAATGGATCAAGTTTTAATTTTTAGTTCATGGAATAAGTATGTTTGCTGTTACCAAACCTTTGTATTGCAAGAACCAAATATTTTTATTTTTAGAAATTTGGCGAACATAAATCTCAGAAATCTTTTTTAATGGCGCTCCTTGCTGTATTATACGGTAGGTATTGAGTATCATATTTGCAGTTCGTTCTAAAGGTATATATATCTTTCAAGAATGGAGAAATAAAATATTCCTAGAGATTTTCTTGGAACACAGTATTATACTCTTGCTTCCCCGAATGTCTAGGCCCTTTGAACAACATGACAGCTTATTTGAAATTCCACTGCTTGCCCAAAATAGGAAAATTCTTATTATTCATAATTTTTAATTCCATCGTACCGAATTTGGAGAACCACTGCGGTTGCATATTTTTGCAGCCCGAAATGAGGGGGTGAAGTTGGGCGCTAGTGAAAAGGGGAAAAATAGTTTTTTTTTGTTTCAGCTCATACTCATCCTAAAAATAGTGAATAAAACGTTGTTTACAAAGTTACAGTGTAATCACCTATCATTGTGTCATGCTCTACATTTCAATAGTAGTTATAATATATATATATATATATATATATATATGAATACATTAGTATTTTTTGTCACATGGTGTCACCATAACTTAAAAAAAGAAGTAAAAACTGTTCAGAACGGAGGAAGAGAAACTTTTATTTGCAATAATGAGGTAATTACATTTTTGGTGAAATTACGCAAAATGGGGACATATAAAACAAATGCAATTCCGTAAATTGAATTTCTGAAAATTTAATGCTCTTGATGAATTGCGGAGGTGAAACAATTCGCTTGGCGAAAGTATAATTAGATGGATCTCGGAGAAAATAACAATATAAATAAATGATTCGCGAATTTAATGAATTCTGAATCCATCAATAATTTGCTTACATGCACACAACTCAACGCTGTTAAACCTTTTAATTTCTTTATGTCAGCTTGTATAGTAGTAGACTGTCGTTTCATCTTTCAAAGCAAATTTATAGCATTCATGTTTTTTTCATATGAATAATAAAATTAAGTTAATAAAAAGAAGTTCCGTCTAGAACTATACGAGCCTACTTTACCGTGTACACCCAGCTTCAGATTTATAATCTAGCTATATATCTCTCTCTCTCTTTCTCGTTTAGCTTTAGTTCTTAATTACTTCAAATATATCTTTTTAAACGGTTGATACATATTCATTCACTCACTCACTCATTCATTCCTTCATTTATTCAGTCATTCCTTTATTCAGTCATTCATTTACTCATTCATATATTTATTCGTTCATTTACTCATTCAAATTTTTTTATATTTAATAAATAAAAAGATAAAGGAGTAAATGAATAAATGAATAAAGGAAGGGGCTGAATAAATTAAAGAATAAAAGAGTGAGTGAATGAATATGTATTATCCGTTGAAAAAGGTATATTTGAAGTAATTAAGAACTAAAGCTAAATGAGATAGAAAGAGAAAGAGTTAGCTAGATTATAAATTTGAATTTGGTGTATATGGGAAAGTAAGCTCGTATAGTTCTAGACGGAAATTCTTGTTTTTTTTTTTTACTTTTACCAGAAGTCGACAGGGTGGTGTAGTGGTAAGACGCAGGTCTCGTATGCCCAAGATCGCAGGTTCAAACCTGGCCCAAGTCGGTGGATTTTCAAGATGATGAAAATCGTCTGCGTCCATGTCATATGATTATGCGGCAAGTTAAAGATCCCTTGAGTATCCGTTTGGCATGGATACTCTCGGCTAAATTAAATTCCTAGTGCAGATTGCATCAACGAGAGCTCAGGTGCCCCATCCAGGGGAAACTAAGCGTCAAAAAAATCGCGGCAATGGTACCACACTCATTGCGGTGCCGCTGAAAAAGTTGGTACCAATATCTGGGGACGCAGTCTGCAATGGTTGATGACCAATACTACCACCTCATTAGAAAGAAAAAACAACTTTTACTAGAAAATAGGCTAAAAAGGGGTACAATACAAGTAAGTGTAAAAAAATCTCTCAAATGTAATTTCGTTTTGCCAGGAGATGGTGCAGTAAATGAACTTTGATCTTTTCTTAGGCTCTGAAATGTAGTCTGTAATATGTAGTCGGCAGTTCCATGTAGTGGCAATTCATCTGCAGGCACTGGGCCTAATAATTCTGGAAAGTAATTATTCTTATTTTTAAGTTTTTAAGTAGTCATACCATTTTTATTTATTTAATAAGTTTTCAATTTTTTACCGAGATCACATTATTTGATTTATTTATTTGATACTGTTGAATAAAATTAAAAACACGAGCTTATCTTAACTTTATTTGTTAACTGTGCACGTCTCATGTGTCAGTTGTGTTCTCTATAGTTAAAATGTTGCTTCTTTATTAAATGTGTTGTCGTTATTCTGGTGATTCATTTTCTTGCTTATTTAATATAATCTAAGTGATACGCTAAAGACCATAAACTCAAAACACAGAAACATATAACTTAACAAAATTTTCTAAAAAATATTCTTTTTTACTTAAAATAACGTGCTTCAGCTTATTATGATTAACCATTGCAATCAAAATGCGTTAAGGACTTCTTCAATATAAGGATAAATTCTATTATCTTCCGCTCAAAGGAAAAGAAAAAGAATAAGGAAAATAACAACTTTAAATATCGGGCAGTAATTGTCCCAACGTTCGTTAAGACCATACACTATACAGTTCACAGCGAAAATGTCGATTTAAAAAATAAACTTAAGAACATTTATGCAAATTTATAGTCATACCATACATTAAAGCTGATAGCTTTTTTTCAAAGTCTTAAAAACTAAGGATTTTAAGAACCTCATGCTCCTGAAACATAAATTTGGACTGGAGACATATATTTTTAGATCACAGCCTAATGTGCCAAACACCAGTTATTGAAGCATACATTTACGCATATGTTGACTACAACTGAGTTCTTTGAAAGTGATTAAGAATTTTCCGCTTGATCTCTTTTTTTTTCAAAAATAAAGCTTTAACGAAAACTGTAAACAATCAGAATATTTGAATTTTCATGTTCCGGTACATGATGGATTGTTGCAATTAAATTGATATAAAACTCTTCCAACAGACCATGCTGGAAAAACCAGATAAAATTTTATGAATCACATTTCTGAATTTCTACCGCTTATATCCTCTTTCAGCAATAACTTATTAGCATTGCTTCTTTTGAAGGAATATGGAGACTGCTTTCTGGGATTCGTTTTTTTTCTTCCAATTTAAAAGGAGAAATTTTATAAATTTTTTGACTTTATTTCTGTATAAGAACCCCACATATAGCTAAAACCATTGCAATCAAAATGGTTTAAACAATAAAACAATCAAAAACAATCAAATGGTTTATACAATAAAACAATCAAAATCATTACTAGTAATGTTTGATAAAGTTAGTTTTCAATAATATTTTTAAAAAATGAAGCAGTATTTATTTGTACAAAATTGACTACTGTAATTGTTAGTATCGTTGTATTTTAATTTACTTGATCTGATTTATTTTTAAGAATAAAACTACCAACCAGTTTCATTAAATTCTAATGAATTCTAATGTTTATCGTGATCAGGGCCCTACATTAAAAAGAAAAAAAAAGGGTAAATGATTATTCTTTATTGGCAGCATCATCTATCGTTATTTGCTCGATTTACAGGTATTATTTTACTTTATTGATAGTCTGAAAAATATACATGCGTTTGCGTAGCAATTAATTCCAGAAATAGACGGAGTAAATAGAAGGGAACAAAAAGCTACGGTTTCACAAGCATGTGAATAGTTCTAGATACATAAGCTTTTATTTTTTGTAAGGTGAAAAGAAATATGCTCATTATTAAAAACTAGGTTATAAATTTCTGTTATAATTCATAGAAAAATAAGATATGTGTTTTAAAATTTTCAAATAACATAGTTATTTAAAATAATTAGTTCTGAAGGACTCAGTAAATCTCCAGAGAAAATAAAGGCAATTCAAGATGCTCCTAGACCAAAAAATGTCGACGAATTGAGAAAATTTTTAGGACTGGTTATGTACTATTCAAAATTCTTCAAAAACTCCTCAGAGATATTATATCCTCTAAATAAAATTCTCAGAAAAGACGTTCCATACAAATGGACAGCTGATTGTGAAGCAGCTTGGATAAAAGCAAAATCAGAAATCGCTAGTGATCAAGTACTGATACCGTTTAACCCTGATTTGCCTGTAACTCTAGCTACTGATGTAAGTCCATTCGGATTATCCGGTATTCTTTCGCATCGTATGCCTGATGGTACGGAGAGGCCAATCGCATTTGCATCGAGATCACTTACTGCTTCAGAAAGGAATTACAGCCAATTGGAGAGACGCCACAACTGTTTATTGGGCAAGTAAAAAATTTTATGATTACATATTTGGTAGAAAATTCACATTAATTGTCGATAACAAACCAATGATGACACTCCTACATCCTGAAAAGAAACTTCCAGTATTATCTGCAACTAGAATGCTTCGCTATGCACAATTTCTATCAAACTTTGATTATTCTATTATGCATCGCAAATCAACTGATCATACAAACGTGGATTATTTATCCAGAAACCCTTTACCTTTATCTACCTATGAGGTACAAGTTGTCGATGATGAATATTTCTTTCAATAAACCATAATTAGACACATTTCTACAGAAACAATTACAGCTACTGAAATTCTGAAAGAAACAGATTTAGATGAAGAGCTTTCAAGACTCAAGGAAAATGTTCTCAATGGAAATGTACGTGATCTAGAAATAACACTTCAAGATGAAATTTTACTAAGAGGCCAACGTGTAATTATACCTAAGAAACTGCAACCAGACATTCTTCAAGAATTACACTCAACTCATGTTGGGATAGTAAAAATGAAAGCACTCGCTAGAAATTACTGTTATTGAAAACACATAGACTCCGATATAGAAAACCTAGTAAAAAGTTGCAAGAACTGTTGTGATGTTAAAAATAACCCTCAGAAAACTCCAATACACAATTGGAACATTCCTACAAAGAACTGGCAACGAGTTCACATGGACTATACTGGACCATTCATGGGACACTTCTTTTTCCTTGTTGTTGACGCATAATCAAAATGGCCTGAAATTTACTCAATGAAAAAAGACCCTGATTCTGCCTCTACAATACATTATTTGCGTGAAATATTTAGTCGTCACGGTCTGCCTGAAATTCTTGTTAGTGATAATGCATCTATTTTCAAACCCAAGGAATTTGTAGACTTCTGCAAAAGAAATGGTATTAGACAAAGATTAATTGCTCCCGGACATCCATCAACAAATGGGCAAGCCGAACGATATTGTCAAACTCTGAAAAAGAGACTAAAATGCATGCGATTCCAACCCGGCACCCTCCATGAGAAACTCTGAATTATTATTTCGATATAGAGCGACTCCACATTCAAGTGGGAAAACACCAGCAGGATTAATGTTTGGACAAAATCTTAGAACCAAATTAATCCTCCTGAAGCCCGACCCTGTCAATTATCATAAGAACAAGGCCGAACAACCTTATTTTGAAAAATCTTACGCTGAGGGAGACCGTGTCCAATCCAGAAATTATACCAATTCTATTCAATGGAGATATGGTACGGTCGTCCAACGACTGGGACGTGTCCATTATCTGGTTGAGCTTGATGATGGATACGTGGTCAAGAGACATTTTGATCAACTACGCCCTTAAAAGATTATCGGTAACCTTCAGTGATGAACGCGGAACTTCCTCAACAAGCTCTTCAACTCAGACAAGTCCGGATGTCCCTCAAAGACCTAGTTCTTCTACAAGTAATGTTCGAACCCTTCCACCACCATCTACGGGTCACCACCACGAAGTGGGACCGTTCCACCTGCGGGCTTACCATCTCAAAGTGGAATAACACCTAGTCTTCGTCGTTCCACACGAATACGAAGACCAGCTGAACGTTTAAATCTGTAAAAACTTCAAATATTTATTTAAATTGAGATCAGTCTCATTACAATTTTCTTTCTGTATAAATGTATATATTGTACGTGTTAACGTGCGCAGCGCCTGCAATGTAAATATAACTTTTCATTTAGCGTGGGAGAATTGTTATGTTTTTATATTTTATTTCACTCTTAATATCTGGCAACTAATGATTTCAAAAGTGTTTCTTTAACTTACTTCTACATCTGGCAACAATCAGTTAAGGATCAACGATCGCTTCGAATGTCAACATGCAGCTGGCTGTGCGTGTAGTTTGTTCTTTTTGTAAATAAATAATGTATAACGAATCCTTGTCAATTTCAATTCAATAATTCAACCTTCAAACATAATAGTTCCTTCGACTGATAGTGCTCTTAAAAATCTATCTTTTAATAACTCCCTTTCTTCTGAATATTCCTGAACAGTTACATAAAAAAACTGAATTAAAGGAATGTTCATAACACTTCAATTGAAAAGTTGAACTGGTGTCAGAATTTTATCTGAATGAAGTTTTTGAAGGCTAGCTTTGGCAGTAAGACGTTTCACTGTCCCGCCCAAGTCAACACAAACTCCTTTCCCATGATCTGTAGCATAGAAATGCCATTACACAGTAGCTGCAATATCTGTGTTGCAGCTCCTTTATATTATTTTTTATTCATGTTTTTACGTGTGGTATGGAAATGCTAGGATATACAGGTAGATAAAATAAATAGCTTTGTTTTTCTTATAATGCTTCCTTTTTTCAACTTAATTTGTAATCCACAACCTATTCAGGGGGGAGGGGTAAGCTACATATTTTTTTCTTTTCTTGCTTTGTCAAATACCAGCTCATAAGTGCAAATCAAGACGAACTACAAAAAGCTGCAAACTCTAGCAGTTGTGCCCCTTCAATCACAATTTCAGATGAGTTTAGTTAAATACTTTTTTCCCCCCCATATAATTAATATCTCATTGAAATATATCTGAAATCAAACAATTAATCAGGAAAAAATATTATTAATGTATAAAACAAGTCGACTTGTTCATTTAAAAAAAACTATTGAATAATTTGAAAGCAATACTTTGAAATAGCTATGATAAGACAAAAATGTGAATGTATTCGTTGCCCCCTCCCCCAAATAAATTTTGAACTTGTTCATTTCATGCACAGACATGTCCATGCTTGTTCACTCATGCATAGATGTGTTTAGAAGGCTAATTAAATCATCTCCTTTAAGAAACCATCATCTTAAAATAGCTTGAATCACAAAAATGATCATTTTTTGGTAAATCAAATATTTTTGAAAATTCGGGAAAATATGATCCCATTGAGTCTCCAAGCTGAAATTTTGCATAGAAAAAGATAAAATGCACAGAAATATGTGAGAATTTTTAAAAGAAATTAATTATAAGTTTTTCGAGAAATTTAAAATTTAAATTTTAAGGTTATTCTTCAAAATTTAAAGTTTTAATAAAATTTGTCATGATGCATATCATATAAAACTGCATTCAATATACTTCAAAATGCTTTTTACTAGAACTTTTTATCTCTGTTTGTTGATGAGTTATGGCCTGTTTTGTGTTGAAGCATGCATGTAAAAATGTGAGTTTTTTACAAAATCAAAGCCTGATAACTAAAAAACTAAACAAGATAAAAATCTAAAAATTTGGATTTTTAATTACCTTGAGGTGTACAGTTGATGAGCCGAATTCGAAAGAAATCAAAAAGGGTGAGGTAAAATTCCTTGGATCACTTGATATGGAATGACCCTTCTTTCTTTATTACTTTTATTTTTTTAATGCAGTTAGTACTAGTACAGAGTTTTCGACGTACACTAGTAATATGCTGATAAGTTTCAATAAATGAAAGGGGAACTCCACAAAGGCTATTTTACTCTTTGGATGGAATTGAAGCGTGGTAGTTGGAACAACTAAGCACGTAAAATTAGCGATGCAGAAGACCATACGAGAAAATTTCTGCAAGACAACCTGTTGAGATTAGAATTAAATCGCATAGAAATATTCATAGGATACCATTTGTTCTCGAAGTTTTAATTGAACGTCCGAAGCAAATGTTAGCTTTGAGAAGCAGTCCCTTGAGGTTAGGAGAATATGAAGGATTTAACGCACATTACTTAGGAGATACAAATTTCAGTTTTAAGGTCGAAAATATAGTACGCCTACTTACAGAAAATTACTTCCCGTTTTCAAAACTGCTGATTTTGATTTGGAAAAAAGATAGGATGGTAAAGCAATAGGGGGTCATTGCTTTCACAACTGTATTTTTTATTGAAACTTTACGCAAATTATATTTAAAAACTCCAATAAGAGTTGTTAAATGAATAATACATACTTAATACAGAGAAAGATAATCTGAACAAAAACATTAATGCAAAAAAGGGGTCAAGTTAGTTAGAACAAGCGACCTTCCGAGCAGTCGGTGTCACCAATAAAAGGGTTGAAATCTAAGGGGGGACAAGTTCTATAGCAGATATTTCAATCACAGCTGTAGGAGTGTACAATGTTCTTCAATTCATTTCACTTTCTCTGGTATCGGATTTCTAACTTGGCAAGATTTTTACCTATAAATTATATTAAAAAAACTTCTCCAAATAGAAATTTCTATCAGGTAGTTCGTAAAATCACGTGGCAAGCTATAATAGTTTTTTTTTAATTTTCTTCTTATCGTTTTCTTGAAAGGAACTTATCTATATAAATAAAACCAAAAGTTTGTGTGTGTGTGTGTGTGTGTGTGTGTCTGTCTGTCGATCGCCTCCTGGCGCGATGGAACGTTCCAGAAATACGAAATTTTGTTTACGGGTACCTTGGGCCAGGTCCTCGTGCACCTCGAAGCGTTTTTCCTAAAATTCGAATTTGTTCTTCTTTTATTCCAATTTAAGCAAAACTGTTAATTTTGGGTTTATCTCATCGAAGAAACGTCCCACGTTTTAGATTTTTGCAGCATATGAATCTCCGTAAAAAACTGCACAAGATGCTTTTTTTTGCAGTTCGTAGGACAAATAGAACACGCGCAGTATTCATTTAAAGTAGTTTTCGAACTTTAAAGCAAGGCTTACCTCTGAATTCATCTGCTCAATTTGCGTGTTTTCGCCAAAATAAATATTACTTTTGTCGCCAACTAGATGATTTCTGTTAACGTAAGATTGAAAAAAATGCTATTTTTTCTTTATTCATGCCGTTTTATGAGCAAAACAAATTCTAAAAATTCATTTCATTTTTATACATATTTTGTGGAACTGCAGACGAATTTTAATTACTTCTTCTTCGAGGTTGATTCTCCTTCCTTTTTTGGCGATTTAATAGTATAGTAACAGTTTAACAATATTTCTTATGGTAGAGTGTCCGCTTTATCAACGAAACAAATTCTAAAAATTCATTTCTATTTTTTGGATATTTTGTGGATTATTAACTGCATGCGATTTTTAATGTTGATTCTTCTTTCTTTTTTGACGATTTAATATTTATTTCTTCGATAAAAACCATGTTGGAAGCTCTTCGATATCGCTTATTTTTGATGAAATTTAAATTTTCGCCAAGTGGTGATAACTTTTACTCCCCTCCTTCCAGTTAATTGTTCTCAATATATTATTTTAGCCAAGTGGTGATAACTTTTACTCCCCTCCTTCCAGTTAATTGTTCTCAATATATTATTTTATGCTTCATAACTTTTCCAAACCGCTCCCAATAATCCTTTCCAGTAATATTGTTCTCATTTAATTCAGTACGTGATTTACACTGTAGGTTCATGGTGTATTTCGAAATGATTCCATTACTACAGTGCAATTTGGCGATCTTCTGCTTCATTTTAACTTTTTTACGTAGAGATTATTGATTCCATATTTTACACAAGTGATTTATTTTCTAACATTTATTTAATTTTTGTACTGTCTATTTGGCGCCATTTGGGAAGAATTTAGTTATATCTTTCTATGAACTTCAATTTTACACGTCAGAATTGGTTCAGTAATAAACATTTTGTAATTTAAATGAGCATTTGCCTTTTGAAATAATGCTTTCCTTTCTTTCGTTTTTATCCGAATTTTATGAAAGTGTTATTCAATTGAATTTTCAGGAAATGTTTTGGCGATTTTGCAAGTGGGATTTTTAGGAACGGGTGCCCTTATTTTGATGGGGAATTTAAGATGGACTGCTGGGTAATTTTAGGAACAGTAGCTCTTGAAGGTCAGTATTCTATTTTTAGTTATTGACGTCTTTATTCTAATGGATATTTTTTTGGGACTAATGTCATTATTCTATTAGGAATGTTTAGGAATAGTTGTCTTTATTGAAATGGGGGTTTTAAAGAATGTTTTCCTTATGGTAGCAGAAATATTCAGGGAGAGCTGTTCTTGATCTGATGGACATTTTTAAAGAGAATACTGTTCTTTTTCTGATGGGATATTTTTAATACGGTTTTTGCGGGATCTTGATATCATTTCGGCACAATTATCCCTCTACATATGTGCATTTTAGTTACTGTTTCTCTTACTCTAATGGTAATTTCTATTAACTTTTGTTGGCACTTTAATGTTGATTTTTATGGACTTATTTTTGGTCTAAAAGGAATTTTTCTGGGCTGTTCGTTTTAATGCAATCGCGGTTTTTAACGAATTTTACTGTCTAAATTGGATTTTTATGGACTGTTGCCCATCTCCTACTTGGATTTTTTAAGAGGATTTTCCCCTATACATTTACTACAGAATTTTGGACATGCATCATTTGCCCTGCGAATGATGCAATTTTATCCCGCGCAACGCCGGGCATGTCAGCTAGTCTTAAATAAAACTTGCCAAGTTAAGCCAAGCACTATGATTAAAATATCTACTATGGAACTTGGCACCTCTTAGATTTCAACTCTTTTAGCGGTGACATCGACTACTCCGGAGGTCGCTTGTTTTATTTTGTGCCCCTTTTACTCATTTATATTTTTTTCAGATATCATTAAATTTGAAATGCTAAATTATAGGTAGTGTCTTTTATTCGAATATTTAATTTTAAAAAAATCTAAAAAAGTCTAAGCGGCAGTGGTTTCTAATTTATCAGCAATTTGTTTATTTTCCATAAAGGTGAAACGTGTGTAAGTGCCCTATTCAGTGTTTTTTTTTTTTTTTGACACATTTTCTACTTTTGGTAAAGTAGCCAAATCAGGGTGAAAGTTTAATATAAACTTTGAGGACTTATAAAAAGTAACAGCAAGATTCTGTTATTGTCAACTTGAAACTTGGATAATGCGCTGCAGTGTGTCTAGATGAGGATATTTCAATTCTTTTTTCGGGCTTTCAAACGAAAGCCGATTAATCTTTTCCAAGGTTTAACTTTGATAGAAGGCAATCTGTTGGTTACAGGCTACAAACAATAATTAATGATAAATTAACAATTCAAGGCTGAATTTAAATAAAGTTCAGCCTTGACATCAGTCGATATTTCATGGCTTCTAAAAATTAAGTAAACATAAAACCTACGCAGTAGATATGTTACTGATTGTAGTTAGAATTAGCATTAAACGCAATTAATATTGGTGCCCATTTATTAGTTATTTTCCTTCCAGCGTGAGAGTTATTGTTTATGTCAACTGCAGAAAAATATGGCTGTCGTTTAAATTCGTGGGAGATGTGCTAGCTATGAATATGCTAGCAACTTCGAATATAATGTAATTTTTGGACGTTTTGAATTTTTTCCTTTATATATGCTTAATTGTCTACCTTGATACCAAGTTTCAAGTTTATAAATCACTTAGAAGCAGGTCAGGTTTTTGATGAGTGAGTGAGTGAGTCAGTCAGTGATAAAAATGACACTTTTCAGACCTTAATAATTCCATAACTATAAAAGGTACATCACTGAAATTTAATATTCTACGGATTGAAGTGACTCCTATTAGACGTGCTAAATTTCAAGTATGTAGGTCTAATCGTTTTTCAGTAATAACTGGCTCGAAAGTAGCTCAAAATGGGTTCGAATAAATATACACATTGGCCGGTGTCGCCGTCTTTGAACTAGGCTGACACACTGCCATGTGTCTAAATATTTAATAATTAATATTACATCAGTTTCACGAAGAAAAATTGCTCAGATATGATAACTAAGACACTCCTCTCTCTCTCTCCTCTCCTCCTCTCTCTTCTCCTCTCATCGCCGTTATAACCGCATTATTATTTATTTTTTTTCTGGACGATTTTATGTGAAAAAATAATGAGTCTAAGTACAACTTTCATTTCGTTCTGATAAGAAATATCTCATACAATAATTGGCATTTTTCTTTATTACAATACTACTCGTTTTTCTAAAAGCCGTTTTAAAAGTGAAAAAGTTTAAATATTCAAAACACAAAAACTGCAAACTATTTTGTTCCAAACATTTTGGCACATTTATTTAGACGTTCACATTTTGTCGCTATTTTAAGTGAAACAAAGGACAGCCTTAACGAGTCAGATAGGGAATGGCTAATTACCCGGAAGTGCTTAGTGAAGCAAGAAATTATAGTTTAAGGCATCAATTTGCGTCATTTAACTTATGCACAATTATCCGTGTTTAAACGCTTATCTACTTTTACATTTTTATCTTGAAAGAAGGAATTCGAAAGCTCATTCTTGTATTCGTACCGCAAAGGCTTTTCAACGTTTTAAGCACTTTTTAGCATAAAGAGAAAATCATAATTGAAGACACACAATTTTAAGAATGGAATTATGTGCATATCTTTGCTAATAATAAAATCAAAGTTATGTCAGCTTATTTTCATGTTTTTTAGCAATTTGCATACTTCCCAGACCAAATTCCAGGACATGTTGCATAATGTTGCCTGCTTTGAGAATACTTGCACTTAAACAAGTAATAAATTTGGAAAAATTGCATATTGATTGCAAAAAAAAAAATATTACTTACATATATATAAATAGGCAAAGAGTTAAGAGTTATTTTTTCCTCTAGTTTTCTACCAATTTTCTTACTTTTTTTTGTTTAGTAGCTATTGACGTGTTTTAGTGACACCAATTAAATATTTTGGGAACAGTTTATTTTTATTTAATTATTTCACTTTTTCTTTTGTCAGGAAAGCCTCATTTATAATTGTATAGTTAAATTGTTATAGATAGCAGATGGCAACATGTCTGCGTTGAGTAAAGGATTTGGTAAAAATATAAAATACGTTCTTAAAAAGAGTTTGCTGTTTTTAATCAGCATATTACACGCAATTATAATAAGAGTTTGAGTGAAGGCTTCTCTGAAGCAATGGAATGAAAAATGAGAATAGTGGTACGGAAGCAAACATTTAGGTTTTATTCAAGCGCCATCCAACTAAGTACGAAATCAGTACAAGTACAAGCGGCTACATTTATGAGCGAAATTTGGTTCTGCGGCGACAATGATTTACAATACGTTTGATTTAAGTGAGGATGATAGAAGTAGGAAAAAAATAGCGGTTTCACAAGGATTTCTTTTACAATTCCTATAGTATATTCTTAAGTGACATTTTCGATTATATCACTCTGATTTTACAAAATTTTAGGTTAGAAATTGCTTTGTTGCTTTCGTTTTGCAAATATTGTAGTTTGTTAGCATCTAAAGAAAAAAATCATTTTCTTTCCTGAATTTAAATTTACTTTTGTTTTATTTTATTTATTTATTACTTTTTAGACGTCCTTTTAAATTACACTGTGTAGTTAAAAAATCACTCCATTATAAGGACAACTCATAATTAAATTTTAATCTCAAGTAATTGATCATCATCGTTTAAATATCACCAGTGCGACATTTCCTATTTATCAATTCTTACTTCTCTTCTTATAAATTAAAAAACAAATCACGATTTGGAACTGTTTTATCTAGTACAAGGCGCGCAAGTTAAATACGGGATTCATAAATGATGTCATGCTTCGAGGGGGAGGTAGTTCGTGAAATTGTGACAAAGTGTGACAAATAGAGAGGAGGGGTAACAAGAAGTGTGAAATCATGCATTATACAACATAGCGTGACATATGACAAAGGGAGGGAGGGGGCTCAAATATATGGGGAAAAAGCGTGACATCATTTATGAATGGCCCCTAATTGGTTTTTAGTTAAAGAAATTATTTAATATTACTTAACTATTTTCAGTGTATCGTCTTCCATTCCTTTACTGCTTTATTCTGTGGTTAATTACACATTTTTTATCTATTGGCTCTTCAATTTACCAAGAATAGTTTAGTTCATCTCTTACCATAAAGTTGCATAAACATTTATGTTTTTGTAAACAGCATTTTATTTAGAAAAATGACACTTTTTAAATTCATATTTCTTAGAAAATATCAGATAACATTCTATTATCAGAAGATCGATTATCGTGACGTGTTTTAAAATTTCTAACTCTTCAGTTTCTTTACATTTTTTTTCTCCGAAAATAGCAAACTTTTTCTTCTTAACTTCCATTCATTGTTCAACCGCCTGATGCTTGAAAGAAGAAAAACAGACCCATTGCATTAAACAAAAAATCCATTCCCAAGAAGAAAAATATCTTTTTCTTACACTATCTTAAAGATAGATCTTTTCCACATCTAGTTAACTCATAAAGCTCTCAAATGAGCCAACGCTATATAAAGAAGATCTCTTTTACTAAATTTCCCACTTGAACTGTACTACTTTATATTTTGAGGAGCTTACTATAATTTGGTGAATGCAGGTATTGTAGAATAATGTATAATATATTTGGGGTGGAATATATTTATTCAAGAAACGAGCAAGAACTTACTTACTATTTTGCTGCAACGTATAGCAGTCCAACGCTTTCTATGCACATTTTGGGAAAATTGAGTTTGTGGCTTTTAGATACACGAAAGGCAAAAGGTTTTAGTGGTGATTTAAATCATTTTTTTTCTTGGCGTTTCATTTATTTCTTAAATCTAGCCACATGGAATATTTCAGAGATAAGAATTTTCCTATTTAAAGTAAGAGCTAAGCTATATTTTAGTATATTTATTGAACAAGTGGAAAGGAGAGAGATTCAAAGCCCGAACTAAAATGCTAAAATTCATATATACATGTTTTTTTAGTTGTAACTCATCATTTAGCCCCCGTTATAACAAAAATGTCTACCATTAATAACTTAACAAAATACATTTATAACAACTTTAGAAAAACTATGAATATTATGAGAATCGCTAAAAGTATTTTTCCTCGTGAAAGGTATAACCAGATTCTCTGAAACTTATTGAATACTTTTGCATATTGAAAGTATTCATAAAGTTTTTCCTTGGGCGCAAAAATGTATGTTGAAAAACCTAATGCAATCTTTTTGTCATACGTGCGATGAAAATACTCGGCATAGATTACACTAGATTTACCAGACCAGTCATTTTGACTGTTTCGTAGTAGCTATTTTGCATAATTTGTTACTAATTACAGGGCAACTTTCAATTGCATTTGCTTTTCTGAATACTCAGTAAGTAGGACACGTTTATGTGTGACTGAAAGTTTTATTATAATTAGTAGCAACTTCGTGTAAAATGAAAGTTTAGAAATGGTGGAAAACGGCCTGGTAAATCTAGTGTTAAGAATTAATTGCATATCTTAAAATTAAAGGCTAAAGCCTTATGAAATCGATTATCGGTGAACATTCACTGGCTGCCTAGCTTTTCATATCCGGAAATCAAATGCGCAAGTGTAGAAGACGATATGCGTAAACTTGCGGCACAATCTGTATGCAGTTCAACTTTTTAAACGAAAAAATATTAACAAAAGTTTATTTATTAGGTTAACTTCTCTTCTTTTTTGCTTAGTTTTATTTTTGTTATTTTTATTATTATTTTCTAAGATCAAATAGTGCTAGAGGTTAGAGCTAATTCTTTTCTGAGATGTTTTTAGCTCTAGAGAAGAATAATAAAGCGGTTCTACTGTAACGATATTCGACGTGATATTAAATGAACATCGATCAGTTACGTTGCTTATTATTTTCAAAATTGCTGTTTTTTATTTGGAAAAAATGGAATTGTAAAACAATAGTAACAGAAGATAATGCCTTCATAAATTATAAAACATGATAAGGAATTGGGATTTCAGAAGCTGTTTCCCAAAATTAATATTAAGGTATACCTCCTTCCCCCACCGTCAGAATAAGAATTTGTTGCTCCAAAATTACTTGAACTATTTTCAGATCTGGCGAAAATGTATGTTAGCTGGAGCGATGTAAATAATTTAGTAGCAAAAAAAGTTAAATAAATATTTATTGCATGGAAAGAAAAAAATCAGCACACAGCTGCACCAAAGCAATCGTAATAAAACATCTCTTTTTTCGTCTGTGATTTCATTAAATTACGTCTTTCCATTGTGACAGTTACATTTATCTCAAAGCTTTTATAAGAACATATTGTCAAGAATATTCATTAGCAGGACATCAGAAGGACAGTTCCCTTGTCGCATGTATGTAAAAAGTGATAAACATCCAGCACTTCGCTCGCCTGTTATTTGCAAATAAGAGATAGCTTTTAGGAATTCTTTTAAATAAAAAGTCTACTGCAAATATATTATGTTATAAATTTTCCAAACGATTGTTGTCACATTTACATTCTTATTGAAATACAGGGTTTTTTTTCTAGGTATTTAAGAAACATTTGGATAGCTTGAAACTTTCTCAAACTAAGTCTTTATTTGGATGATGAGGTTATAGAAAAAAGTATTTATTTAACAATGATTCTATAGTACTATAAAATGTGGAAACTATTTACTGTCGCATAATCCCGATTATCACTTGAATTGAATATAATCCACACCTTCTTTATTGGATATCTTATTACCGGGGAAAAAATAAGAAAAATATAATCTTTCAAAATCTTATTTAATTTTTCCGTCACTAAAAATATCTTCAAAACAACTAAATTAAAATCAATCAATAAAAGTAAATAAAAAATAACAAATAAATAATTAATTAAATAAAGTAATTAACTAAATAAATAATAAGTACGCAAAAGAAAAAAAAACTGTCCAGTATCTTTCTGATCACACAGGAGCGATGCGAGTTCGAGATCTAATGAAAATAGTGTAAAGAGCCCAGCTGCCAACGCAATATGTTGTTTGTTGTTGTCGTCGTATCCTCGCGCGTGGCGAGGAAGAATGGGTACGCTGCTCCTGAGTCTAACGGGGCCCTTATAAGCAGGAGGCCAATTTCCGCCCCATTGAAAGGTCTCTTAATTTTTTAACCGGCTCCCAGATGAGAGACCGTCACCTGGGATTGGCACTCCCATAGGTATCATTCACTTCAAGGACGTTGGAGCCGCGACCTATTTAACGTGCACCAGCTTCCTTTAGCATACACGGACCACAGGAACTAGCCACGAGAGGTTGTCACCTTCCCGAACACTGACCTTAGTCGATGTTGCTTCACTTTCCGTGTTCTGCTGGAACCGAGCTTCTACCGACTGGTCCACTGCGGGACAACGCAATATGTAGTCGCAACGATAATATGGTAACACAATATTAAACCTTCGGTGACTAAATCTTCGCGCTACAATTTATATACTTACTTTTTTGGAAAAAAACGTGCATTATGGTATTTGGGATTGTACCGTATTTAAAAAAAAGACGATAAGCAAACACGATTGAGGCGGCTATAAGACTTGATGCTAATGGTTAGGTATTCCGTTTCATTTCAAAAGCACGTCAGTTGTTGATGCAGTTTAATTATAAAGATCATTTAGCAAGCACTTAATGAAGAAAAAGGAAAACATGAAATAAATGTATTTGAAAACAAAAAATGCACAAGGGATGTGTTAGTGTTGATGAGTTTAACTTTGTCTGTGTTGCTAATAAAACATTCAGTCAGCGAGTGGACTGCTAGACAGCTACATTTTCGCTGAAGAATTCTTCCAACGATCGGGGGAGAAAAAATGTCAGCTCACTTTTTATATAGTGTCAAAGAAATTTACATAAAAATTAGTAATTTACGTAGAAAAGAAGCAAATAGAATTCCGAAGCTGGATTTGAAGTGCGTCGTGATTATTTTGTGAATCATAGTATACTATTAGGATGGTCTGGTAGGTTTTGCAAAATTGTTAAGCACTTTGAACAAGACACATGCCCTTAAGTACCCACACCTGTTTTGAGCAAGAAAAATAGTACAGCTATTTCATGATGTACTAAATCGGATAAAATACTTCTGGAGCTGTCTTGAGCAGCTTCAGAACTAAATTCTCTCTCAGAAGTCCTGTTTGAGGGGTCAACACGATTTGTACTGTCTATGGTCTTCTATTCCAGTTCTGTACTTAATTTGAAAAGGGAGAAGTCAATGACGATCATCCCTTATAGGCAGAGAGGATCGATTTTGGCTAGTGAAATTTTTTATACTTTTTAAAAATCATTCAAATAATAGGTTTTGACGCCACGAAAATGCCGCCTAATGTGGACATAGGGTGGCCGAGTTTGTTTAAATGCCGCGTTATCGGGAATGGGGTAAACAAGAATAAAGTTGGAGTGTTTCTTCAGAAAATGCAGCACTGTACTTGTATGCATTGTATGCATTGAGGATACAACAAAGCTAAACTGTCTAATATAAACAAATTAAAAGTACGCGTATATTGCGTGAAGGTACTTTTACTACTTTTAAATGTAAATTAATGAATGTGTAGTCGTGTTCAGTATTTCGCCTGACAAGACCAAGTGCAAAAAAATATTTGAAATTATAAAGTTGTCTATAATAAAAATTAACTAGCCGAATTTGCAAAACCGGCTATTTTTCTTGAAACGAATGTGTAGTAAGAAGTTTCAGCGAAATGTTTTGCCTAGCCAGCCTGTGACCGAGTTATCCGAAATGCCGGGTTATCGAGCACGAGATTGTGGGACTGTACTGTGCAGTTTTATTTAGTAAATTGACATTTTTATAAGTTCGTTGCAATATTCCAATGAATTTCTTCATTGGAAGTCTAAAATATCACATTTATTAGTCTAAAATATCACAAATAAGCTCTCAGTTTCAAAATTTCCTTAATAATCGGGATATTCAGATGGTGGTTCAGAGCTCAGAGCTTTCTGTAGTACTTTGAATCGTTACCTTATTAAATGAAATGTTAAAAACTTTCCTATACTTAAAAAACATAAAAACAATCTCAAACAATTTCTAGTAAATAAGAACATTTTTTGAGGGGGTGATGATAAATTTAAGTAATTTTATGATATGTGTTAAAAGAAGATTGTCTAAAATACTCTAAAACATACATGTATAAATGAATTAAATGTCACTTGAAATTATTCCAATCTTTTGTTTCAAATCTACGAATTTCAATGTACGTATTATGCTAAAACTTGTTCTAGAACACATTTCCTTATCAAGCACACACAAGCACACATACAGAAATATAGAACTTTATCTGCGTCTCAGAATAACGCATGGTGAAATCAGCAGTATTTCCCCATTAAAATAAGTCATTGAAGCATTTTATGGGATTAACTCGGAGAACCAACGTTACCTGCGAAATAAAAAGTTCTTTCCCCGATGTATACTTACATGTACATAAAATGTCTCAAGCGAAAAATTATTGATAGTAAATTTTGAAAAATTATATTTTACTCTGCCCCGTTTCTCTTTACATCCTGTAAATATTAGCTCGTAAAAGTCGATATCACAACAATTTTTACGGATTAGAGTTCAAAAATCTTGAGTAATAGTAGCAATTATTCGAAGAAATTTTCGCTTATGAAAGAACAGCCATATATATTTTGGATTGCATGTAATCTCTTGGTCAAACTTGTTTAATGCTATGGCAGTATATACTATGCTTTAGAACTACTTTTGGAAACTTCTGCTTTTTGAAGTGCGGTTCTTTTGATAAAACTGCACTTACATCAAGTGTTACATTTCAACTAGCTGATCTCCTGTAGAACATCTGCGGGCTATAAGTTCAGTAAAAACGTCGCCTATGTCACTGTCCTCGCTACAAGCAGTTAAAAATATAAAAAACGCCGCATGCGGCGCAGTTCTTGCTAGGAGTATAAAAAACCGCCTGCGGCATAAAGTCTAGCGTTTGAAAGACTTCGTCTGCCTATTTGTCAAAAAAAAAAAAAAAAAAAAAAAAAAAAAAAAAAAAAAAAAAAAACATTAGACATTGTTAACGCTTGAAAAAATAATATAACATGTAAAACAATCAGTTAGGAAAGCTTGGGAACAATTCCGTCAGTAGGGTCAGATTTGTCACCAAAGGGTACTTAAGACTGCCAAATTGTAGCACGGCGTCATTTGTTGCGTATTTCTCATGGAGAATGAGTCTTGGCGATGATCTTAGATTGGTTCCGCTTAAAACTGAATTGATGTCTCTGTTTTGAAAAATAAGTCTTAGATTGAAATTTTGCAAACACTATTCACCTGGAGTTGAGAAAACTGCTATTTATTATTTTTGGATCAAGGTAAGCCTTAATAAATCGATCAAAAAGCTTATAACTGGCATTATTATTGACTTCTAACGATAAGCTGGAAGGAAAACTGGCACACAAAACGTCAGGCTAAAAAAAGAGAAGAAAAAAGAAAAAGAATGCGAATTTTTCATTGAAGAAACATAAAGTCATTAAATCGTCGGCAGGCGTGTTTTTTTTTCCTTGCCTATGTTTTAATAGCTTATATTTTTTTAAAGTTAAGTTATTCTAAATGTGTGACGCATTTAATGAGCAAAGAAAGGTGTAGATTCTCCTCTTAAAATACATTTCCATGGCAGGTCATCAAAATATAAGAGCGTATTTCTTTACCTCATCCGTATTGCCATCAAGAAAAACAGAAGTGATTTCCCTGCTGTACCGTAAACCATCTGAAATTGTTAATATATATATATATATAATAAGGGTTAACATTAAGCATTAAAAGGTGGATTGCATACCAGAGTTTCAGATCATTTTCTGTTGTACAAAGACGTTGACCAGGGTGCCTCACGAGGAAGTAGATACTACTGCGCAACCCATTTTGCCAACATAAAGTTATTGTTTAAAACAGATCGCATTTTCATTTTTAGGAAAGAATTGTGATGGATAGTTAATGAACTGAACGTATCACTACCAGTATTCTTGCCAAAGTCTTTGGAAAAATATTTTCTCTTGTTCTAGCTTATTAGCTAGACACATCCCAAATAGGTACCTAAAATATATGAAATATGCAAATCATGTGCTTCCAACTGATAATTCAAATTAGTCATTCATTAACATAATGGTACGTGCAAAAAGAACAGAAACATAATATAAATATGATTTGGAATAACGACAAGAACATTTTAAAATGCGTATAGACCGTAGGTTGCTGGGAAATTAATTGACAAAAATTTTGCCAGAGAGTCTCTCCGAATCACGAGTAGTAATTCCGCGAGAAAATTGCTAAACATTACCGTGATCGCAGAGCAGATACTGGATTTGGCACGTCATTAGTAGCACCAAATTGGACGAGTTATTGACAGCAGTAATCAACTACGTTTCCTTGCATCTAGTATCCCGACTTACTTATAATCACGATTAAGTGCTGACCCCTATATCATACTTCTCCCACATACACTTAAATTTCGCCAATAAAAAGAATTCCGCATTTCAATAACTTTGTTTGATTCACTTAAGTATTGATCATTGATTGACTGTATTGATGAATTAAGATAAATTCACTTGTTGAATGCTGTCCCGAATATCATGTCATTTGATAACGTTTACCCCAAACAGCAAAAAAAAAAAAAAAAAAACAATGCATGTAATTAAATAGATTTAAAATGATTGGTTAAAATAGCATACCTATTGTTTTTCAAATTAGTTTACTGCTAATAAATATATTCAACATTGCAATATAATAAATACCAAATAAATAATAGTCTAAATAAAGATAATATTTACTATGACATATATTCACTCAGATAATAATTCAAGTGATATATCACATTTATTTCAATCGAAAAAGTATTCAATTACTTACATTACGTATCTGTAGCAATTTTCGACGCAGGTTACGGAAATAACGAACAATACTATTCATTTTAACAGCAATCCATATATAAACTTCATTTACATTTGTTTAAATTTGCATTGGTAATATATAACAAAATTCGACAAAGCCTCTAATTTATGTGATAGTATTCTTTTGCGTGAGAAGTAGTTATAACAGTCTATATATGTATTTCGCTTAGCGTGGACCAGTTACGATTAAATTTTGCGGTACGATACGATACTGACATCATGCAAAAACGAAGCTATGGCATAACGATATTTAAAAAATTGCTTAATGATTACCATAAAGAAAGAAAATAATATTTGTATCTATTATTTTAACTTACGGGGCTTGAACAAATTTATTTCTATATCTTAGAAAGTATTTCCATTCATAACTAAATTTTTAATTTCCAATTCTTTGGAGTGGCCACACCTTAATTTGTTTATATCGCGCATGTTTATATCTAGCGATCTTTAATGAAGCCTTTCAAAATATGAAGCGTTTTTTACAATTTTAAAATGGTTAATTTCCGATCCGCAGATGTCTTGAGGGGGATCAACTAGTATTAATTAAATTAGTTGTATTACTACTGTCCACTTTTACATTCCCTTTATTTAAATCGCAGCATTAATTTCAGAATAATTTTAAATAGCTTTATGCTTAATCAGACTAAATATATTTGTTTTAGTCATATATGCAAATTTATGTTTAGTTTTACCAGTTCTACTTAGAGACATTCTTGATGATTTTTGTTGAAATATATCTCGGAATTCAATATCCTTGTCATTTGAGAAAACTGTTTTATAAAGAAGTCACATTTTGGGATAAAATAGTTCAAAAAATACTTTCTACTAAACTCTGACCCATTTCTTTCAAATGACAATTCTTTTATGCCTGGAGCATAAACTTTCGATGCCGCATTGTGTAGAACAATTTCGTCTTTAGAATTTTGACACATTTTCGTCCATTTAGAATTCACTTTAAAGTATGCGGTGGTAAATCACAACATAATGACAATTTTGTCCGAATGTGCACACATCGAAGCTTTTGTGAGGATAAATTACTTCTTCGTTCTTATAAGTTTTTAGTAATAATTTTTTTCTTCTACTAACTGAAGGACATTAAGGAAGAAATAGATTTTTTAGAGGAAGTGAAAAATAATTGCTTCGTTTCCGCTTTTATTCTCAGAAATGTTCTTCAAAGAGCCATTTTTTAAGAAAGATATTTCGTTATTTTGTAAACCCATTATTTCACAGCACAATGACAACTCATTTAGTAATGTAAATATTACGGCAGAGTTATATGTAAATATATACGTTTTTTCAATTTTAATAAATTGAGAATTAATCTTTATGTATGTTGGGCATAGCTTGTTTTAGTTTTAACACAGCTCATACTCGGTGCAGCATAATTTTGCAATTAAATCAAACTGAGAAACTCTTATTTACATTGACAGTAACTATAATGTCCCGCAGTGGATCAGTCGACTGAAGCTCGGTCCCCGTAGAACACTGAAAGTGAAGCAACATCGACATAGGTCAGTGTTTGGGAGGGGGACAACCTTTTGCGGCTGGTTTCTGTGAGACCGTGTACGCTAAAGGGAGCTGGTGCACGTTAAATAGGTCGCGGCTCCAATATCCTCCAAGTGAAACGATACCTCTGGGGGTGCCAACCCCAGGTGACGGTCTCTCATCTGGAAGCTGGTTCAAAAAAAATTAAGAGACCACGTATAAAGGGGCGGAAGTCGGACTCCTGCCTATAAGGGCACCGTTAGACTCAGGAGCAGTGCACCCATTCTTCCTCGTTTCGCGCGAGGTCACGACAACAACAACAACAGTAAATATAATGCACCTATTTGGTGACAGTTAGTGAACTGTGCTGATCTAAATATAGGAAAATGTATAATAACACTGAAACTTACATACCAAAACCTATACTAGTAGTAATACTGTAATTTCACGCTTAGAATTACGTAACTTTTTTTATTACTTCAATTAACGCACAAATTTCGACTCCTGTCTATAAGGACGACGTTAGACTCAGGAGCAGCGCACCTATTCTTCCTCGCTTCGCGCGAGGACACGGCAACAACAACAACAGTACATATAATGCACCTATTCGGTGACAGTTAGTGAACTGTGCTGATCTAACTATAGGAAAATGTATAATAACACTGAAACCTACATACCAAATTATATACTAGTAGTAATATTGTACTTTTAAGTTTAGAATTGCGTTGCCTTTTATATTACTTCAATTAACGCACAAAATTTGCGCAATGTGCCTGTTCTTTTAAACAAAAATACATTTGCCAAAACTGAGCATGTTAAAAACAAATATAGCATGTTTCTTAAAACAGTATTGTAAAGGTTTTATTACAAACTCGCAGCTAATGTTTTCTTTGATGTCTTTTTTTTTTTTTGCCATGAAAATAATTGTCTAAGTTTAAATAAGATTTATTCCACATTTTTAAAAAATTTCATTTTATTTTACATAACTTTAATTGACGCACAAAATGTTTAATTTTTGTTTAAAGAAAAATATATTTGAAAACTTAGCGGGCTTCAAACAAATATAACATGTTTATTAAAATTATATTGTCGTGTTTCTATTATAAACTTGCAACCTATGGTTTCTTTGATGATCGTTTTGCCTTGAAAATAATTGTCTAAGCTTAATTAAGATTCACGCTGCATTTTTAAACATGACATTTTATTTTACAGAACATTTTGCATAAAACTTTTCATAAAAATAAATACACACACCTATTTCTTTTATTTATTTACTTATATGATAGCTATTAGACACACTTAAGTCTCAATTTCGTATTTATTCATCCACAAATAACGCATAAAAAAGAATAAATCTTTATTGTTTAATGTCCGGAATAGCAACCCTTATACATTGTACATAAGTTAAGCTAACAATTACGCTATCGGAATGGTATGCTTCGGCACGGTTACACGGATAATTTACCATTTCCCTCCAACTCCTTCTACAGTTGTTGTCATCTGCCTATTTTGGATAGTGCATTGTAAGACTCACACAAGAGTCTGACCATTAGTGACACTAACGGAATTAATTACTTTAGTGGTCCGCCTTTGTATCTGATAGCTAGCTGACAAATTGAACAATACAACAGCACTTCCCAGTCGGCGCGTTAGTTGAAGCAAACATTAAGCGACAAAATAGTTATAAACATATATATTTTTTGTTTCCAAAATTATTTTCACCGCAAGTAAAGAAGGAATGTTTTATGGATTTAATACTTTAGACAAAATCAAATTAGCTATCAATTGCATCCAAAATAATTAATGACTGGGAAGGCATTGTGAAGGTATGTTAAAAGAATCATAAATCTCGCTGCGCCTTTACTTGTAGGCCAATACGGTTTTCATATACTTTTGTTGATATATATCATAATAAAAGCTTTTTTTTTTTAACCTAATGCTCATTCTCAATTTTAGACACCAGGAGCAACAGTTGGTCAATTAATGTAAAATAATTATACCTTATGTGTTTCTCCGATAAAGTTCAATTTCTTTTTTTTTTCTTCTTTTCTAATCACACTTACAAAATGGTTTATGCATTTTCCAAAATGTGCAGTTAAAAACCTTTTATCTTATCCTTAAATTTCCCGACATTTTAAAAGCTACTTGTTGTCTTATTGTACCGTCTTGCTATTGATGAAACAAAGTTCCTTTCCTGTAGGCTCTTGCACACAATGTATAACATGTATGTTTCCATTTCATAATGAGATCAAATTTTTGTCAATTATGTTTTCTTTTTAAATTTGTACTCCTTTTTTTAAAATTTCCAATGGTAAGAGAAAATAACAAACACTTACAGATTTAATCCTCAGATTTTAAGAGAACGTTGCGTTCGATCTAAACAACAAAGGCCACTTTGCGTCGTTATCTGCTCCTCATTCTCCAGCCATCACAAAGATTCCCATGACGTCAACAGAGCTTTTGTCGTAGAGATCGAACGTGTCATTATCTTAAAATCTGAGGCTTTATGTATCTATATAAATCTCTACCCAAACTTTTTGCCGTATTTTCATGAGGTGAAAAGACACTATTGTAAACTTGAGCTTTCAGCATGTTAAGAGCTTTTGACGGTAATTTTTAGTAAATTAGAAAACTAAAGGAATATCCCAGTGGCTTATACTGGAACTGCATATGAAGCGTTGAAATTTAGAAACTACTTGCATATAAAATTATACTAAACTCAAACAAGTGATACTTTGAGCAAAAAAATTAAAAAGGAAGGAAACAAAACAAAACAAAAAAAAAAACCGGAAGGAATAGAAAATGGGTTTAAAGATAGTTTATTAACTGTATTTTACATATTTTTCAAGAATATATTGGTTTTTAGACAATCATTTTTCATTATTTTTTCATTTTCAAAAGTGAAGAGAAAATTTACTAAAAAAGATCACTGGTGAATTTCACTTTTTATTGTTTCCATTAGTACAGTTCTCAGATGAAATTAATGTTACACATTGTTTAATTAAATAGTTTTGATTAATAAGGAAAGCACTAATGGGGTAATGCATAACAGTTAATGTGGGTCAAGTTTTAATTATTGAAATTCATTGCATACTCTTTTTTAATAAGTGTAGCTTAAGAAATTAGGCGTTTTTGAACGTTATTTTGAAAAATAAGTTCTATATTGAAATTCAGCTAACACTATTCACCTGGAGTTGAAGAAACTGGTAATTATTTGGATCAAAGGAAGCCTTAAGAAATCGAACCAAAAAGCTTATAACTGGCGTTCTTATTGACTTAGAAACTTCGAATAAATTTCATCTTGTGCAGAAAAATTAGCGCTTTCGATAGATATATTATATTAATTTCACTTCCACTAATTCAAGGTTTTCACTTCCATATTGGGAATTCATGTAGAAATTTGCGTAAAATTGGAATAAAAAAAGGAACTACCTGTCGGATTTTTTCCCTAACGGGTCTATAAATCCCTATCTTGAATCACTCTGTCTATTGATGAGAACCGAATTAAAATCCGTTTCGTAGTTTTAAAGATCTAAGCGTTCAGACGCGGGAAGTAACTTTGTTTTATACTCTTTTAAGAAGAGTAATATAAACTTGTAGCCATCCTGTTTCGCATTGCTCATAAAACCTAAATATTTTACATTTTCGAAACTACCACTTCTAAAAAAATTACCAATTAAATTAGTACATATATCGTGCATATAAAGAAACTAATACATGATAAAATAAAATTTGTGCATATAAATGATCATTAAAAATTTTAAAAAATATATGAAAGAAAAATTGGTAAAACAAATTAAATAAAATTTAAAAATTGATTCCCTAAAAACAACTTTGCGGATTCTGTAACATCCTGAGAAAAGTATAGCATGGAAAAATGTATAATTAGTGTAATATGGGTACGCAAGCAAAAAAGATATGATACTGTAATGCGCGAATATATATAATGTCCCGCAGTTGACCAATTTGTAGAAGCTCGGTTCCCGCAGAACATCGAAAGTGAAGCAACATTGACTGAGGCCAGTGTTTGGGAGGGGGACAACCTCTCTTGGCTGGTTGCTGCGGTCCGTGTACACTTAAGGGAGCGGGGTGCACGTTAAATAGTTCGTGGCTCCAATGTCCTCCAAGTGAAACGATACCTCTGGTCCCAGGTGACGGTCTCTCATCTGGGAGCTGGTTCAAAATTTAAGAGACCTTTCAAACGGGCGAAAATCGGACTCCTGCCTACAGGGCCCCCATAAACTCAAGGTCAGCGGTCCCATTCTTCCTCGCCACGCGCGAGGATACGACAACAACAACAACATTGCAATATAATAATAGCATGGGGAAAATCATGGAGGAAAAAGCTATCGTTTCCCCTTCGCAAGACTGCATCGTATTGATTGTAAGGCTTCACGCTAAACGATTTGATGTTTTTAGAGAAAATGGTTGCTTAGCAAAAAAACGAAAATCATCAAATATATATATATAATATATATATATATATACTTATATTGCAGGACCACATGGATTTAATATAAGTAACCATATTTTCGTAAATGAAATGTTTTACAAGAAAAGTTCTGCTTATCATGATTTAGCAGCGAATTCTTGGGGCGTGTGTTGTGGTGCAGGGCTTTGTTCTGGTATAAACAAAGCTAAACGTGGTGCGGCTTTTTAAAGGCAGGTTTTAGTATTTCAAATAAATATTAAACGATATTTTTACAATGACACTCGTATGGATTTTTGACAAGAAATGTTCGTTAAAAACTTGTCGAGTTTGAGTGCTTATAAGAAAATGATACTAACAATACTAACAAAACTACAGTGTTATTGAACGGAAAATATATTATAATTTAGATGGGTGTTTGTTTTTCGCTTAACCTTTGCATGGATCTATACTTTTGCATCAAGTTTCTTGAGAATTCGTATCTAGTCATCTTTTTGCCTCTTACTGGCTCCTGATGACAATCTTAAGGTTCTCAGCATAAGTGAAGATTAATAACCTCTGAATAGTTAAATATAACAGATATTTAATGCTCAAATTCTAAAGCATTTCGATTATTATATGAATGCAGTGAATGTCATGAAATGCACTTCATATATAACTCTCTCTCTCTCTCATCTGCTTAAATTATCCAGTTATTTCTCAAATAGATTACATTCCATGTAACTTAATTCTACTGAGTACCGGATTTTGGTGTAATTAAGTGGAAAAGCATGTCAAAGATTAAATATAGACAATTATTAAGCAATTTCAAATGATTGATTTGCACACATATTTAAATAAAAATTACATTTACGATGGTAATTTTAGGGCATTAATATATTCTGTAAATGTTTGACCCATCTGTTTGTAGAACGATAATGATGATCATTTGCTTACTTGATGATCTTGACATTAAACCATGGAAAAAATACCTACAATTTTATATCAACGATTATTTATTTATTCGTGTCATGTTTATGTTGTGCTCATCTTCATTAAAAAGAAAATACCTCTTTATGAAATGATAAAATCATTTCGAGTAAATGTTGCTTCGGGAATTTTGTTATTCGGGGTTCATTCCAGTAATTTTAAAATGTAATTATGGTGCATTTTTTTTTAATCATGAAATTTCGTTTTTCTTTCAACGATGTTTAATACACATTATTTACTTAAGTAACTGAAATGAACTAATATTACTATGCGTTTAAATAATTTTGCTAAATCGGCCCATTTTGGACTTAAATTTGCTTCCTTGTTGTAATAATTCGCTCTTTTGAGTTTTGCTTCTGGGGGTACTCCGGTTTTGTATATTTGTGAGTGTTTGAGGATGTGTATTGGCAACGCCGACCAGTGGCGTTTAAGGCGTGGAGGAAACACGTGGGGCACTCAGCGACTGAGTGGTTTAAGCAACTGTTTCCGGGGCTGCCTGCGCGCAGTGAAGAGGCGATGGATTCGATTCCCGTCCAGTGCCCTGGGTGTATTCGTGTAGTTTTCCTCTTTGTATGACCCAAAATCCTATCGTATTGCATTGTTCTATCTGTAACATTGGACGAGAGTTTGAAGCATATCAATTGAGAAAAGCAAACAAACTCGAAAATGTATGTGAGCTGAAATGGTCAGAATGAAGAACAAAGGATAGCGAAAACACGCGGAGGTAGAGAGCAACCAGAATTCGGGCCATGTGGTGGGAGCTTCCTGAAACGAGTTTTAACATAGTGTGATACGGTTATCTGACTGTTTCGTTGTGTACCTATCTCTGTGTTTTAAGTATTAAAGATGTGTTCAGTTTTAAAGTGAGTGGTATTACTGAGTGATATGAAAACACAAAGTTTACTCTTGTGATCTTCACATTTATGAATAAGCTATCGTCCTATGTTAAAAATACATTTTGCAGTTTTGTTGAAAAGTTACGAGTGAAATTGCAGTGTTACAATAGTAAAAATGCTTTTAAAAAACAGGTTGATGGTGAGTAATATTATTCTTATTGCTGCTTAAACCCAATTTGAAAATTGTGCAACATGGAAAAATCAACCTCGGACCTGTATTTCAGTCCTTATCCCTGCAGACATATCTTTTTGAATTACAAGGTAACACCTTTTCAATGCAACAAGATTTGATCTTAGGGATTCACAGACATTTTTACTGACTTGTGTCGATTGTCTGTGAATCCATAAGCTCACTTTTAATCTCATTGAGAAACAGGTGCCATGTAACACCGAAACAAATGTCTGCATTTTGTATTGCTCCTCTGCGCGTTTTATGTTTTTTTTATTCATGTATTTTAATATTGTTATTTTTTTTTAATGTCATGCCGTATTAGGTAACTTTAGTTAAACTCAGCTTAAATTTTAATTAAAAGCATTGATTCAGCAATGAGACTTCAGTCTTTCATAGTGCTTTTTTTTCTGGTATTTCTAAAAGAATTGCTTTTAATGGAAAATCATGTAATTTTTAGAAAGGAAATTTAGTGTCGTATATCGACAAAGATTTGGAGAGAATATAAAACTTTATTTCAGAGTTGCAAATTTCCACAACTACAACAAAATCACAAAAATTTCAGAATTAAATTAAAGCAAATGTAGAACAGTATTAAGTAGTTTTATGCACTACATAATTGATTGGTTCCGTATACAAATTTTTATTGGCTAAGAGCTATACTTTCACAGCCCTGCTAATGTTTCATTTTACCGACAATATTTTGTGTACTGATATTGAATCTCGTGAAACCAAATAAATTGAAATAAAACCACACCCTCACAGTAATATAAACTAGTACATTGCATCTGTTTCAACTCGTGAAAATGACCAAGCGCCAACGTGACTAAAACAACAATTTGCTGACACAAAAAATTGTAAAACTCTTTTAAAGAACGTCGAGGATGTTTTTTCCCGCCTAGATATTGCTGAAAAAATAACTTCAAAATTTTGCGCCTAGAAGTAATTATTAAAAAAAAAAAAAAAAAAAGTCCATATACTTTAAAAATGTCTTTTTTAAAATCAATATAATGCTTTAAACATGAAGGCTACTGAGACACGTTGCAATGATTCTTATTCCTCTGAAAATTTGCCTTCTGGGTTAATAGATCTCTTTCAGCTATTGATAGTGCAACGCAGGGGTCCCAACCTTTTTGTACCTGAGAGCACATACCAGAATATCGGTCGAATGGCGGGCACCACGTATTTTTTTAGGATAAATTTATGGTTGGTGGACATAGTTAATGATACACACTACATACAATGCACAAAAATTTAATTTCAAAAATTAATTTGAGAATTTGACAGATGAATATCATTAGTATTAATATTTCTGTGTAAAATAAATGGTTATCAAATTACTTGAAAAACATACAAGGCAAAAACATTATTTATAAAATACAGTCAATGTGATCGTTGGCATTGTATTTCACTAGCCAGCACTTCATAATTGGGAGAATATGGTGAAATTCCTGCTCGCAAGCAATCGTCAAGGTGTTCATCTGTAAATCGTAATCTATGTTTTGATTTTATGACATTCATTGTCATTTATCGTAATAGGATTATTCATAGTTATATGGCCCTTTATTCATATACTCCATATTCTAAATGTTATCTAGTTTAAAATGGAAAAGATATTTTATCGTTGGGCACAAGCAGCGGGCGCACCTAGACCGATGGACGTGCCAGCGGGCATAGGGTTGGGGACCCCTGGTGTAACGTATGGAGGAGCTCTTCAGATGTAAAATGTGTTTGAATTTAAAAAACAAATTAAAAAAAGACCCTATTTTCACAAGCTAACATAACGTTTCCTCAATCAAATCATACCTTCTATTACTACAACTAATATTTAAACTTTCTTGTACATGCGAAATTAACTTTTACACGAATAATTTGATTGTTGTAAAGTCGTAATAACTGACTGCTTTGGAGAAAACAAAATAACGCTTTCCCTCACTATTTATGCCACCCAGCTAAAGAAATCGGAAAATAATTCTACTCTCACTGGAACTATTATGCCATCATAGATGCTTCTTAACTTATAGTTCCGTCAAGCTGAATAATAAGATTTTCAAGCCCACTATTTCTTTCACAAAATATATTGCTCTCCGCGTCACAATTTCTATGCTTTCTCCGGTGAACTGGAGTAAAAAGGGAAGAATATATCCGTAAGGAAAATATTTCTTTCGATTTGATGTCTTTTTTTCCCTAACAGGAATTCTTACTGTACTAGAAGATAAATTGAACGTTTCTTGAAATTTCATGAATGAAAATGTCTTATTTTCATCCTTTCATGCGAGTACTAAAAGATAAATTTAATTGAAGACAGTATGTTTATTTTGATTATTTTCTCAATTTTTAAATGTTCCTTTTAATTTTAATTATTTTAGAGAATTTTTTTGCGAACAAAAATAATATCCGCATGTCTTGGAAATGCATTTTATAGATTTTTTTATTTTAACTTCTTCATTCCAAGTGTACCCAATTGGGTACATTTTAAAATACTGTTTATTAACTATTGTTTGTGCTATTTGAAAGCTAAAACACCCAACTGTTTTTGAAATTAATCAACAAATAGTTTACTTCGTTTTAAACATGGAAAACATGGAAATTGGGCATTAATTATTATTTAAACTAATTATTAATTAAAATTTAAAAAAAAAAAATTCAGTTATTTTGATTTGTAATCATTTTTTTAATCAGAGAACCAAAAAATTGCGTCAAAATTGTTCTGGGGTCTGAAGAGGGTAAAAATCATCCAAAATACAGTTTTTTAAAATGGTAAATCAATTGTTACAGCGGCATGATTAATGGATAAATAATAATGAAAAATCCATAAATCAAATGTGTTGTTACTCAACGCGTGTGAAATATAATCCATATTTTTAAATATATGTACATTGGAATCCCACCATTCGTCCACCTCGCTATTCGTCTAATTTGTTCAAGTAAAATTCCACTCGCCATTCGTACTTGTCCCGCGATTCGTACGGCGCCAGGGGCCAGCTGGATTGCCAGTCTGGCTTTTTTTAAGAAACAAATCGAGAAATTATGCTCATTTTGAACTCTTATGGAAATAATTTGTTTGACGTTTTAGATTTTTTAAAAATTTTAATACTTTTTTGAGATTTTACTGACAATCTTAACTCGTTAAGGGGCGAGCAAGCGGAAGTGGTTGAAGAACTTATTTCTTCAGGGGAGGAAAAATGTGAGGAAAGCATTTCCTTTACAGAAATGAAAGAACTGTGTTACTCCCATAAAACACAGAGTGGGGTGGAAAAATGGAATCCCAACATTGCTGTGGTTAACAGCATTAACTTTTTCAACTACAATGTTATTGACCATTTTTGAAAAATTCTGAGCAATCGTCAAAGGCAGACAACATTGGACAGGTTTTTAGAGAAAGAAACCCAAGATTCTTCTAGTGCAAAAAGACAGAAAAAAGAAAGAACAGCAGAAAGGTGAACAGCAGAAAGGCGGATGAAAACGCCTAAAGGGATGTTACCTGATGTTTTTATAGAAGGGGATTCCTCTTCCAACCATTTCTCTTCCTCCTCTCAACATTCCACGTATGCCATCAGCTCACCTCAGTACAAGCAAAGGGCAGTTAAATTTTTAAAAAACAAGGACATTTTTAGCTCTATTGCATAGCCTCCCAGATCTCCAGAATTCGCGTAACGGGATTTTTCTGCTTGAGAAACGGATTTTATAGAAGAGGAATCAGTAATGTAGGACACCATCGTACCTTAAAAACCTCTACCATTGCTATTGTTACTTGGAAAAAGCTACACTGACATTCTGAAGACAACTGAAGAAGCATCTGTCGAACTGCATTAAACTCGTATTAAAATTTACAAATTTTTACATTTTTCTCCTGCTGTTTCTTTAATTTAACTATAGCTTTGTCTCAAAATCAGGGACATTTGATATTCTGTGTGTAACACCTCTTTGTGAAAACACGAAGTATGCCATCGCAAATAGCGACATAGCAGCAGATAAAACTCAATCAGATGCTTTGAAAATAGTTATTTATGAATTTAACGTTTAATTATATAACTTTATCTGCTGTGAGCAATGTTTACTTATTTTTGATTTTATCCAAAGAAACTTTTTTTTTTTTTTTTGGTTTTTTTTGAAGACGAATTGTAGTAAAACTGACGAATTGTATTAAAAATAAATTTATCGGGTAATCTTTTATTCATATTTCTCAAAAAAAAAAAAAAAAGAATGTGTCAGTGTGATTCTTATTAGAACGCATAAAGCTATTTTAATTAGACTAATGCTGTTAGCCGTTTTTTCACAAATATTCATGGAAAAGGAATTTTTTATTGTATTTTTCAATGATTTTGAATTTTATTATTATTATTATGCGTTTTTTTTTTTTTTTTTGGTGTGACACAAATAACCATAAATCTGATCATAAAAAGTATTATTTGCAGAAAACAATTTGAGATGTTACATAAACGTTCGTTAAGACGAAATAGAAACATATTTTCTAAACAATTTTATGGTAAAATAAAGTTTATAAAAAATACTTTAAAAAAAAAATGTACGAGTAAGTCGAGAATACTCTCCTGCCGTTGAAATATGGAGAATAATCAAGAAAAGTATTTTTTCGCTTGAAAAGTTAGTAAACAAGAAGTTCCGTCTAGAACTATACGAGCCTACTTTCCCGTATACACCAAATTCAAATTTATAATCTAGCTATCTCTTTCTCTCTCTTTATTATTTATCTTTAGTTCTAATTATTGAAAATATACCTTTTTCAACGGATAATACATATTCATTCACTCACTCATTCATTCTTTCATTTATTCAGCCATGCATTTATTCATTCATTCGTTACCTCATTCAAGTGTTTATTCATTCATTTACGCATTCATGTATTTATTCACTCATTTATTTATATTTTCATTTATTCAATAATTTATTCATTCATTCTTTTCCTCATTCATTTATTCATTGATTTATTCTTTCACTCTTTCATTTATTCATTCATTCATTATTTCACTCATTGAGTCACTGAGAAATATCCTTGAAAATCCCGATCAAAAAATTTCATAGCAAAATAGGCTCGTACGTTCTGGATAAACTTTCTATTTCTACATGTTCTACATTATAAGAGCTTTCCGATAAAGTTTGTTCCAAGCAAATCGGTCCGTTAGATCAGGATTTATATAGGGTTGAAATTTCCCCGTAAGCTCTGTGTTAATTTTTTGAACTGTTCAAAAATGAACAAAAACTGTTCAAATCAATATTTCACGCCGAGAACTCCTTTCAATAAGCTTTCAATAGGAACTTGGCTCTTGTGCCCAGAGTTTACAGAATTTGCTTCAATTTTGTCCATAGGCGCTAATGTTAAAATTTTTTGAACTGTTCAAAATTGAACAAAAAATTGTTCAAATCAATATTTCACGCCGAGAACTCCTTTCAATAGGAACTTGGCTCTTGTGCCCAGAGTTTACAGAATTTGCTTCAATTTTGTCCATAGGCGCTAATGTTAAAATTTTTTGAACTGTTCAAAATTGAACAAAAAATTGTTCAAATCAAAAAGTGAAATATAGAAATGAGATGTCCTCGCCGAGATCTTTCGAATGCAAAAAGAATTTTTCCAATCGGACAATTCGTTCAAAAGTTATTAGGGGGGGACAGACCGACAGACCGACAGACAGACAGACCGACAGACAGACAGACCGACAGACAGACCGACAGACAGATCGACAGACCGACCGACAGACAGACCGACAGACAGACCGACAGACAGACAGACCGACAGACCGACAGACACACTTTTTCCCCATCTCAATACCCTACTTTCAATTTTTTTATTTTTCAATCTTTATTTAATTACTTCACTTATTTTTGACTTTTCTTGATTTTTAACGATATTTTCACGATACATTAAGCCTTCTTTCATGCTTTATTATTATTTTTTTTTACTTTTACGGGAAAGTAGGCTAAAAATGTTATAAGCATAAGTGAAGTTATGAAATAACATTTATTTATTTTGATAAAAACACATATGTATATTTTTTTTACTTTACACATATTATAACGGTAATTCTGCGATTGATACATCGCCCGATTCTTTTCAGACATATTTTTTGAGAACCGAGACCCAATATTTTTTCGACTTTATGCTCTGCAACAATTTTCGTAATTGTCAGTTCAGCAAAAAAAGTTTAATTGCAGTCGAAATACTTTTTTTTCCTTCTTTAGCACGTAAACTAAGTAATAATAAACGAAAAATAAAATGCGTTAAAAATGGGAGATCAATAAAATAACTTAAAATTATCCCGTACAAATTTCATTATAATCAATTGGAAGAACGAAATTCTGTATGCTGAGAAAGATATCTTCTGATTATAAGCTGCAAGTACTTTGTTAAAACTACAACACATGTTCAATCTGTTAAAGTTACATGTGATATGCTTACTTTGCAAGAATACACGCCTGATACTAATTACAACTCATCTCACCCCCCCCCCACCCCCACATATGAAAAACCTTCTTACATGGATGTTGTATTAATGCAAAAATAAATGTCTTAGACACTCATCTTGTTTTAGTTAGGAAAAAACTTTTCCGACTCACTTGTAAATTCTCCAAATGCTGCGTTATATCAAAGCCCCCTATACTAAATGCCTTCCGATATGAAATAAAAACGGCCGTAAAAAGTTCTCCGCTAGGTGGCGCAAATAACCTGCAGTATTAACTTTAGATTTCTTTTAAGAACTAGTTAGGTTTTAATTTCAGTCAAAATTTACTTTCTGGAAGATTTTGTTTGCTGATATGTTTAAAACTAAATAGTTTATGTAATTTAAACACTCAGTTCATTAATCTTTGTCATATGTATCTACTTATAAAAGCAGTATTATGGGCAGAGCACTAGAGCCCTCTATATAAAAAGTTGCGGCCAAAATTTGTAGGGATGTAAAGCGCTATCGGAGAAATCTGCGTTACAAAATACACTAGAATATTTTGTAACAGAGGGCATTTAGTATAGGGGGCTCTGGTTACATATTTTTATTAGTATTATCAACTTTACGAGTCACGCATATCATAAACTCGTAAAAGCGAGTCGACATCTCCATAGCCAACTTTCTATTGTTATAAAAATGAGCGTTTCATGTAGCTTTGAATGAGAAAGAATGACGTTTCCTTGAATTGAGAAGATAATTTGAGACAATTTAAAACAGAGATGTTTACCTAATGATATCAGCCTGATGCGCGAGTTTCCCCCACAAGCTTTTCGTGTACCGCAGACGTAAACGTACCGCACTTAGGGAAACATTGCTTAACAAAAACCCTAAGTTCCAACATCTTTCTGCTGAAAAACCACTCCATTTTAAATTAAAACATCGTCTTCATGTGTTTAAATACAGCTTGTTTCATTTTGTTTGAAACGTTTAGTTATTATTTCAAGTTAAAATGTATTTTCAGGAATTAAACTGATTGAAAACAAATTTAAACGACTAAACCCATTCTTGTAAGGCATTTAGAATCCTTTTAACATTAATGAACAAAGATTGGAAATATTTTAAACTTTAAATTGATTCAGAGTAGTGTTTGCTTCAAAGGAAAAAAAAATCTTTAAAGCAGCCAGTTTATTAATGTACTTCATTTTACTCATTCTAGTTGATTAATGATTACTGTTTAATGCATTTTCGTAATTATTAATTAATGCTACTTTTTTAAGTTGCGGTATTTCTTAAATGCTTTTGTCATTTTCAAACTATACATGGAAATGTGATAAAACTTATTGTAACTAAAATCTAGAAGAATTTTCTTGAATAATTTTCTTTCACGAAAATATCCTCAAGAATGGTCACCAAAACATTATCACCAAGAATTTTACGTCTTTAGTCTTATAAAAATAAAAAGTTTGCCTTCATTAGCAGAAATAGAAATGAGTCATTACGGAAACAGTCTTGTCGAAAATAAATGAAGAACTGGCCCGCTTCTATTAGATTTGAGCTATAAAATTCTATCGTCATTTTCACTTTTCCTGACATCAGGCTAAGCACATTTTGAGTTATTTTCTTTTCAAAAAATAGTTTTAAAACTAATGTGATGCTTCAGAAATTGCGTTAATCAAGCAATAATGTTCTTGAAAAATTACCTTGTTAAATTTAAATTTATTCTTAATGACTCTCTAGAAATATGCGACACATATTTATTATTTTTACAGTATATGAACGCATTTAAAAGCTTTTCAATTAAGAAAAAAACTGACGACTCTTTTTTGAAAAAATTTCAAAAGAACTTTTTAAATTTTTTTGTTTCCATAAATATACACCCAGTGAAATAAATTGAGTAGTGTGTCAAAAAATATTAAGACAAATGTTTATTATCCTTTCAATAACCAATATTCTTTTGCTGTTTGTTTAAATCATGTTCAGTTAATATTATTCTTGCTTCGATAAGTGCCACGAACGAAGCTTTTAAGGAGAATTGGAAAAAAAAATTTAGCTTATTGAAATGTCTTAATGAATTTAACAGGCAATATTTTAAAAATTAAATGTCGATTCATTCAATGTTTTTATAAAATACTTTTGTTTAGTATTTCACGTGTCATCATTGCAAATATTTGATTTATAGAAAGGATTCAAGAAAGAGAGAGAAGGAAGACAAAAAACTTTATCTTATGTTTTTAAAATAACTTTCTGTATGTTATTAACTTTTAATAGCATTCGTTAAGCTCATTTATTCAACCATGTTTATAAGCTGAAGTTTCTTCTGAATTAAAACAGTGACAAGGGAAAATTTTATGATATAATCGCCACTTAATCATAGTGCAGCATTAAAGAACTAATGATATTGCTAAAGAACAGAAAAGCATTCGTCTTTTTAATAATTTTAAAGAATGGAAGTTTATTTTGCCTATAATTTTACATAGAAAAAATCAAAAGTGGACAAATTTAATACAGAAATTATATTTCTCAAAAGGAACGCGCTTCCTGTAAAGTTTGAGCTGAAGCATGCCCTTTATATCCCCGAAGTTTCAAAATTCAACAAAAAGTGAAAAATTCAAATATTGTCCAATGCATTATTGTATGGTAGTGTAGTTGAAAGAAATATTCTATATCAGCCGTCCCCAAACTTTGGTACGCGTACAACTAGTGGTGCGCGAAGCCTCTCCAGGTGGTACGCGTACATGAAAAAAAAAAATTAAAAAAGATTAAAACGTAAAAAAAAAAAAAAATAAATCAAAATAACTAAAATACTGTTTGAATCAGTCAAGTGACATGAGTGGCACTAGGTGTCACACGCAGGGCGCTTTGGCACCGAGGCGACGCGACTGCTAGACACTAGAGCCACCACATTGTTTCCCTTCTGCTCAACTCGGAATGGCTAATCCGTTTTCTGTTTTAGTTCCTCATTTGTTTTGTTGTGTGTTCATATTTTATATTGAAATAATATTAAATTGCTTCAATTACTTGTTATGGTTGTTTTGAGAGGTACTTAATTACCTGATACGATTACGAGAAGTTATATTTATGTGATTTTATTTTGAGTTAATTTTAAAAATCGAATTTGATATTAAACATTAATAAACATGGCTTAAAAGTACAACATGCAATTCTGTGGGCAAATGGATAAAAAATTCATCCGTGTGGAAAACACTACTCGCCACTCTATCAAATGATAAACACGAGTCGTTAATAGAACTATCATGTAACTCAGTATTGAAGATCGAATTAGAGTTGGGAGAATTTTGGCTCAAAGTTAAAAATGAATTCCCGTTATTGCCAAGGAAAGCATTGCTGTTTATGTTTATGTTCACAACCACTTATCTTTGTGAAACTGCGTTTTCCAATATGATATTTATTTAAAAATAAATACAGATGCAAATTAAATGTCGACTCAAATTTGAGGTTAAAACTAACTTCTACTGAACCAGATATCACCTTGCTTGTATCTGCCAAGGGGCTGTTCAAGAATGATATCACGCTTTTTTCCATATATTTGACCCCCTCCCCCCTTTGTCACAATGTGTCACACTCCAGCGGCCCCCCTCCCCCTTTGTCACATGTCACGCTATGTTGCATAATGCATGATGTCACACTTCTTGTAACCCCCTCCCCTCCCCTTGTCACACTTTGTCACAATATCACGAACTCCCCCTCCTCCCTCGAAGCGTGACATCATTTATGAATGATCCCTAAGCAGCAGTAACCTTCTCATTAATTTTGTTTTTTCATTTTTTTACATAATAGGTATTTTCTACTTAAAGACTTTTTTCTAATGCTGTTTTGGAAGTACATATTAAAAATGTATTTTATGTACTTCATATAGTTATTTAAAAAAAAAAAAAACACTTTTCTCTGCAATAACTGTAAAAAATAGTGTGATTTATATTGTCTAGTCATCCTAGTATTTTTCTATAATCTATTAGCGTTCTATTCTATATAATATAGTTATATTAGCAGTGGTACGCAAATGATTTGCAAGAAAATTGGTGGTACGCGGGAAAAAGATTGGGAACCACTGTTCTACATGATTAGATTTGAATGAATTTAGAAGAACGAACAGTTTGTTCCGGAGTCACGAATGCGTATGATTTTCTTTTGTTGCCAATGTCTTGATGAGGCCATGTGATCCTTCAACTATCATTGGCATATTTATGTTGGCAGCAATTCATCTTGGCGAAAGTTGCCCACACGCCTCCAGATATATTGCTTTAGTAAAAGCGTTCTTAAATGTGTAACTAAAGCATGCGGCGTTGTAGGACCATGTGAGAGAAGAAACTAATTTAAAAACAATAATAGATAAAATCGATTCGTGCATTTAAACAAAGAAAAAGTTTGATCTGTGCAATCAAAATAACTTTAAAAAATAAGAATGAAATAAAAAATAAATACTAAAAAGAATTTGAAGCAAAAATCAGATGATTTGCGCGCATTTTATCTGAAGTTAAATCTGGTAATTTGGTTACATTAGTCTATAGCGTTTTTCCTCTCGCGTTTGCTTGTACACCATAATTTTTTTTTAGCCTACTTTCCCTAAAAGTAAAAAAAAAAATAAATAAATTAAGTATGAAAGAAGGCTTAATGCATCGTTAAAACATAGCTAAAAAAAAAAGAAGGAAGCAAAAATAAGTGAAGTAATTAAATAAAGATTCCAAAATAAAAAAGTAAACCCTCTTTCAAAAATAAAAAAAATGAAAGAGGGTTTTGAGATGGGGAATATGTGTGTCGGTCGGTCTGTCTGTCACCCCCCGTGCCCAATAACTTTTGGGGAAATGTCCAATTAGAAGAATTTTTTTCATTCGAAAGATCTCAAAAGGACATCTAATACATATTTTACTTTTTTATCTGAACAATTTTCGTGCATTTTTGAACAAGTTAAAAAATATTAACATTAGTGTCTATGGAAAAATAAAAACAATTATGTAAACTCTGGGCAAAATTAAGTTCTATGAACAAGTTTATTGAGAAGAGCTCTCCGTGTGAAATATTTTTTTAACGAACAATTTTTTTCATTTTTGAACAGTTGCTAAACATAACATAGCTCCTGGGGAAATTTTCAATCATTATAAATCCTGATCTAACAGAGGATTTGCTTGAATGACTGATGAATAAATGAATTTGAAAATGGATAAATGAGTTAATGATTAAAAATAGTTAAACGGGTGTAAAATATATCAATGAATGATAAGTGATAATGAATATGTATTAACCGTTGGAAAAGGTATGTTTGAAGTAATTAAGAAATAAACTAAACGAGAAAAAGAGAATACCTGAGTATAAATTTGAATTTGGCGTTAAGGGAAAGTAGTCTCGTATATGGTTATTTATGGCCAAAGAATTTTAGCTTCCATTTTCGTGTTTTGTTTTAAACGTGAAATAAATGTTTAAATTTACTTTTATCAAGATCTTTTTTTGCAAAGGATATCCTAAAACATAATATGATTCTCATAGGAAGTTTGTTCAATTGAATTCCATTTTGGCAAAACCTTACTGAAGTTGAATCATTTTTTTTCTTGAAAAAATAGATTTTTCATAATAACAAAATTATCGTTTTAAATGCTAAATTAATAAAAATGTTAAATTTATATTTAGGCATATTTTAAGATTAAACTTATGTTAGGTTATTAAATCTTAAGTTTGAAAATAGTACAGGCATGCTTTTGAGGAATGATAATGACACATGAGAATTTTAACTTATATATATATAGATTGCCTAGAATTATTTTCACAAATGATAGCTTTTTTTGTAAAAAAAATCATGCATTCCATTTTCGAATAGTATTAAGATTTTAAAAAAAATTTAATATGGAAGTACATTAAATTTTATATTATTTTATTAGCATGTAATTGACTTATGTAGCGTTGATTTCATTGGGTATGTACAGTAGTTTTGGCGACATCTTACCCCTTGGAATAACAATGCGATAAAAATTTTGTAAACTAAACATTCTTTATGTACAGAAACAAATGTAAATAAACTTGAATCAACTGTTAAACTGCATTAAAAACGATTGTGAATTGTGAAAACTAATTAGAATATATTCAAATGAGAAGATTATATTTAGTATTTTTATGCTATAAAAACTACATAAATAACAGCAGCAGGAAGTTGACAGTTGTTTGAGAGTCCATCCCAAATATTTGTTTTATTCAACACATTATTATACATGGTCAAAATAGAAGTACAACGCTACGTCTCTTTCAGAAAATGGTATTCGATCTTCGAGAGTTCGATCAGAACTTCGAGTGACGTGAATTTTAACGTGGCTTAGTTATTTATTCTTGTCTTTTCTTGTGGAATTATGTTAGTTCGTTTTTCCATGGATTCCAAAACCTAAAGCTTTACTAAAATTCTATAAGAAATAGAGTAAACTTGGAGAAAGAAAATTTTATAGGAAGAGTACTGTTTACAGTGCTTGAAAATTACATGACATTTATTAAAATAATCATACAAATAATATAAAAATCATCGGTTTTTTCGTTAAGTTTTACAAGTTGAGCAAACTAAAATGTATTTTAAGCAATATGGTTGAAATAATAAAATATAGGTTTCTTTGCCAAATTTTGTGGAATGCTGGAAACGAGGAATATTGCAGCAGAAAGTAGTAGAATAAATTGTTCCTTCTAAACTTTTAAAAGCCCACATTTTAAGTTTTTCATGTTTTTTCTTTTATTCATATTAAATTCTTTCCCATCTATTGATAATAATTCCGATAAAACATCGAAAAGAAAATGTCTGATGAAATATTAATAGAAATACCGTATTTCTAAAAATATTATTCATTTCAGTTTCCTTGTCTGTGCATTTTAAACAACCGTTTTTCGTCCTCCAGCCTTTTTTTTTCCTGTTCCTGTTTTCTTACTTTCCTGTTTCTTTTCTTTTGTTTTCCTTCTAACCTTTCTGAAATAGTTAGTAATACCTAACAGTGTCTGTTATTTCCAAGACATGTCCGTATATTAACTAACACTTCATGCTTACCAAATGCATACTGAGAAGCTAATTTTAAATTACTAATCAAGTAATGTTACTTTTTCACGGAAAAAAATGTAAATCCAATGAAAGGCAAAGACAGTGGTTTGAGCATTCAGATTAACATTTTATTATAACACGAAACAAACGAAGACTCGGACAAGACACATAGCAACATGACTACACAGTGAGAACTACTTAGAGCTACTAGCTACTGAGGAGAGGGAGGAACAGATTACGTCATCGCATCTCCGCACATGGCTCTGAAGACGAAATGCTCTCTGGGATATACGATTTCTGCAGGAGTGGGTTTATCATTGCTGTCCAATAAAAAAAAAACTTGTTTCTAAAATTGATCGAGGTTGAAAATTAAATGTATAAGTATTACCAATATCGAATACATGTAAGAAACATGACGAATAGGTAGCATATTGGTATCGTGTTATCAACTTATTATTATTATTTTTATCTTTAAAGAAAGCACCAGCTTAATGGAATATCGGTTAAAAGAATTTCCCGCCTATTGTAATAAATTTTCAATGTACCAAAGCACAGTACATTTGCTTTCTGTGATCCTGGTTAATGAAATATTCCGCTTATTAGAGTATTTTTTTCGCAAATCGGCTGTTCCATTAAGATGACTCGAATGTAGTATACCAAAAATCATACTTTAAGAAGCTATTATTTAAATATCTTTATTTTTATGTCCTCTCGGCCAGTTATGTGAACCTAGAGCTGCCAGAGACCTTATTAGATAACTATAAGTGCATAAAAAACAAACAGATTTTCTAAAATACTATTTTCAAAGTACAAGAAGCATAAAATTCTAAATTCAGCAATTTAATCTAGATTTCGTAAAAATGCTATGTAATTTTGCAATTCAGACTTTTAAAAATAAATTAGAAAAATAGTAATTAATGATTGGTACATGAAAAAGTTAATTCCTAGTATGCATCTTATCTGAAGTTTTCTTTCCTTTATTTTCTTTTCCTTTCTTTTATGTTATTTTATAAATTTATATTTAAATGCGTTGTAGGTAGCATAGCGTCAGAGAAAACATGTTTGTGTAATATAAACCTTAGTCGTCTTTTAAATCAAAATAACAATTACTCTTTAATCAAATCCGTCGTTCTGTAGAACAAATGAAACAAACGTTTACCATTGACACATTACTGTTACTTTTAAAATTAAATAAGAATAAACGTACCGCATGTTCCATATTTCGGAAATCTTTAAAATTATTAAATTCATTTCAAAAGCTGTCCCTTCAGAAATGAAATAGCAGAGCAGAAAATTTAAACATAAAAGACATTGCAGTTCTGTCAACATTTATCTTGCACTGAAATTTCGAACTGACATCGAACTAGTGGAAGTAATATACATCAGGAAAATCCTTGCATAAAGTATTTTAGATGTTTATGAATGATCGTAAATGTTCAATCAGCAGACAAGTAAAACTTTTCTCTGGAGAAATGTAAAGAACTGCACTACTTTTATTAAAAGTAGTTGATTGATTTCTGTTTCAACTCAACACTTTGCAATTATTGCTCATAAATAAAAACAGTGATGAAAAATAATAACAGTTACTTTTCTCGTTCTGATCGTATAATAAAGAAAACATTTATTAAGTAAATGTAAGGGTGCTTTTAAATCAAAGGCGACAAAGACAAAACACATGTCTTTTCTAATCTGCGCAACCGCAAAACCTATCTTTGAAGGCGAAAGTATGATTTGCGCTTGCGCAGATGAGGCAAAGACATATTTTTTGTCTTTGTCGCCGTCTGTGTGAAAGCACCCTGACAATTTAACGCTCTTAATAAAAGTGTTATACTTTCGACTGTATAACTGTTTATTCGATTGTATTCAATTGAATCCACACTGGTTGATACAATGAAGAAATTCTTTTCGCCGATATGCTGATCACGCCATTGTTTGATTACACAATTTAATTTAAAAACCCTCGTGCTTACTCATTGGCTGATTAGTAATCTATCATTGAAAATGCTTTTGTACAGTGAACTATGATTTGAATCCATGATATATATGGATATATACAATATTTTCATCTCACAAAGAAGATGGCTTAATATGGTAAGTATAAAATATTGTAGGGCAAAATTTTTATCAATGAGTTTCGTAACACATGTCGTGGTAACAATTGTCACTTTATCAGCATGCTGGCATGAAGTCTGTATAAAGGTAGAACCTAATGACATTCAATATAAAAATAATGTTATTGCATTATTGATACACGAATTAAGTAATGCACCTGCTCCATGTGCATGCAATTCGAAGAAAAAAGGAACGAGTTTTTTTAGGGAAAAATAAAAAAGCTCAATTACTAAAAATTAAAACTTCTTAATTACATAAGTAAACTAAATCGTGTTTTACCTATCTTTCATAGTAAATACGTAAGCTCAAGACAAGGGATAAAATATTTCCAGTGTTATAACATTTGAACAGTATAATATATAATTAAAATCATAACTAATTAAAACTGAAAATAATTTAAAGGGAAAACGACTGAAAGTATATTTTAAAATTAATTTACATTATAAGGTGTAACAAAACCACTTTTTCAAAGCACTACTTACAAAAGGAAATAACATTACCCGATAACAAAGGGTAGTTAAAAATGTATTCTACACATGTTTTGATGAAATACAGCTTTTATTACATGACACTTTTTTTTTCTTTTAACTTTGGTTCATGTATACAGTATTCATACAGTGTTTAGCTTATAAAACTTACCGCAAAGTTCCGTTTGGTAATTGTTTTAAGATTTCAAGTTCTGATTAAAAATTTCATGCAGATAGCATCGATTTTTCGTTCTATAAATAATTATTAAAACAAACAAAGAAATTTTCCGGTTTTTCTTGATGTGTTTAAACTGTTAAAAGTTCTTCTCAAGATTAATATTTGAGTTTGTACCAAGTTAGGAAAGATAAAACTTTTTAATTAGTTTTCTCAAGTCATGGATTGTACAGAAAATGTATAGTTTTCAAACTAGAAAATTAAGTTGAAGCATATGCGTAGGAAATTTTCCCTTTCATGTAAAATAAGATAAGAGTTTAAAAAAGCCTGTTTTTTAGAAATATCTGTTGCTCGTGTATATAAATAAGCTGTAATAAGTGTGCATAAGCTTAAAATGAAAATTTAACAAGTCAAATAGTACCTCTGACTTTATGCTTCAGATTTCCGAAACGTGGATAGAGACCCAGATATTCAGTTTATGGTGGACTGTGATACAAAAATGACATTTTTAGTTTTTACATTTAGATGTACCATTCTACTTAACTTATTAAAATATCTGGTGACTAAAAATTTGTGAAATTTACGAGACGTTCAATTTTAGGCTTCTGGTCTTATAAATTTATAGAGTTTGTTTCCTTACTATATCAGGCTATTTACATCATAAAAAAAATCTTCTATTAGTTAATGTAAAGTAAATACGTTATCTACACTAATAACGTTTTATGAATGACTTTTAAAAAGTCAATTCACTGTATATTTTACCACATTTTACCTGTATTGTTATCAAATGTTAACAATATTTTTGAGATAAGTTACAATATACGTATGAACTAAAAGGGTGTTTCAAAATGATAAATGTTTCTTCATATGGCATATTTTCTAAAAAAAAATATTACTGAAAATGTTGAAAAGGCCAGTACCTCTCAAAACATTCACTGCATCATAAATAACATGACTCGAAACAAACTGGGTTTCTGAAAAATGGGTCGAGGAGTTCAAAATTTGTGGAACTTCTGTTTTCTAAATAATTTGACGAATTATAACGTCTTCAGTTTCAAGCAATGGATCATTTCTAATTGTTATATTTCCACTGTTAGTATTTCAAATTTAGTATTTCATTGACCAAAAATAAAAGGCTGATCTTGATCCAGTTAGTTAACTATTACGGATCAGGCTGTCTCGCCATAAATGATGGGACAAAAATAGGGGTCGGCACTCAGAGCCATCTTAACTTTCAGGCTTTTTTCTAACAGATAAGAATCAGATTATTGATTTGGCGTAATTGATTTGACAAAAAAAATCAACCATCGCCAGGCAGCGCTTGTTTCAGAAGTAACTATGACTAAAAAAGTTCAGTTAAAAATTCGAGAAATTCTAATGTTGTCAATTATTAATTTTAAACCAATTCAAGATAAGTACTCAAATTCATTTATTACTATATTGCTTACTTCCCTAAATATATATAGTTCATTAAACATATAAAATATGCTTAGTAAATGTTATATGCAAATTTATTTGTAATATAAAATAAATAGCATTATCATAACTTGTGCTGCCTCAGGCTAAATTTGCAATATATATATATTTTGAAATATTCGAAGTTACATTTAATCAATCTTAAGTTAAGAGTTGACTGGGTAATTTTCTATTTTTTTAATAAAAAAAAACGGCTGTGAAAGGTGAATAAGGCACAACTATTTTATTCTAAGCATTTTTTTTTGCACAAAAGAAATAATAAAATGCATACAAATGCATTAAAACACTCACACATATTGACTATAAATCAAAAGTCGAATATCATTAAATTTAACATATTTCAGAGTTAAGAAAGTAATTACTATAGAAATAAGAATAACTTTCAGTACTTTTCCGTTTGGGGGGGGGGGGGGGGCTGGCGATGGTTTTCTTTTTTTTTTTCTTTTTTCTTCCTAAATCAATTTGTTTTGTGTCCGGAGTTTGTTTTTTAAACATCGCCAACCGCAACCCAAAATGGTAAAGCAGTTTGATTTGGCGAAAAACAAGACCATAATAAACTAAGAAAATAGCCATAGCCAACCTCCACAAAACGGAAAAGTACCTCATTTTCATTAGAAAAAATTAATTGACCTGCAAAAATCTTTAAAAATTACATTCAAAAGAGAGATAGGACGACTTTCCACTAAAAATATTCATCTGGAACCAGGAAAGGACATCGTATTAGTAAAATAAAGAGGCTTTAAAATGATGTGAACAAACTTTTCTGGGTTGGGCACTAGCGCCACTAGCGACGGAAAAAGTGCGACGTCGGTTCCTTTGATGTTTCCAGAAATGAAACAGCCTGATCCATAACAGTTAACTAACTGGATCAAGTTCAGCCTTGAAAAATACAATGCATTGAGTAGTTCGAATTTTATTATATATGTCTTATTTTTGTTTATAGATATCACTGAAGAAACTACAAGGAATGCGTTTCATGTAATCTTCAGCAAAAACATTTTATGAAAACTACGTTTTAAAATTTATATTTTTGTAACGTAAAAACAAGAAAAAAGGATTTTTTTTTTTTGCAAAATGGACATTATTTGTATTCAATTTTAATCGCCCAAGCTTATGATTAGCGAATTTTTATCCGCGAAGAATGCACAGAAAATAAAAAAAAGGCTCAAGTCTTGGGAATTAGCGGTGTTGAGACACGGTTATAGTTCTTGTTTTGTCAGTAGGTTTGCTGAGATGTGGAACAAACCCAACTTTGGGTTAACATTAAATTAGAATAAATATTATTTCGAACTTTTGTGACCTTTAATTGTTATTTATCGAAAACACAGGGCGCCAATTCTTTCAAGTTGTAAGAATAACCAAAATCTGATTGGTGAAGTAATTAAGTCAGCTTTTAGTGCAGTGAAAATATTTTCTACAGCAGGTAATTACTTCACGTTAAAAATGCAACTACCTAATCTCCATATTAATTAAAATACTTTCTCATTAGCAGCAAACTGTTAGCGGTTTTTCCTAATACCTCAACGTACTAACGGAGAAGAAACACAGTGCGGAGCTGAATTACAGTTAACATTTCTCCCAATATAAAATTTGGTATCAGAATAATTAAAATAAATACATAAATCTTAAGCAATTAAAGTAAGAATAATCTCTATACACTATTCCAACAAAAGTGTTTAATTTGTAAGTTTTTATATGAAAAATTTGTATAGTTACCAAACAAAATATAAATCATTAAATAAAAATGTATAATAAAAAAGTACCAAAAATAAATCACTTTTGTTTGGAAAATGACACCGTTTCCAGATATCGCTATTGCATGAAAAGTGAGCTGTTTGGAGTTCACTTCATTTCCATTCAATCCATCAATCTCGAAATTGTCGAAAGTAAGTGTAGGAAGAAAAGCATATTGGTTTTCATCTTGTAAAACGAAACTAAAAATACTACAATAAATGTTTCTACAATATTCTCAATCTTTTGCTGTGTTTTCTTTCCTTTTTTATCAGTTGTTAGATTTTATAGATCGAAAGGTATGAGATTCAAAAGAATTTAATTTTTCTCCTACAGACCCTAATGTTATTATTATTATTATTCATTTTTATTATTTTTAACTTTTAGAAAAATACCTTGATCCTGCTCTACGTCATAAGTAAAGCATACTTTTCAATATATTTTGTATGACGTAAATCCGCCATCCTTATATAGGATTCGAGTTTCTCCGTGCAGCCTTAGGAAGTTATCTTTTTTTGCCTTGAGTATTTCAAACTTGGATGAAATAATTTTCAAATCTAAAAGTGGAAGCTATTCCTTTAAAATACTCTGGAGACATACGACAAATAGGCAGACACATAATCCCCTATGTAAGATATAACTTTCAAATTTTATTCTCAATATTTACCGATTTTTTTAAAAATTATATCTTGTGTTACAGGCCTTATGTAACTCTCTCTCTCTCTCTATATATATATATATACGTTATATATATAGTGTTACATATATACGTATATATACCTTAATATTTTTCTTCTTCTTTTATTTGATCTTGAAATTAGGAAAAACTACTACTTCAATAGGGTTGTAGGCAGTTGGAATAGTTTACCGGAAGCGACTGTTAATTGCAGTGGGGTACAAACTTTTAAGAGGGCTCTTGATGTTCATTGGGGACTGCTAGATTAACTAGGACCAGCCTAGCTGGGCCCTGGGCCTGTTGCTGGTCGTCACTTTTGTATTTGTATTTGTATTTGTATTTGTTTTATTGTTTTGCTTAGTTTTCATTTTTATACAGAAATGCTACTTGAAATTTCATTGACCGTTATTTTGCTAGATCAATACAGTACTATACCTTTAAGCTGACGTATACTGTCATATTTAATTTTATAGTTCAAAATATACCAGTAAAACAAAGTCCTACTCGGTTCAGATGCTGGTTTTACTATCGAAGTAGAATGTTTTCCCCTGCACTTAATATTTCATTCATAATAAATTCCCGAATGCAGATTTATTATTTTCAAAATATCGATATTTAGTTACTTTCCTTTTGTATTTTACCGTTTCCAACTATTTGCGTTTAAGTGCTAAATATAAGTGCTTTATATGCTTATTGAAGAAAAAAATCTGCAAATAAAGAAAAATCCATCATAAATAAAGTTGTAAACCATCCTTTTTGTAAAATTAGATTCGGAGTGAACTGATTGCAAACACAAAATTACAGCTAAAGAGTAAAGCTTTCATAAAGACGTCTTAAATCATGTTAAATACATTATGTTTTAAATACAAATGAGCATGAATCACATTGCTTTCTGAAGTAATAAAATGTTGACGAAAATAAAAACAAATATTCAAGCTGAAGGAATTTATCAGGGCATTTTTTCTTTATTGTAAGTACTTTATAAAGCAGACTGCTTTTGCTGTTTGTTTGCTTGTAGGTTTACTGATTATGCACGAGCTCCAGAAGATCCTACAGCATAGCAGACTTACATTTTGGTACAAAATTACTTTAAACCAAAACTGCGTGTCAGTCGAAACGAGGTTTTTATTTATTTCATTTATTTATTTATTTATTTACATATTTATTGACTTATTTATTTTGTAGTGAAGTTTATTCCAAGTTTTTCAGCTAATTGAATCATAACTTTTAAACATTTCTAAGATAATGATTTTCCTAAGATTAAATCGATTTACACACGCGCGCGATCCCGTAGTCTCATCTTTCTGATGGATCCCTTTTCTGCCCAAATATTTGGAAGAATGTTGTAGGAGAAAAATTTTTATTAATTAGAAATTTGAGGAATAATTCACACGGGCGATTTTTAGAGTCATTATTGGAATCAAAATTTCCAATCGAATTTCAATTTAATAATACATCTTTGTTTTCAACTTTTTAAATAATCTTAAATTAAGTACACCGCAATATACGTCTTTTATACTTTGAGCACGGCATACGCTGCTGCAGGATTACGTTATATGCGTTTATCACAAGCAACGCCGAGGTTTCATTTTAATTAAATTTTTAAAAAATGCATATTTTTTTCCTTTGATCTAGGAAGGAGGAGGGGGGGGGGGGATCTTCTTCAATATCACCTCAGACAACTTTTTTTTTAATACTAACCGCACGGGCAGCGCAATGCGGGTAAACCGCTAGAAATTGATTATTGTTAGTTTTAAATCACCGTCGACAGGGTGGCGTAGTAGTAAGACGCAGGTCTCGTACCCCAAGATCGCAGGTTCAAACCTGGCCCAAGTCGGTGGATTTTCAAGAAATCGTCTGCGTCCATGTCGCATGATTTTGCGGCATGTTAAAGATCCCAAGAGTATCCGTTTGTCTTGGAAACTCTCGGCTAAATTAAATACCTAGTGTAGTTCGCATCAAATGAGAGCTCAGGTGCCGCCATCTAGGGGTAATTGAGCGTCTAAATTCTCAGTGGCAATGGCATTCACCGACAGTGGTGCTACTTGAAAGAATGGATGCCGATTACCGGGGTACGCACGAGGTCTGCAAAGGCTAGTGACCATACGCAGCCCCATTCGAAAGGAAAAAAAAAAAAGGTTTTAAATCACTAAAAAGATTGGAATTTTGCCTAAACACATGTGAACCTACTCCATACCAAAACTGAGCTGATTATAAATGCATTTTAACTCCTTAACGTATTTAAGATTTGAATGATAACTTTAAAATCATCAATTAAAAGTTTTTTCACCAATAAAATTAAAATTTTGCCTAAACACTTTTAAACCTATTCTATACTAAAACTGAACTGATTATAAATGCATTTTAATTCCTTGATGTATTTAAGAGTTGGATAATAACTATTGTCTCTCCGAAAAAAGATAATTTTGAAAAAAAACAAAATTTGATAAGTTTTAAAATGAAGTAAACGTTCTTGGGGGAATTTGCGAGTGAGACTTTGGTGAAGAGTAACGTTCGCAATCAGTAATTAAAGTGAATCTCAAGAGCTTAAACAATTAGATAAAAGTTCTATGCTAATTGGGAATTAGAAAACTTATATTTTAGTAAAGATATATATTAAAAAGAAAATATTACTATTGCTAATTAGTTAAGGAGAATTTTAAAATACTGTGTGACATTTGATGCTTGGTATCAGTTTAATATTAATTGTATTAATTGAGAGTAAATAAAGCCTTTCTTTATTTCTCGAAAACGCAGTTTGAGATTTTCTAGCTTATTTCTTACTTATTTATACACAGTGGATTCCATGATAGTTATTCATTTCTCGTTTATTGCTTTGGAATTATATATAATACCAGTTATTTATCGCTAAATTAGGTTTTATAATGAACCGGATTGTTTCTATCGCTTTGGGAATAAACGTAAAATATATTTTAGAAAATATTGAGGATTTTATTGTTGAAAATAAAACATTTAAAATGAAAATAAACACGTTCTCAAAAGTTTATTCTGTAGGATTCAAGGTATTGCTTTTGTAATGGATTGTCAGAAAAAAAATTATTGTTTAGATACATTAACAAAATTGTTTAATAAAATATTGCTTATTTACTACTAGTGCCAATATACCAAAATCATGATAAATGTTTAAACCTTAGCTGAAACAGTAGGTTCTAGAAAAGCAGTAGAAACCGTTGCTCCGCTTTGTTACATTAAAAAAAAAAAACAATGCTTTGATCTAAAGTTGCAATACAAGAGGTAGTTACCACATTGAACACTTCAATTTTATATTTGTGAAATGTTTCAGACTTCAATGGAGGCAATTCATCGCGTCACGTGATAACGCTGATCGCTGATTTGTTTACCAAATTTTTAATTGAGTTCTACGTGGAGTTCACGAAGCAAAATTAGCTATCTTAAAATTAGACTAGTTTCACAGCTTTTTCTGATTATAAACCAAGTAATTTACTTTTAATTTAATCATTATAAAAGAAATTTATTAAGTAAAACAATAGTTATAGTTTTTTATTTAGTGTTAATTTTATATAAAGTATAATTTTATTCAATCCTAGTTTTTAATTAGATTAGTTCAAATTCATAAAAGAAGTTTTAATTAGTAATAATTTATGCTTTATAGGCTCCATATCTAATTCTATTGTTGATAAACCGTTGTAGTTATCGGATTTTACAAATCTTTTCATAATGGAATATGCCGAGCAGTTTCTGGCACTAAATAATAGCGTGATTACTAAAGTAAAGAAAGGATCATTATTATTTAATTAAAAATTAATTTCTAAAATCTGTTTCCTCGAACCGTCAAAAAACAATGCATTTTTTGACATATCGGCTACTGTCAAAGCTGGAATGAAAAGAAAGAAGCTTACACAGCAGAATGCAAGGTAAGTTTGTTATTGTTTATTTATCGTAATTTATTTTGACATTTTCTTGTTTCATAGATTTTAATGCTTATGAAGCTCAAGTTCTTAACATTCGTAACATTCATTTGAAATAGATGACCCATTTGCAACGCAGTATGACATCTTTTAAAACTCAATAAAATATTCAAACAAAAACATAATGTTAAACAAGCGAACTCGAAGTAAAACGATACTACAGCTACCTTTGTTTACATCGCTTACATCGGTATCACGTGACCTATGACGCTGTATATATTGCGTCCATTGCACAATTTGGTTTAAACATGTAACGAAGACATGAAGACTTATTTAAGAAAATTATTGTTTGTAGTTTTGAAATATATACAAGCTTCCCTCTGTAGTAAACAAGAAACGAAAAATAAGCATTCTAAAAAAGTTTAGTACCTCCAATTTTTATTAATGTCTAAGAAGGAAGTCCCGCCAAGTGGCGGCTGTACTCGAAGACAATGTGCAGCAGTACATAACATAAGGAAGAACGTATCGTTTCTGATTATTAATTTGTAGGAACGACCGAATGATTGTTTTCGCCCAGGCAGGTGCTCTTCCTGTGTTTGTTATTTGTGTAGGATGGACGTTGAAAAAAATGCTTAACTTAGATTTGGCCTAACAGGCCGAGCACGAAGTGAGCCTCTAAGTAGCTGAGAGACAAGCAGCTTTAAGTGGAATCGGCGATCCACAAAGGGGGTGACCCCAGGGACCTGGGATGTAGTGAACTCTCGGTTATAATGAAATATTTCAGCGGTGACCACTGAGCATCTATTTAAAAAATATTATTTTAAAAGCTTATAATGAACTGACTTTAAACTGAAAATACGTTTGTAGTGAACTGAAATGTCCCTTCTGCAGACTGTTTTCTTTCAAATATAAACTTATACATGTATCTAAAAATTTCGAAAAACAGTATTCTTGAATTCCGCATCAAACACTTTTACTTTTTTAAACGGAAAGAAGTTATGTCAGGCTCAAGAGAGAATGTAGACGAAGATCATTTAATTTGGTTCACATTCAGAGGAATATCTGAGGTGAAGGAAAAGAAGAACAATGGCAAACTTGATGACGAAATCGCTTCCTTACCTTCAGAAGAAGAAATTTAAATCGAAACTCAGCCAATCTCTCTAGTAAACATGGCTGCAGTTATTCTGGATACTTTTCTAGGGAAAAGTGGACAAAAGCTGAGGGGCCTATCTTAACCCATTCGGAAATTAAGGAACTTTACTTAAAATCAGAATTAGTCAAAACTAACTAAATAATTTCCGTAGGCCGTAGAATTAAAAAAAAAAAATCACACTATGTAAAAGTCGACTAATCTAACTTTTAATTAAATTTGATTTCAATAGTTTACTAATTAATTATTTGTTAATAAATTGCATATTACCACAAGGATGGTTTTAAAAAAAAACCACACTCAAATTCTAAGCAATCGCGAGGTTTTATATAATGAACCTCCGGCTATAGTGTTACTGTTTATTAGGTTCACAGATGATTTACTATAACGAGTTTCGACTTATATATCTCTCTACAGCATTATACGGCGTTAAAGTCATTTTCATCACATAAGCTTTTAAAAAGTAAATGGTCTTAGGGAAGACGAAAAGGAAATATGTTCGCTTTTCATGAATCAAGCACATTTCTGTGTACTTTCTAATTTGCATTTGAAGTGAGTTCATTTAGATTTGGAAAGTCCTAATGTAAAACCGAAAACCTTATGTAATAAAATGTTAATTACATTGTGTCACAGTTTACGCAACAAAGCTATTTTTCAGTGCTTAAAAAATATATTTCTTTATAGTTTAACTAGCTTCGTTTCTTAATTAAATGATTATGTAAATTTCTTACATCATAAAATTTGATTTTGTTGTGTCTGTTTTGCTTCAACGCTGTTTCAAGTTCTCTACTGAATGTTTAAAAAAATTGTGTTCTGGCGGTAGAACATATGAATTTCATTTTTTCTTTTAAAATAAATTTTTGTATTTATCCCATAATAGATTATTAGGTTACTACGTTACTTGACAACAAAATTATTTAATTTAATATTTAATTTAATAACTGCTGCGTTATTTATCTCAATAAAAAAAATTATATTTATTTCATTGGAGAACCTACAGTACTGCTAGATCATAATGATAGTCGAACAAAACTGTAACTTATGCGATTACAGCCGTTATCGCATTAGTTTTTTTCTATATATGACTATTAGAATGTGTGACACTACCACCCGTCATTTTGGGTGATAAGGGGATCAATTCCCCCTCCCGACTTTTAGAAATACATTATTTATACGTGTGTTTATGTATTTTGCTTTTTTAAACAAATTATGTGAATAGAATATTTAACCCCCCCCCCCCCCCGGAAAATTTTGAATGCATTTTCAGTATGCAGATAATCGACACCGCCCATGTCATAAGATATTGCGCCATGTTAAAGATCCCTTGAATATCCGTTTAGAGTGGATACTCTCGGCTAAATTAAATTGCTAGTGCAGGTTGCATTATTTAGGGCTCATATGCCGCCATCTAGGACAAAACTGAGCGTCAAAAAGATATTGCGGCAATGGTACCACATATTGAGGTGCCGCTGAAAGCGTTGGAACCTATCTCTGGGAACGCACTAGATTGCAATGGTTGACCATTTATAGGGCCATTTTTTTGTAGTATCGGTATGTTAAAATATTTTTCGGATTTTGTTTTGTTTCAAACAAAAAAAAAATCATATAGGACAGTAAATAAGATTAGCATGATTTTTTTCACCCCCCGCCCCCATTTGAGGGGGGATATTTATAATATTTGAATATTTGATGCATGAGGTGGTAAATATATTTCGCAGGGTCTTTGCAAGATTCTGCCAATCAAAAAGGGTGAAATAGCTTAATATAAACATCTCTAATTTGATGAATTTGGTGGGAAGCATACTTCTCACCGCTTTAGAAAGGGTTAAGAACCAATATACACAGCCCATTTCGAAAACATTTTCTTATACTAAAATATTGTTATTGCGTCGACAGGGTGGCGTAGTGGTAAGACGCAGGCCTCGTATGCCCAAGATGGCAGGTTCAAACCTGGCCCAAGTCGGTGGACTTTCAAGATGCAGAAAATCGTCTGCGTCCATGTCGTATGATTATGCGGCATGTTAAAGATCCCTTGACCGTTTGGCATGGATACTCTCGGCTAAATTAAATTCCTAATGCAGATTGCATCAACGAGAGCTCAGGTGCCCCATCTAGGGGGAACTAAGCGTCAAAAAAGAAAAAAATTGCGGCAATGGTACCACACTCATTGCGGTGCCGCTGAAAGAGTTAGTACCAATATCTGGGAACGCACTAGGTCTGCAATGGTTGATGACCAATACTGCAGCCCCATTAGAAAGAAAAAAAAATATATTGTTATTGCTGCCCTTAAGAAGACTGTAGGTATAAATACGAATATCTTTCTCGTCCTGCAGCCTTATAAAACTTCGCCTTATGAGAATTCTCAATGAAAATTACAAAATACTATTTCGTTATATTTATGTTCTTGGGGTGTGAAATAAATATTAGTATTACTTTGATATATTTATTAACTGTGGGTCATGTGCTTACTAATTAGGTGATCGAACAATTTTATGCAATAAACAAAAATTAGTTTAAGAGATTTTCTATGTAGTTTTATGAAGTTGCAAGGAAGCCCGAGTGATTTGCGGAAAAGTGCTCAATGACAGCTACTTGATTAATGTATATGTTAAAGTAATTGTACATTTCTTCAATGAGTTTCAATATGTCAAGAAACAGTTTTCATTTCATTACTTTGAGATAAAATTGAAAATTGTTATGTTGTAAGAATAGAGATAATAATATCCAAATAAAGAAGACCGATTGCATTTGGAAATTTTATTTTCTTACTTTTGAAGATTAATCTAAAAAAATAGTCCAGAAAAGTAGCATGTCCCTGAAATATATGATACTCCAATATTAGGAGAAAAAATTCTTTCTCTCTGACAGAATATATTAATTTACACGGAGAGCGGATGAAACACTACCATATTCGTTTTCGAAATTAATTCTGCTTGTTTTTTCTAGAAAGCAATCAAAACATGTCAAGAAGACACGATGACAAATTTGTTAGTTTTGTAAAAATTAAGCTACCATACAAAATAATAAAAATAAAAATAAAAACTTCTTCTGGAACAACCTACAACTTCTTATTAGAAAGCTCGTTAGTTAAAAACGTGTCTTTAATCGCTGTGTTATGCATAAAAAAGTAATATCACAGTCATTCGAAGGTGGTGTTTTGAAAAAAATATTTTTATTGTTTTTATTCTATTTTCCTGAACACGAAAAACAAAATTCGAAACAAAATCGTATTCGAAAATAATAAGTGAAATGAATATATAAAATTCAGAAAGGCTCAAATTACTGAAAAAATTACAATGCTTGATATCCTCGCTGTGCTGCTTATTTTACCAAAACAAAACTTCGCAACACCTCCTATAAGTACTATTTGGTTGGAGAAAAATAAGTCATAAAGTCTGATGTGTTTAAGAGCAATTATTTTTCCGCATTTCCTAGGTGACATGCATTAAATACAGGAAAAGCAACTCAGATTTAATTCAGAGCAAAAACGAACGGGAAAATATACGACCTTTCTCCGTGTTTCAAACCGATAATGATCCGTTTTTCAAATTCTTATTTTTAATTTCAAATGCTCGCACTTATAGAAGGAAAATATTGGAGTAAACCAGTGTAAGGCAGCTGGTAACAATGTCATTACAACTGAGAGGAAAGTTCAGATTTTTGCAGTTAATTTGTACATCATAGTACATTGCGAGGTTTCAAGGATGTAATAAAATATTGGCGTTAGCTATTTATTTAAATTTACACAGGCGGAGTAGAATCGCTATTTATTTGAAGAGTGCACGGGAAAAATTCAAACTGTCATTTTTTGTTCCTAGTTGAGCTTAATGCAATATGGCAACACTGAGTGATTGTAAAGTAGAATTTGTTACGCTATTTAAACATGTAAGAAAGCAGTAGGATCAAGGCGGGAAAAAAAATCACACAAAATTTACTGTATAGTGAAGAAGGGCGTAGTTTTTTAACTTATAAACGTGATTTTCTCAAACACTGGAAAGATTGACATTTCGCCTCTCTTCCCAGTGCTCATCATTGATATTTAGCTAGCTGAAGTTGGCTAACCTGTGACCCGATAGTATATTTTAAGCAAGTTCTTGATTGTATTTTATTTTATATTTTTACTTATTTGTTTATTTATTTTTATTATTATTATTGCATTTCATCTTTACCTTACATTTTTCACACAATAAAGGATGAGTTTATAACTAAAAAATGTGCTGAATAATTTATGCGTAAAAAATATTTTAAGGTTTAGCTGCTATTGTTTTCAGTTTTATTTTTACTAATGTTTTGTGGCAAAAACATATTGCGCACATTCAATTTATTTATTTTGCTTTTTACTGCACTCTTTGATTTCTTTTTTTTTTTTTTAAATTCTTTTAGGTATACTTTGAATTTTTTTCTTTACATGAGTGGTTATTATTTCCGTTAGCGTTTATTTCATAGGAGAAACAATGCAGCATTTTATTACAAAAATTTAGAAGGCAACCTTACTTATAAAAAAAAAATATAACAAGTAAAAAAAATATGGAAAAGAAAATAATATTTCCACGCGTGGTTTCGTTGTGATTTAAGTTTCGTTCCCTCTTTAAAAAGCAATAAATGCCTTTAGTAGAAAATGAAAGTTAAAGCTATACACTCCTTTAGATCTAAAGAATAGTAACGTGCTACTTTTTTCCCTTTTTCATACGAGATTTTTACGCCATAAAACGAAATGAGTTATTTTTCACTTTGACAGGTTTAAACGTATTTTCGTGACTTTTTGCCTCAACATAAACACATGTAATGATAAAGAAATAAACATTGTTTTCAATAAAGTTTTTGATTCAAAATTTGTCTTGCGAAAATATTATTAAACAGAATTCGAAGAAGAACACATGAACAACTGTGAATTCATTTAAATATTATTTTTTAAAGAATTTAAAAGGGGTAATGCATTTGATACATTACGCGCTTTAAAAATGTTTACGTCGTAAAATAATCTTTCTCAGAAAGGGTACTTTTAAAAAGCCTTTTGGTTATGTATACGTTACTTTTAATCGAGAATTAGGTTAATAGAACTTTAATCAAAAATATTTAAGAAAATTCACACATGCAGAGGTCGGGGAGAAGGGATCATGTTGAGATAAAAATGCTATTACTTCACAATTACAACAAAATAAAAGCTATAAAAATACACACTACAAGGAATACATAGTTGATAAATAATAGTTAAAAAATACAAACGATTTATTTGTAATGCCAAGTGAATTGATAAAGTCTATTTCTGATCCACAGTTGAATGAACGGCGTCCTTATGGGCAAAATCCATGGGACAATTTGAGACATTTTAGCACTAGTTTTTAATTATTACTAGAGCTCACCCAGCAGTCGAAATTCTACCGTAATAATTAAATTTAGGATGGAAAACATTATGCTGTTTATATAATTATATAAGTATTATTCATCAAATTTGGCGATAATAGCGGCGTTTGCATTTTGATCATCCTCACTTAAAGCAAATGTATTGTAAATCATTGTCGCCGCAGGGCCCATTGCGCTCAAAAATATAGACGCTTGTACTTCCGCCAATTTCGTACTAAGTTGAGTGGCAGTTGAAAAAAAACTAAAATGTTTGCTTACATAAACTATACTAATTTTTCATTTCATTCTTTTTGAGAAGCTTTCACTCAAACTCTTATTATAATTGCTTTTAATGTTACTGCTTAGTGGCAAAAAACCCTTCTTAAAACTGAGTTTTATAATAAAGGAACTTTGGGCACAAGTTTGGGCTTATTTAAGCACAAATGAGCATTAAAATGCAGACATATGTTTATGGATCGCCTGGAATACTTTTTTCAATGCAATAGTGGAGCTTATAATTTTTTTTTTTTTTTTTCATCTAGAAGCTCCACTATTGCATTGAAAAAGGGATTCCAAACAATCCTGTAACATATAGAAATAAAATTTCACGTTAAATTAAAGCACAAATGAGCATTAAAACGCAGACATAAGTTTCGGGATTGCTTGGAATCCCTTTTTCAATGCGACAGGGAGCTTCTAGATGCAAAACTAACGTGAAATTTTATTTCTATTACTTTGCACAAAGTTTAATCATTACTACCTGTAACATATGTCTGCATTTTAATGCCCATTTGTGCTTAAATAAGCGCGCAATTATAATTTTGTTTTGTTTGCTGAGTTTTATACTTATTACCTAATAATTTACCCAACCAAGTCATGTTGCCATCAGATATCTTAACAATATAATGTTACACTTATAAACGAGACTTGCTTGATAAAAGAAAATAATGAACTAATAATAAACTGTTGCCAAATTCTTTTAATTAATATCACAAAAACTCGTCAATAGCTACAAATCAAAAAATAAGTAAGAATATCGGCTGAAAAACAGGAGAAAATGCTTCTAACTGTTTTGTCTTATCCTATTTATATATAGATTATTATTATTTTTTATTTACAAGTCTCCATATAGCAAGACTTCAATAATTTTGAAACCAGTTTGATATTTACGAAAAGAAATCAAGAAACTAATTTTGAAATATAGAATTCCTTGCAACACGAAACTCAATTAGAATATTTGAAGGACAAGTTCTGTAGTTATTGAATTAAACACGAATCAGAACATTTTTATCAAAATAATGTCAATGGTGTCTTATAAAGTCATTCATACGCATCCATTTTTATGAATGGCAAAATTATCGTTATGATGCTTTCCTCTGATGTAAATCACCCAGACGAATGGATATAATCCAATTTTCCACATTTTCTGGTCCGTTTAGCATTTCCCGGATCATTTGCTCTCAGAAATCTCTGAAAGAGTTTCTTGAATCTTAAGCTGATAATTTTCATTTTTAATCATTAGAAAGCGAAACAAAAGTCAGACCAAACTAGATCTCAAGATTAAAGTTTTTTTTTTCCTAATTTATGAGCTCAGACTTTGCATATTCGTATGTTGGAATTTATTTCATATGAGAGAAAATAAACTTTTGTGAAGGTAATTTCTCGAATGTTACCAAATTTAAACATTATTTTTTGAAATTATAAAGAGAACTATTTTGTAATTCATAATTTGCTCCATAAAATTTTATCAAGTTTGATGTTTTGATATATTTAAAATGTTATAATACGTTCAAAGATATAGTTAATTAAATTTTGCAGTTATTTCTGCGAATAAGTTGTAAAATACATAGTTACAATTTGAAAATAAATTTGAAATACAGTATAAAACGTAGTGCGTTGTTCCTGAACTGCTAACATGTTTGTGCTATGTTGCGTGACATGTGACAAGAGGGGATAGGGGATGAAGTGTGACACTTTGTGACAAAAAAGGGAGGGGTAAAAATTTTGAAAAGAAGTGTGTGAACAGCCCCCTATAGCTTTTAAATACAACGTGTCACTTAGAAGAGCGGAGCAAAGATAAAGGAAAAAGTCCTTAACCTTCATTAGACACCATACAAAATGTATATATACATGAGGATTTTGATTAACCAAATTAGCGAAACAACAAATTTACGCTTAAGTTTTTCCATAATTACTCTCATTACTTTTTTAGTAGTTATGATAAGATACATTACTTTAATTTTCTTGCTTATTATAGTGGATATTTTGCGACAAGCAAAAATGTTTCCGCAGGTGACCCAATTACTGAAACTGAAGGATAATAAGTTTAATGAGATAATTCATTCAATATTAATTCAATCCTTTTTCATAATAATTGCTAATCACTGTAGTTTCTACTAATTATATATATGTTTTTATATGACCGTTTTCTTTTTTTATCTCAATATTTTCCAAAGTATATGTTTTGTTTCTGACAGGTTTTCTACAAGCTCAAGAATAAAATGATTTAAAAAATGTATCTTTAAGAGAAATAACAGAATGAAAACTGAAATCAGGGAAGTAATGAGCTCAGTAAACGTTGCTATTTACTACAGATTCTTACTGATTCAATTTCCCTTACTTTTGCCTTTAGGATAGGTTTTGTCTCATAAATATTTTATCGAGTAAGCTTCTTTTAAATAACTTATGTTGAGTTTTATATTTATTTATTTTTACAATTTTCTGATTTTGTCTCCCATTTAGGATTTTTACATACGGAAAAAATCGATTTTCCATGCAAGTTTTATCATTTTTTAAAATTCTTGCATAATGTTTATAAATAATGCTATTATAATAATTATATTTGCCGAACTATATATACAAGTCTAATTTTATTTCATTTGCATACTAAGTACAGTTGTCCAATATATGTTTCAGAACATTTTACATAGAATTTTCACAAAAGAAATTTTTAAGCATTTTTTCTTCTTTAAATTGTGACATACGTGCGTATATTTTCTTTAGTCTAAATGAAATAATGTATTTCGTATTAATTCACCTTACATCTAATATTTTTGTGCATGGAAAATGAAATTTACTTTTCCTTTACCTGAAGAAATCTCGAGAAATAAATGTCTGTTTCAGAGTTTAGTTGTAAATAACGGATCCGGAAAGTGTTTTCGTAGTTTATTAAATTCGGGAACTTTTCTCAATTTACTTATTTAAACCGTACGATCCTCAGAGTTTCTATTAATACTCACGGTATTAGCTTTTCATATGTACACATTAACCTACATCTGGTATCTGATGTAAAAATAGTTTGGGTGGGTGTTTAAATGTTCAAGCTGTTCTAGAAGTCTTTGCGTGAGTAACGCTTGAACTAATGAATAAAATTTAATATAAAACCCTTAAGTTAACGAACATTTGTAAATTATTGTGGACTACCGAAAAAATAGTGCCATTAAACATAACTTTTAAAGTGTTTTAACAAGCAAAAATGTCTAAATAAATAAAGCAAAGGCCACACACTCATTTGAAATTGAAAATAATTTTTACTGTATCCCCATCCAATCTTCTAATTGCCATTACTAAATATTCTGTTTTGTGCTAACGCTATTATATTTGTCTATGGTCTATCATTGTCTTTGTTGGAAAATGCAAAATATTATATTACCAAATTGTTGTTATACATATTATTATCATTAATTTTACTATTATTATTATTATTATGTGCATTTAAATATAAATACCAACCTGTTTGCTTTTAATGAGAGCATTGCTTTGTTATCTACATTGAGATTGTTATTACATATAATTAATTATATTTCTCTTTTCATTTTCTTTTTACCCCGATATTTTAAAAATGTTTTTTATTTATTTATCTATATATTTGTATTTTGTTATTATTATTATTTTAATGATTATTATAATTATTTGCAATTACGTAACCTAATTACTGAGAAAAAAACAGCTACTATTAGCTACTTTGAAGCTATTTTACAATCTTTTTCTTAACTCGCTTTGTTGTCTGTCCGCAGAATTTTGCAATCGAACTTTCGACCATTTCCCGCTAAGCTATTGTTCTGAAACTTTACATGTAGCTCAGAACCAGATGACAATGCAATATTCTACCACGCATAAAAAATCCGGTAGGTAGTTCCTTTTTTAATTCTAATTTTACGCAAATTTCCACACAAATTCACATATATGACATCATTTATGAATGATTCCTAAGATAAAATGAAAAATCACAAAACTAAGGAGGAAAAAAAGTCCCAAAAGTAAGAAAAATAAATAAAGAAGGAGTAAAATTAACCATTCATGTGTAAATAAATAAGTGAAGAACAAGAGAAACCAACTTAACTTTTGCTGTGAGTTATTTTTATTATGATTGATTAGTTTAAAGATACGTACAGTCACAGAACTTCAATAAATATTGTTATACAATAAAACTTCTAAAGTTGACTACCTTTGTAAGTGGGACAACTGTCTAAGCTGACCACTTTGCCTGGAACGGAATTAGTCCTATATTATATAATGTAGTGAAACCTTTGTAACTTGGCCACCTAATTTGACCACCTGTCTATGTTGACCACATATGTATGCCAAATTTGGGCGGGAGTATTATAAAAACCTTTTGTAAGTTGACCGCGTAATTATTACTGTATTTATATGTGCATCTATTTTTGAAAAGATAGAAAAAATGTATAGTTTATCCAGGACATTTTGTATGCTATAATCTTAGACCGGTATTTCTCTGGATGGATGAAACATCAATATAAAGTTTAACCAAACTTTTGATTAGTTAATCATATGGGTAAACTACTATGAGCACTCTTTTATTCTTTAACGAACTTTTATTCTTTAAGTTTCTTCTTTTTTCTTCTAATTGATCTAGCCATTTCAAAAAAATATGGCAAATCTTTACCAGCAAATAAGTAACTTATATAATTATTAAAATATTTATCTTTATTTTAACTGAGTGCTTTAATTTTAAAGTTGTATTGGATACATTGTAAGTCGTTCAGGTTAAGTTTATCTAATGATATTTTAGATAATTGTGAAAAAAAAAGCTAATTATAATTTTTAAAGTAACAATACATGAAATATTTTAATTAATTACAAATGTATATATAAACGCAGAATGTAAGAAATGACAAGAAAAACAAAACAAATCTTCATTCTCTATATGTTGACAACCTAAGATGACCACCAAAGTGCTGCACCGCAAGTGGTCAACTTTCACAGGTTTCACTGTAATTTGTTTCCATCGAAGCACAACTGTCACTAAAAGTTCGGGCATTTTTCTTTTGATATGTGAAACCTGCATGTTTGGGATCACAACAGTCTGAGATCGCATGCACGTTCATGGTCAGTAAAGTTTTTTTTTTAAACACTTCTGTTTTTTAATTTTTTCCATATGCATCTATCATGTGCTTTCGCAGTGCGCAACAGATCATATTTTACAGCAGGATTAATTATCATAAATTATTTTTACCATCGTTTTTCATCCATTTGCGCCGTAATTTTTCAATGGTCACGAATCTTAATGAATGAAAGGACTAAAGTCTTGCGTGATGAGACGAAAAGCAAGATATATTATGTTTAAATGTATCGATTATTTCCGTATCAAATAAATGCTACGCTATTGGTCTACTACCAATGTTTAACTAAATAAATATAATAGAAAAAAATTTAAATCTTTTTTTTCCCTTATATCCGAGAGAAATGGTACACAGTGAGACATGAATCATCGGTGCACGGTGAGACACAATGTATGTGTACAACTATATTAACATCATATAGGTTGGAATTTTTGCAATTAACTTACTGAACTATATACTTTGCGCGCGGACTGTTACTTAGATGTACGGTGTGACGCGGCAGCGCACAAGCAGATTGCTTTGCCTTCAGATGAGGAGAAGAAACAATGAACGACGTGTAACGATGACGATCGTTGATGTCTATGTTTTTTATGTTTAGTGTAATGTGTTCGTCCGTATTTATAATAAATGTGGTGTTTGTGCTAGTGATGTCCTGTATAATAGTACACCTAGACAGATCCGAGACCACATATATATCAAATATTGTACTAATATACTCTTATAGGAATTATTCTTCCTCAGAAAAGTTCAATGGAAACAAAACTTACTTGGGAGTTCTTCATTCATACGCTTTTTGTGACTGAATAAACGTTTGGTGTAAAAAGCCGAACGTTCCATGAAACTTTGCGTGTAATGAAGCATTGCTTACAACTGAGGTTTTTTTGATAGACAAAACAGCAATGTCACAGTGAGATGAATTTTAACTGAATTCTTCCTAGTTTTCTAGTTTCGGTTTATATGTATTGACAAATAACTTGATATATATAAAAGCACCCAAAATCTAATGTGTTTTCGATTAATTGTATTTAGCTCTTAATACATGTTTCTTTAAAATTCGTCCGAATGTGTCTTACTCTGCCCTATGTCGTTTTTAACTTCGTACCTTCGTTCAAAGCGCAGAAAATATACGTCGGAAATATACGAGAAAAAAATGGACGAAAAATAAAAACGGTACAGAGGAATGAAAACTATGCAATAGGCATACAAGAATGCAACAGGGAAATGGTAATCTATTTCGACTTGAAAACAATTCCTTAATCCTTCATATTTTTTTCCATTCAGTTCGGGGAAAATTCAGCAAAACATTATTTTTTATAATTAAAACGACAAATATAATGCCATTAAAGTTAATTTATATTTAATCTTGTCTGCTATATACTACTCAACTGAACCTGTAAAAGAAAGGTAGCATGATAGACACTATTTTGGATTTAATTTGCTGCTATTCGGTTACGCTCGAAAGTAATTTCCATTCTTCTTATTAAAGAAAAAGTTTTTTTTTGGAAAACCAATTTTATTTTAAAATTGATTCGCTGTGAAACACGAGAAAGTTCAAAGCATGTCATCATTTAAAATATGTGAAAAATTATTTTAAAAAAAACGGATAAATATTCCGGTGATTAACTTGAAGAATTGTAACGAGCAAATCAAATATTTTATATCCCATTTTAACAAGCAATTATAGCTGCTTCGTCAAACGTATATTTTACGCGCTTGAATTTCTTGTTTAAGTTTTACATAGATTCCGGAGCAATTACTGCCCATTTTCTCAGTTTTTTTCGTCGCAAAAAAGCGTCATTGGAAGGAGTTACAAAAAATAAATAAATACATTTTATTATTTCACTTACGCAATTTATTTAATTTCTATAATTGTTCCATTAGTTTACTTTTCGACTCTTTATTTTTAGTAGCTTGAAAAGTCTTCGGAAGGTGCCCATATTTCTTTTTATCACGATGAAAAGGGATACGTTTGTAAAAATTTAAGCAAGTAACTAATTTTTTAAATTCCTCTGCTCGTAATTTTTATTACACTGTAAAAAATTCTAGTTCAATCTTTCGCCAAAAAAATGGAAAAAAAGGGTAAAATTTAACTGCAACCAACATTTGGTACTAAAGTTGAACCATTATAATAGTTCCTAGTTTCACATACGTAGTATAATAGTTAAATTTCGTACCGAATGTTAGTTGAAGCTAAATTTCGCCATTTTTTCAGTGAAGGGTTGAACTAGAATTTTTTACAGTGTAGTCATGGTAACTGCATTTTTGTATAATCTGCAGTACATTTTAAATTTGTTGAGAGTAAAAATATTTTTCTTGTTTCATATTATTGATTTATTGCGGATATAAACAAGAAAAAGTTTTTAATTATTTAAGTTTAATACCATTTTTCCCTTTAAATGCCTCACAGAGTGTTTTTTATTGTACACATTCAATATAGTAATTTAGTGACTTTATTTAAATCCAGTCTTTCGAAAAAAATGGTTATATTCACTCAATCGTGCAATAATCATTTTTGAAGAAGGTGAATGAATGAGTTTGCTATTCAAGAATACGAAGCAGCATGTTAGTAACAAAAAAAAAAAGAGAAATAAGTAAAAACCAGTTCCTTTAATTAAATTTTTCTGCTGTAGTTAAATCATAATTCGTATTACCATTTTCTTCGCATAGAGTTAGTGGAATGACCGATAATTCTAAGGAATTTCCTTATTTTATAACATTTCCTAACCACCATTAATGAATTGTTCAAAATCGTGCAACGCGTTTTTACTCATTAGTTGCATCAGGTTAGCTTTATCAACTCGATTCCTTTTTTTTCTGGAGTAAAACCTTTAGGATCCCTTTTTCTGCATATTGCTAATTCGGAATAGTTCCTTAATTAGTTTTAGAAAGTTAGGCAAAACAGAAGTTCTTTAAATTGTGTTTTCGGCAAAGTTTCTGTATTAAGGTGATTGTTTCACGGAAGTTCATTAAGTGCTGCGTTCTACATTTTTTAAATTTATTTTGTGCAAGTTAAAAAAAGTGGGAAAAATACCTTGCATCTCAAGTGCAATTTTTTAAAAAAAAAGATGTTCATAGTTAAAGTTACCTTGTTTACAACTGCATAAAGTTTATTAAAATTGATTTTTAACATTGAAACTTCTTATAAGTATAAGCTATGCAGACCGTGGGGAATCGTTGTATGAGATTAATATTAGTTTAAAGCTTTTATAACTAGGTAAGAAAATGGCTGCGAAAGAAGAAAGAAAGAGAAAAACTAAAAATCATCAAGAAAATCCCTTTATTGCAGAATGTTCCAATGTTCAAAGTTGTTTCTTACCCATATGCTCGAAAGTGGAGTGTTAAACTGTAACACAGAAAAACGAAGTCTTTCGTTCCTAGCTTCCCAAAATTGGAATATTCTGACTTTTGTATATTAAATGATTAACCTTAAAACTGAATATTCAAAAAAAAATTTATTTAACTTTTCCCTTCCTCCTTTAATCGAATATGATGTTAAAATGAGGCCAAGAAATTCACAAATGGGTTAAAATTGGGACTACGTCTTTAAATGAAAAAAAAAAGTGAGGGTGGGGATGGTTCTAACTCTTAAGAAACAAATAAGAACATATTTACAAATAAAATACAAAACATACATTTTGTTGAATATTTAATACAAAACATGGAATCTTAGCAATAGTTTTACGTAGAATTCTATTCTTTCCCTATCTCAAGTCTGTCTTGTTTTTATTTAAATTGAGTTTGTTTCCTAAAATAAACATTTTATTTTGATTTTTATTGAGAGCAGAAATTGCCGACTGTGTGCAGAATTTGCAATTCTTGAAGTATTTCACATAAAGGAATAAACTATTTTGGTTTTCAAATAAACGATTTCCCATACGACAAACGCTATATTTGCTCGTAAAGTTGCTTTCAGTACAGCTGCGTCGTCTTTAGGCTGAAATCTTATGCATCATTTCTTTGTATTTTAGTCGCATGTTACCTTATACAGATATTTTTCGTTGGCTATGTAAATTCAATAAACTCTTTATAATTGAACAAATCGGCCAATGTAAGACACTTAAATTTATAATTAGAAATAACTGCACATAAATTTAATAAGAGAAAAATAGTAAACAAGCGAAGATGCTAGTATAGATCTGCATTTGTTAGGAAATGTTTATTTTTACATTTCTGAAAATAGAGTTCTTGATTTATCTTGATTTTTTTATTTTACAAATCAAAACTTTCATTATTTTCAGATAATCCAAAAATTATTTTTTTAAGGATAAGGTTTTATTTGACATTCACAAATACCAGTACAACTATTAGAAGAATAAAAATTTTCACTCTTATAGAATTTTAAAACTTTAACAGGCCATTTTCTTTTTATAAGCTTAGTTATTTATTCTGTTGATTTTTACATTCGTGCGTTGTATATGATTATGTAAAACTATTCAAACTGGTTTGAATGTTTTGTCAAATTTAAGGCTATTGTTTTCAATACTTTACCTTTCCATTAAATGTCAATTTTTACTCTCTAGAGATTTGTTGAGTTAAGGGAATTAATCAACATCATCATTGTTATCCCAAGAGGTTTAGGTATTTATTTGACACATTGCGGACGTGAAGTCCAAAATATATTAGCTGTGGATATCCATTTGTGCTACTTATACTGTTCTGTCAATGATTGTTCCCTGTAGCACTTTAGAATGATAAAAATCGCATACTGTGTCAGATTTAAATGCTCCTAATAGCCTGGTTTCAAAGTCACGCTCAATCTCAGCATGCCTTGAAGTCACACATTCTTGTTTCAAACATTGTAAGGCCAGTATACGCAAGAGCCAGTGGTTCATGCATCTTGAATGTTTTTTTTTTTTTGTTGTTGTTGTTGCTGAAAAGTTAGGGTTATCAGAGTGAAGTTTCTAGCATTTTGTTACTATGCCAAATCTCGCCAAATATGGGACAATTTAAACAACAGAGAGAACATATCACAGAAAGGTGATAGGTTCCAGAAAAGGCAACCATGTAAAATACCCATTTTGATCCAAAATGGCGGATGCTTTGACTTGCTTGTTTACAAAGGGGTCTTTTATCCTATCGTCTTAGCTTTAAAAGGAACTACTATATCATACCGATGTCTTGAGCATGTGATATCAGCGCTATATGTGCCCTTGAGATAGAGCGTGACGTTCGCTTTAAAATCAATCCTTTAGTTAATGTGCAGATACCCAATAGATGAAAGATGTAATTATTTTAAACATTTCCCTGCGTGTAGGAAATATCAAGAACAAAATGCATAAAAGTTTCACTTATTCTGTTGTTTTTTTTTCGATATGCTGTCTGTCACGTTTCCGAAGAAGCAACATACGCAGTTTTTGTATTTTGGTTCTTTCATTTGGCGGCCATATTTACTTTTGAAATGGATTTGCAAAATATGAAATATGCATTTTTCGAAATATCCATAAAAACATAAGGATATTTTTCGGGGAGATTTTCGTATCAAAGAACAAACGTATCAGCAAGAAAAGGAAAATATATGCTGATGTATTTATATTTTAATGTTTCTAAAACAACATATATTCGAAAGTTTATAAATAAAATATTCCTAATACTTTCTGTATTCTTTTATGACCTTCTGCTGAGAGGAACACTTTAAACTGCAAACGTGAATATACCCCTTTTAGTGGATTGTTTCTGAATCTAGAATTTTGCCCTCATTTTATATTCCGTTTCTGACCGAAATGTTAGAGTTTACTTTTGGATTTTTTCTTACTTACGATTATCAAAATGATTTAAAGTGGATACATTTTGTTTGAGACGGACTAAGTCAATTGAAAAAGAAAACATACTGGTCATGAAAACATAAGAATGAGGGAGTTTTGCGTCATATAGATCAGGGTTTCTCAACGGGAGTCTTATGGCCCTCTTGGGGGGGGCGGGGCACAGAATAAATCTGGGGGACACAGGGGAATATAGTAAAATAAGGGAGCCATGAGCCTCGGAAACTGGACCACGAAACAATAATTTCAAACTGATAAAATGTTTTACATAATGGCAAAATATTACACATTATTTTGACCAAATATACTATTATAAACCTGTATATGAAAGGTTGTATTCATCCATTGAAACAAGTGTGGTGCAGATGAATGATGAAAATATATATATATATATATGTATATGATAAAAAGAGGTTTTAATAATCGAATAAATAAACTAAATTTTTACATTGCAAATTGCAGTTGTGAGCCGCAATAACCCAGATAAGTCTGCAACCACGTTTCGCGATAAAAAAAAATTAGTTTAGGAAGATGTTGGAATAGGTATGAATGGCACTCTTGTTTTTCATAAAAAATAACAATAATTAGAATCACATACTGTGAGAGTAGGCCACCTCACATTTCAACTTTTTTTGTCTTGCGCTTTGTTCCATCGCAAACGCACCACATAACACCCCCCCCCCCCCCTTATGCTTTAAGGGAGGAATGAGTCGCCGACTGTACGAAAATTTGCAGAACGTGGGAAAAATGTTCGTAATTCTTTCCTTCTCTTTTCAAGCGTGACGATCCACACCTGGTGTGCATCCAAGGTCATTCAAAGCCTTGATTAAGCTTTCTTGTTCCGTCTCCAATCTTTCTAGAATGTTCGTTTACCGTTGCACTGTGTGTGACGTAGTGCCTCGTTTAAATGTGATCGCACTCTCATTGGTCAACAAGTTGACTCGCCCCAGCATGCAACTCAGCAACGCTGCTGAAAATATTCGGAAAAGTTAGTAGCGTCTTTTCGTAAAAATGCGAAGGACGGGAAAAAAGAGGTGCCTTTTTTTCCGAAACAAAACGAGGAGGATTCCCCGTATTGAGTTCGCCTGCCAAAAATATAATGTGCTAAGTATTCGTTTTAATACCGAATTTTCTGCCTTTAAATTAAATTGTGTAATTCCCATGTCTTCTTTTAAATTTTACTGTGCTAAAATTTGGGTTAATGCATGGTTGCCGTTATGCCACCTTTGCATCAGTAAGCTGTTCTTACTCTTTTAAGAAAAAGAATCTTTGACTAAACATTTAAAAGTGCCTTCCACTCAGTATTTTACTTACTGACAAGTCCTTTATTTATGAAATAAAGTGTTTGGCTTTGATTGAAATATGTTTTCCATTGTTCTGACCCCAACGGCCAAATACAGTAAAATCATTTTCATAGCCTTGTATTTCTCAATGAACTGAAATGTTGGAATTCATACGCATTGTATACCTGGTCATTTAGGAAGAGATTCATTAACTCTATCAGATGAATGAGCATTTATATTCCGAAAGTGCCATATGTATTTCCTGTGCCATAATTAGTATGTCAATATGCTGTCTTAATTAGTGCGATAGAGCATTTAAAAAAAAAGAAAAGAAAACTTGTTAATGTATGACTTGATTTACTGGTTATTTGAAGCGGTAAAATATTTGGCGTCCAGGGGACTTTTACTTTCTCCCCTCCAAATTTAAAAAAAAGTGAGTTTCTGTTTTGCCGTTAGTGCACTGGAAATCAAGTGTCATGCATTATGAAAATCAGTCGTGGGTGCTACTTCTTACTATTCTCGAGACCAAAATTAATATGATGGTTTCTCTAATGCCTATCTCATCATGTATTTAAGTGCAACTAAACTGACATCAGTATGTTGGGTGTTTTGCCAATTATATTGAACTACTACATTTTATACTGTTTGTTCAAATGTGCCACACAGTATTTTTTTGATATGCTTGCACATGTTTAATAATTATGCACTTACAAAAAATGGCTCGTTATTGACTGGATAAAATGTTCTTTTGTGGTGACAAAATAAAAAGAATACATGATTTACAAAAACAAATGTCTGTCTTCAATTTTGTATTGTGGCAAACACATTTTCTTACAAATGAATTAATTCTTTTCAATGCATAAAAAAAATATGACTCTAATACTTATCTTTATTCGATTCCTATGAGAATATAAATTCAAACAAGTCAACGCTGGATTTAAACAAACTTGTACACAAGCTTCACCTATACAATTTTTCAGGGAATGGTTCCCAGGTATGTGATTATAATTATTGTTATTTTTGATGAAAAACAATAGTGCCATTCATACGTACTCTATCATCTTCCTAATCTTTTTTTTTTATCGCGAAAGGTGGTTGCAGTCTTATCTGGGTTATTGCGGCTCACAACTGCAATCTGCAATGTAAGAAAAATTTGGTTTATTTATATCATTTTTAAAACCTCTCTTTAAATAATTTTTTTTTTATTATTTTTTTTTTCATTATTCATCTGCACCACACATACCTGGGAACCATTCCCTGAAAAAGTGTATAGGTGAATCATGTGTACAAGCTTGTTGAAATCCAGCGTTGACTTGTTTGAATTTATATTCTCATAGGAATTGAATAAAGATAAGTATTAGAGTCATATTTTTTAATGCATTGAAATGAATTAATTCATCTGTAAGAAAATGTGTTTGATAAAATACAAAATTGAAGACAGACATTTGTTTTTGTAAATCATGTATTCTTTTTATTTTGTCACCACAAAAGAACATTTTATCCAATCAATAACGAGCCTATTTTTGTAAGTGCATAATTATTAAACATGTGCAAGCATATCAAAATAATACTGTGTGGCACATTTGAACAAACAGTATAAAATGTAGAAGTTCAATATAATTAGCAAAACACCCAACATACTGATGTCAGTTTAGTTGCACTTAAATACATGATGAGATAGGCATTAGAGCAACCATCATAATAATTATGGTCTCGAGAATAGTAAGAAGTAGCACTCACGACTGATTTTCATAATGTATGGCACTTGATTTCCAGTACAATACTAACGGCAAAAAAGAAACTCACTTTTTTTTAAATTTGGAGGGGGGAAAGTAAAAGTCCCCTGGACGCCAAATATTTTACGCTTCAAATAACTAGTAAAATCAAGTCATACATTAACAAGTTTCCTTTTTTTTTAATGCGCTATCGCACTAATTAAGACAGCATATTGACATGCTAATTATGGCACAGGAAATACATATGGCACTTTCGGAATATAAATGTTCATTAATCTGAGTGAGTTAATGAATCTCTTCCTGAATGACCATGTATTCAATATGTATCAATTCCAACATTTCAGTTCATTGAGAAATACAAGGCTACGAAAATGCTTTTACCACATTTGGCCGTTGGGGTCAGAACAATGGAAAACATATTTCAATCAAAGCCAAACACTCTATTTCATAACTAAAGGACTTGTCAGTAAGTAAAATACTGAATGGAAGGCACTTTTAAATGTTTAGTCAAAGATTCGTTTTCTTAAATAAAGGACTTGTCAGTAAGTAAAATACTGAGTGGAAGGCACTTTTAAATGTTTAGTCAAAGATTCGTTTTCTTAAAACTGTAAGAACAGCTTACTGATGCAAAGGCGGCACACCATGCACCGACCCAAATTTTAGCACAGTTAAATTTAAAAGAAGACATGGGCATTACACAATTTAATTTAAAAGCAGAAAATTCGGTATTAAAACAAATACTTAGCACATGATATTTTTGCCAGGCCAACACAATACGGGGATTCCTCAATTCCATTGTTTCGGGAAAAAGGCACCTCTTTTTTCACGTCCTTCACATTTTTAAAAAAGACGCTACTAACTTTTTCGAATATTTTCAGCAGCGTTGCTGAATTGCATGCTGGGGCGAGTCAACTTGTTGACCAATGAGAGTGCGATCACATTCAAACGAGGCACAACGTCACACACAGTGCCACGGAAAAAGAACATACTAGAAAGATTGGAGACGGAACAAGAATGCTTAATTAAGGCTTTGAATGACCTTGGATGCACACCAGGTGTGAATCGTCACGCTTGAAAAGAGAAGGAAAGAATTATGAACATTTTTCCTACGTTCTGCAAACTTTCGTACAGTCGGCGACACATTTCTTCCTTAAAGCAGAATGGGGGAGGGGGGGGGGTTATGTGGTGCGTTTGCGATTGAGCAAAGCGCAAGACAAAAAAAGTTTAAATGTGAGTTGGCACACTCTCACAACAAGAATATGTTTACTGTACTCAATTATACAATATATCTGTTGAATACTTTGGTATTTATATATTAGATCAATAGTTAATGTGAACTTTCTTGTGTAGGGCAAATTGTATAAAAAACGAGCTCTCAAAACTCGCCTGAAGAAATATTATAGTAAAAAAAAGTATGAAGTAGTATAAAAAGTTTAAAAATAAAAGTTCACAAAGCCAAGTATAACAATGAGTGCAATACTAGAATTTCAAGCTCATATTTGTTGTGATTCAAGTAAAAGTATGTAAATATACCCACTTTTTTTCCTTCAGAAATTTAGTAAATTCTTCACGTTTTGGAAGAAATTTGCTATTCCTTCCCGCCCATCTACTTACCTTTGCGTTCCTTTTTTTTCTTTCAGATTTTTAGGATTCAAATTCTTACACTTTTTTATGCATTTTTTACCCAATCAGAATTACTTGAGAGTTAGGCTGTCTTCTTGGAGTTTAATTTGTACTAGTGTCCTCCGTTTAATTTTCTTGAATTGAACAAAAGCCTCTTACTTTGTGCCTTTGAAATATTTTAATACAAATTTTCTCAACATATTCGAGTATTTTTAACATAAATTAGTCAATCCAATCAATTCAATGAAGTTGTTGACTCTGAAACTGACAAATATTTTTGACACTATTTTGTGTGCATATGCCTATTGAACCTGGGAGCACCCACAAACACATAAATAAATAAGTTAATATGCATGCACACATACGCAGAAGAAGGCCATGAGAAATTTGATACTCATAAGGGAGCCACAATACGAACAAGGTTAATAACCTCTGGTGTTGATCATCTATTTTCAAAAGTTGACCATTACCCTCTCCCCTCTATTTCCTTCATATATATATTTTTAAAAATTGTTTTGGGTTGATGAGTTGTTTATTCATCTAGTACTTAAATTAGAACTTTTTTTTCTTTTTTCACACATTCAAGATTTTTTAGTAATTACACTTTGTTACAAAATACTTACACGTTGCTTTTAAGGGGGCAAGCGCACCTTTTTAAAATGAAATTTAATTTTTTTTAAAATTTTTATACTTAACTTTAATGACTTTTTTTAAACAATTAACTTTTTAATGTTTTTTAAAAAGAATAAAAATTTTTTTAAAATTTTTAAGGCTCATTTTTGAAAATAAAATTTTGGAACTAAAAAAAACTTGGGAAAAATTTTTCCAGCGAAAATAAAAAATATTTGGGGAAAAACATAAAAATTGAGGGCCCAAGCATCTGAAATTTCAACCAAACAGCACAAAAGTTCCAGCTGTACACCATAATGAAAAATGGAAACCCCTTAATTTTTTTCAAACACGAACAAATTTAATTAATAAGGGATCTGGGAAAAAATTTTTTTTTTTTTTAAGTTTTCCGAAAAAACCAATTAATTTTTTTTTGGAAAATTTATTTGGGTTTTTTTTCAAATAAACCATTTAAAAAAATCCTGAGACATTTTCATTTTAAAAATAATTTTTGAAAAAACAAATTCCTAATTTAGGTTTTTTAAATTTTAAAACTTATTGGGAAAAAATTTTAGGTTGATTTTTCTAAAAAAATTTCCAAAAAAGAACTTCTTTCAAAGTCGAAAGTTTTCTAATTTTTAACAAAAAAAAAAATTTTGAAGAAAAACAATTTTTTTAATTAAAGTATTTAAATACAGATAAGAGTTTAAAGATATTTTTTTAAAACGAGAAAAGAAAGATTTTTTGATGCTTGGTTATTTAATAAAATAATTAAAATTTTTTAAAACAAGAACAAAAGGGGATAATTTTTTCTTTTTAAAATAAAAAAAGGGAATTCTCAAAAATTTGGAAATTTTTTTAGTGTCTAGATATATTTTAACTTATAACAAAAGGTTTTTAATTGATGTTTACAAAAAACAAAAATTTATTTATTGTTTCCCTTTAAAAATAAACAGCAAAAAAAATATTGATAAATTATTGAAATATAGGTAAATAAAGTAAAAAGAAAAGGGAAAACATGTTTCAAATTTTAAAAAAATGCTTTTGGGCAAAGGGACTAAATATTAAAATAAAAAAAGTTTGATAGGGGATCCTTAAAAAGCACATAACCCCGGAAAAATTAATTTAAGCCATTAACTTTTTTTTTTGTAAAATATTGTTTTGATTATAAGGTTTAAAAACCAATTTTTACAGAATAACTTATTGACTCAATTTTAGTGAAAAAGAATTCAAATTGTTGGTTGGTTTTCAATTTAAAAAGTTATTTAAACTTTGTAAAAATTAAAATCTTTTTGTCATTGCAAAAATGCTTTACAAAACAAAAAATATAGGCCTCCAGAATTTACTTTAAGATATTAAATTTCCAGGCTTTAAAATTTTCCCCATTTTAACTATATGGTTTCCCCCAGTTTTTTTTAAATTTTTTTTAAAAAACAAAAAATAAGTTTTTTTTACTGTTTTTTTTTAAATTTTTCTTTGGCACCCTTTTCTTTTTTTTACAAAAAAAACAAAACTTTTTCGGGTCTACACTTTTTTTGGAATTTTGAAAAAAACCAAACGGGAAAAAAATTACTCTCCTGCAAAAAAAAACAAACCAGGCCTTTTTATCCCCCTTTTTTTAAGCACGCGGCTACCAACAAAAATTCAGCATGTCGTAATTTTGCCCTTTAATTGAAAATTTGTCCCTGCAATTCCCAATCCACACAAACACATCTTTCGAGCACAGCTGCCAGATAACACTATGCAAACTTTCATTTGCATTTTGGGTTTGCCCAGAGGTACAGCGCTTCAACAAATCATCACAAGCTAATCTCTGATAAACAGGCAAGATTTTGGAGACTATTTCATCATTGAGAGGAGCTTTCATTTTGGAATGACTAGGAGCTTTTTGACCAAGAGCTTTAGCTCGGTTGTAAAAGCACCAAGAACTTTCACCTTGTGGACATTTGAAATGCTTGGGCTTGGTATCTGTCGATGAGCAATGGTAAAGTGAAGCAAAAATGGAGGTTTTCATTGCATCGATATCAGGAGCATTAGAAGTTATCGCTTTTCGATAATAATTTGTGAGCCTTGATATCAATGCATCAGTGAGATGTCCTTTACGCTTGCCTCCCAATGTTTCTTCTCTAACTTTGTGTTCTTTCACTTTATTTCGAAGCGCTGTACCAAGTCTCTTTGCAACGTGATTTACACACTCTTCTTTTTCAATTTCATAACCTTCATATACATTCAATTGCTTCAAATGTGAAAAGGTTTTTGAATCGCCATCAGAAAGCAGAACCGTATAACGCATATTGCATACTTTAATGGATCGACGCCACAAAATTTCTGCTGCATACATTTCCATCGCGTTCGATGAGCCATCATAATTTTTCTCACATGAACCAGATGTCTTGTGTGCTTCATGCCATATTTGATATTCTGGCGAACTCTCATCAAGTTCCTTTTTTGTTACTTCACATAGGTGACAGTATTTTGAAACAATTTCAAAAGTCCAGCACAATGCCAGTCATAATGTCAATGACACAGCCAATGCCATACAAGGAGCTATGCCCACGCTTCTGCCAGGTTCCATCGAACGACACCCCAATGTTAATAACATCTTCAGGATTTTCCTCGCTTTCACTAATTTTTTTATGTTCCTCTCTCACCTTTTCGCGGCATTTTTGCAAAACATCAGCCTTAAAAGCTACATTTTCCTCCGCCAAATGTGAGACATATGAATCGAATGTCTTTCGGTCCATTGCGTTGAGGCCCATATGTCCCGAAAATTTCTCCAGTGAGGCATGTCCTTTTCCAAAGCTGAGAAAAGCAGAAACAGCATCTTTATTTACGGCAAATTTTTTACTGTTTTCTTCACGTGGACTGGAGAATACACTGCTATACTCTTTTTTGCAGGAGTCGCAGAAAATGTTTAGTTTTGCAGCAAAACCATATTCTGTGTTTGTTTTCTTTACATTCAAACTATGAGATTCACAGGAAGAACATTTGAGTTCTTTTAGCAGAGGGGACCACATTTCATCATAAAATAAAGTTGCGGTAGATGAAGGCACATCACAAGTGTTTGAGATATCAGAGAAAAGTTTGAATTTTTTCACAGTCCTGGAATCATTCAGGTCAGATATCCCAGTATCATCAGCTGAAACTGTAGAAGCAACAGCTGTTTTATTCCATCGTTTTTTTGCATTTGCTATAGCACTTTTTCTTCTCTTAGTTGAGTGTGGCCTCGGCTTGTGCCATCGTGAATTGATGGAATCCATAGTTTGAGTTTCCAAAATAAATTTTTGAAAACAACAGTAAAAACAAAAGGAAAACGAAAATACGATAAGATAACAGCAAAAAACAATGATGTAACAATAAAAAAACAAAATGTAACAATATAACGAGAAAAAAAATCAACAAAAGGAGTATTTAATGCGAGTTCGAAAATGATAGCAAACTAGGCAAAAAATAAACATAAACAAATGCGAAAATGTTCAAAGAAACACGGTCAAAGTTAACGCAGTGTTGCCAAACTGTTCAAATATAATAATTAAAATATTTTTAATATTAAAATCGAAAATCTGAGGGGAAAATTCAGAAAAATACGAGAGAATCAGAAGGTAAACAAACTTGACAGCTGTGAAAGTGTCAAAACTCTCACTCCCAAGCCCCGCCCACTTTTTCGAAAAAACGTCATAAAATCGTTAAAAATCATCGTATCGAAAAAAATTTTGCACCACAAGATAGACAATTATTTTCTTCATACTTTCAATGAAAAAAAAAAAATTTCGAAAATTTGATGATTTCAAGGTCCCGTGTCCCCTTAAGGACATTATTTTTTAGCGCACCTTTCTATAAAATGTCAATGTGATTTAATTTTCTGCGAAAACTTCTAATTCTAATGCTCTCAATTAAAAAAAAAAAACAGTTGAACGTTAATAATTAACTAAAATTGATGAAAACGCTATAGATAACATTCTACATTAATTCTTTATAAATAATGCTTATAAAGAATTAATAAGAAATAAAGAACTTTCCTTTTTACCGTAAAATCTATTTCAATGTTTTGTTAACGATGCATTTATGTTATTTTAATCATAAGGACAGTTTTGGCAATCTAACCAAAGTGAAACTTCCCGGAAAGTATAATTTTACCATGTGAGAAATAAAGGTATAATCACCTTCTCAGGAGACAGAATTGAGACACTTATATTGAGGACTAAGCATAAGCTGAAGATTACCACTAGAACACGGAGCAAAAGTCACCAGCTGTACATCTTCTATTATGAACAATGGAAACGGTTCCGCGTCGATAATTTCTGCCTTCAAACAACGAACGAAGTTTAAAAACTGAAGGCAACTGGACAGAAAATATATATTAATATAGATGTCTTTTGTCCACATGCATTTATCCAAAGAAACCAACAACTGCCTGAATTGTTTCTTTATGGAATCAATTTATGGTTTTGTTCAAATAAACTATTTATGATGTATTACTGTTATAACTTCTGAGACAGTTTTGCTACTTTGAGATGAAATAATTTCTGATATCTATTAATCACAAGATTAAAAGCCGTATCCATCGTGTTCCACTGTTGTTTCATTAACTTATTTTTATTCTACAACAAGTTCACTTGCCGCATCATAAAATAATTATATTATGATTTATCGTAAAAAGAGATGTCCTCCAATAAATAGAACTTCATTTACAATTTATGAAATAACGAAATGATCTTGCTATTATTTTTCCCAACATCAGAATAAAAATAATTTAGAATGAAAAACAACTTTTTACTTAATTAAAGTATTTGAAATACAGATAATTTTGTAGTTAAACGTATATTTCTGGATCATACCAAGCAAGAAGAAAAGAAAGATTTTGGTTGATGGTTGGTGTATTAACTAAAATAATTAATTTATGTAAATCAACGATTCAGCATTAAGGTGATCAATCATTTCTTCTTTAGAGCACAAAAAAAAAGGCACTCATTACTGCACTCTTGGAATGCATGTTCTTTTTATTTCTTGATATCATTTTTCAAACTATATGACAAATGGTTCATTTCACTTATTGATGTCAAAACAAACAAACAAAAGAGTGTTATCGTTATTGTTTCCCCATTTAAACATAATTTTACAGTCAAATGAAGCTAAATACTTGATAAAGTGTATTGAAATATAATAAATAAATGTGAAAAAGAACATATGGAAAACATGTTCAAATTTTTAAAAATATGCTCTTTGGAGATTCAGCGAAGCAAAACACGTAGTTAACATCAAAAGAAAGAGTTGCTGCATATGTTGCGCATTTTAATCACTAATGTCAGTAAGCCACGGAAAAAATTAACTATGGGCCTGCAAGACCATTAACTTTTTTTTTTGTAAACTATGTGCTTATGATATATAATGGTTAATAATACCACATGCTTTTTGTCATGTCCGTAATAACTTTTTTACTCAATTTCTAGTACGTAATATTAATAAACTTCATAAATTTTGGTTGGCTTATACATCTTTATTCCTATTTTAAAATATAGTTTTAGAGCTTCAGTCCAAGAAATAAATATTTTGAATCATTGCTGAAAACATGTTGTGACAGAATGACAAAAAATCGATAGGCCTCACAGCATGATTTTACTTTTAAGTATTTCCCAATTTTATTTCCTAGGATAAAATGTGTCCGCCATTTTTAAAGCTGATATGAAGATCTATAACCACACCAGAACTTATAAAGGTATTTTAATATTTTACTTGAAAACTTGAAATGGAACAAAAAAAGTAAGTTTTGTCATGCCTTTCACATACGAAACTAACTATATAATTTTTAAATTTTTACATTACCAGCTAGCTGATTCACCCTTTTAAGCTTTTGATTTTATTTCAAAAACAAACTAAAACATTTAAAAAATGTCGAAAGGCAAATAACTATCACTTTATTTTAAGGAAGTTTTTAAGAAAAAATAAACCAAAACGGATAAATAATTACTCGTCCAAAAATAGTACGAAAAATAAAACAAACCAGAGATTAAACAAAACTTTCATCAAACCAGCTTCTTTACTTATGCTGCTTCTACCAACATTAACATTACGAGCAGTGTCGTCCAATTTTAAAGCCCCATTTAATTCAAGAAAACTATTGTCCCTAAAAAGCAATTCCTGACATCAGTGTCAAGATCATTTTGTGGATAAGAGCAATTTGAATTTTTTCCCAGTCCCACAAAAGCCAGCATTTTATCTATATTGTTACCTAATCAAATTATTGAAAAACATATAGTTGACATAATAACAAAAAAAAAAAAAAAAAACTTATGTGTAGGAATTTCTTATGAACTTCATTCACTGTATTTAAAAATCCATAACGGAAATGCATTTAAGACATATGAAAAGCTAATAAGCTTTTCATAAATACGTTTAAGGCATTTATTAAAAAAAGTAAAAATAAAATCAACGTAAAATAAAGCACAAAATATGCAAAAATTGCAAACACTTTTTTTTTAGGTTACAGAGAACCCACTTCTTCAATGCAAAAGAGTGAGCTTCTAGATAAAATTATAGGTTAATCCTCTGCTTTTGCTATTTAAACTGTGTTTCTGTTATCTCTTTGTTTCAGTTGGATGTCTTTCATCTAGAAACTCACTCTTTTGCATTGAGAAAAGTATTCCTTGTAACCTCGAATCACATGTCTGCAATTATCGCATATTGTGTGTTAATTTTATGTCGTTTTTAGCCTACTTTCCCGTAAAAGTAAAAAAAAATAATAATAAAGCATGAAAGAACGCTTAATGTATCGTGAAAATATCGTTAGAAATCAAGAAAAGTCAAAAATAAGTTAAGTAATTAAATAAAGATTGAAAAATAAAAAATTTGAAAGTAGGGTTTTGAGATGGGGAAAAAGTGTATCTGTCGGTCTGTCGGTCTGTCTGTCTGTCTGTCGGTCTGTCGGTCTGTCTGTCGGTCTGGCTGTCGGTCAGTCCCCCCCCCCCCCTAATAACTTTTGAACGAATCGTCCAATTCGAAAAATTCTTTTTGCATTCGAAAGATCTCGGCAAGGACATCTCATTTTCATATGTCTCATTTTGATTTACTTTTCCATTTGAACAATTTTTTGTTCAATTTTGAACAGTTACCCAAATTTTAACATTAGCGCCTATCGGCGAAAATGAAGCAAATTATGTAAACTCTGGGTACAAGATCCAAGTTCCAATGAACAAGCTCACTGGAAGAAATTCTTTCCGTGAAATATTGGTATGAACAATTTTTGTTCATTTTTGAACAGTTCAAAAAAATTAACATACTGCCTACGGGGAAATTTCAATCCTATATAAATCCTGATCTAACGGACCGATTTGCTTGGAACAAACATTACCGGAAAGCTTTTATGACGTAGAACATGTACAAATAGAAAGTTTACCCAGAACTAACGAGCCTATTTTTCTATGAAATTTTTTTATCGGGATCTTCAGGAATATTTTTGAATTAATGAATGATTGAATGAATAAGATAAAGAATGAATAAATAAATGAGTGAATAAATACATGAATGACTGAATAAATGAATAATTGAATGAATATGTATTAATCGTTGAAAAAGGTATATTTCAAGCAATTAAAAACTAAAGCTAAACGAGAAAGACAGAGAGAGAGATAGCTAGATTATAAATTTGAAGCTGGTGAATATGAGAAAGTGGGCTCGTATAGTTCTAGACGGAACTTCTTGTTATTTTTACTTTGTAGTCACAAATGTTTATCTCATTTTACAATCTGGTTGCTTCCTTTTTGCATTAACACTGCGCTGGCAGTAAAACAAGATTTACAGTGTCACAATCGACATGTGAAGTGCTCGCGAACAAAATCACTTGCCAAGTTGCTGTTGGCGGGAAGTTTGCGACTTAAAAATTGAATCTTCCAGGATGTTCAGATATCCATATGCATTGCGGGAGATAAAGACACAAATTGTGCATATATGTGCTTTGTAGGCTTCGATACAACAACTAAAAAACAACAACTATTTATTATTTTTTTCAAATAAATCAATTAAGGTACTTTTAATTATATTTGACAAATAACGGAATTTTCCTAAAATTTAATTTTAGTAATGTATAAAGCAATATACAGCTTACACATTGTACTTCAAGAGACTAGTTCTGCAGTCGTTAAAGTGATCTTTATTTCTTCGTAAATTTGTTGTAAGTGCACTCAACCAACAGAATATCTGATTTATCTCTAGCTTATTGTTGAAGTCTACTTTTTATAATACATTTAACTGAAGCGTTTTATTACTCTTTTGAATGAGAAAGAGGGTTTCAGGAAGTTAGGCAAATAAAATACAACCCATGCTGTGTTCCAAAAGGAAAGTTTAGGCTTACAGAGGAATTTTATGTACTGAATATAAATGGCAACTTCCATCTATTATGTTTTGATTTTCTAGTACATTTTATCTATTTTCTGCTCTCCCTGCTTGTGCTAACAATTCTGAAAATTCAAACTCTTTAAAAAGCTTAACGTAGACGCAACAAATAAATGTTTGAAGTTGTAATTTATTTGAAGCTAATTAATGTACTCAATATCAACTAAACTGGTTTATTGTCAATATTGTTTTCCTTTTCGTGATTACTTTTAGGAGAAAAAAATGCTATACTTTAATTATAAGTAATCTATCTAGTCTCTTGAAGTACAATGTGTAAGTTGAAGGTATTTATATTGCTTTACATATTACTAAAATTGAATTTTTGAATAAAATACTAAGGCGATTTTTCGGTTTTGGTATACTTCTTGGACAATGGCTGGTATTTATATGTCCTTCGCACCTCGCAAAAGTACTTTCTGAAGGAAGCACTTGACATGAGATATTTTATTTGCGGCAAATGTACTCGTGAGTACTTTATAGTACTTTTACTCTTTAAAAAGGTAACCATTTTATTTTTCAACATTTTGAGTTTGAAACAGTATTAATATTCATTGACAGTTTTGAGAGAGCTACATGGAGAGACGTTAAAACAATGTTTACTACAAAAAAATTTTTTCCGCTACGGTTAATTTTATGTTTTGATCAAATCGATGAACTATCAGTAAATTTATTATTTTGGCTTACTGCACATGTTATGTTTTCTTTTGTATATCATGTTTAGGGAAAAAGTTTTTGAATATCAAATTCTGAATAGTTACTGTTAAAAAGAAACTGCATATAAGCTGATATACATCTTGCATGATCTTTAAAATAGTGTGCAACAAGTGGTAAATGCTTAGTCCTTTATCATTAAAATACTGTATTTAAAGAATGTAAATTGTTTTGTACTATACTAGAGGTACCCGCATGGCCATTCCCGTGTTAAAAAGTGAACAGACCAGTCGGTTCGCCATTATATGTACAGGGTACCTTTTTAATGTGCAAATTATGTTATTTTTTAAAAGTATACAGCATTTCACAGAATTAAAAATTAACCATCCACGGAAATCAACCGGCGCACCGGGGACCCTACACATTTAAGCAACATTTTTTTTTACAAAACACACACATTAAAAAGAAAGAAACGATTTAGTAAAACGCAGTTTGTTATTTTAGTTCAAATACCCACAGAAAAATGACGATTAAAAACCATTAGAATAGTTTAAATTATGAATTTTTAGTATAGTTAATTTTTATCTGGTATTCATTGACAATAAAACCGAAAGACGAATTTTTGTTGCCTGCAGAAACTAATAGCTGTTAGTTGTATTTAGCAGAGATAGGCAGTTTTCGCAAATAAAATGAAATTTATTCTGGCTTAGAATTGAACATGGCAACAAAAACAAAAAGTAACAAAATAAACTAACGTAAATTTAATACACAATAGAAACACATACATGAAAAAACGTTCACCACACATTTGGAGAAAGGGAGGAAACATAGCACTTGGGCATTTTAACCAAGACTGTTGCCAATACTGAAAAATCAAAATATCTTAATACTCTAAATTATTGCATAACGCTGGTTGCCAAATAAAAAATACCAAACCTAACAATAGCAAGAAGCAAAACTTTGAAAATGAAAAAAAACTTTAATCCATGCTCAATCAGGCAAATAACATGTGTGCTAATTCACTGAAGAAAAGAAAATACCTAATAAATACATTAAAATATAAATAGTAATAATAATTTGGAATAACAAAAATTGCTATAAAGGATAATATTTCTTAACAAACCCTGTAGAGTGTAGAGAAGGGTAGCGTAAACTGTCTGTCAAAATAAGGAAATCAAAGTAAAGCCATCGACTGCCCGAGTGCTGCAGGAAAAAAACAGATTGCTCGTTTAAAAAGGAAAAATAATCAAAATTCAAAAAAGGAAAAGATAAATCAAAAATATTTTGCGCCTGAAAGGATAAAAACATTGTAAATGAATTTTATTTAGCAAATAAGCATGTAGACAAATTGGCAACGTTCCAAAAAAAAAACAAAAAACTAAAGCGCTCTATTAATCGTGTGGGGAAAATAAAATTAAAGTTAATTACCGTGAAAAAATAATTTCGAACTACAGCGAAAAATGTTTACAAAAAAGAACAAATTCTAAAAACACTCTTCAAGTTGCACACCCCCGCGTTCCAAACTAATCTCGAGCCAAATTTCATGAAAATCTGCCGAACGGTCTTTGCTCAACGCCGGACACAGACAGACATACTTGCTGCTTTATTACTCGTAATAGTAGAGATAATAATTCATTAGTAATTAAAAATGATATTAATGCGTTTTTGTGTGTATATAAAGAAAAAACGCATATTGCAATCACGAATGATTGGCCAAGCAATTTCAGAAAGTTCCTTTGAAATGAGGCTCATCAAAAAAGGCTCTACAAATATAATATTAGCTAAGGATTTTAAAAGGAAAATTAAGGTGCTAACTATAACTAAAAGCCAGGTTTCTAAAATTAACCCAAACTGACTCACCACTAAAACCATTGTAAAATTCAGAACACGACATAATAGGGGAAGGAGGATTCGTAAGGAAGCCAAAAAATGCAACAGAAACTGACAACTGTTTAGAGACAAAATACACGCCGGACATCAATTTCTTTTGCCCAGCCATAACTGAGAACCTGCGGAAAATTGGCATTCTGCCGGCTTCAATAGACTTATACGATAGTAACATTGAACATATTGCAAAGGCAGTTATTGATGCCCACGGCCATATTTAGTCATTTTTTTAACATCTTTTCTCATCGTGGGCCCTACAAAAAATAAACAAATAAATAAGTAAGTAACGTGAAATCATCAAACAGAATTAAAAATTTTGCCCATTGAGTAGTATGAAGGTTATGTGACACTGAATTAATTTTAAAAATAATTATTTTATTCTTGATTTCGTAATATCTTGTTTAGAAAGTAGACTGTATTCACAGTTGTTTGTCCTTTTTTTTTCTTCTTTTTGTTGAATGCAATGTAAGAAGATATTAAGTAGAAATGAGACAGAGCAGTGTTATATTAAATTATATGCATGAAATTATAAAATAATCCTTTGTTTGATTCATTAGCTATCTAAATTTATTTATTAATTAAATTATTTATTTTTTTCTTTATTTCCCGTGTTCAATATTTGTCATATCTTTCAAGTAAAAATATCTAGCACTGTAACGTATGCGGCCTGTGATTGATAAGAAGTAGCGTGTGGATCCTCACAAGGTCCCACGTACAGACTACAGTCGAAATATTTACTTTTTTTATCTGATTTATTTCTGGACTAATTCAATATTTCTATCTACACTATATACAATATACTGTTCTTGACAATAGCTTCCAGATTGTCCGTCCCTCCGGATTCCGGCAGGAACACTCGTTATAAGTCCGATGCAAGAAACATCAACTCAATCGAGGCGTTGCACCTTCGACTTTTCCGGCCCGGGGCGAGCCCAACATACAGAATCCCTCTCCAGGAGCGTGCCCTCCTCTCTCCAAAAACTCTCACACCACACCCCACACTCAAGTTCCAGGCTGTCGTCCTCTTTGCTAAAGGGGCGGGGGTACATAAGCGCCCCTAAATTTCTTATTCGTGGAAAATTGTAAACGTTCCACGGGATTGGTTTGGGTCCGGCGCCGAAATTCTTGGCCCTCTCCTTCTCGTCTCGAGTCGCGGCGGCTTGCAGCAAAGAAGGCGCGCCGATCGGTGCTCGACCCGCTTGTCGTTTTTAATTTGCAGAAGTGTCCAACTCGGCGCCACAGCGTCTGGCCGTATTGTACAGCCGTGCTGTCCCCACTTGCTGGACAATGGTTGAAAAGGCGGTCGGCGGTTCTTCTCCGCAGAGGGGGTCCCGGCGAACTACGCGGCTCTCGTGAGAGGAGAGGGAATTTGTCACAGCACTTTTAAAAGCCAGCAATAAAGTCTTCAACTTTCGTATGTAAACTAAAATGTGCAATAACATTGAATTATAGTGAATTTGGATGACACAGAAACCTTTATTTCTAAATGTTCTTAAAACTATTTTGATGCCTTAAAATGAGAAAATCTGAAACTAAAAAGTTTGAGTTTCCTAAGTGAAGGAAACTCAAACTTTCTAGTTTCAGATTTTCTCATCTCAAAACATTCTTAGTACTAACCTTTAAATTGTAATACATGATAATTTTAAAAATGTGCCAGTGTAAATATCGGCTAGGTAATAGGAAAAAGTGTCTTTCAGGTTGTTCTCTGTTCCACAATTTATTGCTGAATTCCGCACAGGGCGTTCGATTCGACAACTCACAAAAAATCAATAAATGAGTTCTAGCGCTTATTTACTTATTTATTTATATTGAGTTTTACTTTAAATAATCATCAAATAATATTCATATAAAAATTAATGAACGATGATGGAATAATTCTTATACCAAGTCATTTTAAAAGTATGGAACACACCGGCGACAATCTTAAGAAACATTTCAGTTAAGTAGCTTACGAATCAATCATGTTTGCTAATATTGCAACTTTTTAAGAAAAATGGAATTTTGATAGATGTTTTCGCTGTACAGAACGCATGAAGAAAGAAAAAGTTTATATCTGAAGTAGCAGCTGTCAGGTTTTTATTTTTTCTATCTCCCACTCAATTCAAATATTTAAGAAGATACCAACATAGGCTTCTTTCCTCAATATTTATTTCCATTGAGGTTATATTTAGCCTTGAAATAAATTCAAAAGTATAGAATATGAGCAATCTTCAGAAATATATGTTCACAAGAAATATCTATAAAGACATTTGCTTGTTTTTAATAAATGCATTTTTTAAACAAGTGGAATGTCAGTGAAAAAGTAAAGTATAGTATATTTTCTAACGTGTTTAGTAAAAAAAAATTTAATACTTTCAAGACTTTTATGACTTTTCTCCGTGATGATCATCTGAATTTTGAACGTGAACATTAAATGTTTAGTACTATGTTTATAAATCAGAAATTATAGCCTGACATTTTATTAGTTTTCTTTTATTTATTTATTTATTTTTTTTTGCTTCTTTGTTATTCGTCTTTACGGAACGTGAAACTTGCTTTTAAAATTACACTTCTTAGTATACTGTTAGAAATTTCATCATGAAATGACGGTTAAATAGCCGGCAGCAGTCTATCCATTTAATTAACTGTTAAATTTATGGGTTGGAACATTTTTGTATCTTTACGGGTTCGAAACCACTTCCAATCAGCTTGGTTAAAAATTCGTAAATACAAAATTTTACGGTTTCATAACCATTTATAACTAGTATTGTTTAAAACTGTAAAATTAAGTTTTCACGGTTTTTGAACCATTTACAATTCGATTAGTAGCACTTATGATAACTTACGGCAGACTATGGTAATTAACTATATGCGTAGAAACCATTCATAGTTATTATATTGTGGCGGACAGGGTGCCGGAGGTGGGGATAGAACCCCAGACCTCCACGGTGGAAAGCCAGTACTTCCATGCTTTGCCGAAAGGTACCTATAGGTCAAAATAGAAGTCGGCTTATGAAGGCGTTGAATCGTGCCGCCACAATATGTAAAAAAAAAATACTTTTGAATTTATTGGATTACAACATTTAACCAGAGTTAAAGTTGACGTCCAAGATTTTGAGAAGTTTATTTTATTCTGAGAAAGATAAAAATGCAATATCAAGAATTTGATTAAATGGTAAAATAACAAACAAATAAATTTTTATATTACCATATTTTTAAACGGAATTTTTTTACAGTGTAATTGTAGGACTAAACCCCAGTTTTAATTATGTTGTTAGGCTGCACTCAATATGCATAAATTTAAAGAGCTGAGTAAAACGGTTTTTTTTTTTTTTGTGCTAGAAGAACAAATAAGGAAACCGCAAAAGGAAACCACACATTAGCGTAAAAATACACATCAATTGAAATAACAGTGTGAAATATGTTTTTTGATGAATAAATCATTTGTCTCAAGCCTCCGTTCTTGATACATAAACATTCAAAGATGGCTTAATTTAGATGTGAAAAATAGATAAATATCATAAGATTTAGGAATTTTTATACTTAGATGCCAGCACAAATATTGTACAGTGTAAAACGTAGCATATATTTGAATATAGTAGTATAAAAATGACAGAGGGATACGAATAAAATAAACAATTAATTAATTAATAAAAATAAGTAAAAATCTTTGAAAAATACCGTTCTGGAATATTTTTTCCGTGTCCCGCCAAAGTTACGTCGCGTCATTTTTTAACACTACTATTAACCAAAGCTTACAAATTAAATGTCTCGAGAATAATCAGACGACGAAAAATGGCTTCTGAGTCATATCAAATGCATCAAATACTTTGGCATCAACAATGCAGTTTCAGTTAAAGATTGAAAAAGTCCGGCCTTTTTCTGTGAGGGTTTCATGGTAAACATTTTACAAATGTTCACCAGATTAAGTAGAATATATTTAATTTTAAATGTGTATGTACCTCATCCACCCCTAATGCTCTGTAAGACAAATAGGTAGCGAAATAGTTTAATTAAAAAGTCATTTTATTATTTGCGTGATATAATTTAGCAAATACAGTGACACCTGTGTAAGTCGACCACTTTGGTGCAGCACTTTAGTGGTCTGCTTAGGCAGGTGGTCAACTTATAGAGGATGGAGATAAATTCAACTTATAGAGGAGGTGGTCAACTTATAGAGCATAAGTCTTTTCCTTTTTGTTATTTCTTATACTATGCGTTTATTCATTTGTAACTAAATCAAAAATAACTTTGAGTATTAACGTTACTTTAGAATTAGTAATTAGCTACTTGTTTCACAATCATCTAAAATATCATTAGATAAATTTAACCTGAATGACTTACAATGTGTTATATACAACTTTAAAATTAAAGCACTTAGTTAAAATAAAGATATATATATATATCTTATTAATTAAATTAACTTACTTATTTGATTGTACAACTTCCTAAAAAGACATAATTTTTCAAAATGGCTAGATCTATTAGAAGAAAAAAGAAGAAACTTATTTAAGGAATAAAAGAGTGCTCATAGTAGTTTTTCCATATGCTTAACTTACAAAGATGTTTAGGCAAACTCTATAATGGTGTTTCTTCCATCCAGACAAATACTGGTCTAACATTATAGCATAAAAAATACCCTGGATAAGTTTTTTTTTTTTTTTCATCTTTGAAAAAAACAGATATACAAATAAATATAGTAATAACTAAGCGGTCAACTACAAAGGGTGTTTCCTAATAATCTCACCCAAATTTGGCGTACATAAGTGGTCAAGTTACAAAGGTTTTCTTACATCATGTAATATAGGGCTAATTCCGTTCCTGACAAAAGTTGTCAACTTACACAGGTGGCCAACTTACACAGGTGGCCAACTTTACAGATTTCACTGTATGGACAAATAAGATGTGACGAAGAGCCTAAATATACGTGACATTCTTATATTCAACATTTCATTTTTTCTATCAATGATGCATTATTTAGAAACATATAAATAGTTACTTGTTTAATCGGTATTGATGAAGTAGTTTTATCTAGATAGTAAATCATTCATCGTAAGTAGTCACAGAAAAAAAAAGAGAGCTATATTACTAAAATTTGAAGAAAAAAATAACCTAAAATCAATCCTTAATGCTTTTTAAGGTAAAAATTCGTTTAATAAATTTTAGATAACATTTAACAAATAAAAACGGCACCTTGAGTAAAAGGCATTTTTAAAGATGTAAACTAAGTTAAATTCAATGTTTTTAATGCAATATGCTCTTATGCTATGAAAATACTACAATGTAAGCGAATGACTCAAGTAGTAGAACAGAAATGAAATTTCTATTCAGTACATAAACTGATGTTCTGCTTCTTTAAGACAGCAGTTTCAAATATAGTTTTTATTCTATTTACCTCAATTTATCAGCAGCATTTTTTCTTCTATTTCTGTTTTCTTAAGCTTAATGAAACGTTTTACTTCAACGAACTGGTTTGATAGAGATTTTAAAAAATAGTTGAAAGCTAAGACGGAAATATTGCGGTTTCAGTGAATTTGCATTTGTATTAAGTTTTACAAAGCAAAATAAAAATTATTTATGCAGCGTTAGAAATAATGTCATGAAATATCGTGAATATCTTAGTTTAAATACTGTATTGAATACCGAAAATAAAATTTTAAAACTTTTCCCATGTTTAACTTTATCTTCTTTTTGTTTGTTATTGTTCATGAATTTTTACGAAAAGGTTTATTGACTTATTCATTATTTTTTATTATATATCTTCTTTTGAGTTTGTTACCCCCCCCCCCCCCCACCCACCTTAGCAACATCGTAAAACACTTCACATAAGATACTTTCTTTGCAATTTGTGAGTTCATAAATAACAGAACAGCGCATTAAAATTACCACGAAATGTTTTCTTTTCCTACAGACTCTCATGTCAATTTACAGCGTTACGGCTAAAACAGCGTGGGCAGATAAAAGAAAAACAGTCGAAATAATAGAAATGTGAAAAACATATTGCCTCCGTGAAAATACGTTTTCCGTGTTTAGATAAGATTTTTTTTTAAATTTTACTTAGCGAATTTTAAAACACCGACTTAAATACAACACTAGATGTATTTCAGTTTAGATATTCTAAAATTTTTATTAAATAAACTTCTTCGTTAGATAAAATAATGTTATTTGTTTATATCATAAGAGTAAAGTTTTTACTTAAAAATATATTTATAAATAAGATTTGCATTCGTTTTTTTTTTCATTTCGAAAACAGGGCATTTTTTCAACTGCTGCTGTAATACGAACTAATGAAAACAAGGTTACGGGTAATTTAATGTTATTGCATAAAATAAATATCCTGAATATTTTCTTTAAATATATAAGTATTTTACGAAATAATTGTACTTACGAAATAGTCCCATTTTATAGCATTTAATTAACTGTTTTTAAAGCAATAATAATGCATACTTCAAGCTACTAAATATTATAATATACACAGCAATAAAAAGTTCACATTAGTATAAAATATAAGTATAGCTTGGGACATTGCATTTTCTCCTCTGTAGCAGACATAAAAATACATATACTCTTTTGTGTATTATGAGACATAACTGTTTTGGAAAATTTGAATAGAACCCAACTAAGAATCTCTGATAAATGCAAATTAAAAATATCTTTCAAAGTTTCCAGATTTATATCCTGATATTTTCACAACGGAAATAAACATTGCATTAAATTCCGGCTTTACAAAGGGGAAGTGCTTTTGTATTTTACACATGGGAATGTTGCAATCAACGCTTAATGAACGAAACTAAAGCCTGCTAGCATTGTTTAATTTTGGCAAAGAGTCCGTCGTGTGGTTTTCTGTCACAAAGATTATTATATTGTCTGCAATTAAGCTTTGCAGTTAAACCATTAGTGAACTAAAATATTGTTTAAAAAGCATGACTATTATATTGAATGTTTTCTAGGTTTATAATTCCGGAAATGAGAGTTCATTTATTTCCTGAATAATTTCTTTGTAGATAACTGTGGTAGAAAAATAGTTTGTAATATCCCATTTATTTCTAGAATAAGTTATAAAAGTTTTCAAATAACATAAAACAATATATTCTTTTGTTTTGGTTTTATTATACACATTCATAGTGCACACACATTTACTATAAAAATGATACATATGAGGCGGTGAGAAACAAAGGGATGTAAGTGACTAAAGTATCATTTTGAGTAAAACTCGTTTGAAGTTTAGTCCCTATACTAAATACTAGAGGTTCCTCATGTAAATATTTTTTTTTAATTTTCGAGTCCTGTATGTATTTGTTAGTTTAAGTATGAAGTGGTGAAGTGTTTCTGATGATTAGATTTGGCGTAGGATTTTTAAAAATAAAAGCTTAGTTTTACTTACATCCCTTTGCTTCCAACTAGTTAACTTACACCCCTTTGCCATTAAATGAAAAACGGGTCTTGTTCATTTTGCTAATTTACACAGTAATAAAAATAATTTGTTAGTGATATAAACTTTATTAAAAACTGCATAATACATATTTCGACTAATTATATTTATCAACAAACTAAAAATCATTGCCATTAGATAAATTGCTGAAAACAAAACATGACAAAAATAACATCTGCATACGATTTAACCCTTGTTTTTATTATTATTATTCAACAATTCGGAATTCTTTTTCTTCTTCCCCGCTTTGAGTTTCGTAAAAAGATTGTCTGCGTTGCGTATTTAAACTAACTGAAAAATCAAATAATTTTATTTAGAGGCAAATGGATGTAAGTGCACTTGCGTCCCTTTGCCACCAAACGGAATGCAGCTTTTATTTAGTAATTTTTATAAACCACGCTTTTTTGCAGTATCTGTCAAAGTTACCACTAAAATCTCTTTCCCACAAAACAGAAGGGTGTTTAATTTATCATTTGCACTAGCTATCTAAAAATTTCCATTTTGGTCACTTACACCTCATTGCTTCTAAGTACCTAATATGCCCTACTTAAATCGTTATAAGGAACCATAGTGGATTAAACCGCACGCTGTCATGAAAACTGGAAGCGTGTAAAGGCACGTTTCTTTCCTAAAAAGTTTAAGAACGCTATAGAAATGTTACGGAGAGTATCGACTACCAATAGAGCATTCCGAAACGACCGGCAGAAAGCAAATCTCATTTGTATATGGACTCAGTACAGCAACATCGAGATGTAAATGTGAAAAGGACAGGGGGGAATGTTTTCGGTCAGAAAAGGAATAAAAGTTGATTCTTGTAAAATATTGCTGTAGGGACACGAAATATTATTATTTTTTAGACTTTCAATCAGCCCGTAGGGGAGACCGGGAAGAGTCCGGACAGGGGGAAACTACGGACAGCCCGTTTTTCTCCTAACCTATAGGTTTTTCTGCTCAAAAATAATTCTGTTATGTTGATAGTATTCTGCTATTATTGTCATGTGCAAATGGCTGCCCGTCAAGTTAAAATACGGCAGTGAAGTGAAAAAGAGTGATTTGGCATAGTTTGATCTAAAATTCTGCGGTAAGTAGCTAAGCTTTCATTAAGTAAATAGGCAAGTCATGTTTTTTTTTTCGTATTTATCATGAGAGTAGGGTATTTAAGCTATTATTTATATGTGTTTAAATTGGCGCCACGTACACACTGCTTGAGTCAGATCACATTTTCTTCAAGAATGTTGCTTGGATAGACTCAGGACATGTGTCCCGAGTCTCCCCTTGTATTCTGCGTGTACGTTTCGCGTATGCTGAATCCAAGGAAGAAAGGGAACATGAGCTAGCACCCAATCCCGAAACGCCCACTGACTTTCAGACAAAAAAAAAAGCAATAGTTAAAAAAATTAGACCCAACTCTGACACGACAAGCTCAGATAGCGACATCGACATGCCCTTTGCATCATCTGATCTTGACATTTCGGAATATTCAGGAGACGAAGAACATCAAAAGGAAGTGCCAATTCAAAAAATCGGTAGGAGAATATCTCGCAGTTAAATATGATGGCAACGTCTTCCCAGGTTCCCCCTGTGCTAGATGACGGACTGGAGGTTAAGGCTACGATAAAAAACGGTTTATTGTGTAAGTGGCCCGTTCGTGATGACATCATTTTTTATGAATGGTCCTCATTTTTAGGGCACCTTGAACCTCCTCAATAATTCAGTAACACTCGTAAAATTTTCACCCTACCCGATTTATATAAATATATTTCTTGAATTATTGCTCATTGTTACTTAAAACTGTATTGTTAAACATTTAATGCTTATGTCATTGGTCATATACTTTTATTGTATACCCAGCTTTCATTGTTTATCTAGAAGTAACTTAAGTGTCAACTTCTTGAAACATTGATATTTACTTCCCCACGTGTCATTAGTCTCCCCGCATGGTGTCCGCAGTCTCCCCACGTTGGGGGACACTTTCCCTCTCTGCACTAAAATTCACACTGTCATTATACAGGGCGTCATAGGTAATTTTTAAGAATCTCACATCAAGATAAATCTTCAGGTCCCAAGAAAACGCTTTCTAAAGATTTCTAGCTGTATTGGCATCTTAGAAAAAAAGTCGTGAAGAAAAATTGTCCGGACTCTCCCCGTTCTTCCCTATATATAATATACATAATTATAATTAGTATTATTTATGATGAATAGTTTGAAAAATATTTTTATAATTTAAATAATGAATATGTTTTGACAGAAGTTTAATTGTAACGACGCACACACGCATCCAAATTTGACCTTTGCTAAAAATATCAGCGAAACAGATTTCCTTCTTGAAAACAAATCAATATTATTATTTTCTGGCAATAAAAATGTCTCTTTTTAACTTACTGGCTCGAACGTTGTCAATGCGAATGTTTTTTTTCTTCCTTACATATACATTTGATTAAAAAATACACATGTGAAGTATGTGTAAGTACCTAAGCGTTATCTAGCAATCATAACACAGAAGCAAAGGTCGTAAAAAAAGCTCATGTGTTTCAAAAAGAACGCAGAGAAAATAATTTTGTTCTTAGGGGACACATATTGTTCCTTTCTTCTCCTGGCTTCGTTTAGTCCTGTTATTTCTGAAAATACATGTACTTTCTACATACTATGACGGGGAGAAAAAAATAGTGGTGTAAGTCAAGCATTTTGAGAAAAACGGTATTTTGCATTTTACGGTTTTAATGTAACGGTATTTAATAAAAAAAACTAATACTGCCACCTGTTGATAATTTTCTGAAGTACTCTGAAATTTACTGTAAATAAAGGAAGATTACATCCCATATTGCGGAAAATTAAATTGACTACATTTTCAAAAAAAATTGACTTACACCAGTTTTTTTTTTCACCCCCTCAAATGTTTGAAATTTTCCATAAGCAAAACAGCATCTTTACTACGAATATGTAAAAACGCCTGCTCTTTCCCATTTTATACCTTTATAAAACCATCCAAGTAATAATTTAATCATGATATTAAATTGAAAAACTAAATCAATAACTATGAAATTTGATTGTTTATACTTGTTAAAAAAATTCATCCATCCTCACACAGTAAACTTCACTTATAATGAGGTTGAAAATTTTGAATGAAACCTATAAAGCAAGTCTCGGTGTAAAAGTTTTATTTTTGAAAATTAGACAGAAAGTAAAGTTACTTACTGCCTAATGTAAACGTAATACCACATTTTCGGCATGCTTTCCCGAAAAGTTAAATAAAAAAATAAATAGCCGAAATCATTAAAAAACGCTTAGTATCTCATAAAAACATTGCAAAAAGGAAGGTTTATCAGCTATTTTATTTCAAATAATATAACCACTTCTCACAATTTTCACGTAATTATGTTTCATACTCTATTTTGTAGAACAGCTTTCCCATTCAAAATCTGAATTTGAGAATTGGAAACGCTGCTAATAATCACTCCCGCTCCCTCTGCAACTCCGTATAGAAAGGCAATTATGAAACACATACTGTGTAACAGACCTCTGCGTTTATTGAGAATAGCTCCGAAGAGTAACATCACAATCTTCCAAAAACATTCTCGTTTAAAAATAAAATTGAAAACCTTTCTCAACGAAGAATGCCAACAATATTTCGCAGATGAGTTTTATGTACTGCTTTAAATGAATTGTATATCGTTAAATTGCTACAGCAGCGTCATAACTCGAAAAAGTCTGATTTTTAATTTAATACCATAATTATAACTGCAATAATGATTGCAATTATCCTGATGTATGAACTCAAAAAAGAATAATTTCCAAGACATGAAGCAACTGAGCGATGTTTTATGTTTCTCAGAGAACTTCATTTAACATTCTTTCTCTCCCATTAATAACTAACAGTGCATTGTGTATTAATGTTGGGTAATGTCTTTAATTAAAATGGGTTCAATTAAGTGCACTTTACACATGCAGGTAAATTAATAGATTGGATTTTGTTTTGTCCTTATGAAAATTAAAAATGTGATGGTTACTGTTAAAGTTAAAAAGTGGATTTTTTCTTACTTTTATAGATTGATGAAATGTATGTGATATTTTTAAATTCTAATTGAATACATTCAATTTCCGAGACATTATAAAAAAATTTAAAAGGAAAGAAGTTGAACCCATGGATGAAACTTCATTTCCTTTTTCGTTTCAGAAAATATGCTTAGAAGTGAAAGGTATTATTTCCATTAAACAGTTTTTCAAAAACAACAACAAAAAAAAAGCAGAGCAGCATTCTTAGTTAATTAATGCCACTTTTTAGAAAAAACCATCGCAACTTAAGATGCTTTTTTTTTCAAAATAGTTTTTTCATCTTGCTTCCTTTTCAATGATTATTTAGAAAGCACATTATCTTAATGATTAGCGACTAAAAACCTGTGTTTCTAATTTGCAAACACTCACGATTTTAGTGACAATTTACCAGTCCCGAACACCCATTGAAGACCACATTTCTGCTGATTTTTTTTAATCCTGAGATTACTTCATGATGAATAGAAGTCTTGCTTAAAGCAGGGGTACCCACCCGCCCTGAGAGTGATTGAGCACCCCGTCCCCCCTCTTTCTCAAAAATACAGAATCTCCCAAAACGGCCTAACAACCGACCAAACCGTGCAGCAGTATGGGGATGGTAGTGGGTACCCTTGATTAAGAAATAAAACTCTATAATGCAGCAACCGCTTTAAGATATTCGCACAAAAAGTATTCATCACCACTTTTAATGAGTCTCTATTTGTGTGCCAAATTTCGTTCTGCTTCATGCATCACTATTTTGAGTTACGGAGCTGCCCCCTCCACACAAGGACAGACACATACACACGGAACATTTCTAAAAAATGCTGAAAATGGGTTACCACCCTTAAAAACCGGTAAATCTGTCAAAAACTCCAAAATTTTCGCAAGGCTAAAATGTTCTTTTATGTATTAGGAAGAATGAAAATAAAAACTTTTAAAATGTTCAAAATAATTAAAAATCTTCCGCAAAGCCAATTTTAATTCAAGCACATAAAAAACCATTCACACTTCATAAGTGTTGACTTTTATGTACTGTATTTTCAGTCTCAATTCAATATTTTATCTATTAAGCTGTGTGTCAATTTACCCGACTTTCTTTGAGAGCTTATTTTCGTGAATTAAGGAAAACTTTTTGATATACGAAGAAATTCATAAATATAGAAAACACATGATTCCAATTTCTTCCTAATACTTCTTTGAACGCTTCTTATTGGAGAAAGAAATAGTTATCGAAAAATATTTGTCATAAGCGAGAAACATTTCAATTTTTTTCTCAAAGAATATTATTTTAAAACTTCAATCCGTACCGATAAAATATGTTCTTATGCTGTCCCACTAAGATACGTAAATAAAAAAGTATTTATCTCAATAACAGAAAAGTGAAAAATCGTTTCTGCTTAGTATCGAAAGAAAGGTATTACGTACAATAAAACAATTAGAGTGGAATTCAGTTTTTTCGCTTCTCGTAGATGAGTTATCGTCACTTGTGGAATTCTTCGCATTTTCAAGGTAATTGCTAGATTTCAGGTAAGAGTTGACTGCGATACATTCTCTGAATTCTTTTGCAACCTGCATAAAAAAAAAGATTTTGTGATGAGCTAACGTCTAAAGGCGTGAATGTGTGTGAATCATGAATCTTTCAAGTTTTCTTGACTAACACGTTTACAGTATCACTTGCAGTTCCTAATACCTTCTGTTGCCTCTAATTACTTGGTCAAATAATACCAGAAACATTTAAAAATTACAAAACGCATATTTAGTATTTGTTGAAATCGGTAACTATTGAATGAACGTAGGTGCTAGGAAGAAAAAACATATGATTTAAATAAAAGGGGAAATAAATAAAGAAAGAAAGACATCGTGTAAGAAAATCAGTTTTCCCTTCTGAAACTTTTTCCGATCTAAGCGACTGTTTCTAGTGCCTGCTTGCGTGAAGTAATGAGGCGGTGGGTTCCCATGGCCCTGGATGTATTTTGTAATTTCCTTCTTCGAATTGTAATATTCTACCGTATTGTCTTGTTCTATCTGTTATATTGGACGAGGTTTTGAAACTTAGCCATTGAGAAAACCAAAAAAAAAAAAAACTCGAAAATATATGTCACCTGAAATGGTAGTAAGTAAATAGTGAATAAACTTGCGAAAGGGTCCTGTCTTCTGTACCTTTTTGAAGACTCGAATATTTATGTGACCTGAAATGGTCATTAACAAACTTTTTGAAGCGCCCTCTAACGACGAGGTGACCGTTGTTTTGTTTTGAGTCGGCGAAAAACTTTGTTCTTAACACTAACAAAAACGTGTCAAAAACACTAACTTAAGAAGTTAGTGTTTTTAACGTTCGCGTCAATTGTGCGTTTCTGTTTTCTTAGTGTTCAATCAATATTTATTGTGTGTTTTAGTCAAAACTGATTTTTCTCTGTGGCATGAACATTCCAACAACAATTCAAATTTTTGGAATGATCAAATGTGTAGTGTCCGTGAACTACATAATTTAGGTATATACAAGGATACCAGAGGTAAGAGGAATTTATAACATTTCTTTCTCTTAAAGGGCATCCCGTGATATAGTGTGCATCACGTTAATTTGAACTCTTACACACGGGTCAGTAAAAGATATCAACCAAAAGAGACGCATAAACAATCTTTTTAGACGAATTTTATGTATACATAAATATACGAAAAAATTATAGTAGGCTTTTAAATAATATCTTTGTTCTTTAAAATGTCTTTCGATTTGGTTTCTGGCATTTTAAAATTTTCCTATAAGCTTGTCATACTATGCGTAATACTGTGTGATAAACTATATTTGAAATAGAGTAACGTGAGACTGAATGGTGTATCCATTTTCTAATGATACAGAAATTGTTGGACAAAATTTCCCAAGTTCGTAGTCTAGAAGAGTATGTATTAAACACATAACTAAGCCAAATCTTTCTCAATGCAATTAAATTGACATTTCCTAATCGCATTTTCGAATCTAAATATTTTTCGGGCTCTAATTTATTTAATGCAAAATTTTACTAATGAAGAGTCTCGTGAAATGTAAAGATTTCGTAATTATGAGATTAAGATGTTGCATTTATAAACTGCACACTGCACGAATTACGTGACCAAATGACATTTATTGAATAATAGCAAAAATACTGCTTTAAGATAGCAACGCAAGCGTTTACATTATTAATGGTATTTTCAAACACAGTACTACTCGTACATGAATAAATTAAAATTGGTGAACGTAAATAGTGGTTTTAATGTTACGCCTACTTTTTTTAGGACAAAAAATGGTGTATTTGCGAAGGGGCGAAAATATGTAGTATGTGAATGCTTAACTTTTTAAAACATTTTATATCACGCAATTAACTGAATCACATGAAAACGGGAGGATCAGGGCCAATAGTTATAACAAAAAGTTAGTGTATTTATACTTTAAGTTCGTTTTAAAACTTTTCTCAAATATCTTTGGTCGGTAACACAGTAGGTGTGTAATCAAGTTTCATCGCAAGATGTGCAATCGCTCAAAAGAAATTTCTGTTTCTGAAGTAAACACATGGGGAATTTAAAAGTTGTATTTACACTGCGGCTATTCTAACTGCAAAAGTAATAATACATTAAAAATATAATATACTTTCTTTAACGCGGTAATACATAACCCTACGCAGATATAAAAATAAAAAATAGAGTATCGTGTAGCCAAAAAAAATAAGGCGATGATACAGGGAATTATACGTCTATTACGCTCTGAAAGTAGTTCAATGATTGGGGGTCACAAATTTTCATTTGTATTTATGTGACTCATGATGGTAAAATGGATTATTTAAATTTGATTAACATACTAAATACAAACATAGTTTTATGAATTAATTGTTTCAGATTCTAGAAATTCCATTAAACTCTGTATTTCATTCAAATTACATTTCCGAATATCTGTGAAGGTTGCGACAATAAGCCGATATTGGCCAATCGAGCATCAAATTTCATTGCATATATTTTAAAGTGCATGTGCTTTAAAATAATTTTATCTAAAAACTTCATTCCATAAGAGTCTGAAGACGACGACGAACGTTAGTTCCATGTTCTAAACATATTTTAATTTTTTTTTTTTTTTTTTGCACGACCAAATTGCCTATAAATTGATTGGTGGTAGGTTATACAATCGGATGAGTCGAATTTTAAGTGTTATGAGGCAAGGAAAAGATTGTGAATTCAACAAAATGTTCTTGCAACTATATGATATTACATTTGAAGAAATGAAATCAGTCGAAATGTGGCTTGACTGCGATATACTGAGTTCATCTACATATGCACAAAATAATTCGTATAGTTCATTAGCGAACATTTCTAAGAACAAAGCGGAAATGTAATCCTTGTGAGGCCCTGCGTTTTCTTTCTTTCCTTTTTTTTTTGCCATACACGAGTTCTTGTAGCTTCGTAATCTTTGTAAAAGGATAGGAAACTTCTAAATTTGTAGTTGCCGAATTATAGCGATTTCCGTATTCGCTGCCCTAAACTGCACTAAAAGAGCTAATACCGTTCTTTTTTTCATGCTTTCTTTTTTTTCTTTTGCCATGTGCGAATCTTATAGCTTAGTACTTTTTTAAACGGATTGAAAACTTGTTAATTTGTAGTTTCATAGCTATAGCTTGAAAACACTCTAATGAGACGTTTGTACAACAATACACGTGTTTTAGCGCAATGCCTCCAGATTTCCGTATTTTCGCTTCCCTCAACTGTGCTAAAATATTTGAATATGTCCTTACGCAGTGATCTATTACTATATGAAAAAATGATCAACCTGACAGTTTATGCTTTATATACGTTGATTTTTTCCCCTTTTATTCGGTATTTGTTACACTCGAGTATTCATGATTTGTTACTCCCTCATATAAATGATTTTTGTATGTTTTTAACGTAAATTACATTTATTTTAATGGTTTGAATGGTCAGTGTTTCAATATAAACTCCTCTAACATCTAAACTGGTGATCGGTCTAGAATGTTGCTGTAATGGTAATCCATATTAATGTAGATACAATTTGTAATAGTAAATTGTATTAAATACCAGCGTTTTTAAATAAACATGAAAATTATATTTTGGTATAGGATTTCAAAATGCGTATTCTTTAACAAATATTAATTTTTAAATATATAAACCCTGAATTACTCTTTTCCCTGGTATTAAACTTTTAAATAAATAAAGTGTCTTCTTGTGTATAAATATAGAAGTTTCGAATGTACAAATGTACAAGCTGATGTCTTCTAATTTAAAATCTCGATAACGATAATTTAACTTGTTGCCGCCAATAAAGTCTGTCATTTCTGAATATTTTCAAATATTTAAATACACGTCTGCTTTAAAATAAATTTCTGTCGTTAGCTATTCGAAATCGAAGTAGTAGTGCGATAAAATGGATAAAAGGGAATCATTGAGTGTTTAACAATGCCTTAGTTTTTACTCAATTTCATGACAAATTTATATCAATACAATTTCACGCTGATTACGTCCCGCTTTTTTAAATAATAAAAACTTAAACTTCGTTAAGTTTTGCATTGTGCAGTCACGTTTTCCTTTTTCATTACCAGCTTCTTTTTGCAAGCGTTCCAACTAATTATTGATTTTTATACGGCTTAAGCTACTTCAAATACACTTATGAAAAGCATAAAATATACAAACCATTCATGTGCAAATGTTTCGAATTGGTTTCCTTTATTTCACGTCAGTTTTAATGATTGCTACGCACGGGTATTTCTTTGATTTCTAATTAATGCGTTCAGTGAAGGAATTCAAATCGTGTTTGATTAGATTGCCTCAAGGTACTTCTAAGAGGATTTCATTTTCTTTTTTCTTTTTACAACAAATCCTCATATACTTTACTGTACATTTATCCTTCATTTATACTGTTATTTAGTGTTTATTTGAATATATAATTACGTTTTATAATTTTTAGTAACATAATTAAACCGTTTAAAATTATTTATATACCTATTTTTTGGTACATTTTTATACTACTCAACACGATTAAGGATTTAATGACAATCATTAAATCGTAATTTTACCCTGAAAAATGCATTTATTAGCACTAGAAAAGCTTCTACATACGAAAAAAAACTTTTCAACGAAGGAACAACGTCATCGTTACCTACGTTGCTCAAACATCTAAAGCCAATATTGTTTTATGTAATTAAAGCTTTGTTATGGCAGAAACGAAGTTTTATTTAGGCAACTCAAATAATTTGAAGACAATGGTATTTTATGTAAATTGTTAAGTATGATCTACTGGTGAATAAAAAAAAAACATTCTTCTGATAGTAGTTGACCTCCATTCATACATCGAAAGAGAATACTTTATGCCTGTACAACCCCTTTTCTTTTTATTTTGTTGTTAAAAATTAATGTTATCTTTAATAATATCAAAATTTAAGAAAACAGATTAGACAATTATTACTAAAAATGGCATTTAGTGTCATCATATATGGCCATTTACACATAAACATTATGGAACTGTTTATTTTAATGCATTAAACACAGGTTGAAGTTCTTCAAATTAAGGCATATAAGATAATATTTATTAAATAGAAATACATACAAAGGAAAGTTTAAGAACATTTTAAGTAGTTTTAAGGGAACACTTGTTTCCCTTTTTAATAGCTAGAGAGGAAAATTAATAAAAGTTTCAAAATCGTTTGGAATGTAATATAAGCAGTAACAGTAGTATGTATGCATATGAGGGCGTATTTAAGGGAACACCGAAGGGAGCCTGGTCCCTCCCGAAATAAATTCAAAACTTCCTGTTTTGAATAAAGTTTGCAAAATTTGGGACATTTTCCTCATATTTGTCTTGGGGTGATCCCGAAATAAATTTCTATTGACGCTCCCGCATACAGATAGTAGTTTTTAAATTCTCGATAAGGTTGCTTTGCACGCCTCACGTACATTTTTGAGTAAACTTGCAAATCTCATACATTATGCTTTAACAGGCAATTTTCCTAGACGCTCAACCAAAGCAACACCAATCATCACACCCTCCTTTAATTTAAAGTGCCATCACTCCAAACCCTATACGAATGAAAAGCTTTTTGCAACATGAAGAGTTGTGCTGTATGCGAGTTAGTACATGAGCAAATGATAAAACCGTTGGGTGAGATTGCAACCCGCTGCGAAAACGAATTTCATTTGTCTGTAATTTATTCCAAAAACCGCAAATCAGAAAGTATTACATCAAAGCAATTTTGTCTGTATCGCGTTCTATAATGGTTTTTATGAAGCGTGGGATTTATATGCCTTATAAAATGTAAAAAATGTGATTGCATGAAAATACACATAGCAAAGATAGTTTAATCAAAGCATTACCAGCTAATCTATATTTAATCCATTTCTTGATACGCGTCAAAAACAAAAAGAGCCCTAGAGTTTTGTAATAACAAGGAAAACCTTTCAAGAGCAATAAATCTGAAACAAAAACAACATTTCTTCTTGCCATCTCCAGTCACGAAACATATTTTTGGAAATAGTTTTTCAAAGTTGTTTATTCTAAAACAAAAATAGGCATAATACCTTTTTCTTTCACATTAAAGAAAGGATTTCTTTTTTTGAAGTAAACTGTTTATTTCTCAAAAGAACACAGTGCTTAAAGATCTCTGGGAAAAAACAATAGTGTATTGTAAAGATAGTGCAATTTTCCCAATTAGAGCTACATTAACAATAAGTGCTACATTGAAAATAAATCAAAGCATTTTCTTTAGACTTTTGTAAAAGTAAAGTTTTACACGCTTCTGAAGTTATACGCAGAGAATATACTCTAACAGGATTGACAGGATCAAATTATATAGCATAATTTTATAGTATAATTAATTATTGCTAAACCCTTAGTTATTAATCAGAACTATTTTTTTTTATTTTGGAGATATGATATCCTAGTGTGGTTCGTTATGTTTAAGCTGTATCGGGAATGAGCCGAAGGCCTTTAATTTATTTTATTAACAAAGTTTAGGCCCGCTTGTTTGATGTTGAAAATATAAATCACCTGTAATATCGCAAATCTGGAAAAGAACTTTAGCAGAATAGAAAATACTTTAACCTTTAATGATGAGCTGAGATTTGATCAGTTTGCTTCGTAAATAAAAAGCTTTATAGTTATTTCAACAGTTTAATACAGCCACATATTGATGCGGTACAAATTATACCTACCGTTGTATACCTATATAATCTGAAAGATTATATAGGTATACAACGAAATGTCCATTAATATCTAATAACGTGTTTACAAATGCAGCAACATGATTATCATCCACCAGACATCACTATGTTAGCCAATGTATCCTTCTCCAAACAGCACACATATTTAAGACAGAAAAATGAACAAAAAACAGTTTGAGCTAGTATTTTGTAACCTATTTTTTTAATTTCACTTACAGGCTACATTGAAAGCATTACATTTAGTGAGATCACAGAGTTCTTTTTCCTCTAAATTAAATTTAAAAAAAAATACTTCTTTCAGAAACATAAATTATCAACTATTGTTTAGCAACAAAATTAATATAACATCAAACTGAATTATCTATTTGTTCTTGTACAGGTTTCATTAACTCAATTGACACTAATTACAAAGAAATAGCATTACCATTCCCATTCTTATTTCATTAGCAGTTGTAAAATTATACCTTTTGTCTCAATGTTTCCATTTGTCCCTCATAAAATGATTCTTACAATTATAGAATAAATCATTTAAACTAATCAGAACTTTAAAGTTTATGAATTATCTCCACCTATATGTCTTTTCAATGTTAAGTTCATAGGCAGTTTATTTTTACTTGTCAATTAAATGGCAAAAAAATTGTATATTTAGATTTTCATGCAAAGTTGTCGAAATGTTTGATCAAGGTATATTCCTACCGGTATTTGAATTTCATAGGATTTTAGTTTACGTCTATGAAATATAATATCAAACTTTGATGTGTACAAAACGGTTTAAGTGTGCTTTTATTAAAAAAATCTCAATTACTATGTTTACAAATTTCGGAGCTAAAATTTCTGTTAATTTATTGTATTAGTTAAATGTATTAAAACAATCTTCTGTCTTAAAAATTATTTTGCACTTTCAGATAAAAATTGTTTCAGATTTTATTGCATCTCGTTGCATGAATCAAGTGTAATTGAGGATATATTAATCCTTCACTGTGCTGCTTTGTATATCTGCAAAGCTAAGTTTGAATTGGATTTTCATTGCTGCCCTATATAACTTATTTTTGAAAACGGTTGTTTCGCTAATCTGTAAAGGTGCTTGCCTTAGTAAGGTAAAAAGTGATTGCCAGTCTACCATGTATTTTTCCTGTGTTTCTTGACTAATCTGCTCATGAAAATAAAAATATTCCGCACTTTCAAAAAGTGTGTAGGGAAGTATTAAACATGCTGTGCAATGGCGTGTAGTTTTAATGGCTGGAATTCCGAAAAAACTGTACGATTATACACAAAATATTAGCTTCATAGTGCCTGTTGTTTCGTCTTCGTAGTTGCGTCGTGGTAAGGCGCTGGCTGCGTGCGTCCCAGGTCAGAAGCTCGAGCCTGGCAGGATCGGAGGATTTTCAAGATGCAAGAAATCGTCTACGCCCATGTCGTATGATTATGCGGCATGTGAAAGATCCCTTGAGTATTGCTACAATTTAACTTGGATACTGTCGGCCAAATAAAATCCCGGGTGCAATTTCGCATCAACAGAGTCCGGGTGCTCGCCCTTTCAGGTAGATATACTGGACGTCAAAATTCTCAAGCGGCGATGGTACCACATTCATTGTGGTGTGTCGCGGCCAGGTTCACGACATCAGGGCGCGTGATACGCAAAGTGGCATAGACAATAAAACACAAATTCTTTTGGTTAACTAGATTAATTTATTCACTTATATAGATATTAACTTAGGCCCATGAGACTACTATTAAAAAGGAAAATGAAATGTGCAGGGAACGAACCATGTCCGGATCCAACGGCAGCACTTGTTGTGAATTTTAGTCCATATGTGTCGGTGGGCGATCCTTCCTCGTCCGGAAGCGAATGGTGATCATCATAGTCCTGCTTGCAGAAGAGGCCTGCCGCGCCTATTTTATAGACGGCGGATGTTGTCAATCAAAAATTGTACAGAAGGGGCCCATCTCTGCCTTGGAAGATGAAGTGGTTTCAGGGAAAAACTCATCACCTCTGTCCAGATCTGATGATGCTCTGATGTAGTTCTTATGTAACTCTCGTGTTCTCTGACCATGTTTTCTGATGATGTTTTTGGTTTTAATTCACCAAAAGCCCCTTGCTGATTTGATGGGAGGTCTTGACCAATTCAGGCTCTTCTGGCCTCCCATCTTTTCTTAGATTTCTCCCAACCAGGGCGCTTCCCGTCGGCCGTTGGCTGGCGAGTTTATCTGTGGGGCGGTACGAAGATCCACGCAATCAGAGCGTTTTGCTTCTGGTGTTCTCACGGTGTTGTTGCCTCCTCCGCCATCTTGAGTTATAAAATTTATATTTATCTTATCCCTCCAATGGGCCTTTGTTGAGAAAATCTCTTCAGCTATTGTTGGTCCAGACGGACTGTCGCCGCTGGTCGTAAAAATGCCTATTACATTGTAACCCCCCATCTTTCTGTTACGACATGGTGCCACTGAAAAAGATGGTACAAATATCTGGGGAAGTCAAATAGGTCCTCTATTGGCATAAGTTAACCGCAGCCCTTAGAAATTAAATTATCTTCATAGGGACAAAAACATGAAGGATCATTTGGCAAGGAACCTATATAAATTATCAGCTACTGCATATTTAGTGACTCCTAGTTTATGACAAACGTAGTATAACCTCGATTTAACGACTGACATTTGACTGTTAAATATTATCGCTAATTCAAGGATGTCGTAAAATCGGGGAAACAACATTCTTTCAATCTAATCCGGGACCTTTGTATCGCTAATTTGAGGAAATCGTTAAATCTAAGTTGTACAACTTTAACATGATTAAGCGCAGTACTACAAGTTTATACAAAATTTGCATGGATCATTTTATTCTTAACTTACGGTATTTTGAAGTAACTCCTTAACATAATAATGAAATAAACCTCTCCATTTATTCATACGAAAATATATTTAAACTCACATTTGTTTTTAAAGTCAGTCATTTCTATTAAAATTCAGAACACTTCCTGATCATAACAACTAAAATCAGAAGAGTTCAACCAACATTAACTTTTTTAAAATTCCATTGTGGTTTCTTAATGATTAATAAGCCTTTCCCATTTTGTATTCACAAAAATAGCAACAGTAGCGTTCAAAATTTCTTAAATTGCGGGCAGTTTCTGAAAGAGCTTAATTAGCTAATTAAGTAAATCGTTAAATGGAAAAAGAAAAGCAACACAACCATTTCAACAGTTGCGCCATTTAGCCTTTATTTTCATACAATTACGAAGCCAAGCTAACACATTAAATAAAAGGTTTTTGAAAGGCTGAAATCATTTTAGTTTCTATAAAAATCGATATTTGTGCAATTTCTTTTGTTTAGTTATTAGCTTCTACATGTTAATAGCTATTTATTATTGTCTACCCAAAAAATTTAACTTATTAGAAAATGTATTAAATTAAGTTTTGTACATTCCGCCTTATAAAGAATTATAATATAGAATTTTGCGTTATTGATAACACTGTGCAACACGAAAAATGTCCTTTAGATGAAAATGTGCGTTTCTTATGTATTTTTAGCTGAAAATTACGAATCTGCAATTATTCCTTGCTTACCACGCACCATTTTTCCAAAAATCCACTTATTAGTTGTTTACGTATTTTCTCGATAAATTTGTATACTTTCATAATATATTGACTTAATTTATTATAAATTATATGTTTCTCATTGACAGAGAGACCTTTGACATTCTGGTAACCTTTTTAATGAACGGGGGTACTTTAGTGACATTTTTGCTAGCAAAAGGTTTATCTACTTTCCCGATTTTTTGCGTCATTTAGAAGACTACTTTTTTGTAGACTATTTTGAAGAGAAAGATGAAATAATATATTGCCGTAATACGAATGGAATATTTTAAACATTAACTTTTTTGTGCCAATGTCTAAAATAGTTTTAGCGGAGTGGCGAATTCAGCAAAGTGGCGAATATTTATCAGTGTTCTTCTATATATATATTTTTTTTCAGATTTACTCTTGCAGCATATTCTGTAAACACAAAGCAAAGTTACGAAGTTAATCGAGTAGGCTACATTTAACATTTTTAGAAATTTGAAAGTCATTAGAATATTAACAGGAATACACTAAATTCTGATGCTTTCTCTGCGAATGGAGTCGAGAGAGGAACAATCACCACATCTATAAGCAGTGGCCTTCAAGAAAAAACTTTATCCCGCGCACCAAAAACATATCAAATGAGCCACTTGTAAATCTGCAATGTGCCTTTCTTCCACCATTACACATTAAACTCGGTTTAATGAAAATATTTGTAAAAGCTATGGATAGAGAAGGTGTGGCTTTCTTGCATCTCAGGAACAAATTCAAAAAAATTAAGTGTTGCAAAAGTAAAATAAAGGATCTTTTTGGCCCACAACTTAAGGAAGTCCTTTCATGATGAAGAATATGAAAACAAACAGTCAGAAGTAGAAAAATCAGCCTGGCTGGCCTTTAAATCAGTGTGCTGATGTTTCTTTGGAAATGAGAAAGCTGAAAACTACGAAGATCTCGTTGTTGACATGATAAAATGCTTTTACATTATAGGTTGCCATACGTCATTAAAACTACACTTTTTGGACTCCCATATGGACTTTAGGGTGGGCCGAAAAAAACTTTTTTTACGAAATCGCTATTCTAATAGTGCGGAAAGGGCTCTCTCTGGATTCAATAAACACGGTGTAAAATATTTTTCTGATTGTATAATATCTTCTGCCCCCGCATCGCACTTGAATTTTGGGAATTTTTGTAAAATTAAGTTTTTACTCGGTGTATTAAACCTACTGATTTTCGAAATTTTCTGGACTAATAGTGCACAAAAGGGGCCCAGTGGGTTCAATAAGAAAGGTTTTAAATTATTTTCCTAATAGAGTAATATCTTTTATTCCCTCATTGCAATTGAATTTGTGCAATTTTTGAAGAAAATCGCGTTTTTTATTGCTTCTATCTGGAAGGAAGTGAGAAGGGGAAGGGCTTTTCCCTTCACATTCTCTGCACTTATTTGCTATGTTATTTGTATACCATTCATCGTATTGTTGTGTCGTGTGATGCTGCTGAGTAATTTATAGGGCATATCCGGGGTATGCATCCTGGAAAAAGACATCATACAGCTTTTCTTCACTGTTCTCTCCACTAAATTGTGTGAGTTTTTGAACTAAGCTCTTCGTTTTTTTTTATTTCATTGATTTTTTTAACAGAAGTGGCATGAAAAAACAGTACTCAGAACAAATTTAAAACTTCAAAAATGTATCTGAAATTGGTATTAGTTCACTCGAAGATGCGTTGCGTTACTGCTTCTTTGGAAGTTAAAATCTTGTATCCAAAACTGGGAAAAAAGAATCGGGTTTCTCGAGAATTGCGAAAAAGGATGCGACTGAATGAAGTTGAGTCTGTATGGGCGCAAGCACTGCAATTCTCATTGTGAACCATACTCGAATACTGCAAATGATCTTAACCTATCTGGTATGAAGGTTTAAATCTGGACATTTACAAACCATCGACATCGAACCTTTTAATATATCCTTTCTGATCCTAAGTTCAAACAATTAACTTCGTTTGGACCTAAATCGTCACAAACGCAACTTGGCCTCGCTTCAACTGTTTTGGTTGTCCACAAGCTTGGCGCCTCGCACCGGGATGTGGCTGCAATCGCTTCAAGTGCTTTTCATGAAATTAGCTTCATAACTAGCAACAAGTTAGATTTGATGGTGGATTAAAATTAGCTTAGAGGAGAAAAGGCTAAAGCTATGATGAATTTAAAATTTCAAGCATTAAGCGGAACTCAGACTTTTCCGTTGAAGTTGCTGCATTTCGATGGTCGTAAAGAATCTACATTGAGAGAACAAAGAGTTGAGGCTGAAAGATATACGAGAAAAGCAAGATAAGAACATGATTTTTTTTTTTTTTTAAGAACCTTTTTTCACTTTACGTTGCTGATTTCAGTCTATCATTTGGCACCGGAAAACATATTTTGGTGACTATTATCAGGTATTTTGAAATGTTCACAAGATATGTCTCAATTCGCTCTTCTGGAAAATGGTTGGGAGTCGCTTCGGGAGTGATTCGGTGTTTGGAATTGAAAGTTGGAATACCTTTGCAGTGGATCTCCTTCATTTTCATGAACTATGAGGAATTTGTTTAGAACGTTGGATGGGCCAACAAATAGTCCTGATACCTTATCACATCACGCTGGCTGACAGTAGCGAACAGAGTTATAAGACATTATGTTAAATCTCCGGCTATTTTGAAATTGAAACAAATTACTGTTTGTAATGGAAGTATAACACATTCCGAATTGGGTTAATAAGCGTTTCAGGGGTGGATGAAATGGAAGTATGCGAACTGAATATGACTGATCTGTTATCCGGGCACACCAACAGATGCCTATACGAAGAAACGGCCAAAAAAAAATCATTTTATTGTTTGTGTTTTCAATAAGTAAGCTTCGGCTACATTTTTCTATAACCAAATTGTATAAATATGAGAAGTGATTCTCCAACAAAAATAGTATGTGATGGACCATATTGGTTTGTATATTTGAATCAAGCACCTTTTGTTTATATAGAACTACAGAGTTCCATCTAAAGGACAGAAAAAAAGTTCAAATTTGTTGCACAGTGTAATTTATAATATATAATATGTAAATTAGCAATATTTTTATGTATATATTTCATGCTTTTTTTTTTTTTTTAACTAAACCAGTCATAGCAGGAAGAAAAAAAAGTATATCTCGTATTCTACTTCATAGGTGAAGGTGCTGCTCTGTCTAACTTATTCTTGTAAACTTAGTTTGCTATCCGATGTGTTTCACAATCATTAAGGTTTTGACTAACTGTCGCCAAGGGCGTTTCCTAGTCGAAGTGGTGATGTGTGAATGTTTTTCTCATCGTGGGAGATCTCGTAACTTTTTTTTTTCTTTTTTGAATGTGAGTCTATTTTTCATCCTGCGAGTGCTCGTGTAATTTACCGATTTTTTGTTCATTTTGTTCTATCAAATATTAAACCAGGTATGTACTTAAATGGATTAAAACAAATGAATAAATCAATTACATAGTATGATGATTTAGTTATTTGATTTTTTTTTTTTTTGCACTGAAAAAGATTTATTTTCGAGGATGAGGTTGTTTCAAGTGGCTCTGGACAAAAAAATGCTCCTTATAAATCTTTAAAAATAGTTTACAACAATAAATTTTCTCATTTTTCAGAAGAAACAGTTTGTACCTAAGTTGCTTGACATAATATTTCATGAAAACAGTGCACCTGTACAATATATTTTGAATAATATTGTTATTTCGGATAACATTTGGTGTTTAGATTATATAAAAATGCTTTTTAGTTGAAAATATGTCATTTATTATCATTTTTCTTTTTTCCCTTTTTTTTTTTTGTTGAGGGAAATACATGGAGTGGACAAAATGCTGACGTGCAAGCTCTCAGGTTACTTCTTTTGACGCGAATTCTGAAGGGATAATATGAATTAATTCTCTAACGCCCAAGTTTTGTTATCGTCGTCCGCCTTGAGGCGGAGTTGGGAATGAGAGGGTCAATCCCCGACGCCCTTCCCTTCCATTTACGGTGACAGGTATGGGCGAGACCGCGGATTGGCGAAACCTGTAGTTAACCTAATTGGCTCTTAATAACTCAGTAACTGCTCCTATGTATTGACGGATTGGTGGTTTCTACTGCGTCAGTAAAAGTACCAATCAGTCAACACGAGGATGGGTTAACACGGGGGTGGAGGGGGGGGGGCAATTTTTTAATCGTTGTCCGCGTTGAGGCGGAGCTGGGAATTAGAGGGTTAATTAGAAAATAGTTGAATTGAAGAAGCGTTTATATGATTCTTCACAAATTTAAATGTACATTTAGCAATGTTTTAATCAGTCGACTTCAAATTGCATAGTAACTTTTAAACTGAACTTTTTTATGATTGGCACTAGCGCCAGTAGCATGTAGCGACAATAGCGTCCCTCTTATCCATCTTCAGCGAAATTTAGATAGATACCATACACGCAAATACACTTGTCAAATTTCGTTTGTCTTGTAAAACTCCTTCTTGGTGTTGGGATTTTTTTCCTCTAAGTGCATTTTATTCATGATTTATTTTTAAAAATACTGTTGAGGAAATAAGTTAAAACTCACAAAATGTTTTTTTTTTAGCTTTGAAAGCGCTAATTTTTTCATCAACTCGCATTTTAGATTTTCTTGAAATTGTATTACAGCCGCAATTCCTCTCTCTTGAATAAATATCACGAGCAATCACAACCCAGAAAAACTTTGCCCATGCTATTTTCTTATGTTTTGCTTAATCTTTTTAAAATACTTTTCTCTCTTTCTTGAAACGGAAAGAAATTGCTACCAAAACTGTTTCTGCGTAATATTGTTTCCGCATGAAATGTCTAGTGCTTTCTTACATTTTCTTTCATAAGTTTTCTCTTCGGCAGTTTCGCCTGGGTGATGAAAACGTAATACACTTAAGAAAACACTGAATATTTCAAAACGCAAAAGATTCGAATTGTGCAGTGGTTCTTTGGCATGTTCATCTCATGTGAAACTTTTTCATCTAGTAACAAATATCCCTAAACAGCGGGATATTTGTTACTAGTTGTGTGTGTGAGAGAACTCTTATACAGTCTCTTAAAAATGCGAAATAAAAGTATATATACATATATTTATGATGCTATTGATTTTAACAAAATATTTGAATCTTTTTTTAAAATACTTTGTTTTCCAAAGTTTTTAAGTAGCATTTACTAGCCCCTTTATTTTTTCCCAAGTAAACTCATATTTCCATGCGCCTCTACTAAATGCTAAATAATTACTGAGATTAAGTGCAATGGAACTGGAATAAGTGCAATTCCGTTACTAAGTATAATTTAAAAATTAAAAGAACAAATTGGATGTTATTACTTCGTTGTGTTATACTTCTTTTGTCGTAATAAAAGTGAAATTTAAACGTGCAATGGTAGTAATGTAAGGAAAGTGTCGGATCGAATGATGTTATTTTATATATAAGCCGCTTAAGTATATGATTGTTTGTCGCCGATAGCTTATTGGTTGCTTGCGTAGCTGAATGCAGTTGCCATTGTTGTAACACATGTCAAATATACTAATAATCAAAACATTTCTCTAGCATTTTGAGTCAGGCATCACTAGATTTGCAATCTCCGTTAAAAATTAATGTAAACACGAGTTTAATTTAATCCTTCTTGCTTTGTTTTAATTTATTTATCGTCTGCGCTTTTTATGTATACTAAAGTGGCAGCGCTCTTTTTTAGTTTTGTTAAAACTATTGTTATGACAATGATTATGTTGGATATAAATAAATAGTTTTCACAAACAATTTCATTATATAGTAAATAATATTTTTATTTTACAGATTATTATAACTTATTCATTAAACTTTACTGTTGTTCCTGATAAATATCTCTTCGATTTTACCTTCATTTCCGGTTACTGGAATAATTGTATACTTATAATATTTAGAAAAAAAAGCGGTCATTTCGATGACCGCCGGGCTTACTAGCAAGTTATAGTTGTCGGCTTGACTTTTAAAAAGCCTTCTAATTAGAACAACTCGAGTCTACTTTTCCTTATTTTACTGTATATATATATATATATATATATATATATATATATAATGTGCTGCAAATAACTCACTTTCTTCAGATTTTGGTTTTCCAATAAGTTTACTTGAGCTCAGAAACACTTAGTAAAGGTTTGAACCAGTGTCGTTCGCGTATGATAGTCCTTATTTATATGAGAAAACATTTTGGGGGGAACTTTGCTAGGAACCCTCTCTAGTTTTGTGACACTATATTAAAAATAATATATGCATAATTTGAACTCATTCGGTTGCTGACATGGGACTCTGCGTGATATGAGGTAACATGTGATAAATGATTACTTGGTAGGTGATAACACGTGACGCTGGGACGTGGATCTTTAAAACATACAAGATACATTATGCAAATCCTTGAGTTTTTACTTTACAAAAAATATTTTTTCCCTGGCTATGTAAAAAATATTTTTATTATGAGATAAATTAAACTAATTAATTATTTTATATTCACTAAAAGTTTTACATCGGACTATAATAGAATAATACCTTACATCTGTACCTTACTTATTCTGTACCTTATTACTTCCGATAGCCTTACATTGTATGTAGGATAAATTATTTTTGTAATATATATGTGCACTTTTGTTAAATTCATCACTCTCCTAGATATTTTTCACATTTTTAACTTAGAAAGGTTAAACCGTAACTTTTTTTTTTTTTTTTTTGACAACCGCTTTGTTTTTCAGTTTAACGTAAAAGCAACACTTTTGCGAAAGTGCAACTACAAATCATCAATAAAAATAAACAAGCGAAAAACGCTTTTGGAGACATATTTTTTAAAGTGTAAAGTTCAACGAACAAGATTGCCTCATTTTAATGCTTGTCACGTATATATAAACCAATCATTATCTGTATGAAAACAAAAAAAGAAATTTGATATTCTCCTGACCAGATTCGAGAAAAAACTAAAACAAGGTAAAAATAATACATAAAAATGTACTTACGGAGATTTGAAGTTATGAAGCAAGGCTGAACTTGATCGTAACCGTAAACTGGATCACGTTCAGCCTTGTATGAACAAACGAACACTTACATTTTTATCTATATAGCTTATATTACCCGGAGTTGAGGAAACTGCTAATTATTGTTTTTGGATCAAGGTAAGCCTTAAGAAATCGAACTAAAAAGCTTATAACTGGCGTTCTTTTTGACTTATAAACTTCGAATAAATTAAATCTTGGGCAGAAAAATCAGCGCTTTCAATCGATATATTATATTAATATGTGCAAGGTTTTTTTCACCCCCATAATGTGAAATGTATGTGGAAATTTGCTTAAAATTGGAATAAAAAAGGAACTACCTGTCGGATTTTTTCTAATGGGTCTATAAACCATCCCCTTGAATCACTCTGTCTACTGGCAAAATTTCAAAGCAATCGGTGAAGTACTTTCGGATATTTGCGGCTATGCACAAACGAACACTTACATTTTTAACCGACTTCACAAAGGAAGGAGGTTATACATTCGTATTGTATGTATGTCGTTTTTTTTTTTTTGTTTGTTTGTTTGTCCACTCATAACTTCGCACTGGATGAACCGATTTTCATGATTTTTTTTTTCAATCGATCAGGGGGGGTTTTCCCCCTTAGGTCCCGTACTTTCGTTTGACCATATTCGATTATTAGAACAAAAGTGATGGGCAGAAATGTAGTATTTTTTTTGTCTTTTCATCCATAACTTTTGACTAAATGAACCGATTTTGATTATTTTTTCTTTGGTCGATAGAAGTTCGTCTAACTAAAATATCGCACATCAATTTGACTGCATCTGTTTTTTAGAAAAAAACGTTATGAGTGAAACATAAGTATTTTTTCATTTTAATTGGAAAGGCTAGGCTTGATTTTCTTTGTTGGGAAAATTGTGATAAACATGAAACTCGTTGTTAAAAAAAGAGTGTTGCCTTTAAGATGTAATGTTAAAAGCAATTATAACAAGAAATTGCCCAAAAGGGTCTTCTCTGAAAAAGAAATCAAATACAATCAGTTTGCTTGCTCTTGTGACACTTTAAAATTGATTTCAAAACAAAATTTATCATACAAACGGTTAGTTTTTAGTGTCATTCCCTCAAAGAAGGTTTCCCCTTTGATATGTATGTTCTAAAAGAATATTTATATAAAAACGTATTTAAACTAAAAAGAATAAAATAAAATTTTTTTTGGAAAAAAAATAGAACCGCCTTCAAACTGTAAATTGCGCCAAAAAGTAAAAAATAAAATTATTCTTTAATCAACTTCGATACGACTTTTAAACATAATTTTTGAAGTCGGTGCAAAATTATGATGAATTTTGCTGCATGATTCCTTTTGTAACTGTGAACCAATTACAAATATAAATAGCGTAGAGTTTCGATGTAAAATAACGCATGCCGTAATTATAATTAGACTGTAATAATTTTGCACCGACTTCAAAAATTATGTTTAAAAGTCGTATCGAAGTTGATTAAAGAATAATTTTATTTTTTACTTTTTGGCGCAATTTACAGTTTGAAGGCGGTTCTATTTTTTTCCAAAAATTGTTTTATTATTTATATAGATACATTCATTAATTCATTTATTAAATCATTTATTCATTGTTTCTTTTACTCATTTTTCAGTCATTCATTTATTCATCATTTCTTTCACTCATTCATTCCTTGATTCAAAATTATCCTCAAGAAATTCCGATCAAAACATTTTATTGATGGTTCAGTTTTGGATGAACTTTTTGTCTGCACACGTTTTATGTCCTATTCTCTTTCCAAAACAGTGTGTTACAAGCAAAATCCATCTGTGAAACCATGATTTCATGATTTATATAGGATTAAAATTATTTCCGGTAGGTGTTAATGTTACATTTTTTGAACTGTTCAAAATAACAATAAAAGTTGTTCAAATATAAAAGTCAAAAATGGGAAAAAGGTGACCTCGCCAAGATCTTTCAAACGAAAAAAAAAACAACAAGCAAAGAAAAAAAAAAGAAGGTCTATCCCATTAAAAGTTATTCGGGTGGTTTTAATTAGAAGGGTTTTTAAAAGCCAATCTGATAACTATGCCTTATGACGTCATTCGAAGAGGCATTTTCCATGCATCAATACCATAGTACGATTAATTTTCACTCTCATTCCGCCAAAAGAAGCATAACTGAAAGAAGTCACAGCCTATATTTTTCATGTAAAAAAGGAAAAAAATATATATTGTCCGTGTTTTTGCGATATAATAATGAATAATATTTTTTTTTAATGATATCAGTAAGTTAAATAAAAATAAGAAAGCAAGATGAAGGAATCCATTCATACGGTCAAAAGAAATTTGAAAAAGAATTTTTTTTCCATGAAACATTTCCTTAACAGCACATTAAAAGGAATAAATTTACAAAAAATCTTTCTTTTGAGTATTCCGATTTGAAACTTTTTTCCTGACTTTACTGGATATGTATTGAATTGCGTTTTGTGTATGCGAATTTACTTTAAAAATACTATAAAATCATTAACTATTAGTCATTGCTTAGTCAGGTAATTAAATGAAATAAGAAATTCATTTGGGCTTGTTCAGGGACATACACATATTAATCTAATTGTCTAACATAAGGGGAAATAAACAACTTAATCTTATGAACGCTGAAGAAGTACGTAATTCATATAGATCCCCAGCATTTTTATTCCAATTAGTCCTCTAATTTAATTGAAAGTTTATTACTTTTTCATTAAATACTTTTCAATCATCAGTTCTTCGTGAACACATAATTGGAAAATCGAATGAAATTTAAACATTCTTCTATTAGTGCTGCGTAGCCACGCATTTATTTCTCTGAAGTCTTAATTAGTAAGTTACAATTTTAGAATAGGCAAATTTGTTTCAAATCGTTGAGGCAAATGCACAGATTTGTGTCGTTCTAAAAGGTTTTCACATCATTTCGACTATTTGTATTTTTCTATTTACCCTATTTATTGCTTATTTTTGTACACAGTTATTAAACCCGCATTAATTAACCAGAATTTTTAGGCCATATAGTATCACGGAAACTGTGTCCTTCAGTAACACTTGATACTACACTGTTAAAAATTTCCGTAAGAAAGTAGTAAAATAACCATTTATTTGATTGTTATTTTACCATATTTATATACAACAGTTGAATAACCATTAAAAAGATGGTACTCAAACCGCTGATTGCGAAAAAAATCGTTTATTCTCTGTTTATCCTAAAGAACGTTTAACTAACCGTAATTTTCAAGCGCTCAATAAGAATCGGGCGTCCATCTTGTTTGCGAAACCTTACCGGTCGTACGTTTTTTAAATATAGGAATACGGATTTATCAGTTAAAATCTGCATGTGTATATAAAAAAGAAGGGAAAAAAAGTGGCTTAAGCAGTAGTTACTAAATAGAAACACATACACACGTAAATCAAAAATTGGAGACATCGGATTCCCGAACTGTTTGCGAATGAGCGAACCCATCATTTGAGCTGCTGAAGCTTGTTTGTATTTTAATTTTTGCAGCAAATAAAATGATTTTCGTCAAAAAACAGTAAATTTAGACTAAAAAATGAATCAAAAACTGAAATCTCAATTTTAAGGCAGTTTGCCTGTTGGTAAAGAAGATTTATTGATAAATAAACGACCGCTTCCCGTGGTTTAGATGGCCGAATGGCTAGAGAGCAAGGTTGGTGTTCCTGTAGACCCGGGATCGATTCCTGCAAGCTTCGTTTGCGGTTTCCAAGCCTCGAAACTGTTCAAAAACGGTGAAAATTTTGTTTTGAAACCATTTTTAAATGGTTATAAAACCGGAAACTTTTGTATTTACGGCTTTTTAACCAACTTGATTGGAAATGGTTAGATCCCGTGAAGATAGAAAAATGTTCCAAACCGTAAATTTAACGGTGAATTCGATGGACAGACTGCTTCCAGTCATTTAACCGTAATTTCATGATGAAATTTCTAACAGTGTAATGCCTGTCTGATGATGGGCTAGAATTTGATCAGTTACCATCCTTACTTTTCATTTTATTAGTTGTTTATTATTTACTCCATATTTTTGTCTGCAATTGTTTTTTGAAGCTAAGGTTTTTGTTTTTCTATGATTTTGATTTTGTTCTGGAGTTTTTTAGTTTTTGGAGTTATGTTTTCATATATTTGTTTCTTTCTTCTTTTCATAGAAATATATATATACGCAAACACAGTTTTACCATGAAGCAAAGATATATGTTTGTCAAAGTGCCCAGAAGAATCCGTTCATGTTCTCGGGAGGAACTGCTGGTATAAGGAAACTGCCATTTTTGTTCACGTTCTAGTTCTGTTAGCATACTGAATCTCTTCCGAACTGATGCTATATGCCAGTTTTTTAATTTAGTTGCTTTCAAGAAACACAGAAGCAAACATTTGGATTCGCGTACTAAATAATCGCACCTGCAAATCGAACTTCCATAAAACTCGAATGGATTCTTTCTTTTCTGCCATGCGCAGAAGCGTCCAAGTGTCAGAATTCCATGGTCGAATTATATATATATATATACAAGCGGCACAAAGATTTTTCTAATTAGTACTAAAATGTTCTCTTTTATAACAGTTATAGTATTTCTATTATTTATTTATATAAATATAAAGAGAGGACTTAAAGTTTATTTTTTTACAATAAATTTCGATTTGTAAGCTATTTTAATGTATTTATCGTATTTATCGCAACCTTTATAATAAAACGAAGACTTGTTCGTGAAGAATGTTATATTTCAAGAAAAGACGGACTATTTCTGAACAAAAGTACTAAAACTTCCTTCGTCAAAGCATCAAAGAGTTACTGCTTTTAAGTTCTGTTCTCTAAAGCCAAATTGCATTTGAATTGCAGATACGTCAAGTGTATGTTATTTTCTATTCCTTCTAGTTTCAAATTCATCCTAAAAGCAGTTGCTGTTTACTGTTATGAGACGTTCTCTTGTCTTTCCGGAAAACTTCTGGAAAACCATATGAAAGTAGTAAAAACTGGTTTAAGAATAAACTAGAGCATCTAGACAAACAAATTTACTGACTTTATTTTTCTGTTTCATTTGGGTAGAACAATGACAAAATGACTACCACTTAATGCGTAAAATGTCATATTCAAAGAATGATTTTTAAAAATACATATTAAATGACATATCTTTTGAAATTTACTCCTCATAACTCAAAATCAATTTGCTTTTCACCTTTTCAATCCAATGCTTTTACTGGCACATTTTTGGCTCATTTTTAGTCAGTTTATAGAATCTTTTTAATGAAATGCTAGAAGAAAAATTTTTCCTTTTAGTATTTCCTTAAAAGTATTTTACATGTAAAGCCAACTGAAGTCAAAAGTCTTTGACTTCAGTTTTTCTTTGACTTTTAACTCAAGTTAAAAGTCAAGTCAAAGTCTTAAATCAGTTTAACTTTCTATTAATTTTTTCCGTATACATTTAAAATGTATGCCCAACATCATTAATACCTGATACGTTGTCTGCTGTATAAAATTAATTATTAAGCTTAGTTTTAATTACATATCTAAAATTCCAAAAACTATGACCCATAAGCCTTTTTTTTCATGAGCTTGGAAAGTAAGATATAAGATTGAAATCCTCAGCTTTTTTGCAAGTATATATATCTTATATATAAGCGCCTTAATCTTTCTGTCTGTCTGTCTGTCCGCGATAGGCTCCTAGGCCGTTTTACCGATCGGGACCACATTCGGCACGGTTAATGTTTACGACCCGAGAAACGCATCGCCGCAGAAATGAAAGTTGTGACTCTATCAGTTTTTTTTAAATTAATTTTTTACAAATTTTTCAATGATTTTCTTGACCCGTTTTATTTTATTTTTGCATTGTTTTGCCGTCGTTTCCAACCATATAATTACCGTTTCCGTGTCAACAAACAAATCAACACAGTTGCCATTGTTGTAAAAATGCAACAAATATACTAATAATAATTGAAACATTTATCTAGCATATTGAGAGAGGCTTCGCTGTATTTTCAATTTCCGTTAAAAAGTGAATGCATACGCGAATTTAACTTAATCCTTTCTTTCTTTTTAATTTATTTCTTTATCGTCTGCCCTTTTCATATTTTTCTTGTTAAAAAGGCCAGCGTTCTTTTTTCCCAGTTTCGTTAAAACTTGTTTTGAAAAGCATAATAAAATTTTCAATAAGTTCTTTCAATGATAAATATATATTTTTCTCAAGCAATTTGATTATATAGTAAATAAATGTACAGTAGTGTGGGGCTGTAAGCGAAGGGGCGTCCTCGCCACCTGATCTGGGTAATTCAGTTTGAATTAGCAGACACCTTTGCACAAATCATTTTAATTACAATTTATAATATCTAGAACAGCGGTCATTTCGTATGACTGCCGGGCGTACTAGTCTTATATATAAACTCCTTATTCTGTCTGTCTGTCTGTCCGCTAAAGGATCCCAGGCCGTTTAACCGATCGGGCCCACATTCGGTACGGTTAATGTTTCCGACCCGCGAAACGCATCGCCGCAAAAATGAAAGTTGTGACTCTATTAGTTTTTTTTTTAATTAATTTTTTTTAAAATTTTTCAATGATTTTCTTGACCCGTTTTATTTTATTTTTGCATTGTTGCCGTCGTTTCCAACAGTATAATTACAGTGACCGTGTGAACAAGCAAATCAACAAATTTGCCATTGTTGTAAAAATGCAACAAATATACTAATAATATTTGAAACATTTATCTAGCATATTGAGTGAAGCTTCGCTGCAATCTCCGTTAAAAATGAATGTATACGCGAATTTAATTTAATCCTTTATTTCTTTTTAATTGGTTTATTTATCGTTTGCCCTTTTCATATTTTTCTTATTAGAGTGGCAGCTCTCTTTTTTTACTGTTTCGTTAAAACTGTTGTTTTGAAAAGCATAATAAAATTTTCAATAAGTTCTTTCGATGATAAATGTATATTTTTCACAAACAATTTGATTATATAGTAAATAAATGTATAGTAGTGTGAGTCTATAAGCGAAGGGGCTTCCTCGCCGCCTGACCTGGGTCTTTCAGTTTGAATTAGCAGACACCTTTGCACAAATCATTTTAATCACAATTTATACTACCTAGAACAGCGGTCGTTTGGTATGACCGCCGGGCTTACTAGTATATATATATATACGTTCAATATTTTTATGCTAACGTAAATGAATTGTTAAATCTGAAAATTGCGATTTATAAATGTAAATTATGAAATAATGCATTTGTACGTCAAATCCGTCCTGTTTTTCTCAAAAAATTTCAGTTTGCAGATTTATTAACATTTTCTTTTCCTAATTCGTAAAAGTTAATCCTTCCCAATTAATTGCACGATCAATTGTGTGAATGGCGTGTAGTTAACTAGAGAGTAAAAAAAAAAGAACGAACCGATGATGAAAACAAAAGACTAAAGATTTTTCATTATAAAAATTGAACCTCAAGGTGAAAAAATTTTAAATTTTTTTTTTCATGCTAAAAAAATGGAATTGTTAATATTTTTCGTTTTTTCTCACGTAAAAAAGTGCTTAAAAACATGTAATTAAAATAATGTTTTTATGTAAAACAAGCGTATAATGTCGAAACATAATATGGTTAATGGCTAATTTTTAAGTGCTAAGAAATTAAACTTTACACAAATGGTACGCCTTTTTTACAAGTCATTTGCGTACACTTCGGCACTTAATGACACTAATTAGTTTCTTAAAAGAACCAGTAGTTTTCCAAAATTTTATAAACGTCTGTATGTTATTTGATATGTATAGTGTTTAGTAACAAGAAAAGGACATATTAGCGGGGGAAACGTGAAGTTAATTTTAATGAATATTTAATGAGTTTTACTCGACTAAGTATGATTTTCATGTTGATTTGTTTACTGTACCAGGAGTTAAGTAATGTAGTTTAATAATTATGTAGCTTTGCACTTATTTCATGAGCCCAAAAGGACAGGTTTTTGTATTTTGAAAGTTTTAAACTTATCTTATTATTCTCTTTTGTTTGTTGTTGATTTTCTTAGCATATGAATACTTGCAAGTTAAATACGATTTTCGTTTGTTTTCAAGTATGTGTTAAAATATGCTGTGGTAATATCACTAAAAATTAAATGCCTTAATTTTATTTTATTTAATACAAAAAATATTTCACTAAATAATTCTATATAATGATAGTTTAAAACAATAAGGAAAATAGTAGATAAAAGTACGGTGAAGTCAAAATTGACGAATGATTTTTTAATATTTACCACAGATTTAAAATCATTTAATAAGGCTTTTTTCCGACGATACACATTTTCTTTATATATATACGATTTAGTTGAACCTCTCAAAAAGCGGAGTTTTAAATTAGAGCCATACACATTATGAAGTTCCCCATGGATGAAAAACTGCCGATGCCTTTGAAATGTATCAATGGGTTTTAATATGTTTCTTTTTTAAATTTAAAGGAATTTAAGAAGCATTGCGATATTTTCCGGTAACTGCATAGCAATTAAATATATATTAAGGATTGTTATTGAATTATTTCGTTAGTAGGATTAAGGCGCAATAAAATGTATTCGAATTTAGAGAGCTAAGGTTTAAATAATTCGCTATTATTCGCCCTTTGAACTAAAAAGTGGTTATTCATTTTGTGAACGCAATTTTTAAGTGAAACAGTAATGAACTAATAATTTTAACACGGTTTGTAAGCGCAAAATCATGTTGATAATCATTTACCTTCCAAAAAGATCCATATGGACGCCTAGGAGTCTATTACATCTTACAATGGCTCCACGTTTACGAACGAAAAAATTAAATTTACATGAAATAGGGTTTCATGAAACTGGATCTCATAGATAAAAATATCACCAAATTTTAGGCATGATGCACGTTGCAGAAATGCTGCTTACTTATTTATAAACATATGCATTTATTAATTATATATTTGTAAAATGTATTTCATATAATGTGCAAGTATGAACTCACTCTTCTTGTGCTTGTAAGTAGTAAAACCTTGCACTTTTAATGCTACTAGAAAGACTAGAGTCAGGGGAACTTCACCATTAAATGTTGATGCATAAAATTAAAATTTTACATGATCGAAAAAATAGTTCTGTTCGTTTTGTTTTAAATTACATTTTGCTTTCCCGTGATATTTTAGGACATTTTTTTCGGTCTCCCTACTGTTAGAAATTTTTGGAAAAACTTGATTCTCAGTTTTACTCTGTTTCAGTACTTACAAATATAACTGTTGCCCCCAATTGACAACTTTTAGAATGATCCCATAAGAGGGGGCCACGAAAATTAGAAATTAATTACAAGGAATCCACAGGATAAAAAAAGTTTGGGAACCTATGATTTAACTAGAAAAATTAGAAGTGCATAAGGTTTACCGAGTCTGAGTTAAGGGGGGAAATACGTGTAGAGGTCTCAAATTTTTTTTTTAATTTCTTCATAAATCGATTTTACAACTATTCATTAATATACCCTGAAAATTTCAAAGCAAAATTCCAAGTCGCTTATAAGTTATAAGCATTTGAGCTAGCGCCTGTTTTGGAGCGGTTGAGGAGGCAGTCCCTCATTCATGAATGACCTGACAGGTATTCGAGAGACAAGAACGATAGCAGATGTCCTTTTATGTCTTTTAACAATTGAGACCTCGGATAGAAATTTCTATAAGTATTAGTATCTATAAGTACTAAAAAAAGCGATTCAGTACTGCCTTAAATTTACCTTCACTACCACTCTTTTTTTCAAACGTGTTTTTCTCGAAACTACTTTTTTTGAATTTGCGTACATTCTAGCTCGCAGAGTTTTTGATCAATCCTTATCAAATTTAGCACACATTTTCTTTATATATATACGATCTAGTTGAACTAGAATCTTAAGCATAAATTTATTTTTACTTTTTTTATTATAAAAAATAGAACCAAAATAAAGGTTAAAAATCGTACTTAATTTTCCCATTTCAAAAAAAAAAAAAAAAAAAAAATAGAAATTTTCAATTTTTTGTGATGTTTTTAGTTCAACTAGAAGCGGCACTTATAAAAAAAGTAAATTAAAAAAAAAATGATTTTAGATAAAAATTGTGACCTCCAGGATGTACGCAAACTGCCGATCCGGGTGGCGACTTACAGTGTGCAGCAGCTGATATCTCCAGGATTTTTCAAGAGCAATGTTTGAAAATTTCAGTAAATGTTCTTCAATTTATCTACAAAATAATCTCAATAAAATATGTTTATTCTTTATATGTTAAAAAAATTCACGAAAATTGCTCTTAATACGCCGTCTTTACACCTATTTCCCCCCTTAAATCACAGTTAACAACCAGAACTTTCGTCTAGATACGAGACGAAACCTATACGAGAATACTTTCCCATATACACGAACTTGGCTAGATTATAAATTTGTTATAACCTAGCCATATCTCTTTCTCATTTAGCTTTAGTCTTAATTACTTCAAAAACACCTTTCTCAACGGTTAATAAATATTCATTCACACATTCTATCATTTATTTAGTCATTCATTCATTCATTCATATATTTATTCAGTCATTTATTTATTTTTTCAATCATTTACTCATTTTTTTTATCATGTACTCAATCATTTATTAAATTTCTTATTTATTCACTCATTTGTTTATTTATTACTTCACTCATTCATTTTCCTTAAAAAATCCTTAAAAATAACGATCAAGAAATTTCATAGCAAAAAACAGGCTCGTTAGTTCTAGATGAACTTCGTATCTGTACATGTTCTTCCTCATAAGAGCTTTCCGACAATTATTGTTCCAAGCAAATCAGTCCGTTAGATCAAGATTTATATAGGAGTGAAATTTTCCCGTAGGCGCTTGTTATTTATTTATTTTTTGAACTGTTCAAAAATGAACCAAAATTGTTCAAAACAAAAAACATTTCACGCCGCGGCTTTCTCAAATAAATTTGTTCATAGGATCTTGTAATTTACGCCCAGAGTTTACATAATTTGCCCTTAATAGAATTTGCTTTTAATAGGATATTATATTCCTTTCATTTGTTAAGCATCCAGTAAGCGCATAGATATTTTTGCAACGCATTTTTGTTGAAATTGCACTGCGCAGTTTACACTTTAAGCATGTAAGCATTTTGTAAGAACGGCTAAATTAACATTTATAACGATATTACATTAAGGTTAGAAAACTCGAAATCTCATCTTTTGTTTCAGAAAGATAATTAAGTGTCGGATATATTTACATTGCTTTTTGTTTTTATAAAATAATTTTTATAAAAAAAAAACAGAACCGACTTCAAATTAAAAATTGCGCTAAAAAGTAAAAAATAAATTCATTCTTTAAACAACATCGATGTGACTTTTAAACATAGTTTTAGAAGTCGGTGCAAAATTAGGATAGATAAAATATTTTGTAATCATGAATCAATTACAAATATATATATTTCCGCAGAATTAGCAACAGTTCCAATATGAAGTAGCAAATGGTGTAATGGTAATTAGACCCATAATTTTGCACCGACTTCTAAAACTATGTTTAAAAGTCACATCGATGTTGTTTAAAGAATGAATTTATTTTTTACTTTTTAGCGCAATTTTTAATTTGAAGTCGGTTCTGTTTTTTTTATAAAAATTATTTTATTTTATTCTTTTTAGTGTAAATACATTTTGTATATAAATACTCTATTTTTTAAAAAATCCATATCAAAGGGCAAAACTTCTTTAAATTAATGGCACTAAAAACTAATCATTTGCATGATAAATTCCCTTTTGAAGTCTATTTTAGCAAACAAACTGATTGGATTAATTTTTGCCACAGAGAAGCCTTCAGTCAAACTCTTGCTGTAATTTCTTTTAATATTATAGCCCATGACAACAAACATGTTTTTAACAATGCTTTTATATTTATTAATAGATTTCCCAACAAAGAAAAATCAAGCCAAGCCTTTCCAATAAAAATAAAAAATACTTATTTTTCACTCGTAACGTTTTTTCTAAAAAACAAATGTAGGCAAATTGATTTGCAATATTTGAATTAGACGACCCTCTATCGATTGAAGAAAAAATCATCAAAATCGGTTCATTTAGTCAAAAGTTATGGATGAAAAGACAAAAAAAATACTACATTTCTGCCCATCACTTTTGTTCTAATAATCGAATATGGTCAAACGAAAGTACGGGACCTAGGGGAAACCACCCCTGATCGATTGAAAAAAAAATCATGAAAATCGGTTCATCCAGTGCGAAGTTATGAGTGGACAAACAAACAAACAAAAAAAAAACGACATACATACAAAACGAATGTATAACCTCCTTCCTTTGTGAAGTCGGTTAAAAATGCAAGATCATGCAAATTTTTCTCAAGTTTTACGTTCGACTAGATTGAGATCAATTGTTGTTCTTTGTTGATTCTTTTGTTGCAGAACCATTCACGATTTAAAATTGCTCTGTAACAAGCTCGACAGTATTGTTAACCAGTTACATAACTCCTTTATAGCGGTAAAATAATTGTATATTTATACGTGTAACGATAGCTATTTGAAAAATGATAATGAAGCTTTCAAATTTTTAATTCCCGTAATGAATGGGCCTGGACAATGAGGAAAAGTTTTTAATCGACACATCATCTATCTCATATCGCGATAAATCGATTTAACACTGATTTAATTCAGTCCAGCCATTTTTTGTTACTATTATTGATTGCAATATCTCTCCCAATTATCAAAAGTTAAGCTATGAGCAAATTCAAATGTGAACTTCAAAACTTCAAATTGTTTTGGTGTGGTATTACTTTCACATGCTTTGGGAAAAAATAATAATGAACAAATAAACATTAAAATATGTATATAATGAAGTGAAAATACAGGAAGGATAAATTGAAATAAAAAAAATAAGTAAGCACTGTGAAAGTAACAGAAGGAAAGACGAAAAAAAAAAAGAACGAACAAAATTCAAATTAAAACTAAATGCATCTAACTTTAATGAACCTTTTCTTAATCAAAAAATAGGTTCAATTTTTAAACTTCTTTCAATCTTTCTTATCAAAATTTTTCAACAGAAGTTTTGCTTTTTCTTATGCTGAAACAGCGGAGCTACTACTAATAATCATGTGAATCCAAAATCGAAACACAGCAATATTATCACGAAGTCCAAACAAGAATTAAATCGCCTACGTAAGTCGAAAACAAGATTCACGTACACGCTTATCGCATGGAAAGGGAAGTAGAATGCCTACGAATTTACGCCACGAACGCTTGGCAAAAAATCGGACTGTCTTTGAAGCAATGTTTTTGGGGCGTTCCAGTACGATTCCACAAAAACATAGTAACGAAAATTGCTACAATTTACTGGCCAAACGATTGCAACGATTTAGCCACCAAAGCCATTAAGTTTGAAATTCGAGAACTGAGTTAGAAGTTACGCCACGGTTGACTAATTTGACTAGCATTAGCCATTTTGGCTATTCACTCACATGGCTAGGAAATATGTTAAAGCATTGGCCAACCCTAACCATTGTTTATTTTTACTTTTCATACAGCATCATATAATTTTAAAATCGTGCAATCATTTTTCACCAAAATAATACAAAAATCCTAAAAATAAAAGTACAAAAAAAGCAAATTAAGAAACGATTTTATATTCAACTGAAAAACACATGGAATTTAAGTAATGTGTCATACATATTGGAGCATAAATAGAATTACAATGAAAATTTCCTAAAATATTTAAAAGGCAGCACAGTAATCATACAGATCGGCTCTTTTAGGCTAATTTTAAGTAGCGTTTTGATTATTTCCATTTAATTTTCATTGGCAACTCTGAGTTAAATTTTGAAATTAATTGCTGATTCTAGCTTTATGTCCTCAATTTGTTTAGCATCGAAATGCATTAAATCCAATGACGGCAGTTTAATTACGCTTGAAATTTTGGAATTTCGTCAAAAGTTAAATATATAAATCGGGTCGGCGATATTAGCTTTAAATCGATATTTTGCTTTATATCGATATAGTGTGCCCTAGTTATTATCCAGTCCTAGTAATGAAGGAGAAAATCTTGAAAAATTTTCTATAGAAATATTTAATAAGGGAATCTCATAATAAAAATAAAAGAATACTTCACTGTTAAATACACATGCTTATTCTTGTTAAAGTAATTTAACTTGAAAATTTGTGTGTGTTTTAGAGCTATTTTCAGTTTTAAATATCGATGCAGAATTAAAAATTATATTTACAAAAATAGCAAATGCTATTTTATTTTTGCTGCGATACATTGATAATTTAGGGAGTAACTTTACGTTCATAATTATAGGCTTTTTTTTAACGATCACTTATGCAAAAGAATAGTTGTTGTATGAAAAATAAGGAACTATTTAACTCGAGGCGTCAAAACAATTCAAGGATTTGAGCAGTAATACAAGAAAAAAAATTCGTCTGATTGGGAGCAGACGCATCAAAATATATAATAAAAACACAAATAAATAAAAAACAAAATTGAGGAGTGGATAATTAACGCTCTTCTAGATTGAAGTATGAAGAAATTTAGCACTGAAGTACATTGGCACTCGTAACATATGTTTGTGAGCTATTTAATGCGACGTTATCCTGTTCAATCGATGTCTTCTGACACTTTGTTACAGCTTTAACTTATTGTCAAGGCGGCCAGAGTTCTAACAACAGCGTCGACAGCGGTTTACCGTTCCCAACAATCTTGTTTCACATAACTTTTTCAGGAGAGCAGTTTTTAAATTGTTGTGATATGTAATTTATTGTTTCATTCATAACAATTCCTAATTATTTTAATGTCCCTTAAAAATGGTTAATACTATTCTTTTTGTTTATTTCATGCAGTTTTTGTGCTAGACTTTTAGGGTTCCTAGAAATTTTAATCAAATTTAGGAGACTTTGAGTTGTGTCTCTTTCGAGTAAAAACAACAATTTGAGGAATAGTATACTAACCCTCAAAAGGTCTTAAAAAAATTATAACATTCAAATCAATACAGATACAACTCCAAATATGTCTCTATTGTCCATAATAAAATTTTATGAAAAAATCCTACATTAACAGGAATACAGACACAACACCAAAGGGGTCTCTATTGCTCTATAAGGGACTATATTACTTATTACCTAATCGAATTTGTTCCTTTTTTCAATAAAATTGGCAGTACTTACCCACGCAGCAGTCGAAACAGAACTGATGACACACGAGTAATGCCTCAGTTCAACAAAAAAATAGCGTTTTATTTTCACTCTTAAGAGACACTTATGCTATCTACCGGCAACTTTGCTATCTACGACTTGTGTCTTTATTCCATACAAAATATCAATTTTTTAAAAGTATTATCAATTAATCTCATTTCGGTATTTTTTGAGTTAAGCGACGATATGTTGCGTTTTTTTATGATCAAGTGTTTCTTTAAATATAAGACATTTTTCTTTTACCGTCCACAACAACGAGGTAATCTTGTTTCACATATGTTACGTTATTTATGATCCAGTGTTTCTTTAAATATAAGATTTTTTTTTTTTGCGAATACGTTTTGAGCGCAGTGTGTCTTTCTAATGAGACAATGAGATCGTACCGAGTTATTTTAGAAAATGGCTATATCTCAAAAATAAGAACTACAGTTTCAATTTTCAAATATAAATCATTGTAACTCGGAGCTATTACAAGAACACGATGTGCTTGAAAATATACCATTATATCTCATTACTAAAGATTTTGATTTAACAGTGTTTGAAACATATGGATTTAAAAATAAAAAAAAAAATTTTTTTTTTTTTGCTTTTAATATGAAGGTTTCAGAAAACTTCCATTCACTGGAACTAATTGTTGGAATTTACCAGAAGGGAATCCTCTGCTTTTTGACGCTCTGCTTAGGCTTCTGCAGACAATTGAGAAATTTACTTTTAAGTTTGGGTTTATTACTTTTTCTGAAATCACTCATTTTTATTTTAACAGGCGTCGTTAAAATGTTGGAGAAAAAATATTAAATATTAAAATTAGCATATAACTTTACTTTCTCTTTGAAAATCATTAGTGAATTTATGAGATATGCCTTATTGCTTTGTTTACTTATTTTTTTAACCAACCGCACTGCAGCTCTATCAACAAATCATACGTATTCAAAATAGCAACAACTTTCTTTACATTTATACATTCCGTTGATTTTACAATTATTGTAAAAAAGTTTAAGAGAATAGTATAGGTTCTGAAAACTAGTTTAACAGAAACTTTAAAGCTCAGAAGTAGCCCATGGTTCATCAACATAATTCATTATAAAGCTTATGATTTATATAATGCTAATGATTACTATCAAGCAATAAATTCTTACAAGAGTTTAAATTTGTTAAATAACTAAACAAACAATGAAATGCGTTCCGCTTGGAATTTATTCCAATGACTAATGTGATATTGCGACTACTAATAGTCAAAGTCATTTCTCGACGTAAATTATAAATTAAGGCTTGATGAAATACGAAGAAATTTCCTTCGCTCTAACAAATTTCTGACAAAACTGGATTCATTATGCGTTCATTAAGTTATAGACAAAGCTAAAATCTTTGTAACGCCCTAATTAAAGCACCCACGTGAAGCGGATTACACGTTTGATGCTTCATTTTAAACTTTTGTGATAAAGCTAGAGAACTTTGTCTCATCAGACAGGTAAAATAGCATCCAATGACGCTGTGGAAGCTTCCTATTTTATAAGAAAATGGAAATATTTGTAGTAGGTTATATCTTTAGAAAGTCTCATTTTGTTTTATTACTTCTTTATAAAGGAAAACTAATGCATCGTAAGAATTGAATATACTTTGAAAATTTTTAAATTCTCCTTCAAAAAGGTATAAAAAATATGATGTGGAAGGGGACATAATGCTCTTTAAGAAGAGCTTTTCTGAAGGGTTAAATCTGCATTTGCTTGCTAATCGTGAAGCTGCAATTCATGACGTTTTGTTGTCGTAAAGTATCTGAAGAAAAATTGTCAAACAATGTGTGCGTTTATTTTTATTTTGCATCTAAGTATTACTTAATAGTATTCTCTACGCGTTTCAGTGACTAACATACATTGAAACCTTTTTAATACGTAACCAAACATATGTACATATAACCTTTTTCACTTATGTTCTTTGTGAGGTACTAAATTGATCATCCAACTTCATTGTGTGTGTTTTTTCTTTCAGAACGCACGTTTTAAATTAATTTAAATATTTCGTAAATGCAACAGTGGTTGAATCTACTGGAAATCATTTATCTGGAGTCTGACGTAAAAATTAGAGAATTTAAACCAAGAAGCTAGATGAGGCATAAAAAGAGAAATACCGATTACAACCTATACCGATTAGGCACCTCAAATCGTTTGGCCAGCGAGACACAGGATTTTTAAATCAGAGGTGAGATTTATATATGAGGTGAGATTTATATATGATGGCCGTATCTCACACCTGTGATATTTTTTTCTTTGTATTATTGTCCAAAATCAATTAAAGTGAGAGAAGCAGTTCTTCCTATATGTAATCGAGAAACTTGATTCGTGGGTTTTTAACGAGTACTTAGTTAACAACATTGATGTTTGCTTCTTTCTCTGTAATTGTACATAGTACGAGAAAACACGAATTTTACTGAGAAACTGCCGTCAAGAAACTTAATCATTTGATTTCAAACAATGTCTTACGTAACTTTACAGAAATAAATTCATTTTTCTATTTTATTTCGGCTATCTAATATACGCGACTATGAGAGTTAACTTTATATCATTACATGCCATATGTTCCTTCATACTTTTTCACCTTATTTTTAGTTTATAAAAAGGGTAAAAAATATCAGATGAAATAATACAAAACATAAACCATCACTAAGAATCTCAGTCATGGTGTATTTCTTTCCACCTGGGAAAGTAAAAGGTATTTTTCTGCAGCATTTTTTCATTTTATGCCGCAACCCATCAATTCCATCCTCTAACGTTCAAATATTTTCAGACAGCCAGGCTGCTATCCTTTCTATCAAAGACCCACTGCAGCGCAGTCCTCTAGTAAATTCAGTACAAAGCATGCTAATTTCGAATCCTAGAATTTCAATTCACTGGGTCAAGGGTCATTCAGGGAATGTGGGAAATGACAAAGCTGACCAATTAGCTCGTACGGCAGCTGAGGATCCCGCATTTTTACCCTACACGGCCCTTCCCCTTCCTAAATCCAATTTCATACAACAAATTAGAGCCAAAACTAGAGAGGATTGGCAGTACCGCTGGAACGAGGCGGATACTGGTCGCCGGGTTTTTGAATTCTTTCCAATCGTTCGTTTTTCTCCAAGGGTCAGTCAACGTTTTGAAACAGTCCTGGTTTCTGGCCATGGCCCTTTCCCGAGCTATCTTCATCGCTTTGCTCTTTCTGATTCTCCTTATTGCTCCTGTGAAGCGATGGGTACGCCTGACCACTATGTTTTTCATTGCCCTTTAACCAGTAAGTATCATATTCGGGCTAGCAGCCAAATTTCACCCATTCAAGCTATTTGTAACGCGTTCCAGCATCCCCATGTACGCTCCCTCCTTGCTTCATTGTTTTTGCATTTATCAAGCGAGGGGTATCTATTTCAGGGAACTTAGTGTTTGTCTAAGTTTTGGCTATTATCTTCCTTTGTTTTTGTGTATATTTTTGAGTGTACCATTTCAAATTGTTTTGATATTGTATGATTGATTTTGGTACTTTTTTATAGTGTTGCACGGTTTCTCATTGTTGTCACATGTCATATAGCGCTTAATGCATACTCTTAAAGTTTTGCATTCTACTGTGATTTAGTGTTTTACAATAACCTGTATTTTTTTTAATGGTTTTCATTAATTTGCGGTTGGTCGAGCTCTCCCGGAACCCCATTTGCTCCCGAGGGCTTGCACTCGGGGGCATCTAAAAATACGATAGGCCAGAAAATGGCAGGTGCGGGGGGTTTCTGGGTGCACTACTATGGCAACGATATTTTTAACAAAGAAGAAAGGCTGTTAAACATCCCAATGTAAAATTCACAGTATATAAAAAAAGAATCATCCACCTAGATCATATTTTTAGTTAAGTATAATGCGGGTACAGATACTTATTTTTAAATTGAAGTATCGCTGTTTAAATGCAAATAAATAACAGGAAAAAAAAGCAATGAACAATTTTGCTTGTTAGGTAATTTTACCGGGGGGGGGAAAAACCCGCATTGAAGTACAATATTTAAGCTCTGAAAAATCTCACGCAATATTTATTGAATTAAAAATATATCTTTCTAAATGACATTCACTGGATATTTTTATACTAATGTTTCTTTTTTAAATAGATGTATGCACTATACATACTTAATATGCTTTAATTTTTAAAATGAAGAATCTACGTGAACGTTGTTTCTGATCAGCCGACATATTTCTATGGAGAATAATATTCTGGAGAGAAACTGCAGTTTCAGAAAAACATTGATCATGCGCCATGGATTTATTACCAACGAAAGAATTTGAGCTTTTATTGCCAATTGGTGCAATTTTTCACTCGTGTATCTCGGATCATTTAATCACGGTAAATTTTCTTAAAAAATATAGTCTCTGAAACCGTCACATAAGTTCGTTGCTTTTGCTCCTTACATGTAATCTACAGTTGAACATGTCTAAGGAGACCACCTTTGGGACCAACAAAAGTCGTCTTAAACAATTGGTCTCAAACTAAATACAATACAGGACATTTTCTCAAATCATTACGACACATTTTTTTTAAAAAATGGTCTGCTTTATGAAGGTGCTCTTTGTCACTTTTTCAGGTTCCACTGTACTTGTAGTTGGATTATTTCTTTACTTAAATTTAAATTTACCTATTATTCAACTGATTTGATTACCAGAGTGATTAACTTTTGGTACCAATCCCTCCAGCTATCTGGAGCAATAGACCGTTTTTCGCTTTCAGCGTGATTTACATACATCTGAAAAATTAATGTAAATATTCAAGCGAAAGTGTAACTGTAGATGGTTTCCAGACAGGAACAAATACTGATTAGTTTGTCTTTGGGGGTGGGGGGTAAGCACTCGTTTAGCATTTATTTCGCAAATCTGGTTGTCCTTTTTGGTGACTTTTTCTCTTAGCGATACCTTGCAAAGGCATTTGCATCCTTAAGTGTAACAAGAGAGTTTTTAGCATGTGTATTTACTAATTATGTAATGCTTAAAAATAACGTAACTCATAAAAATTGAGAATAAAGTTTTTAAACTGATTAGAAATTTATTGATTAGTCAGTTTAGCTTCAACTGCATATGATTTTTTCCGAGTTTTAATATTCAGTTACAAAAAGGGATCAGGCATATTATGTACGTTAACACGTTGACTGCCAACCTACGAGATAACTCGTAGTACGTGAATTTTCGAAAGACCAAACTGCAATTTGTCTCGTTGCTGCCGACTTATTCCCATTTTTCAATGCATTTCTAGAAAGTTTGTAATTTTTTGGTTAATAAGATGTTTTGAACAATATGATGTGTTTAAATTAAACTATCGTTTAGGGGTCCATAAACTGCAAACAGCGCTGGCAGTCAGCGTGTCGTCAGTCAACGTGTTAATACCTAACATTGTTTATTTTCTATGTTATAATAATAATGCAAAGAAAAATAAACAACATTTCCGAGCAGTAAAATCATTTTTTGGTTTTATTTGAACAAGTGAAAAAAAGTAGAATATAATTTTTAAATTTTCACACCAGCGATAGAGACTACTAAAAATCTAAAAAAAACTAGTTATGTTTAAAAATATCGCCGCAAATAAGTTGTTTTTCTACCACTTGATATTTCTTCCGGAACGACACGTGCTTCATTTTCATCATTAAGATTTTTTTAAAAATATGCGGTTGTCATGAAAATGAACTCATTATGGACCGGATAAAAATAAAGGCGATGATTCCAATTAACAAGATAATTAAAAAATCATGTGTAGGGAGGTAAATTTTAAATTGCCATAAGAGAAACTACTTTCCGATAATGATAGCTGATTTCTTTAATAAGGATATACTAGATAAGACACTTTGGATTTTACTTGAAACTTATTAAAAACATTTTTTTAAATGTAGCAGTATTTTATTACCACAAGATTATTTTAATTCGTATAATTGCTAATCTTTCTCCTTTTGCATATACGTTTTACCGCGTGAAGCTCACAGGTGCATCTTAGCGTGCCTCAAGTAGTAAGAGTGATGACAACGGCTACTGCACATGCAACCCCCTACCATATTTTTACCACAGCGCCTACGCATCGCCAAGAGGCGCTGTAAAAGCGGCGATGTGCAGGCGCGTTGGTAAAAAGTTAAAACTGGTAAAATTCGTTGTCGTCACTCTTAATACAAGAGGCAAGCTGGTGCATCCCTACTACACTTTGAACTTCTCCGCATCTATGGGCTATTCCGGGGCAGGAGTTTCATGTTATACTCCTTAATTTTCTGATTACTCAATGGTATCAAACTTTACATCCCTAAAGCGGTTATCACACGACAGGAATTTTAAAGCAAACGTTACTTCCACCTCGTTCTATCGGCAATCTCTAGAGCCAATTTTCGATGCGGAGTTTCCTACAGGTTTGCCACCGGTTTCTCAGACGGTTGCTCATAACGAGCTACCATTTTCTAATCTGTATCCTCGTGTTAGGCATTTGTTTACATTTTTTATATTTGAAATTTCGATCAAAAAAGTAGGTTTCTGCGTTCAAGGGCACTCCCATGGAAGGTCACGGGAGGTCACTGTGACCTCCTAAAATTTTCATTATTTTGAAAATCCTGAGTGACCATTTGGTATAACAATAATTTTTGTCTTTTTCCCCCCTCCTACATGTTTGTACTTATTATACAGGTACATTATTGACTAACAGCTATACAGTTGTCAATAGCAAATGCAAGGCATTAGATTTTATTTTTTGTATATAATGATCACTTATTCTCAATAGGATCATGGTTTATTAAGTTTGAGCTTCGCGATTCAGTAAAATACGAAGCTTCAGTCGGGTAATTAAGAATTACCCCCTCCCCTTCCTAAAAAATATAAGTTTGAGACTGCCCTGCCTGCTTAAAGATGTCAAAAAATTTTGAATGCAAATTGTTATTATGTTATAAGGCGAAATGAATGAAATCTTAAGAAGTTTTGTTAAAAGGTTATAGGGTCAGTTGGGGTACGCTTTTTAAATGTTTTAACTTTGGATCCTTCCCTACCTCTTGAATGAATTCACAGATAAAATTGTGAGCATTGTAGCCACTACTGTATTTCTTGTGAGTAAATGTGTACAAAAATTTTGACTTTATGACCATTTGTTAGCGAATGAGCTCGTGTTTACAATTACCTCAGTGTGTGTACAACTACCCCAGAGATGTGGGGTAATTGTAAACCGTGATTTATTTTCGAATGAGGTTGATGCAAATGGAAAATTGTTTCATACACAGTCTGCTTGCAGGCTTAAGACGTTCCAGAGCAATGGTTCTCAATCTGCGGCCAACAGGCCGCATATGGTCCGCTGAGTTATGTTATGAGTCGGCTGAGCTTATTTAACAAGAAATATCTTGCAAAAAATCAAGTAATGCAATAAATTTATGTAAAATTTGTCACGCAGTGGATCAGTCGGTTAATCTTGGATGCCACAAAACACCGAAAGTGAAGCACTACTGGACGTGGTCAACGCTTAGGAGGGTGACCAAATCACGCGACTGATTACTCTGAGACCGAGTGCCCGAAAGGGAGCTGTGCACGTAAAATACGTCGTCGCTTTAAATGTCCACCAAGTTAGAAATAATTTCCGCTGAGGGACCAATCTAGGTGACGATCTCTTATCTGGGAGATTGTTCAAAATCATTAAGCCCCTCTGAGCCAAGTGTACTTCATTCTAGCGGAGCTCATTAATAATCAGTAGGAGCTTCCTTAATTCATGGTCGCCCTGCAAGGGGGGACTTGGATTTCCAAGTGGCATTAGCAAAAACAACAACAGTTATGTAAAATAGACACAAAAGTGTAATTTACATCAAAATATAATACTTATTGTCCCCCTAAAATATTGAAAATAGAAAAAATTAAAATGTTTACAATTACCCCAGAGTACGAAATATATTGGGTAATTGTAAACACCTAACTTGCACATGCAAAATGACAGGGAAGATTAAATTCATAACTAAATGTTTTTAGCAGCATTCCATATGACAAATAACAAGAAGTTCCGTCTAGAACTATACGAGCCTACTTTCCCGTATACACCAAATTCAAATTTATAATCTAGCTATCTCTTTTTCTCTCTTTCTTATTTATCTTTAGTTCTAATTATTGAAAATATACCTTTTTCAACGGATAATACATATTCATTCACTCACTCATTCATTCTTTCATTTATTTAGCCATGCATTTATTCATTCATTTGTTACCTCATTCAAGTGTTTATTCATTCATTTACGCATTCATGTATTTATTCACTCATTTATTTATGTTTTCATTTATTCAATAATTTATTCATTCATTCTTTTCCTCATTCATTTATTCACTGATTTATTCTTTCACTCTTTAATTTATTCATTCATTCATTATTTCACTCATTGAGTCACTGAGAAATATCCTTGAAAATCCCGATCAAAAAATTTCATAGCAAAATAGGCTCGTAAGTTCTGGATAAACTTTCTATTTCTACATGTTCTACGTTATAAGAGCTTTCCGATAAAGTTTGTTCCAAGCAAATCGGTCCGTTAGATCAGGATTTATATAGGGTTAAAATTTCCCCGTAAGCTCTGTGTTAATTTTTTGAACTGTTCAAAAATGAACAAAAACTGTTCAAATCAATATTTCACGCCGAGAACTCCTTTCAGTAAGCTTTCAATAGGAACTTGGCTCTTGTGCCCAGAGTTTACAGAATTTGCTTCAATTTTGTCCATAAGCGCTAATGTTAAAATTTTTTGAACTGTTCAAAATTGAACAAAAAAATGTTCAAATCAAAAGTAAAATATAGAAATGAGATGTCCTCGCCGAGATCTTTCGAATGCAAAAAGAATTTTTCCAATCGGACAATTCGTTGAAAAGTTATTAGGGGGGGACAGACGACAGACAGACAGACCGACAGACAGACAGACCGACAGACCGACAGACACACTTTTTCCCCATCTCAATACCCTACTTTCAAATTTTTTATTTTTCAATCTTTATTTAATTACTTCACTTATTTTTGACTTTTCTTGATTTTTAACGATATTTTCACGATACATTAAGCCTTCTTTCATGCTTTATTATTATTTTTTTTACTTTTACGGGAAAGTAGGCTAAAAATGGTTGAAACCGCTTGCATCGCTTTTATAGATGAGCTGGAGAGGAAAATGTAAGATCACTGAATTTTGTTAAACAACTTTTTTCACTGGGCCATTTTCAAACAATAGTGACGCCTGCACAGTTGTTTCGAAACTTACGAAACTGTTTCAATGTCTTCCCTATGCTGCCAGTTTATCACTCACAAGTAGTTAAGTTTTCAAAACCACCACAAGTGTAGTTATGAAGCTTGTTTACAATTACCCCAACTGACCCTACATACCTTACGAATTTTAGTAACAAATTAGATGTCATGAGTTTATTCATAACAAGATCTTTAATTTTAATGGAAATGTATTAAGGCAATGGCGGCTCCTAGCATAAGTGTCAAACGGGGGCGGTAATTTTTGGTGTCCCCCTCCAAAAAGAAAGAAGAAAGAAGAAAGAAACTTTGTTGTGTTGTATGAGCTTGTAGTTTTGTAGTTTATATTATTTTCAGAGTTTAAAAAGAAAAATCTCTTTAGAAATCTTATTTTATTTATTTGGGGTTACTTTCACTAAACTATATTTATCTTCAGCTATGATACGTTGAAATAGCACCCGTAAAATTGTATAATTAAAGTACATGTATTTTTCTAAAACTCTATACCTTATTTTGGGTGTCACGCAGGGGGGGGGGGGGGAAACGGCCCCTCCGTCGCCCTTCCGTAGTGACATTACTGATTAAGGAATATAATTTGGTAAAATATTAATATTTTGTATTCTGTGTCTCATCTAATATCATTCTAATTAAAAGTTTTTTCACTGTGACAATTTACTGGACATCAAACTTCGAATTCTGACGAAACAGAAAATGGCACTGCAGTTTAAATTTAATTAAAATAAAATGACAGAGATTAGTTAAAAAAATATCAAAAATGTAAAACAGTGTATGATGCCTTGAGTATTATTGCTGATAACGCTATGGAATGGTTGTCTATGATATATAAATTAAGAAAAAAACAGAAAGGAAAAAAAAAACGGTTGTTATACTGCCTCTAAATTTATCACTTGAAACGCACTGGCATTTTGGTAGCGATTTCATCATAAGACACTCTTTGAAATGTCTTGCACTAGTAAATTAGTGACTTTACATCTTACAAATGCTTTTTCGGCATGATTTCGAAAATTTAAACCAAAAAAAAAAAAAAACTAATTTAGAAATCGCATTTTCCTTTTAACATTTATTCTTCTATCGCCACTCTTCAAATCCTTCACCGCCATGTTTACTGGAAAGTTGATTTGACGTCACGAAATTCCAGCTCCATGATTGGGTCCTTTCTTGATTTGCCTTAAATTAAACGTTCTGGAAGCAATTTTTTTCTTACGCAGATAACGAATTGCTTCTAATTCGAGCAACCGTGAGTTGGTATAGCACACGAGCATTTTGAGGAAACTATGGGGAAAATTGGTAGAAAAAACAGTTTCCGATAGAGTTGACGATTCCTGTTACGGTTGCGTTTGCCTGTAATTCCTGTCGTGTGATAACCGCTTAAAGAATCCCAAATATATAAAAATTAACAATTTAACGAGATTACATTTCATTTGGCTTTCAAAAAAAAGAACATCTCAATAGGTGCTACTAACCATGTCAGAAACCAGAGCGCGACTAACGGAAGGTTTTAATTAAATATATTGTTTAATGCTTTGCTTCCCCAACGAATCTTTAATCGGTAACACTCAATTATTTAAACTAGAATAAATTTCATTTGGCTTTCAAAAAAAGAAAGAAAGAAAGAAAAACATAAACACCTCATTAGATGCAACTCGAATAGCCATTTCAGAAATCAGAGTGCAACTAACGGAAGGTTAAAATGTATACTGATTGTAAATGTCGATCCTTATGAAGGAAGAATTCAAAGCAATTTCATTGGTAGAATACCTTTACTGTTCTTTTGAGGTTTTTGAATATTATTTATCTGATTACCTATTTTTTAAATAAAATGGTTTACTTTCCCGAAATTTATTCTCTAATTCACATTCCTTTAACTCAAAAAAAAAAAAAAAACTTCAACTGCGGATGCTTTACGCATGAAAAGGATCCATAAAACAACCATTTAAATTTCTTGGGGTATTGTAAATTCGGGAAAAATTTCTAATGGATATAGATGAAAAATAATTTATGGACACAAGCACTTCAAATTTCTTTTGTTAGCTTATTTTACACCATGCAATTAATAAGACAATGACTTATCTTTAAACTTATACAAAATGTAAATGTATACTTCATTTCACATCTCGTTTCCTGTCAATTTATTTCACAAACTCTTAGTATCTTAACATAGATTTCAGTCATGTGTCAAGTTAAATGCATATTGAATTAAACGTCAGATGTCTGATAATGTTAATTTATAAACGCATCTAATATTTATTTATTTGTAGGAGTTACCGTATTAAATGAAACGATGAATTAAAAGTGATGTATTATTCCGAGCAACAAAATAAATCTCTCAGGATTACATTTACTATTTCTTGCAAGGAAATATTATAGCTGATACTAAGTACTTCACAAATATTGAGATGCAACGTATTTACAGATTCGTATTTGTGCAGTGAGGTACAAAAAATTACGATAAGAATAAATCAGTTTAATCAATAATTGATGATGTTTACACTGTCATTTCCTTTACTTAGTGAGCTTTTAAGAAAACCTCAAATGATAGTAATAATACTGCTATGAGCAATCATAATAAAATAGTAATAGATTTCTAGGACTATATATATAGAGGGTATATTTCTTTACTGTAAACGCTAAAGGGGCATAAATACGCATTGAGAAATGATTCAGTATCTGATTACATAGTAAAAATAATGAATTTTAAGGACTACATGTAAGATATACTTCTTTACTATAAACACTGAATTACGCATTGAAGAAGGAACCCGTATGTGATTATATAGTGATAATAAAAAAATCAAGAACTATGCATGATATATATTTCTTTACTAAGAGCACTGTTAGGGCATAAATATGTATTTAGAAATTATTAAGTATCTTATTATATAGTAATAATAATAATAATAAAAATAAATTTCAATTACTATATGTATTATATATTTCTTTACTATAAAACACTATTGTGGCGTAAATATGCACTGAGGTAAGATCCAATCTGTGATTATATTGTAAGAATAAAATGTTTCAAGAACTATGCATAACATATATTTCTTTACTATAAACACTATTAGGGAATAAATATGCGTTTGAGAAATGTTTCAATATCCGTCTACAGAGTGGCGTAGTGGTAAGGAGCAGGCCTCGTACGCCCAAGATCGCAGGCTCAAACCTGGCCCAAGTCGGTGGATTTTCAAGATGCAGAAAATGTCGTATGACTCTGCGGCATGTTAAAGATCCCTTGAGTATCCGTTTGGCATGGATACTCTAGGCTAAATTAAATTCCTAGTGCCGTTTGCATCAACGAGAGCTCAGGTGCCGCCATCTAGGGGAGACTGAGCGTCAAAAAAAAATTGCGGCAATGGTACCACGCTCATTGTGATGTTGCTGAAAGAGCTGGTACCAATCTCGGGGACGCAGTAGGTCTGTAATGGTTGAGGACCAGTATTGCAGCCTCATTAAAAAGAAAAAAAAAGATTCAATATCCGATAAAGTAGATAAATTATGTTTCAGCTGTTTTTTTAATGCGTGTACAAAACAATTTACGAATAATATTTTGTTTATTCGTTAATAACGAACTTTTTATCAATTATAAAGTATATTGAAATGTACTTCAATTAGTGTTTCTTTAATCAATGATAATTTTAAGATATACAGTCGATTCGCGTTAAAATGATTTTGAAAACAAATCGATTGATTTCTACAGAATATGATGTGTTTAAATTTTTTTTCCTCCTGAAATTTTGTATACTTTACTATACTTTTACCAGTCTCTATTCTTATTTGGTTAAAGTATTTTATTATTTAAATTTGTAGAACGATGGATAATAAAAATATTACTTATCTTTGGCAATGATAACTTTTATTTCTTTCTGATATTGTTCTTATTGTTAAGAGAAGATTGTTTAGTGCTTTGATGATTAAAATAATGAGGAAAAATTGCACAAAACAAGGGGGTCAAAGTGCTTACGTGTGAAAAAGTATCAATTTAAATCTAAATGGAAATTGACTTTGAGCCAACATATTCTAATTTCATTGTTTACACGTTGGATTTTCCCCTCGAATTCTATCCTGTTTTTTCTTCTTGGGAGTTTAAAAAAGTTATCTTATGAAACACTAATGACACGAATTTATATGCAAATAAATAACGTAACATGACTATCTGCTATTAGTGTGTATATTTTTTCGCCTTCCCAAAAACTCGTATGCGCTCTACATTGCTATCGGACGATCACTAATAGGTTTTTATATAATGTAGAGTTGTTCTTACAACACCAAAGTAGTTAATTAACTTTATTCAAAGCGTGCACTGTAAAAGATTCTAGTTTAACGTTCATCAAAAACTGAAAAAAAAAAATGGTTTAGCTGCAATAAAATTTTATATTAAAATTGAACCATTATAAGGGTTCTTAGTTTAACATTCATGGTGAAAGTACACCATTATAATGGCTTAACCTAGTACCAAATTGCAGATAAATATCACCGTTTTTTTCCATTTTCTTTGATGAATTGTTGAACTAGACTTTTTTACATTGTAGCATACCTAACTATAAACAAATGACACAAATGTCATCTTTTTGAGAAACTACAAAAAACAAGATCATGTGTTTAAATGTTTTATCTTGACTTTCGAAAATGATTAAAAAAATGCGACTATGCAAAAAATTCTATGGTTCAACCTTTCACGAAAGGAATGGACAAAATGGTGAAATGTAGCTGCAACCAACATTAGATACTAAGTTAAACCATTATAGTGGTGCAGTGCTACCTTGTTTCACCATGAATGTGAAACTACTAACCATTATAACAGTTCATCTTTAGTACCAAATGTTGGTTGCAGTTAATTTCACCATTTTTTAATTTTTTTTAAATGAAAGGTTGAACTATTTTTTTTTAGTGTATCTTTCTTATTTATGGCATAATAGTATCATTTTTTTCTCTCGATGGTAGCAGATGTTATATAATTATGTATTAATTGCTTTTTCAAATAAAGTCTGAATTAAGTATTCAATTTTTTAATATGATCTTGAAACTTAGAGATAAACGGATACCCTTACATTAGTGGATTATGATGTCTACTTACAACTGATCTTATATGTATGCATAAATAGGTATATATACATATATATATATATATATATAATGAGTCATCATAGCTTCTAAATAAAAGTGATGTATTTTTTAGTTCTTCGGTACTTTTACAGCATTAAAGGAACCGATTCAAACTTTTAAAGTATATCACAATTGTCAAAGAATCTGACCATAAAAAAGGGACAAGATAAAAAATAACAAATCGCCATGTATACGCGACAGGTTTCATAAAAGCCATCCATAAAGATTTACGATTCAGTGGAAGAAAACATCTGTAATAAATGCGTTGGCATTTACGACACATATCTATGACGTCTTGTAGTATATTTTGGCGGAAAACAAAATTTTATATGATATAGAAGTAACGCTTCTCATTTGAATTCACTTGTCTGAAAATCTCAAAATATGATTTTGCTGATTCAGCATCTAAAAAACATTTCCTTCTATTTTATTTATTCAAAATTACCGCTTTTTTCTTGTCAAAGAAAAGGGAATTTTTCATCTTGTTGCTTACTGAAGCTATTTCAATGATGCAATTTACTCTAAACAAACAAATACGAAAAAGTAAGTTACTGTATCAATGAGGAATTATAGGGCATTGTGTTCTGTTGTACTTAACTTTATTTTAAAGACACAAAGTTAACATGTAAAGTTGTAAGACAGTACTACATATTTATCGCATGCACTCTTTGTAAAAAGTCTTAGTTTTGTGATTTTAAAAGATAATATGTAATATTTTATGTTGAATTCAATATTTAAAACGAAACATTGGATTTTAGGAAGTTGAAGTTTAAACTTTGTTTCAAAATTCGACGGTTTTTTGAATTGTTTGATAAAAGTTATACACTGTAAAAAATCTGTAAAAATACAGAAAAGAAACTGGATATTTCTGTACAGCTACGTGAGAACTTGTTTAAAATCAAATGATTAGGTTTCTTAATAACTGTCAAGCTTCTTAATAACTTCAGATCAGTCAATGATTCACTAAGTATATTTAAACAATAGAATTTATTAATTCTATTGTTTAAATAAACTTAGTGAATAAGTGTTTAAATAAACTTAGTGAAGAAGTAATTTTTAGCGAAAAAAAAAAAAAAAAACGGTGGGATTATTAACGGTGGGGGTGTCTATTATTAAAAATTCAACTTGACAAATTTGTTAGAAAATGTGAGAGTTAACAGTCCAATAAAACTTGCCTGATTTACGGAAATGGTTTTATACGAAATTAAATGCAGAGATAAAATATGTAAGCTCTACCATATTGCGCCAGTAAAGTACTGTAGTTTAAGCTAGAAGATTATTTCAGTTGGAATTGGCTTAAGCGGATTACCGCGATTCTATTTAATTACACTTAGAAAAAGGGTTAGGAACATAGATAAATATTGAAAAAAACATGAGTTGAACGATACTTGCATTTTATTTATTTATTTATTTTTGTGAACCTTCACAGAATTTTATTACTTATCGTTGTGTTACATCTCTTATTTTTCCCGTTGCAGCTGTTGCTCTTTTTTTCTGAGTAATCATGGGTTTTGCGTAACAATTTTTTGTTTTACTTAACACTTTACTCTTGAAGAATGTGCGAACACGTTTTCTTTTTTTTTCATTTTGTAAGTATGTAGATTAATAGTTTGGTATTATTATTCTTGAAGGTGGGGATATGAAAAAAAAATATGTATATATCATGTAATTAGTTGAAAGATTTGTATTACGTATTCTTTTTTGACGTTCAAAATGAAGTTTTCGAAAAATTACATTTTATTGCTAACATGTAAATGCAAAAGAATTCTCAAAACGCCTATTTTCAATATTTTAAACCACCCTGCGGTTAAGTCTACGAGTTAAAACTAGTTTCCTTAATTTGCAGTTAAAAACAAATTTTAAAACTAACAAATGTAACAATAAATGTTAAAGAGCTATTCAACTAATTTTCTTTGACTGAAATTTCAAAATTGAATTTTAAAGAAAGAAAACGATTATACATAACAATACTAAAACGTAAAGGCAGTTTTAATACTTTTGTTAAAAACATGGCAAGCTTATTCATGTGAAATACTTCGAGGGTTCTCCTATACTATATTATCAGAGGTCAATTCTCAAAGGACAAATGAGCCACTCTTAAACATAATGTATTCTTCCCAAAAGCAGATAAAGATACATTTAATAAAATATGGCCTGAAGTTATACATTCGAAAGAGAATCTTTACTTCATTCTCTTGAATAAAGAATGAGATACAGCATTAATGAGTTGCTGTATTATCATGTTTAATCTACGTGAGAGAGTAAGATTTGAATCTTAACATGTATTCTTGCATGAAGTAACTTGTGTCACTTATATCATTTTGAGCGCTTTGTTTAGACAAGTAATTTATGCGTACATAAATTGCGAAAATAAAATATAATTATGTTCATTGTAGCTTATGTAAAGTCAGTCTACATTTTCACTGATAACCAAGTTTATTTAGAATTGTGTGTTTGATAGATATCATAGATCCACTTTGCTAGATTCTGTGTATTTAATTGCCCTGTAGCTCAAAGGTAGTTTACTGGTAGTTTATAATTATTTTCAGCTTTTTTCTAATTGATCTTAAAGCGCAAAATTTTTTTGAAAGTTTTGTATGATTTTGGTGTTGATTTCAGTCGAAATATTTGATATTTTCAAACAATTGGAGAACATGACAAAGAATAATAAAAACAGGATATTTTTGCCAAACTTTTGATGAATATCATAGCCTCATTCTTTATGTATACATTTCCATCACTATTTCCTAGTTATGCTGTAATTTAAATCGACAGCAGGCATAAAGTCAAGACAGCCATTGTTCGCTTTTCTCTTTATAGGGCGGGTGAGGTTGTGCACACGGGTGGTTTACGCTCATGGGAGATGGCTTTTGATAAGATGTAGATTACATTAATAATAAAGGCAAATACGTTGTCAAATTAGCTGAAAAAGCACTTGTTTAAAAAGTATCTTGCAGCTTTTATACCACAATGAAAATCAGACGAACAGTAATTAATATTCAAGCCCCTTACATTTGGAAAACAGGCAATAGAAATGACGTTGCATCATACATTTTTAGAGAAGAAAACAGATGGCTTCAATTAGACACTTTTCTCCATCGGACACCCTTGCACCTTTTAGCCGAAGCCTTAGGTAACAATTAGACACTGCTGCTGCTGTTCAACTCCCTGAAATCGCGGTGCACTCACACCTACCCTTTTCTCCAAAATTTCAAAAAAAAATAAGTGCACCATCTCTCTGACCGCGCAACCTCTCCAGGTTTTTCCTGATATAAGATTCATTAAACTCAAAAATATTAATACTAATAATAATTAAAAAAAAAACAGATTTCAGAAAATTGGCAATACATGCAGCCATGCATTGCTCATTCCTTGTCCATTACTTGCTTAAGCATTACGCGATTTAACCATTTTTGATGTTCTTTAAAAATGTCAACTAGTGAGTACGAAGTAAGCTATAGTTTTACAAGATCAATCAACAATTCCCTAAATGTCAAAAATATAATTAAGGTTCTCTGCAAACCCAATGGTTTTTCCTCTTTATTGCAGAAAATAATGTGATTTTTCCTTTGCTTACAACTCATTTTAAACTATATTTCCCCTGACACAAATCTAGTTTTGCTGACTATTCAATGCCACAATCCAAAGTTGACAATGTTCACGTTAATATGAACATTGCGACTTAAAAGCGTATTTTTTGGATTTATGTGCAGAAATGATTTTATTAAATAAAATTTAAAATATATATTTGTTAGTCTAGTTAAACACGCTTCAATCATTTACTTTTCTAACTGCGAATTTATGAGTTTTCACGCAGGAAAAAATATATAAATTGTTATATATGTTACATATATAAGTACTTTTTCTTACCAATTTTTCATGCTGCTAAAATTTGAATAATTTAAAATTATTGTTACACATTCGCTTACATTTACTAAGGTTTGATATAGTACAGGAATTTAAAGCTTCCTTTACAATCATAGGCAAGTAATGATTTTCTCCCGGAGATTTTGAAGATAAGGGAAGATGCTACTCGTGGAACAACTAACACGGATTTATATTTTTAAAACATAATGCGGAGTAAAAAACATTGCAAAAAGTATTGCTCATTAATAGTAAGATTTTTTGAGGTTAATACATAATTTGTCTTATAGTTTCTTTTGCTAGTTTTTTTTTAGGGGGGGGGGGGCTAACTGTAGTGCTTCCGCAGCAATTGCCATATTTGAAATTATTTGTTCCCTTTCGAGCAGCATCAATTTAAAAAGCGAAGAAACAAAATTATTAAAGAGGAAAACATTTGAACAGCAAATATTCTAATCTTTTCAAATCTTGCATTAAAATGTATGCGATAATGAAAAGAAAACGCCATGCCTTCATAGTCAATCACACTGGATGCTTTTAAGAAATAAAGGGTAAACTTAAAAGCAATAACCGTAATTGAAAGAACGATTTCAGAGCTTTAAAAAGCGGAGATTACAAACATTGAATAAAGCTCTAAAGCTAGGCATATAATGATTAATTGTTTCACCCAACTTTTCGGCTGAAATTTTCTCGTGTTTCTCAACACTTGGGAAGATTCCAGAAATTAAGAAAAGAAATCATGTTTATGAGAGAGAAAAAATATGTTTATCGAGAAGTATTTTTGTTGAAAGTTAATATGGAACATGAGGATAAGAAGAAATTTTCTATATTAAGTTAATTTAAGAAAATTGCAGCATTTTTCTTGTCTCTGATAATGTTTTGGAAAAGCTTTCTCAACAAACGCTTTCTGTTTTCTTTTCTTTTTTCAAACTAAGATGTACAAATAACCAATAAATGTAGACGTTAGCTGTCTTCTTCTTTTATCAATTATATCAATATTTATTAATTGAAAAAATGTTGCAGACTCGTTTTAGCTATTGCAAGAAAACGTTTCATTAATACATATCATTGTGAGCTTTAAATCGCATATTCACAATTTTATGTATTGATGAAGATATTATTTGTACCCCCGAAACAACTGTCAGATTCTTTTTCTTACAATGTGTGTTATAAGTACATTGTGCAATCTTTCATTGCTTCTGCTAGGATAAGCAATGAGTCTTACGTAATTTTCAATACCGCTTCTAAAATATGCAAATTTTTACTTTCATTTAAAAGCTTTCAAAAATAGTACCTTAGATTCAGTCATTTATTCAAAGATGGCAAAAGATGTGATAATTGTTATTTAAAAATTTCCAAACAAGGCTTACCTGTATTTGTAAGCAATAATTTTCTTGGGGAACACTAGAATAATCTGTTAGGTTTCATGATTTCTTCAGGCTGTTTATGTTGTAACGCATAAGTTCATAATGCAATATGTTATGGCATTGCTTTTCCGCATATGTGTACCTGCATTTGTAAGCAATAATTTTCTTGGGGTACACTAAAACGATCTAATGTTTGGTTTCATGATTATTTTCAGGCTGTTTGTGTTGTAACGCCAAAGTTCATAATGCAATACATTATGGCATTGATTTTCCGCATCTGTGTACCTGCATTTGTAAGCGATAACTATCTTGCGAAACACTAAAATATTCTAACGTTAGGTTTCATGATTTACTTAGGCTGTTTACGTTGTAACGCTTAAGTTTCTAATGCAATATTTTATGGCATTGATTTGCCACATCAGTGTACACTATATATATATATATATATTAATCTGAGTACATGCGACGTCAGCAAGAAAAATTATTTTTCGCAAGTAAGCATGTGTAAAACTTTAATTCCTGCCAAAAAACTTGCTCCGAAAGTTAAATATGACATTTCAATTCTTTTATAAGTTTCACAAAATAAAATTCACTTTCAGCCCAAATATATTGGAAATATTCCTTTTTGAAAGGGACAAAAATGCGGAAAAGAAGCTTTCTGTCGGGAATTCTTCCAACTATTCTTATAAAACTCATCATAGCCTTCAAGCATGACCGTGTTGAATGATGATATACTATGACTATCTCACTCACAAATGCCTTTTATATAAAAATGATAACTTATGTTTCAACGTATGACCAGAATTTTTATTGAAGACATAACGTAATATTACTTAGACATTTATGATGTAAGCAACGAAAATGTAACTTCATGTGCACATATAAGGGATTAATGAATGTTATTAAAGTATAAATTGCAGTAACATTCAATTTCGAAACTTTGCATGCTTTGTTTAGCTAATAAAAGGGCGATATTTAAGAGACAAACAAAATGTTAAAAATAAATAATTCTCCGTGAAAGATGTTATAAAAAAGTCATAATATAAATAATAATAATAAAAAAACAATACTGGTCAAATAAATGTTCTACATGAAATATTGTATTTATGTGAACGTTATGTTGTGTGTGTTTTTGTTTATAAAAGCATATAGGTTGAAAAAATGCAGTTTCACTCTTAAAAGATTTCTACAGAGCTCTCGCAATAGACAAATCTACGATGAAGAAATGTGGTTTTGTGTTAGTGTGTGAAAAAGTTAATGAGGTTGCAATCAGAAACATTAAAGAGAAACGCAGGTCATACCAAAAATTATTTTGAGTTTTTTAAAAAGTATTTGAAGAAGCAAGAGTCAAAAAGTTCAAGTCATACTTCGTCATTGCTGTTAGTTCAGTTATTAATCATAATTTCATAATTTTTCTGCATACATCATTACCTTTGAACTATTTTTTTGTCAATTGCAAACCTCGTCCGCTTCCCAGAGACGAGGCATTAAAATTCCGAAAGCTTAAAATTACTGATTCAATGTCTGCTATTATGTAGGCTCTCATTTTATTTATGTTCACTTCCTATTTTGGATTGCAAGTTGTAAATGTTTACCCTTTTCCATTTTTTTAAGAAGCTGAAATGATAAAAATATCTTTTTTCTAATGGTATGCTGTTGACTTCTTGCAGACATAGTGCGTTCCCCAGTGATTGGTACCATCTCTTTCAGCGGCACCACAATGAAAGTGGTACCATCGCCGCATGACAATTTTGACGTCCAGTTTATCCATTTGAAAGGGTGAGCACCCGGACTCTGTTGATGCGAAATCGCGCAAGGAATTGAATTTAGCCGAGAGCATCCAAAGCAAATGTATACTCAAGGGATCTTTTACATGTAGCATTATCATACGTCATGGACCGTAATCCACCGACACTGCCAGGCCTCTGACCTGGGGCGTACGATTTCTGCGCCTTACCAAGACGCCACCGAGCTGGCACCTTTGAATTTCAAATTTAAGAAAACTTTCTTTTTTCGTTTTTTTTTTTTAATTATTTTTTTTAATTTTTATTTTTTAAATTATTAATTAGCATTTTCTATATTTCACTCAAACAACTCCTCTCATGGCTTTTCTCTCAAATTTGGCAGCAATTTTTCGTATATGAGGTCCTACGTTAACAGAACATTACGTTTACTGTACGGTTTTCAGTGCTTTGAAACTAGGGTTGCTTGAAACTACTTTTATGAATCTTTTATTTATGTTTATTATTCATAGTGATATTAATTTTAAATGATATGTAAAATGTTCTGATTTAAATCTTGTTCTTTACGTATTTCATGAACGCATTTTACGAAAAAAATAAGATAAACTGTGGAAGAATGAAAAATAAAAATGTAATGTCTGATCAGTTTCTCAAATTACTTCACAGTTTATAAAATAAAAGTATTTGACAAAAGAAAAATATATTCTTTAAATTCAATCAGGATGCTAGTGCATCCTGATTGACTTTAAGAGAAAGGATGACAGAGCACAATTTTAAAATAATAAGATTGTAATTTAGCATTAGAAACAGGCTATAAATAATGTATTTCTGAAATAAAACCAAACATTTATTGAAAAAAAAATTAGCGCAACTTTAAAAATTATAAATTTTACAGTCATAAAAATTATAAGAAACCATCAAAGATATAAAGATTTTGTAATAAATTAAACAACAGTAAACGATAGGAAAAATCTATACAAACTAGAAACAAGGATTTGGAAATAATCCTCTTAACTAAAATTAAATCATATGCAGTACTTATTGTTGTTGTATATGAAGTTTAGTAATTAAAAAAACATGTTTACATTGAACGAAAAAAATCAAGTTGATTGTAAATCATTTTAGCATCAAATAAATAGAAAACGTGAAATGTACAAAAACAGAAATGATAACAGTAAACTATTGCATTCTTTTGAAACTCTACTTTCTCTGTTTCTTATCACAAAAAATAGAAAAAAAATACGAATTTATAAAGCAAATTTTTATTTCATATTTTCTTTCTTTGTTTTTCAAAAAATTAATAAATAAATAAACTTCAATTATTTTGTTAAAATAGTCTTCGACAAATTACGTTTGAAGTGAAAAAAGAAATGTAATTATTAAATCAATCAGTTCAAGAACCATTTTTAAACGAATTCATGCAAAACTTTTTTTTTACTAAATTTTGACTCAAACTTCAATAATTTAATTGAAAATAAAAACTGACTAAACAGCAGCCTTTTTGAATGTATTTCCCAACTGTGCATCTGCACTGGGAATAGCCAAGTTAGAATATAAATATTTAATTTATGCGAGAAAGCCTTGAATTTGCTTGATATTTAACATTGCCTAAGAACTTTTAAACTAAAAATACGCAATATCACGTTGTTTGAAATGCAGCTTAGTTAGTTTATCTGTAATATTTCCAAAGTCTTGAAAAATGAGCTTAGCAGAAAGTGAATCATTCTATGCGTAGTCAAGAACATTATATCGTATATAAAAATACGCGTTAACAAATATATTGACATTTATGTGAATTTCATAACAATATCCACAATTTTAATGCCCTACTTTACCATATTATATCACCACATTAAAATAGTCAGAGAAATAGTTCACTGTATCTCTTTTGACCCCCCCAAAAAAAAATAAAATAAATAAATAAAAATAAAAAATAAATAAATAAATAAATAAATTTGCCATAAAGCAAAACCACTATATATGGCAATGACACTTATATACAGTTCCCTTTTCATATGGGATCAAAAATTTTTGCTTTTGATGCAGGCAGCATGCAATGCGTAATATTGTATATGAAAATAGAAAATACGTAATTAAACTACTATAGTATGAGTCTTCTCTAGCCATTGACTATTTTTAAATAAAGAACATTTGTTGGCTTTAATATATCTTTCATGTCAACTAGAAATGAACTGTCGCCGTCTCGGTTAGCGTTATAGAACACGCAGTAATAAATCATTCACGTTTTGCTATCTCTTGCAGTTCCTCTGAAAGCATTAATCGTTGGTAAGTTCAACTGAGAATGAATTTTTGGGCGAAGTGTAGTGCTATTGATTTCTAGGATGCTTTGAAGTCCGGAATGGAAATTTTGAAGTTCAATTCCTCATTTGAGTTTAAGAGTCTTTTCTAAAATATACACAGCTACGAAAGACATGTTGTTTTCTATTTTGAAAAGATGAAAATCGATTTATTTGACTTAGGTGTTCTACTTATGTACACACACAAAAATATACTTCGCAAACATGTTTATTTTTCACTCATAATAGAAGTCAAAGGGTCTGTCACAGAAGGGAGCTAAGTTTCAAAATTTAAAATATAGAAATAAAATATTTTTCTCAACTTTCATGATAAACAAAATAGTTGGAATTTCCCAAATAATAACTTTTAATTGTGGAACAGTAGACTAAACTATCCAGCCGTTGAAGATGCCCAGTATATGTACCCTTTAAAGAATAAGGCGACTCAGCCACCTGTTCTGTATGCTAGTTAACCGGGCTGCACCAAAAAGGGGTTCTTCAGTGGTTCTTTAGAATTTGGCTGTTTGAGCTGTAGATATGCTTTTCAATTGATATCTCGGCTACATAAAAATCTTGAGTATGAGACCGAACTTTGAATGGCTATCACAGGACATACCTATTACGATGGTGGTCTCCAGCCCTGACAATCTGACGGTCCAGTGGAGATGTCCAGACGCGCACAGATTTTATGCTTGGAGTATATGAAGTGGATTTTGCTTTCTTGCTGTGTGGATTTTGCTTTCTTTAAGAGAAGAATTTAACAACGATCAAATCTGTACAGTCCATTTTTCGTCTGTGTGGAAGACACGCTGCCGTTGCCTAGTTGGTATTGCACAAATATGTGGCTAGTAATTTTCGGAAGGTATTAAGTTACGAAAAAATCTCACTTTAATTATAGTGATATTCTGAATTTCTCTATTAAAAAGCAACAAAAGCAATATAAAATGGCTGTATTTCATAAAAATATACTTATCTTCAGCAAAAAATAATCTTTGTCTTGTAGCATTTGTGGCCAACATTGTTCAAGTGTTATTTCATCGCTATACACCTATTTCTTTATTTTTGTATAAGTAAATCATACAGCGGATAATTAATTAAACTTCATTACAAAACACTTTTATACGAAATGTCGTTATAAAGGTAAGATGTATTTTATACGTATAACCTTTAGTAAAGCCTAAATTAAACTATTATTTGAGGTGCATCAGAAATATTATGTCCGAAAATAAAATGGAATTAAAAAGTATTACTTTTAAAGAAACTCACTTATGTTAAGGTTCCTCATTGAAGTGTTGATAGATCTCTCTTGTTCACATGTTATATCATATTCATTTTCTCTCAAAATTAAACGTGTACCGTAAAACGGGGCTGCTTTGGCAGAAGTTTTCAATATTTTGCACTGTATCTTTGTTAGAAATTAGAAATTTAAAAAAAATATGTTTCACTAAACCAAAGCTATACCTCAACTTCAAATCCATGTACTAATTATTTGCCAGAGCTGGATAGGAAAATTAATATATATTTTGTGTGTGTGTGTGTTTCAGTTTTACCCCTCGTGCGGGTTTTCTTTGTTGCAGGCCATTTTCATACTTGTTTTTAATTGTGTTCTATTAATACCCCTCTAAATAGATCCTTCACATTTTAGTAAAACAGTATGTGACGATTTTTTGCTAAGATATACATTGCTAAATTAAAATAATATTATGATAGATAAATCCTTTGATAATCATGAATCAATTACAAATATAAATGGCCCAGCGTTTGCAGCAGTGGCAATACGATGTAACACATGGGTAATGGTTATTAGAATGTCATAATTTTTCACCGACTTCTAAAACTATGCTTGAAAGTCGTATCGATGTTGTTTAAAGAATGAATCTATTTTTTAGAACAATTTTTTATTTGATGTCGGTTCTATTTTTTCCCCAAAAACTTATTTTAGTTTTATTCATATTGGAATTGTGCTAAGAATTCGAAATAAAGCACCGTCAACCGCAAAGAGCAGTTTGAATCAATCTTTAGACCTTTTTGAAAATTTTTGTTGATTGGAGTTCGAGTTTCATGTTATCATTGTGTAATTGGATGATGCGTTTATAATTTCAATATTAAATTTGAATGGCATTAGTTCTCGGGAGAACTAATTTGAAAATAAGGTTCCATGGGGGTAGGCAAGAAGAATTCGCGTAACTATAAAAGAGAGAAAGATAAATATATTTCTCGAAGAGTTTGTTTCTTGTTCTTTTATGTGCTTGATGGAATGAAGGGAAAAAGTTTTTCTGGTTCTATGCGAAGCTCTAGAACTGTCTGCAAAATCGTCAGAAAAGTTTTTATTCTCAAAACAAAAAAAAAGGATCTGCCAAATACTTCATGATTATCTAATGCAGTTTTACAATAAAATGCTCGCTTTTGTGGAGTTTTCAGAAGCGATTTTGGCACTTCTCACGAATGCCAGAACGATGTGTTTCTTCTCGTAAAGTGTCTCTAAAAGAAAACAGATTTTTCCAAGTACAGTTAAAAGTGTTATAATTTTTGCTCGTTATGAAACGATGACATTTTTTTAATTGGCTCTAAAGCCCCAAGCTTTATTTTTTCAAACCGAAAGTCTATTATATCTTTCGTTTTCTCATTCATCTTTCTTCGTATATTCATTCATTTATTTATACGTTTATTTATTTTTACGCAAAGAACTTTAAGATTTGCGGCTTATATGGAAGAGTTCCAGCGGCGTAGCTAGGGTTTTCAGCGCCCTGGGACAACTGAAGATTTTGCGCCCCCTGTGCCCCTGGGGCCTAGGGGCGCCCCTAAAGGGAATTAAAAACTTTTATGCTTCCTAAATGATAAATAGCTCTAAAACGCAGCCCGTTTAACTTGCATTTTTATTAGCGACCATTCAGTTCTAAAGGAAATATGGGACATTTTGGTTTCGCTAAATTATTTGTCTGATTTCCCACGCACTCCTGTGCTAAATTGATCATTCCCGATATGAATTACGATGCTCCCACTTTTTTGTCGAACATATTCACACCTCTTCAGTTCAAATAATTGTCTTTTCTCATTTAAAAATGAAATAAATTAACATTAATTTGGCGCTCCTTGACGCTGCGCCCGGTTGCAGCTGTCCCTCCTTGCCCCCACCTTGCTACGCCTCTGGAGAGTTCTTGAGGTGGCTATCACCCAATGATGTACTGAAAAAAAAATTGCTTATAGAAAACCCACTCAGGCAGTTTGTCACAACAACCAGCTCCTGTCATCCCTTTTCAAAGAAGCTACTCAAAATTCAAGATTAGGAAACAAAACCGTCTTTCTCCTAACTAAATAAGTTATTGTTGAGTTACGAATCGAAAGATGCAAACTTAAAAAATATATAATCATTTATGCCATGTTTCTTAGCAGTTTTGGATCTATTCGTTATAAAAGAATGCACTATTAGCAATGGTAGGTATAGGTAGTATCTTATGATGATAAGATGCACATTCGAGTGGATTTGGACTTACCAGAATAAAAAAAATTGTAATTACTGCATATATACTATTCATGGTAGTTTCATGAAAATCAGAATATTTATTTTTCACATTTCTATACTTTCCTGGGCGAGATTTATACTAGACAACTATATACCATTGCATCATATTAATAATTCCTATGATTTTTTCTCCTTATGTAGCACTCAAATCACTAAATACCAGGCATCAAATAGAAAACAAGAAAATAAAATGTTACTTCTCTATTTCCTTTAATAAAAACCAAAATACTTCAAATAAATTTAAAAGCACTTTCAATTCAAGAACATAACAAGCATCGCATTACTGAATCTCGTTCGTCTTATGCAGCTCTTCAGAAATAAATATCTTTATTTTCTCCTGCTTCCCAGCGTTTACGCAGAGCATAATGAAAGGGTTATGGCTAAATATGAGCCCTTTATATAATCAGTGACTATTCGAGGCAGAGCAATGTCTGTTGTCTGCACATAGCTTTTTCTTGGCAACTTGGGAATGATCACCGTTCCTATGGCGACGTGGTGTGGACTAGGTTGCAATAAATCATTCACGATTTTCTATCTCCTGAAGTTTCTCTGAAAGCATTAATCGTCGTTAGGTTCAGAGAAAGATTCATTTCAAGAGAAAACTAGAGCACGTATTGATTTTTTACGCAAATTTTTACAAATTATAGGATTCAAAAAAAAAAAAAAAAAAAACAGGAAGAAATTGGAAATCCGGGAAAAGATTTTGCTTTCAACTATTCTGCCTCTACGCAAAAAAGGACATTGCTTATATTTTTCTTGAAGGAATTCATCACATCTGCGGATCAAGGTTCAGAATCATAGTACAGTTAAATGCTTTTAAGCTAAACAGCAATGTATGTAAATACCATCAATTGTTAACCGACTTCCGAAAGGAGGAAGCTATAAATTCATACTTTTTTCGGTTGTTTGTTTGCTCTTCGATAACTTCTGATTAAAAGTACAGAATTTAATGATTTTTTGTTTTGCATCGAAAGAGATACGTCAAACATAAATACCGTACATCGGTTTGACTACAATTTTTTTTAGAAATAACTCTATGAATGAAAAATAATTAGTATTCTTTTTGTATTTTTCAAAAAATTGAGTGTAAGATTCTCTGGGAGAAAAATTCAATTATTTCAGTTAATAAGTTAAACTAGACTTTTTTAAAGCCAGTCATTAAAACATGGTATGCCCTTTTTTTGTAATAGAGTATTTATATAAAAAAATGTATTTACACTAAAATGAGGAAAATAAAGTAAATTTTGAGGAAAAAATAGAACCGACTTCAAATTTTAAAAAAATGCTAAAAATTAAAAAATGAATTCTTTTTTTAAACAACAACGATGTGACTTATGAACATAGTTTTTGAAGTCCGTGCTCATTATGATAGACAAAACCTTTTTTACTTACGTATCAATTAGAAACATACATTTCTAAGAGTTTCGAACAGTTCCAATATTAAATAACATATGGTGTAATGGTAATTAGACTGTCATGTATTTTCGCCGACTTTTAAAACTATATTTAAAAGTCGTATCGATGTTGCTTAAAGAATGAATTTATTTTTTCCTGTTTCACCGCAATATTTTATTTGAAGTCGTTTCTATTTTTCCCCAAAAGGGATTTTATTATGCGTCAGAAAAGGTAATTAATAAAGGGGTGCGAAACAAATAATTTAAAATATAATAATAGCCAAAACCAATGTTTCAGAGATCCATTTTTCTCAGAGTACTACAGCATCAACATGTCTCGCTTTTTCTGACATATTGAAAGAGACATGATTGAATTTGAAATGCTGAGCGGAGCTGAGCGAACCGGCGTATTGTCCAATGCTTTGGGGGGACTACGACGAACATTTTTTGGGGGTAGGATGCCGTAGTTTTCACGTTGGGAGAGGTGCCTGGTCGTATTACTTTACATTCAAAATTAAGTTTTGGAAACTAATACGATGGTTTCTTTACAGAAGTTCCACGGACATGCACAGGAAAGTAATTGCGGCTCATGGAATGGGGACCTATGGTTTAAACCATCACAAAATACCGGAAAACACTAAATATACGCATATTGAATGTGAAACCTCGTATTTTTTTAAACAACATTTAAAATAATAACCATATCTGTACTTACATTCAGTTTGTTTTAGGCAGTAAAACAACGAAATCATAAGCCTTATTCAGTTGACTAAATAAATAATTCATCCAAGCTATTTCAAACTTAGCAAAAAAAAAAAAAAAACACACTGTTGTGCAAAAGTACTTCTTCCTGCAACGTGATAACAATTCTAAACTCGGGAAGAAAATGTAATTTAAAATTCAGACGCCAGTTTTCAGTTATAAATAGTTAAGAAAATGATTAGGAGTTTTTAAAGATTAAAAGTCCTTGAAAAAAGATTTTCAAACCAGTAAGTGTTATTCAAATTCTTTAAATTTTATTAGAGATAGAGTATAGAATGTGATTTTAAGTTGAGTACATGTAAATTGATCTCACATTTTAGTGATTCGTTTTAATTATCTTACAGGTAGCACTTGGTGTCGCTATTGAGTACTTCAATTGCTTAGTTTCGGCAAGCTTTTGTTAGTTGTTGCATAGACTCCTACATTTGAAATTACTGAACCTTTTTTTTTTTTTTGGTAGACGGATCATAATGCATCTAGTACAATCGAACCCGCTTAACCTCTTTATTCCAAGTGTACCCAATTCTGTACATTTAAAAATACTGTTTATTAACTACTGTTTGTGCAATTTGAAAGCTAAAACACTCAATTGCTTTTGAAATTAATCAACAGATAGTTTACTCAGTTTTAAACATGGAAAACATGGAAATGGGGAATTAATTATTATTTAAACTAATTATTAATTAAAATTAAAAAAAAAATTTTTAGTTATTTTGTTTTGCAATCATCTTTTAAATCAGAGAACCAAAAAATGGCGCCAAAATTGTTTGTGCTTAGTTCTGGGGTCTGAAGAGGTTAATGGAATATCGGTTTAAAAAATGTCCTACTTTATGTACTAAATTTTTAATGTACCAAACTATAGTATATCGTATCTGTGATCCCAGATAATGGGAAATATTGCTTATTAGAATTATATTTCGTTTTAAATTGGCTATTCTATTAAGCAGGCTCGTCTGTAAGGAATTTCGGGATATACAAAATTATTATTGAAGTAGATATGAGTCTGCCATATTGAGTCATCTAAATCATGATGCCCTATCTATCTGATAGATTTAGGTTTGAGCCCTAACTGACCTAACTGTGACCAAACTGATCCCATGAGGCCAACCGAGCTTTTCTGGGTAGGCCAGTAGAGAAAATCTCGATTTTCGATTTTACTGGGACACTCCCGGGCTCATATTTCCGTCTTCGCAATTAATTATTGATTTATTTTGCCCTTACAAAGATCGTTTGTTTGATGAATTTAAGAAAAATGTGAAAAAACACGCATTAATCTTCGTTAATTTTTATACTGCAGCCCGTGCCAAATGGTTATAACGCAGTTGAGCGAAAGAAAAAAAAAATCAGTACCAGTTTTAGGCCCTCTATAATGTACTTAACACATGATGCAAAAATAATGAGTAAGTCAGGTTTGGGGGACATTTTGAAACATGTCACATGGCTTTTAATAAAAAAAAAAGAGAAAAACTAAAGAGTGATGTGTTTTTAACTATGACTATTTATAAATGGTGCAGCAAAATATAACTCCTAAGAATTTTATGCCAACATATTTCAAAATTGCTAGCAACAGCTCTCCGTCTTGTACGTATTTATTTATTATTTATTCTAAAACTCTGTTAATTTTTAACAGGTAATGCTAAAAACTTGAAGGCATTCATTTATTTTCAAATATATTTACATTTTAAACTGAAACTTTACGAATTAATTTCTTGTTAACAAACCTTTGTTAGAAAGTCTTAACTAGAAATATAATTTTTTTTTACAACTTGAAGCACATTTTAAACTTGTATTTCCTTTTTAGCAATAAAATCATGAGGTGTTTAATTTCCGAATATAGTTAAATAGTTAACAAATAATTTTTACTAGTTTAAACAAACTTAGAAATAATTAATGAACCTCACTATATTACGTTTCAGAAATATTGAAGTTTTCTCGCAGATTAAGGAATCCCTTCTTTCTCTCTGTTACAGTAATTTTTAAATTAGAATCGCTATCACGAAGCAGTTAAAATTTTGCATACGTTTTATTAAAGTGCAAGATAACGATAGTTTCCTTATTAGCGTTTAATTGCAGAAAATTGAAAGTTTTACTTAGGAACTAATGACATTTCTCTAAAAATGCCTCAACGTATGTGACTTTCGAAAATTTTGCAAATTCAGCTTTAAATCAATCTTTCTTAAAAGAAAAAAATGATTCTTTTCCAAAAATCTTCCGTGTATTAAATTTTCCTTAAAAGTGAGGTTAATAAATACTCATAGGGAAAAAATAATAATAGTAATTATAATTTTCAATAAAAAAAAAAAGTAATATTGTAGACATGTGGCTCTTTAACTTTCTCGCGTCGCGATCTCATTTTAAAAAACTAAGCACCCTGCGATCCCATATATGTACAAACACTCTTTCACATAATTATTTTGTCACAAAAACGATACGTTAAATTCTAAGTTGTTTTCGAATCCATCCCCACCGCAAATGTGGTTATTTTATAATGCTCAAGGACTGTAAAACGAACAAATTTGCAGTGGAGTTGTACTGGAAGATTGCATCTCTATTGAAACATTTTTTTGTGTGTCCACTCTAACTGAAAGTACGATACTTCAAATGGAACTGAATTTGGTATATATGTGGGCCCTAATGGAATGTATTACTGATTAATTTTTAATAGTAATTCTGTCAAGAGAGGCAGTTCAAATGAACGCTTTTCTCGTTACTCGTAACTACTCTAAAGAAATAACGGAAAGGTTAAAACAAGTAAGTTTTGTCGCCATATAATGAAAGAAACACTTTTTATTTGAATTTTTCTGCACATAATTTGAAATTAATTTATTCAGATTCTCTATATTATTTGATTATTTTGTGCATATTACTTGAATATTTCTCTTTATTGTTTGAATATTTTTTCGTACATTTCTTTCTTTTAAATTTTTTGGTGGATTTTTTTCTGGTTGGATATGACGAAAATTGCCATGTCACTAGACACTTTCTATGTAATATATTCTTTGTATTCTTTGTAATCCTTAAGTTTAGCGCAGCATGAATAAAAATTGTATTTAGTATAAGAAACAGTCCTTTTGTACAGGTTTTTTTTTTTTTTTTTAATTAAAATTAGAAATTATATGGCGATTCCTTGAGAAGTATTACGCAACCAGATTTGGGGGATCACGACCCATAGGTTGGGAACCCCTGCTGTAGACTATCGATATTCCGGTACATGTTCAACAGAAAATTGATAATCCGAAAGAAGTTTGCCAGATACTTTAAAACGGTAGAAGAAAACAGAAATAAGGCGGGAAATTGCCAATTTGTAGTACATACGTATGTGAATTGTAGCAGTAATTCTAGTATGTATGAAGAAACGATGAAACATGCCCCAATTAACAAATTTCTAAATATATTACTTCTCTTTTTAAATGTCATAAATAGCTCAAAAGTAATTATATTTTTAAGTTGTTGCTGTTATTATGGAAAATTGTTAAGAAAGATAATGATATTTTAGTTTAATTTTGAACTTTAATTGATAAGTTTTTTTTCAAACATATTGCTATATTTATCTTAAGAAAGTAAAAGAAGATAAAAATAATAGTCAATCTATTCTTTTCTCAGAGATCTACTTTCGTTCAGACACACACACACAAGCACTTACACTTGTAGTTCTTTTTTAGAAATTGCCCTTCTACGATGAAAAAAAAAATCATTCAGTTGCATTCTAAAAAGGGATAAATAATTAAATTGAAGAAAACATAAGTTTTTGGGAAAAGAACTCCGCTATCATTAAAAATGTCCATTACGGAAAATATTTTTTTTTTAAAAATCGAGTCTGTGAATCGAGAACTGTAAAGCTTGTTCTGTATCCATCAATTTATTCATTTATTTTTAGTTATTTGCCTGCTTATTTATTATACCACTAGCTGACATGCCCGGCGTTGCGCGGGATAATATGGCATCATTCACACGTCAAGTGACACATGTATAAAATTCTGTTTTAAATACATAAGGAAAAATTTTCTTAAAAAAATCCAAGTAGAACATGGGCAACAGTCCTTCAAAATCCCATTTAAACAGTAAAACTCATTAAAAATCATGATTGCACTAAAAACAACAGCCTCAAAAAATTCCTTTTAGACCAAAAAGAAGTCCATAAAAATCCACATTAAAATGGCAACAACAGTTCGTAAAAATTGCCATAAGAGTAAACAATGTAACAATAACTAAAATGCACATATTCATCAGGATAATTGTGCCAAAATGATATCAAGAGTCCATAAAAATCGTATTTACAGCATCTTCCACAATACATCTAAAAATTCCTATCAGAATAAGAGCTATATTCTGTTTTAAGTTGTCAATCAGATAAAAAACAACTGTCCCATAATATTTCTGCTACAATAAAGAAAAAACTCCTTAAATCCCCCCATTTCAATAAAGACAACTATTGCTAAACATTCCTTAATAGAATAAGGACATTAGTCTCAAAAATTCTCCATTAGAATAAAGACGTCAGTGACTAAAAATACCGATTAGAATACTGACCTTCAAGAGCTACTGCTCCTAAAATTACCAACAGTCCATCTTAAATTCCCCATCAAAATAAGGACAGTTCCTATAAATCCCGCTTGCAAAATCGTCAAAGGATTTCCTGAAAATTCAATTGAAGAGCACTTTCATAAAATTCGGATAAAAATAAAAGAAAGAAAGCATTATTTCCAAAAGCGAATGCACATTTAAGTTAGAAAAGGTTAGTACTGATCCAATCCTGACGTGTGAAATTTAAGTTGATAGAAAGAAATAACTAAATTACGTGAAAATATTGCTAAATAGACAGTAAAAGAAATTAAGTAATTGTTTTATAAAATAAATAACTTGAGTAAAATATGGAAAGAAAAATAAATCTCAAGATAAAGTAATTGAAAATCGACTGCAGTTTATAATCCACAAAATATGCATAACAAGAAGTTCCGTCTAGAACTATACGAGCCTACTTTCCCGTATACACCAAATTCGAATTTATAATCTAGCTATCTCTTTCTCTCTCTTTCTCATTTAGCTTTAGTTCTTAATTTTTTTTAAATATACCTTTTTCAACAGACAATACATATTCGTTCACGCATTCATTTTTTCCTTTATTCAGCCATTCATTTATGCATTCATTCGTTTACTGATTCAAATGTTTATTCATTCATTTACTCATTCATGTATTTATTCATTCTTTTCCTCATTCATTTATTCATTGATTCATTCTTTCACTCATTCATTTATTCACTGAGAAATATCCTTAAAAATTCCGATAAAAAAATTTCATAGGAAAATAGGCTCGTTAGTTCTGGAAGAACTTTCTATTTGTACATCTTCTACGTTATAAGAGCTTTCCGATAAAGTTTGTTCCAAGCAAATCGGTCCGTTAGATCAGGATTTATATAGGATTGAAATTTCCCCGTAAGCGCTATGTTATTTTTTTGAACTGTTCAAAAATGAACATAATCTGTTCAAATTGATATTTCACGCCAAGCGCTTCTTTCAGTAAGCTTGCAATAGGAACTTGGCTCTTGTGCCCAGAGTTTACAGAATTTGCTTCAATTTTGTCCATAGGCGCTAATGTTAAAATTTTTTGAACTGTTCAAACTTGAACGAAAAATTGTTCAAATCAAAAAGTAAAATATAGAAATGAGATGTCCTCGCCGAGATCTTTCGAATGCAAAAAGAATTTTTCCAATCGGACAATTCGTTCAAAAGTTATTAGGGGGGGGACAGACCGACAGACAGACAGACAGACCGACAGACCGACAGACACACTTTTTCCCCATCTCAATACCCCACTTTCAAATTTTTTATTTTTCAATCTTTATTTAATTACTTCACTTATTTTTGACTTTTCTTGATTTTTAACGATATTTTCACGATACATTAAGCCTTCTTTCATGCTTTATTATTATTTTTTTTTTACTTTTACGGGAAAGTAGGCTAAAAATGAAACGAATTCTTAGAATTTGTTTCGCTGATAAAGCGGACAATCTACCATGAGAAATAATATGTTTCATTAAATTGTTGAACTGGTACCATGATACTAAATCGCCAAAAAACAAAGAAGGATGAACCTCAAGGAGTAATTACATATCGTCTGCAGTACGCTAAAAAATGCAATGAATTTTTATAATTTGTTTCGCTCATAAAACGGCATGAATAACGATAAAACAGCATTTTTTCAATCTTGAGTTAACAAAAATCATCTAATTGGCGACAAAAGTAGTATTTATTTTGGCGAAAACACGCAAATTGAGCAGATAAATTCAGAGGTAAGCCTTGCTTTAAAGTTCGAAAACTACTTTAAATGAATATTGCGCGTGTTCTATTTGTTCTACGAACTTCAGAAAGAGATCATTTTGTGCAGTTTTTAAGGGCATCAATATGCTGCAAAAATCTAAAACGTGACACGCCAAATGCATGGGAAACTTTCGCATAATGCAATAAATTTTGTGAGAAACTCCTGGGAACATTGCCGAAAGTCGGCCATCGTCACTTGACGAATTGAAACTGAGAAACAAAATGAATCGGAAAAGGGTGCTACCGTCTACATGTGCCGATTTGTCTGCACAGTTCAAAGACATCTATGCTTTCTATCTCAGTTATCGCTGCAACTGTACAGTCTTCGCACCGGACTCAAAACTGCGCACTAATCTATACGCAACGTTTTATCTGCAGCGTGTTGAACTGCGGAGAAAAAACGTTGTGCAAAACGCAGCGTCGGGACCCGGCTTAAAACAGAAAGACGAAATTTTGTAGCTTGCAGAAACAAACAGCAGCAAGCAAAGCTTTGAAAGCGGAATGAACCTTTCATCCGAGCTCAAATAGAAAAATACCATATGTGCTAATTCACAGGCGAAAAAAAAAATAAAATAAATGAAAGTATAAATAGTAATAAGCTGGATTAACAAAAATCGCTATAAAGAATAACATTTCTTTTAAAAACCCCTGTGCAGTATGGAAAATGGTCCCGTAAAATACATGTCAAAATAAGGAAATCAAAATAAAACTATCAACCGCCTGTGAGCCACAGGAAATAAATTTCAATTCGCTTTAAAAAATAATAATCAAAATCTAAAAAAAGAAATAAATAAATTAAAAATCGGCTGCTCCTCAAAATGCTAAAATCCGCTAGGAATAAATTTTAATTCGTTGAAAGATAAAAGGATTAATAGTCAGTGGGGGGGGGGGGACATGGTAACAATTAAAATTAAAGTTAATTAGCGTGAAAAAATAATTTCGAACTGCAGAGAAAAATGCTTATAACTTCTTTTCTAGGTAATTTAGAGGCTTCGAATTTTCGCATGCAGAGCGAAACTTATCCCGGGGTAGTTTTTTACGCGCTTTTCAACGGTATCAAGCTCGAAGCGATGCGATAATTCCTTCCCATAGAAAATGATTATTTTATGAAACTTTCGGCTATAAATTAGAATAAAAGAAGAACAAAGTCGAATTTCGGAAAAAACTCTCCGAGGTGCACACCCCCATGTTCCAAACTAATTGCGTGCCAAATTTCATGAAAATCCGTTGGACGGTCTGGGCCCTACGCCGGACACACACACACACCCAAACACACACACACACACCCAAACACACACACACACACACATACTTGCTGCTTTATTATTAGTAGAGATTCTTATTATTATCATCTGTTTTTGTCTACTTTTTATGTATTTTTTTCCTTTTTAGTTTTATTTATTTTTAAATTTCCTTGCCGCAGTCAAAGAGAAATTAGTTTTTCAATTGATTATAAAAACATTAAAAGTTACTGTTTTAAAACTAGCGTAGTTTCAGAGATAACGGAAAGTTTCCTAAAAATAGTAATACCATATAAAATGCTCGCCTCATAGTATATATGACCAGCATTAATTCGGCTTTCATACTTCAATGCTTTACAAATTGATGTATATACATACATATAAATATCATCTCTCTCAGATCTTTTAGTGAGATATTTATAGGACACATTACTATTTGCTACACGCTTCGTCTTCTATAAATAGTAGTATATAAGTCTCCAGAATTAGATTAAAACAACCCATTTTAATTGGTAGGAGTAACGTTGCATGCATTTATTTACTTATTGAAGGGTTTCGAAGTGAATAATTGATGACACTAAAGTAAATTTAAATAAACGAATAAATTATGTTCATGCAACAACGCCTAGCCAGAATACAGTGATAGTATAAATTAAAATCGTGATTGTTACAACTGAATATTACATACGATGATTTTAACTTTTGTTGAAATAAAACTGAACATTGTTTAAAAAAGTTCCTGGGTTGTTTTTCTGTCAAAATGTATCAAACGTTATATGGAAACCTCGAGTTTTTATGAAGGAATTTTCATTAGATGCCTTGCGCAATACAATCATCAAAGAACCCTGAAACTTCATTGTCAGTTACCCCCCCCCCCCCCATCTTAAATTAACTAGTGGAAAAAGTTCTACTTAACTAATTTTCCAAAATCTACGAACTAATGTTCTAATTTCCATCATAGCAGCAAAAGATCACTCTTGTTGCATCTGTTGTTAGGATACTTTTTGATTGATTTGGAAGTAATTTTTTAAAAATTCGTACTTTTTATATTATTCATGCAGTAATTATTAAATTTTACTTTTATTGATTTACTTATATATTATACTATTATTAGTATATTATTACTGTAATTTATTGATTTAGGTAAACATTTTTAAAAATGCCTCAAAATACATGAAAATCTCCTGGGTGTCATTTATGACGAGTCTGACGTAAAATTGCAGAAACTTATAAATAGCAAACTGCGAAGTCTGAAAAAAGGAAATTATAGCAAACAAAAAACAAAGAACATTCTGTAATTTGATAGCAACATATAATGTACCACTGTAGTGACGCCATCTGTAAGTAGGCTGAATTTATTTCCTGTTCCACAAAGTTGAAGGACAGTTCAGTTCTATCTCAGGCCGCTCGCCCAAACATGCCTTTTGGAGCTGGGCTAGGTTGCTCATTATTGAATTTGAATATGAACCGTACGTCTCCATAAATAATGCATTCCTTGACAATTTTTAAAATGGCAGTCACAAATTTCAAGTGTTAAGCTTTACGTAACCTTACAGATCTTTCTATGTAGTTGCACAGATTGCGGAAAAACACAATTTTATTGAGAAACTGTTTTCAAGAAACTTAATTATTTGATTTCAAACAAGTTCTTCGTAAATTTTCAGACTCACCCAGTTTCCTTTCTGTCTTTTTTACAGAATCTTTTTACAGTGCATATATTCAACTGTTTTAAAAATACTCGAGTTTTTCTGTTTTACATTTGCTTTGTTTACACGTGAAGAAATACAGTGGAGCACCGTTTATACGTTTCTCGTTTATACGTTTTTATCATTTATGCGTTTTTTTGAACGGCCCCGGCGAAACCTCATACAAATTAATGTTAAATAATTTCGTTTATACGTTTTCCTGAAATTGCACATTTCATTTATACGTTTTTTTTTCTCCCCAAGTCAAAGAAAAAACGCACATTTTAACGTGATTATACGCTAGCGATTGTCCAGTTTAGAAATCCTATTTGACCTTGACCCACACCTGCTGTGACCACTTACGGTGGTCACGCACCTGCCTAAATGAACAAAAGACATACCCCGGAAGAATGTGAATATCCTAAATTCACAGATAAAAGCATTCTGATTGTGGTGCTACCTAGAAATAGCAGGTGACAAGCGCTTTTCCTCTCCTACCAGTGTTGCCACGGCAGGCGCCCTTAAATTTCAGTAAGTAGCCTGGGGACTTTATGGCAACCCAGCAACACTGTTCCTACCAACTTTATAAAATTCTGGGATCTATCGTTCACTAGCATTCACGATGGCTTCGAGCTCGCGTAGTAGAAAACCTCTGTCTCTGAAAGAAAAAATGTGCATTTAAAACAAGCGAATGAAAACCAACATTTAAAAAGAGTTGACCTAGCCAAAAAATTAAGTTTACCAGTTTCAACTTTAAGCACCATAATTTATAAGCGTAAGATCATCGAGGAAACTTATAATCAAAGTGGTGCTAGTGCTTCAAAAAAACTTCGAGTTCAAAGCGGAAAATTTTCGGATGTAGAGAAAGTGCTTTTACAGTGGTTTAATCAGTGTCGTAGTGCAAAATTTCCCATCAGTGGTCCTTTGCTTATGGAGAATGCAAAAGAAATTTCGAAGAAGTTAAATGTAGAACGCGATGCATCATTTTCCTCGGGATGGCTTCATAAATTTAAGTTAAAACACGGCATAACAGGCAAAACTGTAAGTGGAGAGTCAGGACATGTTGATTGTGAAACAGTGGATGATTGGATTATAAACCAATTGCCAGAACTGCTAAAAGAATATGAACCAAAGAACGTTTTTAATGTGGATGTACATACTGCATGAATATGAAACGTAGTGATTGTAATTCAATGTATTATTAAAAGTACTCATTATTTACTTTTCATAATATTTTAAGTTACTGTTTTGTTTTCTATTACGAAAATGTTCGTTTTATTTTGTGATTTTCGTTTATACGTTTTTCATTTATACGTTTTTTTCGCTCGGTCCCTTGAAAAACGTATAAACGGTGCTTTACTGTATCTGAAACATGATCTACATGCCCAATCTGCCCAATGCCTATATTCTTTGAAACAAAATCAATAATGGTAAAATATAAGTCAGAAACTCATTTAATATGTAAAGTAAAATTATTAAAACGTAATAAATAAAGAAGACAACATTAATAACTGTATTTTGTGCTAAGAAATTCAATAAAAAAGTAAATGAGTCAATATTTTCTATTTAAAAAATATGCTACAATGTCTGAAATACAAAGTGCACTTTTATTTAAATAAACCATCTTTTCTCCTTAAAGCTAAATATGTTCATCGTACGTGAAAGGACTTTTTATTATATCACAGTCAAGTATACTCAGTGGAGACTACTTATTCCTATCATGCACTTATCATCCTATCAAAGGCAGAATCTAAATTGTGTATAAGACTATAAATTTTGTTGTAGCTATATAAATATCGCCGAAAAACAAATATAAACAGCAGTGAATACAAATCGCTTCTAAAAGAAAAAAAATCAAAATGTTAGCAATCTCCTTTAAATTTGCAAATTATCAACAAAATAGTATTCTTATTTCGGAAGCAACCAGTTTGTTTTTCTCCCATTCAGTATTTTAAAAGTAAAGAAATGTATCAAAATGTTTTGAATAGCTTGTCTTTAGATTTCTTTCATTAATATGCGTAATATGCGTTATTGTCTATCACCAACGAAATACGTGCAAAAAATTGAAAATATACATTTTCATAAAGCATTCAGTTTCTTACAAATGCATTTATTCTAAGAAATGTAATTTTTGATGATCTAACGTAATGAAAGCTAAAAAGAAATGAGTGAGGAAGCAATGAATAGTTTTAGACTGTTTTAATTAATACTTAAAAAAGAGGGGGATGGAGAAACAGCATTATAACTCATACTTCAAAAGAAATTGTATTTCAAGGAATCTTTAGAAAAATTTAAATTGGCAAAATTATTTCTTGTGTCCCTGAAGTCCTTTTGTGTAATTCATTTCACAATTTATATAATATGATTGCTTATTATTCGTGGTAAATATGCTGGAAAAAAAAACATTTTTCTAAATATTCTTTTTTTTCTTTTTTATAAATATCCAAGGCATAGAAAATGTGGAGCAAGTGAAATGGTAAAATATTTATTCTGTTTGCAGGGCATCTAGTTGATAACATTTTAATTATGTTCTATAATATGTAGTTGATTCCAGTTAAAAAATTGGTAACTCTAAAGATCAAGCTCTATGATATTCGAAGCCATTTGAAAAATTGATACTCTTGTTGGAATGTTTTGTGCTGAGTCATTTTTATTTTTGCTATTAAATATTGATAAAATTCCTGTTATTAATATTTAAAATGTTAATTAAGACATAGCAATGTCCAGTACAAGGTTAATTTATTTTATGTTAAACTTGTTTTGATTTCAAATATTTTGTACAATTTATCAATGAGGGCATATGGGGTGTAATTTTATGGGTAGTTTAATAATGGTATAATATTGTGCGTATCGAACACAACGAAATACATATTTAATTTTACTCTGTTCCTACATCAGTCGTCAGATAACTAAATTGTCGTTCATTCATTAAATTAATTCATTTATTTGTTCATTTAATACTTTTTTTTTACATTCCTTAATTCGTTTATTTTTTCGATCATTTTATTAAACATTCATTCATTTAGTTATTCATGATTAATAAAATTTATTTATTTCCATTTGTACTTGTAAATATGAATCATTACGTGTTATTTGGACTACCATACAGTGGCATACGAAAACAATGGATTAATTATCCCATAGGATTCTATTTCATTAGGAAAATATTTCAATTTCTCACTTTGCCCTATAGATGGCACAAAGTGAAAAATTTCCACTTTTACTTTGACGTACAAATTTACTGCCTAAAATGAAAAATAATATTTCAATGCAAGTTCAAATATAAAATTCCTAGTTCTCCCTATATGAAAATATTAGTAGCTCTTTTTCATTTTTTAATGTTTGTATTTGTGATTTGTCACATTCAGTGTTTAATATTTAATTGTTGTTTTTACACATACCCACTAATTTTATATATAAATATACATATATTTTCCATTTCATAAATATATATATATATATATATAATATATGTGTGTGTGTGTGTGTGTACTCGCTCGAGGTCTGCGAAGCTGCTGTTGTTGTTTCTTATTCCCCTGGCGTAGGAAAGCTACATCAAGCACAGAGGATCATGCCGCTGAATACGACCTAAACCTCATTTACATGGTATCTTAAGAGGGTATTCTAGTCTAGAATTTTCAAAAAATCGATTTTCATTTGTTTGCATATTTTTAAAGTTTAGACTTTCAAAAATATGCTTGTAAAAGGTTTTTTTTTTTTAAATATTTTTTTTTTTTTCAAAGTTACAGCCGTATTAGTGACGTGGCAACTAAACCGGTTTGACCGCAGCGAATGAATAGCCAGCCGTAGGCTTCTTCTAGCTACCTAAATGTTCCTTGTGTCTGTGTCGTACACAGACAAGGGTTTACAAGACAACAAGATCTTTTATTTTCAATATAAACTTCTAAAACGTGTAGAATGTTTGTCAAAAATGTCCTTTAATTCATTTATTTTTATTTTTATAAAAACATAAATGTAATATTCAAGCACCATAAAAGATTGTTTGGGGTTTACATAAGTTTACATAATAATTAAAACTAAAAGAGTAAAGGATTTAAACTATTTGGTGGAAAAAAACAGCTATATCAGACAATTTTTAATACTTGGTTCTTATCTTTTCAAAAAAATCTTAACAACTATTGGATCAGATCGGTTCTCCTTCGCTTTCATTCACCATTTCCTTTTAATAACATCTGCACTGCAAATGCCAAGTGCAGCTGCCTTTATTTTCTTATTTTTTTCCATGGGGAGGAATACAGATGTGATAATATAGACTAACAAATAATGTGGGTTTGTATCTTTAGCAAAATTGTCAATGATTAATAAAGGTACTATGTATAAAACATCATATAAAATTACTTAGACTGCAAAAAACTACACTCAAAACTTTAAACGCATTTTTCTCGAAACTACGTTTTTCGGAGCGGCTGACATGATATCTCAAGTTTCAGTGAATCGATTTACTTCAAAGTTGGTATAGAGCTTTTCAATATATGTCGCTATCGTTTGATCAGAAGATTTTTGAAAAAAAAAAAGTTCTATTATTTTTTAAAAAATTCCAAATTTGAAAAATTGAGGGGAAAAAAATTCCTTTTTTTTTACATGGCCGCCATTTTTCAAAAAAAAAAAAAAAAAAAACATTTTTTTTGCAAATCGCTCTGATGAAACGAAAATTACGTACCTACTTTTTAAGAAATAACCAAGATTTTGTGTTTTCAGATCATCAAGGAGGGTGGAATCGTGTCAACCAGGGGGCAGCTTTTTCTTTTTGTGTCTCCAGTTTGCGGGCCTGTACATTTATGAATTTTTACTTTTTTCTTTTACTAAGTTTTTTTTTTGTGCTCTTTAAACATAAATAAACAACCGATAAAAACCCGACGGTAAAAATCTTTACCGTTTTTTATTTACAGCGTTTTAAAAAGCACCGAAAAGTTGGCCCTCTAGACTAGAATACCCCCTTAATGCTCCCTCCAGCTCCCAGATGAGAGACCGTCACCTGGGGTAGGCACCTCCAAAGGTGTCGTTTCACTTGGGGGACATTGGATCCACGACGGATTTAACGTGCATCAGCTCACTTTAGCGTACACGGGCCTAAGCAACCCGCCGCGAGAGGTTGTCACCCTTCCAAACACTGACTTCAGTCAATGTTGCTTCACTTTCGGGAACCGAGCTTCTACCGACTGGTCCACTGCGTTACGTCAAGCTGCTTAGTGGCCAAATACGTTTGTCAGTCACTGCTGTTCGGGCAACAATAATTTATATTATTGCTGCACGAATATTAGGACATTTATAATTTTTAGGGCATTTTAATTTATATTAGGTCATTTTGATTAAGTAATGAGTTTTTAGAGTATTTTTCACTCCTTCCTTCATAGATCATTTCGCAAAGCACTTCATTGTTACGCTACGAACGCCTTCTGTCACATATTTCATGTGGCAAAAATCCCTCTAGTTATTCTGTAAAGTAATTCCTAACGTCGAACGCCGCAGATAATTAAGTTAGCTGATATTTATGCAAAACGGAAAGCAGTCATACGTGACAGTATTTATCCTTCCACTGCGTCCAATTAACTTTACTAACAGCGAGTATCCTAAATGGAATTTCAATCATGAGTAGAATAAATGAAATATCGAATTAAATTGGCGAATGTCGTTGAAACATTAAATACAAATTTTCGTAAATTGGTTTATGTTGGGTATGTATTGCGTTGCATGAAGCCTTCAATAAGGAACATCTGCTCCTGATGTTTATTTTTGAGATGTTTTATATTTTACTGTTCTGTTTTTTTTTCCTTTACTTTCTGAATTCGTTTTTAAGATAAAGGTAATAATTGGTTTGAAATGATTTTATTTTTCTGTTATGTTTTTAAATAAGTATTAAGTGGTAAATTGGGATTTGTCGAATACAGTTTATAGTAATAAATATATTTATGTTTATTTTAAGTGAAAATGAATTCAGTTTCATTTAAATGAAATTTTAAACTTTATTTTTCGAAAAAATTCATTTATTTCGAAAAAGAATACATCTTTAATTAAGTTATTATTTTTCGAAATAAACTAATTTTAAACACGTAATAACTGACAGGTTATTGAAGGATGCCAAGATGTGTTTCATCACTAATATTTTCATATTTCATACAAAAAAAATTTAATTAGCTTCCTATATATGTGTGTATATATACATATGCAATGTATGTGTACACACACCATATACTTCCCATTATTAAATTTCAAGTACTAGTGTGTCATTGCAAAATTAAGAAAATGAAATTCTTTTTGTCTATCAGATAATCCAAAATGTGAAAGAAAAAGCTACAGTCAAGACAAAAATAACGTCACCATTAGTACGTGACATTTTTCATAAAAATCATCCGTTAAGGTTTTCGACTCGGTGGAAAACAACATTTGTAATAAATGCTTTGGCATTTACGCAACGATAGATGACAACTTGTAATATATATAGCAAAGAAGACTGAAGATGTTAGGAATCGAAATAACCACTCCGAATCTCAATTCTCTTATCTAAAATTCCGAAAGCATAAAATTGCTGATTCAATGTCTGCTATTATGTATGCTCTCATTTTATTTATGTGCATTTTTGACTTAGCTCTGCAATTTGGAAATGTTTACCCTCTTCCCATTTTTTGGAAGAAGCTAAAATAATAAAAATATTTTTTTTCTAATGGTATGCTGCTGACTTCTGCCAATTGCAGACATACTGCGTTGCCCAGTGATCGGTAACATCTCTTTCAGCGGCACCACAATGAGTGTGATAACATCGCCGCATAAAAATTTGACGGTTTGTTTCTTCTCCTGAAAGGGTGAGCACCCGGATCTGTTTATGCGAAATTGCACTAGGAATTTAATTTAGACGAAAGTATCCAACGCCTTTACCATGACGTCACCGTGCTTGCGTAATCAAAGTATTGATTGTGCCGGTGTGACATAATCAGTATTTTAGTTATGTGAGTATCATGTGATAGCTCACTAAAAGAGTATTTTAAATACGTTAAAAATAATATTTTAGTCAGTGTTATCACATGGCTCTTGTTATCAAAATAATGTCGCTTACATTTTTTTGCTTAATTTAAAGTAAGTAATAGTTTAAATCGATGTAAAAAAAAAATCATTTTTGAGCACTTTCTTGCAAGGTACTTGTTTTAAATATTTCACTTAAAATATTTTTTTTTTCTTTTCGACTGTATTGGTCCACATGTGACATAAAGCCGTCGACTTGGTCGCCTCAGGAGACTTTTTTCTCTTACTTTCTAGCATGCGGCACTGCCAGGAAGTTATAATGAACTAAAAGTATAAAACTGAAGAATTTTAGAAGTATTCATCCACGTGTTTCGCGCAATACTTTAAATATAATGTGAAAATGTATTGAATGAACCTGGAACCTATCTTTAGATGACGCGTCCTGCGTTATTGTTAAAAAAATGTTTTTATCAGACATATAGTATAGTAGATCTCGATTACATGGATTTAAAGGTATATTGCAAAAAAATCATTACTTACAAGTTCTATATTTCTTCAATGGTCAGAAAAAACTGCATTTGTTTTTTTTCCAGAGATGTACTTAATTCCCTTTTTATACCATTCTCCACTCTACACTCTAGTCATATGAAAGTTTCTATGTCCCTGTAATATCTAATATTAAATGTAAATAAACTCCTTTTCCTTTCGAATTATTTCTACAAGTCATTTTTCTTTATTTATATATATGTAATATCGTTATTTTTTTTGTAGCTATACATATTATTTCTTTAGCCTGTTTTTCTGTCTCTCTGCGATATCTTCTTTATTCTTTTATCAAATTCCATGATTTTCGACTCATTTTAAAGCTTATTGTACCGTCTAATGACTAAAAATAGACCCATGGTCTAAAAATACACCGCTTCTCATAAATTTGAGATTTAAAATCATCTAAGAAGAGGTCTTTTAATGGATGCCATGTTAGTGTTGTCTATGCTGGCGCCATCTGTTATCAAGTAAACAAACAAGAAAATGTTCTGTTTTTATTGCGTAGCAAATTGGACAGTTTTAGGTGCGTCTGTGTGTGAAACTTATTCAATCGTTAGGCTCAACTCATTCATGTACATTATGAATGTGTAGAGCCTAACCAACCCAACAGTACCTATATTTTGAGTAACAGAACGGTTTCGTTATTGTATTTTAATGCTATGTATATTAACAATAAAAGTAATTATCATTATTATTGTGATTATTTTAATATTTTGAATGCCTAAATAATAGTAGGGGAAACATTGTAAGTTATTTGTCCTCATGTGTTCAATTGCATTCCTTCTTTTGTACCAACACCCCAAATTGGTGCGGAATTGTGCACGGGTCGACTAATATACTCATAATATAATTTGTAAATGTTTCTATATTTCTCGATTAACCAGATCTTCTCTAAATCGACTTACTTTCAGCCCCAATTAGGCATATTGAAAATAGATATACTGTAAATAGGCTGACGAAGAGCTAAACGTGTGTGGCAAAGTCTTTTGTATAATCTATACTCATGCATAAAACGCATTAATTTTTGTTCTTCACAATGTGCCAATAAAAAAACCCTCGTGTTCAATGTCCTTCTGAAAAGTATTCATTCCTTTTTATGTACTTATTTTTAGGGATGTAACGAATGGTGGTTTAGCCGAAAAGTCGAATACCGAATATTCGTCCAATGTCTTAGGCCGAATTTTAAAATTCCTAGAAAATTACACACAATTACACTCAATCTCTGATGTGTGATTTAATTCTGTTAGTTAAGAATTTAAAACTATTTAAAATTGATCTATTTTCTCTATTGTTTTGAATGTAATAAAATTCAGAATTTCACCCACAAGTGGAATAGAAATGACTAGTTTTATGGATGTAAGCATTATCATTATTTTACTAATTATTTAATTCAAATGAAAGAACTACTACTACCCCTTAGTGAACTTTTACCTTGCTAAAAACTGTTTTATAAAGATATTTTAAATGTTAATATTTTTATTTTATGAGATTTTTTACATACCTATTTTTAAAAGAGCTATTAAAATGTTATACACTTAACTGGACAATATTTTTATTTTAAAAAACCCTAATAACTTATGCTATCTAAATATTCATGACAGGCGCTTCACATTTCTGTCATATCCAATATTCACAATAAATCAGTCTACCTCAAACAATGTCTGACTTCCACTTTGTTAATAATAACAAAATCAATTTCTCATTATCTCCATCATAATTAAGAATTGCCAGTTTTTGGGAGCATATGCTAAACATAAAATACAATATTACAACTTTAAAATCTGTTTTTGCTCAGTGAAGCCTAAAACAAAAAAGGGTTTTAAAAAAGTTTTTTTTTTAAATTATTTTTATTTATTAAAACTATATACTAATGTATTTTTTGCAATAATTATAACACAATTTCAAATTTTTAAAATCTGCTAATTTCTTTATTTTTTTTACATTTCTACTGCAGCAGGACTATTCGGCAGAATAGTCCATCAATATTCGGCCTGGCCGAATTTTACCTTACCCAGTATTCGGCCAAGCCGAATATTCGGCTAGGTGATGAAATGGCTATTCGACCAGGCCGAATATTCGGCCAAAGGGCGGAATAGGCCGAATAGTGGCCGAATATTCGTTACATCCCTACTTATTTTTTTAAATGTTTCGGCGGTGTTGCTTTAACAGTAAAAGAAACACGCAACTATTGAAAAAATGAAATGCTTGAAGAAATAACACTTATACTTTATTCACATTCATTTGATTATTAAAAGAAACACTACGTTCTTGCAGAATAAAAAACAATGTTGACAATATTATAGAAGATAGAAATGCAAACTATTAAATCTATTATTTACTTTCAGAACAGAAGAAAAAATTCAAATTATTTCCCTAGCATTAGACCATTGGAACTTATTCAAAAATATAAAAATAACGATTACGAAATCATAGTTGAGCACCATTGTATATCAGACATCGGTTGCTGCTGAATCATTTTCTAGCAGTCAGCCGCCTTATTAAGAAGCAGAAAAATATTTATATTTTAACATTTCTTCGGTAGTGAAATGCTTTTAAATTATCATTTATTGGTTCTCGTACAGATCCATAAGATATGGAACGATGAATAAATTTGGGATCCAAGAGATCCCTTCAAGATCCATTAAGATGGTTAAAATTAAATCTCATGTGATGAGTCTATGGAATGCTTCAAATGCTAAAGTTAAACTCGCGTTCAATATAAGCATCCATTCTTAGTTATTGCAGTAGGATGAAGAAAACGTATCATTTCAAAAAGTACAGATTTTAAACATTTACAACAATTAAACAACACTAATTTAGAGAAAAGGAGTATTTAATCTTATTATTATTACTATGCTTATTATTATTATGCTTATTATGGTTATTATTATTATTATTAGCATTTGCCTAAAAGTGAAAAAAAGGCTCAATGCCGCAGGCTTGAATAGTACATTACAATCAAATATTTTTATAACCCTATCAAATTTCACTGAAGAAAATGAAAAAATGAGATTAAAGAACGATAAACATATTTTCACAAACAGTTATTTTATGCTGCAAAAATATATAAATTCTTCATACGAAATAAATGTCATTAATATTTCAATAAAATATGCATGTGGAAACAGGATGAGAAATGAATAAAAAATACCTGTGTTACATATTGCTTAATTAAAGTTACAAATTAAAAGAAATGGTAAGGGGAAAAAATTACATTTAACAAGAGTTAATTATTTACGCACAAGGTAAAACCAATTCGAAAAAAGTCCAAACACGATGGATACTTTTCATCTTGATACTTAATTTTCTTACATTATGATAATTTTACTCTTTAAGGTATGGGTTAACAAATAAACTGTAACGATATGAAACAGCTGCTTTAATACATCAAGGAATCCCGTAGCAAACATAAAAAATATATTAATATATTAATATTTACTGTGGTTTTCTGGAAGCTGTCTGGATATTTAATTTTTTTGTAGTTTGATTCAGTAGTTTGAGACCCAAAAATGTGTTTGTAGTGCGTCATTCTTTTCTGTATAATTAATTTCTACACACAAATTACTTATACATTAAAATAAAATATACAAGATTCCTTTGTCCATACTGCGGGTGGTGAACTTTTTTTTCTTTGAATAGAAAATTAATTTCTGCATTTGCACTTTCTTTGCATAAAAGTTCAAAATTATATGAATAGTTTTATTTTGAATTAAAGTTAAATTCAAAGCTTCGTAATATTCTCTAGCATTTATGCAAACCTTGTTTCATGATGGAATTTTCACCAGAAAACGGGAGAAAAGCGCGGATCAGTGAAGTAAAGATCGTCAGCTTGGAGCAGTAGCAGAACTGGAACATGGTTATTCGTCACACCCCATTGCTCCTATATTTTTCATTAAATTTTCATAAAAACGTCTAATGAGGCTTTTTAGCACTATTTTTTTTAATTAACGCTGACGAAGAATAAAATTTTTTTTTGAAGAGTTACTGAAAATAAGCAAAGATGGAGATAATTAAATGTAAATACAGTTTTTATTGCTTAAAAAAATAACAGAAACAAACTTATAAATTGAATAAATAAAGATGATAAACATGGCGATTTCTTTTGAAGTTATTCGGAGCAAGAAGCGGAGCATCAGCGGAGTTGAGAAAATATTTAGAAGTCAGAATGTAGCAACCCAAAAAAAGTATTGCTCCAGTTTCCTAGTTTTTAAAATAAGCATTTAAAAATAATAAATTTATAAAAATTACAATAATTATTTCTTTTATGTACATACGGAATTTTTATCATACTCTTTACAAGCCTCAACTCCCAAGTTGACATGTGAAATGTTTTATATTATTGTAATTTTCGTTAAATTCATTACATACATCTCCGAATAGGTTTTGGAGACATGATTTATTTGCCGAAGAACCAGTCATACATACAAAAAAGACACACGTCAGTTTTTTAAAGTCATATGAAACGAAAAAAATCCAAACTATTACAAAAGTTCTTACAGTAACTATTTCAAAAGAAAACGTCCAGTCTTTGAAAACCATTAAAGTTATATATTTGGTTTGGATACGTACTATGCTGAAAGAGAAAAATATTTTGTCCTAATTTTCGCAGAAAGGAGAAACAGACTATTTGTGGAAGATAAAAATATTTTTTTCTTGAGATATTCTCTTCTTTCTTTTATAAACAACAGTACATTCGCATGCAAAATAAACTGTTCATATGGTAAAAACATTTTTTTTCCTCTCGTTTTTTCGTTTTTCTTTAAAAGTTTTAGTGAAATACATGTTATTATCACAAAAAAAAAATGCTAACGGAAGGAAAAATAAAATGTTAACGTATGGAGCATTTATAGTAAAGGCTTTGAAATACTTCGTACAACATATATTTTTAGCCCGTTTACTCGCTAACTTTTTTTTTCACTTCCTTTTTTTGCCAATCAAAGGGAGCGAAAATAAATGAAAAATATTGATACCCTGGCAACAGTGAACATTTTGAGGAATAATACTAGAAACAATTCTTTCAAAAAAAACACTTGAAAATATTTTCGTTATTACAAAAATCTGAATAATAGCAATGTGATGGGCAAGTAAATCAACTTATTACATGAAATAAATCCCAAAAATACATATTTTATGTCGATGAATAATTAGTGAATTTCATGCAATTTGTCGATGGTTGCTGGTAATACCCAGGCGGTGAGCTTATGATGATTACGTTGGCAACACTTGAAGATAAGCTGAAAGAAAAAAAGAGTCAGTTCTTATTAATACAACAAAAAAATCATGTGTGTTTAAAATAATTTATCATTGAAAAATATTTCGAAAACAAGCTTTTGTATTTCTTAGTAAACGCAGTGAAATTTTTATGAGTTATCCAAATGGATCTTTCCTCATATATTAAATTATTTATTTCTAAATTTATGCCATCTGCACAAATTTATTGGAAACGAATTCATAATTACTAGCAAACTTTTGTTGACAAGGCTAAGAATAAAACTCTTCTCTATTATGTTTAATATGTTAATTATTTAAACTGTGACATTCGTTAGCGTTATCATTTATGTGTTTTAGTAAGACTATGAAAATATTCACTGAAATAATATTTGTTTTAAATAAAGGCTTCAATTGGTGCAATGTATTTATAAACATTTTTGAAATAATATTATTTATACTATTACAAAAAATATCAGTAGATGTTTCATATAATCATCAGTCTTGAATTTAGTAACGAAACCAATCAGAAATTTCGAATTATTATTCTGCAATTAAATTGAAATTCCTTTATATGCCCATGATATTCATTAGTAAAATGACCTTCCTGACAGAGATATTGACAGTCTGTCCCTTTGCCATCAGAGAAAGATAAGTTTATATACAGAAGTTCCACAAGTAAAAGTCTTATTTTGTAGAAAAGTAATTTTAGAAGACATTTCCTTTATTTTTAAGAGAAAGTCAGACATATCATTTAATACTTTGGTAAAATTTACATTATCAAAAAAAGTTTATTAAAGGACAAAATTAAGTTACGCCAGTTTTTGTTTTTTATATCCTTTTTGCTCAGTTAAAAGCCCTTTAAATTCTGTACTTAATTCAATTATTTGTACGTTTTTAAAAGTGCGTTCTTAAATATTTTCTCTTAAGTTGATTTTGTAGCTGAAAAGTAGTATTTTTCCCAAATTTAAAGCCAAAGATTCTTGAGAGCCCTTATGGCCTTTCTGTATTTCAATTAGGTTAGTGATTTCATATAAAAACTTTAAAATATTTTTTTACTTGACTGACTTTCAGCTAAAGAATTTTGTACGGAAACCACGACAGAAGTGCTTTTATTGTTATCACTAGCCTGCGGTTAATAGAGCCTTCGGCGCACACAATTTCGTCTCGGTGCTTACGGCGCACTCAACTTTTCAAAACGGAGATGTTATCTTTTCGAAATAAACGATTCAATTGCAGTTTCTTTATTTTTAAATTATCGTTTTCCGCGTTTAGTGTGCCTGTTTTTTTTTTTTTTATTGTTTTTTTTTATTAGTATTAAGTATGTACTTTCTATAGCTTATAGACAAAGGCTTACAAAACTTGAATCTGTGCCACTTCCCGAGGAGTTGTTTCTTTATGCGTCCGTCACTAAATGCAGATAGATAGATAGATGATGGAATAAATTGAGATGGAAAAATAAAATGCAAAGGATGAGTGGCAACGGATTACACATCAACTTATCAGACCCTGGAGCTTAAAAATAACAGAAACACTATTTTTCGCGGATACCCATTGGAGCAAAAGACTAGGCAAGTTAATCTGGGCGTGAAACTGTCCAAATTTAAACAACAATTAAAAATTTAGACAGATAATAAAAAGTAAGTAAAAAATATTAACAATATAATATTAACATGAACCTCACCGTATTACGTTTCAGAAATTTTGAAGTTTTCTCGCTGATTAGGGGATCTCTTCTTTCTCTCTGTTACAGTAATTCTTAAATTAGAATCGCTATCTTGAAGCAGTTAAAATTTTGCATACGTTTTATTAAAGTGCGAGATAACGATAGTTTCTCTGATTAGCGTTTAATTGCAGAAAATTGAAAGTGCATGTATTGTAAAAATCAACTCTTCGTCCTGAAGATATTTTCTATATATATTAACAACGTTAAAGAATAGCCCAGAACGTTAAAGAGGCTGATTCGTCTTAGTCCTGTGCAGAACTAACATTTGCAAAATTAACACACGGAAGTGATGTTAGATTTAATCTAATTTATATCAGAAAACTACCTTTAAACAAATAATTTATAATATTATGCCATCTTTTATTTTTAGTTTTGGCAACAGTTTTCTAAAATGCTCATGTGCTTTGTTTTTTGAAAGTTCGCCCAATAGTAATTTCATGTATATTGTATATGTTGTGTTGCAAATTTACACTATGAAGCTTAATATATTATTTTTATCACGTTTAATCCTAAGTCAGAATAAATTTTATTTTATGTGAGAATACTGCCTATCACTGCTAAATATCAAACAGGGAATGGCCAATTTCCGTGTGTTCCAGTATTTTAGTACTTAAAGCAAAGGGAGTAAGTAAAAAGCCCATTCTCCAATGTAGCATTTTCGATTGTAATTTCTCTTCTTTCGATATCCCTAAATGTAATCGTAAGTACACAGTAAGTGAGTATCCAGTGTGTTGAGTATGAAGAGTGTGTGTTTTAATTACCCGAATTATCTTACAAAATATTCATTAGCCACCAATTTAAAAATAACCTTCTTATGGGGCTGCACCTTCTCAAATTATGACGCACTTCTTGAACATCTTTCTTTTACCTTCTGGCTCATGGCCACAGGTGGAACCTTTCGCTGGACTGGCAACCGGCGTTGACTTAATGGGCTCTGCAGCAGAATCCACTTCAATATAACAGCATTCATCGCTGCTGTCCCCAGAGCAAGCTTCCACCCTCACAGATCGAACTTCCGGGATGGAACATGCTCCCATGATGATTCGAGTGTGCTTTGTCCTGACGCAGCCATCTTTTCCGACGTCTGCTGTCACCTGTATATTTTAGTAAGAAATAGGCAATGTTTAAGCAACAAATTAGGGAAGATAATGCTTACCAGTAACGCTAATGCACAAAAGAAGTTTGTTTTTGTTGCAACTGTCCTGTTGAGTTGTCTAGAATTAAAGCCTTAATTTATTTTATTACAAAAGTAAACTTAATAATATATGGAATGTCATTTTTATAATTTACGATTTTCTTTGTTAAAACAAGGAAATTGCCCATATGTTTGTCTCAACAGATGTAATTCATTAAAAGAAATGCACCGTATCACAGATACTTCTTATAAAACTGTTTGTATGACTGTAAAAAAATATTACTTAGTTACGTAATGAGAAAAAATTATTTAAGACTTTGAGCCTTTTTAAAAATAAAAGCAGTTGTTGAACTGAGGCATACATTCAGACCTTTTATTTAATATCTAAGATAATTTTTGTAAATAATACTTACATGGTAAAATTAACAAGCTATAAGTATTGCGAAAACAAAAAGAAAATTAGGAGATGACTAGTGCAAACGATAGGGAAAGTACAATTTATATTGCGGAAAGATATGTTAGTGATAGCTCTAACGTGTGGTTTACCCCAAAGTGATGTAGAAAAAAAATAACATTAAAGCTCCCATAAGATCCAAACTTTGAGCGTGTTTTTCTCGGAATCGTTTTTGGTCACTTACACCCCTTTGCTCCTCACTGCCTCATATGTATTTTTTATCAATATATCCATTAAAATTAATCATAAATACGAAAAACTGAGATTAGTTCGTCATTCATAAAGTAAATGACATTAAAAATATAGGTTAAGCAATCTTTTTATCGTTTAATATATGCAGTTGAAACGAATTAAGTGAATGTTATGGTGATATCTTACTCATTATGGGCACTAAAATATGAAACGTATTTCTAACAACTACATATAACTGTAAATAAATGTAAAATTTAGTTTTCCACCCTTTGACATTTTTTATGTACTAAACGAAATGCTTATAGTAGCTCACGAAGATTCACTTCATTTGAAATCTATCTTCAAACATTTCAAAACTTTCTAACGATTTCAAAAACTTTCATTGCGTGTTCAAACTTAATTTTTGCATCAAATATTTTGTAATAGATGATAGTGCGTTTAATGTACATTAATAGATTATACATACAAATAACTTGGTATTATTAATTATGTCGCAATTAACTGGAATATTGATATCAGGATATTCCATATGCAGTTCAATCAGCATTTTTCAATAACTATTTAAAAATTCGCATGATGAAGCTATGAATGTTTACTCATATTATGTAGTGTAGTAGTAGTATATGATGGTGTATTTTAATGACAATTAGTTCTACATTTCCAAACGTTTTACATATAAATTAGCAAATAATGCCTGTGGCTATTTACATGAGCATGTGAGAACTCTTGTTTGTTCGCTAAACTTACCTTATTAAGATGAAACTAAAAATTGCTTTGTTAAAATACGTAAAGAGTTTCTATGGCTGTAATTAACAACACAAAAATAATTTTAACTCGTTGCACTCATAGATCTGCATTATTTTATGTTGTTCGAGCTACTATAAGACACGGTATGAAGCAAAGAGTGGAATTGAGTTCTCCAATGAAAATAAGTGATTGAAAGTAGAAGCTAGATTGCGCTATGTCAAAAATAGTAAGGTAAAACCCGGTGAGATAGCACAGTCGGAGATATGGAGCACTTGAATTTTAGAAGGGAAGGGGAAGTCTGAACGCAACTTGACTCCAGGTAGCTGTACAGAAACAATACACTGTCTGCTTGAACTCAAAAGTTTACTCTTCTGAACGTTTATGATATAAGTCGTTTTTATCGTTTGTTTCCTCAATGTAAGGGCTTAAATTGTCTCTGCTATTCAGGATATTTTCATGGAGATGGGAGCACTGTAAGATACATTTAACTTTTTTTTTCAGTAAGATGCTAAGTTTGAGTAACTGTATAAACACTAACAATTCTTTGTAGAGATGAATATAGTGAAAATGAACTGCGCAATCTCCCCTACCAAAATGGGAAAGTTGGCGCATATGGTACTAAGGAGAGATGGCACATTGTTTAGATTATCTCCATCTGATTGGTAATAATGTCTGTGGCAAATCACATGTTAAACATACAAATGGGTTAATTTGAAATAATGCTAGAAACCATACGTAGTTTTCTAAACTAATAAGGAAATTAATTATTATTAACAGCGTATAAATTTTGCCAATAACTTAATTTTATAATACTTAGTTGAATAAGTTTAAACTGAGTAAGAAGCATATATTTTGCTACTTGTATTTTAAGCATTTTATTGCATAAAGGATTTTTTGTTTTACTTCAATTAGAGAATATATTAACCTCCTCCCTCTCGTTCCAGTCAAAATGAAAGAGTGAGGTTATGTGCTTCCTTTTCTTGTGCCTTTGATATTTCCGGGTTGGAGAATTCAAACGTCACTCACCAAAATATTAAGAAAAGTTCCATTTCTCCCTACCAAAACATTTTTTTTTATTTCTTACTTCCTATAATATATGGCAGTGCCTAATGTGATTGGAAGTAGTTGACCGTTTGATTGACAAATATATTCTTTTACGATTCTCTTCGAGACAACGAATAGACACATGTTTTCTTTAAAAATATGCTACCTTTAAGAAATTAACAGCGATTGACAATTTGCGTCGAGTTCAGAAACTTTAACTTTTTACTTTTGGCTTCAGAGAAAAATCATCGAGAAATTTTATCGGCATCGACCGATATCAGAGCGAGACGAAAGAACCAATTTTCCCCACTGTTTAATAAATGTAAATATTGGCACATATAAGCACGAAACTATAAAAGCTGTTTTTTAGTCCTTTTTCTCTGTTTTGTTTGAAGTGTGGGAATAAATAAACAACAATTTCACGCTAAAAAACTGTTTTCGGTATTTCCCTTCCTAAATACTTAAACAATAAGTTCTTGCAAATCTAAGAGATGCATTTTTTTTTTTTCATAAAAATCCATCTATCAACTGTTTGTTTTCTAATGGCTGAAGTTAATAATATATTATGTTTCAGAGCAGAGTTATTAACATTTGAAAAAGCAAAATTTCAAAATTATGTTAGAAAAACTTCTCTCTCTTTTGTGTGTGTATATATATATATATATATGTACAACTACATGTGTGTGTTTTCGTTTAATTGAAACTATTCTCAACTTATTTGAAATACTTAATAAATGGGAGATACTTTCATCAAAGCAGTTCTTTAATGGTCCGTTTGTTGAAAAATCTTTCAAAAAATATATATAAAATAATAAATACACATAAAATAATAAATAAATAAATAAAAATTTCTTTGCGTAATTTACATAGCTCGTAACGATTTTTTAATTTATTCTTTGCAATTTGAAGTAATTCTGTAAAAGATGCAAAAACAAAGTATATAAATGAAAAAGTTAAAAGCATAAAAAATAAGTTTCTTGCGCATTTATTGATAAAAATGCTCTAAGTACAAAATTTGATCCAAACGTCATTTCATAAAATATCAAACCTGTCCTCCGTCCGTTACGACAAGGTTTTAATGACAAACTAATTACTATTTTCCAAGAAACTATCTTTTGATTTTATAAGACGTGCATTTAAAATTTGACGCAAATACTTATTAAACATGGATTTTTAATATTTTAATTCAAAAAGTGTCATTAAATGACATGGAAAAATACGTAATACCAGATTAATAAAAAGAAAATATTTAGCAGGTAAAAATGCTCAATTGCGGGGGAAAAATTGTCAACAGGAGAAAAGAAGAAAATTGCAAAAGTTAAATTATTGCTTTCACTTATAACCTTCTGCTTACGATCACGAGCGTTTGAAGTTTTGATCAGTTAGCGGGATTTCACTTCTCATGACAGATTTTTGAAAAGGCTAATTACTTACTAAGTTGATTCTAATGAAACTTTAATGTAAAAATAAAACCTTGTTTCTAGATTATTTTTAACACGTTTGCTCTTATTTCAGTTTGGAGAACCTTAGTTGGAAATTAGGCCATTTATTTTCTTTATTTTTTTTGACAACTTTTTTGAAGATTTTGAACTTTTCCTTACTAACACTAAGAAGGCTATTAAACCACAAAAAAGAAATTGTAATTAAAATACAAGGTATTTCTTTTTTTCTCGAGTGTTCGAGTTTTTGCTTGGACTTAGGGGAAAATTATGCTTTCCCCAAACTGAAGCCAAAGAAAAACCGTATTTGAGTCTCGAAGTATAAATCTGCACTATCTAAAGCAAAAGTTTCCCCTAAATAGTAAACTACCTGCAAGTTCCAGTGTTTTCATGTTAAGTATTTTTTACTGTTCCTAATTCAACGTTGGATGCATTAACTAAATGCACATTAATGAAAAACATTTTTAATAACACCTGTCTATTTTTGTATAGAAACCCAATTTGCTACAAAACACAATTCTTAACTTCAACTTCACTAACAAAAGCCCATTAATTATTGACAAACACATATAATTAGAATTGTTGCAGATTTTTTTTCAGTGCAAGAAAATTAAATTTTACTACAAAAGTACTACACTTTTGTAGCATACCTTGATTTCATTACAATGTAGAAATTTTCCTTCGGTATCATTCATAAATGATGTCACGCTTCGAGGGGGAGGGGGGTTCGTGAAATTGTGTCAAAGTGTGACAAGAGGAGTGGTAACAAAAAGTGTGACATCATGCATTATGCAACATAGCGTGACATGTGACAAAGGGGGGAAGGGATCCGCTAAAGTGTGACATATTGTGACAAAGGGGGGAGGGGGTCAAATATATGGGAACAAAAGCGTGACATCATTTATGAACAGCCCCTTCGTAACAATTCGTATAATGCATATTTCCGACAAACGGCACAAAGGTCAATGTTTTCAATGTATAACGCAGATAACCAAAAAAAAACAACTTTCCCTGACACTTTAATTGATGTTACCGTTAAAGTGCATAATTGAAGTTATTTCTTAGAATCACTAGATATACCATGTAATAACTAGATATTTCAGTTAAGGTATATAATAGAAGAACATTTTTATACTTTACTTATTTATGCTATGAAATGACTAGTTATTCTACGAAATAACTAATGATAGACCGTTAAAGCCAAAAATAAACAATTTCAAAGTTATTTTCTAAATTAAGTGATCATAAATAGCTAAAATCTCTTGAAACTTACATTTCATCCCTATTGCGGTGATTAATTGATAATAATAAGAAAAAACAGATGATATAATTTATTATCGCTCATATTGCTAGCATTAGTTAACATAAATACACCGTCTAAATTCTACGTCTAAAAGCAACAGAATGAAACGTACACACACACATCACTGCAAAGCAGCTAAAGCGAATCAAACCTGACAAAAAGCAGCTAGAACTGGTTCAAAGAACTTTAGAGTGCCGTATATTTCATACTTTAATAATCAAATAATCATTTTCTGTAGAATAAGTTAAATCATAGAATTCAATAACTTTATACACTTTAACTGTCTTGTCGGGTTATTTTATGAAATTCCGGATTTCATCTTTAACGGTAATATTTATTCAATATAACAATTCCCAGACTCTAATTTCATATAAGGCCTATGAGGAAATATCGTTATTTAAAGTGAATATTTGTTCAGTTGGTGTTCGTGATTTTTGCAACTATCTAATATTGCATTACAGAAATTTAGAGCAATTAAAATTAATCTAGTAGTAAAAGAATAGTGAAAGCAGTCAAAAGGTAATGCAAGTAACGATGAACAATCAAGAATTAAAATAGTAGCTACAGTTACCGTCCTCTTATTATGTACAGTTGGGCTTTTTGACTCGTCAATTTTCTCAGATGGTGGAGATTCTTCAAAGCAAGGGACGATATAGTTGACTGGTTGCTCAGAAATCGGTATTTCGTGTTGCTTCTGTGGTTTCGTATGTTCAAGACAGCTATTTGGGTGCATAGTTGTCTCCGAGGTGAACTTTTTGTTGGGACCTGGACTTGATTTTGGTTTGTGCCAAGTGTGGGGAATGGCAAGACTTGGTGTACAAGGGGCTGAGCGGCCTGAAAAGTTTTGAAAAAAAAAACTTAGTTTAAAAATTGAATAATATACATGCTTTTTAATTGCGATGATCAAAATTTCGTAATTATGTTTTAGATAAAACCCAATAAAATATTCTGAAAGAAATAGTATATGTATGTAGTACGGGACAAGTGTTCTTGATTTAAGACTGCATTCTGAGTTATGAAAATATTGTATATTAAGACTTTTCGCAATAGCCTTAACATAAGTCATAGTTCTTTTTATTTCACCCTCTAATTTCAACTCCGCCTCAAGTGGGACGATGATAACAAAACTTGTGCATTAGAGCAGGGGTCTCCAAACTTTCCAGCCTTAGGGCCATATTGATTACTCCAGTAAATTCCAAGGGCCAAAACCATATTATCATTAATTGTTGCCGGTGGTAAAAAGTTGAATCAGTCCACTAGTGGTGTAAAATATGATTACTTTTTTGCCAGATGCCATTAGCTAGCTCTCCGCGGGCAGGACAAAATCTGTCCGCGGGCCGGATGTGGCCCGCGGGCCGTAGTTTGGAGACCCCTGCATTAGAGGATTAAAAGCCTTCTTCACGGGCGTTTTAGAGACATAATCATTAATCAACTTTAAGGTTTTTATAACACTGCCTCCTCAAATTGTAGCTACAAGGTACGTTCTGTTTGAAATACAGCTACGGTCATATACAGACCCAAAAACTTTATGGAGTCCATTGGAGTCCTATCGGGTATGCTTTGGAGCTTAAAATTGCAGAGCAAGTGGTGATGCGTTTTTAACAGCCAGTTTCTGATTGATATAGGAATTTTGACTAGCTTTGAATGTGTGATGAATATTGCATAAATGATTAACAGATACAGTGAATTTCCTCGGAGCAAAAAGTGCGGAGGCTGGTATTAGGTTATTTTAAATTGCACAATTTTCCTGCAATCACAAAACATATGTTTGCAATTTAAAAACGAATTTGCACTGTATCTTTTTTCCAAAAAGAAAGCTATTGTTGCTTGTTTAAACTGCTGCCCTAAAAATAGAAGGTTATAACGAAGAATGCCTTTTTGTATTAATCATGATTAACCACTTAAAGCACGATTTTTTTTCTTCTGAAAACTAGTATAGTGTAAGTTATTCTTTGCAATTTCAGGTTGTGGGGGGGCGGCTAGGGAGCCCCCCCCCACCCCCAGGGGTAGGGTAAAAGTTACATAACAAAGTTATGTAACTTTTACCCTATGTTACTTTTATGTAAAAGTTACCCCCCCGGGGGTAGGGTAAAAGTTACATAAACAAAATATATTATACAAACACAGTGTACACGGATCTCAGACGGGCATTAGGAATGAAATAACGCTCGGGCATGGGCAAACTTTCCGGTAACGTTACGGGCAAATGCGTTAAGTGGTAAATTGATTCAATTATTGTCAAACGGTTTACGTTACGTTTAACTACAGAAAGAGTTCATTTTACTTCCTATAAAGTTTTGAGACAGATTGAACCAGACTTTGCAGAAGCACGCTTCTTCCAAAGTACAATGGGTAAATTAAATTCCATGAAGAACAGAATAAAGTTATATTGAAATCCAAAACTATTAAGTATTAATGCTTTAATATATTGCAAAAAATTAGCAGTTAGTAGGACATTTTTTGCTTATTGGATTAGTTTTAAGACTTTATTTATACCTTTTTAACAGAGCCAATATATATATACAGTAGAGTCTCGATTATCCGAGGTAATGTGGACCGAGGGTACCTCGGATAATCGAAAACTCGGATAACACCTACTCGGTCCAAATAGAGTGGGAAGCATGGCTTGAAATGACTGAAAATGTCGTCAAAGATGTAAAAATAACGCATTTACTGTACATATTATGAAATGAAAAATGACATTATATACATACAAATATCTAATTTTACATGTACAACATCAGTAGAATATATGTTAAAGCTAAAGTTGTTTCTTGAAGAAGTCTATATATATATTATATTATATTATAATATACTGTTCAACGGAACTCGCTCGCTTCTTTGCTGACGTTTTACGCAATGGTTGTAGCCGTAAACGGTCTGTTGAAGCTGTCTCTGCCGGTTTTTCTAGTTCTTTATATCACCAGAAAATAAAATGAAAATGCAACTTAGGCCATTGGATGATCGACGTCAGGAAAAAAAAAAACCTTTTTTTCAAGGGCAAATGTACCTCGGTTAACCGGGAACTCGGTTTGTCGGGGCTCGGATAACCGAGGCTTTACTGTATATCTATATACGTATCTATTTCTAAATGCATGCCTGGAATAAAATCGAAATTCACTTCATTTTAACTTTTTTGAATAAAAAATCGAAATTCATTTCATTTTAACTCTTTTGAATAATTGTTAATCAATATCGCCTAGCTACTAAATTGCTTAGAATACTTTGGAATTGCTAATTATTAAAATAAAGCTTTCAAATTAGCTTACCAGAAAAAGTCCAAGAATGTCCTCTGCCATGTTTAGATGGAGATGATTTTGCAAAATCGTGTTTTGCTGATGATTGCTGGATTGCAAGAACTGCTTTTCGTGCCGACCAAAGCTCCACAATAGATTTCAACTCTCGTATTATTTCAGCTCCTCTTTGTGTTCGAAACTGAAATACGCCTTCACCTGTTGCCGATCTCCTTGAATATGGTGAAGAAAATATCATGTGAAAAAAGAGCATTTAAATTACAATTTTATTATAACGTTATTTGAAAAAAATAATTTCTTCTCATTTAGTAAGTAATAAATCCTAGTTCGTATACAAAATAAATAAGTAAAATAAAAGCATATTACCCTAAATGAACGCTAAAGAGAAATTATTAAATAAAAAATATAAATGAGACGTGAAAAACTAGTTATTAAATTAAATTTGGCAACAAGTTAAAACTGATCACGTAAGGATGAGCTTTATGAAATGCCCTACGTTGATTCATTGCAGTGTCAACAAGTGATACAAGTTTTATTGTGCTTAAATCCATAACTTATTCATCTTAAAGGTATTACTTGCTTATTCCTGTCCCCCTGTTATTACTTCGTTATTCCTGTAATAAACATTTAAAAGAACTTGCTGCCCCCAGTAGTTTCCTTGTATTTACAGACAGCATTTTTTAAAGATACACTATGTAGCAAAAAGTAATGAGACAATTTTTATTCAGACCTTTTTTTTTTCTTAAAATTTCTAGAGAAATACAAGACAAAATTTTCTGGAACTTCTGTCATCTAAATTGCATGCTTTGCTTCATACTTTCCAGTAAAAATTTCATCACGCGTGCATTCAAGGGACCGGTAAATTGAAAAAAAGATAAGACGTTTTCGATTATCTTGTCTCGTAAAAGGCTTGACAAAAACTGTAAGTTCCCCAGACCAATTTATTTCCTATATACAGCATTTCTACCCAGTTTCATAAAACTAGCACGCTTATTGATCAAGTTACAACATTATTTTCCAAAATGCCAATTTCCTTAGCAAGGTGTTGGTCGTTAACACGAAAGTTTTGCACGAAATTTCACCAAACTTTCAAAAAAAGTTGAGAACATACAAGATAATCATTATACTGATATTAAAAAAAATTTAAAATAAATATTAAAAAATATGAGCACTTAAATTAATTGATTTTTATTGCACATGTGCAAAAGGTAGTTTTAATTTGCATAGCTTTATACCCAAGTACACAGGACAACTGAGGAAAAAAATCAGTCAAATATCGTAGAAATTCACTAAGATCTCAGCAATTTAGTAAGTCAATTTTCAACTGTTATGAAACGCTGGATATATAATGGCTGTTCGCAAATCATTCGAATGAGTTCGCAGTCATTCAGTGCATCTATAATAACATGGATGGTAAGCGTTTGCTCACAAATACGCAATTTGTATCACATTAATTATCGAAATAGTTTACAATAGTTTATAGTTAATAGATGCACTGAATGATCGGGAAGACATGCGGCTGGTTTGTGAACAGGCCCCGTTCGGGAGGGGGGGGGGGATTCAACTCTTTCGAAGGAAGAATCAATAAAAAGCAACTCACTAAATTTCTGGTAACTATGAAAATATTTACGATATTCAACTGAACTGCTGATTTGCCCTGTATACTTGGGTATGATATTATGAAAGTTAAAATTGTCTATATTTAGCGCATGCGCTCATATTTTGCTAGTACTCATATTCTTTCTAATAATATTTTTTTTTCAATTTACAACTTCAGTACAATAATTATCTTGTATGTTTTTGGGTAGTCTGGTGTAATTTCGTGGAGCACTGCGTTTGATAATCCAAAAACATGCTATGGAAATTGGCATTTTGGAAAGAAATGATTATAACTTAAGGACTATACATGATAGTTTTATGAGAATATGTGTAAATATTGTACGTAGCAAGTAAAATTTTCTGTGAAATTTACATCTTTTTTCAAGCATTTTACGAGCTATTATGATCGAAAACGTCATATATTTTCTTCAATTTGTTGATGGTCTCCTAAAAGTACACGAGATGAAACTTTTACTGAAAAGTAAAAAGTGAAGCGTGCATTTTATATGATCGAAGTTCGAGAACATTTTGTCATGTATTTATCCAGAAACGAAGAAAAAAAATCTAAAATGAAATTGTCCGATGACTTAGCTGTATAGTGTATGTGCAACAATAACTTTTTTTTGTCTTTCTTTTTATTTTTCCTTGGAGAGTATTGGTTTGCCTATATCTTATATATAAGCGGCTTATTCTATCTGTCGATCTGTCTGTCCGCTATAGAATCCCAGGCCGTTTTACCGATCGGGACCAGATTCGGCACGGTTAATGTTTACGATCCGAGAAACTCATCGCTGCAAAAATGAAAGTTGTGACTCAATTAGTTTTTTTTTTTTTAATTATTTTTTTAAATTTTTCAATGATTTTTTTTATCTGTTTTATTTTATTTTTGCAGCGTTGCCGTCGTTTCCAACCATATAATTACAGTTGCCGTGTGAGCAAACAAATCAATGCAGTTGCGATTGTTGTAACAAATATAACAAATATACTAATATTAATCAAAACGTTTCTCTAGCATTTGAGTGATGCTTCGCTGTATTTGCAATCTCCGTTAAAAATTAATGTATACGCGAATTTAATTTAATCCTTTCTTTCTTTCTTTTTAATTTATTTATTTATCGCCTGCGCTTTTTCTTATTAGAGTGGCTGCTCACTTTTTTTTCCAGTTTCGTTAAAACTTTTGTTTTGAAAAGCAAAATAAAATTTTCAAAAAGTTTTTTTGATGATAAATATATATTTTTCACAAACAATTTGATTATACAATAAATAAATATATAGTAGTGTAGGGCAGTAAGCAAAGGGGCTCCCTCGACACCTGATCTTGGTAATTCAGTAAGAATTAGTAGACACCTTCGCACAAATCATTTTAATTACAATTTATAATATCTAGAACAGCGGTCATTTCGTATGACCACCGGTCTTACTATTTTAGATATATGTATGTAGGAAACTTTTTTTTTTTCACAAAAATACAAATATAAGCAAGGTTTAATCGGATTCAAGTTAAGGCAATTTTACACTATGAAAAGAATAAGAGAAAACTCTCATATGTTAATTTACTAAAAGTACATCGGAAAGTACGGCCAAGGCTGAACTAACGATTATGATCAAGTTCAACCTTGATACGGCAATAAAACTGTAAAATTTAAGTTAAAACATTCGAACAGTAAGAAACCAGAAATCAAGTAAATCTTCCACTGTTGAGTTAACGTAAATGAAGAGTGTAAATATTTCTATTTTTACTTAAGAAAACAATTACATTGCAAATCAGCGATCGTATTTTGGGCATAGTTAATGAAGTTTTGATTTTAATCACAACAATTGGGATTTTTTTTTTTCGTACAGATGTTTATAGCAGGTGGGTCATTAATTCAATCATTAGCTGCAACAGTTAGATAGTTTGTCGTTACTAAATTTATCATTTTTGAAATATTACATTTTTTAACGAGAAGTTCCGTCTAGAACTATACGAGCCTACTTTCCCGTATAGACCAGCTTCAAATTTATAATCTAGCTATCTCTCTCTCTTTCTCGTTTAGCTTTAGTTCTTAATTGCTTCAAATATGCCTTTTTCAACGGTTAATACAGATTCGTTCAATCATTCATTTATTCAGTCATTCATGTATTTATTCATTCATTATTTTGCTTATTCATTTAATCTTTCATTAATTCAAAAATATTCTTGAAAATCCCGATCAAAAAATTTCATAAGAAAATAGGCTCGTTAGTTCTGGATGAACTTTTTACCTGTACAATGTTCTACGTCATAATAGCTTTCCGATAAAGTTTGTTCCAAGCAAATCGGCCCGTTAGATCAGGATTTATATAGGATTGAAATTTCCCCGTAGGCACTATGTTATTTTTTTTTTTTTTGAACTGTTCAAAAATGAACAAAAATTAATCAAATCAATATTTCACGCCAAGAACTTCTTCCAGTGAGCTTGTTCATTGGAACTTGGATCTTGTACCCAGAGTTTACATAATTTGCTCCATTTTCGCCCATAGGCGCTAATGTTAAAATTTTTTGAACTGTTCAAAATTGAACAAAATATTGTTCAAATCAAAAAATAAAATATGGAAATTAGATGTCCTCCTCGAGATCTTTCGAATGCAAAAAGAATTTTTCGAATCGGACAATTCGTTCAAAAGTTATTAGGGGGGACAGACCGACAGACCGACAGACAGACCGACAGACAGACCGACAGACCGACAGACACACTTTTTCCACATCTCAAAACGCTACTTTCAAATTTTTTATTTTTCAATCTTTATTTAATTACTTAATTTATTTTTGACTTTTCTTGATTTCTAACGATATTTTCACGATACCATTAAGCCTTCTTTCATGCTTTATTATTATTTTTTTTACTTTTACGGGAAAGTAGGCTAAAAATGAATAAATAAATAGGAGGATATAATTTTCTCACAGTTGGATTTCTAAAGTTTTTTATAAAGTAGACGTGTAAACATGACTTGAAGAAAGCGGAACTCTTACCTGCCGACTTCTAATGATACAATGGTTGTTTTCGTTCTTCCAGTGCTACCCGTAGATTCATGTAAATACTGACGTATATATGCAACAGGCCAAACTACAAAACAGGAAGCCATTCCTGGTTTTGCTAAACCAATGCCATGGCTAAAAACCGCCAACTGCAAATCACCGCTCATGCCAAGACGCTGCGAATCTTCCGTTGGATTAACAGAAACTTGGAAGATGTCGCGTGCAAATGACACTATAATGAAAGAAACATAATATTTTAAATACTTCATTTATAAATTAGCATTAGTATTGACCAATTTCAGAAAACAAATAAGGTTTTTAAATGATATTAGGGGCCCGCACCCTGCTCGCCATCGCTTGCGCACTCCCGGCCGGAACTGCAAGCAGTTCCATTCGGATCGCGCGGCGATTCAAGCTCGTTGCGCTTTTTACTACTTTCTCGTAGTCTAGCAGATTTGCAATCATGTGTTTATGAAGATATGGAGGGAGAGAGGAGTCATTAGTGTCGTTTTATGTAAAGAGAAAATAAAAATTCAAGGCTTATAGTTAAAACTATAATTAAAAAACTATTTACACATCATAAAGACAAGGCGGAACTTGATCCAGTTAGTTAACTGTTACGGATCAGTAAGAGTTAACTAACTGGATCAAGTTCAGCCTTGATACAGATAAATCAAAACACATTGCGTCCTTTCATAGATCGTCGATAAATACAGTGGTCTTAGCTCCTAAAATCAGTCACTCGTTGTTACGTTGTTACGTGCTTTCTTCTACTTCTATACGACTATAGCGCCCTTTACACATACGTTCTTAACCGAGCGACTGAACGTGGCGCATCCAGCCACGGTCAAGAACGCGAGTTAAACCGTGGCGTTCAAGAATGTGTTGCAAAATGCACCACATTCTTATCCGCGCGCAAGAACGCGTTCAGAGGCGGGGCGTTCCATTGAAGTCCCCTACAGAAGCCACAGCCTGCAGAATTGTCCAATCCTCTCACTTTGATGCGCGGTTAAGAACGTGTATGTAAAATGCATCATTCCTTGGAGCGCGATCATGAGCGCGCATCTGAGTGTCATTCTTAACCGCGTTCTTGAGCGTCCTAAAATTGCATTTACACGCACGCTCTTGACCGCGGATCTGAATGGCTCGCCGTCCAGACTGCGGTTAAGAAAGTGTGTGTAAAGGCTGCTTATAGCGTTTTATGCCCCGCTAGGCATCTATTGTCAAAGCTTTCAAGCAATACTCATAAACTCTTCTGGTGACATCTTTGCTAGGGAACGAATCCCATATGAATCACCCTAAAATATCTGGCCTTAAACGGTACTCAGCCCACACATACTACAAACTTTGAACTTTTTTGAGATTAATGCATATAATAAAACATCTGACGTTTACTTTTCCTGAAACGTTTTACTGGAATTACGGAATCACCTTACTTTTTTGAAATTGGTGATAAGTCCCCCAACAGTTAACTTTGGAATTTCTGCTCTTAATTTTTATCGTTTATTTGGCAGAAATTTTTCCGAGGTACAGTTTTTGGTATTTGTTTACATAGTTATTCAAAACAAAAAATAAAATATGAGGCCATTTTAAATAAACGTAAGAACCCATCAAACTGACTTTAGAAAAAGAAAAATATAGATAAATAAATAAACTTTATAGCAGGATCAGTACAAAATTGAAATCTAATGAACCACATGCGTTTAAGGGAGATCACGCAGAGCCTTTTTTCCTTTCATGAAACCTTCCTGTTGCAAAAGAAATTATCTATATTAAACTTACCGAATAATGCCTAAATGAGTAAAAAAAGTGATTTTTTCAAAACAAAATTTTGCATTAAACGAATAAGTACATTTAACCTTTTTCCCTCATTTTGTGCCAAGTTACGCCCTAAATATAATCGATTACACATGGAAGATTGCATCTCATTCCTGCACAATGGCATTAGAACTTTTTGCACCACTCAAGATATTTGACTAGAAAAATAATTTGAACAAAACAGAAGGGAGTAAGAAGAAGAAATACCTAACCAACATGTTGCCGCTTAAGATATAAGATCTTATACATTTAAACGAGCAATTCGTGTATATTTATATATATAGTTTGAGTTCTCGAAAACGACTCTAACGATTTGGGCCAAATTTAGTATTTAAACCAGGTTTTGTTTTTTAAGTTTACCTATGTAGGTATCTTCCCCGAAAAAGCGCGATTTTACACACACAAAAAAAAAACATTCTTTTTTAAATAACGCAATTGAGGTACTTGTAACAGTCAGCAAACATCATCCGCTATAGATATTTTATTTCAACTGAGATAGCAATACACTGAGTGGCAACACTTATTTTTAATTTACCTTTTGATAACTGAAATTTGTGTTTGTTACCATTTGTGAAATTAAAAATGCCTAGGGAACCCATTGCAAAATAAAAAGCTTTAGTAATCCTGCGCGTAATTTGAATGTATCAGGTCTATGAAATGGTGTAAAACTTTTTGTGACAAGTTTAAGTAAAAACATGATGAATGCAAGAATCGTTATGGTGAACAATCTGGCAAGGAAGTACGTATACATGTACCTTTATTCACTTCTTGGGTACAACTTTAGTGTAGGAGCCCGTTAGCGGCATTTTTGGATGTAGAGGAAATTGTTGGTTACAATTGCAAATAGTTGTTTTGTGTTTGATGCGTTTAACTTTAGTTTGTTATGTATTTGGTAAGTTCTGGACGTATTACTCTTTTCGCGGCATCTTTCTTCGCCAACCGAAATAAATTGCCAACCGGTCCCTATACTAAAGACGTTTCTTTGTCATGGCAGTACACGCATCTGAAGGTCAACAGCGCGATTTTACACAAAACGGCATGAAAATTTAGAGTTAGAAATTTATAGTTAGCTTTAATTTTTCAAATTTATCTAAATAAGTATCTTCTTCGAAAAAAAATACCAACGAACAAAGCTCGGTCACCCAGGTACTAATTCATTAAATGCAAAATTGATTTAAGCAAAACAGTCTTTAGGTAAATTCTAACCAAAGGGTTGCCGAATCTTAGATCTAAATTAGGGCCGATTTTTGGCGTTACACAAGGGAAATTATGAAAGAGAAGATATCTTTACGATAGAAATTATCTTTAAAAAATAATAATTTTGTGTGCATAAGTAGTACTGTACTACAAAGAAAAAATCAACGTAAATAAAGCACAAATATCTATTCTGAGGCTACGACGACGAATTCTCTCCGTCAGTGTAAAAAATAAAAAAATAATAAGAAGCTCAACGTACAACAAGAAAACTGTGAGTGAACTGAGTAAACCTCACAAAAACAAGACTTGTTTTCGTTTAGGAATGTTTTTGATCTTGTGGTGGTTTATTTTAATCATTACTAATTACTACAGACACAGTCACACTTTCACTCTACAGATAACTTGCCAAAAACAGTTTATGATGTTACAAATACACTCCATTTGTAAGAATTGAATTCCCTTCTTAAATTCAAATATACTTTCTCCAAAGTAAATCTGAAATTTAGTAAACCCAAACCATTGAGTAAACGAAACACAGAACAAAACTATGAGCAGTAAAGATGCAAAGCAATTTTAGTTTACTTAAGCTGTTTTTCATAGCAATTTGCCTTTCGAACTAAATCTACTTATGAAACATATTTCGAAAAGTACATCTTGTTAGTCTAACTATTATAACTTTGTCAGTTATTAAAATTTTATGTGCTATATATATATATATATATATATATTGTCAATACTACATAGGATGATAGAAAAACTTTTTCTTTCTTCTGAGCTTTATGAAATTTAATAGGAACTGTTTCTTAAATGGAAACGTCATTATATTAAAATATGTACAGCGTGGGACAGAAGTGATGATCTGGTTTTGAGGGGGTATTAAAAAAACTAATACAATTGAGGCTTAAAACATTTTACATTTTGATCTATATATGATCCCATTTTTTTTACATTAAGTTTTGAATGCCAATTCATCAAGATGGCGGCCTTCTGCAGCAATACACTGATGCAGTTGATTTTTCCACGCTGAGAGTAGACTGCATCTTGTGTGCATTTCAATATCCCACGTAATGTTACGGTCCCTAAGATTTTTTTGTGTGTGTGTAATTATTTGAAGGAAAAAGTTTGGAAACATCATCCCCATACTGAAGAAGAGCTGAATTACCGAATTATCGAGGATATATCCGCCACACCCCTTTTGATGTGTAGAAAAGTTTCCTAAAACTTCAGAAATGGACTGCATCAGTGTATTGGTGCTGAAAGCCGCCATCTTGTTGAAGTGGTATTCAAAACCTAATGCAAAAAATGGCATTATATACAGATCAAAATATAAAAAAGTTTCAAGTCTCAAATTGTATTAGTTTTTTTTTTTTTTTTTTTGTACGCTGTCAAAACCAGGTCATTAATCCTACCCCACCCTGTATAATATTAAAACATATATATTGCATACTTCTTTGTTTCCTGTAGTGATTTCTCGTTTAACGTACTGGCATCCAGAAAATGCAATTTCGCACATTGAGGTTGCTGAGAATTTTGATTATCAAAACATATTATTTTCAGTACTCTTTCAAGTATATACGTATATTTTCATGCTTTTTTACTGGTTGTTTAATATTTAAAAATTTACCTCAAAAATTGTTAAGCCTTCAAAAGTACTCGTATTTTATTGTTAAGCTGTCCTGGCTGTTTATGTATTAGAAGTAATTTCTGTTTCCTTGTATATTAACTTTTTCTCATGTTCAACAAAGTTCGCTTCAGTGATGTAGCGCATTTAACTCAATAAAACTTACAATCCATGTCGCTGTCATTGTATTCTTCAGGTAACAGCATTGCTGCCGTACTTTCTACAGATAGTGAATTTGAAGACTCCTGAGGTAAAGAACAGGTGTCTCGAAAGGCAGATTTGCTGCGATGGCCTCGCCGGCTACTATCAAACATCAAGGACGGTGGAGGGATAAAAGTGGTCCTCGGACAGTGAGCTAGAAAAAAGTGAAAGTAAAATTTCAAGTAAGAGATTGTTTTTTTTCCTTAACAAAACCGCTTCAGGAATCATTCATAAATGATGTCAAGCTTCGAGGGGGGGGGGGGGGTTCGTGAAATTAGGACAAAGTGTGACAAGGGGAGGGGTAACAAGAAGTGTAACATCATGCATTATGCAACATAGCGTGACATGTGAGAAGGGGGAGGGGGTCAAATATATGGAAAAAATCGAGACATCATTTATGAACGGCCTATAAAGGAATATATGTCCTAGTAAAAATAGAGATTGTTAAAGTAGAAACTGTGTCATTATGTTTGCACACATTTGAGCAAGTAAAGTCAACTTACCTCGTACCATATCATATTGACATGGTACCAACCAAATAATAGCATAGTAACAATATGTATTCTTTATCACCGATAAAAAATAGTCATTTTGAGCTAAAATAATGAATGCTATTTAAAAAAAAAAAAGAGTTTAGACCATTCGTTGGATGAGTTTTCATATGTGTGTTCGTTTCTCTTGCCTTAAAAAGGCGTTCTTAATATCCCCGAAACATCAGAATTCTTATTTCTATGTGTAGCTTTTATTTATTTATTTATATGTTTATTGAGATTTTACTTGTTATGAAATGGTAAACATTTTCTTTTAATGATTTTATTATTCATAGATAAAATAAAATCGTTTTAAATGTTTAAATGTAAGTAAGATACTTTATAAATTTTTAACCAGAAGGAGGTATTAACCGTATGTATGTCTTTTTCTTTGTTTGTTGTTCACCCATAACGTATCACCAGATGAACTAATTTTCATGAATTTTTTTAACTAATCAAGGTTGGTTTCCCATGGGTCTCGTTCCTTTGTTTGTCCAGATTCGATAATTAGAAAAAAAGAGTTATGGGCATAAATGTATTTTTTTTCCTTTATAACTTTTGACTAAATGAACCGATTTTGTGGATATTTTCTTTAATCGATAGAGGGTGTTCTAAGGTAAATTTGTTAAAGCCATTTGACTACAGTTGTTCTGTAGAAAGAACGTTATAAATGAAAAATAAGTATTTTTCTTTTATTATTGGAAAGACTTGCATTGATATTTCTCTGCCGAGTGAATTATTAGGTAGTTAGTGTAAAACTCATTGTTAAAAAGAGTTTGTTGCCATTAAGCAGCAATATTTAAAGCAATTATAATAAGAGTTTGGGGAAGGCTTCTCATAAACAAAAATTATATTTATTCAATCTGTTTTAAGACTGAAGCCTGTTCTGGACTTTTTACAACCACTTTCAAAACGCAATTTATCATGCAAATGATTGTTTTTCAGTCACTCAAAATGGGTGTGCCTTTTTATGTGTTTATTAATTTTTTTTAAATAGAGTATTCATATAAAACAGGTATTTACACTAAAAGAATAAAATAAAAATATTTTCAAAACAAACAAGAATAGAACCGACGTAAATTAAAGATTGCTCTAAAAAGGGAAAAACAAATTGATTCTTTAAACAACATCAATACGACTTTTAAACATAATTTAAGGAGCCGGCGCAAAATTATGACAGTCTAATTATTATTACACCATGTTACTGAACAATTAAACTTTTGTAAACTGTGGGCTATTTATATTTGTAACTGATCCATGATTATAAAAAACTGTATCACAAATTTTCTCATGTCTTCAAATTAAATATTTCTGTAAAATTGAGAAAAACAAATTAATTCTTTAAACGACGTCGATACGACTTTTAAACATAATTTTTGAAGTCAGGAGCAAATTTGTGATGAAGTTCTTTGTAATAATGAATCAGCTACAAATATAAATAGCCCAGGGTTTGCAGCAGTTTCATTGTAAATTAACTGATGGTGTAATGATAACTAGACAGTCATAATTTTTGCGCCGGCTCCAAAAATTATGTTCAAAAGTCGTATCGATGTTGTTTAATGAATCAATTTATTTTCCCTTTTTAGTGTAATGTTTAATATAAAGTCTGTTCTATTTTTTTCCATTTTTTTATGTGTCAATGTTACAATAAATATAATATGTGTTGAAAATTCAATGTTCTAAGCGTTAAAGATTTGTTTCATATATAAATATGTATGTATTATATATACATACTAGCTGATCTCCCGCAAATCATCTACGGGCTATAAGTTTAACAATCAAACTTGAGAATGGTCGCTCGATATAAACAAACTAAGGTGTTGCCACTTTAAAGAATCGGAAATAACAATTGAATTATGAATGGAAATACTTTTTTATAAAATAGAAATACATTTGTTAAAGGCCGTAAGTCACGATAATAAATACAAATATTATGTTTCTTTTCTATGCTAATCATTAAACAAATTTTTAAAGATAGTTTTAACATAGTTTTTTTGCATGATGTCAGTATCGTATCGTACCGCAAAATTTAATCGTAATTGGTCTATGTTAAATAAAACTTTAAAATAGCAAAAACGCTTTAAAATTCGGAAGGCTTGAGAAAAGATCGCTAGATATAAATATGACATTGATTGCTCGGTATAAACAAACTACGATGTTGCCACTCCAAAGAATTGGAAATTAAAAATTAAGTTACGAATGAAAATATATCGTATCGTACCGCAATATTTAGTCGTAACTGGTCCACGTTAAATGAAACATATATATGGATATAACTATGAAAAGATATTGTATGCTTTTGTATTTAAGTGATCTAACAGATTTATCAAGCATGCATACTATTTAAAACTAAAGTGGGTTGCTATCTATAGCCTGTGTAATAAAAATCGGCGTGTTAAGGTCACACAACTCTACCTTTTCCCCTTCTGGTCGCCATAGGTTCCGAGCTAGAAACTTTTTCCCCACTTGGTTTGGGGAACATGATAAGTCAGTTTGTTGTTTTAGTTATAATAATAATAGACGGATTAAAATCAGATTTATTTCTCAATGGCAAAAATAAATTGCGTAAGATAAAGTATTCTAATATATTGAAAAAAATCTAAATCTTATTCTAATATTTTGATGTGTTTCAGAAAGCTATTGTACAGCTAATTTATAGTATTTTATATTTTGTAAATGTTAAAATCTTATCTAAACATTCTAGATTTAATTTATAAGAAATTTAATTGCATTTACTTAATATCAAAAATAAATAAATGGAAAATAAATTCTTTCTTATTACTTTTTTTTTCTTTATTCTAATATTTTGAATCGGAGGTGTAGTAATGCAATTCCCTTAACTGCAGTGCAAAAAAAAAAAAAAAAAATCTGGCTGTGTTATCTTTCTCACAGTTGCAATGGGGACAAAGCAGGAAACGCGACCTTGATGCGCCTATTCTAATTACACAGACTACTTACAATTACTAATCGTTATACGAATGGGAATTCCCTTTAAATAATATATATATTTTATCAAATCTGAGACATTTATAAGTAGTAATGATTAAACTTTGTGCAAAGTAATAGAAATAAAATTTCAAGTTAAATTAAAGCACAAATGAGCATTAAAACGCAGACATATGTTTCGGGATTGCTTGGAATCCCTTTTTCAATGCGACAGGGAGCTTCTAGATGCAAAACATCCAAATGAAGCAGACAGAACAACAAAAACAAAGCTCATATAGCCTAAGAATTAACTGTAAACCAATGAGAATAAAGGCAGTGTGAAGTGGAAGTAGAAGTAGTAGGAAAGGCACCAATAAGAGAGCAACAAACGAATGCAGTTGGAAGTACAGAAAGTAAAAAGGAATATCAATAAAAACAAAGCAAAAAAGACAACAGCGTGCATAAAAATGTGAAAATATATGAAAATTGCAAAAAAATAAAATAAAATACAAAGAATAAAATGGAAATAAAATAAGTACAGAAAATACCAAAACAAAAAGCAAAACAAAGTACACATGCAAAAGAGGGGGAGGGGGGGGAGAGAGGAATTTATTTCTATTACCTTTATAAGTACTTTCCTAAATATGTAATTTTAAAATACGCCGTAAAATACTGTTTCATGTGCTTAATTATTAAAAACAAGTATATAAATAAGTAAAAAATTATCTTCATATATATCACCAGAGTTTCCTTTGTGCGTGATAAGTCCGAGTGCCAAGAGCCAAGACCTGGCACTAAGTTCATCTTCTGCAGCAAGTAGGAGTGGTGATCGTCCTTGGCAAACGATCACCAATGCGTACGGAAATCTTGTAGAATCCGACGTAAAACCGATGTGGACGCATTGACCGAGGTCCAGAATAAGTTTCGGACCCGTTAAACCAAGAGGCGCAGTCAGAAGCTCGTCTTTTTCATACATCTCTAAACAAGGACTCCGATCCTGGGTTTCATCTCTAAGCACCAAATATCGCTTATGCCAAGCCTAGAAAACAAAAATACATTCAGTTGCCACTCCCTTTTTTCAAATAAATATATTACGCTTTTTTTTACAACTTAGCATTCATTTTCGTTTTTTCGTTTTCTATCACGTTTGAAAAAAAAATATATAGTGAAGATGAATGTCCAAACAACACAATTTTTTTTATTGTTTTTGCTGCTAAGTATCAAGTCAACACCAAATCCTTTTTAGCCTACTTTCCCGTAAAAGTAAAAAAAAATAATAATAAAGCATGAAAGAAGGCTTAATGTATCGTGAAAATATCGTTAAAAATCAAGAAAAGTCAAAAATAAGTGAAGTAATAAAGATTGAAAAATAAAAAATTTGAAAGTAGGGTTTTGAGATGGGGAAAAAGTGTGTCGGTCGGTCTGTCGGTCTGTCTGTCTGTCGGTCTGTCTGTCTGTCGGTCTGTCGGTCTGTCGGTCTGTCTGTCTGTCGGTCTGTCGGTCTGTCTGTCTGTCGGTCTGTCCCCCCCTAATAACTTTTGAACGAATTGTCCGATTGGAAAAATTCTTTTTGCATTCGAAAGATCTCGGCGAGGATATCTCATTTCCATATTTTACTTTTTGATTTGAACAATTTTTTGTTCAATTTTGAACAGTTCAAAAAATTTTAACATTAGCGCCTATGGGCGAAAATGAAGCAAATTATGTAAAATCTGGGTACAAGATATAAGTTCCCATGAACAAGCTCACTGGAAGAAGTTCTTGGCGTGAAATATTGATTTGAACAATTTTTGTTCATTTTTGAACAGTTCAAAAAAATTTAACATACCGCCTACGGGGAAATTTCAATCCTATATAATTTCTGATCTAACGGACCGATTTGCTTGGAACAAACTTTATCGGAAAGCTCTTATGACGTAGAACATGTACAAATAGAAAGTTCATCTAGAACTAACGAGCCTATTTTCTTATAAAATTTTTTTGATCCGGATTTTCAAGAATATTTTTTAATTAATGAATGATTAAATGAATAAGCAAAAGAATGAATGAATAAATGAGTGAATAAATACATGAATGACTTAATAAATAATGATTGAATGAATATGTATTAACCGTTGTAAAAGATATATTTGAAGCAATTAAGAACTAAAGCTAAACGAGAAAGACAGAGAGAGAGAGATAGCTAGATTATAAATTTGAATTCGGTGTATACGGGAAAGTAGGCTCGTGTAGTTCTAGACGGAACTTCTTGTTTCTTTTAAGGATTCCTATGCGTTAGTCATCAATTTCTATTTTTTTCTTTGTATCTAATTCATGTGATCTACAGTAGTCTTATATATTGCAACTTTATGATTTACAAATTTTAAATTTTACTTTTTTTTTAATCTCTCCATATTTTATCTGCTGTTATTTTTCAGCTAATGTGTCTGTGTTTCAAGCACTCCGCTTTTTTTTTTCCCCGTTTTACAAAATCTTACATTTGAGCAACATATTGTAGTTTCACATCTTTACGGTTTACACGATTTTTGAAGTCTGGTTTTTGGCAGCTAATGCTCCTAGAAGCTTTCAATCACTACATATATTTCTCCTTCTTGGCTTAGTTTCCATTTACCGGACATATCTGTGAAAGAACTTCCAATAAATATTGATCTCTCTACAAATTCATTGTGTAGATTTTGGTGGTTTTGATTGCTTTTATTTGTTTATGTTTTTAATGTATTTATAATTGTTAAAAATAATCTTCAGTTTATAAATATTTCATTTGTGTTTTTACTGAATTTAGAGACCTAAGGAGCGTTTGTGACCCATAAAGTTGTGTCTCTTAAAAACGTTTAAACTAACTAAACAATTACTTTTTTTTTTTTGACAAAAATTAATTCTAAATATCAAAACTTCGATGTGATAAACAGAATTTTCCACGTAAAGTAATAATGTATTTAATTTAAGTTTAACATCAATAAATACATAAAAAAAAATAAAGAGTAACTTCTTCAATTTTGCCTAAAAAAGTCCCTTATTCAAAATTAAATTTAATTATACACCGATAACATAATTCAAAAAATGATTTCATAATCCCAAAACAGACATTATATTATTTTCAAAGCAGTTTGTCTTATTGTTTCACAAGACGATGGTTGGAAAAATGTTACTTTGCTTATTACTTGGACTGTTTCCAAGAACTGAGGATAGTATCGATAATTATTTCAGGGAAGATGTGTTTAGCGGCAAAAGGAAGTTTCTTAAAATTAATTATTGGATGTGGGAAAAATCAGAAAATTAATGAGTTAGCTAACTTTTCAAGCTTGATACATTTTGATAATCACATGCAAGTATTTTTGCACACGAAAAATGTTTCGTTCCCAGTATATAGAGAACACAAGTACACAAATAGGCTGCTCACTTTGTTTTCTAATTTCTAGTTTTGTCCTGTTTAGTTCAGATTTTCAGTTTACTACCGACTAAAAAAAAAAAAGCTTTTTTTTCAATCGAGTATTTCAGTCAAGTAGTTGAGGAAATTACATGATTGTATGTTGTAATATGGTAAAATATTTGATCACTCTAGGAAATAAAAATTTTAATCTGAAAATATTTTTACATATTCAAAGTTCAAATGAAACAAAAAGTACTGTAAATATCTTTAACTTGTTTATCACTAAAGTATTACTTCAGTAACTTTTTCTTTTGTATGTAATCAAATTTGTTTCGACGATCTCAATACTAAATTTTATGGTTTACGTAAAATTCTTTGTACATAAATATTTGAGAAAGTTATACATTATTTTTAAAGTTATTTAACTGAGAAAAAAATAGCAGATAAAATAAGGAAATTTAAAAAAAAATTAATGAACATTTTGCATTTGTTTTCAAAAAAGGATACACCTCAATATTAAAACTAACATTCGTAATTCATATTAAATAAATACATGTGAAGGAAATGAAAATGATACATATATTTTTTCGTCTTCAAAAGAAACGTGCAATTTGAAAGAAAGATGGCTGCACTTTGACTTTAAACAAATTTAAAGACCAAAATTTGAATTCTAAGTATTTTATCGTCACTGCGAAACCTTCCTTAAAGTAGTCGCATACTTCACTTAAGAATCGTCTATAATCGTCGCTTGCACCATTCTATTGATATCGATTCAAAATTGAAAAAAAATAACTCTACTCGGAAATAAAAACTTAGATTAGCTGTAATATAAGGGATCGTCATTATTGATCTTGTTTAAAATTCAGGACTTTCTAATCAGAAAAAAAAAAGAACTGTGTAACTTTCTTTTAAATGTTCAAGGAAAAAGTAGAAGAAAAGGAACCATGTGTGTAAAGGGTCTTTCTTCTGAAAAAACAGAGCGAATAATTTGTTTAGCTGTTTAGTCGTGAGCTCTAGGGGCACAAGAAGTTTGATAAATAAATAAATATAAAAAAGTCCTAGTAGTCATTATGCAAAAACGCTTCCCCTTAAAATATTACAATGTGTTCCGTGGCATTATCGCCTTTGTGTTATTTAAACTCTTCAGTGGGTAATAAACATTCTGATAAAAATCTTAAAGTTTAAATAAATGCATTTGATATTCGTTTTTACAGGCATTTATTGTATTATTTGAAGTAACGCTGCTTTTTAGAAGGTTGAACTCTAGCAGTAAAAAAAACGTAAACATTTATACATAAATTGGTTTTGATAAGTTTCTACGAAATATTAAGATTGTACTAAAATATTTAAGCTTGATAACTCTTAATGAGTGTTTTGTGATTTATTTTTATAAATCTCTTTTTAATTATGATTAAAAAACGATGAAAATAATTATGAAAGTGCTTTTAGTTAGAGAAAAATGTGACTTTGATAAGCTTTTACGAGTTTCCAAAAAAACATTATATAAGATTCAATTTGAAAGGAATGAAATTTTTAATTAGGCATAATAATTTATTCGTGGCAGATTATGTAACATGCTTGTTAGCAAAGATTTGTTTATAATCCTTGAAACAATCTATGCTAGTCTATTTCGTGCGTTTCTGTCTTGAAATGCAAGTTGGATTTCATAACTTAACTAACTCAACTCAATGTACTCAAACTTGTATTATGCTAATTTAAGGGTGTGATTGATAAAAAATTACATACAGTATAACAGTCATAATATGACAAATGTGTTTAACTTAATTATATAATTTAAATAACTTAACATTACGTAGTTAATATAAATAAGTAGTAATAATTTATTCCATTATGTTTCATTTTTTACATTTCATATTTATGACATTACTAGCTGACCTCCCGCAGAACATCTGCGGATCGGAAATTAACCATTTTAAAATCGTAAAAAACGCTTTATAATTCGAAAGGCTTAAGAAAAGATCGCTAGCTATAAACATGCTTGATATAAACAAACTAAGGTGTTGCCTCTTTAAAGAATCGGAAATTAAAAATTGAGTTATAAATGGAAATACTTTTTAAGAAAGATAAATTAATTTGTTAAAGTCCGTAAGTTACTATAATAAATATAAATAAATGCAAATATTACCGTTACTTTTCTATGCTAATCATTAAACGGATTTTTAAATATCGTTTTGCCATAGTTTGGTTTTTGCATGATGTCAGAATCGTATCGTGCCGCAAAATTTAATGGTAACTGGTCCACGTTAAGTGAAACATTTATATAGATTGTTTATTTCATATTAATAACTAACATATGAGGCGGTGAGAAGCAAAGGGATGTAAGTGGCTAAAGTATGATTTTGAGTAAAACTCGTTTGAAGTTTAAATCCTATACTAAATTCTAGAGGTTCTTAATGTAAATATTTTTTTTATTATTTTCGAGTATTATATGTATGTGTTAGTTTAAGTATGGAGTGTGAAGTGTTTCTAAAGATTAGATTTGGCGTAGGATTTTAAAAAAAAAATAGCTTATTTTTACTTACACCCCTTTTCTTCCAACTAGTTAACTTACACCCATTTGCCACTAAATGAAAAACGTGTCTTGTTCATTTTGCTAATTTACACAGTAATAAAGATAATTTGCTAGTGATATAAACTTTATTAAAAAATGCATAATAAAAATTTCGAATAATTATATTAATCAACAAATTAAAAATCATTGCCATTAAACAAATTGCTAAATATGACAACTAAACATTACAAAAATATAATCTGAGGGCGATTTATCCCTTGTTTTTATTATTATTCAGCAATTCGGAATTCTTTTCCTATTTTTTTCGTCTTCTTCGCTTTAAGTTTCGTAAATAGATCGTCTAGCATTACGTATTTAAACTAACTGAAAAATCAAATAATTTTATTTAGAGGCAAACGGATGTAAGTGCACTTGCATCCCTTTGCCATCGAAAAGAAAGCAGCTTTTATTTAGTAATTTTTTTAAACCACGCTTTTTTGAAGAATCTGTCAAAGCTAGCACTAAAATATCTTTCCCACAAAACAGTAGGGTGTTTAATTTATCATTTGCACTAGCTATGTCAAAACTTTCATTTTGGTCACTTACACCTCTTTGCTTCTAAGTGCCTGATATTTAATTTTGAACTTGAGCCATTGTAAAAGGGAGAACTGTTCATAAATATAAATTTGTTTTGAGTGTAGTTGAGTATGCAGATACTTAAATTCCTAACTTAACAGGAAAAGCCATTTTTGCTTAATTAAATAATCAATTACTTTTAACAAAGTTTTAACGAAATTTGGTGTACGTGGAACGTGACTTCTTATGTTTTTTACTCTTTCTCTCTCTCCCCCCCACATGATTTTTTAAGGAAATTATTAATTAATATTTGTAATAGTTACGTGTGACGCAATTGCATTTGCTCAAGTACGTTGATAACTATAAGATAACTTCATTCCATGCATATGAAACTGATCTTAAAAAAACAACTGTAACGCTTTTAGCGGTACTAATTAAACTGCCAGCAGAAATGAAAGTTTATCACATTTTTATTATTCACAAAGTTTATCACGTGGCATTTCTGAACTGAATTGAATCCTGGACAAACTGGATTGAAATATTACAAAACAGTTTTTAATAAGATTAAAACATGTACTTCTGTAAATACTTGCTACATTTATCAACGCAAAAATGTCTTTTTTATTTCAAAAAAGAAAAAGTTTAAATTTGCAATGCTCTCAGTAGGCATTCATTGTATTCTTTTTTCCAATATGAGAGATTTTAATTTTTTAAATATAAGCATTACATTTTTCTTACGCTCTACTAATGATTCAGCATTTCTAAATTGGCACAAATACTGCACTAACAGTTAAAGAAACTATTTCTGTACAAAGCATTATGTAAATAAATAAAAATGGCTAAAAAAAGTATGTTTTAAAGACGCAACAATTGTTGAACAGGAAAAAGATCGCGTCAATTATTCTCTTCCCTATTTTCAGTTTAGAGATAAGAAAAATATTTGTTTTGTCTTTTGGAACAAAAACATCATTTGGTTTTCTTTCTTTCTCTATTATCTAACACTTATCTGGCGCATCCGTATTGAAGCCTCTTAAATGTTTAGAATCACTTTTAAGATTTCATTCACTTGTAAAATTACTTGAGTTTATTTTTGCTTAAACAGAGTTGCATTTTTGATTGATTCTTTTGTAAGAAGTGCAAATCCTTGTTCGAAACAAATGGGTTTGTATTTGGCAAAGTACCTTTTGTTAATGCAATAAAAAAATTTAATTTAAATTTAAAAAGAAGTATCTTCTATGAAATCTTAAAGAAATAGCTTCTGAGTCATTCCATTTCAAATCAGGCAGGCAGGTCTGAAACTTGTCACATGGCCCTCACAGATTTTTTTGAAAAAATTACAGTATTTACAACTAAGGGACATATAAAGTATCATAAAAGTATTTTGCAAAAAAAAAAAAATTATTTCTCTAGTTACAGACGTTTAAAATTTGGGACAAAGTTGGCCGTTTTCAGAAAATCAGCAAAACACTCACTTTTAAAATGGCCACTGTTTCAAAAGTTTTTAACCGATTCGAATGATTTTCTTTCTATAAATAATAAAGGGATGGTATTTTATTTAGACACTAATTTTAAAAATTTAGTTGGCTTATTTGATAAAGAAAATAAAGTGTTTCTGAAGTGAAAAAATAGTGTTTGTTCCGACTTCATGATTTTTTTCTCTTATGAAAGAAATTCCTTTTTGACAAAACAGAGGTGGCGATCTAAAGTGCTGTTATGGAAGTTTTGTAAAATTTTATTGTAAGCCTGATATGCATATCCTCTCAGAATTTAAATTTTTAAATTTGAAAATGTTCAAAAATTACGATTTTTGAAGTGTGATTACTCAAAAAAGCCATTTTTTAAAAATCTGAAAATCTGCTCATTTGTTGCCCTTAAAGTGCTTAATGAGCTGCTATCAATTATATTGTGTATTTTTGCCCCAGATATTTTATATGATTTTTCAAAAATGGCTTTTTGTGCGTTTCTCAAAAAAGACAGAAATTCAAACTCGTTCTTATTTAATCACTTTAATATAATATTTAATCAATATTTATTAAGAAATATACTGTATTGTTACACAATTACTACAGATAAATTGTACTTAACCTTCTTAGAACTTAAATAGCTCCTAGCACAAAGCGTAGCTACTGTGATTTAATGCTTGTTATTCTGTTCAATCCAATCACTAGTTTCAAACTCACACGCTTTATATCAAATACCAAGCAACAGCTAATGTAAAATTTATTGTGGGAATACAATCAAAACATTATTGGCTACTTTACAATACTGCTAAATATTAAAAATCCCTAAAATGGTAATGCTTACATGGGACGCAAACAAGAAGTGGGAAACAGTTAGAAAACTAACAGCCTCTTAAACAAATACAACTCAATGCATGATTTCTAAATAGGAAAATTTATTGAAAGTGTGAATGAGAATTATTGAATGGGGCAATTAAGAATGTATCACCGATGGTTTAGGGACACTATCGAATAATTTGTACACAGATAATCTAGAACAAATATTTCAATAGCCAGAATATAATACCACAAGAAATATAACACCAGCTGAACCCTCCTAGTCTTTGCAATTTTTGGTAATAACGAGTAGAAGATGATTCCAGAACTTGATTCTACTTATTTTGCTTTAAGTACATAATTTCATATGCGTTTAAAACTATGTATATTAGTGCTGTAACATATTTGATGTAAAGTGTGCGAGGTTAAAACTAGTAATTGGATTGAACACAATAACATGCATCAAATCACAGTAGCTACGCTTTGTGCTAGTAAGTATTTAAGTTCTAAAAAGGTTAAGTACAATTTATCTGTAGTAATTGTGTAACAATACAGTATATTTCTTAATAAATATTGATTAAATATTATATTAAACTGATTAAATAAGAACGAGTTTGAATTTATGGCTTTTTTGAGAAACGCACAAAAGGCCATTTTTGAAAAATCATATAAAATATCTGGGGCAAAAATACACAATATAATTGATAGCAGCTCATTAAGCACTTTAAGGGCAACAAATGAGCAGATTTTCAGATTTAAAAAAAATGGCTTTTTTGAGTAATCACACTTCAAAAATAGTAAGTTTTGAACATTTTCAAATTTCAAAATTTAAATTCTGAGAGGATATGCATCTCAGGCTTACAATAAAATTTTATACAAAACTCCCATAACAGCACTTTAGATCGCCACCTCTGTTTTGTCAAAAATAAATTTCTTTCATAAGAAGAAAAAAAAATCATGAAGTCGGAACAAATACTATTTTTTCACTTCAGAAACACTTTATTTTCTTTATCAATGAAGCCAACTAAATTTTTAAAATTAGTGTCTAAATAAATTACCATCCCTTCATTATTTATAGAAAAAAAATCATTCGAATCGGTTAAAAACTTTTGAAACAGTGGCCATTTTAAAAGTGAGTGCTTTGCTGATTTTCTGAAAACGGCCAACTTTGTCCCAAATTTCAAACGTCTGTAACTAGAGAAATTTTTTTTTTTTTTTGCAAAATCCTTTTGAGATATTTTATATGTCCTTTAGTTGTAACTACTGTAATTTTTTCAAAAAAATCGCTGAGGGTCATGTGACACCCTCTGCCTGATCTGAAATGGAATGGCTCTTCTATAGTTTTGTTCTGTTGGAATCAGCATTACAAAAACCATATTCTAAAATACTTACCTACGTGCAGCAATCAGCCAAGAACCCGCTTTTGTTACACACATTTTTCCTATGAAAATCGCAATTTTTGAAAATATGTTACCACCGTGGATTCCTTAATGCTTAAAACCATATATATTTTTAAAGTACTACAGTTATTTTCCAGATCGTATTTATTACATTACATATTTATATTACTTTTTTATTTTTTATTCATTTATTTTTTCTAAACGAAGTTATTATAAAAGAGGACGTATCACTTGCATATTTTATTTTTTGGTTTGAACAATTTTTCGTTCAGTTTTGAGCAGTTCAAAAAATCAAAACATTAGCGCCCATGAAAAAAATGCTGCACATTATGTAAAATCTGAGCATAAGATACAAGTTTCTTTGGACAAGCTTTTTGGGAAAAGCTCTCAACGGGAAACATTTTTTTTATAATTTGAACATTTTTTTTTTTTTTTAATTTTGAACAGTTCAAAATAAATAAGTAAAAATAGCCCCAACGGGGAAATTTCAATCCTATATAAATCCTGAACTAACAGATGAATTTTCTTGGAAAAAACTTTATAGAACGGCTGTTATGAAGGGAAAAATGTACAGATACGAAGTTCATCCAGAAATGAGCAAGTCTATTTTCCCCCGAAATTTTGTGATCTGGATTTTTAAGGATATTTCCAAATGTATGAATGAATAAATCAGTGAGTGAATGAATGAAAAAATAATGAATGAGTTAATAAATATGAATAAACCGTTAAAAAATGTATATTTGAAGTAATTAATAACTAAAGCCAAAGGAGAAAGAGATAGAGATAGATTATAATCTAGCGTATACACCAATTATCAGATTGATAATTATCAACCTGATAATTGGTGTATACGTGAAAGTGGGCTCATCTAGTTCTAGGCGGTACTTCTTGTTTTATTTTGGTACATGCACGTTTAAAGGGTTTATTTAATTTAAAATAATTATTTAAAAAAGTGCGATTTTTCAAATTATTCCTATAATACCCAAGAAATTGCAGTACACTATTGGAGCACAAGAGCTTACTCTCATAACGCAGATTTCCTTCTTTTTCCTTTTTGAATAATTTCATATAATTCTTTACTTTATGGAGCGGCGGAATAACAGGGCCTCCGCCGAAATTTTCGTAAAAATTGTTTTTCAATTTTTTAAACCTTTTCCAGTATTCTAAAGTGTCCATACAAATTTTTGAATTAGTTTTACACATTTCTTTATTTTTATTTTGACGCATTTTGTCACTTTTCAAAATCAAACTTGACTTAGTTTCATTATCAGAAAATTGTCTTCTTTTTTCACGATCAAAAAAATGTTACTTTTTTAAAGACATTTTTTTGCATTCATTCATTTAATATAGAATAAAACGTACCTAGTGTAACAAGAGTTTACATCCCATATCAAATATTTTTTCAATAAAAAAACCTAGAGTACATTTTGATAAGAGTTTTTACTCTTCTTTCTCCCTTATCTCCCCTTTGCACTCCGATAGGTTTAAAGAATATCTATTTTTTCTAAGTACATAACTTTATTATTTTTTATTTTAAAAAAAATTAAAGAATGGTATACTGTGTCTCATCTCCCCTAAACATAATGTTAATAGAACTTGTGGCATAAAACTCTTTCAATTAAATTAGTTTACACACACTAAAACCTACAATTAATTCCAACCACTGGGTACAACTTTCTGCTTTGTTTCAAAGTAAAACCTCTTTTTATCCTATCTATTTTATGCAAATAATCTAACAAGGAATGATATCAAGTGCAAAAAAAAACTTCTTTACAAGTCAACTTCGTTTATGTACGAAACAATCGAATCTTTTGCACCACTTCCACGTAGAACAAATTGCTGCATTGTAATGCGATACATTTGAAAAGTGCATACGTAAATAGTTTCAATGCACAGAGAAAAACACACATTTGGAATTTAAATTTAATTTCAAAGATAATCCGCACGACATGATTGAAGACGATGGGACGCAAAAAGAAGTAACATTCTAACGTAAAAGTCAAATGAATCTACCTACGATTTTAGAATTCTTTGAAACGGAATCATTCAATTTTCTTCCTTTTGCATTAAATTCTTTGCATTATTTTATCTTTCGTATTGAAATTATGGAAGATATGTTTATTTATTTGCATCGTAAACACCAGTAATGAAAGTTTAGCAGTCCAGGTATTACCATGTAGGTTAGGACTTAACAGTCCGAAAACATAAAATGGCACGCACAAGTTTTTAAAAAAGTCTACGTGTATAAATAGACATATTTTAATGCATAGTTGTGTTATCATGTTTACATGCAAAGAAAAAGCCCAAACATTTTATTTTCAAGAAAGCCTAATCACAAAACGATTAATAAAATATAGAATTTTTAAAAATCTATACCTTACAAAATTCTGAGTTAGTGAACCCCATTGTGAAAAGGATAGCAAAACTCATACGGTTTGTTTCAGAAACAATTTTTCAAGCAACTTTGCATAAAATAATTTATAACAGTACTAAACTTCAAATGCATTACTATGAATGATAGCTTAAATATTATCAGCCTCGAAAATATAGATTATGATAATGATCGTTGAAGGAATATAACATTATCAACTTAAAAAAAAGGAAATTTAAAACAGATTGACATTTTCAAATGTATCATATATACGTGTATAATATATCACTTGCTATAAAATATTACATTTTTTTCTTTTTTTTTTTTCCTTAGCGGCAAACGATAAAGAAGTATATATTTAAAGCAGTTAAAAAATATATTTGTATTTGTTTAAAAATATGCTCCAAAAGAAAATCTTTCAAAAAATAATGCAAGTATTTCTCTTTTATGCATCTTCATGAAATCTACTCTGCATGAATTTTCATATTGCTATCAACATATTTTTATTTTTTTATTTATTTATTTTTTTTTTCAATATCTGTCAAATCTAAAAAAAATATGCATCTCTTGTCATACATTTGCATTTTAAAAATTTGAGAGAAAACGAAGCAAACGATTTATAGAAGACTAAAAACCCCATGGAAAATAAAAATTTCGGAGCTCTCTGAAAATTTAATAACTTTATCTTTAAAAATTTATTACAGAAAATAGACTTCATTGACAAGTAGCAGTAGTCTTGAAAAGGATTCTATCAAAACTAGTTCTTGGTTCAAATTTAAAAGTTATTTAAATTGATGTAAGGTTTAATAATAATTTTAGGAGGAAAAACATATTTCATTTTCTTTTGTGATAATGCTACAGTTCTGAGTATAGCTTAAGCAGTGTTTCCCAAACGATCGACATCTGTGTACCCCTTACTATAATTTCCGCAATGCTAATCCTCATTAAAATAATGTATATATAGGTATAGTACATGCACACATATATCACAACAGAGCTTTTATTTTAAAATTTAAAAAAAAAATACATTTTTAATTGATTTCAAAATGTTTCTTGCGTTACAAGTTTTTTTTTTCCTCGGGCTGGAAAAATTGAACATTATAAGCAAATATTTTTATTTATTAAAGATTATGTTGGTAAATTATTTCAATATTTTTTTTTGTTAGTTAGTATTTGTTTTCGCAAAATTTACCATTTTTTAAATGTTATTAATATTTTTCAATAGCTTAATATATTCCAATCACATAAAGAATGCCAAATTTTGTTTAAATATATAAAAAACTACTAAATCACTACTGTTTGGCCATATCAAGAAAAGGAAACTTTTAAAGTCTCAAATTATAAGAAAAATTTTCGTTTCGAGAAAAATGCATTCTAAAGGGCCCTTGTTGCTCAAACCAAGCCTACTTTCAAACTTTATCCCTTAAAATTAGCGCATATTTATGTATAAATCAAATTTTCTTTTGTCACAATGAAAAACAGATCCACTGCAATAAAAATATGCTTTGGGAAAAAAAAAACAATTTTTGAGCAATTTTTTGAAAAGTAACTTCTACCTTCGCCTTAATGTAAAAATCGATATCTTAGCTTTTCAGTATTTTTGCCTAAATATAGTTTTCCGGATCCACTTCTAAACTCTAACACTGGTATCAAAATCTCTACTTTTAACTACTTATAAAAGGTTTAAAACAATTTAGAACCAGAATCACAGCACTAGCTGAGCTTGAGAAAAAATATAGAAGAAAATAAATACATGCAAATAATATAATTAAATTTATAAACTGAGTGCGAGTTACAAGATAATATTTAGAATGTAGGGAAATGAGTCAATTCCTCCAAACAACTATTTTTTTCTACATTTTTTTTATTGTAGCGTTCATTTTATCTCAAATGTGATATAATAAATAAAGTAAAACCCCGTTAAAACGCGGGTGTCGAGGACATGTTTGGTACCCGCGTTATAACATAACTGCGGTATAATGGAACTGTATCGCGGAACCATATTCACGAAATAAATTCGCTCTTGTTTAACCACTTTTTACGTTATTAATTACTCGTAACGTTTTTCTATTGCATAATTGTTTCTTTTCTTGTTTTCCGCCATTTTATTCGCTGTAAAGTAATTGCTGTGCAAGTAGCACACTTCTCAACTGAGCAGTTAGTCTATGGAGTGATAGGTTATTCAGATTAAATTTTTCTGCTCTTTGAGGTCTCCTAAAACCATATCAACCGCAACAAAACCAATTGTGTTCTGAGAAAATGGGGGGGGGAGGAGATTCTAATTAAAAAGTAGATGTGTGAAAGGGGAGGAACGCACTTTTCAAAGAAACAATGTTTTAAGCATTTATACACTCACTTAGACTAGAGAATATGTTTAATTTCAAAAATTTTAAAGAATCTGGAATATACAGGTAAGTAACGCTATAAACCACTCGGAAGAGACTTTGTCGGCTGGATTTTTTGGCAATGGTAAATAAAGGAATCACCTTCAAATGGCAATGATAAAGGGTGGTTTAAACGTCTAGGGACAGGACAGTAACCGCGTTATATCCGATTCCGCGGTATACTGAGGCGTGGTATTACGGAGTTTTACTGTATTTAAAGAATGAAATGTTTTGTGCTAAAATATGAGTAAAAGGAAAAAAAAAACATAAAGAAAGCAAAAAGTTGCAACAAAACAACAAGAAGCACTGCTTTGACAATGTTTGCTCACGAAACATGGAAGTGTCTTCGCAATGTAACGATAAGACAGTTTAAAGCAGACACCATTTAAGATATTATCTTTCCAATGCACCGTGTAACACCCCCCCCCCCCCACATTTGCAAATAAAATCTTAATATAAATAATAGCGCTTCATTTAAAATATATGATTTAAACTTATTCCATTTCTGATGCTAGCCAATAAAAAAAGTTAAGCCTAAAATAAAAAAAGTTTTCTTTTTTTTTCTGCGGGTTCGCGTCTTATACACAGAGCGAAAGAAAAAAAAAGCTGGCAATCAAGTCAAATGTAACTCCAATTCAGACAGTAGGAACTTGATTTAAAATGAACATGTGCGAAGAAGAAAGTTTCTTTCTGCTTTTCAATTCAAATAAAATTGTCTCTTTTCTTCAAAGCAAGTGAGACCTTTTGAATGCTGATAAGAAGCGTCTTTTATGTGTCCATTTTCTTCCTGGTATTTTGCCAAAATATTTGTTACCCTAAAGTAGCAGCCAAAGTTTATTTGATTAATATCACTTCGAGATTTAATTTATATAATAGTATAGAATACATTAAATTATTGCAGTTTGTTGAATTATATAAGACTAAAAAATGAACTGCCTAAGGTTATTTTTATCACGCTTTGATTTAATTTCATAATAGCATTGAGGAAAACACATAAACGATAGAAGAAACGGCATTAGTTGGAATTCCGTAATCCAAAGAATGTGTATAATGCCATAGCTACTCTGTTAACAGAGTAGCTATGGCATTACACACATTTTTACATAATACATTCTAATAGACTTCAACCCACTTTCTCGTATTCTCTTTAATTTTTCAATTGAAAGTTCAGATTTTATGTATTTTCCGACATTTAAAACGATTGGAATATTAAAAATTACGTCCTGATAAACGAGCGGATAATAAAATTTCAACTTCAGAAAAAGAAGTGATAATAAACGAAATTTATAATGTTTCCCTTTAACATCTGATTGATTATTCGAAGCAATTGCGCCCGAACACATTCGCAAAATTGAAATTTTAGGATCATTGATAACGCTTCCTTCTTTAGGTTACTTACAATACCATATGTTATTTATTTTTACAAAATCACTTTAAAAGGAATAAAGCTATAAGAAAACATACACATGAAAAAGTATGCTTGTGTCTTATTATCTGAAATAATTATCTGAATTTTAATTGAAAAATGTTTATTGCATCTAAGTAGCTATTTCATAAAAAAAAAAAATTAATTAAATTTGGGTAACACAGACTTCCAGGTAAAATGCTTTGATGTATATATCTTATTTGATGTATATATATATATGTATATATATATATATATATACGAGTATATATATATATATATATATATATATATATGTATGTATTATTTCTAATGGCGCACTGTATGGTCACTAGAATTTACAGAGCTAGTGTAATCCCCCCAAACCGGCATCTACTCTTTCACGTAGCACCACTATCGGTGGATGCCATTACCACTTGAGAATTTTGACACTCAGTTCCCCCTAGATGGCAGCACTGAGCTCTAAATGATGCAAAATAGTACTAACAAGTTAATTTAGCCGAGAGTATCCAAGTCAAACCGATACTCAAGAGATCCTTAACATGCCACATAGCACATAATCATACGACATGGAGGCTGACGATTTTCTGCATTTTGAAAATCCAGACTTGGGCCAGTTACGAACTTGGGCATACGAGGCCACTGCCTCACCACTACGCAACCCTGCCGGCATTTTGGTTAACACAGTTCCAAATAAGAGGGTTTTATAATCGAGAGTATATATACATATATACAGGGTGTCCCAAAACGACTGCATAAACTCTGCTCGTTGGGAGTACATAATAACTGCCCAAAGAAGCGTTCTTGCACGATCCATAGTTTACGAGAAAAGTACGAAAAACAAAGTATGACGTCACTTCCAGTGGAAGAAAAAACACCGTCTTGGACATATCAAATGTTTAAAACGTTCGCTTTAAACATTATCGTCTGGACAGATATGCAAATACTGTTGTTGATATGTCCAATACAGTGTTTTTCTTGCACCGGCAGTGACGTCATACTTTGTTTTTCGTATTTTTCTCGTAAGCTATGGATCGTACAGGAACGCTTCTTTGGGTAGTTTTTATGTACTCCCATCTAGGAATCTGGCTGTGCAGAGTATATGCGGTCGTTTTGGAACACCCTGTATATATATATACATATATATATATATATATAATTTATTATTTTATAAGAAAAGGAGGTGAAATCATTATGTTCCTTTGCAAAGCACTTACTCTCGAACAAGAAAAGATTAGGAATATATCTGTTTTGTGGTTGCTAAATGATCTATACCTCTCCAACATCCAAGAATAGATTCCCAACAGGAGATCCTCTAATACAGAAACCGATGCATTTAGAATCGGGAAACATAAAGAGTGGTTGTTAGCGTTTTCATCATAGATGTTGCCGTCGATTTCTGTCATCTTGGACGGGATACTGATGAGATACTTTAGTAAATTCAGGATTTATGCAGAGAGCCATTTGCTTTGTTCATCGCTGCTTGTCAGACTAATACTATTCTTAGATGCACAAGATTTATGCGGTCAAATATTCATTTGCTTAGTACAAGCGTCTTTGGTATTAAGATATAGTAAAATTTGCTATATCGCTTTGCACAGATTAGCTTTTTTTTAGATTGTCGTTAAAGCTTTGTAATAAATACATAAGTTATAAGTTTGCAGCATTTTTTATTTTCCAACAGCATAAGAGTAAATGATAGTGAACTCCTTTGTAAACTATTTACTAGCTTGAACTCGTTACCTTTTGGGGTGGTGAAGACATTGCCAAATCGAGCGATATTTATTAAAAGTTTTCAATAAAATTGGCTTCATTTTTTAAAATTTCATTTATTTTTTTAAATTCACGTTGGATTCGTTGTTTTCCTATCTACGTATATTTACTAATACTATTGATTCTTAAATATGCTTTCATTCAACCTGACACTTCAAAATGACAATGGTGATTCTTGACCACCTTCCTGCACGTTCCCGTCAAAATGACGGGATAAAGTTTCGCTCTCTATTTATCTCACCTGCGATATTTCCGGGCAGGATTGTTCAAATGCAACGCTCAAAAAAATTAAAACAATATTTTTCGTATTCTCGAAATATTCTTATGCCCCTGTATATTTCTCAATCTATTTAACAGATTTTGGCACCAGACTATTTTCAATGTATTTAGAGATGCGTAATACATTTATTTAACGATTTCCTCAAATCTGCGATAGATTTTAAAAGTCCCGAAATGCATTTGATGAATGCCATGATCCCACGATTTAATCATATTTTTGGTTTAACGATAGCGTTTGACAGTCCATGGAAAATTGTTAAATCACCGTTAGTTAATTGTCAGGATTGTGATCTTTGGATTTGCATCTCACACAAGAAAGAAATACAAATATTTACTTACATCATGTGTAAGTGTAATGAAGTTTTCTGTTAATGTTTAAAACACATATCTTTTAATTTTTCTCTCTGCAGGAAAACCAAAAATCAGTCAAAATTGCCGTGAATGTTTGCTTTTTCATATTTTTTTAATGTACTTAAAGCTAACCAAGCTAGTAACCAAACCAAAAATTGAAAATGAATGCATACATTGTACATACTGTTGGTTTTGTATAATTTTCTTGAATAAAAAATCAGGAACGTTTATGACTTTTCTTCAAAATCATGCGACTGAAAACAGAAGTGGTGAAATAACATTTCAAAAACCTTTTTATTTTTAGTGGAGAACATACAAATGCGTTTTTATGAAAATTGCAATAGGTTTTAATAACCAACTGCTGTCGGATTGAAGATTTCAGACTCATATCCCATTGAAGAAAGATCACGAAGGTTTCAGTGTTTCAGTATACTAATGAATGTACCAAGTTTTTGTCCAAATGAAAATTTTTTGGACGTAAGTAATACTATAGGAATAACCTCTTTCGATTGTATACAGCAATGCTGTAACTTAATACAAATGTGATACTAGTTTTAATTATAAAATTCAATTAGGGGTATTACTTATACTTTAAAAAATGCCTTTATGGTATACAATCTGATCCACTAAAATAAAAATTTTTCGTGTTTTGTTCGCTTTTACTAAGTATGTATTATTATTACTGTTACTTTTAACGATCATTATTATTGTTGTTGTTAACTACATTTTTTTCCTTATTACGCAACAAATTCACACACAAAATTCTAAGAAAAATAATGCACTGAAAAAATAACTCATTCTTTTCTACTAATGGATGTTTCTTATCATTTACAGCAACAAAAGTTCTTACAATGCAATTTTGACAGAATCGTCCAGACTGCTTTGAGACTTTAAACGCAAGTCAGCATCTTTCTTGTTATTTGTAAGGTGCTGCTAAAAAGGAATTATCATTTTTCAGAAAAACGCGCCACCAACATTTTTTTTTCTCCCTCAAGTGATAGATTTTCTCCACTTTTTCCCCCAAAGAGATTTTTTATTGAGTAATGATTCTTTTCAAAAGCATATTTTTCCAAAGCATTAAGACAGAATTTAGATTAAAGCTCTTTTCATACATACGTCCCGATAGCATTTCGTTGATATCATCTATTTCCCAGCTCGATAACAACAAAAATGATTTATTTTTACGGAAATGGATTACTGTAAAAGCCCTTATTTTGGCGGGCCGTAATTTTCGCGAAAATGATTATTTCAGTGATTTCGCGAGCTGAAAATTTCACGAATTTTATACGAACAGAACCGAAAGTTGAAAAATTGCAAAAGTACCTAAACTAAAGTGGAAAAATTCCAAAAGTACATATTTTGCATAAAACATTTTAAGAAACTTCCTTTTGTCCGAAAAGTTCGCCCCCCCCCCCCACTCCCTCTGAATGGCTTCAAAGAAGCTGGTATAAATATTGTAAGTGAATGAGCTGCCTTCTATCAATTTTATTGTTTTATATTTTAGAGAAATAGTTGTATATTATTCAAAAAATAGTTATAAGAAAGAAAGTTGTCAAGAAAAAGCTTGTAACTGTGCAATAAATCATTAAATTTTGGCTAAGTGAAAAATTTCTGATTTTTTATTATTATTTGAGGCGGAAAAAAGGAGTATTTCACGAGGCTTAAATTTTCGCGATTAGACGGGCTCGCGAAAATTCCGAAAATTATAGCCTCGCGAAAATAAGGGCTTTTACAGTATTATGAAAATGCGACATTTTTTTTTTCCATTACTTGAGGAAATTGAGAAAATTACACTAATATAAAAAAAAATCAATTTTTAATTTCATGCTGACATGTACGTAGTTGACATTCTTTAGATAAATATAGTTAATTTGAAATTTTATTGGTAGTTGCTATTTATGCCACCCAGTGAATCACCATCACCGAGCTCCGGGTGATGAAAACCGCCTAAATTTTAAGACTACTAGCGCCTTTCGTTTTTGCATAAGCACCACAAGGATGGAAGCGCGACTTTAGTGTTAATACGGGGAAAGTACACACAGATGGTGCCACCACAAGTGCGCTCCCCTTCTTTTTAGAAGAAGACTGAATGCGAGGGAAAATCTCCTGCCTCTGGTGCGCTGGTTCTCTCCGGATGTTGCATACACAGATGTACAAGGTGGATCTTTTGCGGGTCGGGTTCCGAACGCCAAACCTTTGTGTTCGAGGTCCATCGCCCCACCCACTTCCTCGAAACCACAGTCTTCGAAATTATACTTTCTAATGTGGTGCAACAATAGCGTTTCTCTTCTTTTGTAAAAGATTAATATACATATTATTGTTTTTTTTTTTTTTTTGAGGGGGGAGGGGTCTGTATGGCGAACGCGACTTGCGCGCCATCACACGGCTCTCTGAGCCTAAGACAGACGAGCTGGAACTGTGAGCCTGAAAGCAACCCATCCGATTCTCTGCGTAGAATCGCGCACGATGATTGTATTGTGTAGATATAGTTTTATGTAATCGTGTAGTAGTTTAGATTAGTATATATATAAAATGTGTTTCACAATGCTTTGGTCCTTCATCATGATTAACGGCCAAAGTCTGCGTTGCTTCGTTCTATTGCATTATTATTACAAAACTAACTTTTATAAGTAAATTATAACAATCCTGATTCTACCAGTAAAAATGTAGACAAATATTTGTTAACGAATGCATATGGTGATTGGGATTAATTACTATAGAATAGTCTAAAACTAATAATATATTATTGATTGCAAAATATTGGACATTGTATTAAAGCATCAAAGAAAATCCATTACTATTATCTTAATTTTTAAATATAGTATTTTTCATAGTGAACTAAACACTGCAGCAAAATAAATTATCAGTAATATATATATATATATTTTTTTTCCTTTCATCTTTTTAGAAATGTGCATTAAAAAACGCACAATTTTTATCATGATTTAATTTTATATGTATCATTGTAATTAAAAACAAATCAGAAAATTCGTTTAATTTCTTGACATGTTTCAAAATAATTAATTAAATAAATAGATACGCAGAAAAAATCGGAAAAGTAACAGAGGACGCAAGAAAAATTACAACTATGTATTTTTTTCTTTTTTAAGTTTTCACTATTGCTACAACTTTCAGTACAAAATCGATAAATTCTAATTCATAAGAGAAAGTTTTATGTTAAACTGCATGCATTTTGATCCACAATTATTATGTCATTACAAAAATGTAAGCTTAAATAATAATAATCGGTATTTTATTTGCCTTTTCAAGAACTTTCATAAGTTTTCATAAATTAATTTGGAGCTAAATATTATTCTTTACAAAATCAAGTAATGCCATTTAAAAACCAGTCATCAAATTTACATTACCATGCATTAATTCTTAAAAAAGAGAAATCACTATATTTTAAATAATTCCCAAGGCAATATTTTCAGTTCGTAAAATTATTCCGCTGAAAACTCTAGTACATGAATGCTTAATTTTGCATTTAGTGTCTGCGCATTTCGCAATGAAATGGAAACATACAAATAAGAGGCTCGCGTAGCCATTCACTATTTTAGACGACAACAATATTTCTTCGCTGCGCATAACACTTATATGTCAACTAGAAAATGACTGTCGCTATTACGATGAGGCAGTGTAGTGTAGGTGGTAATAAATCATTCATATTTCGCTCTCTCTTTCAGTTCCTCGGAAAGCATCAATAGTTAACATATTCAACCGAGAATACGTTTTTTTTGGAAGAAACCTGGAAATGTATTGATTTAAGGCTGATTTAACATTTTGCCATGTAACAACTTCACTTGTTGAATTTATTTCTTGATTTTGACAAACGTGTATTGTTTTGCAAATTAAAAGCTACCACACAGAACGGAATAGGGAATGTTCTAATTCTGCATCGGCAATTGGAAGCATAAAAATATAAATATCAACAAGAAGTTCCGTCTAGAACTATACGAGCCTACTTTCCCGTATTCACCCAACTTCAAATTTATAATCTACTTATCTCTTTCTCTATCTCTCTTTCTTATTTAGCTTTAGGTCTTAATTACTTCAAATATACCTTTTATCAACGGATAATACATATTCATTCACTCACTCATTCATTCTTTCATTCATGCAGTCATTCGTTTATTCATTCATTCATTTACTCATTCATGTATTTATTCACTCATTTATTTATATTTTCATCTATTCACTCATTTATTCATTCAGTATTTCACTCATTTATTCATTCAGTATTTCACTCATTCATTTATTCATTCATTAATTCTTTGACTCTTTCACTCATTTATTCATTCATTGAGAAATATCCTTAAAAATCCTGATCAAAAATTTCATAGGAAAATAGGCTCGTCCAGTTCTTGTTGAACTTCGTATCTTCTACAGCGTAATATCTTTCCGATAAAGTTTGTTGCAAGAAAATCCGTCAGTTAGACCAGGATTTATATGGGATTGAAATTTACCCGTAGGTGCTGATGTTATTTTTTTAACTGTTCAAAAATGAACAAAAATTTTTCAAACCAATATTTCACGCCGAGAGTTTCTTCAAATAAGCTTGCTCATAGGAACTTGGACATTAAGTCCATGGTTCATATACTTTGCTTCATATTTTCACATAGGCGCTAATGTTAAAAATTTTTAACTGTTCGAAATTGAACGAAAAATTGTTCAAATCAAAAAGTGAAATATGGAAATGAGATGCCCTCGCCGGGATCTTTCAAATGCAAAAAGATTTTTTTCGAATCGGACAACTCGTCCAAACATTATTAGGAGGGACATACAGACCGACAGACACACATTTTCCCCATCTCAAAACCCTACCTTCATTTTTTTTTATTTTTCAATCTTTATTTAATTACTTCACTTTTTTACTTTTCTTTATTTTTAACGATCTTTTTACGATACATTAAACCTTCTTTCATGCTTTATTATAATTTTTTTTAACTTTTACGGGAAAGTAGTCTAAAAACCAAAAGTATGACCTATATTAAGAATACCCGAGCAAACCTTTTCACTAAAGACATTTAAAAACATTTGATTAAATATCTATTTATTTATTTAGATTGCTATATATTCCTTAATCAAAGCTTTACAATTTTTAACTAAGCTATAAAATAATATTTCAAGCATTTAATTCTAAGTTTAATATCATTATCTGAAGAATTCCTTGAAAAGGAAGTGGTTGAATTTTAAAGAGTGCATAGCAGATTTTTATCCTAAGTTTTAATTAACGACTGCTGTAAGAATTTAAATATACCTGGGTGAAGAATATTGGATAATTACTGAAGAAGCATTAATTTAGTCCAACCGAACTGTGAAGTACCAACACAGTTCCCGAAACTCTGTCAACAACTAAATTTATTGCTTGAGGTGAACGTTTTGACCTGGATTATATGTGAAGTGTTAATGACTTCATTTGAGCCCTCTGGCTCATTTTCTGTTAAGGGAGGTTAGTGCTTTGAGCTAACGTTCAATTATTCAAGAATGTACTGCAGAGTCCTAAAGTTTATTGCAGAGAAAAGAAACTGGGATAAACGTTATTCTGCCAAGTCTGAGATAGTGAGAACCTATAAAATGCTTTCGTGAAATTGTTTTATTGAAATCTAAAGAATTGTTAATAATTTAACTTTCATATCATATATACATATATGTATGTTACGGTGAATGTCTGAAATTGGAAAATGTCGACAATCACCAGTGACTGTCGACATACACCAAATAAAGAATGTCGACAACCAGCGCTGATTGTCAACATTCATCATCTATCAGACTGGAGAATGTCGACATTCTCCAATTTCGGACATTCGCCATAACATATAAACGTATACGTGCTGGACTAATATCTTTTCTTACATTAATCTTATTGGATTTGAATAAAATTATAGGGTTAAAAATATAGAAGTTGAGTTGTTTTTTTGCTGTACTTCTATTTCGATCACATGGGGACATAGTTATTCTCATCATGATATTATTTTGGCCTATTCATTTCATTTTATGGGATGTAAAACAAAATGTTGTATACAGTTTTATCATTTATTTTGTATATAACTTATTTGTTACTGTAGCAGATTCGTATGCTTGGTTTATTTCATGAAGTTTCACACCTGTTTTAGACTCGCCTTGTCTGCATAATAACGTTGTGACGCTGTGCCAGTCGCAAGTAGTTTTGAAATTCGAAAGTTATAACTTAACGTGCATTTATTCACCGTACGGCATTTTGTATCCCTGTACTTGGGTATAAGTTTCATGTTATACCTCTAGCGTAGTGCTTGCCAAACTTTTGACGAAACTGAACATTCGTACCGTTTTCAAATTGTCCGATGAGCTATAACCCCTTCTCCCCCTCCCGTCGTCTCCATCAAAAAAAAAAAAAAAATCTTGGAGCCTAAAAAAGTAAGAAACTTATTTTTCAGCTATTAATCTCTCTGATTTGGTATATAATACGCGGCACCTGTAAGATTTCCACTGCTAAGGTAGTCGTATTGTAAAGAAAACATATGTACAGAGTTTGTATTGGTTCTAATTTATTAATGCTTTAGAACTGCGTCAAAATGAGCGTCAACCTAAGAACTCGCGCGTGAGTACTTTTCCCACACCATCTATTTTCCTCAAACAATGATTGTAAGTGAAATATTTTCAACTAAAAAGCATTTTCATTTTTTATAAACACCAAATGTTACCCAGAACAATAATAATATTTTAAAAAATATATCGCATAAGTGTAATGTTTTCCCGAAATATTGTGCCAAGCAACTTAGGTACTTTTTATTCGGGGGATACAAAATGTTCCTTATGAAAACTGAAGAAAAATTGTTTTTGAAAAATAGGTATGTCTATTTTATAGGTTTTATTAGAAGCAATTTTTAGTCATAGCTATTTGAACCAACAACCTTCCTCGTGAAGTCATCCTCTAAAATAAAAACAATTTTTCAGTACGAATAAATTTACATAGTTCAATAACTATACTATGTAACTGATTTATTCAGTTATTTTATTCTTTTTAGGTACATACCTGCTTCAATATTTGCTGAAGCAAAATTTCAAAAATAGTGCCCAGTAAATCACACGAGACTCGCACGATGAGAAAAACACTCACACTTGACCACTGCGACTACCAAACGTCCTTGGCGACAGTCAGAAAAAGACCTAATGATTGCGAAACACATCGGGACAGAAAAGAGAAGGTTACAAGGAGAAGCTAGACAGAGCAGTACCTTCGCCTATGAAGTAGAAAACCAGATATATTTGTTTCTTCTCGGTGTGAGAATTTTGCTCACGGTGCGAGTTCTGAATAATTGTACTGAAATAATGACTTTCTCTTAGAATTTAATGATTGTTTATGAACCACGCACTAGGCAATACAAATTTTAAAAGTCGATTAACAATCTCTTTGTGATAATGTGAAGAATAACGACCTGAATGCGGCAGGGGGCTAGCAAAAATTACCCCCCGAACAACTAGTAGCTCGCGATCGACAGTTTGGCGACCACTACTCCTAGTGTATACAGGGGGTAGACAAGTGTATAGAAGCACCCAATCAAAACTACACACTTTCAAATAGTTGCATGGAAAACCCTTTGTCATGTTAAGGTTGCCTGTAGTGCATCATCTTTCCTAGGTATCAGGGCTTTTTCACGTAAGCAAAACACCACATTTGAAGATAGAAAATATTTTTTTTTTTAAAGTGAAATAAGTCATAAATATCGCAATAATATTCTAAGAATTTCCATAGCAGTCTTAAAAAATGCAAAAATTGAGATAAAAGAACAAAAAATAGTTCTATAAATTTGTTAATTTAGTAAGTGCAATAATTGGTAGAGCAAGAATAGGACAAAATTTAAAAGCAAAATGACTCAATTAAATTATCCTTTTTTAAAATTACTTACTTTTTACAGCAAATTAAACTTCCAACATAATTGCAGAGGACAAAATACTGTTAAATTAATTTCTTTACTTCAATTGTTACGCTTTACACTTCGTTTTCTTTCTTGCAGCATTTTGGATTATTGATTTATTTTCTTGGGGTTAAAATATTTTTAGAAGTTTAAACTATTTCCACTATTTTCACCAGTTTAAACTTGTTCCCTTATAGTCTGCTTAAACTGTTTTCCAGATGTTACTGATGGCAAATTTGTCACAAAATACGATTTTAGAAGCGGAAATAATCCCGTGATTTTCAACGACGTCGACACTTGCAAACTGTGTTTGCGAAATACATTACGGCATTAGTTTTAGACTAAGTTCTGGACTTGAACCAACTTTTAGGAAAAGAAAATGACCATATAGCTGCATAAATACAATCATGGCAGGTTTATTATATAATACGTGAGTATGACGAGAGATTGGCCCAACAATATATTAATATAATAATTTTTGAGGAAAAATCGAACTGATTTCAAATTATAAATTGCGCTTTAAAGTTTTTTAAAAAATAATTATTTCCTTAATCAACATCGATACGATTTTTAAACATAATTTTTGACGTCGGGGAAAAATTATGACAGTTTATTATTGCACCATGTGTTACTTTAAATTGAAAATTTTCCAAACTCTAGAACATTTATATTTGTAATTGATTCTTGATTGAAAAGGTAATCATAAATAAAAATCTATCATAATTTTGAAAATCATCTAAAAATTATTTTATTTTATTCTTTTTAGTGTAAATACATTTTTTACATAAATACTCTTTTTGTAAAAATCCATATCAAAGAGTAATAATCCATATATATACCTTCTTTGAGTGAATGGTTCCAAAAAAAATAATCATCTGTATAAATGATAAATACCGTTTTGAAGTCCATTTTAAAAGGTCACTAGAGGAAACTGATTGGAATTAATTTTTTCTTCGGAGAAGCCTTTAATCAAACTCTTGTTATAATTGCTTTTAATATTAGAGCAACAAACTCATTTTTAATAATGAGTTTAATATTTATTTATAATTTTTCCAGCGAAGCAAAATCAAACCAAGCATTTCCAATTAAAATAAAAAATACTTATTTTTCACCAGTAACGTTTTTTTTTTTTTTTCGGAAAAACAAACGTAGTCAAATTGATATGCGATATTTGAGTTAGGGGTCGTTCATAAATGACGTCACGCTTTTTTCCCATATATTTGACCCCCCTCCCCCCTTTGTCACAATATGTCACACTTCAGCGGACCCCCTCCCCCCCTTTGTCACGCATCACGCTATGTTGCATAATGCATGGTGTCACACTTCTTGTTACCCCCTCCCCTCCCCTTGTCACACTTTGTCACAATTTCACGAACCCTCCTCCCCCCTCGAAGCGTGACATCATTTATGAATGATCCCTTAGACGGTCCTCTATCCATTAAAGAAAAAATCATCAAAATCGGTTCATTTAGTCAAAAGTTATGAATGAAAAAACAAAAAAAATGACAATCTTTCTGCCCATAACTTTCTTTCTAATTATCGAATATGGTCAAACAAAGGTATGCGACCTATGAGAAAACCCCCTCGATCGATTAATCCGGTGAGAAGTTATGGGTGGACCAACAAACAAGAAAAAGACATACAGACAGTATGAATGTATAACCCCCAATTTTGTGAAGTCAGTTTAAAATGTTACAGTTTTAAAAGAATCCTGTTATCCTGTTGTTTAACCTCTAATAAATATTAGATTTATCAGAGGTTAAAAATTTTTCCGAATGTCTCGCTTGTTGCACTTGCTCGTCGAATGTCTCACTTGTGGCATTTTGTAAATAAAAAATACCGTTTCGAACGTTTATTATTCTTGCAAGTTTGATAAACTGTTCCTTCACACATCAACTCAGTACTCTGGATCAACCATTCCTTAACTATAAGTAGAACTATATTACTCTTATTTTATTCTTTTTTCTTCAAATTAAGATAATGTCTTTAGTGTAGACACTTTTACATTAAGAGTGCTTTCGCATTTTGCAACATATAAAAGTTTAATGAGCATATCTAGTCGCAAGAGATTTTTTAAATTACGTATAAAGCTCTGGTTATTTACTTCTACTTCGCATAATTACGCTTGAATAAATATCCATTTTATGCAAATATTTCTAGTCGAATGCAGCTAATCGCAAATGTCATATAGTTTCCTTACATTTAAGTTCGTTTCATAACATTAATATGCACGTTATAAACATATAGCATAACTCTTGCATTCGTACTTCGAACATTAAAGTAATAACAAACGATTAAGGAGAAGTAGTAGTATTAAAATATTGGAAGTTAACGTAATTATTTTAAATGTAAAGAAATGCAAGCGTTAAATTATAAATAAAAAATATCAAATAAATATAAAATAGAGCAAATATAAATGAAATATATAACGGCATTAAGATTGGAAGCATTTATTTATTTATTTATTGTAATTCCTCCAATTACAAAAACGTAGTCAAATTAAGTTCGATAATTCACAATGTAAATAACTTTTCATATATGTCTTTGTGTTCAATTTTTGTTATGCTCCATTGTGGTTTGCTTCAAAATAGCTTTTTATTTATTTATATTATAAGAACTCTTTTTACGTATAAAATAAATTCTGATACTCTTTTCATAATTTACATCATTTTAAACATGAGGAAAACTCTTGATTAATCCTTAAAATGATTTTTATAGTTATCATTTACCCTCTAACTTTTTATTTTACTTTAAAATATTTTTTATATTCATCATTTTATTTAATAACAATTCCAACTGAATGAAACCAATTGATCAACTATACTACAGTTTTTAACTCGTATTAAACAAGTTTCACTTTTACTGTTTTAAAGCCAAATTAATTCCATGAAAAGTCAGCAAAAAATGTTTTTATCTTAATCAATATTTGTTTTAATGAATTATCTGGTACATTTTTTTCTTAATCGAAAATGTGCTTGCTGATTTTGTTTTAACACTACATTTCTAATGTGCCTATTTACTGATGTAGTGACTTTGAGTATCTACCTTCCATGGTCAGAATTTACTGAACTGTGACAATTAACAAAGTAAGGAAATAAATTTGGCAGCTTTTTAAAAATAGTTTTTTTTGTTAACATTAAGTTCAATTTTCTTCTGAAATATATTTTTAAGCGTAGAAAAGAAATTTGTAAAATAATTGTTTACCAAAAATATTCACAAAACCAATCCTGGTTTATAGAAAATCAGACTGTATTAGCTAGGACGAACTTCTTTTTTACTAAAAAGAGTGCGAGGGAATTGTGTAATTATTAAAATCAATTCAGTTCAGTGCTGTTAATTTATAATGAAATAACAACAAATGAAACTAAAAATAAAATAAGTTAGGACATATAAAAATGCAGCACGCTTTAACTTTTTTTTTGGTTTCCTTCCGGAAGTGCTCTCTTACCCAAGTAAAATAATTGTAGATATATTATTGGGAATTTGTTTACGATTGTTCAAAGTAAAACACCATAAAATGCATGTGACAAAACAAAGCTATTACTTCCTGTAAAATATATTATTAAAGAAACTAGCTTATTTGATACGAAACCTTACTACTAACTCTAAAAATTTATGTTAGCTTTTGTGAGATGTTGAACACTAACAACTTTTCATTCAAACAAAAAATATTTTCTGGTATTGCAGGACTTCTATTTCCTCACAATGTTTTTTTTTTTACAAACACCTCTTCTTTACAAAGTGTTTAAACATTGATATGAATCATCATTTTTACACTGGAGAAAAGGAATTTAAATCAAAGGGAAACAGATGAAAATAGAGCTACTTAATTAAAGTAATATCGGTGCATATTGCAGTTAATTTATTCCATTAAAAACAGCAATAAAATCCTTATTTAGCAGTGAGTAGAACAACGTAATTAATTTAAAAGTACGTTCAACTTTATGCAATTAGTTTGAGTATTAGGTCTTTCCCTCTTTTAGCATTTCCTTTTATACTTAACAACAATAGTTGCGGAATCACGCAAGCTAGCTTAATGCTTAATATCAGGCAAAAATGAAAATAATCCTAGCGAGCAAAGCGATTCACATAGTATGTTTTCTTCCATACAGGTAGTGCTGTCCACAGCGTAACACTTAAATTAGATGGGCCAAGTGAAGAAAAAAACAATGCCGGCATTCAATGGCAGCACAACAAAAATGAATAGAATTCTTTTAAAACCTGGGTTTTAGAGCATTACTTATAAGGTAATTACTAAATCTCCTTATTTATTTAGATGTACAGTAGGGTGGGTCATTTTACTTTTTTTCTTATTTATTAGGGAGCAGGGGACTAAAAAGGTGCTAAATGGTCCCAAACTAACGTGAGTGAAATTTTATTACTTTCGAATGAGTCTTTTTGTCACCGAATTGATTTTGAAGTTTTGAGTTCTTACTTTATACCTTTTATTATTATTATTATTATCATTTTTAAACTTTTAAGGGAAAGTCGGCGAAAAAAGCATAGAAAATATAAAGTCAAACAAAAAAGCAGGACGTAGATAAACTGGATAAAAAAAAATATTAGCACCTGAATTTCAAACTCTGTCAGAAGGATTGAACATATAAAGACATTATATAGTGCGTAAAATGTAACAAACGCAACATAATGATTGTGCCAAAGTGGGGCCAAAAACAAACAAACAAAAAAAATAACAATAATTGTGATGCCGGGTATAAAACTGGTTCTATTATACGGTTTTCTATCGTTTTCAGTGGTGGTATAATTTAAGAAGTACTATATTAAAAATAATTTAATCACACTAAAAATTATTTATTTAAACATCTTTTCTATACGCAAAAAAAGTTTTTACCTAAGTTGGTTCACATTAACTGCTCGTTTGTGCTGATTTATATATTTTTTTTCTTCCTCATTTTTTCCTTGTTTTCTCTCTACATTTCACGACAAAGGTTTTTCTGTTCTTAAGGGTCCAATATAGGCGTTCTTCTTCTACATAATAAATAATCAGTTAGGAGGAGAAGGAATAATAATATTCGTTAACTTAGTTCAATATTTCTAAGTGGAATTGAATCATAAAAGAATATTATTCCTAGACAAATTTGTGCATAATTTAATTTTGAATCTTATGTTTAAGGAATAAATGTTCTATTGTAATTATTTATGAACAAAAACACTTTTATAGTGTTTTATTTAATCCCTATTTGAATTACTTCTGCACAGGTCACCTCTTTTTCGTCACAATTTTTGTTCGACTCGTGTAGTTCATAACTCTCACGTTAATGTGAAAAGATATTTTATCGCAGTTAAATTATGAATGTAATGACACAGGTATAATGTAATACTTGCGGAGGTTTTACGGTGGAGATTGCTTCATACATTAGCTTGAAAACTGCCAATAGTACGCTACTTTTAAAATGCTGTTATTAATTAATGGAAATACATGGACTTAATACTCGTGATTTATCACTCCTAATATCGAACAATGACGCATATTAATGACATTATGAACAAAACTCCTTACATAAGTTACCCTTTCCCTGATGCGTATAAATTAATAGATAATTTGTTTTACTTTCGCTTCATAATTTATGCCAGTTATTTTATATCATAAATCATATTTATTACGTAAGACTTCTTGGTCAGTTTAACGAAATAAACGTCAATTATTTTAAATTTATAGGTTAATCTTGAAATCCTTCCGAAGGAATTCGTGTTTATCAAGGAAACTAAGAAACTCTTCTTAGTTATAGCAAAGAAGAAATTAATAAAAATAATAACAGCGGACGGGAAAAGGAGTTCATAAATATCTACGCATTATTAATTTATTATTTTTTTTTGTTTTTATACAGAAAGCTTTGAATATGACTTTGTTTTAATGTTCTCTGAAACATTTTTAAAAATGTTATTACTTTTATAACATTATGAATTTTTTTAAAAAATAAGCATTTTTAAATGTAGAAATTAACTACGCAATAGACTTTAGGAAAAAATGTATTATATGAATAATGTTTAAACCATGATAGCTTTAGGGAAAAGAAGGTCTCAGTTGTTGTGTTTTTTTGTATGTTCTATACGAAGAAATTGTATTTGTAATGCGGTAGATTTTGCGTCTATTATTGCCGGATTGTTAAACTGATTCTGGTGATTCAAAACATCCTACGACACAAAAGGCAACACAAATTTTTTTTTTAAATAAAAATAGTAAAATTTAAGGAACTTCGAGTAGAATGTCTAACAAAACCTAAACTATGAAGAGCGCATCAAGTTTTTCCACAACTTTGGTATCTTGCATTGCATAGTTTGCTTTAATAAAGACACTCCATCATATCCTTCGAACAGCAGTTTGTTTACATTCTTGAAAACGTTTGCCTTATTTTCATCTATATTTCCTTTTTATACAAAATCTTATTTTAATGCATTCTTTTACAAACCAGTCATTAAAAAAATCCTTTTTAAAATGTTCCACAGCAATATTATTTCTTCTTCATTTCGGAAACACTAGCTTTTCACCAAGCCCCGGGTGTTATTAAAGACCACCTAAATTTTTAAGGCTGACAACCACTTCCATTTCTGCATGATCCTACTAGGAAGTAAGGGCGACCTTAGTCTCAATAGAGACAGTTTTCTAGATGGCGCCCCCACAAGAACTCCACCTCCCTTTTTGGACCTAAGACTGGAAGAGAGGGAAGACCTCCATCCTCCGATACCATCGGAACTGCCTCAGTGCGGCAAGGTCCACGGATTTTGCGTGCAGTATCCCCAAGTGTACATAGTAGATATCTAATATTTAACACATGTCTTTATTATTATTATTAATATTATTATTATTACGAGTATCATCATCATTATCATCCTAAACTAGATGGCACCGAGGGAAAATTACTAATTTACCTCACCAAAAGTTAAGGGTTTCTTTCCTAATTCGCAATTTCCTAATTCTGGTCCATATTTTAAACGTGGCAAAATATGTTAACGTCCTACACCAAAATACAGTTTTTAGAAGAAAAAAATGGGTTTTGCGTTAAAATGTTTCCTCCATGTTTCAGTTTCTTTGGGAAATAGTACATTATTGTGAGTAAAAAAACTGTACTCATTATTTGCTTCAGAAATACGAAATGAGCAGCTTTCGTTGAAGCAAACTAACTCTCCTTTTATTTTAATGAGTGTTGTACGGAGAGGCAAGAAAACTTGACGTTGATTTTAACTTTGATAACAAAATTTTAGCGGAGAGAATTAAATGTAGTTCGGAAAACAATAATAGCAAGAAATAAATTGTAAAATTTTTTGACACAGAACAAAAAGTAAATTAATATAACTTATAATGCGCAGAAGCCTTGCAAAAGACTGCTGGCACGTGTTTTCAGATCGAAAGTGCAGCCTTATTATTCGACAAAGTATTAGTTTTGGCACAGTTTGGTTTTGAACTAAGAAAAGCTTAATAGCTCAGCAATGATTTCGAATGCTAATGACTTGAAGATTGCACTTTAGTCAAAGTACAAATAATTCTTAAAGAAAAATAAGTGAATGATGAAAAAAAAATCTTGTTTGGCGCGAAATTTGATTTTAAAAAGACTCAATAAATGCAATTGAAAATATATTATTATAAACTATTATTAAATTTCAAAAAAAAAAAAAAAGTTTAAAATTATAATTTTTTCTCTGAGATCATAATTAAAAGTGAAATCAATTTATATCTTATTTTTCTCTTGAGAAGAAGTCGAAAAATTATCATTGGAAATGATACAAATTAAAACTCATTAGATCTAAAGGAACTTTTGCCATTGTCAAGAACAATTTTGGGTTTTCGAACAAATATTCAGCGTAATGTCACTTAATTATCCTCGCACATACTGTTCCGAAAACACACTAATGTTTCTCGATTGCCTAAACATTTTCTGCTACTATGAATCTTATTTTGGAATGTCACGAATTAATTAAAACTTTTCCCGAAACTTACTAAATAACAAAATACCGAATCGTTTTCAATACTGCCACGTAATTGGATAACATAGACAGCGAAGTTTCGAATTTCAGGGTGAATGTTGTTCTGCGTGTACTCTTTAAATTTATTTTCAATTTTGTTGGATTCAATACTTTATACTCAAGTCAGCTTTTATTATCAGAATTTTTATTTTAATTGCAAAAAATATTATTTTTCTGTTATCTGGGAAAGGGGGGAGGCGGGGGGTATCTAGTAAAAATAAGTTATCTAACTAGACCTCTTAAAAAACGCAATTATTTATGTGACGGTCCTCAGCAGTACTTTTTAATTACTGCAAAAATGTAAAAAGTCGGATCTCCTTTTTTTTTGTTACTTTTAAATCAGTTTACGTTTTTTTAAAATGTGAAGAGAAGTGTTTTAAATATTGCTAAGTATAATTATCCACTCATAGCTATTTGCACATATCTTGTAAATTCCATTCATTATAAAAATTGTTTTCTTCTTTTTTTTCTTTCTATAACTATAAAATTAGCAATTAAAATGTACGCGTTTGTGTGTGTTTTACAGACTCAAAAACCACCAGTCGGTTCTCTGAAAGATTCAGATTGTTTCTTTTAGCGCCAGAATCGTCTACAAACCGATTCGGAAAAAAATCCGGAAAATAGGGTTTGCTTGTTTTTTTAAAGAAAAAATTTAAACTTTCTGATATGGGTGTGCGTACATATATTACATTATAAATCAATTGACAGATTTGTCCCCTCTCCCCTGAATGAAAAGATTTCTTTGAAATTTCTAAGGTAATTAGAGCATGTTACATCTATTTTTTAACTTATTCTTTCCTCAACCAAATCATCATTCAGTGGTTGATCTCTTCTCCTTGTGAGTCGCCAACCTTGAGTAAAATATTATCCTTAGTTCTCGTGAAGATTTTTCTAAAGCTTATCTCATCATATTGTTATATACCGTTTTTTTTTTTTTAAACTCTCTGACAATAGTCAGCCCTGTGTATATTTTAATTTTTTTTCTTTAAGTTTAGTTGTTTCAAAGCTTGTTTAGAGCAGTTATAAATTTGCATGCGAAAAAAAAAATAAAATAAATAAATAAGCCGTTTGTGGGGTGTACTTGTACAAAAATATTAAAATGATAAATATATCAGGACTAGTTAAGATTTTTTCTGGCTTCCGTTTCTAAGTTATATGAAAAACCTTTTCGGGCAACATGAGCCCTCTAGACCACATATTGAATACCACTGCCAAATATGGATAATATTAAGAAGGATACATTGAATTTTTTATTCGAAATAATGTGGTACTGGTTCATATGCGACACGTTCAATCAAAACGCCTTGCTATATTTCCTAAAAATAAAAGCATTTTACTGTATGTTATAAAACAACTGTTGCTTTTAAAATTTTGCATGCATTCAAAAATAATTTAAGTGACTTCTTTTAACATTCTATAAGGATATTTGCGTTTATAACCCCATACTCATATACGATTTTTCATTACAGTCAAAATGACTGCGATGGTCGTTCTAAGTAGTTTAAAATGTCATTCCTTCTAATGTTAAGCTACTAACATTTTTTACTATAATAAATTTTTAAAAAAAGAAAGACAGAAAGAAATTCAACAACCAATAAGTAGGGATGTAACGAATAGTGTTTTGACCAAACCCCAGCCGAATACCGAATATTCGGCCATTTTCTCCAGGCCAAAGCCGAATATTCGGCCATTTCTTCTAGATCGAAGAATAAAATTAAGAATTTGTTCAATTTAAAAGTATTCACAAAGTAACACCAATTCCCCACATTAATCTATAAAGTATGATTTAATTATATTTGTTAAGAATCTAAAACTATCTAAAAGTAATGTATTTTCTGTATGGTTTTGAATGCAATAAAACTGAGAATCCCCCCCCCCCCCAAAGTGGAATAGAAATGACAGGTTTTAATGTAAGCATTAATTAGCATTACTGCACTAATTATGTGATACAGATTAAAGAAAAACTATTGCTTACTGAACTTTTACCGTGCTCAAAAATAGTTTTATGAACATATTTCAAAAGTTTTAAAAGTTAATATTTTTATTTTTGTTTCTTTTTTACATACCTATTTTTAAAAGATCAATTAAGATTTAATGCATTTTACTGGAATATATTTTTATTTTCAAAAACCCTATAACTTATGCTGTCTTAATTTAATACTCATGATATATTCTAGACTTTTCACAGTTTTCTCTTAACCAATATTCACAATAAATCAGTCTACCCAAAAAAGTCTGACTTATATTTTGTGAATAATAACAAAAAAGAATCATATTCTCCATCATAATTGACTATTGCCAGATTTTGGGAGCAAATGTTAAGTATAAAATACAATATTATAATTTTTAAAATCTGTTTTTGTTCAGTCAAACCTAAAAACAAAGGTAAAAAAAAGTAGTTTGCTTCAAAATTATTTTAATTTATTAAAACTATATACTAATGTATTCTTTAGCAATAATTACAACACAATTTTAAATGTTTAAAATCTACTAATTTCGTTATTTTGTTACATTTCTACTGTAGCAGAACTATTCAGCCGAATAGTCCATAAATATTTGGCCAGGCCGAATTTGATCTTACCGAGTATTTGGGAAGTCGAATATTCGGCTAGGTGACGAACTGACTATTTGGCCTGGCCAAATACCGAATAGTGAACGAATATTCGTTACATCCCTACCAATAAGAATCAGTCATGCCAAGTTGTACATTTATTTTCTCCGAAAATAATTACACCACTACAGTTGGCGCAATACTATTATACCGCATTTATCTTTATGCACAAGCACTAAAAAATACAAGTCATTTCCAACGAAGAAAAGTAAAAAAAGACAACTCATTATTTATTAATCCCATATTTCAGATAGTTTAGGCAAAATTCACGCACAATGCAAAATAATGCCTTGCTAAAAAATCATTTTATCGATAATAGGCCTCCACGTGTCGCTAACACTGCAAACCTCAATTAAGGAAACAAGTCGATTTTTGTAGCATGTTTCCTCATTTGCAGTTGATGACAAATTTTTCAAAAGCTGGGTGTGGAAAAATCAATTTCACTTCCGTAATAGAAGAATGTTATTATTGTATGCAAAACTCTATTTATTAAAAGAAAAAAGTTACTGTAAGAATGGAAACCTAAAAGAAAAGAGGTGCACTAATTTTCTATTTCTATCAAACTATGATTGACAGGAAAAACCATTTTCTATTTCTACTTTACTTTTTATTTTATTTATATTTCATAAAGTATGCATTGTGGTTGTATTATTTCTTATCTTCCTATTAACTAATGCAGTGTTTCCCAAACTTTCAACGTATGTGTACCCCTTCTGTAGTTTTCGTAATGCTGAATACCACTCGTCAATAAATAAATATAATAGATTGTTTTAATAAGAATCAAAATAAATGTTTGTCTTTTTAGTGCATAATCAGAATAATAATAAACGAAAAAAAATCCGCTCATAATAAAATATAAATAAAATAAATAATGGGAAGGTTGAAATTGTGTATCTTGCGAAAATTATCACTATAAATTATAGATACTTTTGTTGTTAAAAAGAGATACATATGTTTTATTTACAACCAGAATGTTGTTAAAATTACGCATCTTATGCTCGTTTTTCAAGAATTCGCCTGAAAAGAATGCCAACTCTTCTTCCTTCCGCAAACGGTAAATCTTCTGGCATGGATGTTATATTAATTCAAAAATGGATATTTTCACAGTTCAATATTTTTGTTTAAATCAGGAAAATTGTTCTTCAGGGCATTTTAATTTGTTGTATTGTACATTTCTGAGTATGAGCATCATTTTTCCGAGAGAAATGTACTATAAACTCATAAGAAGGGAAATAAGTCAACAACTCCATTACCCAATTTAAAGACGTTTATCCGATTTCTCAGCCCAATGCTCCAATACCCGTACCAAGCTGTTACAGTACCCCCAGGGGTACGTGTACCATACTTTTGGAAACATTGAATTAAAGTATTAATTACATATTTTCTAAAGCCTCTTTTTTATCTTGGAATCCTGTTCAGAATTTATTCGGATTATTTAAAAATATTTTTTATCTTCCTCTTAACTAAAGATGTGATTACATGACTTCCAAAGCGATTTTTTGGAAATCATGATTACTCTTTTCACAAAGTTTTTGAATAAGTAGAGTTAGAACGAAAGCTTGTCATTTCCAACAAAATAATGATGAGAAAGGCAGTTTAGCAAAATGTCATTTGATCTACAAAGCTGATTTTAGTGATTTAAAAATTAAAAAAACTTCACGACACATATATTTAGAGTTATTAAATAATACTAGAATATTAGTTGATACTTTACTTTAAAATTTCGAGAAATATATTTTTGATAATTAAAAAAAGAATATATATATATATACGGTGAGAATTATAATATTCCAAGCTTCTGATGAAAATTCTAATTTCATTAAAGTCACAAAAAAGACGTTTAGGAAGTCTTTAGATGTCCAGTGAAAATTAATTACCTGACATCAAAATGAAATCCAGCAGATTTTCAATTCCTTAATAAGTATAATCTTATTAAGGTATTCTTTTTCATAGCAAATATAATCTGAAACGCTTCAAAGGAGTTTATTTTCTTTCTGTGATGCATCGAGTTTGTGGGAAGAGGGAGGTGGAGAAACTTATTATATTATTTTATTCGTTTACAGTCTGAGGTACGTATGTCCTGTTATGAAACATATGACATTTTCTAAAAATCGTACATCAAATGGAAAAATTACATAATTTTCCTGCAAAAATTTTATTTTTTTTGAGTATAAGTAAAAGAGTATATGATCGGCTTAAAATATTATTTTACATTATTATTGTTATCATTTTTTCTGGCATATTAACATTAAGAAGTATTTTATTCTAGTTTTTCGATTACATTTTATAAGTATCGGATTCCTAATGCAGCAAAACGGACTTAGTTTAACAAAATGATAACTATATATTATATCTATATAATAGCAATACATCACATAATTGTATATTATTGCAATATGGGTTTTTTAATAATTTATTTCATTTATTTATTTATTTGAAAAATAATATTATTTTGATGTTATTCATTTTGAACATCTTCCCAAAATTGCGGCAACAATACCCACACAAATTCAAGCAAATGCATTTTCTTTTAAAAACTTTTCCAAATATATGTCATACATAATCTTTTAGAAGAAACTAGGAGTTGTTTTCATTGGAAAAGCATTTTGTACGAAATTTTTCCATATGAATACAGTACATTGTTGAAAGTTTGAATATCCTTCATTGCCCATGCGGTTGTTGCGTGATCCCATGCAATATGCAATATGTCATCCTTTAGTAATATCTTTCTCTTGCAGCAATACAAATTTCGTGAAAATACGTTGGATTTTTCTATCGCGAGGCTGATGATTGGCTTTCTCAAGATGCTAATATACAAGTCTATTCTACTTACAAAACATTTACATATGAATCTGTTTATTAGGGGAGTTTTCCCAGCAAATTTAACAAGCCACTAGGAAACTTACCGGCAACTCCCAAGACATTAACAGTATTCGAAAGAGAAAAAAAAGCCAGATCTCTCTTTGCTTTGCTTTCCATTACGAAGAACTCCATGGAAGAACTTCCATTATGAAAAATCGCTAAACATGAAACAGAACAATAATTCGTGTTTTTAAAAACATTACGGCGTTACCACTCTTTTGCTGACAATTTGATTTAGATTCATGTCACTTTGTAGATGTGAATAGCGAACGGACAAGCTCAAATACAAATTCTTTTATAGTGCTGTTTGGAATTCAAGATAATTTTGAAAAAAATTGTCAGTTGTGCCGTTTTGATATATTTTTTATTGCATAGGATGCAAAAAGAAAATACGCATTATTTAAAATGTTTGTATTGTAAAACGTAGAGAATATGTAATTATTAAGCAAACTTCATGTTAGAGATTTTTTTTTCTTTTGATGCATCTAGTTATTATTTTTTTAAATCAAAAGCATTTTTGTGATTGTTTCTTTTTCTTTGAAGTAAACTCAGTTCTCTAAACTTATTTTAATGCACATTAAATAACAATTAATTAATTTATTTATTTACTTTATTTTCAGATTATTTGCATATTATTTTTGTCTCTTAAAAGTGTTACTGTTACAATATCACATTAATATTAAACTACTCATTTATTATACCATCGGCGTTCTGCAGTAACGCCACTAAGTAAAAAAAAGAACAGACGAACTACAGCTGAGAATTAGAACTTGAAATTAGTGATTGCATGATATAAACGAATTACAAATTTTAAAGCTACAGTATAAATTAAGAGTCCGTATAATGATTTTTGCTATTTTTTATAAAGATCGGAAATTTTAAATTGGCAATATTTCAAAATATTAGGGACAGTGACTTTCACTAGAATGTCGACGATATGTAGCCTCAACAATCAAATTCTGATAATTTGACACAAATTTGTATACATTTATTCGCAAAAACTATGTTATAAATAGCCGTGGTGCGCTTGCGCCAAAATTCCTGAAATTAATATTTAAAAGCGTTTTATTGATGAATTTAAAAAAGAAAGGAAGAAAGAAGCAAACGATAAAACCTAAAATAACTTATTTAATTTATATAAAATTTAAGTAAGGTATCAATGACAGATAAAAAAAGAAAAGCAGGAATAACCAAGCAATGATGATAAAGTAGATTTCATACAAGTAAAAACATTCCAAACATTAATTTAAATTTCCACTACGATAAAACTATTAAAAAGGAATATAACAAGAAGTTCTGTCTAGAACTATACCAGCCTACTTTCCCGTATACACCAGCTTCAAATTTATAATCTAGCTATCTCTCTCTCTGTCTTTCTCGTTTAGCTTTAGTTCTTAATTGCTTCAAATATACTGTTTTCAAGGGTTAATACATATTCATTCAATCATTCATTTATTCAGTCATTCATGTATTTATGCACTCATTTATTCATTCATTCTTTGGCTTATTCATTTATTCATTCATTAATTCAAAAATATTCTTAAAAATCCCGATCAAAAAATTTCATAGGAAAATAGGCTCGTTAGTTCTGGATGAACTTTCTATTTGTTCATGCTCTACGTCATAGGAGCTTTCCGATAAAGTTTGTTCCAAACAAATCGGTCTGTTAGATCAGGATTTATATAGGATTGAAATTTCCCCGTAGGCGGTATGTTAAATTTTTTTGAACTGTTCAGAAATGAACAAAAATAGTTCATATCAATATTTCACGCCAAGAACTTCTTCCAGTGAGCTTGTTCATTGGAACTTGGATCTTATACCCAGAGTTTACATAATTTGCTTCATTTTCGCCCATAGGCGCTAATGTTAAAATTTTTTGAACTGTCCAAAATTGTACAAAAAATTTTTCAAATCAAAAAGTAAAATATGGAAATGAGATGTCCTTGCCGAGATCTTTCGAATGCAAAAAGAATTTTTTGAATCGGACAATTCGTTCAAAAGTTATTAGGGGGGGACACACCGACCGACAGACCGACAGACAGACCGACAGACACACTTTTTCCCCATCTCAAAACCCTACTTTCAAATTTTTTATTTTTCAATTTTTATTTAATTACTTAACTTATTTTTGACTTTTCTTGATTTCTAACGATATTTTCACGATACATTAGGCCTTCTTTCATGATTTATTATTATTATTTTTTTACTTTTACGGGAAAGTAGGCTAAAAAGGAAATAAGTATATTAAAAAATAAAAACAGCGGGAGAGCATAGTAAAAAAACAACAAAAGTAATAAAATTCAAATCATTTGGAGGTTTGTACTCTTTACCAAGCTGGTGCATTTTCTCTTTTTCTTTTTGCATTCATTCTGTTTCTAATAAAAACAAAATGCTTTCTTTTCAATTTCTGTTGCAAATACATGACAGATAAATGCGGAAAGGTTTTTCTTTTTGTAAACGACCATTCCACAGGGGAAAAAATATTTGGAATAAGAAATGCCTTATCATCAATGCAAATATTACTTAAAAGTACGGAAAATAAAAGAATATTACGAAAACAAGTAAACGTTTTATTTGAAGATACCATGACCAAGATAGATGACATCCCAATTTTGGCAAAATATTTTCCTATTAACTGAATAATGGAACAAGATTAACAGCGCTTTAGTGAGTGTCAAACTTGAAGGATTGGGCGCCAGGGCAGATTATTGTACACATAATAGCAATTCATTGAAGTGGCTGCAGAGTTTTCTTGAAGGAATATTGCGTAATAACACTTATGAACTGGAAAAGCTAAACTTAAATAATTATGTGTTTTTTAAACACTTATTAGAATAATGTCATCAATGTGCGTATCACAATTAGGTTTTAAACAAATTATTAACAAGAAATATTTTACAATGTAACAATGTTCAGATTAAGTAAAAATCAAATATTTATCAATAAAATTTGTATTTAAAGTTATGTGCCTAAAAAAAGTGTTATTTGTATGCGAATGCTGCGCAATGTACAAGAAAAAAATTGGACGAAAAATAATAGTTTTAATATTTGTTTTTTTGAAAAATTATGTGATAATAAACTTGTACGAAGCATTTAATTTTCATAAAGTATTGTTTACACTGCAAAATAATAAAATGACTTAAATTAAAGAAACGAAATGTAAAAATACTGCCAAGGAGTGCTAATATTTACTAATAGACTTTCAAGTTTAAAGTTACAAATAAACAAATGCATATCATATGAAAATTACATTATTGTGTAAACTTACCAGAAATAGCTACTTGAAAGGTATTGTAACACTGAAGCACATACGTTGACTTTAATTACTTGGATAGTAATTTTTTATTAATTATTGTTATTTTATTACTTTATCTCTTTTATTATTATCTTATTCTCATTGTTAAACTTTAAACTTTCCAACGTGGCATATGTTTGCGATAAAGTGCTTGTATGTTCGCGCTTTAATCCAAAAGGAATTTTCACTAGTTTTTTTGTTAGCGGAAATTTTTTTTTTAGTGACAGAATGTCTCTTTAGTTTGGCAAAAATATTTGAATTGAGTAGATAAAATCATAATTAAGCCTCGTTTTAAAATTTTTAAAAACTACATAAAATGAATATTGAGCGTGTTCTATTTGTTCTACGAACTGAAAAAAAATCACCTTGTGCAGCTTTGTACGGGCATTAATATGCTGCCAAAATCTAAAACATGGGACTTTTCTTCGATAAAAGAATACCAAAGTTAACAGTTTTTCGTAAAATTGGAGAAAAAAAGAACAATTACGAATTTTAGGAAAAACTCTTCGAGGTGCACGAGAACCTGACCCAAGGTACCAGCAACCAAAATTTCGTACTTCTAGACAGTTCCGTCTCCCCAGGAGGCGAGCGCCAGACACACACACAAACTGATACACTAACTTTCGGTTGCATTTATATAGACTACTAGCGGTACTCGCAAGGCGTTGCCCGTGCTGAATTTTAAAAACGTCACCTACTGCGCTGTCCTTGCTTAATAAAAAACGTCGCCTGCCGCAATGTCCTTGATAAGAATGTAAATAAACGTCGCCTGACGCGCTGTTCTAGCTTAAAGAACATAAAAAACGTCACATGGCGGCGTTGTGCCCAGCATAAAAAATTCGCCTGCGGCATAAAGGTGTTTTAAAATTATCATCTGTCTATTTGTCAAAAAAAAGCATTAGACATTGTCAACGCTTGAAAAGTAACATGTAAAAGGATAAGTTAAGAAAAATAAGTTTTGTAATGAAATAAAGCTTTGCTAGCGGTACCTGCATGTTAAGGTACGTGGAAAGCCTTCAGTAAACGTCAACGGCGGCGTAGCCTATGTAAAGAGTTTAAAAGAAACGTCAGCAATGTCTGTATTAAGAGATTAAAAAAGCGTCGTCTGCCTATAATTAAATGATACTGTAAAGCATACCTAAAAAACGTATGCACATTTCGTTTGTATGTTCCGATTTACCGCCAACGACTAATTAAAGTCAAATTGTAGCGTGTCGTCATTCGCCGCGTTATTTGAAATCTACAATAAACCATACGTATTCCTTTTCTGGCGATATTTATTTAAATGCTATTGCTAAATCCAAGAAATCGTTAAATGACGGAGACAAGTTATTTATCAAGTTCAATCTCGAATTAAAAACCTATTACTAATTTGAGAAAAAAGTTAAATCGAGGATATGCTTTATTATTGCTTTTCACTCAAAACTAAACAGATGTCTCTCTATTTAAAAAAATAAGTTGTATATTGAAATTAAGCTAACACTATTCAACGGAGTTGAGGAAACTGCTAATTATTATTTTTGGATCAAGGTAAGCCTTAAGAAATCGAGCTAAAAAGCTTATAACTGGCATTCTTATTGACTTAGAAACTTCGAACAAATGTCATCTTGTGAAGAAAAATCAGCGCTTTTGATTGATATATTATATTAATATATAGATGCGCAAGGTTTTTTCACCCCATATTGGGGAATTTATGTGGAAATTTGCGTAAAATTGGAATAAAAAAAAGAACTTACCTGTCGATTTTTTTTTCTAACTGTCCTATAAACCTTCCTCTCGAATTACTCTGTCTATTGATGAAAACCGCATTAAAATTCGTTGCGTAGTTTAAGAGGTCTAAGCATACAGGCTCGGGAATTGACTTTGTTTTATAACTCTTTTAAGATTATCTTACGTTTATAGTTTTGACATTGCTTAATCACTGTTCTTTCCCTCCTCTTACTCAACCATGTAGTTTGCTCGTCCAAACCAGCTAAATATAACTAAAACTAACTAATGGTGCACTTAAGTTAATACAGTATCAAAATGAAAAATGACTAAATAATTAACTGGAAGGTCATTAGCAATTTTCAGCCTTCAGTTTGAAAGTCGTATGACACTTTATTTTCCGTTAGTAGGATGTACATTTTCATGGTGGAGAAAACAAAACAAATAAACATAACAATATTTGAAAGAGAAAACGAAAAGAGAAAAAAAATGTTTATCTCATTTTGATTCTATGTAATCTGTTTTGAAACATTTATTTTGAATCGAATTGCTCAGTAAAAGCATTTTCTAAGGAAAGTAAGAAAACATAGCGATCTAATACTAGCGTTTTATATATTTATTTTTCAAAAACATATAATACAAGAATGACGTTTCAAATAAATTCCCAGTCTATACGTTCACGATTACTTTTCACATCTATACTTTCCATATATTACTTTATTGTACCATTGTAATAACGAATTCTAAATATTGATAATTCTCTTAATATATTTCTTAAGATAAATAAATAATGTAAGTATTTCTTTGTTTTTGAATACGAAAATATTGGAATCAATATTTCCGAGAACATGCGTTGATTTCTTACTCACTACAGGCACACTTGGGAACGACGCAGTTGATAAGTTTGAAGAAAAGCAGTTGTTTGAAAATGAGCCTTTTTTTTCTTTTTTTTTTGAAGGATGCAACAAAGGAACGTTATATTTAGAAAAAACGATATAAATTTTGAAAATAAAAATATAGCGAGTACAGTTTTGCAATGTTCATTTCCATTTACGTATAGATATTCATGTCAGAACGATGCTCTTACTTTCCCAACGAGTCATTGAGATGATTTATAATTTTAAGAGGGTTTTAGTAAGTGTATAAACGATTTTATTAATGGTGAATAATACATTTTCCCCTTATGAGCAGTAAACCAAATCGAACTTAAATGTGCCATAAATTTTAAACGGAAAGTTTATACACGTTTTCGAATTTTAAAGGAAGTCTTTTTTTTTTCAGTGCAAAAAGGGGAACAATAAGGGAAAAAATTCTGCAGTGATATGTTTTCGTGAGCTGAAGATTGAGAAATTCAGGAAGATAAGTATGACATTTTACTGGAAATTGGGACTTTTTTTTCCTTTGCTAGTCAAGAGTTCAGTTTATTAATACTAGATTTCCAAATTAAATAACAATCTTAATCAAGAAAAAGAAATATTTATAAATGGAGAAACATTTGGCACTACGTTGAACCATTATGAACCGTTGAACCACATGGTGTAGTTTAGGGTAACCATATTTCTGAGAGTCAATTTGGGAAGATGTCCCCAAATCCAACGACAACTTGGAAACTCTAGAGAAAATTTTGGGGACGTCTTTGGGAACTTAACAAACCAATATATATATATACACTTTCATTACGAAAAATCACTCTTATTAATATATTTCAAAGGATATCTAAACATATTTTCTACATAATGTATGCATATTTTCCTAGTTCATTGCCTGACAGAAGTTGCAATGTAAAAATTTAATAAATGCCATAGTATTATCTAAAATTTTACAAAATATTATCTTAGAGTTCTAAATTGCAAATCGAGAAACAATTTGGAAAGGAAGAATAGAAATTTTTAAATTTCGGAGTTTTCTTCGTTCCCAAATAGTTAAACTGTTTTTCTTGACAAAGCATTGCAAATGTGCAAATTTTGGAGATTGCTCCCGAAATTCGAGGACATGTGGTCAGTTTCGCCTAGTTTTGCCATGAATGTGAAACTTGGAACTATTATAATAATTCAACTTTAATATCAAATGTTGGTTGCAGCAAGAATCACCATTTTGTTTCTTTTTTTTAAAAGGTTGAACTAGATTTTTTTAGTGATGTAATGTTTTCAGAATCTTGCTACTTAGAAAGATATTAATTTATTCTATTCCCTTCAAAATAAATGACAAAACCAAATATAACATTTTAAATTTAAAAATAAAAGAAACATTAAAACGAAATTTAATAAAATGACATTATCCGACTATTTCTTAAAACATTAAATTCAAAACATGTGGGTTTAAGTACTAAAATGTTAATTACATGCTCCTTCCTTTTTAGGTTAATATTTAATTGTTTAATCATTTAAAATCATATGCAATGCAAAAAAAAAAAAAACATATTCAAGCTTGTGAAAGTAGTTTTCAATGAATAATTGATACTTCCGCTCTCAGAATGCATGCGTAGATAAATCAATAATTCTGCGTAGAGGCGTTGATTTTTCATTCATGTGTAGCGTTACGTTTGAAATGAGGTACCAGTTCATCGTTTTCATAATCTCAGTAATTTAATTGCGCAATTGGAAGCTGAAGGTTGTAAATTTAACATCTTGAAATTGTAAGAACGAAATTTTAAAAAATGTTTTAATTTTATAATTCCCTTGATACAACGAAATGTGTCGCTAAAAATCTTTACTTAGCGAGAAAAACTAAATTAGTATAGTTGTTACACTTAATTTGTAACTCTCTTACAAGTTCATGGGGCAGCTTATTAAGATCAATAGATCATTGACAAAATAATGATGTCTCTCTAAATAGAGAAAAGAAACATTTAGTTCACATTGACACCGTATTTACATATTCCAAATTATTTTCCCATGGATTGAAAATCTGTTTTTCTTCGAGATCCCTTTTCTCTGGTGTTCTACATCGTTGCCACAATATAAAATATTAAAAGAAATAAAACTTACATCTGACTCCAAGGCTTATCTTCAACATTAGTATAAGTTGTATGAGGGAATCATTAAATTCATATAAAATATAATTCAACGCCCAAAAAGTTGCTTGAATTTTCAGTTTTCATGTGAATTTTAATACCTGATTTTTTCCCCTACACGCTTGAAATGAAATGTACCATAAATTGAGTTCCGTGCTTTGACATCTTCAGTATAAAAAACTGCATTATTGCTACTATCATGAATATTTTATTTTACAAAAAAATCAGGTCTGCCACAATGTTTACTGTCAGGAAGCCGTAGAATATGAAGTTTCTTTCTTCATTTATTATTCTCTATACTTTTCCCACACGCTATTAGTATATACTTGCTTCAAAACAAGAGAATAGTTCAGAAATGAAATTTTAAAATGAAAATTAGTACTGAATATTTAAGAAACAAACTATTAGAAGAAAGAGAAATACAAATTAAGTGCCAATGCACTTTTTACCTGATTGGTGTTTCCGAAATAAAATTAAGAACGGCAGAAATTATGAATTAAATAATGTGAAAAACAAAAGTGTTGGGGTCTCAAGCTAATTCTGAAACGCAATGTTGAAAAACAAAAGTAATTATACAGCTACAATAAATTTTACTTAAAAGTCAGAAGCTTTTCTTTTTTTTTTAACTGCATACATCCCTTTTATATAGCAAAGATCCAGAAAAAATCCAACTAAGATCTTGCTCGAAATATCACTTTTGTTCCACAGCGTAAGAATATTTCATTAACGTCGTGTAATTGAATTTTCGAATAAAATTTATCTACGGTTATTTTTTTCGAAAGAAACAAAACTTGCCGTGGGCATGAACGTTTCTTACAAGCTGGAATGTATTCTTTATTTCATTCAGAGAACAAAAGCTGTTTCTTTTACAAACATATTTTCTTACAAGAATAAGTTTTAAAATGCAGTCTTTACAATTGCAAAAATATTTTTTAAGTTTCATTATAGTCCAAAAATAGCAGTTAAACATTCAGAAAAAAGTTTATAGAAATATGAGGGTCATTTTAATAAACAATGCCTTTTATGCATGTCACATTTGATTGAACTTTTTCTTTTGTTTAAAGAACAACTACACCCTCAAATAAAACTATTTCCCACTTTTTATTCTTCTTTTAGATTAAAAAAAACTCTTGAAAATCTATTAAATGTGCTTTATGAGGCAATTTAATGTATTTATTAATTTATTTTAAACAGTAAGCATGTGTCTGAAGTAGTAATACCCGAAATCAACTTCATTAAAACACAGAACTTTTTTCATACTTATATGTCAAGTTGGTTGCATGGAACGTAATTTTCTTGGGCGTCTAAGACAGTTTCAAAGAATTAATTTTTCTTCTACATGAAATATGCTTAAAAGTTTGTCAAATTTTCTCTATGAATCAATTTATTATTCATTCTAAATACTAAGCATGCGTCTGCTGTGAAATTACTGAGCTATAATGCGCGCAACAAATTTTCTCTTTCTTTTAATAAGGGCAAGATGGTTGTGATGAAATGTATGTTTTATTTATTTATTTTTTTTCTCTTTAAAGAATGAAACCTGAGTATTATTTAGTTAACATTAAAATGTGGTGGCTAGTTTAACGAATATACTTGATTTGTTAGCATTCAAGAAATGATTAGTCAAGCCTTATTTCATGTCTTTCTTATAAACCTATACAAATTTTCACTCACAAACCTTACTTAACTTCTATCTTAGAAAGTAGAAGTCATAGAAAATTCTTGAATTTCAGGTTTTATAGTTTTTCAGTAAAAAATATCATGTGATGTTTAAGTGAGGTAAAATATGCAGAATTGTTAAGTAGTCATCGAAAACACATCTTAGATTATCCAGGCTAAAGTAAGAAATTCAAATATTTTAACAAGGAAGTCCTATTTGCTTGGACATAGTTGAATTTAATAAGAATATTACCTTTGCATTCGGCTTAAACTGAATATTGTTTTGCAAAGAATTGTAATAGTAGGAATCCCATCAAACACTAACATCATACAATCTACTGGTCATTGAATGTTATCTTAATTTAACTTACGGACCAGCAAATATTAATCAAATATTATTTTTAGCTTTAGAAATAAATTTTAAATATTATGTAAAAACAGCCGTGTGATCATAAAAATGTCTAATGTGATGCTTAGACGTTCAGCTGCTGCTAGTTAAATCTTCACTTTCATGGTCGACAAAAACTAGCGGTTCCTGCACGGCGATACCCGTGTTAAGAGTTTACAGAGCGTCGATCCTACCAAACACAGAGAACTCTAGATGTTCATAGTTCACCTGGGGTTACTCATGATCACCATCCCGCTTAGGGTAATCAAAATATATCTACGTATCATCGGGAGCTACAATTTCGATGGAGAATGACTTTATGCCTGGGATCACTGACTCGCAAGTGGTTTATCAGTTTTCATGATGCTTTTCATCTAGTTCAGGTGTGTCAACACATTTTTTCAAATTCTGGATCTTTCCTATGGATTTCAAACGTAATTCATCTCGTGTGACGTTTAATTTATCCTCGAGTTGTTACGTTTGAATGTCACCCTCGGCCAACAATGCTTGCAATTTGTGGTCTTCTATGTTTTGAGTTTCTCAACGTCAAAAGGGTCACTTTTGAAATTTTAAACCACTCAAAGCATTGTTTTACCAAGAGCATCAAGCTTCGAATGGTAAAAGAAAATCAAAGCTGTCTGCAAAGCGATGTTTCTTGAGCACAAACTTCGGCATGTTTAATGCTATACAAAGCCATGGGGATGTGTGAAACCAGTAATATTGCGAGTTAAAAACTCGCATCAGATTTTAAAACAAGAAAATGGCACCAATGACGTGGTTGACGGTAACTAACTTGACATATCTGTTCATAAGCAAATTAAGTTTTCATATTTAGACTAGATATATGTGACTTTAATAGCGGAAGGTGAATAATTTTGAAGGCAGTCCATTGAACAAATCAGATAAAGTAGCTTAATTTACTGTACGTTTTAAGCACAAAAATCAATAGAATTCATTGCACAAGATACGGTTCATCGCTTTAAGCGTCGTTTTCATTTGATACTGAGGAGTTTATTTTAGATGATTTTTTTTTACGTTTATTCCATTTTTGACGGGTTCTGTTTAAAACCTTTAAACTATATACGCTTTAAGATTTTTTATTTCTTAAAGTTTTATGACTAAGATAAATTTCAATCAGTAAAAAACTGTACAGTAAAATCGCTCGAAAAAAATTCGAATCTTTTCTAAGCCTATTTTTCAAAGCTTTATTGTTCACAAAGAAACAGCCTACACGGCCTTTCATTCAACAGCAAATAACATGGTTACTGTTTTTAACTAATTTCTTTTGTTTTTTTTTTCAAACATTGGCAAGAGTACCTTATCCAAAACTATCGCCCGTACCGACTCTGTTGCCTTTTCCCTACACATTCAAGCTTGCCTCATAAAATATGTTTCTTACTGACATCATTTTGAGAAACAATATCAACCATAAGTGCATAATATTTTTCATTCTTTATTATAAAAATATTTTCATTTTATTATTTATATATTTTTTAATCTAATTGAATTGATTATTTTAAATTTTCATTTATAAAAGATTTCGTTTCTTCTTCATTTTTTTTTTTTTTTTTTTTTTTATGTTTTTTGTTTCATTTTAGCTAATAATTATCTAATTACTTATGTTTGGTGTCATTATCGTCTACTTAAACCAACTTAAGGGGTCCGTGATTGCTTACCACAAAAGTTTTCTAAGTAGTTCTTTACAGAGAATTACCTCTTTTCATGGAAATCATGAAATGTCGTCGGATTGCACATGAGTGAAGTCAAATTAAAGAAAAAAAATCAATTGTTTCAGAGACATCATACAAATTGAGTTATTATCTAACATATTTTTAAAGACACCCGATAGTTTACTTATAGTGCTCATGAGTGAAAACATAACTTACAGATTTCAAATAAATATGCAAATTACATGCAAATTAAAAGTATATATGTTTCTAATGACTAGCATGCATTTCTTTAAAAAAACTGAAAAATAAAAAACATTCCGAGGAAGTAAAAGGACTCATAGTTGCGTATCCAAGTTTTTAAAACTACCGACGTATACATAAAATTGAAAAATGACTTTTCGGAAATAAATAGGTTTTTCTAGTTTTCTTGAAGTACGATTTCAGAGAGAAAAAGTATCCTCTGTGCTGATAAAGCCACTATTTCTATTCCAAGCACTCTAAAGGAATGAAGAAATAAACCACACCGTAATTTAAAGACTTTCAAATGCAAATGCAAATTACCTGCTAACAAAAGTTAAGATCAAAAACAGCTAAAGCTTTGGTGAAAACTAAGTGAAAGTGCAAAGAAATAATTTAATAGCTTATCTACTCTTGTGAAAGACAAAGAAAATAGCTTTCAACTGATTTAAAACAAAAAATTGTATTGATTTTTAATTTATTTTTTTTGGTCTAACATATGATACAGTAAAATCTCGTTACTAAGAAATACAAGAGATCGAAAAAATATTTCGTTGTAGAGGAATATGCGTTACTTTATTGGTGTTTTAAAACATAGCTATATATTTATTTCGTTATTACGGACACTTCGTTGTATCATTATTCGCTGAAACGAGCATTGAATGTATTTCAATTGTTCGGTATAATTTTTTAGCTTATTTTTAAGGGGATTTCACACCAAGTCATTTTCAATGCCGCACTAAAAAGCGCTAATCAGTCAATAAGAGGGTGTGATTTATACATTTTGTAGAACCAATGGAACCCCATATAAGGATTTGTTTATGTTGCTTGTCATTGCTGCGTATGGTCTAAAAGCACATTTTATACTGTAGGCGAAAATGAAGTTTCTAATAAATAATAGAAAAAAAATATTCCAGGTTGCACAAACCGGAAAAAATGAGCTTCGAAATCAAAGAAGTGAGCAACCAGTTAGGTTGCCAAAAAAAGCTTTTTCTCTAATCTCGATGTTCGATGACAGGACGGATAGTGTGGAAACATTTGCCATAGGTGTAACAAAGTGCTTGAAAAAGTAATAAATAAACTTCAGTTTATTGTACAAATTCTTAATTTTCCGCAAAGCACTAAAATTTCGGCTAAAAATATGCGGCAAGATAGAGTATTTCATCCATTTTGAAATATTTTTGAAACCTAAAAGAACAGGCTTTCTACACTTTTGTGCTTAAAGGGGTTATTCTACACACTTAATTTGTTTTTAATGAACTTTGGTAAAAATGGCACTTTTTCCGTACTTTCATTATAAAAAATTGAATTTTTTTACAGCTATTAGATAGGTATGTGAGTGTGAATATTTATGCATATTTATTTGTTACTGTGGGTGTCCGAAATCGGAAAATGTCAACGATCACCGATGAATGTCGACATTTACCATCCATCAGACCGGTGATTGTCGACATTTTCCAATTTCGGACATTCACAGTAACATATACATATTCATACGCAATAAACAAGATTAAATATCAGAAAAACTGTTATAATTAATGCGTAGAAAAATGTGTTTGAAAGAACATTAAGTAAATGGCTAATATATTAGACCGTTAATGAAATTTCGAGTCGTGTAAAAGTAAAGGAAACAAGGAATGATGATTTCCTACATGATTCCGTTCGCAAGAGCTATTAATCATGCAACCCGAAAGGACTTCGATTTTCTGGCTACAATGAAACAGACGAAGAACTGAATGGTCCAAATCAGTTCTATTAAAGGTTTTGAAAAAGGTTGATGATAACCGTTAAACATTAACCGTTTGGAGAATCTAACTTTTGATAAAGATCTATGGTATTTGCTAAATAGAACAAAACCAAAGCTTTTTCTTTATTAAAAGTAATAATAAGGGGGGAGCAGTTTAATTCAAATAAATGCTTGTATAGCCCAGATCTCCCCTGCCCAGACATGCAATGGCTTTGCAGGTCCAGGAGCGGGGGTATTTCAAAAGTAGCATGTATTTTGAAATGTCGTTTTTGGATTCTGTCTTTATATTTTTGATTTGAAGTTAATATGTTTATTTGGAAACTTTTCATTCTTATTTAATTTTTAACAATCAATTATTTATAAATTAATCAATTTATAAATTTGAATAAGTTTTTTTATAAATATTTTCTGTATTTAAGGTAAAAACACTTTTTACTATGCTGTGTTGGGATTTCTCAGAAACCTGCAGGATCAATATTTTTTGGGTAATAAAATTACTGATCCTTTCCACTGATGAAGAGGCAGGCCTTGTCATTTGTTTTTTCGCCTTGTGAATTTATATATATTCTAGTTTTTCGTGGTGTTAATTGTTGGCATACCCCTTTGTTAACATATTATTTTTACTTCTTTGCATCATTAGTTATTCTACAATACGTTTTATTGTGCTGCCTTAGGCGACATATTCGAATTGTTCCTCTCCCATTTCTTTCTTTTTGGTCTAAAATTTTTTATATATATATATATATATATATATATATATATATATATATATATATATAACATCACTTTGACTTAGGAACAATGTCATTTTGGCGATAGCTGTCCATTTTTAAGGCAGTCTTAGCCGAAATTATCAAACCTTATTTTATTTTTTCATTTGAAGCCACTACATGGGTAGAATACAAAATACACATCACAGGACGACGAAAACATAAACAAAAGAGGAACCTGAAAAAGCTACAAAGCTAGTTACACATTCTTACACCAAGTACATGTTACGAATTACTACAAAAATCAGCTTATCCTGCTTTGTATAATTTTTTGAGCTTTCCATCACGTGATACCTCACGCTTTTTTCTGATTAGCTAGCCCAGAACTGCAAGCTGTATGTTTCTGTACGTGCCATGAAAAAAGGGGAAATTTATAAAGTGCCTACAGTTGTCTGAAGGTCACTTTAGTCTTTGTGTTTTAAAATCGAAGCTGAATTTAAAAAGGGGTTGGAAAGAGATATTTGTTTATATATATATATATATATATATATATAAATAAAACAAAAATGATCTATATTACAAGGTTTACAACTGGGTTCTGAATACAGCATAATATTACACACAATGAAAGATACGTCAACACAGACCACGTCCACAATCGTTTTCAGTGATTCCAGTTTCTCCACAGGAATGCGCTATCAGTGAGTTGGAAATACGTAAATAGTCCATTACAAAATTTATTGTAGCCCCTCCCCTTCATCTGCACACGTACAATTCGTCCCTACGTATTTATAAATAAGTATGTTCTATACCTTTGTGTGACACCTCGTACGTGCTACTTTCGCTTTAAGTTAAGCGCTTTTCTTGTTATGCTATGCGTAGGCATTCGCACGAATCTTCCGAAAATAATATATATTTTTTACCAAGTATGACATTATAATGTTTAATACTTCGTTAAATGATGTTACCAAAGAATTCGAACAACGGAGTTTGTTCCGGAAAAGAACTGATAGCTGATAACAAAACGAAATATTCAAATTCCAGATTTAGCGCAATATACCGGACTTGTTAATTTTAACTGTGCCAAATTATGTTTTATTCTATGCGACTAACATTTCTAAATTAATTTGTTGTATTATGAGAGAAGTTTAATAAAAAATAAAAGTAAAATAAATTTAAGTAAGTTTAAATACAAAAAAGTATTTTTTAAAAATGTATTTTTATTTATTTATTTTAATGCAAAAAATGTATATATGTATATATATATATATTTTTTTAATTATTGAAAACATTCTACAGACGTTGTTAACATGTGGGAAAAGACACTGGGTGGGGGGAACTCATAACTTTGGGAAAGTCCTGAATTAAAAATTCCCGATGTTCGGAAAGACTTCAGAACTGTGGACTTCGTACAATATTTTTAGTTTACTTTCCCGTACAAGTAAAAAAAATAATAATAAAACAATAAAGGAGGCTTAACGTGACATAAAAATATCGTTAAAAATAAAGAAAATTTAAAAATAAGTTAAATAATTAAATAAAGATTGAAAAATAAAAATTTGAAAGTAGAGTTTTGAGATGAGGGAAAATGTGTGTCTGTCGGTCTGTCTGCCCCCCCCCCCTCCCCATAATAACGTAAAAAAAAAAAAAAAATAGCGTTATTTTTAGCCTACTTTCCCGTAAAAGTAAAAAAAATAATAATAAAGCATGACAGAAGGCTTAATGTATCGTGAAAATATCGTTAGAAATCAAGAAAAGTCAAAAATAAGTTAAGTAATTAAATAAAAATTGAAAAATAAAAAATTTGAAAGTAGGGTTTTGAGATGGGGAAAAAGTGTGTCTGTCGGTCTGTCGGTCGGTCTGTCCCCCCCCCCCCCTAATAACTTTTGAACGAATTGTCCGATTCAAAAAATTCTTTTTGCATTCGAAAGATCTCGGCGAGGACATCTCATTTCCATATTTTACTTTTTGATTCGAACAATTTTTCGTTCAATTTTGTACAGTTCAAAAACATTTAACATTGCGCCTATGGGCGAAAATGAAGCAAATTATGTAAACTCTGGGTACAAGATCCATGTTCCAATGAACAAGCTTACTGGAAGAATCTCTTGGCGTGAAATATCAATTTGAACAGTTTTTGTTCATTTTTGAACAGTTCAAAAAATTAACATAGCGCTTACGGGAAAATTTCAATCCTGTATAAATCCTGATCTAACGGACCGATTTGCTTGGAACAAACTTTATCGGAAAGCTCTTTTAACGTAGAACATGTACAAATAGAAAGTTCATCCAGAACTAACGAGCCTATTTTCTTATAAAAATTTTTTATCGGGATTTTAAGGATATTTCTTAATGAATAAATGAATGAGTGAAAGCATGAATTAATGAATAAATGAAGGAGTGAAAGAATGAATTAATGAATAAATGAATGAGGGAATAAATATATGAATGAGTAAATAAATGAATAAAGACATGAATGAGTAAACGAATGAATGAATGGATGAATGGCTGAATAAAGGAAAGAATGAATGAGTGAATGAATATGTATTATCCTTTGAAAAAGGTATATTTGAAATAATTAAGAACTAAGCTAAAGGAGAAAAAGATAGCTAGATTATAAATTTGAATTTGGTGTATACGGGAAAGTAGGCTCGTATAGTTCTAGTCGGAACTTCTTGTTTTTATTATCTTGGCCCCGGCGATAAATTCGCCAATAATGATGCAGCCAACGCCAAACAGAATATCGCCGCTGGTAACCTTTTTCGTGCGCTATCTCCAAAAAGCCTGCTTGGCGAGATTTGCTCCGTAATAATGGAAAGGTACCAAATAAACATTAGCACCTACGGGAAATTTCAATCCCATATAAATTCTGATAAAACCGAAAAGGATTTCTTTGCAACAAACTTTATCAGAAGGATATTACGCTGTAGAACATGTACAGATACGAAGTTCAACAAGAACTGAACGAGCCCATGAATTTTTTGATCGGGATTTTTAAGGATCTTTCTCAATGAATGAATGAATGAATAGATGAAAGAGTAAAAGAATGGGTGAAGGAATGAATAAATGAGCAAATAAATGATAAAATACATAAATGAGTGAATGAATGAAAAAATACATGAATGTTTTAAGGGGACTCGGCACTAAAAATCGGTCAAAATATCGATTTTGGGATTTTTGCTCCAAATTATACTTTATATATTAGAGAACGTTTGTGCAAAGTTTCAAAGTCCTACGCAGTCTAAGTTGTTTTATTTTTGATTTTATATGAGCATTTTAACGCTTTTTTTACCTAACCAAAAACTTTAAATGGATTTTTCTGTGATAGGTAAAATGCTAAGGCTTTTTCAATTATGTATCTATTCACTTGAAATTTTTATTACTTGTTCCAAATGTTCAACTAAATGTAACCTAGTATGGAATTTTTGATTAATTTATTAGAAATTATTTTAATGCAATTTAACTTGGAAAAATCTTGCAATACCGAGATTTTTCTTAGATTTTCCACTTTTAAATTTTTTTTTCAAGAACTAATAAAGACATCAAAAATTCCATACTCCAAAGTGAGGAGTATAGTTTGTTCTTTCTTGTAAAAAAATCCAAGCCAAAATCTCGCATTTTAATAAAGGAGTAGCGTTTTAAACATTTTTAAAATTTTGTAAATTTTTTTTAAATTTTGAATTTTTTGGACTTTTTTAAAATATTTTTTTTTCTTTTACACATCAAGTTACATTCATAAACATATATAACAAGTCAATACACCTTGAAATATGTTCAATTTGGGAAGGTGGATTTTTAGGTGCCGAGCCCCCTTAATGAATGAATGAATTAACGAATGACTGAATAAATTAAAGAATGAATTAGTGAGCGAATGAATATGTATTATCCGTTGAAAAAGGTGTATTTGAAGTTAAATGAGAAAGAGAGAGAAAGAGATAGCTAGGTTATAAATTTTAATTTGGTTTATACGGGAAAGTAGGCTTGTGTAGTTCTAGACGGAACTTCTTGTTGTCTTTTGAAAAAACAGCTAAATCTCTAAAATCGCCAAATTCGTGCGAATGATATCTTTATTCATAAATTCATATATGTATCGATACCTTGCTCGTATTTGTAGGTACATATTTATTGTATATCTATTTATCTATATATTTATAAGTTTCTTAACTTTACAGAGGATCAGATCAGATTATTTGATCGCAGAAAGTTATTTCCGCTCAAGTGACGAAAACGGTCGCAGTAGCAACTTTGTAAACAAACACAATACAGAGGATATTTCTTCAAAATCTTTACCTCCGTACCAGACTAACGTAAGATCGAGAATGTCTATTTACAAGTTGTGAAAATAATTGTTTAATTGTATGAAAACTAACCAATTAGTGATAAAGCATACATATTTTTTTAATGTTAACAATCATGTGTTGTAGCTTATTTCATATAACCAGCTGTGTTACTAGGCAACAAAATCATTCTTTTCAGTTTTTTACGCTCTCCGAATAATGTACTGATAATGTGACTGAAGTTAGTATGTCCCTGAGGTGCAGAAATATGCCACAGGTCCTGCCAATATCAAGGCGAAAAACAAGGGCCGTTTTCTAGAAAAATAACTAAAGTAAATATATACCAATTCCTCCAAGATGTGATTAATCTGCAATATTTCTAGCTATATTAACTTATTGATCTAATTATGTATGTAAATACATGTGTAAATATATGTCTTCATGCAATCCTTCATTATTACAAGAGTAATTTAATAATTCAAGCTAACAGTTATACAGGTCGTGTGTGGTTAAACCATGATAAGTATAAAAATATGAAACTTTAAAAATTAATTTATACTTATAAGTTAGATACTATCCCACAGCCGTTAAATTTGAGCAATACAAATAAATTATCATTTACGCTTAATAAATTTCAAAACTAATGTAACTACTCATTCACTCGTAATATTTTTTAAAAATATTATAGCACTGAAAATGCTACCAATTATTCATGGACGTAGCAAGCTTTACTAAAGCAAATACGGTATTAATTAAATTTTATTTAAACTCGATTTCTATGTTTAAATTAAAACAAGCAATTTTGAAAATTAAGGAAATTAAATCTTAACATTACAGAAACAATAAACGTTATTGGTATTATGTTGTCAGTTTAAGATTGTAAAATAACGGATAAAAACAGGTTTCTTTTTCTTAGAAAATAAATACTTTCTTCCCGTATGTGCAAAAAGAATAAGTCACACAAATATTTCAGAATAATAATGTAAAAGTTAGCACTCTAACATCTCTAACATCATTGCATTCAAAATAACAAATGCTCTACATATTACTCAGATCAGTGCTGAAATTCCATTTATAGAATCATCAACAACCGATTTACCAGCCTTTTGCCCTACAAAATATTTTGAAGTTTACATTGTCAAATGCAATGTAAACTTCAACAACTATGACTTTAAGACTTAAATAAGGTTTAATTTTATATTATTAATATTATTTTCTTTTTCATGCAATTAAGAAATATATAACATAAAACGTTAGTACATTTCGACTGAATAAGAGTTTTTTACCTTAAGCAAATTAGGGGAAAATGCAAATAAGTTATCATTTTCTCGTGTTATTACTGTAAGACATTTTTATGAATGCTATATGAATAATTACTTACTCTTATTTTGCTAAAATATCTCCTAGGAGGCCTCTTCACGAACAAATATCCCTGTTTTACGACATCACCAACAGGAAACGTCACAGGTGGATTGTTCACGTGATCACCAGCCATCATAGCCAGAAAATATACCGTAAAATGCAATCGAAATACGTTTATAAAAATCGATCCTTAAAATCCCTTCCCTCTTCATTGATTTTCATTGGCTCCTTTTATACATATGTCATCAGTTCAGGTGCATTTAGAACCATATTCAACAAATTATGTTTATTCATTCTATTCAAATGCAACAACACTTTCTCCTGTGCTCATACATTTTTAACTTCACACAGAATATCACTTCTTATAAACTTCGAGTTAAGACAGAAAAGCTCTTTCTCATTCCAATATTTTATAAAAGGAATATTAAAGAAAGTTATATTAATAACATTGATTAGAGTTATCTTTTCTCATTCATATTTTTGAAACAGGTTTGTCTCAGTGGTGATCCGATCTTCATATTATTAATAGTCATCTCCAAGAGTAAAAAATTAAATTTTTAACAAAATATTTATGAACCTTTTTAGTCCTTGTAATTTTCTAACCGAAAATCTGTGTAAAAGTTTTAATATATTTTACTCTCCATGGAAAGAAAACGTCAATTATGTATCGTAAAGTTTTAGTCATTTGAATATTACATAATGGTTTTTACAGAAGACCGAAATATTTTACAGAACTGTTTATCAAAACTCAACTTCAACATTTCTTAGTGTGGGAAAATAAATCCTACGTAAAACTTTAAAGATGCTTTCAAAAAATTCTTATTTTCAGATAAAATTTGGCATTTTCAAGTACGAATATATTCGAAGTAGCGGTAAAAACCGTTTCGGCGCAACAGTAAAAATCGTGCAAAAAGTATTGCTTTTTCACGCATATCTGCTCTAAAGCTTCTCCGGAGAATCATTCCCGGCTCTCGTTTGAGTGGAAGTGCGGAAAATGTGGGGAACAGCTTTCGTTCCATCTCCGGAGTTTCAGGAATCTTGTCGCCAACAGTGGATAATTTTCGGAGTGGCGCCAAAGGTAGCGCCATCTACTCATGAAGCCTCCAATTTAGCCTTTTAACTAAGACGAGATAATTTGTCAAAATTATTCTAAAATGTATAGCGTTACAAAGTAATTTTCCCTTAGCTTGGAATGAATAGAAACTAAAACTTTAGAAACTTAGAGCGACCCTTCTGGTGTGAAAGATAGTTACTTAACCTAGGCATTACCTTTTCTTTGCGAAACCAAAAATTATGAAATACTTGGGTGTTTTTGAGCGATAAAAAACGGAACATTGCTTATAAGGTAACAAGATAATATTCCAACCTTAACATGAAAGTATTATGTATGTGTATGTAATAACTTTTTCGATTTAATATTAATTATTCAGTCACACACACGCACAAATACATATAGGGTAAGGTCACTAGTTGTGGATCAATATCGTTATTGGTTGATTGCAGAAGTGAGAAAAAATGAGCTAACTATTTTACTTGCAACTTATTAATCACACTCATGATTTAACTTTAACTTCCTTTTACTTTATTTTAACTTGCTTCACATTTCTGAAAATGATACAATATTTAGTAAATATACTTTTATAGAAGAAAGGTTCTCTGAAAGTCTGAACCCGACGACCGTTTTTTCCCCAAGAAAATTCATTCTAACTTCTGCTCCCTCACAGACGAAATAAGTACAGTTCGATCACGGAATTTTGACATTTGGACGCTTCTGCGCATGGCCGAAAAGAACAAATCCATTCGAGTTTTAGGGAAGCTCGTTTTGGAGGTGCGTTCATGGTAGTTCGCGAATCAGAGTGGCTGTGTCTCTGTTTGTTGAAAGCAACTAAATTTATAAAATGGCATATAACATCAGTTGGGGATAAATCAAGTATGCTAAACGAAATAGAACAAGAACCAAAACGGCACATTCCTTATACCAGCAGTTCCTCCCTTGAATATGAATGGATTCTTCTTGGCACCTTTCCAGGCAGATCACTTTGGTTGATGGTAGAACTGTAGTTATAGCTTGATAATAGTGGAACTTAACGATGTGTGAACTTAACGCGCATGCAATTATGCCATCCTCCTACAACAGTGATTGATACACAAAATAGAAGACACTTATGTTTTTCCATCTAGTTTCGTTATTTTCCAAATTCTTCTGACAACTGCAATAGCTTTTTTTTTCCCAATGGATAGCTGTTGGCTTCTGCCAATTGCAGACCTAGTGCGTTCCCGAGAGATTGGTACCATCTCTTTCAGCGGCCCCACATTGTGTGTGGTACTATCGCCGCATGATAATTTTGACGTCCGGTTTCTCCACCGAAAAGACCGAGCACCCGTTCTCTGTTGATGCGAAACTGCACTAGGAATTTAATTCAACTGCAATAGCTAAACGTGCTTCTTTAATCTTAAAAATTGTGCAAAAATATTTCATGAATTTAAAAGAAAGAATGTTTCTTGAAAACTGTCTTGAAAAAAAGCCCGATTTCTGGAAATCCCACTGCTCTGCCAATGGTTTTAACCGAAAAGAAATATATACATATTTTTTACTTAATCATATGTTACCGCAATTCACGCTTACATACAAAACACACATGACAAACTTTTATTTTGTCTTTTTTAGAAAAGAAGTAATCTAACTTCTTAAATTTTGCTAGAAAAAAATTAAAATACAGAATTTTTTTATTTATCACTAAAATAATACCGGGTTACTCACGGATGTTTTCTTTGCATGATTTATGATTGAATTTTTTTTACAATGTTATTTGTTTAATCTATAAACTTTTTTTTTTCATTGTAACCCTTAACCGTTATTACTTTTCTTAACAAACATATTTCATCTTTATTATTTGATTAAACTTGCTTAGTAGTTAAAAGAATAAAATATGTACATCTTATACATAATGCATTAAAAATAGGTATACTATGACACGCATCCCACGTTATTCTTTTCTATGCTTGCGACCGGAAGTTCTTTCCTATTATTTTTGTCGTATTATGCACTACTAGAATTTCTAAAGAACATTTCCCTTTTACATTGACTTCAAAATGTAGTCACGCCTTTCGTACCAAAAATTCTGAAATATTGCCTTGCTTATTTTGCATACGGGTTTTGTTTTAGAAGCCGAAGATGGTTCAATATTTTTATATGCTGCATGTGAAAGGCATCAAAAAGATAAAAATAGTAACCTATTTTTTAAATATTTCAAAATAAACTTTTTCGATATAAATAACGCTCATTTTTAATATCTAGCTAGATTTTTCATAAGATACCAAATTTATAATAAAAAAATTAAATTAATGTTCACATTTAGGCATATTAAAAGCTTTCATACAATTTTTGATAGTATTTGATCAAAAAATATATGTGCAAACTAATAATGATAAAAATTATGATTTGCACGTCAGAACCGCTACAGGCAGACCTCCGCGAGAGCTTCATCTGGCCTTGTCCAGATAATGATAAAAACGACGACGACAAATAACAATAATAATAAGTTTCCGAGAAATGATTAAACGTTAATATTCCCGAAAGTACGACGGGTGTTATTTTACTGTTTTACGAATTGTATCTCAATGTAGAATGAAACATGCGTGCTAAATTCCGCACATCGTAATTAACTCACGGCAGTTATGACAGGTTAAAACTTTTAAATTATCAAACCGATATTCTAAAGTTCTCTAAAACATCCATTTCGGATATTTCATTTCCATAAAAGTCAAAAGCTTGTGCGCAGAAACTTTTTCTTTTTCATTCGAGTTTTCGAATGAAAAAGAAAAATTATTTCATGTCACTTTGAGCTCAATTTAACTTTAAAATACTTAAGGTAAGTTTATAGTAGGGACTTCCAAATCTTGATGAATTGCATCTGAAGGGGTCACTGGAAAAACGACTTAAGTCCACTTTTTGTTGAAATTGAGCTGGTGGTGCCTTTTCTTAGCATTTTACGGACACTATCCGATGCAACAACGTTTATTATTGCAGAACACATTCTGTTATTCAAAATAACGCTAGAAATATATCCAGTACTTTGGAAGAACGACCGAAGTCCAATCGAATGTATGTAGGAATAGCAAAAGTCCATATTACTCTGTCGTTACTGCTAGCTTCTCGCTATTCTCAGCAGATGTCCATTATCAATATTAGTTGTCACATGTTTTACAATAACAAACTTGTTGATGCATCGTTATTTGTTTATAAAATCATTATTTCTTAGTTTTTAATAATGGATAGTGACTTTTCCGAAAGTGATGCAGAATCTGCAAGGCCGATAAGGGACTCTAAAAAGCGGAAAGAATCCGGCAATTATAAAGACGTAATGAAAATTTTACGTGCAACCACTCATGAGCTCGGGCTCTAAGTGATTGACTGTGGTGAGAATTTTGATTTTCAAAAGTGGAGCAAGTTTTAACACCTCTTTATATTCAAAAATGTTCTTTCAAAACTAGGCCACTAAGGATGTTAAAAATAGATCGTGAAGGTACAGCCACAGTATCCTATAAATCAACATACACGGGCTTGTACAATTGTTCGACAATTATTGGTAAAAACGCTCCGAAACGAAGGACGAAACCGAAGCAACTATAGTTAGAGACACTTTATGATATCGTATTCCTTTAAAAAAGCCCAAGTGGAAAGATTTGCAAAGCATAACCACCTTCTTGGAGAGACCAGAGGCACAGGAATTTTACAAGACATTGACATTTACAGACCTAAACGAAGACGCAGACGACGAATACATTGATGATCCACCAATAGACGCTTGATTTCTACGGAAAAATGACATTAGTCCACGGACATTCATTGAAAGAATGACGAACGTCACATACTACCTTTTTTGTTTTATGTTATATTCGCTTATATTATTATAACAACAATGTAATTTCAATTAATGTGATTTAAGTAAATACTATATTATCAAAAATTATTTTTAAAAATTTATTTTCCTTTGAGATTGTCATTTTATTAGTAAGCAAACTTAAATTTTCACTTTACACGACTTCGGTCTGATTGGTTTTTGGCCGTTTCTCCAGTGTTTCATCCGTTCCGTTTCATCTGTCTCCATCGAGTCTCAAACGCATAAGAAAAAGGCAATTCTCATGTATTTTTGGACAAAATATTTTTAGTGTAACTAAGAAGTTTTGCGTGCATTTTCATTCTTACACTGTCCTTGTCAAAAAATGTTGCCCACCGATATTTTTTATAAAACAGATGTTTTAGTAAGAATGGGGGAAAGAGCAACCCACACATAAATGACAGATACTCAAATTGCATGACGTGAAAGTAAACTATATTAATTTTTCTATGTTTTTAATTGGGACTTTTAAAAATTGTTGCAGAACTGGTGCGCATAAAAGAAGTGATGAATAATGAAACTTGATTAGAAAAAGAGTATGACTTCTGACAAAACCCAAGCAAGTTAAAGATAACATATATTATCGTGTTTGTTTAACAATAATTGTTTACTTATTTGAAAATAACATAGAAAAAATATATTTCTATCTGTATCTGAACTTTATGCAAGAAAGAAAGAAAGGGAAAGAAAGACAATTACAAATCAACTATCTTTAGGAAAGGAAAATATGTTTAAAAAAAGTACCTATCTATATATTTATTAGTTTCGAGAAAATTTTCTGTTTCGGGTAAGGAAACGATGAAAGGAATTTGATTCATTTTTAGCTGATTAATGGTATTTCTTTAAGCAATATGTGTATAGAATAAATCAGCTTTTGTAGTATCGTCTTTATTGCCAAAGTTTCATTTTGGAGTTATATAATAAACATATACATATTTCTTAAGTTTTTGCTTTTATATTTCTGCATAGCTTTTCATTCAGAAATTTAGATTCAGTTCCCATGTACTGCCGGTGAGTTATGAGTCATAATACAGCTAAGCAAATTATAATGAGCTAAAGATATATTTTTTTAATTCTTAAACAAGCTTTGTGTTTGTTTAAAGAAATACGATGATTTGTAAGAAAGTACAGTCAAAATTATTGTTCGCGTTCTGCACAAAATACAGGAAACCATATGATTACTAAGATGTTTCCTATTATGTATCAACTTTTTAGTTTCGAACAAAGTTTTTATTGTTGTTGATTGACTAATTAACTGAATCCTATTTGCCTCTTTTCCGAGCTATTATTTATTAAACGAAATAATTTTACAAAAAACGGGCGAAATACATTAATTATACTAAATTAGCTTTTCTATCTCTGTTTTTATTTCTTTTGTTTTTCTTTTTCATGAAAAAAAAAATAAGTCACTTAAGAAATATATTAGGAAAATGTGTCCCTATAAAGTGTACTGTTTTTGTTGTCGATACAGATATCTTATTCAAAGTCAACTACTGTAATGAAAAATACAGAAATTTAAAGAGATTGTTTACGAAACAAATGTACCTACGACTCTTTTGTGGGAGAAAATATGAGCACATTTTGTTGTATGATATAATGTATCAACTAGAGAAACAACAAAAAGTAGTTGAAAGAATGTCGGCCTTCTCAACCCATAATATCCTTAACGTGGACAAGATACAAACATTTTGAAGATTGCTTGTTGAATTCCGAAATTAAATAGAGCGTCAAGCAGTTGGTTGTCAGATTGTCGCTAGCTATTATTAAAAATCATAATTCGGAAGAAGAATTAGAATTTATATCTTAATAAACATATTTAATATATGTGTCTTGCTCGTATAATGTGGGAAGACGAAACTTGAATCTTTCAAAGCAATGTTTTAAATGGAGATTTAGAGCAGCTATGCTCAACGTGCTGTCCGTGGTACTTTTCTGAGCAGTCATAGCGTGGTAAAGGTAGTAAAAATCTTAACAAGCTCTGATAAAAATTATTTTAGTATGTGGGTATACCCAAAAAACGTCGTTTTTTGCAGGCAGATTGGTTTGACACTAACGATGAGTGTTAGATGATTTTAGTGAAATTATGAAGATGAGCACAATATGCTGAAGAAAGGAACTTGCCTTATGTAGTAGAAGAATTCGCCCACTGAATGTATTTCGAAGAGACAGAAAAAGATGCACGTTTATATGATTGATTTTTTATACTAGAGAAATGAAACGCCGCTGAAAGTATTCATAGTCAGTGTTTCGAAGAATTAAGGAAATACACTGGTTCCACGCTGAAACAAAAATAACAGATAGTACAGGTACTTTTTTTCCTCCATCCCCTTCCTCTGTTAGCACGAAGCCCTAGGGATGCCCTTAAGGATGTCAATGACTCAGACAAAAAAGACGAAAGTCGAAAATTTTAAGAAACGTAAAATTAACTTTGGGAGCGTCCATAAATGATGTCACGCTATTTTCCTTTATATTTGACCCCCTTCCTCCTTTTGTCACAAAATGTCACACTTCAACGTACCTCTCCCCTCTTTGTCACATGCCACGCACGCTATGTTGCATAAGCATGATGTCTAACTTCCTGTTACCCTCTCCCCTTGTCACAATTTCACGACACCCCCTTCCCCCTCGAAGCATGACATCATTTAGAACTAATCCCTTTCCACTAGTTCCAGATATCCTTTAAAAGAAAATATCATATGAAGAATTTTCAATAAATCAGTTATTAAAGATCGTTACTTTCACTATGATGTTCCTTTCTCTGTCCATGATTTTAGCACAAATTGTGTCAAATTTATTTAAGTCTCAACTTTATCTCCAAAGCAAATGTTGCATTCCTTTTTCACTGAAAAATATCAACTTATGAAAATATTCCTATTGTTTTTCTTAAGAAGGAAATATGAGTAATTTTATTGAAAATTCTATAAACGTATTAAACTTCAATCCTGCATTTCAATAAAAAGGCTCTTCTTCTTTTTGAACTCCATTGATTTCTGTAAGCACATTTTGCGGTTTCAACTGCTAACATTTGAAACCGCAAAATGTGTTTACAAAAATCAATGTTCAGAAAGAAGAAGAGCCTTTTTAGTGAAATACATGATTTAAGTTCAATACATACCTCTACCAGCTCTTAAGAGACAAATAAACGGAAATATTACTATACCTCAAACCAAAAATAAAAGCAGAAAGACGATTTGAAATGATTTTACTCTTCAATATTTCTCTCCACTAAGCTTCATTCTCCATTGAACATCAATACCTGAGTCCAAAACGCATTTTTCCTGAAGGATTCGTTAAGTGAACGAAGTGAAAGAAAAGTTGAAGTCTAACGCATTATCCGATAAAAAGAATTTGTGCCAAAGGATGCAGACCGTGAAAACTGGACAGGAGGGTGTAGAGATACATCGCTGGCTTTCTTTTTGAGCAATTTATCTCCGCCAGACACTTGACAGTAAGACTAATATTTCCTGGACCCGTAATTCAGGTTTAGTATCGTTGTGACTTATAATATTGCTAAGAATTTAGAAATTGCTTTTTATCAACAACAGTCTAAAAGTTTTGTAATGATTTAAACTACAAATACAGCGCACGTTTCATAACAAAAAAAAAGAAATCCACTCAAAACGATTGAACTGTAAGTTGGGATTTATGGTTATTGATATAGATAAATTGCTTGAGTTGCATTTAAAAATACCGTTGTGAATAATAACAGTGTTTGTAAATTTAATTTTTATTTTTATGGAATTGCCGCTACATTAAATTCTGAATGGAACATATACATATTACTTACGTTAAGGAACTTGTCTACCTGTTATTACATTCACAGTATATACGTAGTTGTGAATAAGACATACTGGTATTATAAGTGATTCTTAGGAGCATTTACAATAACATAGTCCTAAAAAACAATAAACCTATATAGTCCATTTAAAGTACTCACGAAACATCGAAATATTTCTCCAAATAATTATTAATAGTTTTATCTTTTTTTTTAACCTAAATACGTGGGATCATTTTATGATATTTCATTACTTTAAAAAAATCTCCTTTTGTATAATTGAAGTTTTGCATATTAAAACAGCTATTACAATATTTTTTTTTTGCTGATTCTGCTTAATGAATTTTGAAAAGTACAATTTTTCGGGCTTTTTTCTTTTTTTAGCTTACTTTCCCGTAAAAATAAAATAAATAAATAAAGTATGAAAAAAGCCTTAATGTATCGTAAAAATATCGTTAAAAGTAAAAGTACAAAAATTGTTAAATAAAGATAGCAGAATAATAAATTTGAAAGTACGGTTTTGAGATGGGAAATATGTGTGTCGGTCTGTCTGCTCCCCCCTCCTCCCTAATAACTTTTGAGGGAATTGTCCGATTAGAAAGATTGTTTTGCATTCGAAAGATCTCAGTGAGGACATCTCATTGACATATTTTACTTTTTGATTAGAACCATTTTTCGGTTATTTTTGAACAATTCAAAAATTTTTAACATTAGCGGCTAGGGGCAAATTACCTAAACTCTGGGCATAAGATCCAAGTTCTTATGAACAAGCTTATTGGAGGAAGCTCTCTGCGTGACATATTTTTTTGAACAATTTTTGTTCATTTTTTAATAGTTCAAAAAAATTTAGCAAACCGCCTACGGGGAAGTTTCAATCATCTATAAATCCTGATCAAACAGACGGATTTGCTTGGAACAAACTTTTCGAAAAGATGTTATGACGTAGAACATGTACAGGTACGAACTTCAACCAGAACTAAACGAGACTATTTTCCTATGCAATCTTTTTGATCGGGATTTTTAAGCATATTCCTGAACGACAGAATAAATAAATGAATTAATAAGTGGAAGAAGAAACAAATGATTAGATAAATGATCGAGTACGTGAAAAACTGAATAAACGAGTGAATAAATGAATAAATTGAAAAAAATGAGAGAAAAGTACATGAATAAGTGAATGAATGAATGATTGAGTGAATAAATATGTATTAACTAGGTCTGTAATGAATATTCGGCCACTATTCGGTATTCGGCCTGACCGAATAGTCATTTCATGACCTGACCGAATACTCGGATAGATCAAATTCAGCCTGGCCGAATATTGATGAACTATTCGGCCGAATAGTGCTGCTACAGTGAAATGTAAAAAAATAAGGAAATTAGTAGTTTTAACACTTAAAATTGTATTGTTGTGATTGCAAAAGGATACATTAGTATATAGTTTTAATAAATAAAAGTAATTAACAAAAAAAAAAACTTTTTTTTAAATATTGTTTTTAGGTTTGACGGGACAAAAACAGATTTTAAAGTTATAATGTTGTATTTTATACTTAGCATTTGCTCCCAAAAGCAGGCAATAGTTAATGATGGAGAATATGAGACTTGTATTTTGTTATTATTAACAAAGTGGAAGCCAGACTTTGGGTAGAAGGATTAGTTGCGAATATTAGGTAAGAGAGAAAAGTGAAAGACCAAGAACATATCTTGGTATGGAGAAAAACCATAAAATAGAAATGTTAACCTTTGTAACTTTTAAATAACTTCATAAAAATATTTTGATCAAGGTAAAGTAAATGCAAGAGTATATTTTTTAATTTTAATTAAATAGCACTGGTCAACAAGTGTTTTGCCCCAAGAATGTATTTCACTTTTTCTAAAGTACTTTTGTACAAGAAATCCATATCTGCTATCAAAATTTTTCTTTCTCGTATAGTTTTCTAGTTATAAGGAAGGAAATGTTCTATTTTTACGTTTTTTCAGTGTTTTTCCGATCATGTACCATCGTTTTTATTAACCGACTTCACAAAGGAAGGAGGTTATACATTCGTATTGTATGTATGTCGTTTTTTTTTTTTTTTTTTTGTTTTTTTTTTGTTTTTTTTGTTGGTTTGTCCACTCAGAGCTTCTCACCGAATGAACCGATTTTCATGATTTTTTTTTAATCGATCAGGGGTGGTTTCCCATAGGTCCCGTACCTTCGTTTGACCCTGTTCGATAATTAGAAAAAAAGTTATGGGCAGAAAGATAGTCATTTCTTTGTTTTCTTATCCATAACTTTTGACTAAATGAATCGATTTTGATGAGTTTTTCTTTTATCGATAGAGGGTCGTCTAATTCAAATATTGCACATTAATTTGACTAGATTTGTTTTTTAGAAAAAACGTTGCGTGTGAAAAATAAGTATTTTTTATTTTTTAATGGAAAGGCTGGGCTTGATTTTTCATTGTTGGAAACTATTAATAAATATAAAAGTCATTGTTAAAAAAGTGTTTGTTGCATTGTGCTATAATATTAAAAGCAATTACAGCAGGAGTTTGACTGAAGGCTTCTCTGAGGCAAAAATTAAATCCAATCAGTTTGTTTACTAAAATCGACTTCAAACCCGAATTTATCATACAAGTGATTAGTTTTTTATGCTATTCATTCAAAGAAGGCTTGCCTTTTGACATGTATTTCTTAAAAATAGAGTATTTATATAAAAAATGTATTTACACTAAAAAGAATAAAATAAAATAATTTTTATAAAAAAAAATAGAACCGACTTCAAATTATAAATTGCGCTAAAAAGTGAAAAATAAATTAATTCTTAATACAACATCGATGCGACTTTTAAGCATAGTTTTAGAAGTCGGTGCAAAACTATGAGTTTATTTACCATTACCCACCATTTGCTACTTCCCATTTTAACTGTTGCTAATTCTGCGAAAATATATATATTTGTAATTGGGGGGATTCATGATTACAAAAGATTTTATCTATCCTGATTTTGCACCGACTTCTAAAACTATGTTTAAAAGTCGCATCGATGTTGTATTAAGAATTAATTTATTTTTCACATTTTAGCGAAATTTATAATTTGAAGTCGGTTCTATTTTTTTTATAAAAATTATTTTATTAAGATAAAGTACCCAAAAGTGCTTGAATGTCAACCGTTAAATCAGTGGACATTTTATTTTGCTGGAGAAAACTATGTGAAGTGTTGCAAACAGCCCCCGCAGACCCCCGAACGGAAGTGCATATCAAATTACTGCGCTGGGTACGGGTTTTGGTAGGAATTTCCCGAGAATTGGGATACAAAGGCAAATAGGTACAATATTGATTCTTTACGACACGTTTAATGAGCATGAGCTACTAATTTTTTATCATAGAAGTCTCCTGTTGTGTGTAAAAATACCCCCTGAAAACAAGGGAGCTGTATAAGCGATAAACATGGAGAGCGGTTCCATCAGGACATTTTAGTTATGGAAAAGATATAGCAAGGGAAATGGAGTGCAACTATATTAGCAGATTAACGGACGTTAAAAAGGGGCATTCCTGAGGCAAAGTATGCCAGAACATGTCAAAATCGATCATTTTACGGTAAATAGAAAATTACTTGGTTTTTTGGCGGAAATGCTTCTAATGTAAAAATGACAATGCCCTTTAAAAAAAAAGGGGGAGGGTTTAGAGACCCTTAAGACTTTACTCACTGATCTTAGAAGTATTTTTTAAGCTGAATTCGAAAATGAAAACTATTTTCCTTATTATTTAAGGATTTTGCTTGTAAGGTACTGTAATAATTTAGGGTAAATGTCATTAATGTAAACTATTACAGCATCTTACACGGAAAATCCTTACCTGATAGAGAAAAATGGTTTTCTTTTTCAAGTTCAGCGTGAAAAACACTTCTAAGATCAGTTAACAAAGCCTTTAGGGCAGATCTTTTTTTTTTTTTTGTAGACCAGAGTAATTAGTAAAATTATGCTAATCTTACATTAAAATATGTCATTTCTATTCCCCTCGTGGGTGAAATTCTCAGTTTTATTGCATTCAAAACAATACAGAAAATACATTAATTTTACATTGTATTAGTTATAAACAGAATTAAAATCATACATCATAGATTAAAGTACGGAATTGGTGTTCGACTTTGTGAATACTTTTAAATTTGACAGATAATTTCGATTACATCAAAATTCTAGAAATTTTAATATTCGGCCACCGAATATTCGTCCTACAAGATTGGCCGAACATTCAGCTTCGGCTTGGAAGGAATAACCGAATATTCTGTATTCGGCTATTCGGTCAAATCACTATTCTTTACATCCCTAGCATTACACCATATTTTTTTTACATGAAACTTTCCAAAGTAAGATTTTTCCCCAACTTTCTTTTCTTTGAGGCAACTTTTGATTTTGCTTGTTTTTGTTTAAATAGTGATTCCATAATCATCACGTTCAGCATTCTCGCCTACTTGGCGCATTACAATCCAAATTTATTCCCACGTGTTGAAATTTTCTTTTATTATGATTTGACTCAGAAATTTTAACGCATTTTCATTTATAAAAATAAGCTTTTAATAATCTGCTATAGGACAATGCTCATTCAATCTGTACCTCAAAACCGTCCAAATGGCGAACTTCAGATACCGTTTAATTGTACGAAAATTAATCAACAAGCGGTAAAACATACATATTTTTTAATGTTAACAATCATGTTAGTTATTCTAGTACATATAAAAGCTTTGTTACAAGGCAAAAGAAACATTCTTTTCAGTTTTTTACGCTCTCGTATAAAGTAGTGATAATGTGACCTACGTTAGTCTGGCCCTGACGTACAAAAATGACGCTGGCAATGTGCTAATTAATTTCGATATCATGACCCCGAATCTATTTGTCACTTTTAGTTACTTTTTGTGTAAAAGGTGTTCTTCAGATTTCCCTCTACTGTACATTCTTCAATAACCAACTGTCAAATCGTTTATCAAATTCAGGAAGTCAAATGATTTAGAGGATTGTCAGCACTTCAAAAAAATTTTTCCCATGTACTCTTCAAGCACTTCAAAAGTAATAAACTGACTCAAGAGTATACTCTTCGCCAGTGTCATGAAATAATATAGCTACATTCATTTCTTTAGTGCCTACATTTTTACTTCGCGCAGCGATATTGTTTTAAATTAAAAGCTACTACTTTGTGTTTTGGTTTTCGTCAAAGCTCTGCAAGAATGAAAGCATATTCATTAATTTTGTTATGTTTACATTGATATCTTATGTACTATGATCGTATAGAATGAGAAGAAGTTCCTATTTTGAATAACAGAACATAAATTTTTAATAATAATACCGTAAAACTAATAACACGTTAGAAGGCAAGTTAGGAAGTTATCTCGATCGTGATAGAAATTCTGTCTTATGAAGTGTTTTAAAGCGAATTTTTACTTAAACACAAGAGAGAGCTCTTTCAACATACAGCAAGTATGTTTACTTCCCGTTAGAATAACAGTTCAAACGGCTAATACAGTTTCATTGAAAATAAAAACTGTCACGGTATATTTATGATACTAACGGTTGACCATGTTTTATTAATGAATTAATATCTCGAACATAATATGAATATTTTTAATGGTTTATATAATCGAAGTGACGTCCATGAAATGGATGCACGATTTTTTTAAATATAATTTTATTGAACTTGAATGATATGATAAGCTTTTAACGAAAGAAAATAGTGTCTCCCCCCTCCCCTTTCTGCCTGTATTTTTATTTTTTAATTCTTACTCTTTTTTTTTTTTTTTTTTGGGATAATTCCAGAGATGTCGAAAAAGAGAACGGCAGCTAATTTCGTAAAGGGTGCGTAAGGCACACTTTACGAACTCACTTCACTGTTTTGAATTCTCAGTAAATTTTCATAGCTATCAGCATTTTTAATTTTTTTTAATGATAAAACATCAATATTTTTGAGATGTTAGGAAAATTCTTCTCAAAACAAGTTAATAATCATATGAAAGAACATTTGCAAAGGCTTGGTGAATTCTTGTTTATTTGAAGAACATTACGTGTTTTCACAACTAAATCTTTAGCAGCAGAAATTTAAAAATGAAGGAAAAAAGAAAGATAAGAAAAGAAGCCAGGACAAAATTACTGAACTTGTAAGGAAGGAAAAAAAACCTTATTATGCATTATTTTTCCCTTTTTTAAGTGCATTTCCGCGAAGTTCCCTTCAAATACAATTTAGATACATTTTGCGTAGCTAAATTTTCTGCTTTTCTGTATAAAATCTTGTTTTAAGTCTAAAACTTTCATAAGCAACAAACTACAGCCAGAACTGCGTTTTTTCTTCCTCCTTCCGACTAAAGTTAATTTTTATGTTCTTTTTTTTTGCTGAACTGGAAGAGGAATCGCAAAATTAGCCCTTTTACGCTCTTTTGGTGCAATGTATCATTAACACTCAAAAAATAATAATGAAAACAAAAACCTAAATGTTAAGTTTAAAAGAGAATATGTCACCATTTTTATTTTAAAAAGGCAACCGTCATTTTATTGATTCAAAGAAGAATTTTAACACAAAGATGAGTCAATATAAACAAAGGAATGGGCAGGTTTTTTTTTTTCGTTTCCAAAGACGGAAAAGTCAACAGTTTTCGAAACAGTTAAGAAACTAAGTTAAAAAAAAGCATGTCATTAAAAAGTTCGTATCAAGGTTTAAAAAATTTAAAAACTTTGCGGTTCTTTGGTTAGTTTTAAGAGAAGATGGACAAGAATATAAAAAGAATAACTTTTATTTATTCTTATATTCTACATCAAAGGACCTTTAAGTATTTTTAAGCATATTTATGTAGTTCATTTCATTATATTATCTTTGCACATACGTTATTTTGAGCTTATTAGCATGATTTGTCTATCAAAACCAATACATCAAAATAATAATGATACATTTTGAAAGAAAAATGTATTCGGTTTAACAAATATGACGAAAACAAACATTACTCGGGTGAATATTTTATGTAGAAACAATATTTAGACCCATTTCTAAACATTACTATTGTTTCTGAACTTATCTTACTTTGGAAATAATCTTAGTGCTTCAATATAATAAAACGCATTTTTAAATTTAGCTGACCCATAAAAATTTTATCTGGGAATATGTTCGAACGATCCTATATGTAATTGGTCTTTGGATCAATCAATACGGACGCGACAGATATCAATCGAACAGAAATTTTCGATGTTCAGCCGACTTTATAGATATGCTTAAAGTTGATGAGAAAACTAATTTAGCGTCTTAAGTATCGAAGCATGGAGCGGTCTATGCTAAGATTATTAAACATAAATTATTTCGTATTGTGCATAAAATAGCCCCCAAAATTAAAAATTTAAAATGAGGTTCATCTATTTAACTTCTGGATTAAGAAACTTGCTTTGATTTTGAAGTAAATAAAGATTGCAACTGATTCAATAAAATATTTTAACAGCTGGGTTTATCTATTTTAATTCTGATGAAGTATCACCGTTAAAAATAAAAAGAACTAGCCATTGTTTTATACAGTATAACTTTTTAATGAAATCATTACTAATTTTGTGTGATATAGACTTAACATTCGAGAAGAAACAAATGTATGTGAGTTAATATCAAGGAAAAAAACTATTTGATCATCAAATTTTCCTTTAAAAAAGTACGTGCCTAATGTTTTTAGTATTCTATCGATAGAAAACAAAATTGCTGACTGAAATTTCAAGATATTTTTAAAATTTAAAACATTTATTATAATATACATTAGTATTAGGAAACTGTTTCATTATTAAACTTTTTCAACTGCGTTATAACAGTACGTAAAGCACTCCTCACCAGGCACACTTTAATTCCAATTTCCCTTGGCATGTTTCACTTGCGAGAATTTGCAATTGATGATTCGTTAGAATTGTATTATAAAGATTTTTTTCCCGTAAAACCGAAGTTTCGTAAGTATACTGCACTTCATACAAAGGGCTTGTAGCGAATAACGGCATATGGAAAAGACATATAGTCAAAAAAACAAAGACATTATAATCACGTCTACGGGTCACATATCGCCTATAGAAATGAACAGTGTCATATCTGCAAAATGCGAATTTTTGAGGAGAGGAGTTTAAACTTTTTACAATTTGTTTTATTTATTTATCTTATTAGTTTTAATGATTATTACAATCGATTTTGTTCGGAAAATAATTATTGCTTGTTTCTCTCACATGATGGATGTTAAAAGATGTCAAAAAGTTAGAAATAACTGTAAAAAAATGCAGTTATGACAGTATTACACCAAAAAAAAAATAATTTGGAAGTTATTAAAAAGTAGTAGTGAGTAAGTATTGTTCGTTCCTGTAGCTAAAGGAGAGTAACAGTGTTCAATTGATTAAAAACTACTTTAGCCAAATAATATTTTTATTATTTTTTTATTTAGACTTTTCCCCTTAGAACATGCTTATATTATTTCAATAATATAAGCCTTAATTAGGTCTTCATACTACTTATACGTTATCTGAAAAAAAGCAAGCTAAAGAGTATTTAAAAGGAAAAGTAATGCAAAATATAAAAATATAAAAATTGATTTACTTGGGATATAGGAACGTACTTCTTACAATTTAGAACTTAAAATAGAAACGCAATTTAATTATTTTTATTAAATGCACATTATTGTGATCGTTGTGCTGCAGCTCCATTAACAAAGCAACCAAATAAATAAAAACATTGAAATGAATACTGCCTTATGCACCAATCAACCATAAGTTTATTCGACAAAACTGCTGAAAGGTCAGATAAATCAGAAATGGAAACTGCCGTATCTACCAACCCGACGGTATTCACCTTAATGAAGACGTCAAAAATGAACAATTGAAATGAATACTGTCGTATCGGATGTTACATCAGTAGTTCCATCTGTTATGAGTATATAAACTACATGGATTTTGAAATTAAAGCTGATAAAACAGTGTACTTGCAAAAATTGCGATGCTATCCCGTTGAAATTCTATAACCAACCGAATTATTATGCAATAAGGCGGTGTTGACATGTAACAATTAGCGGTTCCAGCCAAAACGCATAGTGACACTAGTGTTCTCTATCCTTAATTTTTGAACATTTACTTACAACGGTATTCCCAATATAAAGAGCGCAAAAATCTGAACGTTTTGATATAAAAACCAAAAAAACGATTTTTGCAGACATGACACTGTTCCTTTCTATAAGCGATATGTGCACATATGCGCGCCGATATTTTGTCGAATAAATGCAATTTTAATTACTTGTAAATCATGGTCATTTAAAACTGTAAACATGAAAATAAAAATTTATCGAACATTTCTCATAAATGTCAAACAAAAAATCCCCTCCGCACTCACGTGATTCGGCGTAAAAATGCTTGTGTGCATTTTCTAAAAATAATGCTTTCGCATTCTGACTACCTTCAAAGTTTTTAGCTTTAAAAGGACTAGGTACCCCGTTTGAAAAGCAGGGAACTCAAATTTATCCTAGCTTTTCAAGCAGGGAATTATTTTCCCCACTAAATGTAGATTAACTCTGAACTGAATGAATTACTATCTCTAAAAGTCAATAAACTCTCGAGAGGTAGTTCAAAGGTTTTCCCCTTTAAATGCTGTATGTAGCTTTTTCAAAAGCAACGTCATCTTTGTGTGCGATTTTCGATAATTGATGCCTTCAAAATAAGGTCGCGCCAAATAGAAATATTTACATTTTTTTTCCCTTGAAGTCTTTGAAACGTCATAAGCTTAGCACATCTTGCCTCATGCATGTAAATGATAGTTTTAAAATGCAGTTACTTGTTATGAGTTGTTTTAATTATTTCATGAAGCCCTCCAGGCCCCAAGATCCCCGAATTTTCTCTCTATTTATTCAGAAGAAATTTTGAAACTGTGTCACGTGACATTACACCTATTTTACGTCAGGGAATAACGCAATATTTGAGACGTCCCGGGCAATGCCAGGTTACTCGAAATAGTTTTTTTTCTTCTAATTTCACATTTGAATTACTTCAAACCAGTTAACCAACGTAGTGTTTCATTGTGTTCTAAAAATGAACCACTTTAATAAATTGCTGTAAAAAAAAATATTTTTCAAAAATTAGACGTGCAAAAAGGTTTTTTATATTTTTTTTCTTTAGCATATAAAAGTATATTCATGTAGTTTCAACCAAAATAGATAAAAATGAGTAAATACCTTATTAAACTTATTTTCAAAACTAAGCCTAATTTAATACTGATGTCAACTGTTACCAACAACAATATTTTTAAAACAATAAATCTATTACATCGACATAAATTTAGCTCCACAACACAAGAGTTTAAATGATTTATCAAGGTCGTAGGACAATATTTTAAAATGGGGACACAAAACCATGTTTTCTTGTACATCCGTCCTCCCACTACAAAGTTGTCACAGTACTTTCATTGTTCTTTTAAGAGTAATTAATCAACGTCGTGATTTATTTTTCGGTTATAATTTTGAAAAAAACGTCACTTTGTGGCGACGTAAAAAAATGTTTATGTTATAAATGGTTGTAACAGAGGGGAAAAATGTACCATTGTGTTTGCGTCAAAATTCCTTGTTAGGAGTGTGTTCTTATCATTGTCTCATTCTGAAAAATTAAATAGCTACCTACGTAAGGGAAAATGCTTTTCTAGCATTAAAAATGGGAACATTTAAGAGAAACATGGTCGTAAATATTAAATTATTACTTTACTCAAAACACTTTTCTTACAATTGTTTATGCTAGTTTCTTTCCTGTTAATCTGTTTTAAAATAGTATTTTTAATGCGTTTTTTTTCTTTAGCCGTTAGACGGTGCTTTGTAAAAAAAAAAATTTCGCTTACTTTAACCAAGGCAGAATTAACCAAGGAATTTTTCAGAATTGTACGTAAGCTTCACTGTTATAAAAGTATTTTATGAATATATTTTTTTTAATGTGTAAAGTTCATTTAATTTTTCTATTGAATACGTGAAAAAAAATTACGTTTCAGTAATTGCACCACATTTCTCGGAAAATTTTCCATTCCTGAGAAAATCTGAGATTTAAATGTCTTTTTAAAATATGACGAATTTTATTATTTAATTTCTTTAGAATATGTCGAGATGAACACTATTTTTTTTTTCTTCTTAAATGAAAACCGCTTGCGCAGTAAAAAGCGAGAACTGCATAACCACATTTGGAACGCAAAAAATAAATAACGATGTCGAATAAAATTTAATTAAGATACTCCTGCTGTTTGCGGTTAGTATGCTTATATTTCTGCGCTTATTTCTTTGTAAGAGTCTCTTTGTGATGATAAAACATGTCCTCGCTTTCATTTATTTCTTTTTTTTAATTTAAGCTTGCTTCGATTTTCGATTTATGCATTATTAAATAACTGTTTCTTTTTTTCATTATATTACTGTTCAGTTTCGCTAAAAAACAATAAGGCATATTTCATGTATTCATCATGATGAATTTAATGAAAGCAGAATATGGTAAATGATCAGACAATCGTTTATTTTCAAACGTGGAACTGTAAGTGAAATAAATTTTACTTTTTGTGCGGAATATTTATTTTCTGTGACGGTATAAAAATGTGTATAATGTCAACACTTATATATATTGGCTCAGAGAGATACAAATGTGATCAGATCACATAAAGCCACATCCTACCAGTAGATATTCTGCAAAAAGATAAATCATGCAATATTTTACGCTACAATAATTCGTTAAATAAGCTTAAGGTAACTTTTTAAAAATTTTAACACTGTAACTAAAGCTCAAAACGTAAATATTTTTAGTAGTTACGCTGAAAAAATTTTAACCAACATTAAAGTAATATATATGATGCAAATGTTTCAGTTTTACCAAAGTTTAAAAACTGAAAGTCGAGGTTCATTCTGTCTTCACCATAAGTGTATGCACAATCAGTTGTTCCAACAGTTGGAACATGCAGCCGACTACACTGTAAAAAATTCTAGTTCAACCTTTCACCATAAACATGGTGAAAATAATGAAATTTAGCAGCAACCAACATTTTGGATAAAAGTTGAACCATTATAATGGTTCCTTGTTTCTCATTTATAGTGAAACTAGGTGAAACTTAATCATTATAGTGGTTTAACTGTTATCCAAAATGTCGGTTGCAGTTAAATTTCACCATGTTTTTGGCGAAAGGTTCAACTAGAATTTTTCACAGTGTGGTGGCACAACCGGAAAAACACGTTGTTTCCGCACTCTGCATTTCCCGTTCGAGTTCTGACAACACTAAAAAAAATGGTAGCTTGTTGCACCAACAAAATTGGTGCCAATTTCCTGGCTACGAAAATTGTTGTTTAACTTTACTGTATTTTGCTTATTACTACACTGTAAAAAATTTTAGTTCAACTTTCACCAAAAACATGGTGAAAATGGTGAAATTTAGCTGCAACCAGCATTTTGGATAAAAGTTGAACCATTTTAATGGTTCCTTGTTTCCCATTTACGGTGAAACTAGGTGAAATTTCACCATTATAATGATTTAACTTTTATCCAAAATGTTGGTTGCAGCTAAATTTCACCATTTTCACCATGTTTTTGTGAAAGGTTGAACTAAAATTTTTCGCAGTGTAGTGGCACAACCGGAAAAACACGTCGTTTCCGTATCTCCTCACGTATGTCCCATTCGAGTTGTGACAACAATAAAAAAATTGGTAGCTTGTTCCACCAACAAAATGGTGCCAATTTCCTGGCTACGAAAATTGTTGTTTAACTTTACTGTATTCTGCTTATTACTAGCGTGTGTTGCACCAATACATATATGGTAATATTAACCGAACTCATTGTAGCTAGCAAATTGGCATCACTTTCTGATGCAACATACCACTGCATTTTCATACGGTATACAGGAGTTACTAGTTAATTCAGCATTTTTGCTAATTATCCGCTATAAGTTATTTAATGAAACAAACACTCAATGTTTGAGGGAACGTTCCATGCAAATTTGTGTATACGTAAAATGTGACAATTAAGTCTAAGGCAAGACTGAAACATATAAATATGCTAAAAAGAGCACTGGAATTAATATTACCCTACAGAAACGTAGATTTAAAGTTATATCTTTCGTCGCCCCGTCTCCCTCTCTCTCTCTCTCTCTCCTTTTTCGTTGCTGGGTAAAAAGTTCATAACTTTTAACTACATATATGCATTTTTTGTAATAGGAACATGAAAAAAATCACTCCTCTTTAATAAACATTCTGTGACTGCAAAATAAAGCAAATATATTTTCGAAATTAAAACGGCAAAAATTCAACTTCAAATTTATTTTTATTTGAAAATACATTTGCCCCCTGCACAGAATAAAATAAATATTATGCGTAAACCTTACATTTAGTTTCTGCAATTCTCAAAAGATTGCTATTTCCGAATAAAAAAAAGCACTTCTTGATATAACGTAAGTATAAAATTAATTTCTACTAGTAAGATGTTTAAACATACAGCTATTACCTCAGTTAAATATACAGTCAAATTTTCGTGGTGAAATAGCAATGTCTAATTATTGGTAAATAAACATTATTACCTCCCACCAGCTGCTCTTTAAACATGGTTCACTTAGAGAGAAGCGTTATAATATGGTTCATGAGTTTCATTGCATTAGGTGCTTATTCTAACGAGATGCCATTAATTTAGAGGTGCTTTAGAAATTGCAATATAAAGCGCATTTTCACTAAATATAGTTAATTTCATGCTAGTATAATTTCTGTTTTCGTTTCATTTACCCAAATGAAATATAACTAGTGCCAACCACATGGAAAATGTTTTGTTATTTTTATGGATAACACAATGCTCATAGAAAATCCTTTGATAAAATTCATGTCATAATTTCATAAGGTAATGCTTTGCCGATTATTAGATTATAATGCATTTAAACTGCCTTCGAAAAGTTGAGATTTATAAAAGTTCTATACAAGGGAATATAATACTCAAAATGTTATGTTATTACATAAGATTACTTTGCACTACTACAGACTTCGGGAATCAATGCAGTATGATAAATATGGGGATAGAATATTACATACATGCGTTTCGGATTTAAAATAACCCTTTCTTCAGAACGTATACTTGAGTTATATAACAATATAGGAAAACCAACACCTAAAATCAGATTCTCAAGCTCTAAAACTATAGATTGGACTATATGAAAAAGAATATTCATGAAACAACAAGTGAAAAGACATACATAAAGCCTTTGAAAAGGAAAAAACCGCATCATTTATAACAGGGGTCTCCAAACTACGGCCCGCGGGCCACATCCGGCCCGCGGACAGATCAGCTTCCCCGTCGCTAATGGCATCTGGCAAAAAAGTAATCATATTTTACACCACTAGTGGACTGATTCAACTTTTTACCACCGGCAACAGTTAATGATAATATGGTTTTGGCCCTTGGAATTTACTGGGAGTAATCAATATGGCCCTAAGGCTGGAAAGTTTGGAGACCCCTGATTTATAACAACGTATATATTACTCAAACAGATGATATGCTATTGGTATAAATTTCCATTCGATATTTTTCTGGTGTAATTTTTATTATTATTTTTGTTTTTTAAGGTTTTAGGCGTCCTGATTAGAATGGCCATGGGCATTTCCAGGATTTTAAAAATTACCCCCTTTTTTCAAGACACTATATAATTTATTCCATAAACTTATTCGTTTATATTTTCCCCACCTTGTTCCACTTTCTTTTAGAAAAATTTGCGTTATATGAAGCTATAATTACTGTATTAAATACATTTACTACATTAGATATTACTGTTTATATATTAACAATTTAACTATTGTTTATGTTGTACTTTCTGAACATCTTATGTGGAGTTATATCTTACATAAATGCAAGAATTTTCATGGATATCTGCATACCTGCGTGAATGTCCTTTTTTAGATATTCCCTCTCTCGTAATCAGCAGAGATAAAGCATGGTTCTTTAACGCCAGTAAAATAACGTTTGTTTTGCGTTACATCAAGCCAACATTTGGGGATCTCGGTTAAAAACGGAATGCTGAGATTTAACAAATAACAAAACAAAACGTTAAAGCAGTTCACTTAACAGCAGTTCAGTAAAGCAGTTCAGTTACACTTAAAATTCCACAAAGAAAAAAAAGGGGGGTTTTTTGGTCACAGCTACTTAATTTATTCTAGCTGTTATGGAATCTTAATTGGCTTTCTTTTCTTAACAAAGACGCAAGTAGGGAATGACAGATGAGTGCATTTTTCACTTCAAAATTTTTTTTCTACTTTCTTTTCTCTCTCTTAAATGGACTATTTTTATATTAATCATTTAAAACTATATAAACATATTAACAGTTTGACAATCCAGCTATGTGTGCTAATTTTCAGCAAAAATTGCAGTGAAAAAAAGAAGCAAAAAAAAATTTATCACTGGTATCAATTTGAAATAAAAGTTTTATGCTGTAGAAGCTCAATTGCAAAACTGCAACTAAAACTAGATTCGCAAAAATTTTCAACCAGCTTTGTATTATGTGTAATGGACACAAAGTTACTTCAAAAACAATTTAAAATTTAAAATATATAATAACAATAATACCACCGACGTTGATAAAGACAATAATAATAATTTAAGAAACATATTTTATCAAATACGTATCAGAATGCTGCTGGTTTCATTGACATAAGCAGCATATTTTTAAAATCTTTCTTTAAAATATGTAACTTTGAAAACTCTTCACATAACTAAAAATACTTTTTACAATATTCCCAACAAACAGAAGGACCATTTAACCCCCCTCCCCCTCCCCACCTCCTCAAAAAACCTTAAACGTCATCGCTGACACCAAGAAATCTTCTCCCTTATTAAATAGATTTAAGTGTCTATTTTTTTTCTTTTGGTTTTGGAACTGTAATCGAACCAAGTAATGACGTTGCGGCCTGTCATTCAGAAATGAAACCGTGCTTTATCGATTACTTCGTATAACACACTGCTGTTGATGTGTCTCTTAGTGATATCTTTCCCGTTTTGGTTCCTTACATTTTTTTAAACATCCTATTTTTGAGACACAGTCGGGTATTTAAGTGTTAGGCATGTTCGATTTCAATAATATGCATTTCTATTCATATACATATTAATTTATGCTGGTCGACTTCCTCAAAGAGAGGTCTTCAGAATGACTATTTTCGAAGTACTGGTGCATTTAAATGTTTTTGAATCGGGTTTGGTAAAAGGATTTTATCTTGGTCCCTGTATATGTTAATTCAGTATTTTTCTTTTTCTTTTTGAGGGAGTGGGGGTTACGCTTCCCCCGCCCCCTTTACATATGATGTGTTTGGCGGCAAATAAATTTCTCAACTTAAAGAACTTAGATAAAATATGAATAATTATAATAAAGATATAGTGTTCTTACGAGATTTAAAAGTTGATAAACTTTGTGGAGTATAGCTTTAACACTGATAAGAAACTATAGATTAAGCTTGGTGTCAGCGTACGTTAAAATACATGCAGATCAAATATAGAATCAATGACCAACTTTATCATCGTAATAGTTTAATTTTCACAGTGATAATTATTACATTAATTTAATTTCATAAATATACATGCGTGGGAATTTTCCTAATTAACTTTAATGTATTACAGACATATATACTGAACTATATAACCACGGACTAATACCTAGATGCATGGTGTGACACGGCAGTACGGAAGCAGAATCATTCAGTCGGACGGTAGAGGACAACGAGAACGATGGTATGACGATGTTATAGCTTCGATGTCAGTATTTAATTGTGTTTATTGTGTTCCTCCTTGATACACATTACGGTGGAGTGAAAAACACTTTATTTATTTTTTAATTAGCTAGACTTTAGAAAAATTTAAATTTGACCATGCTAAGAATGCTGCAAAATTATTTTATTTTCTGTCAACTATTTGATCTTGCTGAAAAATTAACATTTTAACGCTTTGTGCCGAAACGGTAAATAGAAATACCGCAAACTTGAACACCATGCAAAATATTTTATTTACTTTCTGGCGATGGTAATTATTAATTACTGATTAACATTACCAATGATAACTATTTGCTGTTATTTTTTTTTATTTTTCCTAAATTATTAGCAGTTCTAATAAACAAAAAAGGGGCTATTTTCCCTATTATGAGAAGGTTCTTCGTTTATTTATCTATACATAATAGGTTTACATTTTTATGAATTTTTAGCCCTATTCAGTCTAATTTCAGTACGTGTTGTGGCTTCTTACATTATTATTATATAACAGTAAGAAACTTCATATTCGAAATGATCGGGATTGAACTACTTCGGGTTTCTATTCGATCGGGATCGATTCATTTAAGTAGTTCTTATTTTCTTCTACATTAAACGGCAACAAGTTGCTTAATATAAATTTTTGCTTTTATTTTAGCTTTGAAAAGCACATTTTACATGACAATATAGGCGCAAGGAACAAATTTTGACGCAAGTTGTCTGTGATGACAACAAATATCACAGAAAAACCCTCATTGGAAGACTACAAAAGCATTATCACCTGGTGGATGGACACAGCCATCCCGCGATTTCCGTCCGGAAACAACTTTCATCACCTCGGTCACCACGTGTCTTTCTACGGCCCGTGTATGATTGGGAAATTTTGAGAAGCTGGTAGTTAAGAGTCATCTCGGTTGTGATTGTTAATCAGTTCAGTGTCTGTCATTGCCTTATATTTACACTTATATCTCACCAATCACCACCGTATCTGGGGTCGGCTGCAGCTCTAGCCATCTTATCTCGTTGCAAACGCCCCTTACGCATGTGTGGCCGATGGTCCGTCATCATTGCTAGGAAAATATTCTCAAGGTGAACAAAGTATGCATTGCGATGAATGACAGGGTCAACTATTTTCTTGTGCTTATGGCTAAGGTATCGTGACCTAAACACAATGTGGTGTAGGTGCCTAGCTCCATCTTTGTATGACCATTGGGCTTTTACGGAGAACCCCGTTGGAGCATATACATAAATAATAAACGTAACAGTTGCTTTTAAATCCCTGTTACGAAGAACCTCGGCCTCATAAGCATGTGAATTGTGATAATGCTTTTGTGGTCTTCCATGGGGGGTTTTCTGTAATATTCGCTGTCATCACCGACAACTTGCGTCAAAATTTGTTCCTTGCATCTATATTGTCACGTGAAATGTGCTTTTTGAAGTTAAAATAAGAGCAAAAATTTATATTAAACAACTTGTTGCCGTTTAATGTAGAAGAAAATAAGAGCTACTTAAATGAATCGATCCCGATCGTTTCGAATATGAAGTTTCGTACTGTAATATAATAATAATGTAAGAAGCCACAACACATGTTGAAACTAGACTGAATCAGGCTTAAATTTCATAAAAATGTAAACCTATTATGTATAGATAAATAAAAGAAGAACCTTCTCATGAGAGGGAACATAGCCCTTTTTTTGGTTCATTAGAACTGCTAATGCCATAGTACAAAATAAAAATATAACAACAAATAGTTAAGGATTGGTAATGTTAATCAGTAATTAATAATTACCATCGCCAAAAGTAAATAAAATATTTTGTATGGCGTTCAAGTTTGTACCGCTTCTGCATAAAGCGTTTAAATGTTAATTTTTCAGCAAGGTAGAGTCAGATCAAAGAGTTGACAGAAAATAAAATAATTTTGCAGGATTCTTAGCAAGGACAAATGGAACATTTTCCATAGTCTCGCTAATTAAAATAAAAAAAAAGTTTTTTCACGCCACCCTAATACACATAGTGCTTGTACTAAACTATGTCATTGATGATTGATTAAGATACCCTAGACTCCGCCGAGACTACACACACACATATATATATTATTTACTTATATTGAAATAATATTGTGACACATTTAGCACAATTTCTGTTCCTATAGTACTTTCTTTTGACTCATTTTTATCTTAATCATACATAATCTATGAACTACATAAAAGAACCATTTTCTAAATCTCCATATACAATGATGTTTAATGAGTTCCAGAAAATGGTCCTGGGACAGACCTTCAATAAAATTAATACTATCCACTATTGTTCTTAAATCAATAGAAATGTTCCGAATTGGAGAAAGTTCTCAATTACGAGCTATCCTCAAAGCGAATGCATTGATTGCAGATTCTTCGAAAAGGAAAACTTTTGTGTGTTGAATGAATTAGTTTGCAACTAGCATGATGCAGGAAAAAGTCACAGCAGTGTCTCAAAAATAATGTATTTAATAAAATTATGCGTTCCAGCCTCGTTAATGAGTTCATATTCTAGAGTAAACATTCAAAAATAAATAATACAGATTGCTAGAACATTGAAGTAAGTCCTGAAGGCTTAATTGTAGAGATGTGGCATTTAAACAGCTAGTCGAGTTGTAAAGATTAAGAAAGAACTTGTCAAAGAATTGGTTTGAATCTTAAGCAATTAACTTTTACCTCTTAAAACAAAAATGGTAGAAATGGAGAAGTGATATATATATATTATATATATATTACTCAGAAAAACTACCAGGCGATATGGATTTACAGATTAATATATAAAACATTTTTAAACAAGTCAGCATGAAAGACTTTGGGAAGTATTAAATTTAGTGTTTTCAAGTTACTGAAATAAAATTGTCAGATATTAATATTTCATGATGAAGCTGGGATATCACTATCTGAAAAGTTGACAACGGAAACAGCAGAAGATGTCTTAATACATATTTTATCTTCAAAGTTGACATTGATTGTTTGTTACTTGTATTTCAGACTTTTTGACCAATTGTAGTTTACACACATTCATATTTGCGTAATGTGAAATTAGCATCCAATAATTTTAAATCAATGTTCTTTGGACAACCTGGGACATGGGATGAAGAGGTCATAAAATACAGGCTTCTCAACTTCTGTCGACAATACTTATAAGAATTTGCTCAAAACCTTCAGATTTTTGCTTGCTATTTACATTACATTATTAACGAACACATTTCATTAAATTTGGAGCAAAAAAGAAAGTAGTAAAATAATTTTTGGACTCCTTCTTTTGGGGATGTATTTATGACTATTTACCCCATGGGATGCGGTAAACTAAGTAGTATATGCGGTAAAGTGGTCATAATTGAAAAAAAGACATATATACGTGTATAAACGTCTTATGATAATTTCATTCTCTGTTGCATTTGGGCTGACTTGTATTTAAATCTGTTTTTAAAAAGCAAATTTTAAAAAATATTTTCAAAAATATTACAGTACTAGCTGACATGCACGGCGTTGCGCGGGATAAAATTGCATCATTCGCAGGCCAAGTGACGCATGTCCAAAATTCTGTTGCAAATGTATAGGGGAAAATTTTCTTTAAAAATCCAAGTAGGAGATGGGCAACAGTCCATAAAAATCCTATTTAGACAGTAAAATTCATTAAAAACCAAGATTGCATTAAAACGGACAGCCTAGAAAAATTCCTTTTAGACCAAAAATTAGTCCATAAAAATCCACATTAAAATGACAACAAAAGTTCATTGAAATTGCCATTAGAGTAAGGGAAAGAGTAACTCAAATGCACATATGTAGAGCGATGATTGTGAGAAAATGATATCAAAAGCCCGTAAAAATCGCAATTAAAATATCGACCACAATACATCTAAAACTTCCATTCAGAAAAAGAGCAGTATTTACTCTTTAAAAATGTACATCAGATCAAGAACAACTCTCACTGAATAGTTCTGCTACAATAAAGAAAGCATTCTATAAAGCCCCCCTTTCAATAAAGACAGCTATTCCTAAACATCCCTAATGGAATACTGACATTACTCCCAAAAAATATCCATTAGACTAAAGAGGTCAGTGACTAAAAGTAATAATACTGACCTTCAAGAACTACTGTTCCTAAAATTACCGAGCAGTCCATCTTAAATTCCCTATCAAAATAAGGACACCCGTTCCTAAAAATCCCGCTTGCAAAATCACACTCCTAAAAATTTCCGGGAAACACATTTCCTAAAAATTCAATTAAATAACACTTTCATAAAATTCGGATAAAAACGAAGGAAAGGAAAGCATTATTTCAAAAGGCAAATGCACCTTTAAATTACAAAATGTTTAGTACTGAACCAATTCTGACGTGTGAAATTTAAGTTGATAGAAAGACAAAACTAAATTCTACCCAAATGGCGTCAAATAGACAGTACAAAAATTAAATAAATGTTAAAAAATAAATCACTTGTGTAAAATATGAAATGAATAATCGCTACGTAAAAAAGTTAAAATGAAGCAGAAGATCACCAAATTGCACTAAAGTAGTGGAAGCATTTCGTAAATACGCCATGATCCTACAGTGTAAATCACGTATTGAATTAAAGGAGAACAATATTACTGATAAGGATTATTGGGCGCGGTTGAAGCGCAAAATAATATATTGAGATTAATTAACTGGATGGAGGTGAGTAAAAAGTTATCAACAGTTGGCGAAATTTTAAATTTCATCAAAAATAAGCGATATCGAAGACTTTCCAACCTAGTTTTTATCGACGAAATAACTATTAAATTGTCAAAAAAGAAAGAAGAATCAACATTAAAAATCGCATGCAGTTAATAAATCCATAAAATATCCATAAAAATGAAATGAATTTTTAGAATATTTTTCGCTGATAAAGCGGACATTCTACCATAAGATTTCATGCAATTGTTGAATTGTTACTATACTATTAAATCACCAAAAAAGAATAAATACTCAACCTCAAGGTAAAGTAATTAAAATTCGTCTGCAGTTCCACAAAATATGTATAAAAATGAAATGGATTTTTAGAATTTGTTTCGCTCATAAAACGGCATAAACAAAGATAAAATAGCATTTTTTCAATTTTACGTTAACAGAAATCATCTAGTTGGCGACAAAAGTACTATTTATTTTGGCAAAACCACGCAAATTGAGCAGATAAATTCAGAGGTAAGCCTTGCTTTAAAGTTCGAAAACTACTTTAAATGAATATTGCGCGTGTTCTATTTATTCTTTGAACTGCAGAAAAAGATCATCTTGTGCAGTTTTTTACGGGCATTAATATGCTGTAAAAATCGAAAAGGTGAGACGTTTCTTCGATGAGATATTCCTAAAATTAACGGTTTTGCTTAAATTGGAATAACAGAAGAACAAATTCGAATTTACGGAAAAACTCTTCGAGGTGCACGAGGACCTGACCCAAGGTACCTGTAACCAAAATTTCGTACTTGTAGACCGTTCCATCTGGGCAGGAGGCGAGATTCACACACACACACACATACACAAACTCTCTGTTTTATTTATATAGATTAGTGATTTTTTTTTTTTTGACTTCTGCCTCGTGGCTTAATTTTTACCAAAAGAAGTGCAGAGCCCTACAATCTTCAAAACTTATTTCCTTGCGTAAATATCCCGAAGTCCCTCCAATAGTTAAAAATTCCCATGAATTTGAAAATAAATAATAAAGCTGAGCACCTGGGATTTCCTATGCAAATTAAGTATTGGACTACCTCAAAAATTAACCGAAAGTACGTACAATGGAAACAAATAAAATAAACAAAAAGAAAAGAAGTTAGCTTTATGTAGGAAAAACGTAACTAATAAACTATATTTTGTATGAACGACTGATAAAAGAATGTTAAATTTGGTATTATTTGCACACACTATTTTCGCTTATGCAGGCGTATATTTATTGTCTCTCAATTGAAATGTTTTACAAAAGGAAGACAATGAGTTGTGCACGCATTGTTTCATTTAACTCAAAAAGATGCAACCACAGTAAAATAGATTTTTATTGATTTCCTGAAATCGCTCAACGTACTCAGTTTATTAAAAGGAGGCTGTGTATTGCAGTAAAATAAGTCAATATAGGTAATTGCATTTCTGAAAAAGATCGTATGCTTAAGATATTTTATTGAATTTTTATTCATTCTCTTTCAAATAAACTAGTAGTATACTTTCCACACAATATTAAAAGCAGCTCAATAATGGTCGGCTTATCTTTCTTTATGTGCCTCAAAATGTAAAAATCAATAAATTTATCTTTAAATCATTATTTAGAATAATAAGGATTCGTGCAATGCGTAAAACATACTAAACAACCAGAAAATAAATGCCATTATGTATAACAGATATTTTTGTTGTGAAAGGTGGAAGTTGGAATGCATGAACATAATCTTATGGGTTATTATTCTGTACTTATTTTACTATTTTTAAGTTGGCATGCCAGAAACTTCTATAACTCTTACGTTATATCATGCACATCTAATAGAAATGATAATGTATCATTTCTTAATGATAGTAATCAAAAATATTACTTTTAATGCAAATTCTAAACCTTAGAGACATTTACAAAAGAAGAGCGGAGTGTAAGATAAGTATAAGTAACATTACCACGTAAAATCGACAAGGTTAATGTGTGGTAAGTAATTACAAGCTAGTAACCACGACTGATCACACCTTTAGTAAGCTTTATTTAAACGTCATATCCATCGCACTTATCAATGTAAGCATGCTTATTCGTTATCCATTAGGATTCAAATCTGACACAAAATAATAATTTTTTTAAGGTTTAAAATCTTATAATCTGAGTGACAGGCTATGAATTTAGGAGTCTGTCATCTTTGCGTTTTTTTTTTTTTTTTAAATCCGTGAAAAGGTTTCTTAACAAACTTAATTTTTGCATGAAAATTTCAAAGAGGTGATTAATTTTGCTCTATAGTGAAAGCTTTTGCCAGTCATGGCTACGATTACCCCAACGTTTTACTATGTGGGGTATTTTACCAAGTGTATTCAATATTCTGGGTAATTACACCGTACACTAAACGGTGTCGTATTTTTAAAAAAACATAATTGGAGAAAATGTTAAAGATATTTTTTTTTCAAACTTAAACGGTATTAAATTAAGCAGATGATAAGAACTGTTACAAGAATTCTTTTTCATGATAAAGAACGTGTAAAATTCCAAAGTGTTCATCTATAACTTGACACGAATGCTGAAATGACACGAAAGCTTGACACAAATCCTATTTTCGCATCAAAAAATATTTCACACAAGTTTCTCAAGGACGCATTATAATGACGCTTGAATCATTTTTCATTAATTCAAAGGATTGAAGGAAACATTTTAATAAAGTTCTTGCACTTTAAGCAAGGTTACTTTGAATCACAACTGCATCATTATTAGAGGCATTTTAAACGATAACTATTACTTGCATAAAAAAACATTCACATAATTAAGAGAAAGTAGAAATTGCGAATAAAAAAATTTATTCATTGCTCTTCTTTTTTTTCTTTATATTTTTTGCTAAAAATAGATTAAAACTCTAATCACAACTGGCTTTGTTCCCTTAGGGTATTTTCTGAAGATTAATCAGTTAAAACATCTAAACAAAACTGCACTCAGTTTAAAAAAGTCATTTGTTTTCATTTAAACTCTTTCGGGAACCGCAGTTTTAAATACATGAAAATAAAAGAAATTTGTTAATGTAATCACAATTTAAATTAACTGAACTGAATCAGCTTAGTAAAAAGAGTAAAAGGTAAATGCGCAACGTATACAATGGAAAAATTTATTTCTTAAAGCTGGTTTTTTAAATTATTTTTATTCCAAACTTTTAAGCAGGACATTAGATAAAAATTTCTGTTAACTGGAAAGTGGGTAAACATTTATTTCATTCAGTAGAAATTACAAAGCCCAAATTCACGTGACGTTCCAAACTTCAGTCAATTACGAGAGAGGAATTAGGTATTTTTAAAACCAAAAAGAAAAAAATTATCATGCGCTTTACATCATCGTTAACGATTTCGTTTTTCAGATTGAAGGTAAAAATGTTAATAAATAATTTTTAGAGCTGTGCTAAGTGTAACTAAAAAGCTTTAATGTATATAAAATTATGCTAAATGCAACTATCTGCTATTTTGTGACAGGAAAATTATTTGCAAATAGAGAGAATGTTACTTTATGTCGTAACAAATCCAGATGGATAAATATAAACATCAAGACGAACAAAATCGTATAAAAGCATCCGTACAATGTTCATGTTGTATGTTATAATTAAAATTTGGAGTACGCTTTATGACTCTAATGTATTGCGTATTTCAAAACTCAAATTTCAGTTTTAACAAGATATTTTCCGACCCACTTTAAGTATTGTTCAACCGTACAGAGATACATATTTTTACACAGTCAACTAGAACATTTTTACAAATGAAACGTCATTAACGGTTATAAATGAATAATACAGCCATTAGTTAACTAAATGTCTAAAAGTTTCCGCAAATTTTGTTCAGCTGAAAGAGAGCAAAGGTTTATTAATGAACTCTCTTTAAACAAATGTTTGTTTTCCATTCACTACATGGGGGAAATTTGTTTACGTTAGTAACATAATTTTAACCAAAAAACTTAGTACATTAATATGCTCATGCAGTTATTTGTGATGTTCGCAATAAACTCATATATTTGCATACTTTTCCGAACACAATAAAAACGGTTTTTTAACGTTTCCAAGTAAATAATTTATTTATGCAATGGTCAAACTTAAGAATAGTTTTAATTAAACTTGATGCATTATAAAAAAAATAATATTTTGATAAAATTACGAATTACGTGCGCGTTATAAAAAAAATGTTTAGTTTCACCTATAAATAGTGTACCAACAATAACATTGCATGAAAATTAGACTAGCTCAATGCTCACTAATTTGAGATTTAGCAAACAATAAGCTATTTTAACTTTCAATTAATCAAAAAAAGTTAATTTTTCGCTTTTAGGACCTGCCAGAGATTTGTGCGAATTTATAAGCAAAATTATTTTCTTAAAAACTAATATTTTGACCAGTTATTATCATTTACGATAGTAAAAATAACAATAAAAAAAAACAACAATGTTTTTTTTTTTTTTTTTGAAGTATTTTACATCTTAAAGCTTAATTTTCTTCGCGTACATTTCGCGAGGAAAATTTTAAAAAATAATAAAACTCTTTTTTACTTTAGACTTATTAAGACATGAACATTTCAAACAAAAACTGCGAAAGCAATAGCATATTTTAACAGTATTAGAAGCATATAAGGAAGAAATCACAACGTGAGACAATCAATAAGCTTTCATCTTGTTGGAAATTGAACTACCATAAAATCTAAATTATGTTCGGCTTTAGTTTTCACTCGCGTTTTATGAGCGATATTTCCCGGATTTTGTCGCCTCACTCTGAAGCTGTAATAACTTCCGACTTCTTCCTTTTTGTAGAAAGTTTTCGCAAAAGATAAAATTTTTACATTAATTTTGCTAATTTACCGATGCGATTATTTTTCATGGAAAGCACTATTTTTCATCTTACTGCTCAAAGGGATTTCATTTATATTACATGACTGTGGTTGAAACATTACAAATTTCTAGAGGCGAATCTAGACTTTCTTCATTTTTAAGAAAGTCATAATTGATCCAAGTAAATTTAAAAGGTTTCTCATTCTCTAAACATGACTCTTTTACTTGAGTAAAGGAACAGATTTTTTTTTTTTTTGCATTACATATATGTGTTTAAAATGCAGAAAATGGTTGGTAAAACAACAAAGGTAATTAAAACAGAACGCCGTTCAGGAAACTAATAAACACACTGGTAAAAAGGGATTAGTTGTATGCATATACTGTTAAAAATTTCCGTAAGAAAATAGTAATATAAACAGTTATTTGATTGTTACTTTACCATATTTAATTACAATAGTTGAATAATCATTAAAAACATGGTACTCAAACTGCTGATTTTGAAAAAAATCGTTTATTCTCTGTTTCTCCTAAAGAACGCTTAACTAACCGTAATTTACAAGCGCCACTAGGTCTCGTAGTCAATTAGAATCGGGCGTCCATCTTGGTTGTGGAACCTTACCATTCGTACGTTGTTGTTAAAATATGAATAAAGATTTATCAGTTCAATTCTGCATTTGTGTATAAAAAATAAGAAAAAAAAGTGGCTTAAGCAGTGGTTACTAAATAGAAACACATGAGTGATTCTACAGAAAACCTGCATTTTAAGTCACAAAACAATAAAATGAAAATTATTATTAACATTGCTTATTTTTTTATTTAACATGTAAAAATACAATGTTTTCTGAGTTATAATTGAAAAATTTTAGAAATTAGAAAAAATAAATAGTAAAAAAATCTATCCACAGAAGGTGATATGTCACTTCTGTGGACTGTCCCAAGCCAGAGTTGTACTATTTCAATAGTTGTAGCTGATGTATTATACCACATACGTAGATTAAGTATGTGCATTTTCATTAGAAAATGTGTGAATTTCACATTACATACGAATTGTTTGCCCTATTTATTGCCACATTGAATATTTTTCAAAAAGGAAGCTTGTCACAAGGTTTTGCATCACTTCTGTGGACATTTAAAACATGTAAAAAAACAACTCTCTAGATGGCGGTACTTATCCTTTTGTAGTGGCAAATAAAAGAAGTAGCCATGTTGGAAATGCAAGCAAGTTGCTTTGAATAAGTTTGAAATCTTTTGGGTAAAAATTTAGTATTTATGTTCATTCGTAATCTGTTCTGCTTATGTCATCACCTCTGTGACCTTTTTTAAAGTAACAATTTAAAATTATATTTTTTATTCAACGTGCCATATTAAACAAAATATGATGTTCTAAAAGTTATAAATGGCACAAACTCATAGAATTAACCCTAATATAATTATTCAATAAATCAGAAATTTTCATCACTTCTGTGGACATCACTTCTGTGGACATCCCTTCTGTCTCAGAAAATTTACCCATGATTCGGCAGCTATATTTATTCATCTGAAACCAATTTTTCAAGAACTTGAACTAGCAACACTACAGATACTAAATGATGGGCCAAGCACTCAATATCGAAATAAAAAAATGTTTTATCTCTTGAGAGTATTTCTTGCAAAAGAAACAGGAGCAAGTACATGTGTTTGGCATTTCTCAGAAACTAGTCATGGCAAGGGGGCACCTGATGGTGTGGGAGGAACACTAAAAAGAACTGTGGATTAATATATATTATATTATAATTGCACATTGGTAATATTATTGCACATGGTTATGATATTACTGGACAAGATGAGTTTGTTTCGCTGCTAAGAACAAGATGCCCTGGTATCAAAGTGATTGATATCACTAAAGATGCTGATGGAGAAATGAAGAAAATAGATGAGATTTTAGAAAAAATAAATATCGTAACATTTAAAGGTACAATGAAAATACATCAGATTACTTGGTCAAAGAAAAACAAGCACTTTCTAGATGCCAGACGTCTGAGCTGTATAATGTGCAAACCTGAAGAAAAGTGTGTTCATTTCTCAAATTCCTGTTGATTTTGATGATGATCATAACAGCTCCAATTTAGATGAACTTGAAGCATTGGAAAATAAATATGTGATTGTCTGCTTTGAAAGAAAGAAAAATTTTAGGAAGCATTATAAAATAAGAGTTGTTAATAGCATAATATAGGAGTTGTTGATAGGAAAAACGTAATTATTATTTTAAAGTTTCCAACCAGGAACAGAAGAGGTTGTTATATATTTGAGGATGATTTAACACCATTCCCAAACTTAGAATAAATTTCCGTAGTTAGTAGTGTAGCTTAATCTGTTACAAAATTTGTTTTGTCTATATTTTTTATTTTATTTACACTTTCTTTTTTTGTCATAGAACAACTGGATTACTGGTATATGTCAATAAATTTTGTCTGATTATTAAATACCAAAACTTTTTTGCAGAAACTCGGTGTCCTTTTCTTTTTTTCCCATCAGAAATTATGTTTTCAGCGATATCACTTCTGTGGACATAGTCATCACTTCTGTGGACTGCTAAATTCTTCTTCTTTTTTTTTTTTTTCACAAAATCAAAACGGAGTTGATCTGTGCGACAGATGTTATAGATATATACATATCATAAGCCTACCTTCAGATTTTTTTGAAGAATTTATCTTGATTTTTTTAATTTGAAAATTTATGTAGTCAAATTGCAGGTTTTCTGTAGAATGACCCACATACACACATAAATCAAATATTGGAGACATCGGATTCCCAAAGTGTTTGCGAATGAGCGAACCCATAATTTGAGCTGCTGAAGCGTGTATGTATTTTAATTTTTGCAGCAATTAAAAGGATTTTCGTCAATATACAGTAAATTTAGACCAAAAGTAACTTTGGATCCAATCAAAAACTAAAATCTCAATTTTAATGCAGTTTTCCTGTTGGAAAAGAAGATTTATTGATAAATAAACGCCGCTTTGAGTGGCGTAGATGGCCGAATGATTAGAGCGCAAGGTTGGTGTACCATATACCCGGGGTTCAATTCCCACGCGCTTCCTTTGTGGTTTCTACGCCTCTAAATGGTTTAGGACCCTTAATAAGATTTAAAAAAATATTCCAACCCGTAAATTTAACGTTTAATTAGATGGACAGACTGCTGCCGGCTATTTAGCCGTAATTTCATGATCAAATTTCTAACAGGGTAGCACAAGAGTTGCAACCTCTCTTAAATGTACATTGACGAAAGTAAATGTATCATATTGTAGATTTTTTATTTTAAAACATTATTTCTTGCTTATTGTCTCGGCAGAAATATTGTAAAGCAACTACACAGCTTCAAAAATAGGAAAATTAGAAAAAGAACTCATTCATGCACATTACAACACGTACATTACAACATTGAAAATATATTAAATATATAATAACATCGAATTCATTAAAATATTCTTTATACATACAAGAGCTTCATTTAAGGAACATAAAGTTGATGTAAAAAGTATGCATATATGCATCCACTATTATCTATATTATCCTAAAGTATTTTCATCTTTGGAATGAAGGAACTAATTTGTGAAACGAATAAGCGTGAAATCTGTACCAGGCGCTCAAACGTAAGAAAATATGAGGAATGAAACTTCTAAATCCTGACCTTTGAAGTCTTTTGAATTCATGAGAGTCGAGTTTATTCACGGAAAACAAAGCGCGCATATGGATATAAGTCAAAAATTTGGAATACTACAAGTTTCATATATATTCAAATGTGATTATGAAAAATGTAAATTTTAATGAAAAATACATACATCAAGTTTCAGCCAAGAATTTATATGATCCTATAAAAGTATTATATTCTTTAGAAAATATTTCATGGTTAATCATAGTGGTTAAATAATAATAATTATTCTTATTGTAATAAAGTTTTTGTTCATCTGAGGTTTTCTAGAGGTGCCATGAAAACAACTCTCAAAATACGCAATTTTTTTCGCTAAAGCCAATAATGGCACAAAGTAGCAGTTAAGGTCCACATATCTAACTATATAATAAAAAGTTCTTTCTGAGGATATATAAAGTAAAGATCCTGTTGCTATCTATGTGAGAAATATCGAGTGAAACAGCACCTGCCAGGAAAATGACTATTTTTCTAGTGGCACTTGTTTTACAATTATTCTAATTAGGAAAAATAATGCTAGACTTTTAAATAATTGTTAATTTTGTAAAATACCGTTTCCTAATGTATATTTGATAAAGTTTGGTTTAAAAAAAACTTAGTTATTCACACCAGATCTTGAAAGAACACGGTTAGCTCTGGTGAAAAGCCTGGACCTTGATTTTAGAACAATTAACATTTTTTTGAGAATATAATCTCAAGAATTTTTACATTAAGTACTGCATTTGTAGGTGAGTCGCAAGTTTATCAAAGTAAGAAAAATTTTTATAAAAGTTATGACTTTTATTTTTTAACTAATACATGGCAAAGACATGTTTTTTTTTTGCCAGTTGACCCAAATCTGTCCTGTATTTATAATTTCTGGTATATTGAGAAGATCTCCAACAATTTCAAGGGAATTTCACTAGTCCAAAATGGCTTAATAAAGATAAACAAGGTTTTAACTTTGAATTTAAGCATTTCAAACAGCAAGGTTTTCGGATTCAGTTAATAAAGGCAACTTTCATCTACTATCTCTATTTTTACTTTCCCCACTTGCACTTAAATATTACTATTGCATTTACTGCCATAAAAACTAAAGAAGAACTTCTACAAAATTTCTCAGTGACCAAAAATTAATAAATAATAATCATACAAGCCGTTTAAAAATGAATTATTACACTGGATCAAAGTTGTCTTTCTGTTTAGGATAACTTTGAACCCTGTCAGAAATGAGATTTTAAAAAGAATTATTTTAATAAAAGTATTAGATTTGTGCAATTTTGAGCCAGAAAAATAAAATTTCTAAATATTTAACTCTGTTTATGTAACATAATCACGTTATTTCAATAATTCATAATGTTGCATAGAACAATGACATGAATTTGGGCAACTTTAAGGCCTTTAATAACTTCAAACTTGCATTCAAAAATATATTTCAAGCAATGACTTCAGGATGACTGTATCATTCCTCATGGGTTTTTTTTAGTTAAATTCTAAAATACATGATGGTGGTTTACAGTTAACCGCCATTCAGAGTTGCTCTGGCTGACTGCGACCAATTTTAGTGGAGATTGTGACATAAGTTTTTATTGTTAACGAAAAAGCGCTTAATTTTACTGACAGTAAAACGTAATTCAGTATGGACTAGATGAAATTTATAATTAGAAACGGGTCACCTATTTTATTTGCAGTTATTCTAGCCATTTGAGCCTCTCCCATAATTTAGGATAAAACACCCTGACACATTTTTTTTCGGTTGTGGAATCAATAAATATGATATTATCTTTTACCTGCATCTTTTTAATTTAGTTTTATGTTAATCTTATTCATTCTTTTTAAGGATAACTTTAATATCACGCTTAGAAACTTATTAAAAACTTCATTTTCTCTTTTAATAATAATGCGAATGTACGTTCCATCAAAATTACTTTGCTCTTTTAATCTTAGTGATCTAGATTTGGAGTTCCTCCTTTAGGACCTTTTAAAACATAAATTATTTTTACAAAAGTTTGAGAGAGTTCAAGTTAAAATAAAATATCTTATTATCAATCTAAAAAACGCTTGCTTTGATGTCTGAAAAGTGCTACTATTTTATTCAAGCTCTCAGTAAAAACAACGTAATTTAACATTCTTTATAGTATGGTACATCAATTGAACGTTAGAACTTTCCTTAATATATGGGTTTTGCAAGAACGTCAAGGTTTATATTTGACATTCCTATGTTATCTCTACTTTTCGTGTATTAATAAAGATTTTAATCGCATTATTACAGGCTGCTTAAGCATTATTCAACGTGACAAGTTCAGAAATATCAAAATGAAATTAACAAATTGGACTTGTTCCATTTTGCAGTCATAAACGTACTTTGAGAAGAATTAGAAAAATCCCTAAGTAGCTATTTATATGCACGTCTCTTTGGAATCGAAATGGAAATATTTTGAATAATTTATTTAATTAATTCACTACCATAAGCGTCATGAGTTTAGAGTCATAATTTTAACTGTCAAATATTTGATAGAAATGTCCTTATTATTACGGTAGTTAACCTTCCGTTAGTCGCGATTTGACTTCCGACGTGGTTAATCTCGTTGGAAACTGTGAGGTGTTTCTGCTTACTTTTAAAAATTTAAATGAAATATATTCTGGTTTAAATAGTCAATTGTTCTCAATTTAAGGTTCCTAGGGGACATTAAATAATTAGCCATGTATTTAATTAGTAAAAATTATTCAAAAATCGAAAAATAACAAATGAGAATTTAATCGGGTTGCACCTATTGGGTTATTACAGTAATTATTGCATTTACTATGAGTTATAATCTATTAATAAGATTTTCAACAACAACAAAAAAAGGAAAATATATAGTTCATAAAAATATCCGACCATAATGCCAATGGTCGCGTTACACCTGTGAGGTGAACGGGGCTGCCACAAATGCACCGACATGTTCGAGGCTAGAAAGTACACTGACCACTGAGTAATGAGAAGTTAGAAAGATAACATTAAGCTCCTCCCCAGGAATTGGGGGGGGGGGGATTAAAGTGTAGGAGAGATGCACCCAACTAACGGAAGATTAATAATTATATACTCGAATATACGTATATATTAATATATTTTACCTTTAACGTTTAGTAGAAAATTTTGTTGCTTCAACTTGTCAGAAATTGAAAGTAAAAATCTTATATATTATTTCTCTAGCATGTTTTTCTCTCGTTCTAAGAGTTCTTTCTTACTCCTTTATCAAATTCCATGATTTGCCCCTCATTTTAAAACTTTTCGTACCGGCTAATAACGAAAATAAGATCCATGGTCCAAGAATCTACCGCTTTTCTTAAATTTGAGATTTAAAATCATCTATGAAGAGGTCCTTTAATGGATGCCAAGTTAGTGTTGTCTATGCTGGCGCCATCTTTTATCAAGCAAACAAACAAGAAACTCTTCTGTTTTTAATGCGCAGCAAATTGGACAGTTTTAGATGCGTCTATGTGTGGAACTTATTCAATCGTTAGACTCAAACTCATTCATTTGCATTTTGAATGAGTAGAGCCTCACTAACCAACAGTAACTATATTTTAAGTAATGGAACTGTTTCGTTATTTATTTTAATGCTATGTACGAGGCGTATTCATAAAGTAAGGGCCGTTTGGTCACAGAAAAAAATATATTCATAAGAAACAAATTTTATTGTCATATTTAGTTATGTACAAACTTACTTTACTTTTCTGCATAATCGCCGTTAACTTCTAAGCATTTTTCGTACCGCTGCACCAGCTTCTTTAACCCCTCTGCATAGAAGCTTACCGACTGAGAGTTGAACCAGTTGACAACGGCGTTTTTGAGTCCCTCTTCGGTTTCAAAACGTTGTCCACCGAGCCACTGTTTAAAATGCAAGAAGAGGAAGTACTCGTAGTCGCTAGGTGCAAGGTCAGTACTGTACGGTGGGTGGTCGAAAAGTTCCCAACGAAAACCTTGAATTTTCTCCTTGGTTTTGGCAGCAGTGTGAGGACGCGCGTTATCGTGGAGGAGGATTATGCCAGACGACAATTTCCCGCGGCGTTTGTTTTGAATCGCTCGTCTCATTTTGTTGAACGCACTTCACAGTTGGCGGGATCAACGTTTTTCGCGGCCATTGTTGTTTGCATTCACGGACAACAATACCACTTCAGAATCAAAACAAGTGACGCTGTAGCTTCGCAATGGTCAGTAGATGGCGCTGCAGTAGTAAAACTGTGCTCCGAAGCTCCATTATTTAAATATAAGCAAACGGCACTCACTTTATGAACGCGCCTCGTATACTAATTATAAAATAATTATCATTATTATTGTGATTATTTTATTACTTTGAATGTCTAAATAGTAATGGGGAAAAAATGTAACAGCTATTTGTACTGATGCGTTCAACTACATGTCTTCTTTTGTACCAACACTCGTTTCCTTTTTTTTATTCCTCTTCATAATGGCCTTTCTCCCAAATTATTAAAGAATGGAATGCCACACAGAACGATTTGGTACGCAGTGCGGAATTCCGCAAGGGTCGACGGGTATTATTATAGTAAAACTTATTTTCCCTTACATTAGAATTATGCTTATGATTTATTCTTATTGTTTTTGTTACGAACAAAATACGTGATTAAAGTATGTTCCAATTTTTCTTGCAGTTTTATTTTGAGATACATTCACATAAATGATATTAAACGCCTTGAGCTTATTTTAAGCATACGTTTTAAACTTACTTCAGTTCCCAAATGTTCAAAAAATATAAATTTTTACATGATAATATTTAATGTTATCAGTTTAGATATTACAATATTTGACGATATTTTTACTTTAAAAGCATATTGAACTACAGGAAATATCATTTTGCTTTGATGAAAGAATTGCCTTAATTACCGAATAACCAGCAAAAGGTAGTTTTCCCACATTGACCTTAAAAATTGATTTTGCTTAATAAAATGTTTTCTGTGACTAGAAAACTTTATTACAAAAATTCATTGAACGTAAAATCATAATGATTCTCACAAAATTAAAAATATATAAGTATTTTACTTAAAATAATTTCTTCCAAATTAAAATTTAAAATAAATTTTTCAGTGAAAGCATCCTAATTATAATGAGATCAGATCGCAATTGAACACAATCAACCGTATAACTGCAACGAAGAATTTTATGTTTAGTTAGAATTTCATTCGCTCTTAGTTCCGAAGTTGTAACAGGTGGAAAAGATTTACGACGTGAACGTGAAAATTTGCTACCCGCTGACACTTTCCTAGTAAGCTCGGTTTTTAATGGACAAACCTTTTATGGCGAGAGAGTTTCTCAAATAATATCGGACGAAATTTTATGTATTGAAGTTTCGAAATGTACGGCTGTAGCATTACAGCACTCACGGACATTTTCTGAATTAACATTTATGCCCCAAAATAAAATGAAAGTACCTGAAACTGAACTACATTTATTTCTTTAGCAGGTTGGGTTGAAATAAATGAAAACTGCTTTTTCACTTCCGAAAATGTAATTCATACTTTAATGCCTAACATTTTTAGAGATTTTTATGCATACTTTTATCTGCAATTGACTTAAAACTTTAAGTGTAAAAATATTTAAATCATTAAAAGTTAAAATATTTTACGTTAATGTGTTTAAATGTATCCCTTATACACCACTGTAAAGTAATGTTATTTCTCTTAACAGTGATTTACTTATTGCATTTATGTAGCATAGTGTGAGTTACAGGAAATGAATCTTTTTGGAATGCATCATACTCGACTTATAGACTGAATAGGGAAGTGCAGAAGGTGGCATTTAACTCACCAGCCATTTAGTACTTATCATGCCGTTGAGAAATCGAGAGCACGGCGTGTTAGCTAATGACACGTACGTGAAAAACGAGGAGTCACTGATAACTACCCAACGTCTCTGGCATCTACCCAACGAAGGCAAAAGTTCGGCGTCGATCGTCACGGGGATGTCCACAGCCGAAATACCATTCTTAGGTAAGTTAATTCACAGTAAATGACTCGTTCTTTAACTTTGGATGACCAAGTGGCGTCAAAAAATGACCCCAATGCCAGTTTTGCTCGAATATTTTATTTTTAAAAAATAAAAACCGCTTTCAGTATTTTTATGACTGAGTTTTGTACTATTTTATTACGAATTATGAAGCTACCACTTCTCCCATGAAAAAAAATAAATACATAAAAAATTACATTTCGATTTGGGGTCACTAAATGACCCTCCCTGGTCGTTAATAAAACCACCAAGAAATGTGGTAAGTGCAATTGAGTTGTTTACAAAAATCACGTCAATATAACAACAACAATATGTCATGAGTGCAGTAATCAATATGAATTATTTTAAGTTAAATTGCTCATTTTGTATTCGAATTCCTAATTCTGATGTGAATTAATCATCATTTTATTTTTGAAGTACTTTGTTGCATCTATACTGCATTTTTTATTTTTTCTGTGACGGTAACTCTAACAAATATTATTAAATCCTTTCAAAAGATAAATTTGATGTTTTATTTGATATAGTAAACAAATACGTATTTTTTACTATGGGGTCACTGAATGAACCCACATGGCCTTTCATGTTTATAATTTCCACCTGGTCATCGGAAGTTTACGGGAAATGAAAAGACTTGGCCCTACACAAACAGCAAGAACACCAGAGAAAGTAGATCATGCACCGATGAACCGTTTAACCTGCGCAAATGCGTTGTGTTTTTGAGTCCACAATGGCAAGATGGATACTAAATGGCAACTCAATGGGAGTTGAATGCCACCTACCTACTCCCTCTACAAGCCGAGTATAGTACGTTCCAAAACCGCACGTTTCCAGTGACTCTCTTTGTATCTTGCTTTCATACCTTCAGACTATGTAATTCCACACAGACAAAAATAAAATTTTCCGAAAATATAATGATAGTACGGATTTGATTATTTTTTCAGGATTCCTTTTTCGAGTTAATTAAAATACCAATAAATAATTTTAAAGCATATTTCTAGCTAATTATAACCATTTGATTACGTTCATGAACTGGAAAAATAAGAAAAGGGGAGTTTATATAAAAGGTTGTTATTGCGCTTTTACCACTTTAGTTGGGAACAGCGTGTTTAGGAGATTGTTGCAATTAATTAATGGAAAGTGGTACGTTTTTTCTGAAGAAAGCATATTTTCAGTTTGTTAACATCATATACACTAACTATTATCATTTATTGTTACCATTGTTACCAAAATAATATATGTATGGGAAGCTGATACAATGTTGCAAATAAAAAATTCGAATTAAGCTACAGAAATCGTTCTGTCGCGTTCTTTTGCATGTGAGATGATTTTGAAAAAATCCATTGCACGTTGTAGGGGTAGGGGGATAATTGAACTTCTATATTGTCTCGAAAGAAAAATAAAAGGATTATTGTAGTTTTCGATGCCAGCAATCGAACGGGTATGTATATTTTTAAACTCATTTCATAGCAATAATTTTCGTAAAGGAAAGTAGTATTTCATTAAGGAAAAATAAGATTCCTGTGTATTTAACAGCAAATATGCACTGATAATGCTTTTGTGCGTTTTACACTAATCATTGAAATCAATTTTGCATGCAATATGTACATTCTTCATTAGGAAAATGTCTTAAACATAAGTTCTTGTTTCAAATGTTATTTTTTATTTGAAAACAGAATATAAATTCCATTCTAACTCCACCCATGCTTTATACAGATAAACAGGCTGAAAGATGCCTTTAGCTTTAAAAAGCATTTAGTTTTCTCTCTAATCTTCTTAGGTCAGTGAGTTTGTAAGCTTTGGAAACTTAAAGGATCTCCCTAATGCAATCATTGAAGTTAGACTATCTAAACAATCTCTGGAACTAAGTTAAGTGAAAAATACGTGTTTCGACTAAGATAGGATTTTACAAAGCGTTGAAAAGAGTTGCAAGATCAGAAAAGAAATTACATTTACTCATTTAAACCATGTGTAAGTATTTTAATTTATTTCTTTTGTTCTTTTCTCTTAGTAAGAATTCGTTCCAGAATTTCAAAGAGCAAGATCTGATAAAGTTATTAATTAATAATTCACCAAAAAATGTATACATATCTTCTTTTAGTTTCCGTGTGATTGTACGCATCTAGGATAATTTGACTAATAATTAGTAGTTAACCAAATTATGTTCACTCCATACATGCTTTATAAACTCTTTCTACATTATATTCAATGTTATTTTTCTTTTCTATCTAAAACTCCTACAATCAAATCGGCTGCATGTCATCGTACTTGGTACTTTCGTTTATACGTTTTTTTTAAAAATATATTTACATACTTTTTATTCTTAGTCTTTTGGAAAACAAATACACAGTGTTTCAATGTATTTAAATTTTCTTGTTAATAATATAACATCTTGTTAGCGTAAATTCACTTTCACTGTCTGAAGTGTTACTTTTATTAACTAACAGCTTCCAGGAACATAAAAATGTTGTCTCCACAGCACTTCTACAAATCTTGTTAAAAGAAAACAAATATTATTAAAACAGACATTAGGCACCTTTTGAAGAACTATTTTAATAATACCAGATACGCTAAGTAACGAGCGCTTTATCATCCTCAAAAATGAAGGTGACGTTTTTAAATGAAGATGACACCCTGTTTTTTAAAAATTTTATTAAAATGAATGTTAAGCAATCTGACTTCGCTCAATACTATTCTTAACAGAATATTAAATAAAAAGTTTAAACGCATTTATAATCGTTACGTATTTTCTGAACCTAAGTATTCAATCTTGGGTATACAGGCAAACTTCTATGTTGTGTTAATGTGTGGATATACAGGCACACATCTATGTTGTGTTAATGTGTGGATATACAGGCAAACTTCCATGTTGTGTTAATGTGTGGATGTACAGGCAAACTTCTATGTGGTGTTAATGTGTGGATATACAGGCAAACTTCCATGTTGTGTTAATGTGTGGATATACAGGCAAACTTCCATGTTGTGTTAATGTGTGGATATACAGGTAAACTTCTACGTTGTGTTAATGTGTGGATATACAGGCAAACTTCTATGTTATGTTAATACGCATTTTAAAAGGTAACTGGAATACTCTTCTGAGAATGATTCTCGAATTTTTCTCTTTCTTTATTTAAGTTTATTTCGGTCAAATTTAAAAGGATAGCAAGTAATCAAAAATGTTTTAACCTAAACACACTGATCATAAAACCAAAAGTACAGTTCTTTAAAATCTTAATGTCTTTTACATAACTAACCACATTTAACTAAATACCTAAACTATAGTACTTATGAGTTATTTTCGTTTGGAGTGAAGTAACATGTGTGCAATACTTAAATCAATGTCTAGGAGACATATATTTCTTTTTGCCTGATTGATAAGTTTTCAATTTAAGGGAAAGTGTCTTGAATGTCAGCAGTCATTGCTTCATTGGAGTAGTTGAAGAAAAACATTCATTCGCCCAGGGCAAACATTTCGTAGTAGGAATTTCAGCATCGAAGTACATGTAATATCAGTGGCTGTCAAACCACACTCTCCATTATTAACTTGTCTCTCGTCACTCTATTTGACTTCCCAGGAATCGTCATCAAAAAGAAACGGTAAACGAGAGGAAATAGCTTGTGCCTGGAGTATTTTAGGATAATGATAAAAATTCTTTCCTAAAATATTCTAAAGTTCAATTAAGATGTTTTTTTTTCGTTCTGTTGATTAATTAGTAGTAGTTCATTAAGTAGTATTATACATTTTCCTCACGAAATATAAATTAATTAACAAATTAATTTTCAAAGACTCGTTGATTTGAAAATAATTAAAATTCTATATCTTTTTTGAAACATTAGTGAATTAATTAAATAAAGAACGGTTTTGAATGCGTACTGCGCTTGTGCTGTATTGCATTTCCAAATGCAATACAACGCGTGCTGCGTGAATTTAAAAGTAGGGAACGATTGAAATTTGATGCATCCTGTTTCATGCATCATACTTGAAAACATTACATTATGATTCCTGTAAAGAACATTCGTAATAAACCAGCCATGCATAAACGAAGAAAAATCATCACCTGTGAAATTATAAATGCAAGAATTAGTATGAGTAAATGTATGATGGTACAATCCAGCATGTGTCTAGGAAAGTTTTCGTCCAGTCAAGACTAACCAAAAAATATATATATTTCACTAAATACGCTTTCCGAAGCCGTAACTGTAATCAGTGTATGCGTAAATAAAAATTAAGATTATCAGGGACTTGAATGTTGTCAAAAGGGTTCTGTAAAGAAGCATTTAGGCCTACCGCGACGGCGACGAGAGACATCAACGAAAGATTTCATCGCACGTCATAGGTTCTGCAAATTTAATAGCCCCACCCTCGACTAATTGCATCTTTTACTGAATCATTCAAAGTGACTTTCCGTGACTTGTTGATTGCCCTATGGAATAGCCAAATTCTTGTTGTTAGTTTGATAATCCTAGTTAGAGTCTATTATGACAGACGCAAAATGGTCCATCGCCACTGGTGCGAATGGACCCTGAAAGTTAAAAGGCTGAAAAGCGCTGGGTTAAACATCGACCTTTAATGGTTTTCATCTAAGCCACTATCATTTACTAGTTTCAAAAGTTCTGAAATCACTTTTCAACACCAAAATACATGACTCTTTTTACAAGCTGTAGACTTTACCCAGGATATTATGCCTTTACATTAATTTTCACGTGCTTAATAAATAAAAAAATAAATAAAACAAATAAAAGATTACTTAAAATTTTAGAGCGAAAATTATAGACCACAGCAAAAGCAAAATGTAGCTCAGAAGGTTCTTTTGTTCACTGCTAAAAGCAAACATTAGTGGCAAAGAACATTACATCGCATACAAAAAGGACAAAACAGTGAGAAAAAAAAAAGATTAAAAACATTTTAAAAAAGGAAAAAAGAAATTCTTAAACAAGATGTTGCTGATTCAAAAATAAACTTGAATCAAAACCAGAATAAATTTGGCAGCACAGGGAGCAGAAGGTGTAGGTGTTTTTTACATTTGCACCATTAAGTTTACAAATTCTGTAGTAAACAAAACAAATGTGTCGCAATTATGCCTCTCCCCCGCAACTCGCGAACCAATCTTTGTCGTAACAAAGACATTTTTAAGCTAAAAATACGAATTTAATTATGTGAGCTTAGCTGTACAAATGTTAGTTCTGATTATACGGCAAATATTTTCTTCCCTGTATAAAAGAATAGCTTGAACTTGCGGAGAAGTGAAAAAAAAAACCTAAAAATCGCTTATATTTTCCAGTTTTTTGAGAAAAAAAAAAAGCTTTCAAACAATTTTCTCTCGGTTGCCAAATTTCATTTCCCTCTATTTTAACATCATTCAAATCTTTAAACACTTTGTATTTTACTAGACAAATTGTCATTGTTTAACTTTTTCGTTATTTTTTTCTTAAATGCTATAACTCCTTTAAAGGCGGTAAACATCCAACATTTTGAAGAAAAAAAATCATTTTCTAAATTTTTTAGGAATTTATATTTTTTAAACATTTTGCTTTCTAAATCCGCAATATTTTTTTCAATAGATAGTTTATGAATAAAACTGCGATAAAGATAATGAAGGTTGAATGCACTGTTTAAATCCGGAATCCATTTTTTTTATTTTTTCATTTCGCAAAACCACGTTTTCGAATTTCTTATTCATGCTAACAGTTCTAGCAAAAAATGTATTGACTCGATTACTTATTAAAATGTGCATACCTTAACATTTTCTCTAAATATTTCGAGATTATTTTACACGGAATCACTTTTAATGATGAAAATTTTTGAGCCAGTGAATCACTGATTTTTTAGATATATATCAGTTAATTTGAGTTTTCTAGAAGTAAAATTAAACAAAACTGTCTTTACTTGTATAGTGATGTATTTGAAGGCCTTTAGCGTATTTAGATATCGACAGACTTTGAGTTAAGGTTCATTAGCTCTTCTGTGTAAAATGTGCGTGTTGGTAATTTTGCCTAAATTTTTAAATCCGAGTGGTAAAGTTTGATACATTTATTTTCCTTTTATATTTATTTTTTTAATTATAGTCCTAAATTTCTACCTACTAGATTTTAACTGAATTATAGATGAATCAAGATTTCAGAATCCGTTACCATGCTTTGGTGTTTTATATCTTTACATGTATCTTCGTTTCTTTTACTCTAAACAAAACAACAAATCCAAAAAAAAGCTCAACATTTTTTTTTTCAAAAGCGACGTAAATATTCGCTGCAAAGAAAATTATTTCGTAACATATATTGCTAAATTAAGTTGTAGAATTCTGATCTACATTTCTATTTCTTGAAATACGCTAAGAAACGAAAAAAATAAATAAATACCTTTGAGAATAGATCTGACAGAGCAACGCTGAGCCTATTCATTGCAAAATATATTATTGAATATATACGTGTTTAGGGGTAACAGGGAGCTCTTTAATTCCAAAAAAGTTTTGACCTTATGGAAGTATGACTGCTACGTGTGTCTCGACTATCAAAATGCTTTTACACAAAACAAAAGGGTTTTTTTAATAATACAAAACATTTTTCTTGGAATATATATTAAGCAATATGTGGTTCCCAACAAAGTTTGCTTACGTTTTGTGTCTTCCCAAACGTAAAAGTTTACTAAATTTTTTACGGATTCATAAAAAAAATGTGACACAAATAAACTCGTATCTATCAAACAGCTGAAGCAATTATTTTTTTCTAAAACAATTTTTTACTATATTTAATGATATATATATATGTATATATATATTTTTTGGAGAAAAGAGAGGAAAAAATATATAAGATGAAAAATTCAGTAAAGTTATGTGCAGTTGGAAAATTCCGTAAATTCTGAATTATGTTCGGCTTTAGTTTTCTCTAACCTTTTATGAGCGATATTTTCCAGATTTTGCTCTCGCAAGTAGAAGCCTATAATGGTTTATGACTTCTCACGTTTTTAATATTTTTCGCGAAACATTAAAAACGTATTTCCTTTTCCTAAGTTACTGATTCGACGTTTCCTCCTTCTAATATTATTTTACGGTACTAGCTCAAACCTAAATCACTCTAGTTCAGGTTTATTGAGCACTTAACAATTCTTTCAATGAAAGAATTTCTTAGATTTTTTAATGTTTTTTACCTGGCTAGTAAATACAATATCAAAATTTAAGAAACAAAAATAAAATACATACATTTCAACAACAAAAAGCAAGCTAATATTTTTATAAAATCCCAATCAACAATGTATGGTTTCAGAATGAATTTTTTAGTGGAAACGGGCACAGTTGACTGCTACGCTCGTGTTGTCCAAGACACGTTTTCATGCAATGAAAACAGCATAACTGTATAACGCGTTTTTACGGTAATTTCACTGAGTTTTTTTTTTTTTTTTTTTAATTTCTTTAGTTGATAAAAATGCCTTAAAAGCTGTACAGGAATGATTTCCACGTAAACCAATTCTTTACTTTCAATCGATGACTTCTTTTAACAAATACATTTTCCCTTTATTCCATTACCCTTCTCACGCATTTGAATAAGTTATAATCAACAGCGGTTAGCACATTTTATTAGTAAATAATCTCATTTCGTTTTATAAAACTTTTCTGTAAGTATAAGTAGCGGAACAAAAAATAGAAGTAAACCAATAACAATGAAAACTTATAAAATGTGGATAAAACCCGCCAAAATTATGAAACAACATTAAAAGAACTAAATAAAAAATCGAAGTAATATTTATAAATGAAAATGAAAAAATTGGGTGTGTCGATCTGATTGTCCATTTCTTAAAAAATATATATAAAAAAATAATTGTCTTAGTTATCTGTAGGGGAGAAGGTGGGATAATGGAACAGGCTTGTAATACGAAACGGCAATGTTTTCATCAAGTACCTGCTGCCGGAAGCTGGAAACTTTTTGCAAGATAAGATCAAACATATTTTTCTGGTACTTGTATTGATATGAGTATTTTGTTTTTGGATTTTAAATAATTGTTCATTACTTAAAAAGCACAATGTTGTACTTGGTAATTTGAAAATAATAATTTTACGCCGTGAATAGACTACCTGTTTGGAAAATGCCACGTGCTGGTAATATGAAACATGGGTCCCATAATACAACCCCATCTTTTATTTTAGGTACCACGATGCTAAGATAAGGTCATGAAAGAAAGGGAATAATCTTTAGAGAAAAGATTACTGGTATCAACTTCAAAGAAAGCATCTCTGCAGCCTTCAAAAGCATTGCCAAATAAGCAATACAACACAGAACCAAACACGAGTAGATCAGCTGGGAAGAGCAAATGTCCAGGCAATGGAAGGCGAAAATCGTTATTTGGCAAGAAGAAGAAAATCGATCTCCAAGAAAGTTCCAGCGATGAGGTAGACAAGCCATTAAGTGAGTCTTCTGGAAAATTAAATCTCGTGAAATTGGCATGGCTGAAAATCCCCCAGTACGACGTTGCAGACTGCATATTATGTGATGAGACAAACAAGAGATCGAAGTCAGGTGAACTGTGGGACCAATATATAAGATGTCGAGAATAGGCTCATGTGCTGTGTAGTGGTTTTGAAAATATGAGTTTGTTTGGGGTTTTTAATCATGAAGGACTTAACAACAACTTTAGTGGAGATAATCATGAAGTATTTACCAATAATGTTTCTTTTTCCTATGTAATATCATTCATTTGCAAAATAATTATAATAGAGGACTAAAAGAAACCTACGGTTCAAGATAATATAAATAACAAAATTTGATTTACGTTTAGCAAGTGTTTCCTGTTACAACCCTCGGGGGCCGTTCATAAATGACGTCACGCTTTATTCCCATATATTTGACCCCCCTCCCCCCTTTGTCACGCGTCACGCTATGTTGCATAATGCATGATGTCACACTTCTTGTTACCCCCTCCCCTTGTCACACTTTGTCACAATTTCACGAACCCCCCTCCCCCCTTCGAAGCGTGACATCATTTATGAATGATCCCTCGTCTCCATATTTTGTAGACTGAAGTTAAAAATATTATTTAAAAAACAAGTTATAGTTTCTTAACACGATCATATGCAAATGTTACTGAATATTTTTAGTACAATTAATGCATATTTAATTCTAAATTTTGTAACATATTTAAAGTGGTCCGTATTAACTCATTTGCTTCTCACTTGAATTTTACTGTACGTTTTTGCAGGACCCACTTCAATTTTTTGCACAGTTTACCACACCCAAATCTCAGTTTTAATATAAAGATATTTTTGATGACTATTGTATAATTCTAATAACTTTATATTTATTTCTTCAGAAAAGATGTATTTTATAAACCCTAGGCACAAAGGTTCAACATACATGTTGTTGTTGTTGTTGTCGAGTCCTCGTGCGTGACGAGGAAGAATGGGTACGCTGCTCCTGAGTCTAACGAGGCCCTTATAGGCAGGAGTCCGATTTCCGCCCTTTTTTTTTGAAAGGTCTCTTAATTTTTGAACCATCTCCCAGATGAGAGACCGTCACCTGGGATTGACACCCCTAGAGGTATCGTTTCACTTGGAGGACATTGGAGCCACGGCCTATTTAACGTGCACCAGCTCCCTTTAGCGTACACGGACACCACAGCAACCAGCCGCGAGAGGTTGTCACCCTCCCAAACACTGACCTCAGTCAATGTTGCTTCACTTTCGGTGTTCAACGGGAACCGAGCTTCTACCGACTGATAAACTGCGGAACGTTCAACAGACATACTCAATCAAAATGATATTTTTTATTATAATATCTGAGCAAAAGAAAATTCTACTTTGTCATATTCGGACCATTCATTACTCTCACAGAAACTCAGAAACATAGTTAAAACTACTCAACATTAATTTTCTGCAAGTGAAATGTGGTGCTTTTTGTCTGAAAAACTCAAGAATTTTCATTCTAAATTCAAAATATTAAGGATTTTGAGGAAAAAAATGTGTTCATTAATATTGATCAAATACAAAAAGTGTGTAAGATAAAGATAGTGTAACTAAAGGAAATACGAGAAGAATTTTTTACTCTATATTTGATTTTTAAAAATTCATTCAATCGTTCTGGAACCGTATTCAAGCATGTTTATTAAATTCCGATCTTCAGCGAGATTTAAATTTTAATGCTTCTGAGAAATCAAAAATATGTAATTGTCATTTGTAATAAAAATGCTGGTACGAATATTATTACAAAAAGTTAATGAAAATGTCAAAAAAAATATCGCATGGAAAAAATGAGAGCTGTGAAAAAATTAACAAATTATTTCTTCCCAAATGCAAAAAATACTTATGTCAAAAACGCAGCTGTAAACAATACTGAACAATAAGCATACAAACGGATAATTATGATAAAATAGTTATGCCTTCATTTTGAAATCAAACATGGGAAAATATTTCCCACTCGTTTTTCTAAAATTTGAATATATCGCAATATTTTTCTTTAAAAAATATTTTAAGCAATTTGCAGTTCTTTGTTAACTTTTAGTTCAAAAACAGAGTTTAATCATGGATTCAGTTACTAAAATCCTAAAACTTTTTTTTTGATAACAAAAACATTAATACCGTATTTACAAAGTTTGAAGCTTATATTTATAATATCAGATGGAAAATAAATAATGTCCAACAAAATTGCTTTTAAAAGTCAAAAAATCATTTGTTGCAGTAAAAAGGAAAAGAAATATGTTAACATCGAATACTTAAATGGAAAATCAGGTTCACAATTAGGAATAAAAGTGGTGTATTTACTATTATTATGTTTGTTCCTTTTTGGCCCATTTTCAAGTTATATATATATATATATATAACTTGATGTATGTGTGTGTGGGGGGGAGGAGGGAAACAGCTCAACCCCTCTCTACAATCTGATCAAGAGCGCCCTCGCACGGAGAACGCAGGAGAGACGAGAAAACAGCAGAGGCTTGCAGACTGTGATGAATATCCTCTGCTTCGACGTAGACGTAACCCTAACCTTTAGACGTACTTTCACCTGCCTTGACGCGCCAAAATCCTTATCTGTATCTATGTTTGTATATAATTGTCTTAACTGTCCTGTCTTCAATAAACCTGTGTTCCTCTTAAAACACGGATGTGGTTCTTGCCTCATGGAAGGGACTACAACTTTATATATATATATATATATATATATATATTCACATTAAACATTATAAATCATTTTGCATAACAGTTTTTATTATAACAACATAAGAACAATCTGGCAAAAATTATTTTAATAACGTTGTATATTATATATGCACATATATATATATTATAATAATAATGATTTTTAGCGACACTATAAACGAGTAAACCATTGTTGAGAATTAAGCAACAAAGATACGAACAACAAAATTTGAGTAAAGGAATGACTCTTAATTGTAACCATTATTTCCAGGAAAAAAAGCTGAAGAATAAATAATATTGCAAAAACTGTCCAAAATATCTAAAAATGACATTTCAGGACAATACAACTGCGAGAAAAACAAAAACAATCATAGAATTTAAGCCTGCGTTGTTACGAAATATGTAACAAATGATATCTTTATTTTTAATTTAAATTGTAAATTTACGTAAATGCGTTTTTTTTTTTTTTTTTTTTTTCAAAACTGAACGGAAAACCAACTCACAACTAACTTTTCTACTCAGTATTTCCTTAACAAATAAGCAAGTTGAAACATCTAAATGGATATGTACTTAGCTACAGTGTAGAAACATTTATTTTCTTCTCAGATTCTGTAAATATGGTGCTTTAAAGAAATGAAAGCTCAAAGGAAATTCCTAATACAATCATTGAATTTTTATTATCTAAATCCAAACTTTATTTCGAAGGAAGTTAGTTGAAAAATAAAAGTTAAAATCAAATTAGATTTTGTTAAGCATCGCAAAGAATAATAAACAGTAGTTTAAAATCTCAAGTCAGCAGCTAACCAGTGTCAGTTTTTATTTTAAATCATTATTTTATCCTTATCTCATTCTCGAAAAGTAGAATCGGAACATTCCATGCCAAACCAACAAGGCACTCAATCTCAGGTTTTAATGAAACTCTTAGAAATCACACTTTGACAACTATATATATATAATTTTAAAATTTTATTTATGATTTTTCAAAAATATATTTTTAATGCAAGTTTTTCAGCAGTTTATTTGCAAATGAGGTAAAACTTATGCTGCTGATGGATATTTTAGATTTTTTTTTGTCATATTCATGAGATTGTTTTTTCTTTTAAAGAAGATAATTCTTGCTGGTAATATTAAACGATTATCTTTTGTACTATATATATATATATATATATTATGTATGTATATATATATATAACTGCGACCACAGGTAATTGACAGTATTTGAAACACAATTTATTACTCTGTTTTAAATATTTTATCATTCTGACAACGCACAGCCATTCCACTCAACTAGACAAAAAAGGGACTGACCCTAATACTTGTCACACTTTATCAAAAATGGCGAAACGTGGATGGTGTTTTTAGCATCTAATGTAACGAGCATATTTTTGGACAAAAGCAAAAGAAAAGAAGTTTATATATTTATTTTACGCTTCAGTCATTTATACCAGACTTGATTTGCTAATAATCTACAGCTTATCCTGCTGTTACAGATAGTTTTTAGTCATTTTCGAGTCATGAATCGTTCTATTGAGTAACTTCAGATCAATTTAATTGCAAGCAAAAATTAATTAGCCTAAAGATTTTACAGTAGAGCCTCGATTATCCGAGGTAATGTGGACCGAGGGTACCTCGGATAAACGAAAACTCGGATAACACGGACTCTCTCCAAATCGAGAGGGAAACATGGGTTAAAATGAAGGAAAATGTCGTCAAAGATGTAAAAAAAGGCATTTACTGTACATATTATGAAATGAAAAAATGACGTTACATACATACAAATATCTAATTTCATATGTACACATCAGTAGAGTACATGTTCCAGTTAAAGTTGTGTCTTGAAGAAGTCCATATATATAGTATATATATATATATTGTTTCTGTTTAACGGTTGTTCTAGGTCTTTATATCACCAGAAAATAATTGGATGACTGGGGTCAGTCAGTGACGCCGCCATCGGCCGCCAAAAAAAAAAAAAAAATTATCAAGGGCAAATGTACCTCGGTTAACCCGGAATTCGGTTAGTCAAGGCGCTACTGTACTTTTGTTCGAATAAATGTTTGGTTTGTAGAGATTTTTTTCTACTTGATATTTCGAACTTTTAAAAACAAATGAACTAAATTCATTTCTCCGTTATTAAGTTGAAGATTTCTTCATAAAAACCATTTATTTAATGAAAATTGAGGATTTACTGTCATAACTTTCATAATTTAGTTGAATTTCAAGCATGAGAGTGTTTAAAACATTACTAAAATTTAAAAAAAAAATCTCTGCAATTAAAAAAAAAATTTCTTAAATGCCTGCATAATTTTTTTACTACCGATGTTCATAATTAACGAAAATATACTTGTTTTAATAAAAGCTTATCATAATGCTATGAAGGAATTAAAGTCAAGTGGTGGTAAATGATCTTCTCTAAATATTTGCATGTTGATCTTAAATATTTTGTTTCAAGTTAAAGTGCGATGTTTTTTAGCGACAATATTTCTTATAATTGTAACTATTTTTGTATGCATGAAAGATTATGAATTCTTAATTAGGAATAAATGTGCGCATGATACGAAATACTTAATTAGCAGCTTTTGCTTTCCGCTGTTCAATAAACACAAATTCAAAAGAATAAAAGGAAAGCCATAAAAGACATAAAATAACCGATACTAAAGACCTAAGGAAAGTGGTGTAATTCAATATTTGTTGGGCAGAACTCATGTATTGCTTTAAATAAAATTTGTACAAGTGAGTTTTACAAAAAAAACATCCATTTGAATCTAAATGGTAAAGTTCAATGCATTAATATTTATTAGTTCACTACAAAAGGTTCGCAATTACAGCCTATTTGCTTAAAATTCTTGTAAAAATTAATTCAAAATTTTCATACTATGTGTTCTGCATTATTTCCATATTTATGGAGAGATTTCTTTAACGATATAGATTTCATTAAAAATGCATTAACGGAATGAATTCAATGTTATTCATGTGTCAACGTTATAAACTATTTGTAAATCTATCGGCAATAATTGCTTTTTCGCTGGATTGATTAAATCATCAAACATCAGCACTATGGAGAAAATATTCGTAAAAGTGAAAATAATCGCTTTTGTTAAAAATTAACCATTTCAAAACTATTTAAAACTATGAGTCTTCCTACCACTACCATAAACTTGTTGAAGCCATAAATGAGCTGTATTAGATTCATTTGCGAATACTAACGTGGTAAAATTCTATTAAAAGCACCCGTAACCTTTTATGAGTTGTTTTATAAACATTTCCACCTTCATAACATGGGATTGAGTCTCGTTTATTACGTAATATCAAGAAATTATAGGCCTTGTTAGTAATTATATAATATTAAATAACGGGGACATGTCTTGGGAAGCAATATAATCTGGAGCATACATCGCCCTATTTATGTTCGTGGTAAAGTTAACAAGTATAAAGGTAGAGGTACTTCATAAAAATTCATTTTTCCCTTTAATGTAATCGCATCTTGGCACGTAGGTTGTCAAAAAATACCAACTAAATAAATGAATTTCATTTTCATTGAAACCCGTACCAATTTTACGTAGATCGAAAAGTGCATAAAATATTCACTGCGTAACCCAAAGTGTCCATGAAGTACAGTAACAAAAAATTCCAAATGTTCATTATTTACACAAATTACAACATACATGTAGTGAATGATTGCAAACAGGTATGATGGATTTGTGAGCAACACTTTATGAAGCATCCACCTCCCTGTTGAGAATCATTGCAATAGAACTAACTAAATTGCCGATGTCTTTCAAGATATTTAGCTGAACGTTTTTCGTTAGATGCCATGCATGGTTGGTTATGAAGGAATGAAAGTTTAAAATTTATTTTTCGCGCATGCGCAATAGTAAGTCAATTCCTTCAAAAATGTCATAATGTAGAAGACATTCAGGGTATTTTATTTCAAAACTTCAATGCAGTGGTCATTTTATATTTTGGACCTTTTTTTTCTCAACTGTTGTGTAATTTTGGAACTGTTGTGCAACTGTTGTGAAATTTCGTACAAAACTCAGCATGATATTAAAAACAAGTGGGAAAGAAAGCGTGCATATACTAGCGACACTGTTGGAAAAGGTGCGGAATTATATTTACACAGAAATGTAATGATTCTAATATTAATTAACAAGGCTTAGATCTGAATTTTATAAATCGATAATGCGAGGCATACTATTCAATTTTAACCACTGTTTAAATTGAAATTTTATTCTTTTAGGACAGGATTAAATATTACTAAAAATGTTGCGTTACTTACGCCGAGTGTAATTCCTAATTATTTTTCCAGGAAATTTAAAATTGTGTTCGTCGACTTTTTTTTCCTCGTCGACAGGCAGGCTAAAAGTATTTCTGATAAAATTATTTACATAAGATAATTGAAACGTTTAGTTCAGATTAGATAGCATTGTATTGTAAAATAGGGGTTAAGGAAAAATAATTTACACTTCGAAACAATTTCGGATGCATAATAATATTTCTTTTTATAACTTAAACTTATTTGAATTTAAAAATAAAGCAAGAAAAAGCAGAAAACTTAAGAGACTAGCATTAATAAAGCATAAATACTTTGCTAAGGGAAATATATTTTAGAAGTTTTTAATGAAATTCTTAATATATTTGCACAAAAGGCATCTTCAATTTCGTATTTTTCGATAAAAAGAAATGGTATTAAAAAATTGGGAAGCATAATTTCTTGACATTATTTATTCTTTTATTATATTTTTAATTTTAAATTTTAGTTTACTTTTGCCACATTTTTGTACAAATTCAATTTTAAAAAAAATGGCAGTTTCCAGTTGATGCAGGGAGATGCAACGGGCAGTATAACAAAAGAATGATTCTGAGTAAAAAGCGTTCAAAGATCGGGGAATCATTTGGAAACGTTATTGATTTTTTTTCTAAATCACGCTGGAGGGATGCCCCTTGGTAGAGCTATCACTGACATCTTTTGCCACGATATCCTAAAATGTTTTGTTTCTTTTCCCCCCTTTGCCTTCTAGGTGGCTAAATTTTTAGCCTACTTTCCCGTAAAAGTAAAAAAAAATAATAATAAAGCATGAAAGAAGGCTTAATGTATCGTGAAAATATCGTTAAAAATCAAGAAAAGTCAAAAATAAGTGAAGTAATTAAATAAAGATTGAAAAATAAAAAATTTGAAAGTAGGGTATTGAGATGGGGAAAAAGTGTGTCTGTCGGTCTGTCGGTCTGTCTGTCTGTCGGTCTGTCGGTCTGTCTGTCTGTCTGTCGGTCTGTCCCCCCCTAATAACTTTTGAACGAATTGTCCGATTGGAAAAATTCTTTTTGCATTCGAAAGATCTCGGCGAGGACATCTCATTTCTATATTTTACTTTTTTATTTGAACAATTTTTTGTTCAATTTTGAACAGTTCAAAAAATTTTAACATTAGCGCCTATGGACAAAATTGAAGCAAATTCTGTAAACTCTGGGCACAAGAGCCAAGTTCCTATTGCAAGCTTATTGAAAGGAGTTCTCGGCGTGAAATATTGATTTGAACAGTTTTTGTTCATTTTTGAACAGTTCAAAAAATTAACACAGAGCTTACGGGGAAATTTCAACCCTATATAAATCCTGATCTAACGGACTGATTTGCTTGGAACAAACTTTATCGGAAAGCTCTTATAACGTAGAACATGTAGAAATAGAAAGTTTATCCAGAACTTACGAGCCTATTTTGCTATGAAATTTTTTGATCGGGATTTTCAAGGATATTTCTCAGTGACTCAATGAGTGAAATAATGAATGAATGAATAAATGAAAGAGTGAAAGAATAAATCAATGAATAAATGAATGAGGAAAATAATGAATGAATAAATTCTTGAATAAATGAAAATATAAATAAATGAGTGAATAAATACATGAATGCGTAAATGAATGAATTAACACTTGAATGAGGTAACGAATGAATGAATAAATGCATGGCTGAATAAATGAAAGAATGAATGAGTGAGTGAATGAATATGTATTATCCGTTGAAAAAGGTATATTTTCAATAATTAGAACTAAAGATAAATAAGAAAGAGAGAGAAAGAGATAGCTAGATTATAAATTTGAATTTGGTGTATACGGGAAAGTAGGCTCGTATAGTTCTAGACGGAACTTCTTGTTATTTCAGGAATTCATAACAGTATACATTTAATTCGTTGTTTTCCCCTAGAAACATTACTGAATTTTAATACTAAAGTGCAGTTTTTTTTCTGTAATTTGACAAAGTATCCTATTATTCCTCTTGTACGATGAAACTCTATTCAACTAATTATCTGATACTCCGTAGATTCGCAACGTAAATTCTTTAGAAATATTGTTTCCCTGGTGGGTAAGTGCATTCCATATAAATAATTCATGAACGTTATATTTAAAATTAGTAAAAATAGATATTTACAAGTAATTTATGCATTAAAAATTGTCACGTAAGTTTTTAATTTTATTTCCTCTAAACGAATTTACATAAAAGTTCCATACAAGAGCATTATTCCATTTTGTGTTTCATTCTTGCCAATCTCAACTCTTCATAAGATTATCAATGATGAAACAAAAAAATAAAATGATTAGTAGTAGAAGGGTTGTGTTAGTCTTATAAAAAATAATGTTGGGTGCTATAAAACGCGCAATTGTTTCAAAATGAAAACCGACCAAACAAAACAAAACCATAAACAGAAGCCTGTATCTGAGTGCAAGCTGACGATTTTGATAGCTGCGCCATAACATTTATCTCTTCAACCATTTATTTTAGTTATGGTTTCCTCCATCGTAAATATTTTATAACGTTTACTTTAAAAGTATTAAGATAAAATGTCCTTACAGCAATGTTTTTCAGAAGCAATTCATTTCTTTTTATGTTACAACAAGTCTTTTTGATTGTTTAAAGATGTTGAAGACATAAAAGTAAAGAAATATTACATGTTTTCAGCAGTACAGAAACATTATGTTGATATTTTTCAACGGTTATGAATTTTTGTAGTTGATGAAAATATAAAAAAGGGCCGAAACGTGCGGAGGAATGTTTTATTTAATAATACACTATAAACGTTTTTTCTACGTGCTTATGTTTTAATGTATTTTTCCATTTATAATTATTCGAAAAAGTTACTCTATTCTTTTAATCCTAATGCACAGTCTTTTGGGGAATATGCATGTGTGGACTTAATGAATTTAACCAGAACGTCGAAGATGTCTTCAATAAAACTTCTCATTTCTATTAAAATCAAAATTTATGTATATTTTACATTGTGTAACAATTATCAAGAACGCATTTTTTTTTCCTCACACAAACTTTTTAAAAATCACTCGGCAGCAAACGCAACGAGAAATAATTTTTCACCTGCACCAGGTTCCAAACTAAGAAGAAGTTGCAACATTGCCAGGTTCATTACTTTGGGAAAACTTTTTACTACGCAACTTGAAATATTTAAACAAAGCAAACAATTGTCAAACAGAAAAGCTGGAATGTTAAAAGTTCGAGGGTGAACTTAAAAAATATAATGAATTACGGTCGAATTGTGACCACTAGTTTTCAATGAACGATCATATCTGGGCAGCAGTAATATAGCAATGTGTAGAATTCGAATTAGTTAAGAGAAAACAATTTAACTAAGTACTAAACTAGCACTTTTCAACAATAACAACAAAAAAAAAGATCAATTTGAGGTTATATTTAAAAGAGCTTAAAAAATAAGAATTCACGACATGAAATTGTGGTAAAAACGTTTCTTTCATTGGCTTTTTTACGGTAAAACAGATTTTACCTTAGAAATAAAGTAAATCTCACTTTACATTTTTAAATTAAACTTACTTTGGTTTTGGCGACTATTCGTACCATAGCAATTACGGTGCTATTTTTTTTTACAAACCACCTAAATACATTACATATCTTGTTAAATATTTTTCAAAATATTATAGGTAACAAAATAATAAAACTTAATCTGAAACGTATTCATCTTATACTCAAAAAGTAAATATAATTTAAAAAGACTTAATAAAACATTTTCAAACCTTTGGGGAATGTAATAAGTGTAAATTGGAGTTGGGAACAATTTACTGTTTTCTTTTTTTTTTTCTCTCAAGGAATTTTAGTTTTTTTGTAAAACTTTTTGTGAAGCCTTAACTATTCGCAATTGGTGACTTCAAAGATTTTATGTATTTTCGCAGACGTCATTTGCAAACCTTTAACGTCTGTTTTTCACTCATTAATATTCATGAGTCACTTACAAGTGCATCAGATTCCATCCTTTGATGAAAACATTCTGAACAAACAAGATGACTAGAAATTTAATTATCAGAGTGGGAAAGAATGATAAAGCAATTACGTGTGCTGATGGATTTCACTAAATAAAAAGTGCGTCTGGTGTTTTCTTCTTCTTCTTTTTTTTTTCTTTTGAAGGACGGGGGGGAGGCAGACTTTTTTGAATATGTAATATGAGGTTAACAATAGATATGCAAAAAAGCACTGAGAGTGTAGTGTTCATATTATGTAATTTTTTCGTAAGTAGTAATTATGAAAGTACGTTGTTTACATTAAATATTTTTAATAATACACGTTCGACGGAAACTTGAACTTTTTCTGCATTGAAAAGGCTTTTGTAACCTCGAAACACGTGTATACCATTATTTTGAAATTTTCGTGATTTAATAACGTTGTTTCAACATTAATTTTTTTTCTGCACACGGGAAAACATTTTTTTTTTAAATTTAATTAAGCGTTTATTAATAGTTACACCCGCATTGAATAGGTTAACAGATATAAAATTGCCTCCAAATCTTAAATACTTGGCAAAAAAAAGACATGAACCAATCAGTTTTGCATCGATTACGCTTATAAATTCTCCACATAGGCTGAAGGCAAAATTCATGCTGTTATAAGAAATTTAGAAACAAATAGTTTGGTCAGAATTCAATGATAATGTTAAAATATTTTCAAAATTTGTCAGTATTTATTCTCTTTATTTAATACAAATTAGAGAATATTCAAAGCACATCCAAACCTATATTCCCGTTTTCAATTTCGGATACTGCTGTTAACAAAGTTTACACGTGTAACGATATTTTTGCTGCTAATATTCCATAAGAACTCTTAATTTAAGATTTCTCGAAACATTTTTTTTTTTCATTTACATCTCTAGACATCATTTTACTTGCTAGAGTGCCTTAAGATGACTACACACTCTCTGACACGTTTGTGCAAGAAAATTTGACCGTGTTCAGAAATTTTTTTCATAAAGGTCCAACATCTTTGACAAGCGTATAGAGTAGGATTTTAAGTGCGATTTTTGCACAAATGTTTTATGCTTGCGCAAACATCGCGCGTATGTAAAATCCTCATGTATACGCCTGCACAAACACGTTTGCACAATCATGCTTGCCAACATGTTGGATGGTGTGTAGTCACCTTAAGTCGTGATGTTTGCGCAAACATCGCTCTTATGCAAAATTGCTTGCACAAACATGTTATTTTTACACGAATCGAAATGTATATATTCTCATCATGTGAACAAAAGACTAGCGTTTTTTGAATAAAAATACTCAAAATGCCTTTCGGATAATTCTTATTCAGAGATAATCTAAAAGCGCAGTTAAACGCTATGCTCCATTCATTAAAATTCATGTACTTTAAACGAGGGCAGTTTAAGTTTCCTAAAACCAAAAACCGAAGTAATATTGTTTCTTTTGAGCCTCTTCCGAAGGAAAACAATACGTAACAAAAATGTATTCTCTATTAATAATAATAGAAATTTGCGACTTTAATGAAATGATTCATAGTAATGAATCTTTAGTTAGTTTTTTTTTTTTTCTCTCACGTGAACATTTCCAATTCCGATTTTAAAATACTTATGAAACAAACCAAACTAGATGTTTCAATTTAAAGTAAAGCCAATTCTTAACGATTTAAAACGTAAACATTCATTTCTAAAAAATAATAAAATAGAAATTGTTTTAGCAAAAATAAGTTCAGAAAATTAATATTTGCGTTTAATTTAGTATGAGTTTGGACACAGAAAAAATGTATTTCATTCACAACTTACGAGTATACCTTAACTGGATAAATTTATCTTAACTAGAAGTTTTGCAGCACAGTTATGCAGTACTGTAAACACATTTTTTTTGTATGCCTTTTCGATTTTTAAACGCTCCTGTGAAGATTCTTTCATTTCAACTATCAAAATATTGTCTTTCTTTCTAAGATAGTAAAAATGTTTGCGAACATGTTTAAAAGCACAGTTGCAATGAAAAAAAAAATAACTTCAGGGTTTTTTTTTTTTTTTTGTCAATTTTTTTTTATCCAATTTAATTAAACTAAAAGTTTAAAAACGTATCTATTTACTTTTTTAGGTAAAATTGGAAGTGAAAAAAATAGGAATATATTGCATTTGTATGCATACTAATTCAGTGAATTCATGCATGACGTAGAAAAAATGCGTATTTAAATTTTATTATGGTGCTCTTCAGATCTCATCAGGGATGCAGAAGAAATATATTTTTATTTTTTTTGTCGACAAAACTACGTTAAGTAAACCATGTAATTTCATTGCCCTGAAATGCAGGGAATATATGCTAACTGTAAAAATATTTGTCTAAAGAATTTATTAAATATTTATGTAGCTTTATGTCTTTGGAGTATTATTTACGAATCCAATGATATTTAAAAAACTAGCACTGTGTGATTCTAAGATCATGAGACAAACTATGGGGGGACCTATATATTTTGTATAAGAATGCATGGTCGAATGTGGCGTTGATTCCCTGTTATTAAATAAGTGGTGAAAAATATGAAACTTATTGTTTCAGTGAGTGCAAGTTACGTGTGTGTTTATATTGCATATACCATTTTTTATCTTTAAGATATTTCCTTCAATAAGAAAAAAAAAGAAGCGTTAGTATACCTGACTTTAAAAAAAAGAGCAGACTAAAAACATCTAACATCATAAACATATTTGTAAATTGTGCCGAAAAATAAAAAAATAAATTCATTCTCTAAACAACGTCAATATATATATATATATATATACAGTCGACGCTCGATATAACGATCATCTCCGTTCCACAAAAAAAGGTCCTTATAATGGGTGGTCGCTATAAGAGGTAGAATTTAAAAATGTATATGCATGCATCATGCAGTATAGTAATTCCATTAAAATTGCCAATTTTTCAAAGATTCCAACAAAATGCTCAAATTATATTTTATCATTGGAATTTAAAAAAAATTATCAGTGCAATATGTTATAATAAAATGTTAAACAGATTTTAAAGTAGAAAATATAAGGAAAAAATTACATACTTGCAAATCATTCATTTTCGGAAGAAAAAATCAGAAATGGTTGTTTGCCTTTTTAGCACATGTGATTTTTGCAAAACATAATTTTCCATTTCAGTTATTGATGACAAACAGTGTTCTGTATTTTCTTGCCTTTCAAAAAAACATTTTAAAGTCTCGATAGCATTAGGCACATTTTTTATGCTAGGAGTTTTTGTTACAATTTCTTCCTCTTCTTCATCTGATGATGATGCATCAATTTCTTCCTGTCCACAATAACGGGAAATTAGTTCATCTTCTGACAGATGCTCGACACATTCCAAGTCATTATCGATTTTAGCGTAATCGTCAAAGTTCAACGTTGCATCCATGTTCATTTTCTGAGAAATTTCTTTCAGCATTTCCTCTTCTTCTACGAAATTTTCATCTTCGATTGCCGGACTAATTATTTCAGCAGTAGATTCCCTTTCCTCTTGCTTTTTAAAACCAGCATGATGGAAGCAATTCTTGATGGTTTTTTCTGAGACGTCATTCCATGCTGCTTTAGAGAGATGCAAAGCTGTTAGGACATCAACTTTGTAATCTTGATCTTCGTCGAGTGCAGAAACAACTCTTCGCAGTAGTAACTTCCTATAATTGCGTTTAAAACTCATAATGACCCCTTGGTCTAGTGGCTGAAGAACAGATGTGACATTAGGTGGAAAATATTCCACGGTGATTGATTTCAACCCATTTAGTTTGGGATGAGCCGTGCAGTTATCAATTACAAGAATAATTTTTCTACCTTGAATTGTCATTTGCTTATCCAAGCAACGTAGCCATTCCTCAAAAATGACAGATGTCCTCCACGATTTGGAGTTGTTTTTGTACGTGACAGGTAAGGTTTTGAGTCCTTTAAAACATCTCGGCTTTTTTGATTTTCCGATCACTAAGAGTGGAAGTTTTTCAGTACCAGACATATTTGAGCATAAGAGAACTGTTAGTCTTTGCTTGGCTTCTTTCCCTCCACTCGCAGTTTCGTTTTTTAAAACGAAAGATTTATCAGGTTTCATCATGAAAAACAGTCCAGTCTCGTCTGCGTTAAAAATATCCTCTGGAGTATAATTTTTGATAATTTCTTCCAGCTTTTCTTTTTTCCATGTGTCCACTGCTTCTTCATTCACAGAACCACTTTCGCCACAAAGCTTCCGGAATGAAAGACCATGTCTGGTTTTAAATTTTTGCAACCATCCGTCCGAAGCTTTGAACACAGTTTCGTCAATGTCCATTTTTTGAGCAGAAGTTAGAGCTTTTGACTTCAGCAAATTTCCATCTATTGGGACATTTTTTGATCGCATTATTTTCAACCATTCATATAAACCTTCTTCGATCTTCTGAAATTTCCCTTCACGGTACCGATTTCTAGAAGATTTGACTCCAATTTCTTCTTTTCTTAAAATTGAGTCCCGGTTGTTAATGATGCCAAATAAGGTGCTTTTGGGAATTTTGAAAACTCTAGCAATTTCGCATTTTTTTAAAACTTTTTTATCAACTTCATTTAAGATTTTAATTTTAGTATCTAGACATATCGCATTGCGCTTGTTTGAACCTGCCATTTCGTTCAATAGCGAAAATGCAACTCCTGTTTGCAGTATGCATTTCACTGAAGAACCTTATTCTTTTTTCGCTCCTTCCCCCAGAGGATAACTAATCCAAGGCACGTGACCTGGAACCTGTCAACATTCAGGTTGAAGAGCAGGTTAATTTTTCTCGAACCCTCTCATTCACATTTCTGGAAGCAGAACTTCTGAGCTGACATGACACCACCAGTCACGGACAGCAAGACTCCTCGTATTTCGGAGAATCGACCCTTGGGAAAACACGTGATTCAAATGACAAAAACTACCAATACATCTGTCAACCCCTTTTCCTAAAATCCGTAAAGTCCACGTGCTCTCTCCCCCTCTCTATTCTTTCCATACTATGGTGAGTGGTAATCCCCTCCCCCTGTCAAAGTTGGACTGACTGAACACTGAAGGCTGCATGCAGCTTGTCAGTAAACTATAATCAAGGTCATTTCAAGTTACAAATTTAGAAACATGTTCTTTTTGGAAAAATACCGGAAATAGTGCCCGTTGAATGCGGTCGCTGTATTGGATTGGGCGATACAGAACGGTCGTTATACCGAAAGCAAATTAACATAGAGTTCATAGGAAGAAAGTTGGGGCTTTTATCACTGGTCGTTATAATGGAATGGTCTTTATAATGCGTGGTCGTTATAACGAGCGTCGACTGTATATATATATATAAACCTTTTTTTCAATACTTACTATTAGTTCACACTCTCCCTACATCTTGTTCAAATCTTGCAAGTATATTGCATAAATATTCATATCGGAGCAAAAATGATGCATAAAATTATGATACCGTGGGTTAGTTATAAATATTAATTTAGACATACCTAGAGTTTACAGCAATCCCTTCTTTAATTAAAAGGATTTTCATACATTACATTACGCACCAATCGCAACACTAAAAAAATATCTGTGAAATTAGAGAAGGGAAACTGAGCGTTTTTGTAAATTTACTAAAAATGTGTTCCAAATCAATTAATCAAGTATCTTGATAACAGTTTCGCAATAAAATTCTAGTTTTTCCGCACTCTGTACAACTGCTGAGAAAGATCTGTTAAATTACGTAAAACTGAGCACTTGAGATCAGTGACTACTAATTTTAAAATTGCAAACAAATACATAAATAAACACTTGAGATTTGTGACGACCAGTTTAAAAATTGTCAAGAAATGCATTATACATTGTTGGCTTACAGTTTCACTTCAGCTAGAGTGAGCAGCCTATAGACCTCGATACCCCGTCTTCCCAACACCGGAGGCAAATTCGGCATAATGGCCTGAGGCACAGGAATCATAACAGCATTGGCTTAGACAAACTCACCTTTGACTTTGTGTACCAGAAATAGACATTCAGAGTAGGGGAACCTGTTGTACCTTGGATACATTTTTTATTTTTAATTATTTATTCAAAAACTACTATAGTGAGATGCATTTTACGTATTACATAATGTTTTGCGGTCATTTATGAACGGAAGTGCTATTTTTAAAGTAAGGTAGAAAAATAAATCACATGTCTTTTAGCCTTTTGAAAAAAAAAAAGGAATCAGGACCAAGGTACAACACCCCTGTCGTACCATGGACCAATATATGTTGTACTACGGATCTAGTTTTATTATTTTTGAGAAAAACATTATTTATATTACAAATCTTTATTAAATCTTGTATTAAAGTTGTTAACATTTATTAATAAAAAAAATTAAACAGCATAACAATTTACTTAGCAATTAATAGACATTATATTAACTAACATTCATAATTCTATGAGATATTTGATCACTTTAACGTGTTATTGTTCAATAATTATGTTTGGAATTTTATTATTCTTCTTCTTTTTCTTTTTATATACCCCTTCTAGCACTGCCAATATTGTTTTTAATCTTTTATTTCATACAAATCCATTCTGGAGTAGAATTTTGATGGTGGTTTAATTTTTTCTTTTACATTTTCCCAAGGATATAACATTTCATCTGGTTTTTACGGCCACTTCCAGCTCTTTTTAGATTTTTCCATAGATCTTATGCAAACGCATTCTTCGTTTACGCTTATTATTTCTCCAGGGAAGTATTCACCTTTATATATGAAAATAACGAAATCCCCCGGGCCACAAGAAGAAGATAAATGGTCGGGTTCTCCCATATCGTAAGATTTGTCTTCTTTGAAACATTCCTTTTTAAGAACATCACAAACTGCAGCCTCATCTTCAGAAACTGCTACTGCTTCTACAACTGCTTTTTAGGTCCAAGGTACAACACCCTACACAATTCTAAAATAACTGCTTATTTTGAGTAATAGCTTAGGAATTGAAAATGATTTAACGCTCAATTACACTTCCAAATAAGTTTTTAAACATAAACAAAAAAGATTACTAAACTTTTTAACAAAGAAAATAAGTTATTTACAAAAGGAAGAAACTAAAAAAGCTTACTTTTAGGATCACAACTTCTTTTTGGTCTTCTACTGCCAGATCTCGTTCGACTCCAACTATAAAATTTTTTTATAAATGACAGCTAACAGATAGCACATGAACCAGTGTTACCATATTGCAAAATGAATCCGTGAAATATTGTTTTTTATTATTAGGACCACAGTACAACAGGTACAATAACTGCTTGGTGTACAGTACAATAATAGGTGGTGGCACAGTACAATAACTGCTTGGTGACAGGGTCCATAGTACAACAGGTTACCCTACTCACCGATGGCACCACTACTGCAGCCGACTGTCTGTTGCTGTCAATTTTTAGAATGTCTTTTATTAACTTTAATTTCTTTTTATTTTTGGGGGGGGGGGGCTTTTTAATTTCATGTTTTTGTTTCCCTGTAATTTTACGTCAGACTCAGAATAAATTATTTTCAGGAGATCCTTATATATTTTCGGGCAAAATTTTTTTACAGTGTATGGTTATGAAACTAGAAAAGATTAATAACTGACATCATAGTACAATCAACAAATCATGGTAGTCTGGAGGTAATTCTCTTTTAATGACGCAATAAAAATCTGGGCTGTTAAATTAAGGGGCAATTTATAGTTATTGAACGGTCGCTAAATATTTCCTCTATCTCGGTTTCAAAGCGGTTCTATTTGTTTATACTTCTTTATTTAATTTTAATTGTTAACTTTAAAAATACACTTCTTCTCGTGAGCAGCGCTGTTTTTTACATCTTCATTTCTCACGTTATTAATACGACTAAAGTTATTTCTCAGAATTTTACGCTCCGTTGTTATAATTTACTTCAAATCTTTCCAGGAAATAACTGGAGTATTTACACTAGAAATTCACTAAGTGCTCTCTGGATACTCTACCAAAATGAAACATAAGGCACTCACGGGAGCGATATTCCATAATTGGAATCCACGTTCTTTTTACTTTTGGAAAGAATGAGCATGATTTTCTTTCTTTAATTAAGACTCGAAAAGTAATCTGTGTCTCTGGGGTTCGATAATAAAAGAAAGAAATGATACTATATAAAAAGAATACATTTCCTCTATTAGAAACGCCTTGTATCGGAAAGCAAGGGAAATGGCTAATAATACTCTATCAGTTCTTTTAAAGCATTTTCTTCCTATAACTTTTTGTGAAATTTGGAAAAATAAGTTGAGTTTGCAAGATATTATTTACTCTGTGACTCCTATGCTTGAAATATGACTGCTATCCCAAAAAAATGGTCCCGTTAGGGTATGAAATTCTTTATTGCAAAAAGGAAATGCAGATACGATTAATTATATCGTCGTTATTTTGCTAACTTCTTATAGTCAAGTGGATTTTTTCTGAGTTGCCATTATTCGATAGGTACACAAATGTAAAGGAAACTTTTAATATGTTTTGAGATTGCGCATGAGAACTGCTTTCTTTAAATTCATATTGAATACACGTGTGCCATTGAAGATTACATGTGCTGATTTCAAAAATTTTCTTCTTTCGCACGCTACTAATAAATACTGCTAAAATAGTATGCAATTTTAAAATTCGCTCAGAAAATGCTGGTTGTTAAATATAAAAATAGGCTCAAAAATATTTGCTGAAAAAATACTTACTAACAGAGTTTTTTTTAAGTATCAAATTATTCGTAATTTATTTTAAAATGTAATACAAATACAAAAGTGACGACCAGCACAGGGTCCATCTAGGCTGGTCTTAGTCAATTTAGCAGTCCCAATTAAACAACTTCTAAGAAAGCTCTTGATGTTCAATGAACATCAAAAGCTTTCTCAGAAATTTTTACCCCACTGCAGGTGAGCAGTCGGCATGTGTAACAGTCGTTTCCGGTAAACTATTCCAACTGCCTACAAACTTATTAAAGTAGTATTTTTTTTTAATTTCAAGATTAGCCTGAGATTTGAAAAGCAGAGGTCATTGTTTTAACAATGACCTCTGGCTCTACCTTCAGTACACAACTCTAGCCCAACAACATTTCCCATTTTAATGAACTTAAGCAACTGAATCATGTCCCCTCCAAATCCCCTTTAGACTACAGTCCTCTAGACTATACATACTGAGCCTTTTAAGCCTAACATCATAATCTAAGTCTGAAAGGCCACTTACTAACCTATTATCCCTGCTTTGAACCCTTTCCACTAAGGTTTTCCTTCTTTGGGTAAGGAGACCAAACATGAACAGCATACTAAATATGATGTCTTATCAAACTTCTGAATAATGGCAATACAACTTCCTTAGACCTGTTCGAAATAGCCTTATTCATAATCCCGAGCATCATGTTAGCTTTGTTACTTACTATGCTACACTGCTGACTAAACTTGAAATCGTGGCTAATCAATACTCCTAGATTTAGAACTGCTTCTGCTTCACTAATGATGGAACCTTGCTATAATAACAGCTTGCATGTTAGCAAGCTGTTATTATAGCCCATAGAATATGAAGACCCATAAATAATAAGGTTAGCCTATATAATAATAACGTTTAAATAATTATAGCCCAGATAAGTTTAAAGTAATTATAGCCTAAATAATAATAAGGTTTATTCTCTTTTTCTATGATTTGCTGGTGGCCACCTATATGCTCAAGTCACTAGAAACTGCAGGTAAACCATAAACATATTTCTTATACGTTATATGTTGCAAAAAAAAACAATCTGTCAATTAGTTCTTCAGAAATAAGGTTAAATACACAAAATTTAACATTTATGTTGCATGTGTGCATATATAGCTATATATGTTTGAAAAGAGCCAATTTCACTCAAAATTTTACTACCAGAACAAATTTTAGGTCAATTTATAATAAATATTTTCAAAGCAATAATGTTTTCTTATTTAGAATTTACATTATTTCTAATATGTTAAAAACAAAATATTTTACTGCTTATTAGCTTAGTAAGAAATTGAAAATGTGTTTGTTTAGATTTCTAAATTTCTGAACTAGTATTTAAATAGATGCAGAGAAAAATACGGCAACGATGAAAATGACTACTATTAGGGAATATAATCTTCGCAGAGAAAATGAAAGGAAAATAAGGATGATGGAATTTTAATGATTTGCGGAGAAGATTAAAGAATGTATCCCGCTGGGATTAGAGCGTTTGATTGAAATTCCTAATGCGAATAGCACTTCTGCATGGTTTCGCCCTTCAAGCTCAGCCAAACACTTCCATCCGAAAATCATCCTTAATTAATGCATTAATAGATAAACATTTATAGGCATGTGCGGTCAAAAACAATCTATCTTTTGCTATATAATACAGGCAAAATAATCATATATTTTGTTTCGTTCTATTTTTGGCAACTTCTATACATTGATTTTGAAAGCTAGAAAAATATGATCATGTTTGCGGAATTCGTTTTATAGTCAAATAAAGATTTTCGTATTTATACACAGTATGTTAAATAGTTTTAAAAACTAGGTATATAAAATAAAATAAAAAATATTAATTATATTTTTTTAAAGTATTTTTATTTAAAAAACTTTCACGAATGTTCGATAACACAGATAGGGTCACTGTAAGCTTAGTTCCAGCTGTAGTCTTAAAAATTCTTTGACACACTGAGTACACAATGTGAGTTGGAGCAGGCGTTCAAATCGTTATTAAACCACTGTAACAAATGTATCGAAGCCGAAGGAGCTTATTTTGCATAAAAATACTTAAAAAATTATAATTGATAGTTTTTATTTTATTTTATAAACAGTCTTACAAACTCTTTGACACAATGTGTATGCTTGCTTGTAAGAAAAGCAAAAATGTGTATATGTGTCTGTAAAGCTGAAAGTTATATATTTGTTGTTTCTATTAAACGGATTACGTCTCACTAAACGATATCATACCATATTCAATCAGCTTCAATGAGGAGATATCGGCTTAGTCTCAAAAAAAATTTACGTTATTTTACGTATATTTTGATTTTAAGCCTATTTTCCCCAATCTTTTGAATACATGGAATAACCGAAAAACATACTCAGCTTTTCAACTTTAACGCTCTACCACTCAAGAACTCATATTTATTAATAAACGAGAATATATATGATATTTCGAAATAAAATACACTCATTTCAGAAGTTTGAATTTAAAAAAAAACTTTATTATTATCATCATTATTCTTTTCATTTTTAAAACTTCGTTATTCCTCAAAATTCTGATTTATTTGCTTTCTTGTATTCTAGATGGTTACAAATAAAATAAAATACGCGTATTTCAGAAATGTTTTCAATTATTTACAAATAATATTTCAAAAGCATCGAATAAACGGTATGTTTTCCTACAGTCTACACTCCGATTCAGAGGGTTAATATTTTTTAAAGCTTGGGTAAATATTAAAGGAAATGAAATTTTTACAAGAATGCTTACAGTTTAATATTTTGTCTTGGAGTAAGAAAAAACTAATTCTGCTTTGTCATGTGAGACTAACTGAGTTGACATTTGCAAAACATATTTTTCATGATTTTGAAAAAACTATAAACGCAAACGATTCTTTATGACATTTTAGAAATTATTTAGAAGTCTAAATATTTGCAAAATGCTTCCTTTAAAGTTGTTTTCCGTTTTCTTTTGTTATTGTTGTACATGCTGAAGAGAGATATTGATGTATGCATGCATGAGATTGTTGAATAAAAAGGCATCGAAGTAAAACAAATATATTGAGCATTTCAAAAATATCTTAATTGAGAAACCTAAACTGTAAAAGTAATTAAAGCAATAGCAACATTCGACGGAATATAGTTAAATTAATTGTCGCTTCCTTTTTCTTTTCAAATTTTCCCATATTTATATCCGATAAATATGCATCACAATTATGGTTGAAATGTAAACCTACATATTTTCATTTTAATTAGTATTAATTTTAATTAGTAATTAATTTAAAATTTAAACCAATATTTTAAAAACTTTAGATTACAATTTTGACGTTAAATTAAGTCTTTACTAAATTTGTGTCCGTATTTGACGGCGTAACCTTTCGAATAAATTAAAAAACTTACATGACTATATCTTAATTAACGAAACAGAGCTCTTCAAAAAAATAAGTATTAAAGCGTAATATTTTACCATAGGAAAAGTATTATTGTAATTAAAATTAAAGTTTATGTTTGGCGCAGAACATTACAAGAAAAATTAATTAATTTTAATTGAGTTCAGCTCATTATTTTAGCTCCACAAACTGTAGCACAATCGAAGTACTTTGATTATGTTTCTTTTTCAAGTAAAGAAGTTTTTGTTTTTTAAGTGTCATGAATCAAGCATTTTAGTTAATTACACTTAGGTAATCATGGTATTTTTTCTCATTTGACTATTTTTAAAAATAAACCTACAAATTGATTGATAAAAGATAAGCCGATTTATAAACATCACAAGAACAATAAAAAAAGTGAATGTCGCCTTCATTCTAAAAGCTTTTTAAGTTCCATCTAAAGGAAACGGATAACGAGAAATATCATAAAACGAAAAGTAAAACGTCTTTCTGTGTAAGGAGAGAATCAATGAACCAATATTTTGTAGCACACATTGGGAAAAATCAAATCGCATAGACATGTGCCGTGTTTACAAGGAACCCCCTTTATCATCTCATCCAGTTTTACGTTTCGGTTTATAAGTGGTCTGAGGGCAGCGGATCACTACTTTGATTAATTTAACTGTCGCAATAATTCAGACTTAAATTTTAGTCATAATGGTCAATGCAACAATAACTAAATGGAACCAAATCAAAATTCAAAAATTTCGAGTCTTTGTTTCAGTAATTAGAAAAGAAGTCAGATATTGCAGCTATTTATTTATCTGATAATGTATTAATACATTTTTTAAAAAATATAGCTAATTACAAATTATGGACTAATGATTTTGCTATGGTTTGTTTTACAGTAATACCTATCTAAAGTACTGCATAAAACCCTTTCTCTCTCGCTCTCTTTCTCTCTCTCTCTTTCTATCTCTCTCTTTATCTATCTATCTATCTATCTATCTATCTCTCTTTATCTATTCAGTTTTAAAAGTTGTACTTGGGACACTTTTTTTTTCGTTCTATTCTGAAATTTTACTCTTCTTTTTTGATGTATGGGGCAGTAGGCTATTTTGGTTCTGGATTCTAAAACGTGCCATGGAATTATCTTGCTTCTTGTCGCCCACGGACATAACTTCGTGCTTTAAGACGTAAGCTGGCATGCTGAGGAAAGTACTATTGAATACAGTAGCATTCCATTTTAATGTGGCGGAGAGGCAGAATTCAGTTCTTTTCCCCACCAATATTAGAACACAAAGTTTTAATATCAAAACCCACTCTTACACCATACTGTAATATACTTTAAAGAACACATTCGGCATACCCTAAGCACAACTTACGAATATCGTAGCTTTAGAATCAGGAACGGCGACAAGCGTACTGTATCGAGGTGCGCTACGCACTGACGAAACAATGAATGAGAAGCACGTTGTAGCAACAAGGGGATATTGCAAAGACAAGGAATGCTGCTCTTTTCCTGTCACTTTTGAAAACAGCACGTAGGAGGATTGTAGCAGAATCCCGCTTTCCACCACCTTGCAATGTAATGTGTTTCTCATTTAATTACGATGAAAGAAAACTAGGCTGGATATAGTACAGAGGACCGGATAGTCGTGAACCAGATATTCGGGAGTCTACTGCAATATTTCCCATACCAGGTTTAGAATACGGTGGCAGTTATTTTAAACTAGCGTAAACTATATATGTGTAAAAAGTAGACCAGTTTCAAACTGAATCATTAAAAGGACGAATACTACATGTTTTTTCCGACTTGCAACATGATGTTGATACATCTATTTGCTGCGGCTTTCAGCATCACTAACCACTGCACTCATTTAGCTCTAAATTAACAAGATTACCAGTATCTTTCAAGTTCTTAATTAATTATTGGCATAGCTAATTATTTCTAGACCTTTTGCCCTTATATATACAACGGTAACTTTTTATTATATATACTATGTTATGTTATTAAGATGTATCCATGTATGTTCCATGGGATTAAAAATTAGCCACCCACGGCAATCAATCAGCGATCCTTCATAGTTAAGCAACTATTTGTAACTACAAAAAACACACACATTAAAAAAATAATAAAACAAAGAGCAAAAGAAAAAAAAAAGAAACTCTTAAAAACGCATTTTGTTGGTTTAGTTCAATTAAAATACACAGACGCACATACTTGATATTTTATTAGTAGAAGATATGTCGTCAGCAATAACACTTTTTGGATCAATAGAATTTCAAGTTAGTTAGCAAAAACTAGGTCTATCGTTCCCACATCGTCTTTATGTGATAGTCCTGTCACAACAATCATGCTTCATGCTGTTCGCCTGCACCGTCTATTCATATACATGAAAACAAACGATCCCGTGAAAACGTGCGATCGAGGTTCTGCTGTACAGGCTTTTAGCAGTAGTGATAGAGGTATTGACTTTTCAGGGATTAAGTTAAATGACCCGGTAGTGGACCACAGTTAAGAAAATTTTCCTATTCTTTGACGTGGCAAAATTTTTTCAAGGGATTTACATCAATATTTGCACATTTAGCTTATTTGCCAACTATTTCTCTAAAACTTAATTACCTGTAAGAAGTCATTTGATGAAAAATTAGGATTTTTAAGCCAAATTTATTAAACGCTTAATTTGTATCTATAGCGGACATTTATAAGACACGTATTTGCATCAGTAGTGGACAGAAATTAATATCATCTATTTTATGCTGTTAACTTGGAGAAATAATTTTAAAAATGACTAAGGGACCATTCATAAATGATGTAACGATTTTTTCCCATATATTCTCTCCAAACCCCCAACCTTCTTATTGATCGGCTTTAGTAAAGAGCAGCAAATGTGACTTTTGTGGAGGCAGCTATTACATATTATGATCCATGTACTTGCATAGATGCTCCACCCTAACTTTAGTTCTATTAACCAGCACTAGGAATCGTTCGCTAGAGGTTCTGATAATTTCATTCAAGTTTAATGTTACATTCGCTTATTTTAGGAGCTTAAAGATCTAAGTGTCCACTACTATAGCAGTGTCCACTACCGTGGGCCGTTGGTAGCCTAGTGGTTAGCACGTCGGACTTCCACCTGGAAGGTCGCGCGTTCGATACCCACTGAAGACCACCATGTATACTTGGGGATATGTGCATGTAAAATCCGTAGACCCCACTACCTCTCCCCGTGCGTAAGCAATCCTAAGGCCTCGGCTAACAGATAGGGGTCTGGTGGAGAAAAGTGTCCACTACCGGCGACGGCCATCGGCTCTCTACCTAAGGCTTCGGCTAAAAGGTGCAAGGGTGTCCGATGGAGAAAAGTGTCCACTACCGGGTCATTTACCTTACATGATGAATAAACGTTGATACATTTGCTATATTATAATAGCTACAGTTTTGTTGCATTCAGTGTTATCATTAATGTGGGTAGCAGTTTGATCCTTTTCAGTCTATTCCAAATATGTTTCATAAATTCTTTCATGATTAATTATAACACGTCTTTAAGAACCGATATGTACTGCACACCTTGATATACGGCAAAGGAGAATTTTCCATATGTATGTGCAGTGACAGATAACTTTTAAAAAATCAAAAAATAACAGCAATAACAATAAGTAATAAACAAGTCAGACAATTTACAAGATTTAAATGTTTTCGTATTATACATTAAGTTCTTTATTTACTTTGACCGCCGCTACAGAAAGATATTATCACAAATATTTTTCAGCAAATAGTTTCAATAATTCTTTTGAGTATTATTAGTAGTTTTTTCAAAGTAAAAAACTAACATGTTATTTGCTAGTTACCATTTTGGCTCGTTTACATACAAATCGTATTCCGAACTAATTAAATATTTGTACTAACTAGTAATAATTAGCTTTGTCAATATTTAATTAAGAACTTGAAAGATACTGGTAACCTTGTTAATTTAGAACTAAATGAGTAATGAAGCCGAAAGCCGCAGTAAATAGATTTATCAACATCATGTTCAAGTTTGAAAAAAACATGTAGTATTCGTCTTTTTAAGGATTCAGTTGACAAAGTTTTTACCAAACGATTAGAAAGCAGAAGTAATGGAATAATAAAATTTACACACAAGAAAAAACAGAGAAAAAACCGTTGTGAATCAGAAAATAATTGGCTGGACTCAAACACATGGTTATCATATGTTTGTGAGTTATTTACATTTGCTGAAACCCTAAATCCATGCTATTAATATGGTCAACTGATTTTTCATGCGCAATTTGATGGTATATTTTAATTCTTAGGCAACCTTTATTTGTTAATTTTAAAATTTAAGTATTTATCAGATATGTGTTCATTAACATTGCTCATCTATTCACACATAGCGTAATCTTCACCGAAAAAAATTGGCGTAATTTTTGCCTGGATGGCTAAATTTATCGCCAGTTGTGATCCCTCCATATATAGAAATAATTTTTTTTTTCCCCTAAGCTATTAATGTTTAATTATGATTCGTATAGTCAGAAAATGTTCCTAAAATGTGAGTTAAAATACAAATTAAAAATTAGTGAATGGTACAAGATCACCTGTTAGGCATAGATTTACCAGGTTATCCGTGACTGACAAAAGTGGGAAATTCCATGCACAAGAAACAACAGTTTTGATCAAAAATCTAAATGCAATTGCTTGGAGTGAAGATATGTTCATCAAAAAATACTTTTTTTTTTTTTTTTTTTTGCACTCCAATGTTAACAGCTCCAAGATCACAAAATAATTTTAAGAAATGAATAAACTTTTTTTTTTTTTTTTCAATTTTTAGATAAAGTTAAAGGAATGCAAAAAACAAAAAAAAAAACATTTAAAAATTGTTTCCTTATTATTTTGCTACTTTTGAATTGGGTTAACAATGAGATGCAGAAAAATAAAACTCTGATCTGATGAATATAGCTTCCTTTGTAGTCACTTGAAGTTTGAGCAAAAATGTCCTTTTTACGCATTGAATTGGCTAGGTATTCCATCTCATACTACCAAAAAAGCTCTTTCCAGGAGAATTTCGAAAAATAGGCCAGAAAAAAGTACCTTCTCAGTCTATCATGTATAGACAGAACGTTTATTAGCGTGTTCTCTTTTAGATCCAGATTCATCTCGGGAAAACATATAAACCAAAGCATTCGCACGGAATTCCTTCATTGGTTGGAAGGTCATTCCTAGGCTCATCACAATGTAGTCTGACATTATCAGCAAAAAAAATTGCTTATCTGAGATCTCTACAAACAAATAAAAATCAGAATCTTCTATCTACTGCTTATCTCTCAGAGGTACATTTTCAATGATGTGGAGGTCCCCCAACACTGATAAAGATATAACCCTAGAACACCACTCAATTTTCTTGAAATATGACTCTTTGTAATAATGTATGAATAATTGTTTCGATATCCATGCTTCCAGAAAATAAAAATATCTAACCTTCTCTTCAGCAAAGTTTTAAAGTTAACAAATTCAATCTAGTTTTTTTTCCCTTTTCGGATGAATCTTTGGTCCTCTCAAAAGGGAAACTTTGAAGCCTTGAAACTTTTTTTTTTAAATATCATGTTACTTTTATTTATTTTATTCAACTTTGTGTTTTCTATAACCTTTTTGGATTTTTATTCTTTCCTATACCTTTTTTATAACTGTCTTTATCTTATTCACTTTCATGATATTAAAAGATGTTCTTAGCTAGACTAATCTGAAGTTCGGCTAAAATATTCCAATTATACACGACGTACTTTCCTGCCAACACTCTGCGGGCTGTTAACGAAACATATAATACCATTATGTCTTGCAAATCTAAAGCTTGGAGTCGAATTCGAGAATACGGTCAGAAGGGGCTGTGACTAGCAGGCCGGAAAACTCTTTTTTCGAGAAGAATAGCATTCATCTCGTCTCCCAGCTGTCAACTGCAAAGATTGGCTGTCAGTCAGCATTATTGCTTATTGCTTGCCTGAAAATTAGCCAGGTCTTTTCGATTTGCTGACAGTGTGGTGTTTCAAGCTCGAAAAATCTTTTCCAGATCATATAACTTGTTTTTTATACGCCCAGGTTTCCGCATCTATGGGATGTATTCAGGCCCTTTTTTGGCGCTAGTGATTTTTCAGACTTCTGAATTAGATACATGATATTTCTCAGACACCTCTCTTACTATTAGAAGAATTTTGACGCAAGACGATCATTACTTCTCACCTTTTCCGTGAAACACACACAGCTCGTATTATTTACTGTTGCTAACACGTCGTCTTTCACGTCATATTTCTACATATTGCGGGTTTTGAACTTTTTTACTCACAAAAATTAATTTTTTTATTTATGCTTCTCCTCTTTTAATGTTCATGGAATTAAATTTCCTGTTATAGCTTGACTTTTTTTTTTGCTTTATATATAATTCTTAATAAAGAAAATACCATTTTTTACCTTTCTTTTTCTAAAAATTAAAAAGGCAAAATGACAAAATGCGTAGTAGAGGTCAAATCCGGTGTAATGGTATCTGAAAATCAAATCGGTAATTAGTGGGGTTACTTCTCTTACCGGCATTCTAAATTTATGCTTCGAATGCCGGTAATATTTTGATAGCTAATACATTTTTAATGCACATAAATCATTAAATAACTTGTTCTAAAAAATTATTATTTATTAAAGTAGCTTTAGGATTTTCTGGTTTATTCTAATGACTTTACGTGCTATTGAAAATATACTACAAAGAAATCTAATGTTATATACTTGAACATTTTATTATCCGTATATAAATACTTTTTTCTTTTTTTATTTCTGCCCCCCCCCCCCCCAAAGGAAAGATAGTTAGTGCACTGAATAGAATATTTCTAATTAAAATGAAAAATATGCACTAAAAAAAAGCAAAGTGCTTTTTTAGTTTACTGTGTTTCTCTCTAAAAATATTTTCAGGCTGTAATCTGCTATATGTTTGAAGTTTTGGAGAACATTTATCGTGTTTAAAAGACTTTTTTTTTTCCTTCAACCCCCCCCCCCCCCTTTAGTAGAAAATCGTAAGAATTCCTTATATACATTTGAAGTTTATTTGAATTTATTTGACACTAACTTCGTGCTGAAGAAAAGGAAGTTTTCAAAAGAAATTTTTCAGAATGCGATAGGAGAAGCAAAAATAAAAAACAATGCATGTAAGCTTAACGCGTAGATTTTAAATAAATAGATATAAGGAACCAAATTTAGTTAAATGAAGATACGCACAAGTTTGATTTATCTCACATTTAATAAGTAAACGTCTTGAACGCAAACTAAGACTTTTTTTTTTCTAACTAGGTTTAAAAGGGAAATGTTTTAAAAATTAAACGTATTGATTTTTGAAAAAATCTAATGTTAATTGAAATTTTGAGAGAACAATTCAATATTTTTAAACAATCTCCAAAAATAGATTTCTTCAAAAAAAAAAAACAGTTTTTATTTTTCCATTCATTATTACAAAAACAAATTCTTTTTGAAGTGTTTATTATGTAACATTATTTAATGGAAACACTAAATGTTTTTGAAGCAGAATAAATATTTTAGAATTTGTTTCAAATGTAATGACATATTATTTAGGATTATCAATGAGAGCTAACATGAATTAGAGCAGCCCTAAGATGGAAGTTTCGTGTCCGTAGGACTTGTAACATACGCTTTCGTCCATGAAGGTTAACAATGATTGAGCGTGTTTCTGCTACAAGAAGGGTTTAGCAAACGCGATAGCAGAAAATAAATAACGTCATGGCAGCACATGGGTGACTAGTAAACTAATCGCATATAAGAATGGAATTTGTATTTTTTTCTGAGAAAGTGCTTTTATGTACATCAAATTGTTTGTATTGAACATTTTACAGAAGAAAATCCTTATAACCATTATTAAATTTTAATTCAATTTATTAAAGACATTAATATTAAATTCCTCCAGTAAAATTAAGTGTAAAAAACAGGTTAACATCTTTTGATACTTAAATTTCATTTAATTTTTCTGAATATTCAGATTCAAATCTGAAAATTGCAATTAGAAAAAGGACGTGTCAGTATTTAGCGCTACTAGAGAATTATCAGTGACATATAGTGACAATATTCACTGAGATGCATTTCAAAGTTGAGGTATGCTCATTTTTCTTGAAAACTGTGGGTTATAAAAACATGTTGAACGTGAACTTCCCCTTGAAACTTACTAGAAATCGCACCCTACAAGAAAAACGTCAGTCTCTGCTCTATGACCAAAACCAGACTGGGTACGAGTTTATAAAACGTATGAAAATAGTAATCATTTAAACAGAAACTAGGAAACATTTAAAAGTCAACATTAGAAAGAGCTTCCATAAGATATAGTAAATCGCAGCTTTCACATCTGTGCGAAGATTTAGATTACAGCAATCTTCGAGGAAACTAAATCGCACATTCATTTTAAATGATGTCGTCTTTTTCTCACCTCCCCCCTCCTCTCCATGTAAAACAAAAAATGGAAAAGCTTTTGTTCCACTCTCACTTTCTTCAATAAGGAAGGAGTGGAAGTTGTAAAGGAAGAGAACATTAAACATTAAGACAACTACCCCTCAACAATCATGGATACTATACTTTTAATTGCAACAGAACTGCAGTATATATTGTTTAATGTATTTTGTATGTTTGTTGCTTTAATATCAATTAGTGAAAATGTTAAATATATTTATAAGCTTATCCAGAAACTTTTTTAACTAATCGACCCATTTAACACACCGCATGGAATGCAGCGACTATACAAATAGACTTTGGAACAATAATTTCTTTTTCCAAGCAAAAAGTCAATTTTAGTAATAATAAACGGGAAGGGTAAGTCTACTATTAAAATATCATAGTTCAATCATTGTTCTATTCGTTAGATATAAGTTTTAATAGTTTTATATTAATTTTGAAATGCATGTTTTAAAACCCTCTCTCCATCCCACGTCAGCTTCCTGATTTAAATTCATTTTATCCCGGAAAAAAAAGCCTACGAATAACTAGCCTAACAAGAAACTCAAATAACATTTTCTGCTGAATAAGGAGATTTATTCCAATCAGACCGGAAAACGTAAACTACTTTTCGATTGCAGCTTTACTTTTACATTTGTTTTAACATGTTTTTGGATTTTATAGTTTTTTTTCCTTTTCACTTTGCACGTTGATTCAAGTAGGATTAAAAATTGTTCCGGAAAAAACATATTAGTAGCATATGAAAAAAAAACTTTTTGCACTTTAATGTAAAGGTTGGCGTTTTATTCTGTCATATAATTATTTCTCCCATTTAGTGTTCGATGAATTTATTTAGTTTTTTCATCCCGTTGTTTCCATGTGTACCTTAGTTCATATTAATACACATTAATAATAATATTTTGGAATGCTGTTTCAATCAATTTTATTCTGATTAAAGTTTTGCCTTTTTTCTATGAAATTTGGTTTAAGAAAAGGAAATAGTTTTCAATCAAAACTGAATTTATATTTAGTTTTAGAGGGAGTTCCTGGTCCAAATTTTATTTAAAAAATTTTTAAATTTGTGGCAATAATTTCATTTAGTGATGAGTTTTGTCCGATTTGCTCATTTATATTATTCTATCAACATACATAAATAACAAAATGATTTAAAACTTAAGATAGTCAAATCATTTCACTGAAAATAACTTGCTGTTAGTAAACATACATGAAACTAAAAGTAATGAAAACTAATGGAAAACACAGGTTTTAAACTTTTCATGAAATAATATCTATCACACTTAGTTATGAAAGAGTAATTCTTTAACTAGAAATCTAAATTTAGAATGTGCTGAAACGAAAACATTTGAAGTACTTTTTTGTCTGCATTTTGTTAACCACCGTTTGAGCAGTTTTCCGCTCGTATTGCAAATGTTTTAAATATAAAAACTTTTTATTGCCCTTATAATAAAACATAGACCTATTATGAAATAAGGTCCTTATTAAAAAAAAGCAATGTGTCTTAATAGTCTCTTTCAGTTTTAAAAGTATAGTTAACTTTAAGTCACTTGATACTCCGAAGCTAATGGCTGAGCACTCTATGTAAGTGATTTTAAAAATTAATTGTATCTCATGAATCATTTCGTTTTACTTTTACTGCATTTAAGCAAGCGTGCACAAGTTTTAAGCACTCATACTGCTTTTAGGTTTTCGAAATAGCTTATTACGTTTCGTTCTTATTCATATTGTGCGTAAGAATGGTTATGAGTGATTTTCTGAATGTTGGAAATTTTTTCGTGGCAAGAATGAAAAATTCAACTTTCCATTTTCATTAAATAATTTACATTCAGGCACATCAATTGTAATATGTTGAGTACCAATATGTGTATTTGACTCTGGAATTTATTTTGTTGGAAAAAAATGCAAATTAAGTGAATAAGTTATTCCTAAATTTACTATGTGGTGCATCTAAACCGTACATTTAAGCTTTAAAAAAAATTTGTTAAGAACGAGGGAGGCTTTATGTACATGGTGGATTCTGATAATGATTTTCGTTTCATAAGTTTCATCCTTCCTTGCAAAGAGAAACATTTCCACTGGGAATATATATCTGTCTTCATCTTCCTTTAAACTTAAATATCAACTTCATTTACTTTCTTCCCTACAGTACAAAATATATTTTACTTCACACTGTCAGTAATTTTTATAAGCAAAATGTATATCTAACTCGGGATGAATGATAAATGAAAGGCAAAATGCTTAATTGTGAAGCGAGTAATAAATTCCTAACTTACAAAAGGCGAAATTTGATTACTGGTAACAAAGCTGAATCCTCCTGGAATACCGAAAATATTCCCGCTATGCATTAAAGCATGTAAATTACTTGAACCTTTTCGTAAATACGATACTCGTTTGGAATGAGATGATAACGGTAATTTAATTACATAAACGATGGCGTAGATGATTAATAATTAGACGACGAATATTCTCAAGTGCTTTTACAGTTTGCTCACAGTGTGAATGAGGTGCAGTTCCATAATATAGGGAGTATTCGCGAAACTATACATCATTTGGTCTGATTAAAAGTAATGATGTGACCTAAGATAAATGTTTCATCTATTAATAAAGCATCTGAGAGAGTTTCTCTAAATAAAACAGGGTCTGTGATCAATTGGAATCATAATGTTTTATTGGAAAGAAGCATTTTGCGTACTTTTAATTATTTCAATAGTACTTCAAAAGGTAAGAGTTGTTTTAGTAGTGCCTTTTTCATTTATCATATGATTAAAAGCTAGGGTGCTTACGAATTTTCTGAATTCATTGTATAAACTCAGGATATACCATGTAAACAAGCTAATTTCATGTGCATTTCAAAAATTAAAGGTATGCTTTGGGTACGTATGCAACCGAACCACTGACCTCAGTCAATGTTACTTCACTTTCGGTGTTCTGCGAGAACCGAGTTTCTACCGGCTGGTCCACTGCGGGACCAAGTGAATTTATCTATGCAACTTATCTATTGCACAGATAAATTAACTCGGTGAAAATGAAACCAATTTTCCGTGTTATGTACCTCAAAAATATTCTCACTGCTGTGCATGATCGATTTTTTCAAATCTAAATACATTGCTTGCAAGTTCGTTCTTCTCAAAAAGAAAAAAAAAGTGAGACTACGCCTTTCTGATTTCAAAACTAGCAAAGCAACTGCAAAATTAGTTTGATCGTTTCTTTAATTTAAAAACATTTTTATGTTATTACAAGTTTTGTGAAAAATAATTTTTGTGCCTTTCGTCAGAGATTGGACAGTAACAAATTTTTCAAACTTTCCCTGAAAATAATGTATTATTATGCTTTTTCTTACTTGCGCATGTAAATGAAAAACACAACATTTTAAAACTAGTAGTTTTGATAGTTCTTTACTAATTTCTGGCAACGCTTCTTCCTTTGAAATTGTTGGCCTTATTTAAATGTATGACCTAATATTTAGAACACGAATTTACCCTATTTTGTGTGAGTTATAAAATGCACTGTTGGGCACAAAATTGATAAGAATATAAAAGTAACATTCATTTCAGGTAATCGACGAAAAATATTAATAAAAGATTCTTATGCAGAATGGTTTTTTTTAATTGACGTAAGGCCATGTTTTCTGTTGACGGCACTTGTGTGTGTGTACTGAATCTATCGATTTGTCTGCACACTCGTACCGCGAAACAGTCCTTATATGGTTCCTATCCTATCGAATGGGTTGTCTTCCATACCTGCTACGGTTTTTTCGTAATTTTTAAGATAATCGGTCAGCTTTTATGTTTCTGCGCTCGTCATCGATTTTTTACGAATATTCATTTCTTAGATCAATTTTCAACTTAAGTAGTTTCTGTTGAAATTTTAGCGATATTTCACAAAATTAGATCGATTTGCTCCAATTATCAGCAAGCTTTTGTCAGTTTTTTTTAAGACTGACTTGTATTGGCTGTAATGATAGCGACTAGATTCAAAAGGGAAAAAGCAATGTTACTTAGCCATAAAATTTGTGAAAAATTTCGGACATAAAGTTCGAGACTAGGGCGAACCTTTCTTGCATAAAATGTTTCCTTGTGATATCGAAACAAGTGTTTTTTTTTTTTTTTTTTGCAATTTAGTTAATGTCTTTGCCTTTTAATTGTTATAACAAAAGTATTCTATTCCATTCTTAGTGAAAGGAATTTTTTTACTATAATTAGCTTGATTATGCTTTTTAAGCTTTATAGACTTATATTTAGAAGTAAGTGTTTTTTTTTACATCTGCGTATTTAATGAATAGTATTTTTCCCTGGTTAGAAAACAACATTCACCATTTTTTATGTCTTGACTGCCTTTTCAGGAGAAGCGTTGTCATAATGAGTGCGTAAAAATTTGCCAAAAAGGTGTTGAAATTTTCAAAACTCTCTTAACGTTATTTTTTATTATCATGCACTATAAAAAAGCTTAATTACATTCTCATTATTTTATGCTAATTTTTATGTCATATTTCCCTTTAAATTTATGAGCATTCTTACTTTGCGCGTAAACTTTTGAGTGTGTGCGTACGTGTTCATACGACGAAAATTAGGACTCACCAAAACAAAAAAAGAAAGAAATTATCCCAAATACTCTACAAAAAATAATAAATTCTCATCATAGAAGCATTTTAAAAAATCATATTTTTAACATTCCTAAAATTATTCGGTGTATCTTATTGAATTAACGAAAGAATCTGAAAATAAATTGAAGAAAACATTTTTCCTTGAAGATAACTTCTTCTCTAAAAGAAGTTTAATACCAATATTTTGTAGCGTTTCGATTAGCTAATAAAAACCTTCAAAACATTGTGAAGGTGCTGCTCTTAATTAGAGGATCTAGTAAGTCGTACGGTCAATTAATTTCGCTTTTATTAACTAATTACAAGTTCATGCGGTTTTAAATTATGCTGAGAGCTTTGCTTTATTTAATACATTTGCAAAAAAAAAAAATACAAAACAGAAAAAGAAAGGATAAAATTTAAAAAATATAATAAGAAGAAACTTTACGTTCAGTTAAAATACTTTGGATATAACTTTTAAACTTTTTGTTCCTTTGATTATGTATTTTTATTTAAAAATCCAATTAATAGGTAGAGATGCTGTATCCTTCTTTAATGCGAGATTTTTCTCCTGCTTTTGAAACAGAAAAAGTCTTTCGTTTGCATTTTAATATGCTTTGACATGTGTTGTAATTTCGTTATTTTAGATGATATGAACATTTTTATCAATAATTATATTTTCATTTTCTCTTTTAAAAATGATTTTAACTAAACTGGATTTTTGCATAAAAATTTAATTGATTTCAATTAATGCTGTGAAAATGCCAACATTGGGTTTCAAATTATATGCATGTCACCCCGTGGCTTTCTTAATGACCTGCGAAAAAAGGTTAATATGGTAAATTATTTACGCTAGTAATCAAAGTAAAATTTTACGCTTCTATTTCGATAAATATGAAAACAAGTTTTATATTTTTTCTTAGCTGACTATCACTTGCTCATTCCAATACATTTTAAACTCCATTACTTAAAAAAACACAAAATCGTCTGCATTTAATGATGCAGACGTTAAGGCGCATTTTAACTTAGTACGTTAAAAATAAATTTTTAAGAAATTACCAATTAAGAGAAACTTTAAGTGGGTGACTTAAAGAAACTTTAAGCATACGAAAAAAATATTTTAAAATTTTCTTCTACTGCACGATTCCACAATAGAAGATTTCTTGAACAATTTGCATTAAAATGATTTTAATGTATAAAATGTAATGTTTGTAAATATCTGTATAATTTTTCTGTTCGCGTCTATCTGTAACCACATCTCCTCCAGACTGTCAACGTGTCTTTGGTGTCAGGGTACTGAACAGGTACCAACGTGTTATGAATATGCTGGGGAAGTCAGTAAGCTCGGTCACATCCCTCGAAAGCTTTCCGTGTCTGAGATCGGGTACCATCGACAATTTCTCCGGACTGTCTGTATGTAGCTATCCCTGCAGGTATCATTGCATTATGAGCATCCTAAGAAAGATATTTAACATCCTTCGCTCGCATCCTTCAAGGGTTTTACCTGCTAATTATAGATTAGTAAAGCTTACAATGGATTACGGTTAAACTTATTACTGTTATTTTGCTAACATCTCATTTCTTTATTCTCAAGAAAGAAACTGCGCATACTACAGGCAACTGGTGGGCATAACAAAGATTTGTGTTGGTGAGCGAAGAGGGCAGGGGCAGAGCTCATCCCCCCCCGTTTAAAATTAAAATAATGCATCACTATATATAGTTACATCAAAGATCAACACCTTGTACCAAACAGCATCCACCAAATGGTGCTTAAAATGTAAGAAAGAATAAGTAATCTTTTTAAAAAATCAAATTTTAAATACATTTTCGGCAAAATATATTTTGTTTAAAAACCTATACTCTGCCATACTCGCCTGTTGGAAAAGACTAAGTTTGGATACAGGTAATTTTTACTGTTTAATATTTATTTCTTTTCCTCTAAACTAAGATGCCACATCAGACGCCGATCACATACTTTATTTGTTCTCTTAACACAAAAAAAAAAAAAATAACGTGGCTTGGGGAAAGAATCATAAATTCGGCAACATTTGTTAAATAGCTATTATACTTATTATTCGTTCCGATTTATGATGTGCAATATAGGTTAATAAAGCACACGCTGTGATATGGATCAATTTTGTTGCAGCATGCATCCAAGAAACAAACAACATTTTATACCAGAAAAAGTAAAGGCTGTCTGGCCGGGACGATTATTACGTTCCTTTAACAATGTTCGTGAAATGCAGCGTTTTTGTACTGTTATAAGGTTTTATTATTCCAATGAAGTTGCGATTTTTGTGATCCATAATCTAACATATTGAAAAGAGATTCTTTCTATTGGTTCTATTTGTTCCTTCGAAAAAATAAACAATAAAAGTCAATGAAATTGGTTTTAAATTGGACATGTCCGAGTGCAAGCACATCAAAATGTAATGAACTATTTTAATTTTAGTACTTGAAACAAAACATAACAGGTTATGTTATTACGACAGCTCATATGCCATTTTTTTAAAAAGTGTAAACAAGATATGATAAATATTTAATTTTTAGCCCTATTATATTCAGCAATACAAAATTCACTTTCAAAATTGCTCATTTAGGTTTCCTTTCTTTGACTTGCGTATCCTAAATTTAATTAACCGTAGGCATTAAGTCGGAAATCACAAAATTCAAAATTTAAAACCGACGAATCTTAAAGAAACTTAAATGAAAAGACGAAACTTCAAGAAACTTGGGAAACTTAAGAACTTAGAAAAACTTAGACGAACTTAAATGAAAAATTTTGAAAATTTGAAGGAAACCTAAATGAGCAATTTTGAAAGTGAATTTTGTATTGCTGAATATAATAGGGACAAAAATTAAATATTAATCACATCTTGTTTACACTTTTTAAAAAAATATCATACGAGCTGTCGTAATATCATAGCAATTTATATGTGCACTTAAAAACGTCATTCTTATTTCTTCGTTTTTCTAAGAACGCGAAATATTGTCTGATCAACTCTTATTTAATGAATCTTCCTCTCTCAAAATTTTTTAAATTTTTTTTCCCACTTCTCTTTCGTACGAAGCGCTTGTCGTCATAGTTAATTTCGAATAAAAGCAAAATATGGAAGCTTTGTGTAATCTTATTTTTTCGAAAGGAAACGACGTGTTGTCATTTATATTTTATAAATAACAATTTCCAGTATTATTCAGAAATGCACTTTATCAATAGTTTTAAAAGCGAAAATTGATATTTTTCTGATATTTTGCAGACTTTTTTTCTAATATTCAGTCATATTTGCCAAACTAGGTTCTTTTTCCTTTTCCTTTTATCAATTTCTGTTTTTTTTACCGTTGTTTAGTACGTTTCTTAATATTAAATTCCAGATGGCATTTTATTTTCTTTATCTGAAACTATAAATAAAAATTCACTTAAATTGAGTTTTATTTAAAATACTTGGAAAATGTTCTGGATCAAATAAAAAACTTGTAATAAGCTTTATTCAAAAAAAAAAAAAATACAGCATTAAAGTCGACTGTCTAAAACTCAATAATATTTCAAGAACATTTTATATAAATTTTATCTGATTTGAAGACACAGAAATATATATATATATCCCACTCCCTTTTTTCACATGAAAGTTTTATTGCATTGCTCTCAAATATGCTTCATCTCAGAAAAGAAAAGACATCGAATCTTAGAAAGAAAATGTTTTTTTTTACGAAGCAGAAGTGTAGAATAATGATACGACAAAACGGAAATAGTGTATTTTTGAGAAAGAAAACTGATAAAATAAGAGTATTGGTATTTTGAAACTGAAATTTATATCAAATTCCAAGTGGTTAAGGAAAATACTTTTAACAGAATATTTTCCTATCTAAGTTGAAAACTTTAAACTGAAAATTATGTGCATATACCTTAATATTTGAGCGAAATATTAATGCATGACGTTTAAAAATTTCATACTGCTGGTAAAAAAATCATTGTTATTCTATATTTATTGAGAAAACTACACAAATGTTGCATAGAGAATTAAAAGTAGATAAAACATTTATTATAGTTTTTTTCGTAAAAGTTGCATAGGCAGTATCAAGAACAGTTTCATATTAACATACATTACTCTTATATACTTAGCTTATGTTCGCATGCATTATGGAGGCAAAATTCAGTTTTCGGGTATTATAATAGTAACGTTTTTTTTTTTTTTTTTTTGTTTATTACGCATTTTGTTTCGAAAGTAATTTGAATCCTTACATGTTTCCTTTTTTCCGTTGTTAGCCTACTTTCCCGTAAAAGTAAAAAAAAATAATAAAAAAACATAAAAGAAGGCTTAATGTATCATAAAAATATCGTTCAAAATAAAGAAAAGTCAAAAAAAAGTTAAGTAACTACACTGCTGGCCACCGTAAATGCAACACCCTGAAGGAAGCGTGCAAATAATATGAAATTTACAACATGCATTAGCGGAGGTGAGATATGCAAATGATTAGAATTTAAGCGCAGACGCATATCACGCGCGACTGTGGCGCCACTTGAAAGGACTTTTTAAGGCTTGGAGATTTCAATGATTTAAAGTACCGTAAGCTGGGGTAACATTGGCCCAAACCTGATGGTTTTTTATAGTTTTATCCGTTCCATATTTTTTGACATTGATTATATTAATTTTTAATGTATCTTACTGCATAAACAAACTTTATATCATTAAATTAAAACCATATTGAGACCTCATAATCATTTTGCAATGTTACACTGAATTTTTTTAATGTTTGGGCCAAAGTTGCCTTGAATTGGGGAAACATTGTCCCATACTTTTAAACCGTATAAAGCCTATGCTTAGTATTGATTGGGCTAAAGTTAGACAAGATAAAATTACCACTAGACATAATAGTTTGTTGTTTTGCCTGCTTTTACTTCAAAAACATCCCTGAAATGATGAGAAATTAGAATAAATGAAACAAGCTTCATTTTGGTGAAAAAAAATTGTATTGTATAACGAAAATGCATTTCAATTACAGGGAACCCATAGTCTGACATTTTTATTAAATGTTGTTCGAAAACATGCTCCTCTTCATCACTAAAAATTCTTGCACGTCCTACATTTTTTGTATGACTCCCTTTAAATTTGTTTTTTTATTGTAGACCTAGGTATATTATACCTTTTTTCTGCAGCTCTTTGGGTTAAGGCACCAGACCTAATAGCATCTAAACACTCCTCTAACACTTCTGGTTTGTAATTGGCTTAATTTCTTGTTCCAAGAGGTTTTATTCGATTTCTCGGCATTTTTCCTGCAACAAAATCCAAAAGTTAGTGCTTACAATAATAAGAAAAATATTTTAAGTGGTTGTGTCTAACAAACTGCTTATAAAATACTACCTACTCAAGTTTTATATCGAAAATATGTGCCTTGGGGTAACTTTGGCAGAGTCACCATCTTGGGCCAAAGTTACCCCAACTCTGGGCCAAAGTTGTCATGAAATAGTAAAATTGAATTATTTTGTAAACAACAAAGGTAACAGCATTATTACACCAAAAATACTTGAAACAATTGAATATATAATATTATTATGCACTTACCTACTAGTAGCTCTTCAAGAATTAGCGTTCACAAGTAAAAGTTGGGAGACAACAAATTTCATCAACTTCTCAAAGTGAAAATGGAGCAGCACTGGAGTGATGGTGAAATATGGAACTAAACCTCCACTTCATCAACAGTCAAGCCAATGGTGCTACCTATCCAGTGAGGCATAAACTAGGTCGATAACTCATCATATGATTACAATACTGCACAAAAAAACTTTTTCTAACTTTGGGCCAATGTTACCCTTAAAGGGCCAATCTTACCCCAGCTGACGGTACGGGAATTGTGTTTTTCTTGTGTTTTTTTTTCCAAAAAACAATCCATTATGCCTCGTAGAAAACAGCAATCAACTTTTGATCAAGTATCCGAGTTCGACAGAGGAAGAATAGTGGCCTACCGAGATTGTGGATTATCTTTCAGGGAAACTGGTAGTTGTGTTGGACGAAACCAAAGAATTGTAATGTGGATATGTGATCGTTGGATGCAGGAGGGTACGACGAACCGACCTGATCTATCGCATCCACCTCCGTGCACCACTTCACGTGATGGCAGGCATATTGTGCGCATGGCAGTGACGGATCGCTCAGTCACATCACGAAGCATAGCACAGCAAATTCACTCTGTAACGCATCATCCAGTGCCTGCGGGTACCATTCGACACCGTTTGCAGCAGAGTGGTCTGTCCGCAAGACGTCCATTGCTTCGTCTACCCATGACGCAGAACCACAGACGTATCTGCCGCCATTGTGCACTGAAAGAAGGTTGTGGACGGCAGAATGGAATGAAATTGTCTTTACTGATGAGTCCCGCTTCTGGCTGCAACACCACGATGGTCGGATTCGAATCTGGAGACACCGTGGAGAGAGGATGCGGGACAGCTGCGTTATGCTCCGCCACACTGGTCCTGCACCGGGTATTATGGTATGGGGCGGTATTAGATATCACTCTCGCACTCTTCTAGTAAGCATTGCTGGTACTCCAAACAGCCAGCGCTACATCTCCGAGGTGTTGGAGCCAGTTGTCCTTCCTTAGCTTTAGGGCTTGCCCATAGCCATATTTCAACAGGATAACGCGCGACCACACGTGGCAAGCATTGTACAAGGCTTCTTCGTCAACCGCCAGATTGAATTGCTTCCCTGGCCGGCTCGCTCTCCGGATCTTCCGCCGATAGAAAACATGTTGTCCATGGTTGCTCGACGATTGACCCAGAGTACATCCCCAGCTGCTACACTAGATCAACTTTGGCAATTTGTGGAAGCTGCTTGGTCTGCTGTACCCAAAGAACACATCCAAAGTCTCTTTGAATCAATGCCGAGGCGTGTGGCAGCGGTGATCTCCAACAATGGCGGCTACTCTGGCTACTGATTTTAACAGGAACCACACTACACAGAAGTCTATAAATTTAATCATTTGATACTTGGGCAACATGTTATCTGCAAAATAAATTTTGTTGTGATATCTCTTGTCTTTCTTGGTGTTGCAATTTGGGTGGCCAGCAGTGTAAATAAAGATTGAAAAATAAAAAAATTTGAAAGTAGGGTTTTGAGATGGGGAAATTGTGTGTCTGTCGGTCTGTCTGTCGGTCTGCCCCCCCCCCCCCCCAATAACTTTTGAACGAATTGTGCGATTCGAAAAATTATTTTTGCATTCGAAAGATCTCGGCGAGGGCATCTCATTTCCATCTTTTTGGTTTGAACAATTTTTTGTTCAAATTTGAACAGTTCAAAAATTTTTAACATTAGCGCCTATGGGCGAAAATGAAGCAAATTATGTAACTCTGGGTACAAGATCCAAGTTCAAATGAACAAGCTCACTGGAAGAAGTTCTTGGCGTGAAATATTGATTTAAACAATTTTTGTTCATTTTTGAACAGTTCAAAAAAAATTAACATACCGCCTACGTGGAAATTTCAATCCTATATAAATTCTGATCTAACGGACCGATTTGCTTGGAACAAACTTTATCGGAAAGCTCATCTTATGACGTAGAGCATGTACAAATAGAAAGTTCATCCAGAACTAACGAACCTATTTTTCTGTGAAATGTTTTGTTCGGGATTTTCAAGAATATTTTTGAATTAATGAATGATTCAATGCATAAGCAAAATAATGAATTAATAAATACATGAATGACTGAATAAATGAATGATTGAATGAATATGTATCAACAGTTGAAAAGGTATATTTGAAGCAATTAAGAACTAGAACTAAACGAGAAAGACAGAGAGAGAGAGATAGCTAGATTATAAATTTGAAGCTGGTGTATAGGGGAAAGAGGCTTGTATAGTTCTAGACGGAACTTCTTGTTTCTTTTCTTTTTTATTTCTTTTCTTTCTCATTTATTTATTAATAAAAAATTTGGTTTGAAATATACTGCATCTAGTGTTATTAGATTTTGAATGAAAAGATTCGGAGTGCATGTCATAGACAACAATGATACATGTGTTTTTTGGATGATTTTTTTAGGCAGATTTAGCTTTCTTTTTTCCTTCAACGCCCCCTGTTCTCTTATAAATTCCCTATTAAGGCTTTTTACTCTATAGTTTTGCATAGGGAGTAGAACTTTAATCACTGTGCTTGCACTGTGCTTTTCTGAAAAGTTTTAAAAGAACTATTCAGTTCATGCAAAAAAATACTATTTTACTTGTTTCGTTCCCGACATCTTCAAAATAATATATCCAGCTACTGTTTCGTTCGATACTTATTTTCTAAGCTTTGAACTTTTTTCAATAATTTGTCGTTACGGTATATTGCAAAATTGCAGCCCTTTTATTCCCATTTATATGCATGTATATATATATATATATATATTATAGAGAGAGAGAGAGGGGGGGGGGAGAGAGATAAATCGACAAATATTAAGGGCATGTACTAAAACGCCGAAAACACGTCTTGCAAGTGTTTACAAAAGTCAAACTTAGTAACCTTATTTGTTGTTACTCTTATTCCCTAGAATGAAAAAGTGCTCTGACATTTGGGTTTTGTTATTCTGTTTCTTTTTGGACTACGAACCATGCAAAAATAGTTTTAAAATTGATCATGTAATAAATAAAGAGTGCGCTCGAAAATACTTTAAAATTGATGAGAGAAATATATTTGTTACATATTTCTGTTGAGCGAGGGGAAAACACACTTATAAATAATGTCGAAATTATGATGTGGTTTATGAAATGTAATTCTCTTACACCTAAAAAAATTAAAGTACTGTTGTATACCCCGTTTCTCAAATTTCATTATACAAGTTTTAATGCTTCTCTGCTTTCGGTAATGGCGATTCCGTCTCAGTTCTTGAGATAAATGTGAAAATAATGTCGCAAAAACGCACAGAATCAATTTACTAAATACAGCAGACCTAAAGCGTGATTGCTAGGCTGGAGGCCACAGTAAATCACTACAACAAATCATACCAGTAGAGGGACATAATCACTTGGAACCGAATTGCCTATTTAAGCGCACAAAAGCTCCCCCAAACAGTTAAAGTGATGAACAATCGGGAAATTGAAAGGTTAACCAATAAACTCTCTGCAGTTATCTGTGTGATTGACGTCACTACAAGGGATAACAATTATAGAGTATGAAATGGAATGACAAGATAATGGAGAGTATTATAAATGGTGGGAATTCGAAGGCGAGATAAGAGTTTTGAGTTATGATATTCTGAATGTTTAGAGATATTAGTTTACATATGAGAGAAAAATGTTAATAAAGACTATAACTGATGGTTTTAATACAAATTATCAGAATATCGATATAAATTAAGACAAACTGTTGCATTCAATGACATCATGAAAACTGGAACTTTGATGCCAGAAAATGAAAACTGAATGCATTTTAGGAGGATTTATTCATAGGTTGTTTTTAGGACATTGTTCCCATGATGTTTATAAATATTTTTCTACGTATGTTGTTTTCTCATGTCTTTCTAAATGAGCACCAGGTTGCTTACTTTTCAGAGAAGTTTATGAATATAATATTTACATTTTACCAAGATATAAATATTATACACCAACAAAATCAAGTTATATACAATTAGAAGCTTAACAATGTTTTGCCTAGCAATGTTTTTTTAGTAGTACAGACCGCTTTCCTTATCAATATAGACATAGATGTCAAGCTTAGCAGCATCGTCCCATTCAATCCGTAAAACTTTCACAAGCAACACTTCTTTACAGAACAAACCGAGCAAACCGACAAGGTAAAATAAACTCGTAATACTGAGAAAGCAGTTTATTATAATAGATCTTTAAAAGTCATACGTTTTTTGGTGAAATGTAAATATATTGAATAATCATCTAACATTGGGGCTAACTTTTTTTTGGCAGGAATTCTCTTTATGAGTTACAATTTTGGGATTGAGTTTAATGTTTATTAGGAAAATTTTTGAGATTAATGTTTATTAGGAAAAGAAGAAGTTCTATACATTAGCATGGTTCAAAAGAAAATACAACTCCCCCTCCCCCGGAAACGCTAGAGAGCGGAAAAGGTGAAGATGGCACTTATAAATAAAAGAAAGATGCAAAAAGTTTTAAAATCGGTTGAAACTAAACGGGCTCGCATTGTACTTAAAGTTCATAAAATTGACAAAAATGCTCATGTTTCGTTAGTTTTTAACATTACCTAAACTTCTAAAATTGACACGATATAAGTTATGATGTCTCTTTCAAGGTTTAATAAAACCAAATTAATTAAAATATCAATTATATTTAACTTTACGCCCTACAGTGTTTAAAAAATAGAATCTTTCAAGATTTTAACAAAATTCATTTGCCAAATCAAATTCGTTGAAACGCAGTAGACACTGCATTTCGGGTAGCCTTCCTAAGTGTAATTCCTGCTCGACCAGTATGCAAAAACATGTCGTGCGCTTTACAGGTGAGAAGGACCGAATTCTATTTACCGAAATAAATAGGAGTAGTGATGAGTAGTGAAATAAATAGGAGTAGTACCTCTATCAGTAGTGATAGAGGTGTCCCCCCTTTGTTATATTTCCACGAATATGGTACCTACTGTAAGCTACAATATATTTCTAGAAATCCGCTGAAGTTATATCTTTTTTGTGATTAACTTATTTTTGTAATACTCTACGAAATGCAAAAACATTTTCAGAGTATTCAAAAATATATATATCTTAACTTAGTGACATTTGTATGTCTCAAAAGAAAAGTGTCTTCAAGAGCAAAAAATAATAATTTTTTTTAAGCGCTAAAAACATTTTTTTTTATTCAAAAAAATCTGAGGCTGAATATTTTTGCTGAACAACTTTAAAAGCAAAATTTTAAAAAATGTCAATAAATTTCTTAATGGAACATATTATAGCATTGCAAAAGAACAGACATCAATCATTCATGTTTTCTCACTGCCATCTCAAAACAAATTTCCCAAGTCTAGGTTTTTCACGTACATGCTTAGTACTTTTCTCTTTTCTCCACCAGACCCCTACCTGTTAGCCGAGGAGGCCTTAGGATTGCTTACGCACGGGGAGAGGTAGTGGGGTCTACAGATTTTACATGCACATATCCCCAAGTATACATGGTGGTCGCAAAGTGATAAAAGAAATCGCACAAAAAAATATTCAGAAATTTTATAAATTCTTACATATAATAAACAACTTTGTACGATATACTACCTAAAATTTTTTTTATGCGGTGGTTAGGGACCGCATAAAAAAAGTCGGACTTAGAAAATACATCAATGATTTATGAAATAGATGAAACAATGCTTCCAATTAAATTAAATAATTAAATTAGACCTATAGAAATTGTAAAAATATTTAATTCTTCATTGTATATATACATGGAGAAGTTTTAAAATTATACATTAAATAGTTTGCTCCTACACATCGTAATCTAAAACGCGCATCTTCTTGTGACGAATTGGTTGACTATCGCTTTCGTCGCTTGAAGATAGAATTTCAATTGATTTCTTTTTTGGTACCATGAAGTCAGTGATCAGTTTTTGTGACGACACTCTACTGGTCAATTGCTTGTAAACGTCACGATAGTGAGACATGCATGATCTCAGTTCTTTTTGGAATTTTAAGCGTCTTTCCGCATTGGTATCTATTTTAAGAAAATGCGTTTCCATTTTTTTAGAAATCTGGATCCCTGCATATATTCTATCTGCTGTAATAGATTCCGGTTCTTCTTGTCCATTTTCATAATCTATCAAACTATTGATAATGTCACTATCATCGATAGTTTGGTCCTCAATCATCTCGTCAAGGTCATTTTCGCCGAAATTATCAAAGCCTTCTCCTATAATTTTTAAATATGTATATGTACATTGATAGGAAACATTAAACTGGTGCTAACGCCGCTAAGATTCATATACCGCATAAAAATAAATCGCACGAAAAAAATCGCACAAAAATAAAATCGCACAAAACCAATCGCACAAAAACAAAATCGCGTAAAAAAGGACCGCACAAAAACAGGTTTTACTGTATTTAGTAATAGAATTTATTTGGAAAGTCTTCTTATTAGATGTGATTGGTCTTTCAAAGCTCTAAATTGACATCGTTGACGGAGACAATGACAGTAAACCCATTTACCGAGCTTAAATGTCTCTTGAAACCAACGATTCTTTGATCATCTGTATAGGGAATGAAACAGGAATTATTTCGGACTAGCTGAAATGCCCAGCTTTGCGCGGGATGATATTGCATCATTCGCAGGTCAAGTAACACATTTCCATAATTCGGTTGTAAATATATAGGGAAATTAAAAAACAAAATCAAAGTAGAAGAGGGGCAACAATCCTTAAAAATCCATTTAAACAGTAAAACTCATTAGAAATCACGATTGCATTAAAAATAACAGCCTCGACAAATTTCTTTTAGACCAAAAATAAGTCCATAAAAATCCACATTAAAATGCAAACAGCAGCTCATAAAAATGGCCATTAGACTAAGAGCAACTGTAACTAAAATGCACATATGCATTAGGATAATTGTTCCAAAACGATATCAAGAGTCCGTAAAATCGCAATAACAATATAGACCACACCACATCTACAAATTCCCATCAGAATAAGTGCAGTATTCTCTTTAAAAATGCCCATCAGATGAAGGACAACAGTTCCTGAATATTTCTGCTACAATAAAGAAATATTTCTTAAAGATCCACATTTTAATAATTACAATTATTCCGAAACATACCTAATATAGTAAAGGAATTAGACCCAAAAAATCTGGATTAGAATAAAGACGTCAGTGACTAAAAACACGTATTAGACTACAGACTTTAAGAGATGCTGTTCCTAGAATGGCCCCAACAATCTATCTTAAATTCCCCCTCAAAAAGAAGACACCAGTTCCTAAAAATCCCGCTTGCAAAATCGTCAAAACATTTCCTGAAAACTCAATTAAATAGCACTTTTATCAAATTCGGATAAAAACGGAAAAAATAAGAGTTATTTCCAAAAGCCAATGCACATTAAAGTGAGAAAATGTTCAGTACTGAAGCAATTCTGACGTATGAAATTTAAGTCAATAGAAAGAAATAGCTAAATTCTGTCAAAATGGCGCCAAACAGACATTTAAAAAATTAAATAAATGTTAGAAAATAAATCAGTTGAGTAAAATATGGAATCAATTAAAACCGTTACGTAAAGTTAAAATGAAGCCGAAGATCGCGAAATTGCACTATAGTAATGGAAGTATAACGCAAATGAGGCATTATCCTATAGTATACAAAATATGCATAAAAATGAAATACATTTTTAGAATTTGTTTCGTTGATAAAACTTATATTCTACCATAAGAAATACGATGTTTCATGAAATTGTTGAACTGGCACCATTATATTAAATCGCCAAAATTGAAAGAAGATTCAACGTCAAAATAAAGAAATTAAAAATCGTCCGCAGTTGCACAAAATATGTATAAAAATGAAATGAATTTTTAAAAATTGTTTCGCTCATAAAACGGCCTGAATAAAGATAAAATAGCATTTTTTTCAATCTTACGTTAACAGAAATCATCTAGTTGGCGACAAAAGTACTATTTATTTTGCCGAAAACACGGAAATTGAGAAGATAAATTCAGAGGTAAGCATCGTTTTAAAATTCGAAAATTACTTTAAATGAATATTGCGCATGTTCTATTTGTCTTACGAACTCCAAAAATAAAATCATGTTGTGCAGTTTTTTACGGGCATTCACATGCTGCAAAAATCTAAAACGTGGGACGTTTCTTCGATGAGATAAATCCAAAATAAACAGATTTGCTTAAAATTGAAATTAAAAAAGAACAAATTCGAATTTTAGGAAAAACGCTTCGAGGTGTACGAGGACCTGACCCAAGATACCTGTAACCAAAATTTCGTACTTCTGGCCCGTTCCATCTCGCCAGGACGCGATTGACAGACAGACAGACAGATAGACAGACAGACAGACAGACACACACACACACACACAAACTTTCGGTTTTATTTATATAGATAAATGTGCACCTAAACCAATGCATAAGTGAGGCAATGTGGGTGCTGCTCTGATCGAAAAATGTTAAAAAGAATATCCTCCATTGCATCAAGAGTATAAGCTTTATAGGTACTCTGAGGGCCTGCATGAGTAAATTAATTCCGGAAGATGTATGATTTTTTTCAAGAAGCAGTACGCGATTACCAGCACACACACACAACTCCTCTCCCCTTTCTCTCATATCGTTTATAATAATCTGCATAACACTCTAAAAATATGACAGTTTTCCAATTGCTTTCATAAATATATTTGTGACGAATTTACATCATGGTGGCTACTCCAAGTTACTAGTTTACAATTAATCCATTTTTCTCAAGGTAGAACTTTTTCTAGTTGACGTGCATTATTAAAACTTGGTATATATGTTCAATGGACTATTGGAAAAAGAAATATGCAATACAAAAGTAATAGTTCAAATTTTAAAACCAGGAAAGGGTTTCTTGCTTCTCTATTAATTTGTTGCATTCTAATCGCCATGTTGCTGCTGTTGGTAGAGAAACTCTTTGTGCTCGTTGAACACGCTATCATAAGCTTTGAGTATGTTGTTGTTGTTGTTGTTGTTGTTGTTGTCGAGTCCTCGCGCGAAGCGAGGAAGAATGGGTGCGCTGCTCCTGAGTGTAGCGGGGCCTAGGCAAGAGTGCGATTTCCGCCTCTTTGAGAGATCTCTTAATTTATGAACCAGCTCCCAAATGAGAGACCATCACCTGGGGTTGGCACCTCCAGAGGTACTCAATGCTATTTGCAGCCATACCGTATATAGCATCGAAGGCCTTCCCTGACTACCCCCCAGTTGAAGGGGGTGCGACTGCAGCGCTGTCCTCCTCGAACTTCCCACAAACTCTGACAAACTGACAACCAGCACCAGCCATAATGGGCTGGGCTGGCAGAGCTTTGCCGACCTGCTTTACCGACCTACCGACCCGGGGCCGTAGTCATGCTGCAAAGCAAGCCTTACGTCACCCGGATCGGAGGTTGCTATTTTAGTCGCCTCTTACGACACGCATAACTACGTCGGCGCTATTCTACGCCGGCCACCGCACGGCGGCACCCCCAGAGGTATGGTTTCGCTTGGAGGACATTGGAGCCACAACGGATTTTACGTGCACTAGCTCCCTTTAGCGTACACGGTCCCAAAGCAGCCATCCGCGAGAACTTGTCGTCCTCCCGAACAGCCAACCTCAGTCAATGTTACTTCACTTTCGGTTTTCTGCGAGAACCGAGCTTCTACCGGCTGGTCCACTGCGGGACCTTCGAGTATGTGATTGGATCAAATGAAATGCAAGCTGAACATATTCTGTGATACAGTACAGCTTTTTGTTTATAATTTGTTTTTTTGTGTTTCACACCTTTTTACCTGGGGGTAAAAACTTTAACTAGTATTTCCTTGCTGCATGTTTATTTTACCATGGTCCATATAAGATGCTTACCTAGTTTCAATGAGTTCAATGTTTCATTTTCTCCAAACACAGAGTAACGAGAGAAAGTTTTATGATTATTATTTAACATATACACTGTTTATTTACTGAATATTGTTAAGAAAAACGACAATTTGGACAATAAGAAATTCTATGAAGTCATATTTTAAATATATTTTAATTTTTTACTTTTCAAGCGGAAATATTTTTATGCTGAATCAGCCGTCCAAATGTACTCATAAATGAGCGACAACAATTGCATTCCATATTCTACACTAAAGAGCTACAATCTTGAAACTTAATTCTATCACATCCATTGAGTGATTACAAATCTTTAAAAACCATTTTTTTATCGCTCCTTTTTTTTTTGCCTCTTTTTTAGTTATAATTGAATTTACAATCTTGTCGATAATTTTCTCCTTTCTTTCTGTAATGCTGGCAGACACTCGTACATTCACAAAATGGTTCACAAGTTAAAACTGAATAAAAACTTAATTAAACCATGAAAATACGCGTGATTCTTGCACGAATACAAATCAAGTCAAGCAAGCCTTCAGCTTCAATCAACAACTTATATAGGCTGCGAAGCAGCGCCCTCTAACAAATTTCGCAACATTCTCGCTAACACATTTGACAAAAATAAACTATAAAATTTTTTATTAATTTTTCATGTTACATTGCTTTATTTTTAAATAAACAATTGTTTTTTATCATACTTAACGTGCACATGTTAGCTATGAGGGTACAAGCTTACTCGGAACGTTTTGTTTATCAACACCATTTCCCGTAATTGTAAAAGCAACGTATCACATTCAGAAGTTGGTGAATATACATTGAGATTTTTAATATTGTTACAACTAAAAAAAATATTTTAAAATATTTAATACTTTCTGAAAACTGGTACTAGATTTATATATATTCTTATTAGGAAAAATAATAACTATTATAACTTCTTGTTGAAAATGCGACTGCAAAAGCTTCCAAGTGTTACTTTGATAACCAATACAAATTTGGTAAAACATTTAAGGAAATATATTATGAAAGATACTTTAAACGTTAATTATAGTTAAGAAATTTATGAGTACAGTCTGAAAGTTGAAAAATGAGCGAAAGAGTACTTTGAAAATGTTACATGAAGCAATAAAAAATGCGGAACACTTAAAATCATTTACTCATGATAAATTTCCCTTGCATCAAATTTCTCATACGTTATCTAACGTTAGATAATGACTAACTATTTTTATTAATGGTTTTTAAGACTTGAGAAATATCGGAATTTTTATCTTTTAAAATTATACTTTCTTGAGAGCAGAGAACAATGCAGAATAAATAGCACGCATACATAGGAGAAGTATCATCAACTCAATAATGACATCTTTACAATGTAGAAAATTCTTACTGTGCCAAATTAATTAATTTTGTAGTTGATTTCAGACAGAGAAGGTTCATTAGAAACTGAGAAAACTTTTATGTTTATGAAATTAGTGATAGTTATACGTTTTTTGAAAAATGCACTTATGGCGGTTTTGTTATTTTTCAATATTTTATATATAATTAATTTTGAAATATTCTTAATTATACATTGTTCACAGAATGTAATAATATATCATTACTACATTTGCGTTAAAGTTCGATGTAGAGACAATTAGGGAATGAATTGTTTGAAGTAGCTGCAAATTTGTATTTTATTGTATATTATGCAGTATGTTTTGGGGGGAAATGAGGGGAGGGGAATGTAAGGAATTTAAATCAATGTTAATGTCGGTCATGCATTTGTATATGCGGTATCTATTTGATTACTCTATTTAATTACTTTACTATCATACTTTCCAAAATTTTAGGTAATTGAATGTATAGATGATAGGGATAGACTTCACACTTTTTGTAATTATAGTTTTATAAGGTATAATTTAAGCTCAGTGTTCCGCATTTGATCTGGCATTTCTAATTATTTATTAATTATTCCAATTTATAAGATGGCTCTTAAGTATAATGATCTACGTTAGGAGTGGTTACAAATTGATCATCTATACAGGATAGTCTAACATTCCCTTCAAACAGGTTCTTGGTCGTGATTTTATTTCAGAAATTTTCCGATGATTTTTTAAAAAATAATTACAATTAAAGTGACCTACGAGACTTAATTTTATCACTTATTTAATTTTATCAAAACATATCTTGTTATGACCTGTGGTCCATATGGACCCCATGCAATAATCTGCAATATTAAGGTGGCTTAATTATTTTAGAAGTGTATTCTGCATTCTTTTAATTGTACTAAAAGTAACAAACGCTTATTCTGAATTTTTCTTCATTAGTTTTATTCATTTTACCAGATCTCTGTTGTTTCCCGAAATACAGTTGACTATCAGCTGAATGTGCAAGGGTCCACATGTTTCCCGGATCACCATGAAAGGGCTAAACGGAATATTCTCCTTTATGATTCCAGAACCGAAATGGAACCTCAAAGAAATATTTTTCGATAGATGAAATTGCAATGTAGGCAATTGCAGAAAGTTCCAATGAGTCCTACTTAACACTGGTAAGAGAATCCAGAGAATTGTAATAATATGAATATACTGAAGGAAAACTTCAGAGAATTAAAGGACAAATATTGCTTTTAAAACATTCAGATTGCCTTAATATAATTGTACGGAATATATTGGAGAGCAAATTGAGTGGTATGTTTTCTCGAAGTAGGGACGTTCTTGTAGGAGAAACAGCTCTGGTACTAATAAATCTGTCATATCCACCACTTTTATGACATCCGTATTTGTTTGACAGCATCGATTGTTAGTTGATGTTTTATTAACCACTAGTTGCATTAAACAGCAAGTGAAGCAGAACGAACCTAAAAAAGACTTCGTTCCATTAAATGCAAAAGTACTTGAAATCCTTGCCAGTTCGAGTTTTCTGGCATAAAAATGGTGGTAAAGAGTCGTACTCTGTTTTATAGAGGCTCTGTGGAAGCATCTTTGTGATAGCCAACGATAATTTGTACTTCCATCCTATTTAGAAATTAATACAAAAGAACTTCCATACGCCTGTTAATGTAGTTTTCTTGTTTCACACGCATTAGTATTATTTGTCCGTTCCAATGGGTTTTTCATTTAATGCATAACTGCTTACAGATATAACAAGCAAAAACTCTGAATGATCGCTTTTCAATACTTTCAACAAGATCACTCAGAAGTGAACGTTAAGGAACCAACGAAACAACTCACGACGATCATCACATTTTGTTTGTGACCCGTTAGATTTTGTAACGTTCCTTATAAACTACAAAACTCTATTCCAGTTGCAAATTGTACATTCACTGCAGGACTACCCTCTATCCTTTTTAGTTTGCCCTTTCTTAGGTTAAACAAACAACAAAATAAGTTTTAAATTTGAAAGAATGCCTGTAAAATACACTGCAAAATGGCAAAGTGTTTCTTGGTGGTTTTAGAAATTTATTTGCAATAATTAGAATAACTAAACTGAATAATGATATCGTTAAACTCGGTTTAGTGACCTTAAATTTAAAGTGATCGGATCTAGTAGATAACTTTGAATTAATGCTAATTAAATTAGTTTTTTTGGAAGTATTTGTTCACGATTCGTTTCACTCTGATTTTGAAGATTTTACTGTAAAAAAGAAAACACAACCATTATTTTTAGATAAGATTAGTGATATAAGTAGAAATATGCCCAAACAAAACTATTAGCGTAAAATTCAAAGGGATAAAAAGGAAAAGATAAAATACTATCTAACTGCTTTAACTTCCTACTCTAGAATACACTGTAAAAGAACATTAAAGTTCCTAATCCAACGAGTAAACAGCTTGCTGCTAGTCATGTCTGATCAGCCATCAATTCGAATCTTATCTTCCTTTAAAAGCCGGATGGAAGTACTTAGCGATGCTGTCTTAATCACTACCTACAAAAGCTGTTCACTCATTAACTGACGTTTTACTTGTTCGATTGATCTTTTTCGGAAAGTTGCACATTGATTAATTCTCATGGTGTCTTTAGAAGAACAAAACTCCGAGTAATTTTTCTCCATGTTGGAATTAGTTAGTTTGCAGGATTCGTTAAATGACAGTTTCTGAGAAGCATAAAATCATAACTTTCTGCAGCAATAGCCTTTTCTATAAAAGGTTGCTTTCATTATCTGAAAACTTCACAAAAAATATTAAGAAGTTTCAAAATGGGTGCAGAGCGAGTTATTTCTATTACTGTAAATTTAAAGGAATTGTGCATTTAACTACACATTTGAATACATTCTCTATTAAAGGTTGGGTTTTATAATAATTAAGAAATTTATTTTTTATGAAACACTCGAAATCATGATATATCGTTCGTAGAAAGTATTTTGGTTTGCCAGAGATGCTAATCTAATTGTCGAAATTACTTTCATAATTACTAATATTTTCAATAGCAAAATAGAAAGATAACATATTTATCAAGAATACTGGAATGGACTTCTGAAATATTTCGGAATATATATATATATATCGAAAATAAAATGGTTTAAAACGCTTTAGGACAAGTCTGCAAGCCTTCAGATGCTTTTATGTATGTTTTTCATTAAGTATTTGTTTATTTAATTTATATATTTTTCCCAAACCTCTCAATTATTCTTTTTTATATACTTTGAAGAGCAAATTGAATAAATAAATAAATAAATATTTTATTTCTTAAATCTGTACTATGTTCCTTGAATTTCTCGTGAGTATTTTGTTTTATTGCTACCAGTCTTTCAGAATATATTTTTTTTAAATTTCTTGAAAATATCCATAAAATGGTAAAAAAGAATAAATAATTGTTGGGGCTATGAGGAATGGTCTATGAGGAATATTGATGTCTAGCAAATTGAAGAAGAAACTTAATCAATAAAAACTTTTGACGTAAAAAGTAAGAGGAAATACACATTTATTTTTTAACTGTACAAAAGCGAAAATAAAAAAAAATATTCAAAACAATAAATAGTACGTGACACTAAGCTTTTTTGGGATCTTACGAGTAAAAAGGCTTTGTCCGAGTCGAACAGTTCCATCGGAAGTAATTCGAATGGACAGGGATTAGAACAAAACATGCCGACTGGTGCACATTTCTTAATCTCAAAAGCGCACTTTCGTTTTTTTGTTTTGTTTTTTTTTTCGTTAATTTTAAATTTTAAATTTAATGAAGTGATTTATCATTATTTTATTTTTGCCTCTGTGTATATGTATGTACTTAAAAATGTTTTTATTTGAGATTTAGAATAAAATATTTTATGCAATTGCTTTAGATTCTCTCCTTTTTAGAAAAAAATGTGTGAACAAAAGAAACAATTTATTTTACTCCTTAGACTACTTTCAAGCGGTTTTTTTTTTCAGTTCAAAAACAACGTTATCATTGGTTTCTTACTTTAAATTGCTTTGCTCCCTTTTGCTGACTGAAACAACCTTATTGATTTTCCGTATAACTAAATGCTTATTTATTTATTCGTTTCTATATTTATTTATTTATCTATAATGCATTTTTTCCTAAAAAATACACAGAAACGTGTAAAAGTGTTTTCTCACATTATAATCGAAAATATTTTTTCAGTTGACTACAAATTAATTTATAATATAAACAGGCTGTAATAAAAAAAATAAGTTCACGTTAAGAAAGCACAAGTTAGCATAAAATGCAGACATATTTTTCGGGATTGCTTGGAGTCTTTTTTTCAATGAGACAGGGAGCTTCTAGATGCAAAACATCCAAATGAAGGGGATTCCAAGCAATCCCGGAACATATGTCTGGTATAATCCGTGTCGATTCAGGCAGGGGGGTACCTTCATAGTCTCAGATTTTTTTTGAATTTCACATATGTTAAAATTTAGAGCTTCGTGAGTTATAGGTATGTTTTTGTTTTGCTCAAAAAAATTCCTGGCCCGAGATACAGGCCGCCAAAGATGGCGCCTTTGACGCAATTTCTCACTTGCGATTTTCGACAAAAACTTTCAAGTGCAATATTTCCTGAACAGTTTCAAGATGTTTTGATTCGGTTTTTTTTATTTGAGATATAACTATATTTTGTTTACGATAAAAGGCTACATTTTAAAATAGCTATTCAACTTTTTTTTTCTGGTGCCTTTTGAAATTTTTTTCAAAACATTTTTACATTTTTTTTCTCAAAAAAGCCAATCTTAAAAATTTTTATTTTTTTACTGTTGGTTAATACCATTAAGTACTACATTCCCTGAAAAGGAGAGCTTCCACTTTTGCGTTTAACGGTTTTTACAAACAATTTAAGATTTTGCCATATATTTCATCATTTTGTTAATAACATAGTCATATATTGGTCTCTTTAAGTCAACATTATATTAATTTAATTTTCTTTGACATTAAAGTTAATTCTTAATAAATAATATTAGCGCGAAAAAATCATGACTTTCTTTTTAAATTAAAGAAAAGGGGGTTTTTTTTTAGATTTAAAACCAGATTGCTTATCACAACCATAAAAATAACTTAAGATTGACATTCTGAGTAAAATGCAATGAATATAATATTTATTTAAGTGAAAATAAGAATTTTACATTGAAAAGTGGATATTTATGCTAAAAATTTAGAGAAATAAATTCGATACACTGTACTTTCAACCCAATACGCTTGTGTAAGAAAAATTAATTACTGTATATTCGCCAGGTTGTCAGCAAGTAACGTAAATATATGTATAACAACCATTAAAATTGTTTATGTATGTCATTTATTCATAATCTCAAATTGATTAATAATTAAATTAATTTTTATATAACACGTACAGTTAAGTATTTTCTTGATTCCATTTGCCATCAAGTAATTTGAAACAGAAAACAAGTTTGGCTGTCTTTTCTACCCCAAGAGTTATTTTTTAAGCTTGCTGTGAACAAATCCAAATATAGAAAACTTTAGTTCAATTGCTGCTGAAATGAGCATCTGAATTATTTTTGGATGTTTATAACCCATGAATTCTTTTACAGCATTTACAATTTCCCACACTCAAATGTTGACATAGACTGCAATTTCTTTTTCAAATTAAATTCCACAAAAGGGAAGTGCACAAATTATGAACTTCAAGCCATTACTTCATAGTTCAGTGTTTTCTTTAACCAAATTTAATAGGCTCTTAAACCTCTTATTTTATATTTTGGGGTTAGAGATGGCTAAAAAAAAAGAAAGAGAGCTGTCAATGCATGCGTTCATATTTAAAAAAAAGGTATTGTATAGTTACTTTATCTTGCTGATTTAGGTTATTTTCTAGCTTTTCTGAATACTTGTAACAGCTTCGGACTTCTTTAAACTATTTAAAGCCGTTAATATTGGTTTTAATTGATTAGGCAGATCCTCAACATTCTGTTCCATTGCCCCATTGAAAATATTTTGATATTTATTTCTCTATTAAATTTCTACTTCCTTCTTTAGATACCTGCATAAAAATTAGCTGATTGCTTATGTAACTTTTTATGGAACGATATATTAAATTCCATTGTACCTCTGAAGGTAAATTGAATGCCATTTCGTTACTATCAGGACAACATAATTAATGAAATTATTTTTCCGTGTTTTGAATTGAGAAGATGTTTATTGTCCCCATACCTCACAACTCATAATGCTAACTGAAATTAGTAATAAATTCTTTAACATTTTGTTTGATTTGATTTTTAACCGACTTCACAAAGGAAGGAGGTTATTGTTAGAACTATTGAGTTAAATCAATGATTTTTTTGAAGTGAAACTTCTTTATCGGGGTTGGAAAAAAATTTAGTGTAACATTTTTTCGTTACGCGTCACATTTTTCCGTTACGCGCCATCTTTTTCTTATCCCTACCACGCGTGATTCCCGTTTTGAGTAGTTACATTTTTGAAATCCAGGTGGCGATTGCATCGACTTCCATAAAAGCCCATGACCCGCTTTGAGTAGTGATGACTTTGACCACTAGGTGGTGTCGTGCAATTGCCATTTACCAATAGCATATCGTTTTAACGGACTTACTCCTACCACTATACTTGACCGTTTTTCTATTGCACGCTTATTTATTCCCAACGCTCTATAGTGACGTGATAAATATATATATATGTTATATTGAAGTGATCAGCAAAATCAAAGGGTTTATTTTAATTATAATTCCAGTGAATTTCTAAAAAAAGTAAGTAATTACATCTCTTTTTCTAATACTTAGGTGTAATTATGGTATTTATTTTTCCACGTTATTTAAAATTAACCTCAGTTTTTGATTGTATTTTTCAATACACTAACACGTGGGTGTAATTATGGTATCAATTTTTTCTAATACTTGAATGTTGATTGTGGTATTTATTTTTCTAAAATATTCAAAGTCAACCTCAGTTTTTGATTGCATTTTTCAAAACACCAACACGTGGCCGTGATCATGTTATTTATTTTTCAAGTTTTCAAGTTATTTAAGCTTAACCTTTGTCATATATATAAATACATATATATATGTATATATATATATATATATGTATATATATATTTTTTGTAAATTGATAAATTAATTTTTTTTAGATTCAACGATGGAAATATCGCCAAATCCTGAGGAATCTTCAAATGCAGTTACTGTTTAAGTTGATGTCCATCATCGGCATTGTTCACAACTCAGTGCATCAGTTGCTACCACAAGCCATGTCTGTGTGAATGAAACTCAAGCAACGAGTGATGTTTCTTCAACCCACCCTGGTTATCCAAAAACAGCTGCAGAGCGAATGCGAGAGTATAGAGCTCTGAAAAAAAAAACTCTAACGGTGAATCATCAAAAACAGAAAAGATCAGCCGCAGAGCGTGTTAAAGAGTGTAGAATCCGAAAAAAATCGAAGATCTCGGAACACATTAGCCAAAGTCAGAACTTGGTTGAGTCAACGTTAATTCAACAATTAGAGCATGAAACTAATTATGTAGCATACACGGATTTTCATCGGCATAAACTGGCTCATGATGAATTTCAAAAGAAATTTGTTCGAAATTCATTTGGTCATATGTGCTCAGTTTGTGAAAGACTATGGTTTAAAGATGACTTACGATCTTCATCCCTTCAACATTGTTCAATCTTGAAAACAATAGTTCCTCATCTTAACATAAAGGACGTTGCTGTATGTAATACCTGTGTGACATCTTTAAATAATAATAGTATTCCTGTGATGGCATCTTATAATGGATTTAAATTTCCGAAGAAACCCGATTATTTACCGCCATTAGACTTAATATCTGAACGATTGGATTTCTCCACGTATCCCATTCATGCAGATTAGGAGATTAAGACACGTTAACGGTCAGTACGGTATTTATGGACAAATAATTAATGTTCCTGTGTCTATAGATTCAATGGTTCGTACTCTCCCTAGAAGTTTATCTGATGATCACTGCATCAATGTGCGAGATCCGGCACTACAATTGATGGAGTTTTCGCTCGGTTACTAAATTTTGTGGAATGTAAACAATATATTTCGTATTTCAGTTACCATAAGCCATTAATAACACAAATATATAATAACGACATCAATGATAGTAATAATTCAATTACAATTAATGAAATTCAATAATAATCTTTGTAGTAATAAGCTAAAATGAAATAATTGTAGAATTTGTATTTATGTCTATGATAATAAAAGCCTTTTATTAAACTTTATCTAATTTAACTTTATTTAACCAATTTCTGTAAAGTTGCATATAGTAAATTATTTTTTGAAAAATAACGTCAGAAAGAAGTTTCACTTCTTACGAGTGTACGCTAGTACACGCATACATTTTTTTTTTATTATTAAAAGTGATGCTTCATGCATGTGCTTTGATTTTGTTAAGTTCCTTATGAAAGAAAAGGAAAAAAAAAAGCAAAGTGATTGTATCCTAAATTTATCCCCCCCCCCCCCCAGTAGTGTTCCTTGTTTTTTTTTTTTTCCTTAACATCAATAGCAAGATATGAAAATCAAATATAAAAAATCTATGTTTTACTGAATAACACATGTATTAAAATTAACAACTAATAGATTTGAACTCTAGCTATTAAAAAAATGGGAAAATGATATTTAAAAAAAATAAAGGAAATCAATAAATAATTTAAAGTAGCGGGCAATAAGAATGGGCAATGTAAGTCTGTCTGTTTGTTTACTAGTAAATTTCTTTTGTGGGAAGGGGGGATATGTTTCTAATATTTATTAAAAAAATTAAATTAATATAATTTAGACTTAATGAGACCAATATACGACTATGTTATTAACAAAATGATGAAATATATGGCAAAATATTAAATTGTTTGTAAAAACCGTTAAACGCAAAAGTGGAAGCACTCCTTTTCAGGGAATGTAGTACTTAATGGTATTAACCAACAATAAAAAAATATAAAAATTTAAGATTGGCTTTTTTGAGAAAAAAATAAAAAAGATTTTTTGAAAAAATTTCAAAAGGCTGCAGCAAAGAAAGTTGAATAGCTATTCTAAAATGTAGCCTTTTATCTTACACAGAATATAGTTATCTCTCAAATAAAAAAACCGCATCAAAATATCTTGCACCGTTCAGGAAATATAGCACTTGAAAGTTTTTGTCGAAAATCGCAAGTGAGAAATTGCGCCGAAGGCGCCATCTTTGGCGGCCTGTATCTCGGGCCAGGAATTTTTTTGAGCAAAACAAAAACATACCTATAATTCACGAAGTTCTAAATTTTAACATATGTGAAATTCAAAAACTTCTGAGACTATGAAGGTAAGGTTTTATTTTTAGCTGCCTGAATTGAAACGGACTATGCCGTCTGCATTTTATTGCTAATTTGTGCTTTCTTAACGTGAACTTATAGTTTACTTACCACAAAGTTAATTTATTATAAACAGGCTGGTTTTAAATCAAAATTTGATTTTCCTTTCAAAATAGTTGTTTTATTTGTGCATATGATGTGTGTTTTCGTTCTGGCATTCAAATAGCAATATACTTAGAGTTGATCCGAATAAAAAAAGCGTAGAGAAACTTAAGAACAAACTATATTGGCTGCACAAACTTTACGAAGATGAGGTTTAAAACTTTGTAGGGGTTGTTCAAACAAAACAATAACAAAAAACATTATTCATTGAAAATAAAAAAAACTGGACCTGGTTAAAACAATCATTCTACAAGAGGAGAAAGATACACATTGTGCACGACCTTATGTGCACTTAGCTATTCGTGAGCTTCAAAATGAAAAATTGAAGCACGGGTTGACTGAGAGATGAACGCCCTTAATTTCCACTTTTAACTGTTATTTCTTTTATTTCCGACGTGTAACAAGTTTTCTTTTCTTTTCTTTTTTTTTCTTTTTTTGATGAAAAGTTGGGATATTTAGTTTTGTACGCCCTGATCTTTCAAATGCTGTAGATCACAGCCTGTAAGCATTATTAGTGAAAATTTTGCGTTGTCAAAATATTAAGATCTAGAAAAATTACTATAACCAGCGAAAGTTGCTGCGAAGAGTTCTCGTTTTTAAAATCTGATGCAACTTTCGTCATCTGTAGTTGCAGCTCGAAAATTCTAGAATTAATCTGTTAACAATATTTTTAAATGAAATAAAAGTTGTACACATGAATAAAATACAACTTTTCACAGAAAAAATATAAACCTTTTAGCATTCTATAGCACTACAAATTCGATTTCTTTTCCATATAAATTACCGGGCTTATAAAAATCTCAATCGCTCATAAAATAAAATGTTTTCTTTGTATTTTGTATGCATCCATATACAAAGCCATGTATTTTAATACACTAAAAAAATGTATGCCAAATGCTGAAATGGGTCCCTTCTAAATACATTTGCGTTTCGCAAGAAGCTTTGGAACTTAATAGTATTAAGAAAACATAAGATCGTTGACTTTGTTACGTTTCTAGAAATGGACTCATTCGATTTTTTCCTTAATTATGCACATGATTTTGTATTAAGTCTTGTAAAATATCATGAAATATTTTTCAAGGGTTTTAGTGTGTTATATACTAAAAAAGAAAACTTCAAAAAATAATTTAACGTTTTTCTTACTGCTTACACATACATTTTTAAGGGTTGAAAAATCAATAACTTCATGTGTAAGAGAAAAACACTTGGTATTTTTAGCAGAGAATGTAATTAAGTTACTCTTTCGCTTCGACATCAAAGCATCTCTTTCCTGTTTTCAAAACGCATTTCACTTCAGTTTCATTTTTTTTCTTCTCCTGATAGAATTTTCGATTACACAAAGTTTATTTCTTATCTGTGACTGAAATCAGGTTTAAAATGAAATTTCCCTTCCTCTTCTATGAAATTCCTACGTTATTTTAAAACATTACGTTTTAATATTTTATCTCAAAAACATTTTAAGGTATAATATAGTTTTTGTTTCACTTAATACAAGCTAATACCTCTCACTGATACACATACTTAATAACTTAAATTCTGGCTTTTACATTACTTTGAGGACCGTCTTTATTAATTCAGATCAAAAATTAAATAAGCTGAGGAAGAAAGAGTACTTTAATGAATTAATTGAAATGTTAATATAATTTTTAAACTATTTCCTTACCGACTAAGACTTAGAGCTTAGTATATACCACACGTAACTTAAAATGGAATTGATCTATTACAGTTTCAAGCACCTTCCTGAAACACGAACAAAATTACTAACGTGTTGAAAGCCTCAGGAAAACATTTGAGCCACCCAGAAGCAAAGGGACGTAAGTGACAACATTGAAAATTTGGATATAACTGGTGCAAATGATACGGAAAACTCCCTTCTATATTGTGACAAAAAATGTTTGTGATTGCTCTAACAGGTGCTCCGCTTCAACGAGATTTGGAAAAAAAATAACATTAAATTTCCATAAGATACAAACTTTGAACGCGTTTTTCTCAGAATCGTTTTCTGGTCACTTACAACGCCTTGCTTCTCACTGCTTCATTTAAAAAAATCATTTTTAATGTATATTTATCAACTATCTTAAAGACTTCTTTACAACAGTTAATTCCTTAATATCAAAACTAGATTTCTCCCTATATATACGAAAATAAAATTAAACAACACATAAAAGTAAAAATATTATGCTAACCATGCAAGATAAACCGTGCGTGATAAATAACCAAGTTTCATCTTAAATTTATTTTTTCTTTTTTTATAACATATTTCAGTAGAAATTTAATTTAAAAGAAATGCACTCAATTATATTTTAAAAAATTGATTTACATCAAGAGTTACTAAAATACTAATTACTGAAGTATTTCATTGTTATTACAGTCAAACCCGCTTAATGGAATATCAGTTAAAAGAATAACCCGTTTAATGCAATAAACTTGCAATGTACCAAACCATTGTTTCCGTGATACCGGGTAATGGAATGTCCCGCTTACTAGACTTATTTCCCGTGGAGAATTGTTTTTTTTTTTTTTGTTGAACAGGCTGGACAGTATTAACAAATAATAATTTAACTCCATTATTATTTTGTAGTCATCGCAAAATTTCATTGATATCAAAGTTGTAGCTGGAAAAACGTTAAACTACAAAGATAAATAAATAGTTACATTAAAAAGCTTGTAAAGTAATTATTTGAAGTTCTCATTTAATGCGATATGCACAATAATGTTTACAGTGTTTTAAATATTTTTAAGTATCCACACAGAGATGTCCGTTATATGATTCACCGTGTGAAAAAAATGAAGTAAAGTAAAATAAACACGGCATAACTGAAATTGACGGCGTAAAAAGAAAATTTAAAAGATATGTAATGCCGGAAGTTACAAATTGTTTATGCAGAAAATATAAGCCTTTGTCGCCGAAGGCGGCAAGCGTCGAAAAAAAATAACCAATGCATCCTTTATAGTCCTAAGGTCTCAATACATGTTTTGTTTAAACATGCTTACGTGGCTGTAAAACGATCAAATGAGATCATATAATCACCTCTACTTTCATTTATTAATTTTGGTACATTTTGAATTTTTTAGACCAGTGGTTCTCAAAGCTGACTGGGCTCCGCCCCATCTAACAAAAAGTTCCAATCTTGGGACCCACCTCTTACCTATCTTAGAGAAAAGAGGGCTTAAATATTTGTACTGCTCAAAAAAAAATAGTGTTACCAATATGAAAGAAAGACTGTTGAATTAAGAAACGTAACTTAAATAATGTTTTTTATTACTTAAATACCAATACCTGCAAGTTTTTTTTTTTTTTTTTTTGCAAAGTTATTTTAATGGGAAGGATGTATTTGTCTTCATTAAAGTTTTAGCATCAACTTCAACATTAGTTACTTTCATTCGCAGGCTTCCTATTTTTTTAATTCATGTGTACAGTGGCGAGGGCGCACTCAATATTCGCTCGCGACCCACCAGTGGGTCGCGACCCATAGTTTGGGAAATACTGCTATAGACGGTAGTAATTTTGCTGTGTTTGATTGCTACATTTTCAATTTATAATGCTTTCACCATTCTTAAATATAATAATGAAGGCATGTTTTTTTTTAATTTTTTATTAACAGCATTCCTTCGTCTTTATGCAAAACAGATCAGAAATGTGCTTTATTTTTTATTTGTAGATTTTGCTGATAAAGTTGCTTGAAAAGTCGTCTTGTCAGCTTATTAATCTTAGTCTTTTTTTTTTTTTTTTTTACTTTACTGGAGATGCGCTTTACATCAACATTCACCAAAAAATAAACTTGCTGAGCCTTTCATTTGAGTGATTAAGTGTCGTTTATAAAACAATTTGTCTTTGTAAAACTATTCATGAATATGAATGAGCTACAGAAAAGGAAATATTTTTTCCTGCATTGTTAGTAATAATAGGAAGTTATGTTCTTAGAATTATTTTTTTCTCATTATTTTATTAAAAGGAGATGTTGTCAACGTTTCATAAAGCATTGACAAATTTTGAATTGCTGCTTACAGCAAGATAATAAATTGAATCATTTCATTTAGACAATTTAAACCATGTGTTTAATTATTACTAATGCAGTTTGAACTGGTTATGAAAATACTGGACATTGTCCTTGGCTTTATTATCAGGTGGTATAGTGTAACCTTATGTTTGCAAAATGCTCTTGTTTATGTATAAATTGTTTTTTAATTGGACCACTATCCCTTTTTTCTCTCCGCAGTTTTTTTCTAAGTACAGTTTCAATGTGTGTCTCGGTTGTAAACTAAGCTTTAAAAAAATACATTTTCTTAAAAAAGTAAAATGATAATAATTAAAAGTAATAACATATAATTTTAATTCACCCACCGTGCGGTTCATGACGAGATATCTCGTTCATTTAGCATGCAACTCTGGGTCTGCCCCAGCAGCAGGGTGGTTAATACACATTAATGTACTTGAAGGGACCTGGGACTTGTTCAAACTGAAGGAAGTTTATACTGTAACATTAGAACATTAGAATGCTTTCCCGGGAAAAAAAGCGACCCAAAAAGAATAAGAAGACTAACTTTTATACTAGTTACTTACCAAGATAGCCAATCATTTTATTTTTATTTTCAGTCGAAAGTTCTAATAACATTTTGGTAACAGTTAACATAAGATTTTTTCTCCAGAAGAGTCGTAAAACAATCATTATAAAAGAGCGTTCAGCATTAATAGAACAAAATACAGAAATACAGAGCAGAAATTTGTACATACCTGTACGAAGCCAGAAAAGCTGGTTTTTATATCATTGACATTAACCCATGATTACGTCTACTATGTATAAATTTACATAAAATTGAAAAGAAGCCCAGATTGTGCGAGATCTGAGGTAAATTGAGCCCCAGTTTTAAGAAAAGTCTCAAGAAAATTATCACCTTCCCCCCTACATTAGACCAAAGTGATAATTTTACACTTTTATTTTAGCGTGAAAATGAAAGTGTAAAGAAAATATGAAAATATAATTGAAAATAAATTTCCTTTTTTTTTTCATTTTGATAAAAAATGAAGTTTCTCTTATTTTTTTTCTTTTGCCCAACATTCCACTAAAATGGAATGTTACAAATATATTAAAAGATTTTTTAAAGACTTTCAGCACTTTTTTTCCTAGAAAGTTATACATAAATATAATTGTTCAATAACAATAACTACTTTCCAATTGAAAAAATAATTTGTAATTTTCGAAATCAATAAGAAAGCTTAAAACGGATTTAAGCCACGCGTAAAATGGATTGCCAGAACAATCTGTGTGGCGTTGATGTTTCATGTCAAATGTTCGCTCTGAATTCATACGAAAATGCGAACGTTTCGGAAATGTTTCTTACAAAGTTATGCATTTTGATACGTGTTTGAATGCGACTATCGATGTGTAAAACTGGAGTCATGACGCAAATGGCGTGATTCTTCTTTTCGCGAAACTTTCGTTCTTTCGGTTCGACGGTCCTTCTACTTTGCATTCGTAATAAGGTCACATTCATCGCTGCTCGGTTGGTTTGAAATTGTCGCTGAAACTTCCTGTGAAAGTGCCCTTTACTTTTAAAAGATTTGTTTCGTGTGCCTATCTTGTTGTGCAGAATAAAGAGGTGTTGGAGGGATTTTTCTACGTGAACTCTTAAAGAATGCTTGAACACAGATTAAATTAGGTGAACTTTATTAATTAGCAACATTTCCAAGTTACACTGAAATGGGAAAGTGAGAATAATTCAATTTCTCAATTTTTATCCATGATAAGGTAACATAAACCTTCGAAATTTGAGTTTTTCATGCGTTTCAACTTTTGACTCCTGTGTAATTTTTGGCTCTAATTTAAAAATAGACCTTTTTATCGAAAATTTTGCAACACATATTGAAAATTTTTGATCTGAAATAGATTTGAAATGAGTTGTCTTTTTTTAATTTAGTTATTTTCCGGCTTTATTATATCTAAACAAGTAAGTGATCTGAGGAAAATGGTAGATGACCCATTGGCTACTTAATTTTTAACGAAAACTTCTACAAAAATAGCCTTAATTGCTCTTTTGGACATTTTTTAATTGGTTTAATTATTTTTTAGAAATATTTCATACCTTCAGGAAGCACTACTCCTCTTCCCTCACGATGAAATAAGCAAAATACTGTTTTGTCCTATTAGTAGCTTTTTCCTTTTTTTTTCTCCTCTATAAGACGGCTTTCCTTTATTTTCTTCAAAAAATTTTAAATTTTTTATATAATTATATATTCATAATAAAATATATTTTTAAACAGATCTTACACATAAAGAAAGAGTTTATGTTGTGTAGAAGGCAAATCAAGGTTTGTACTGCTGCTAATTATTATAAGCACTGCTACAGATTTTTCGTAATTAATTGCATGTTTAACATTCAGTTTAATGCAACTTTCCGTTTCTTACCTATTTTATAATATTTTGCTGCCAATATTCACACTTTCCAGTAAACATTTAGCCACGCGGACATTAGAGGGTTAACAAAAGAAAAATATATGTTTTTCAATTATCCTGCATCGTAAAATGTTGAAAATTTGACAAAGTAAATTTACTTGCAATGTACAATTATTCCATGCCTTTTTTGTTAAATTTCCACGTTTTTCATGTGTTTATTTTTCGGGTGTATTCCACGTTTTTTACGTGGAACATCGTCTTAACGAACACGAAAATATAAGCATTTCTTTCAAAAACTTTCCTTCGTACCGTTTCGTCTCATAGCACTTAAAGTTTTTGACAAAACTTAAAATTTCAAAAAGCATCGGACAAAAACTTTGAATAAAAATATGAGCTTTAAATAAAATATGGTAAGTAATGAGCGTTGCAGGAATCACTTTTTTAACATGCATAAGCGAAAGATCACTTTAAACATTCATAATTTACACGGCAACTTGTACGAAAAATGTAGTTGAATATCGTGAAATTTCAGAAAGACGCATAATACCTAGTAAGTTTTATTTTAATGATAGTCGAAACCCGATATGGTGAGGGATTGTTGATAAATAAGCGAAATCAAATCACGAAAAGTAACGAGTGCTTTGAACTTGAAGTCACAAGTTACTGCATAAGTTTTTGCTCACATCTTATGGCCGAAACTTTTTTTACCTTATTTTATTATTCTTCTTTTCTTGTCAACTTTTCTTCTTATTTTTGGTGGTTGCCATTGAAAATTACCCCAAATTAACTTTTCAAGTTTTTATTTAAATGTGATTATTTTTGAACGACACTCTATTGTTGTTAGCTTCTTTAGCGCTTAAGTGGGCACAGCGCTTCCTTCCAAATTTTTTTTCGTTTAACAGTCAAATAAAAATTATACATGCATTTAACTCCAATTATGATTAGAAATGAAATTTGAAAGTAGAAGCTCACTGTGATCAAGCATTAATTTAAAATTTAAAAAGAAACAACCTTTTTTTAAAATTTTTATTTATTTTTATTTTTTTTTACTTTCTCAATTAGTTATGTCTTTTTTTTTAAAGATTTTGCCTGAACAATAGTTCCCAAACACTCTGGAATAAAAGTTAGCATGGAATTAACTACCTAAAACTTAGTTAAATTTTAATAAAATTTTTCGTTGAAAATTCGGAAAAAAATCAACTTTAACAATTAAATAAACAGAAACTTCAGAGTCGAATCCATGCCAATTTTTGTTAAAGCTACTCCGAGGAATGCACATAAAAAGTTTCTAAGCTGCATCTTTAGCTGAAAAAAAGCCTTAGGGATTTTACTGCACGTAATTGGTCAAAAATACAAATGCGTTTAAAGATTTTAAATGCCGAATGTATGCAGCTAAAGTTATTTACAAAAATTTGTATATCTTTTAACGTTTTGCTCACACAGATTTAAAATTTTGCATGCGGCTTACAATTATATCAATCGAAATGGGTAATTAATTTTTTTTTTTTTGATATTTGGAACAATTTTGGGGTAATGTGACTCTCTAAATTAAATTGAACTGATTGTTATGAAATCTTTCATTAGTGCTTTTTTTTCTAACATTGCGCATTCTAACTTCTTAGTTTGTTTTCTCTCTAACCGACTTATTTTGCATTTGCTTTAGTTTAGAGTAATAACGTTGAGTTTTATTACTTTTACTTCTTTCTTTAAGGCTTGCTATATTTTACTAAAAACTTTTTTTATAAATTTTGCTTATTATGTTCATAAAAGTGTTCAGCGTAATTTCGAATTCGTATCTATTCAAAAGATGTTACCACTTGGGAAAAACATTTCACATGAAACTTTTTGGAAGCACTAAGTAAAAGCGTTGAAGACCTGGGGTTAAAAAGCCCATAAAAATCCCATCTTTCTCTCTCTCTCTGTTTTTCTTTTTGAACAGAAATTAAAAGTTTTCTTTTTTTTCAAAATTTTGATTCTTAAAGATTTTCTAGAAGTTACTTTGTTTGAGTTCCGTTATTCATAAACCTTTTAATCTAAGAATGTAAAAGGATCTTTTATTACTTTAGGAAAATTCTTTTTCCTTTTAACAGAAGAGCAAATAAGCTTTTATAGAGCCTAAAATAATACAAAGAGTATTTCTTTTAAAACAATATCATTTTGTAAGAAAATCAATTCTAATATTGCATTTCAAATTTAAGGAATTAAATAAATTTTGTTCATCCTATTACATCCCACTCACTTTTCAAGATATAGAGTTTAGTCTTTCGTTTTATCTTCTGAAGAATATAAAGTTTCGAATGTTAAAAATATTCCCTTACACTAGAATTTACTGTTTTCCTATTCTCAACAATGTATTGTGACTGTTTATTCTGCCAGCTAATCATGGGCAAATATTTCAACAAAACTTACTGCAAAGTAAAAATAAAATGTGAACTGAAATATTTTAGTCTAAACAGCATTAATTGAAAATGATTCTCGCCTCAATACCCTGGGCAAATAAATATCTTTCGTTAATACTCAAGTATAAAAAAAAACGCAGCTAACTCTTCCTTTGATTTTAAGGAAGTTTTAGTTCAGATCAAATAAAGTTATAATCGTGGGCAGTTTTCTTTTCTTAAATTGTTTACTGAGTATGTGTAATGTATACATAATTATATCTATGTTAACAAAAGAAAGATGAGTGAGAGTGTGTTTGCTCATATTTGTGCATTAAGCTGGTTCGTGTGCGTCAGTCGTATGCTGTGTCGATGAGGACGAACCTTTGTTGACATGAACCCCTGGATAAGGGAGAAGCTTTGGTTATATAAATCATGGATTAGGATGAAACTTTGGTTACATGAAATCCTGGATCAAGACGACACTTCGGTTACATGAGCCCTGGCTCAGGTTTCGATGCACATTAAGGTATACCCCCCCCCCCCATTTTGAATTTCTTCTTCTTTTTTATTAATTTGAAGCAGAATTGGGAATCTTGGAAGGTTAAATCACCTAATATAAGATAGGTCTTACCGTTCGATTTTTACTGCTAGAAAAAAAAACTACCTGTAAAGAACTACAAAATGAACGTTTGTAAGTTCATAAAATTATTAGAAGACGCCTAAGGTATTTGTTCTTAAAGAGTAGAGGAAGTTCAGCAATGTCGAGCCCCTACCTCTGGCTTAGTTTGCTAAATAGGTATCGTCTTTGTCAACAAATTGTGGGATCGCCATTGCTCTGTTAGAATCCGTCATTTGTGAGTAGTATTTGAATGTTTATTCTTCTGTTCCATGAAATTTTCGAAGCGTGACTTTGAGAATTATCACTTCATTTCCAAACAGGTAAGAATTATTTCACACTTACCTTCACGTAGCAGACGAAAAGTATGACTTGATTCTGGGTTTTGAAAATAGTTCGTAACAGTTCATAACTGAAAAAACCATGTCATCCAAAGTATGTTCTTTTTTAAAGCCAGACTCTCTATGCATTCAAAAGTAGGATCCCCCCCCCCCCCCTTTCTGTGTTCTTTGTATTATTCGACCGCATATTTCTAAAAAACATACAATTATATGATAAAATTGCGTATGTATCATTTTAGCAGCAGAGTAGTAGTTTTCAAAATCAGTAAAAAGACTATGATACAACCCATTATGAGAGAGGCTAAGAAAATGAAGGGAAAACGTCATGCGAGCTTATGTACCATTTTAATCTTTAATTAGTTATGAGGGGTCAAATAGATCCGAAGTTCATTTGTTATAGTTGCCTTCGTTGTAGGTCTTTTAAAATGATTTTATTTTCAGTCTGTCTAATTAGCTCTCTTTCTGTTTAGAATAAAACTGTGGCTGACGATAGAAAGAGGAATAAGAAGAAACGAAGTTGGTCATCAGAATCCATGGTTAAAGTGATAAAATCCATGAGAGAGAACGGTATGGGATGGAAAAAGTCAGTGAAAACGCTCCATGTTCCAAAATCACTTAACAGCATAAATAAACAAATGCATGCCATAGTTGAATTTCATTTTTTGCATTGTTGACGAAATTTTCCTAAAAACATCATTTTCCCCACTTTTTACTAAATTCAAAAATGCTATTTGCAATTATTTTTTTCTACATGAAACTTACGCCTATGAGATTCTTGAATAACTAAAGAAGCATGTTTTATCATCGGACAAGCTATTTTATTTAAAATATTAACGAAGCTATAGGACGAACGCGAATGGAGGGTTCGACTTTGGTGCACTTCCTCTGTATTTCTGCTTTCAGGATCCAAAACAAGGCTCCCCTTTATATTTAACTAATTAAAATTAGTATTTTCGCAGAAATAAGTTTTTTTCATCAAAACTATACTTTCTGCTAAATTGAAATGCATGGTCACGCTTTTGGAATTAAACCCAAGCGTGTGGTATAAACTTTCTTAATTTTTATGTTCTGGTAATTTTATGATTTAATTTAAAACTTTACATGGTGGTTTAAATTAATACCATATTTTACTTAGTGTATTTTGTTATTTATTATTCAAATTTTGTGTTAAAACGGGCCTGTTTGGTGGTTTCTAGCATTATTTAATGTTTCCTTTACACGGAAGAATTTTACTCATTTATCTGGCGCCATTCAGACAAAAATAATTTTACAATTAGATATCCTGAATCCATGAAATAATATTTTTTACTGTAGTAATGATACAAATAAATACTTGCTTACTTAAATATTTATTTTTTTTTTTAATTTGTTCTTGATGTGGAAATTCAGTCTTAAAGTTCACTTCCTTTGCCGATTCCAAACAGGTTCACTAATTGTAGACATAGTACACTTGATTTGCTTAATGCGCAAACATTACTGATTTATCACAATTTGTTTATAGATCCGAGTGGCAATTTCTATAACTTCAAAAATTGGACTGACTCTTAATTTTGTGGATATAAGACTAAAGTATTTTTTTGTTGTTGTTGTTCGGATGTTAAATTCAGTTAACTCTCTCTGAATAAGGGGAATACTTGCATTTGAACCAACTATATCATGCCCCTCTTTTTATTTTGTTAAAAAATATATAGTTTAATAGGGGTACAAGGAGGTCATTTAAGTCAAGGAAGCACTCATCAACTTTTCTTTTACCATTTTAAAGAAAAGCTGTGCCCTTTTTCGAATTATTATCAAGTTATTTTTCTTTCATCAATTTCTCTATTTAAGCATTTTTCCTCCTTTTATATGGGAAGAAAATTTAACACTTTAAGAACTAAACGAACCACTGAAAGTTTTAAAGATCATTACTGAAATGCAAAGTTAATTTAGGCAAAGCATTTATTGACTTCGCTTCCAAGGAATCAATAATCAAACTTCAAATATGTTGACCAATGCATCTTCGAAACATTAAATTACTCCTGAATTAATAGGAATCTCAAAGTAAGACCGAATTCAATGACGTTTCTCCGTAGTAGAGGCAGCTTTGATCGGCATTCGAATAAATCACATAAATTCCTAGTTGGAATTAGGGTAAATACTACTTCATTCGCTTATAAATTTATTGCATTAAATAGATATTTACGTAACGCATCACTTAATGTCTGACTTATCCCTTCAATATAATTATTAGACGCCTTACATTAGTATCATCTCAGCTTATTCCAGCCCATAGAATTTTAACTAGAAAGTAGCTTAGTATTAAATTTTGAAGATAAACACTACATTTAAAGACATTTTTATGGTATAAAGTACCATTTGAAATTCTGGAGTTCGAGGAAGTGTATTCAACTAGTATTTTATGCTTCAGTTGATTTTAATCTAATAATATATTTCAGATTAACTGACAGAAGCTTCAAACAGAAAACGAGCACTCATAAGCTTTGAAATTTCAATACAGAAGTACTGATTACATTAATTGTATGGAAATAGAAACGAAAACTTCAAAAGTGCTACGCATAAACAACTTTTTCTAAAATATTGGTAGCTGTTGAAAAAGACAGTTTTCTGTAAATACTGGAAAACTGGTACAAATGATAATTACCTTTCAAAACAAAAATTATTTTAAAAAAAAAACAAAGCGAGGGGTGAGGTCATCGCTTAGTCACAACACTTTCTCACCTGTTGAGTGAAAGTTCTTTCTAGATGTACACAGATTAACACTAAACCTACCGGCAGTTTTTATATACCTATCCCTACTGCTCTCGGTCAAATTGACCGGTAATTAAAAAATTAAATAATTAAATTAAAAAATTAAAAATTAAATAATTTTTTCTTGGAAAAGAGAAAAAATAACTAGAAGTGCAGAGGGAAAAAAATATTATAGGCATTTCTAAGAATTGTCATATAGTTCGATTACGGTGTTATAACGTTTAAAGTGTGTAATTCTTATAAAAGTTTGAAAACGGTCAATTTCACCGGAGCTTTGGTAGGTTCAGAGCTAAGCAATATAATGATCCCAATTGAGTTTTGTTGTAAAAAGTACAATTGATAACTACCTTTCAAAACAAAAAAAAAAACATTAAAAAAAAAAAAAAAAAAAAGCGACGGGTGAGGTCGATCTAGCAGTCAAAACACTCTTTCAGCTGTTGAGTTAAAGTTATACCCCGATTTAGTCAGACTAAGCAATATAATAATCCCAATTATTTTTTTTTTTTGTAAAAAGGATTAATTCAGAATTACGAGTTTTCAGAACCTTGAGTTCAAATGTTAAAATTTCGTCACAAATATTCAACATGTATGCAATGCCAAAATTATTGCAATATATATATATATATATATATATATAATTATTACGCGCACTATATATATATATATATATATGTAGTGCGCGTGTGTGTAAAGATACTCTTAAAAAGTACTAGTATTGGTATTTACTTCAAACTTTACGTGAAGTGATGGCAAATGAATTTAAATTCCTAGTCACTTTAATTTTTTCCCCTTACAAATGCACTAAATGATTAGAATAATCTGCAAAAATCTTTCAGCGAGAGTAAGTTTTGAGCCTTTCAAATTGAATTATTCCTAAATGAATCAATGCATGAGTGAAAAAAAAATTTTTTTTGTTGGAATTGTTCCCAAATGAATTAACTGGAAAGTAAGTTTTTTTTTAATGCAGATTCTCTTCTATTTGTTCTTTTTTTAAATTGTGGAGTAATTAGATTGAATAAATGGAGATCTTAAGGGGGGAAAATCATTTTTAATCTAGTTATTTGTGTTATTCTTAATCTAGTATGCTCTAATGACAATTCCAGAAGTTTTTATAACTATGAATGAGCTCTCCAATTATAAAGCAAGATTTATTCGTGTATGGGAAAAAAATTTCATGCTAAGCAAAATATTTTTTTCTTTAGTACAAAATTCTTTACAAGCTTTTCTAGTAACCGTAAATGTAATAAAGAGGTAGTGAGATAAAAATAGGTTATCTGAATTTTATTTTTTTTTTCAATCTTTATTATGTTATACCGTTTTAAATATTGTAATTAATTTTGAGTAAAATTATTAAAATTAATTTTGTTAATTTAATACTGTGAAAGTACGAAAGTTTTAATCTTTTAACCAATAAAACTTTGTTAAAAAATTCAAAATAAAAATAAAGTATTTACTGAAATAACTCTGAGTCAAGTAGTTTTCAGTCGAGGTTAACAATAGCTCGCTCAAAAAGTTGACTTTGCTCTTTGAATCTTGCAAATTTGAGACATTTTTGTTCGCAGATGAATTCAGCTTAATTCACAGGCAATCTTGTTCGCTTAAATATATAAGTTAGCTTTTTGCGTCTTCAAACTTGAGACCTTTTCGTTGGCAGAGCTTTGTCTAACTCTTAAACAATTCTTATTGCTAAAAGCGCCAAATCGCTACATATGCCTTTAACATATTTTAGTAATTTAAAATCCTACGCAACAAATTTTTAAAAAATAAAATACCGAAACTCCCAATCCTTTTGATTGCTTCCTATTGAATACCTGGATTGGGAAACCCCCTCACCCAAAAAAAGTACTGAGCGTCGATCTGCTTATTAGTGTTCAAATGAAATGTGCCACCACTGCTCACAGAATTAGCAGACATGAACGATGAGATTCATAAAACAATGCAAAAATAAACGGTGTACATTAAATTCGACGTCTGTAAAGAATAAAATTAATCAGTATAAAACTGAGGCGTTCCAATTAATTAGCCCCCACAACCAAGGGGTAAAAGTAAGCACGTAATGTCGTAATTTCTCACAGAAGTTACAGGGAAAACGTCCTACAAAACGTGTGATGGCTAAAAGATGCCAAGTAGCAAAATTAAATGAACTATGAGCTGCATTTTGGTGTGAAAAATCAAAACTTGGAAATGTGTTAAGCGACGTAGGCAATGCATTACCTAATTGCATTACCTTAAAATATGCATTACCTAATAAAGGTCCATACGAGGGTGTATCAAATGAAAACCTTAAAACTGCTTTAAAGTTTCGAAAAGTTGTAAGATTGATCTGGTACATGACAGGAATGTTCCTTGAAGTTCACACAGTGACCACCAGGTGTGGTAGGGATCTTGCTACACACACACTAGCAGTAGCATCAGTTACAATATGGCTACCTCACCATCAGCATACACCACGTTAAAACAGCAAGCGTTGATTCGTTTCTTGACTAGTGAAGGTCTCAAACAAATAGAAATCCATCACAGGATGACAGTACAGTATGGTGATTCGTGTTTGTCCCTGCATCAAGTGTATGAGTGGTTTGTTTTACACTAGGTTGATGATTTAATATTATTTATTTATTTTGAAAATTACGGAGAACACGTATGTTCAATAACGGGATTGAAACTTTCTGTTAAATCAATAGCCAAAAAAAAAAAAATTACTACGGAAACAACACAAAATTACAATTTAATAGCACCAAAAAGAAATTGAAATTGGGCATTTTTATTGATTTTTTTTTTCAGTTTGTTATATCATAGCTTCTTATGAAATAATAATTTGAAGTATTAACATGTTAAACGCTTTTCTGTTTCTTTATTAACCCTACACAATACGTCACAATTTCAAGAATGGCAAAGAAATCTTTCTCACTTACAGCACAACAATCTTCCATGAGCAACATTATATTTAGCCCAACAGCATTTTTTAAATATTAATTGACGTGTTTATAATTAATTAAATGTAAAAAGATAAACTTTTGCAAATGACACATCGTTAGGGAAATTATTTTAGAATTGAAACTTTTAGGGGAAAACATTTTAAAAAAAAACGTTAATCTGTGCTGCCTAGAATAAACTACTTAATAAATACTTTCAAACTGTCACACATCACGATCAAGCATGAAGAAGAAACCTGCAATTAAAGAAAAAATTTCGCAGGAGATAATAAGATTAGTATTTTCTTTACTAAACGTCAGAAGGGTTTTTTTTCCTGTGCTGAATTAAAATTTTTGTATTTTGCGAACTGGAACTCACAATTTTCAAAGTGGCTGTTTTCTCGGAAAAATTGTTAAGGATATATTTTTATTTCTCATTTTTAAGTGTTAGGCTGTGTGCGTGTGCATTTTGAGGAAATATTTCATAATGTGAAATATGGCATACATGAGCCTTTCAAATTAGAAAAAACGGATTTCGCTAATACCTCATACACAGCTTGTTGTATTCAATTCCAACATCTACGCACTCCTTTTGAAAAACCCTTTATACACAGCGTGTCAACGACTTTTTAAGACAAGGTTTATAAAATAAAATAAAAACTAGTAATTATATTTTCTTAAGAATTTTTATTCAAAATAAGCTCCTTCGGCTTCAATACATTTGTTACAGTGGTTTAACAACGATTCGAATGCCTGTTCTAACTCACACTGTGGGACTGCCTCGAAAGCTCGCGTCGAAGTTGTTTGTACACAGGGTGCCAAAAAAAATTTTAAACTGCAGCTGAAATTAAGCTTACAGTGGCGCTATCTGTGTCCTCGAGCATTCGTGAAAATCCTTAACTATCAGCTGATCCACTGCCAAAACTTCAATTCATTTGTTTACTCTTTTTTTTTACTTTGATGACATTGATACACTGAGTACTAACAGCTTCGACGCGAGCTTTGGAGGCAGTACCACAATGTGAGCTGGAACAGGCATTTGAATCGTTGTTAAACCACTGCAACAAATCTATTGAAGCCGAAGGAGCTTATTTTGAATAAAAATACTTATAAAAATGTAATTAAATTTTATTATATTTTATAAATCTAGTCTTAAAAATTCTTTGACATACTGTGTTTTTATCACAACTATTATTTTGTTTAGGAATCAAAAGTTACAGGTATAAATAGTACTTGTTGTTCTACTTGCGATGTTTTCTTGTCCTGTTGCTAAAAATTAAAAAAAAAAAAACATCAATTTAAAACTATATTGGTCCTTTCTTTAAGTTAAAATCTTCAAAGGAAACAAATCGATGTATTCCTTCATACTCAGTGGAAAATATTCTGCTAAGCGATGTTATGAAATGTGTATTACTTTATAAATTTCTATCTATCATTTTATGATATTCTGCTGAAGAGAAACCTGTTTCAAAAATATTATAAACATGTGCAAGGAAAATTTACTAAGCATAGAAAAGATGTGTATATCTATACTTGACTCTATTTTGAGGAATAACGAAGTCACTAGAAAGTCACAGACATTGAATAATTCATGGGCAAGAAATATTTTTACTGGTAAAATTTGCTCAAGTTTTTTTGAAGTAAGTACCCGAAATATATGCCAGAATATATTCAGTTTTTTACTCGATGTCTCTTGAAGTTTACGGTAAGAAAATTACTTACTGCATGTTTCGGGAAAAACACCGGGAAGGAATGACGATATAATGTATAACACAAAGCGACATTTTCTATAAAACAACAGCTCGTAGTTTCTCCAAAAAATTCCTGCATAATTAGGTTTACTTCTTAATACAAACAGGTTTTTTCCCCTACCTGAAAAGATATTGTAATAAAAGGTATTTCATTATGGTATTTCAGTTTATGCTAAAATTGAAAAGTAAAAAATAAAATGCTGGGTTTTTTAATATAGAATAATTATTTACTGATGGAGCCGGAAAAATGGCGTCATGTTAAGCCCTGAAGCTCGGCTAAAGGTAAGGCGAGTCTCGGATGCTCTCGGATAAATTAAATTCTTAGTGCAATTCCGCGTCACTTAGAGCTCAAGTGCCGCCATCTAGAGGGAAACTGAGCGTCAAAATTTTCAAGTGGTAACGGCAGTTACTACTATCGTTGGTGCAACTTAAAAGAATGGAGGCCGGTTTCTGGGGGGTCAATAGGGCTGCAAAGGTTAGTGGCCATACTAACCCCCATTAGAAAAAAAATTACTGATGGGAGTATTTGAGTATAATGCGCACTAAAATGTAGACACTAATGCTGATTTGACGAAGAATACGATGGTCACAAAATACCGATATTAAAATACCAGATGTGCTACGGATAGCAGCAACATCAAGGCATCATCTATTTATTGTATTTGACGTCATAGTGCAGCCAACAAATCAAGGTCCTCTAGCGGGAAGTAATTTTCAATGATGGAATAAATGACATCCAATGAGTACGCAGGAGAACGTGGTAATTAAGTCATGTAAGACCATCGACGCGGCGTTTACCGACGAAAATTATTCTCAATTTCAATTGGTATGAAGCTAGCTCAAAATGCGCGCTTTTCTCGCTTACCCAATCTGCCGATTATAATTTCAGTAACATTCTTTAAACCTAGGTAGATCTCTTTCTAAAGCATATGTATCATTGAAACATTGTATATGTGTTACAAGGAACACAGATAAAAAAAACATTACTTCACATTTTTGCCACCAGGTGAGAAGAGGTATATGGGGAACAAAAGCTAAGTTAAAAGCAATTTTTAAAAAGCAATTTTAGCACATTTGTTAAATGTGTAAGCCCTTTCCGGTGGTAAAAATGTGAACTTTTTTTTTTTATTATTATTGTATGTTTCTTTTTTCCATGGTAGATGTGACGTATATACCAAATGTTGATGACCTTCGTCTATTAGAATAAGCTCTACGTATGGCTCAACATTTTAACTTAAATTTAACCACACTTAATAAAAGATTATAAATAACATAACATTGCTACTTTCTTTTAGAAATTTATGCAAAAAAAATTCTTCACTTTATTGCATGAAAAAAGTATTCTGAAAATGTTTTGCTTTGTATTTTCATCTGCTTGTCGCCATTCATCACGATGAAATGTTTCTTTTTCAAAAGAAATTTCAATTTATTTAAATTACTTATAAAGTCATCGTTTCGGAATTCTTAATGTAACAATAATATTTTATTCATATGTAACGTTTACGATTTCATTGCAGAAAGTAACATTTTTTAAATATTTTTAAAGTTCCTCAGAGAAAAGTAGCAACACTGATAAAAAGCCAGTTTTTTCCCAACTACAGTAAAAGTAAATAGTTAATGAAGGTCCTCCCACGCGGAGATGCTTGAAACGTTACTTTAAAATAATCAACAAAGATAAAAAAAGTTTACTTCTTTTAAAATTTATGATTTTTACGTAGACAATATATAGTGCGATAAAGAAATACAATATTCAAAATGCATCTTCTTAAACTGAAAAATGCATTATACGTTTTTGTAAATGGTAAACATTGTAACTATTTCATAAATAATTGATAATACTGAGATCTTATGTTCATAGAATGAATTATGTAAGCAACAAACGTTGAATTTTTAGTTTAAGGGAAATTATTGTACGGCTGTAAGAAAAAGGTAAAGAAAAATGAAATTAAATGTCGATTCTACTTCGTTGCGATACCGACTAAAGAAATAAAAATGTTGCAGAGAAGAGAAAAGAAAGAAAATTTCTTGCTGTGGATGTTTTTAAAATATTTCACTGCTTTCTTAATTATTATTATGCCTTGGATTTAAGCACAAAATGTCTTTCATTGAACTTTTAACTAAGTTTTTATTACTTTTAACTAAGCATTTAATCTCTATTTTTATAAGTATTATCCTGCTTTGTTTCTAACAAAAATCTGGAACTTATGTGACACAAGTGCATAAAATGTTTCGATAGTCTGTAAATCATCAATATGTCTCGTACTTGAAGTATAATTAAATGTAGGTACATTGAATGCAATGTAGGAAACAAATACAGTGAAACCCCGATTTTACGTCCCCCGAATCTACGTTTTCCCCGCATTTTACGTTTTTTTCATTAGGTCCCAGTTTTTCCGTATACTAATAATGTTAATTTAACGCGGATTGTAAGTTTGTTATATATGAAATTTCCCGCATTTTACGTTTTCCCTGGAAAGTGAAAAAAAAAATGTTCTAAAATAAGCAATATTTTCCCGTCCGTACTTTTCGTCAGCCGATGAAGATCAACAAAAAGAACCGGAAGCACAGCCCTTCCCTTCTTTCACTATTGCAATGAAGAGCTTACAAATAGTGAAAGACTATTTTCTTTCTTATAAAGACCAGGAAAAAACTTGCAACGTATTTCAATCCTAGAAGATGCTGCATTCACTTTGAACTCAATCACTAAAAAACAATCCACTATTACGGATTATTTTCAGCCTAAACGCCAGGAATCGCATCTAAATGTGTTAAAATTATCTTAAAATGGTATGTATAATAATGTTCTTCTCGTAAAATATAGATACAGTGAAACCCCGATTTTACGTTTTCAAGGGACTGGGTAAAAAAAACGTAAAATACGGGCAAAACGTAAAATACGGGAAATACATAGAATGCACAAATGAAATAGAAACAAGAAGTTCCGTCTAGAACTATACGAGCCTACTTTCCCGTATACACCGAATTCAAATTTATAATCTAGCTATCTCTCTCTCTGTCTTTCTCGTTTAGCTTTAGTTCTTAATTGCTTAAATATACCTTTTTCAACGGTTAATACATATTCATTCAATCATTATTTATTAAGTCATTCATGTATTTATTCACTCATTTATTCATTCATTCTTTTGCTTATTCATTTAATCATTCATTAATTAAAAAATATTCTTGAAAATCCCGATCAAAAAATTTCATAGGAAAATAGGCTCGTTAGCTCTGGATGAACTTTCTATTTGTACATGTTCTACGTCATAAGAGCTTTCCGATAAAGTTTGTTCTAAGCAAATCGGTCCGTTAGATCAGAAATTATATAGGATTGAAATTTCCCCGTATGCGGTATGTTAATTTTTTTTTTTTTTTTTTTTTAACTGTTCAAAAATGAACAAATATTGTTCAAATCAATATTTCACGCTAAGAACTTCTTCCAGTGAGTTTGTTCATGGGAACTTATATCTTGTACCCAGAGATTACATAATTTGCTTCATTTTCACCCATAGGCGCTAATGTTAAAATTTTGTTCAAAATTGAACAAAAAATCGTTCAAATCAAAAAGTAAAATATGGAAATGAGATGTCCTCGCCGATATCTTTCGAATGCAAAAAGAATTTTTCCAATCGGACAATTCGTTCAAAAGTTATTAGGGGGGGACAGACCGACAGACAGACAGACCGACAGACAGACCGACAGACCGACCGACACACTTTTTCCTAATCTCAAAACCCTACTTTCAATTTTTTTATTTTTCAATCTTTATTTAACTACTTAACTTATTTTTGACTTTTCTTGATTTCTAACGATATTTTCACGATACATTAAGCCTTCTTTCATGCTTTATTATTATTTTTTTTAACTTTTACGGGAAAGTAGGCTAAAAAACTAAAGGTAGTAAAGATGACTCTTTCAAAAGGTATAATATCTATATTTTACGAAACGAACATTATTATAGATACCATTTTAAGATAATTTTAACACATTTAGATGCGATTCCTGGCGTTTAGGCTGAAAATAATCCGTAATAGTGGATTGTTTTTTAATGATCGAGTTCAAAGTGAATGCAGCATCTTCTAGGATTGAAATACGTTGCAAGTTTTTTTCCTGGTCTTTATAAGAAAGAAAATAGTCTTTCACTATTTGTAAGCTCTTCATTGCAATAGTGAAAGAAGGGAAGGGCTGTGCTTCCGGTTCTTTTTGTTGATCTTCATCGGCTGACGAAAAGTACGAACGGAAAAATATTGCTTATTTTAGAACTTTTTTTTTTTTTTTTCACTTTCCAGGGAAAACGTAAAATGCGGGAAATTTCATATATAACAAACTTACAATCCGGGTTAAATTAACATTATTAGTATACGGAAAATCTGGGACCTGATGAAAAAAACGTAAAATGCGGGAAAAACGTAGATTCGGGGGACGTAAAATCGGGGTTTCACTGTATTATACCTTTAGAAAGAGTCATCTTTACTACCTTTAGTTTTTTTCTATTTGATTTGTGCATTCTATGTATTTCCCGTATTTTACGTTTTGCCCGTATTTTGTGGTTTTTTTACCCAGTCCCTTGAAAAACGTAAAATCGGGGTTTCACTGTAGCAATATTTCTCATTACATATCCTTAATACAATACGCACAGCAAAGCCACACGTATTTGAAGTATAATTACGTCCAGGCGCGTTGAATCTAATGCAGAAAATAAAGAGCAATGTTTTTCATTTCATATCTTTAATACAATACGTACATCAATATAAAAAGTACAGCAGTGCGTTGGAAAGGTGATTTTTTTTTTATTCTAAACGTTTAAAAAAAATTTTAATGGGAAGGATTTACTCTAAAAAAAAACAATGAAGGAAAATTCTCTAAACTTAATTATTTCTGGATCAGATGTCGAAATAAAGCGAAAAATAACCTTTAACGTTTAACGGTGTTTTCTCTTTTATTTTTTCTGATTCTTTCTTTCTTTTACGAAAGTAATTTGTTTTCTGCCCAAGTAATAATCGCCATATTTTATGCCCCAAGCTGAATAAATGACGGATTATAGATATCTGTAATATAATGATTCTGCACACGTGAATTATCAGTAACATACAAACAGTAATATTAAAAGATGTTCAAATTTACTACTGTCTGCGGGTTCATCGTAGGTCAGAGGTCAGGAATGTTTATTAATTAATACCAAGAATGTCTACTCGAACATTCTGAAAATATTCATTCAGATAAACAAGCGCCGTTTGTCGTTTCAGAAGCATTAAAAACTAAGCATACCCAAACGGTGAATAATATCCATGTATACGATTATTTGACAAAGGTACATTTTTAGTGGCACATATTTCACATTCGCTCGCGGTATTGGAATTTACACATTTGCCCAAAATTTCACACGTGGTATTTCAATGAATTATGGGAAAAGGAGAGAAACTCAAAGCACCCAGCCTCACTATTTTTTGAATGTCTTGCCAGATACAAGTTATCGATGGTAGTTCAATTTTATAACCGAAATGCGTTAATTTTTTGTTTCACCACAAGGTGAGGAGAGGTATATGGGGGACAAAAGCTAATTTAAAAGCCATTTAACTGCATGTTTTTAGACATTTCATTTTTTTTTTTTTTTTTTTTTTTTTTTGCATTTTTTGTGCATAAATATCATGTGCAATATTTTATTTTGTTACTCAAATTCACATTTCAAACTAGGTTTATTATAAACCTTATATTTAATTTTGTTTTTGTTCCGTCATCGCAGATGATTGACAAAAAATCAGTTTGTAGATGGTTTTTTAATTGCTCTTTACATTGAATTTACTCTATGCGCTACCTGACGCTGCTCCTTGCGCAAGAAATAGGTTGACCTGATCCCATGGAGTTCAAATGTGATTGTGTTGGGGGGAAGTAAGTCATGCAACATAAGTAATTTTAAACGTAGTGTAATGGTTGAATCTCAAATTAATTTGAGAATTTCGTACATACTACAAGAGAGTGAACATCAACTTTCTAAATGAATTGAACGACGGAGTAAAGGGGCAGTGAATCGAACAAAGTAAGTTAATGAAACAGATGAAGACTAGAGAGGGCAGTAAAGTGAATTTGCAAATGTTTTCCATTGGTCGCCACAACTCAACATTCTTGCGTATATCAGGTGTCATTTTCTAATTGCATAACAATTAGTTAAGAGTTAAAAACCAGGTCTGAAAACGAAACCGATGATTTGCCTATAAACACTTGTTTGCACTTACTGCTACTATCGCGTCGGGGAAGAACTATAATCTTTTTATTAGAACATTTTAGTCTTTTCCTCCGACCCCAAACTTTTCTTTTTAATATTTTGTCCTCCGCATCGACCGATTCTGAAACCCACAGCAGCCATGAACTTTCTTCACGGAATGTCTGCTCTAAGGTTTTCACACAGACACACAGATTGCCGGAACGTCTGAATACGACGATGCACTGCCGACTGTCTTTGAACTGTAGAATGCAAAAATCCGTGTGCTTTTCTAAGTGTGATGAATAGATACATAAATAGATACGAAACGCTAACCACAGCCGTACCGTCTATAGCATCTGGGCCTTCACGGATTACCCCCCAGTATGAGGGGGCACGACTGCGGCGCTGTCCTCCTTGTCTTCCCACAAACTCTCTGACAAACTGACAACCAGCACCAGCCATAGGGGCTGGGCTGGCAGAGCTTTGCCTACCTGCTTTACCGACCCGGGGCCATAGTCATGCTACAAAGCAAGCCTTACGTCACACGGATCGGATAGTGCTATTTTAGTCACCTCTTACGACACGCATAGCTACGTCGGCGCTATTCTACTCCCGCCACCGCAGGGAGAATTTTGAAATTACATCACAAAACTTTCAAATAATCAGATTAAGTTATCCGCAAATACAGTTCACAAAATTACTCAGCACTTCATAAGAATTTTTTGTGTATGGATTTTATTAAAGACATTTTTAACCCTTTAATTACCTGAATATATTCACAAATTTGTTTGTCTGAACGCCAAAAAAAGTATCCAAAAATTGCATAAATGGTAATACATCTATTTCTTATGTATATGTCATGAGTTTCTTATATGGAAAAGGCAAAACTGGAGAGTTCCAATCAACATTAGTCGTAAACGCCCCATTTTCGACCTATGGCGATTTTTTGAGATTTGTTGATTGGAAATTTTCTTTTCAAGATCAAAATTCCTCTGAGATGTAGCTTTTTTTGCTTGCAAATCGGCGACACACTGTATCAAAAGGGGGTGATCTATACCCTCTTCTGCACCTCTAATTTTGCCATTTTCAATTAAATAAATTATTACTTATAATATAAAGAACGAATGCATTTAAATTTGTTCAACTCTTTATTCTGAAACCTACATTTTCAGCAAAATTCATCAAATCGCTTATTGACGTTACCCGTACCTTAAGAAAGTTTCGTCAAATCGTCTATTGACGTTACCCGTAGTTAAAGGGTTAATTCACTTTAGAGGTCAATATCGTAGGTTCAAGTAACTAAAAAATAAATTGTGGAATGGCTATAATTTAAAATGTCTTTTTATTCACAAAATCATGAAAAATTCAAACTCGGGTCCCGATGCAAACTAACATGATCAAACTATTCGATCACATTTTTTGCCAGAAACTGTTAAGCCTTTTTAGCCTTTCAGTCCCTTTAACTTTTCTTTTCCAAATTTATTTTTAGCCTTAAATGAATACGATTTACTTTGTTGAATACAACTTTTCAACAACCCGATTTTAATAGGGTGGGCATTCATGTGGCATCACATTTCTCAAAATTACTGTCACAAATGCGATGTTACTTTCATTTCACGTTCACCGCCGTCATATGAAATAGCTTTCATTGCCGTTAAAAAAGCACAATCATTATTCCGTTTTATGTTTAAATAATTTATCTTAACAAAACACAAAAAAAAATTCGCTTGTTGTTTTTTTATACGGATCAATAAAAAAAAATATATTGTTCAAGTATGGCAGAAGTTGGTGCTCTACATTTTCAATTTATTCTATGTGCACTTTATTGGAATTCGTGATGAAGCATACGTTGGTAAGATCAGTTTTAGAACATAATATAATCTCAAAAACTGGTTTATGATTCCAGTCACATGCTAATGCCACATGAGTCATTGATGAATGAAACAGAACATCATGGTGAGTCAAAATTCGATTCAAGGTTTAATTTAACGTTACATTTAAAAACATTAATAACATAAGATACTTGCAGACTTAAAAACACTTAGCAAAAAATAATTAATTAAAGTAAAAGAATTTTACACCTATGCATATAATCTGCCGAAACGTATGAATCATTTCAAAACATGATGTTTTAATCCATAGCTTGATCGAAGATGAAAACTGCTTTGGCACACCAGATAGTCTCGATAGGTTGAGGGTAAAATCATTTGAGATAAATGTATTATACGAATACCTTTCTTAAATATTTTAAAGCCATTTAACTGCTACATTTTGTTCCTTGAAAATAAAATAAAACTACGCATTATTTCATCTACTTATGCCAAATTAAGCACATTTCAGAAATAAAACGAATGAAAGATTATATGCGGGTTGGATGTACGTGATGCAGCCAAAATTATATCACACTGAAACACTAAAAGAAATAGAAACCCTGAATAGGTTAATGAAAGAAGGAAATTTCTCCAACTTCTATATCAATTGTCTTTTGAAACGTGTTTTATAATGAACGTTCAACATCGTTCAAGGCGAAATTATGTGATATGACAGCATTGTCAAAACACATATTTTAAACTCAAAAACTTGCTATTTAGCCTAATTTTTTGTAAAAGTAAAAAAATAAAAATTAAAAAATGTATAAAAGAAAGCTTGATGTATCTTGAAAATATCGTTAAAAATAAGTTAAATAATTAAATAAGGAATGAAAAATGAAAAAAAATGAAAGGATTGTTTTAATATGGGGGAAATGTGTGTATGTCTTGTCGTCTGTTGATATGTCTAAACCCCAATAAACTCCCAATAGCTTTTGAAGGAATTGTCCGATTCAAAAGTTCTCTTTTTTTTTTTGCATTGGAAAATCTCGGCGAGGACATATCATTTCCATATTTTATTTTATTTTTCAACAATCTTTCGATTAATTTTGAACAGTTCCAAAAAAATTATCATCAGTGCCTCTGGGGAAAAATGAAGCAAATTAGGTAAACTCTGGGCATCAGATTCAAGTTCTTTTGAACTAGCTTACTGAAAAAAACTCTTACCGAGAAATATATTTTTATTTCAACTATTTTTTTTTCTTTTTTCAAGTTTTAACATTTCAAAAAAAAATAATAATAACATTACCGCCTACGGGGAAATTTCAATCCTATACAAATCCTATCCTAACAGACGGATTTGCTTGGAGCAAACTTTATCGAAAAGGTGTTATGACGTGGAATGTGTACAGATACGAAGTTCATCCAGAATTAAAAGAGCCTATTTCCCCACGAAGCTTTTTGATGGGGATTTTTAAGGATGCTTCTCAAAAAATGCATGAATAAATGAATGAGTGACAAAATTAATAAATAAATGAGTGAATCAACTAAATGAACGAGTGAATTAATGCGCATTAAGCGTTGAAAAAGGTATATTTGAAGTAATTAAGAATTAATGTTAAATGAGAATGAGGAAAAGAAAGATAGCTAGTTGATAAATTTGATGTTGGTGTGTATGGGAAAGGAGGCTCATATAGTTTCTAGACGGAACTTCTAGTTTATTCCCTCAATTTGGGAACTGTTTTGACTTTTGAGCATGTCAATTAATTCAAAAAATAGCAATGATTTTAAGAAAAGTATAATGTTTACGTTCATTTTCAATAAATATAATTAAGCTTGTAGCACTAACTGAAAACTTTTTATTAAATTACTACATAATATATAAAAATATTTTCCCCCTTTCATAATATTTATTGATCGGAACAAAATTATTTTGTTATAGGAAAACTACACTGTACTTCGAACTTAAATAAATCATAACTCATATTTAGGTAGTTTTAGTAAGTTTTAACTAAATGCTCTTTGTGTGTGTGGATAAATAAACTACAATCTAAAAGCTATTTATATAAATATAACAGTTTAAAAACCCAGCCTTAGTAGTACAGTTAGCATTTTTCTTGCATTAGAAAAAGCGGTTCCACCCTTGTCCGCAGTCAAGCTCGGATCATGACGACATGGTTCGACAGGACGTAAAAGTTGTCGTCGTCCCGTCCCTCTATCATAGTTTACACTTGTGATCAGCTGCAAAATTTGAACACTCATATTTAACTTTTACATCGATCCATGATAAGTATATTTTAATTCCAATGAGATCATTTGCTGCCTTAAATTGTGTTTATGATACTAACACACGATTAAAAATGTTGCACGACTGTAAATATAGAAAGCAGAATCGATTGATAAAATACATTTGAAATCATGATCTGGACAAAAAACTATTACAGACGTGGTAAAATGAATCCAATTAGCAGTTTACATACATTATTGTAAATTTAAAAGAATTTCTTCCGCGCTCCTCACTGTGTTTAGAAAAATTACGCTTACAAAAAGTGGAAATATTGGTTAATAAGAAAAATTTACCAAAAAAATACCTCCAAATTTAGGGGCTCCCAAGACCTTCTTGGAAGGTAATCTGGAATACTGATCCTCTGGAATACTCAGATTTCCCATGCGATAATGAGGCACGATCTGCAATATATTTTGCAGTTTTCTGTGTCCTAACGTAGTTCTCGTAGACAATTTCTGCACAAATGTAAACAATTAACTACAGTGTTTTAAAATTGCAGAACGGCACAAATGAAACTGTCTCAAAAGAAAATAACTGATGCTGTTTGAAAATCAAGGAAGTACTTTATAAAGCAGAACTTTATGATTAATTCTAGAGAACTTATCATTTTTAATGAGAAATATATTTATTGATTCTATTACAGAAAAATGGATCTTCTCAGAGGAAGTACATTTAACGAGTATAGTACTTATTAAATATGACACATCATTAGAAAGGGTTTTAGATTTACAATGCTGATGTGGAAAGTAAATTATTTTGTTACATTAAAAATTACATCTATGTATATATGTATTTGCTTTTAACCTGTCACGTGATTTTAACCTGCCGAAATGTGAATGTAATGACATGAAAGCAATTGGATAACAAAGTAATGACGTAAAAATAAATAAGAGCCTTGCTTCCATTAGCAGCATTTAACAAATAAATGAAATTTCTTTAATTAATGCATGGGAAACTTGTCCAATTTTCCACGACTCATTTACTTAATAAATTATTTTGAATTGTTATTGTGTATTAGTTTTCGGGGAGATTCAAGTTTGGTCATTTATTTTTGTATTTATTTATTAATTTTTCCCCATCACAGTAATATCTACCGAATTTATGTAATTGTGTGCCAAAATACTTCATATTGTTTTCTGCACTCCTAAAATCTCATTTTGAACACTTAAACGTTGAGATTTTTAAACAAAAGTAATTGTTATTATTTACTTAAGGGGAGTCGGCACCATAAAGCCTTTTTTTCTCTATGGTGTTTTTATTTACAATTTTTGACTCATGTCATGTTATATCACCTCAGCATAAATTTAATAATAAAAAAACTGGGTTTTTAAAATATAATTTGAAAATTTCATTTTTTTTTTAAATTAGCAATTTTTAAAACTGCATCGTCTTTTTTCAAAAAATCGCGCAAAGTCTCATTTTTTAAATATTAATTCATTACTCAAAAAGCAAAACTTTTATGCGTTGAATTTTTTATAAGTCAAATAATTTTTGAGAAAAAATAAATAAAAACAGAACTAATGCAGAAAAACAAGGAAAAAATCAAAAAACCTGCAAAAGGTATTTAATAAAAACAAAATTACTTGAGTCATCATAAAAGTAATGCATAAATTTGTTATGTGTAGTTTCAGGAACATGTGGGAAAAAATCCACACCATCGATACCAATTTTAAAAAGTCTTAGCATTTTAATTGAGATGAAGTGCACAAAAAACAAATCGAGAGAAAACAGAATTTTAAGTTTTCGGCTTGCAATATCTTTATCAAAATTTGAAGTAAGGAACTATTTTTTTTTCAGTTACAGTCACGGTGAAATTGCTTCTTCTCGCTTATTTTATTTTCAAAAATAAATATGGGACTTATATTCGTTTTGGTTTCGGAATGAAAAGGTGGCAAATCGCACCACAATAAAATCAATGATAAATCAATAAATATTGCGTCAATTGTTCTGAAACTTTCAGGGAACAATTTTGAAGATTTATTTTACTATTTAAGCCAATAAAACAAATTCCGTTTTTTCGATGTCTTTGGATGCGGACTACCCTTAGAAAATTTACATGACAACAATTACCTCACTTTAAGAGTATCTGATACTCAACTACGTTTAAATGTTCAAAATAAGATTTTTAACCCTCTAATACCCAAGTTTTGTTATCGGTGTCCGCCTTAAGGCGGACATGGGAATTAAAGGGTTAAAAGAGCAAAAATTAATGAAACTGTAACCGAATTCACGCTATTTGTAAATTGTTAAAAAAATTTCCTCCTGTCGCAGGAAGTCCAAGACTTTACTAATAGGTCTTTTTTACTACTAGGAAAAAAGTTACTACCTATAATTTTATTTGTTTTTCAAGTTCAGTTTAGTTAGGGGCCCGATACAAGTGGTCTTCCTTTATGATTTTGCATACCCTTTCTCTCTTTCGTGTCTTTTTCTCTTTTGTGTGAAATAAAACTATCTTTGGAACTGGAAATATTAAAGTACTTCATAAGTGCTCCATCCTAGAATGTGAATGTATTTTTTAAATTTCTGTTAACCTTAAAGCTACGGTGAGAACAAGCTGTTTTCATAATTTATTTTATGCTGAAACGATAAAAAAAAATAAAAGTCAGTATTATGTCACAACTTGAATAATCCATACGTGAACTATTTTTCAAAATGACTTTTTTTCTCTCGTATGTACCAAAATAGTACATAAAAATCCACTTATGTTCCATGCCAGCCACAGTAACCTAAAAATATTAATATTTTTGAGATACATTGAGCGCTATCCAACGCTTTCATAAAACAACCATTCTTTTTATAGAAGCAAAAAGCAGAATTGCTTGAACCAACGCATTGATTTTACATTAACAATCTCAAGTTTCCTTCTAAAACAAAAGTTTTTTAGTAACTGTATACTGCTATTGATTTTAAGTGAAAGTGAATTACTTTCCTTAGGTTCAAAAAAGTGTTCAGGAGTGACACTTTATCAAAAACTAGTAATAAATTGCTAAGAAGTAAAATATAAAACTTTGTTGCGAAAAGTTTTACAGAAAAAGTTTAAGAGCAAATTTTGGTGCTGAATACTCTCCTCTTTTCCCCTCACTTCTTTACCGTCAGCTTTTCTGTTATAAAATAGATTTATTTTTTTACGCAAACAAAATATTTTGTTTTATTTAACATTCTCTATACTAATTTTAATTATCTGAGAAAGATTTTAAATTAAGAGTAAGAGATTCCAGAGATTTACTCTCGTTTCGGATTAATTTGCAAAAAAAAAAAAAAAAAAACTTTTTTCGTGAAGACAGACGGGGCTTAATTTGCATGGAAGATCACGGAAGCTCAGCATCTGCACTTATTTTCAATTTCATGTTAATTTTTACTTATTATACGCAGTTCAGACTTACTCATGAAAATCATTTCTGAAGGATATAGGGCCAACTCACTGTTTTTTTAACTAAGCCCTAAGGACAGGTAATTTTTTTCTTGATTGAAATTTGAAACGTTTAAAAAAAAAGCATAAAAAGTAAGCTGAAGTTAAAATAATACACAAAATGGGAAAGTCAGAACAGATTTTATGCAGACAAAAGTTTATACTTTTTGTAGTAAATAACTGCATTAAAAGTTGGTCACAACAGTCACCACAAGGTAACCAACCTTTGCTAATCGTTTACAACAAAATCTATAATCAGAGTAAAAGTACAGCAAGATTTTTCTATTACTTAATAAATGGGACAAGAATCAAAATGTGTCCCGCAGTGGACCAGTCGGTAGAAGCTCGGTTCCCGCAGAATACCGAAAGTGAAGCAACATCGACTTAGGTCAGTGTTTGTGAGGGTGACAACCACTCGCGGCTGGTTCCTGAAGGGGCCGTGTACACTAAAGCGAGCTGATGCGCGATAAATAGGTCGTGGCTCCAATGTCGCCCAAGTGAAACGATACCTCTGGGGGTACCAAACCCAGGTGTCGGTCTCTCATCTGGGATCTGGTTCAAAATTAAGAGACCACAACATTTGAGGTAAAAGTCAGACTTCAGCCCTCGTGGTACCTCGCTCTAAATGAAGCTGCATAATTACCCTAAAGCCAGTGGATTATTGATCTTCTGGACTTGGTAGGATTTCCTATGCCAGAAGGATTAGTAACAACAACAGAATCAAAGTATTGTTTGTGTACGTACCTTAAAATGTATTGATGTATTGTACGTCAGGAAATGCAGGCCATATTTTAAATGATTAGGATATATCCTTTAACGTCTTTTGTTTTACTGTCACTTCTAGTAGTAAAAGGTGATTAGTATATATTCATGAAGGATCAGTTTAGTTGGTAAGAAAGCATCTAGTCTGTGACTCTGCTTTATAAGGATAAAGTGCTTCTCCGAAATTGTAATTTTTGTATGTTGAAGATGCTTTACAAGATGGCTAGTTGCATACATTTTGCAAGACATTTTGGTACACAATATGCATAGCTATGATACATTAGAAAATGATACTAAAATATTTCGAAAGAAATTCTACAGCGAACTCTCGCTAACAATGTTCGATATTAAAGTCTAACTCGTACTCCTCTCTTTCAGAATATGAAGTGTAAATCTTTTATGGAAGCTTTTCAGTTGTTTGTGGTTCCATTAAAAACTAGAATACATTGCCAATCCCAAGACATGCGTTACAGCTAGCCGTTAAACTCTAGATTTTCAAACACTGGTTTACAATATGTATAAGCCTCAAAATGTAATGCAGTATTATGTTACAACGTATTTCTAATTTCCTTAAATTAAGTGCCGCAAAAAATAAAAATAGTAATAAGCTTAGAGTATTTGAAAAAGGCAGTAGTGTTGGACAAAAATGAAGAAAAGAAATTGTGGAGTGGTACAGTACATAGAGCCTTTCTAAAGGAGCCCCCCCCCCCCCCACCACCACACATTTACACTACATATTAAAAAATAGTTATTAAAACCTGTGACGGCAGATTTCAGCAATGAAATTATGCCCAACACAGTGGTCAATTTCAGAGGCTGTCACTTTCTGAGTCAACCCTCTCACAATTATACTACAACCGTGATTCTCAAGAGAACGTCATGCTGAATTACAGCAACTTCATCCGCCTGTCGTTTGCAATTTTTTACCTATGGCGATAAAGTGGCTTTCAAGAATTCATGAAAGCCACATAATTTTTTAAAAAATAAAGTGGCTTATTTTTTTAAAAATAAGTTATTTTAATCTTCTCACCTAAGTTATTTTTTCTAGATTACAGAATTTTTCCTTTACTCAACACAGTAAGAGTCGCCAGCAAAAAATCAATTTTATAAACATTCAAAGCATTTCAAAAACAGCGTAGGAGCATAATGCAGACGAGAAAATCCGATCCAAGCACATGTGAGCTCGCTAGTACGTCTATGTTTATAAAATCTTTGAAGAATATGCAAATGAAAACATTGCATTTACCGTTAGCGGCAAATATATGTAGCTAGATCAAACGTGAATACATCTTATAATATCTGCAGGAGATAATAGTATAGTTTTTCTTAATGGGTTCTCTCTGGACATGCGTAAAAACTATTTTTAGACTTCTTACTAGTACCTCAACGTACCCACGGTCAAGTGTTAAAAGTCACTACTGTTTCTAAGGTGGCTGGCTACACACGTTCAAGCAGATTGGTTGATGTCGGGTCCACGCACGAAGCGAGGAAGAATGTGTGCGTTGCTCCTGAGTCTAACGGAGCCCTGATAGGCAGGAGTCCGACTTCCGCCCCTTTGAGTGGTCTCTTAATTTTTGAACCAGATCCCAGATGAGAGACCGTCACCTGGGATTGGCACCCCCAGAGGCATCGTTTCACTTGGAGGACTTTAGAGCCACGACAAATTTAACGTGCACCAGCTTCCTTTAGCGTACACGTCCCCACAGGAACCAGACGAGAGAGGTTGTCACCCTCCCAAACACTGACCTAAGTCGATGTTGCTTCACTTTCGGTGTTCTGCGGGAACCGAGCTTCTACCGACTGGTCCACTGCGAGACAAGCAGATTGACTTACTCAACCAAATTGGGACAAACGATGCTTGTGCAGGCAGCGGACTTATGAAAAAGTAGCTCAAGTTTACTTGCACAAGTATATTTGTGCAATGACGCTTATCAAGCATGCTTGAGCTTTTGTAGCCCCCTTTAGAGACCAAATTTGATTATACAACAACGTTACGTTCGTTAATAATATTTACTTCAATACTTCGCTATATCTATTTGCTTAGGGTTTTTTTTTTTCAAACACGTAAGAACAACTTATTAGAGCTTCGTTGAAAAAATTGTCCAACTAACGAGCTAAGCTATATACAAAATCTAATAAAAGTAAAAAAAGATTTAAAATCAATATTAGATTATCTTCGAACTGAATCAACTAGTAATTTTCAGAATGTAGTGCGAGAAGAAAAAAAATAACGAAAACGTCCCTTGGATTCCTTTAAATTAAATTAACTTTTAAAAACAAATATTATTAAAAGAAAGTTCTAGCAAGTTTCTTTTTTAAGAATCAAAAGTAAATATTGAATGAGCAGATTTTTACAAAGTAAAAACCAAAAAATTACTTGTCAATATTGATTAAAATAAATTGAATCCTAGCGATGAATGGACTTGTTTTAAATATTTAATTCACAATTAACACATGATGTGCAAAACATAAAAGAGGAATCCGGTCCATACGTTTGACTTTATTTAAATTTCGTACTTTGAAATACTTTGTCCGAAGAAAAACTGACTTTTTTTTCTTATGTCAGAGAATTAGAGAATTACATAAGCCATTTCTTTGCTTATACAAATATATTCTCAAACGCAATAATGTTTTTTTCTTTTTTCCATAAAACACATGCGTTACACCTATGCTTTTTTATTATTGTTACTTTTACTTTTTAATACTGAGCTGTTTTTGAAAATAATAATGCTCCAAGAATTGTCTTTGACTGAATCAAACCTGCCCGTGACAATAGATGCATTATCAGAGCAAACATATGCATGGATGAATTCAAAAATAAAATGATATTTTTTCTTCGTTTAAACTTAATGTATTACCATTCATTTTAAGATAAATGATCTATAGCAGGGGCTCCGAACAAAGCTTAAAACATTGAAATAAAGTGTTTAGAAACCTAATTCACATAGCACTCACTTCATATCAGCGTATTGAATTCTTTCCGAGATACTTGACAATCTGTAAAAAGATGAAGAAAAAAAAAGAAAAGAAAAAAAGAAAAAGATAAGAGAAAGAGAAAAATTATGTTTTTTATTTGTTTTACTTCATACTTTAATGCCACTTACTAAACACTGTTTGAACATTCTTGCCATATAAGGTTCCGTAAGTCAAAAAATAACTCTCACAAAGCACACACACAAAAAAAAAAAAAAACAATCGTCTACGCGGCTCTGATTAATACGGAAACTAATTCTCAAACTTTATTCAGTTAAATCTGGAAATTTGCCTATCAATGTTGAGATTACAGAGATTTTTATTTCACCTCACGGAGCATAAACATAAGAATGAATATATGTATGAAACGTCTCTACAGGTTTTCGAACTTTTGGTACTAAATTTATTACAATTTTTTGCTGTAATTTTGTCCTTAGTATAAAGTTTGGAATTTCGTACGCATACTCTAATATTAAATATTTTAAACCTATCCAAAAATAACTCAAGTCTACTTTCATGTATATACTGCCTGGAGTTTAAAACTGATTTTCCCTACACAGTGTCATCAAAAAAGGTGTGTTTAATTTTCAAAGTAAAATCGCATGAAAAGCATGCAATCAAATCGGTATAAAACTTCTTGAAATTGTAGAACATTTGAAGGAGTTTTGGCGTTGTGGAATGCGTTGACTTTGCAATTCCTGTGTACGTGCGCCAACGTCACTTCGTGACTTGATGCCATTTAACCCTGTAATACCCAATTTCTTTATCGTCGTCCGCCTTGAGGCGGAGTTGGGAATTAGAGGGTTAATTCCTTGCAGCAATCAGGCTAGAGTGTGCAGCAGGGTCATCAAAAAAGGTGTCCCTGATTTTAAACTAAAACAATCAATGTTTTAACCCAGTAACATTGCAAGAAATAACTTACACTATGCCTACACTAAAAATTTTGCGTTTAGTTGCCACCATTTTTGGTCTTACTGAACACGATTTTTCGTGTTTATTTAGTGTAAAGTTGAAAATTATTCATTTTTGATGCACAGTAGAGCCTCGATTATCCGAGGTAATGTGAACCGAGGGTACCTCGGATAATCGAAAACTCGGATAGCACGGACTCTGTCCAAATCGAGAGGAAAACATGGGTAAATGGGTGAAATGAATGAAAAGGTCGTCAAAGATGTGAAAAAAAGGTATTAATTGTATGAAATAATGACTCTCTCACACCTAGGTCTGAAGTTTCTTTTTTAATTGTCTCTCCTTTATAGAGTCTGTTGATGGCGTGTAATTAATTAGTCGCCATGGTCACAACAGTTCGTTTGCGTTTAGCACTCATCACGTAACCAATACAGGACGATACAAATGAAGATAAGCAAACGGTAAAAGAACTTTTAACTAGCAAAATGAAAAAGCAACTGACGTCAGTCTGTGACGGCGCAATCGACAAGGGTGCCATTAACCAGCCAAAAAAAAAAGAAAAAAAAATGTCATAACCCAAAGGCGCTTTTTTCAAAGACTCGGTTAACCCGGAACTCGGTTAGTCGGCGCTCGGATAACCGCGGCTCTACTGTCTATGGAAATAGGATAAATGAACAATCTTTATATATTTTTGATGCGTAGATGAGTTAACGAACATAATATGCTAAAAAACATTCTGACGTTTGTATTTTTCAGACAGACACTTAAAAGAATTTAAAATACATCAAAAAATTAATAATTTTCAACTTTACACCGACTGAACAATGGTGTTCAGTAACACCAAAAGTTTTTACAGTGTAGATACAGTAAAACCTTGTTATACTACGCTTCAGTATACGAGGAATCGGATATACCGCGGTGACTATCATATCCCCCGACTTTTAAACCACCCTTTATCATTGCCATTTGAAGGTAATTCCTTATTTGTCTTTGTAAATAAAGCCAGCCAGCTCGAGCACACAAATATTTTAGCCAAAGAGCTCCCATCACCCCACCACACACACTAACATTTAAAGCCCTATTGTAATAGGCCTGATGTACACCTTTTGGTTTATAACCTATCGCTCGATAGACTGATTGCACAGTTGAGATGTGTGCTTCTTGCACTGCAATTACAGTTAATAAAATGGCACCAAAGAAGGAAAGAAAAAAATATGCTATAGAAGAAAAGTCACGAGTAATTGATAAAGTTAAAAATGATGCAACAAAAGCGAGTATTGTTTGGATAATGTGGTTCCACGGTACAGTTTCACTATACTGCGGTTATGTTATAAGGCGGATGCCAAACATGTAACCCGACACCCGCGTTTTAACGGGGTTTTACTGTATTCCTTTTCTGTCAAAAAAAGAAATCGATCATTTTTTAGCAGTTTCTATAAAAAAAACTCTTGCTTAAGGGGTTAATAAAAGTAACCATTTCTGTAGTAAAATCAAAATCCGTTTGTGCGTAACATTTTAATAAAAAACAACAATGATGTGTCGAATGACTTTCCGAAAGACAAAATTCCACATTTCGTTCCATTTTAAGTGATCTAATACAGATTAAACCATTCGCATGGTTTTGAAAAGTAAACAAGATATTTTAGAAAATGAGTTCCTTGATTCACTGCATACTTATGCGTGAAAAAAATATCAATCGTTAAAACCCTTCAAGCTTTATTACTAATGCATTGAATTCTTCTTTTGGAATATAAACTTTCAAGTTGCTCTTAAGTTTTTCTTAAAGCATTAACAACAAAAACGCACTGAATTTACATGTAAAACTAGATCAAAATTGCTAAAAGCTTTGTTTCCTTTTTTTAGAATATTTTATGACACATATTCTTATTTTCCTTTGATTATTGTATATTTTCACTAATGTACTTTTGTTTTGTTTTTTTAATGCTCTGTATTAAATAAGATTACATGAATTGTGAATTGATTCTTAGTTTGGATTAGGTAAGAGCTTTTTTCTTCTTTGCGGATTTTAGTTTTATTTTTTTCTTTTTTACAATTTACTGGACGAGAATTAACCAATATTGTTCTATTATAGAAAGTATCTCTGGCCATTATTTCAGCTTTCTTTTGAACAGATAAACACCGTTTTAGTCCTGTGATTTCTGTAGAAAATTTTTATGTCTCTAGCACGAGCTTCTATGGGTTTGTGCCTTTGAGGTAGAGAGTGAAGATTATTTAGCCTTCTTATTAAGGGTAATTTTTTTATTCAAAAAAAAAAAATCACGAAAATGCTTTTTTTCATAAGATATTTTGAAATCAATAGAATCATCCAGTTTTATCTGTGACTTTCTGTCCAACCCAGCTCTATACCGATCTGTGGAACAAAACTTGACAGAAGATACTTTTGCTCTATCCAGTAGGAGATATCCTGCTACAGTTCTAACCACAAAACGTCATGGGGGGTCCTAGGAAAAGTCAAACGTAAAACGTGGAAGCCTTTGCGCTCACCTACCCAAACGGTAGCTATGACCAAGTTTATTAAATTGTTTGAAGAAATAGAAGCAAATGCAAAATCAAAATAGTAAGTTTTACATTTTTAAGACAAAAATATTCAAATTCTAAAATAAACTAAACTTTATTACAATGCAAACTTAAATGATAATTGAGGAAATTATAAAATGAATTTACACTATGCGCAAAAAATCATTTATGTTTTTTTCCACAATATCATTAACTTAGGAATTAAGCAGACTTATCATATATATAACTCAAAATTCTGGTTTTCATAACGGATAAGTGCAGAGCCAAACTTCTCGGCACATTATTACTAAAAAATGACCCTATTACTAAGAATCACTTAACCCTACACCCATACACTTTTTATTAATACTACTAAGTTACTAAGTTAATGTAATTAGTAGGAAAAATATGCTAATAATACTAGCTATTGTCTAACATTTCATAATAATTACTTTGCAATAACTCAAAATTTCTACACTTGACAGTCGCATATTTACTGGCAAGTATTTCACTATTTTTATTTCAACTAATGACGTTCGATGTGAAGATAAAAGGCGTGATCCCAGTAGTTTCATAGAAAAAGTACATTACATACATTATTAAAATCTCAGAAAAAATACAGGAAAAAAATGTTTCAAAAATAGGCAATGAATATTAGTTAATAAAGAGCTTTATTATTAATAATATTACTACTACATAAAAACATAGTAACTTTTTCGAGATTATATAATGATGATGCTTTTCATGAAACTCTTCCCAATGTTATGGTTAGGTAAGAAATGTAAAAACATTTCATTTCGCCCCAAGCTGTCTTCTTCTAGAAAACGTGCATGTAATACATAATTTTAACGTACAAGTAATAAGCATTCTGTTTAAGGAAAATGCACTTATGGCCAAACATGGACTGCACAAATGTAACAAAGCTAGCCGTTTGCCTATGAGCTATGGCGCCTGTAGTTCAGATTTTGTTTTCTTCGCAGCGTATTAGGGGAATGGCATGATACTTCCCCTTCTGTGATAGGTTTCCCCTAGACCTAGAATTACAACATTCTTCAAAACATGTAGTTCTCTGTCTGAGGTCAACAAACAAGTCGGCTTTCGTTTACTTTGTTGCTTTCGCTGTTATGTCTTGCAAGCAATGAACTGGAGTAGATTTCGATTATGTTTTCAGGAAGCTTCTTTGTGAAAGATTATCGCCAATTATCGAATTCTGGCAACTTTATAAAAACTGGTGAACAGGGCTTTCAGTAAGTATACTATAAAAATTTTGCGTTTAGTGGCCATCAGTTTTGGTTTACTGAACACAACTTTTCGTGTTCAGTTGGTGTAAAGTTGAAAATGATTCACTTTTGATGTTTTCACTTTTGGCCAAACAATGATTCACTTTTGATGTTTTCACTTTTGTCCAAACAGTGATTCACTTTTGATGTTTTCACTTTTGGCCAAACAATGATTCACTTTTAATGTTTTCACTTTTGGCCGAACAATGATTCACTTTTGATGTTTTCACTTTTGGCCAAACAATGATTCACTTTTGATGTTTTCACTTTTGGCCAAGCAATGATTCACTTTTAATGTTTTCACTTTTGGCCAAACAATGATTCACTTTTAATGTTTTCACTTTTGGCCAAACAATGATTCACTTTTAATGTTTTCACTTTTGGCCAAACAATGATTCACTTTTGATGATTTCACTTTGAAGTTCACGCTTGATGTGATCACTTTTTAATTTTTTTAATGTGGTTGTATAAAAATGTAGACAGTATAACGTTTATTAGCACATGAAAGTTGTTAACTCCGTTACCTATCGAAATTTCGTTGCGATTGCTGATTTCTATGAAAATAGGATAAATGAGCAATCGGTATGAAGTTTTGATGCGAAGATTATTAAACGAACATCATATGCTAAAAAAACATTCTGCTGTCTGTATCTTTTTTAGACATACACTTAAAAGAATATAAAATACATCAAAAAAGGAATAATTTTCAACTTTACACCGACTGAACGCCACAAATAGTGTTCAGCAACACCAAATATTTTTACACTGTAATAGCTATTTAACTATGTGTACAATTACTCTATGTTGCTTAACTATTTTCTCAACTAATAAAACGTAATATTTTTAACAATTGTATTTTATAAATAGATGTCAAGGATTTGTTTTTTACTCCTTAACATCTTGACGTACTGGAAAAATTATTTTGCAATTCATTTAATTTTACGCGCGATAAAACACACATCTTTCTGCCAGATATTGTTTTTGCAAAATTCAAGAGCGTCTTACAATTATCTCCTTTTAATGCTCATAATGTACACTGTTGAAAATTTTCGTAAGAAAATAGTAATATAACCATTTATTTGATTGTTATTTTACCATATTTAATTTCAACAGTTGAATAACCATTAAAAAGATGGTATTTTAACCGCTGATTGTGAAAAAAATCGTTTATTCTCTGTTTATCCTAAAAATGAAGAAAAAAAAGACGCTTAACCTATGGTTACTAAATAGAAACACATACACACGTAAATCAAAAATTGGAGACATCAGATTCCCGAACTGTTTGCGAATGAATAACCCATAATTTGAGCTACATAAGCTTACTTGTATTTTAATTTTTGCAGCAAATAAAATGATTTTCATCAATATACAGTAAATGACTTTAGATCCAATCAAAAACTGAAATCTCAACTTTAATGCAGTTTGCCTTTTGGAAAAGAAGATTTGTTGATAAATAAACGGCCGCTTTGAGTGGTGTAGATGGCCGAATGATTAGAGCGTAAGGCTACATACACCCGCGTTCGATTCCCGCACGCTTTGTTTACGGTTTCTACACCTCGAAATGGTTCAAAAACCGTAAACATTTAGTTTTGAAACCATTTTTAAATGGTTATAAAACCGTAAACTTTTGTATTTACGGCTTTTTAACCAAGCTGATTGGAAATGGTTTAGTCTCCCGTAAAGATAGAAAAATATTCCAAACCGCAAATTTAACGGTGAATTAGATGGACAGACTGCTGCAGGCTATTTAACCGTAATTTCATGATGAAATTTCTAACAACGTATCCAATATTTACTTTTTTTATTTTTTATTTCTGTATGGTGTTTCTCTTGTGTGATCTCAAATATTTCTATACGTTTGGTGAGATTCCATGAAACATTCAATCTGCACGTTATAGGCCGAAAACGCGCTGGGGAAATTATTTTGGAAAGAAAAGATGATAACTTCGTGAATATGCGAGCTAGTTTTATAAAAATTTGCAGAAATATTATACATAACAAGTAAGTTCTTCTGTGAAATTTACGGATTTTTTCATGCATTTTACGAGACAGTATGATCAAATACATCTTTTTTTTTTTTCCATTTGTTGTAGGTCTCTTAAAATGCTTGCGTGATGATATTTTTACCAGATAGTGAAAGAAAGCACGCCTTTTATATGACCAAAGTTCCGGAACATTTCACCATGTATTTTTCTAGAAATTTGAAAAAATGTCAAATATGAAATTGTCACATGACTTTTAGCTATATGTGTCTAAAAGGTAAAATGAAAAGATAAAACATATTTCTAAGTCTAAAAATATTTGAAAAAAATCAAGAATTCCATAACTGTCTTAACTTATACTGTTCGTCACAAAAATATCAGACGGTTTAGAATATTTTAGTAAGAAATTCATACAAACTCGACACGTAAAATGTAGTTAAAAACTGGTGTTTGAAATGATTGAAAAAATTAGAAACAAGCATATTCAGTTAACTGTGAACAATAGGTGAGTCAATGATTTCCTCATTCATTTCTAATGTATCTTCTTAGACTAAAGTTGTTGTTTTTTTTTTTTTTTTTTTTTGCATTGTGTAATTTGTTTTGCTGAATAGTCATTTAAAATACACAACAATATTTAATATAGCGCAATATACATAAAATATTTTCCGTTTTTAGCCTACTTTCCCGTTAAAGTAAAACATTAATAAATAAAGTGTGAAAAAAAAGCTTAATGTATCGTAAAAATATCGTTAAAACTAAAGAAAGGTCACAAAAATAAGTGAAGTAATTAAATAAAGATTGAAAAATAAAAAATTTGAAAGTAGGGTTTTGAGATGGGGGAAACTGTGTCTGTCGGCCTGTTAGTCTGCCTCCCTTAATAACTTTTGAGGGAATTATCAGATTCGATTTTTTTTTTTTTGCATTCGAAAGATCTCGACGAGGACATCTCACTTCCATATTTTACTTTTTGCTTTGAACAGTTTTTCGTTAAATTTTGAACAGTTCAAAGAATTTTAACATTAGCGCTATTGGGCAAAAATGAAGCAAATTATGTAAACTCTGGGTACATGATCCAAGTTCCCATGAGCAAGCTTATTGGAAGAAGCTCTCTTCGTGAAATATTGATTTGAACAATTTTTGTTTTAATTTTTGAACAGTTCAAAAAAAAAATTATCATAGCACCTACAGGGAAATTTCAATTCCATATAAAACCTGATCTAACAGACGGATTTTCTTCGAACAAACTTTATCAGAAAGATGTTACGATGTCGAACATGTACAGATACAAAGTTCAACAAGAACTAAACGAGCCAATTTTCTATGAAATTTTTTTGATCAGAATTTTTAAGGATGTTTCTCAATGAATGAATGAATGAATAAATAAATGAATGAGTGAAAGAATAAATGAATGAAAAAAGTAATGCGTGAAATGAATGAACTAATAGATGAGTTAATAAATGAATGAGTGAAATAATGAACTAATAGATGAGGTAATAAATTAATGAGCGAAGGAATGAATGAATAAATGAGTGAATAAATGAAAAAATAATTAAATTGAGTGTATAAATACATGGATGCGTAAATAAATGAATGAGTGAACGAGTATCTATTAAACGTTGAAAAGGGTATATTTGAAGCAATGAAGAAATAAAGCTAAATGAGAAAGAGAGAGATAGCTAGACTATAAAGTTGGGAGTATACGGGAAAGTAGGCTCGTATAGCTCTAAATGGAACTTCTTGCTATAATATGTTCCTCTGCTGATTTTTATAACAAAGAAATACGCAACCTTTATTATTTTTTATTTTTTTGTATATTTGTTCCTGCTGAAGAGTAAATACTATGCTAGGTCAGATAATAAGAGATAATAAATGAAGTGGATGTTTATCTTACCTCTCAAGAATTGGGGTGTGATGCTAAACATTACACAAAAAAACATTACACATCGCATTGTGTAATGTTTTTTCTTTGAATAATTAAAGCTTTCTTCGGAATGTTTAATAATACATCATTGCTCTCTTCAATTTAGCTAGCTTGAATGAAACATTCACGTAAAATTACCGAATAATTTTCGTAACTCTGAAAATCTAGATTTCATACTAAAACGTTTACATAAATTTCATAAAACACTTCGATAAATATTTCAATAAAATGTACTATAAATATTAATTCTAAAAATATTAATATCTGAAATCCTTAACAACAGTAGATTATAAAATCAGAAAGGGAAATTGCGCCCTAAGCTAAAAGCATCGGTAGACTCACTAATTATCTAGAAATAAATACTTACTTAAAACGAAACATTGCGTCACAGTAACTGTTTGAATAGCAACAGTTCGATATCTTCTTTCTTTTCCCACTTTGTTTAACTCGATAATTGAGCGTGCCACTTATAGTTACTTGTTAAATACAGAATAGGATCTAAAACTGCTCGTTGTTAATGTAACGGTTTATAGATAAATTTCACACTAGTTTACTTTCTGATACAAAGCAATCACGCAGATCAGTATAACATTTGTATCTCCATGTTCGCACCTAATCACGTCGTAATCACTTCTAGGAATAATATTAAATATTTAGTTAGTAAACAGAAAACACGTTGATTTTTTTCGTTTGGATTTGAATTAATAAATAACCCAAAATACGTCCGATATATTTTATGAAGTTTTGTGCACATATTTCAAACAAAACCACTATCAGCGTGCAGTTTTTCTGCTTACTTTATCATAAAAGTTTTATAAAAAATGAAAGAAGGCTTAACGAATCTTTAAAATATCGTTCAAAGCTTTTTAAGGAGTCAAACTAAATAATTAAAAGGTTTTTGAAAAACAAAAAATTTAGGATTTTAAGGTAGAAAAAAGTTGGTTTGCCAATCTATCTGTCGATTCCCCGGCCGGTTTACTCCCCTCTCCAATAAATATTGAGGGCTTTGTCCGATTAGAAAATTTATTTTTATACTCCAAAGATTACGGCGAGAACTAATTGCTGGAAATATAGAATTTTGAGAAAATGAATTTAAGTCGTTTAGTGCCTGAAAATAGTTATCGTTTTAACTAAAAACTATTGCATGCTGATATTAAATATTAATCGTTAAAATGGTACGTTTGAAAAAATTCAGAACGTAAGCTAATTGAGAAAGAGCTTTGTATATTCGATGTTGATTTACGGCTCATTTTCTTTTGGTCTAACTTCCTGTTAAATGCTTAACAATCTGATTATCTGATTTGAATTAGCTACACAAAAAACCTATATACAATTTTTGGGCACTAGCATATTCTCCCACCTATAGTAGCATATTACACATAACTACGGCTAATATACCAGTTCTGTACTTCTGCTTAATATTTAATTACTATACGAAACGTTGTTTTATCTGTCTAGTTTATCTATATATCGCTCATGGGCGGCAATAGTGGCACAACTCAAAAACACGAGTTTTGGACTAAGAACAGATGTAAATATGAAAAAACACATTCTTTTCAGCAGCAATACTAGCAAAACTCATAATTCAATACTATGCCATAAGATGGCAGCAAACTAAAGCATTTCTTATGCATTTTCCTTAGCAATGAAAACTTTAAACCCACTTATCTCAAAACATGATTTTTTGAGTTGTGCTGCTTTTGCAGCCCAAGAGCGATATATATATATAGAAAGAGAGAGAGAAAGAGCTAATTCTGAATTCTTTCTTAAATAAAAAAAATGGACTTTCAACTTTAATTACCTTTTGCTTTCATTACATATCGCCTGACTGCACATTTAATACGTTGCATTCATAGAGGTAAGACTTTATTTATGGATTCCGCCATGTGTGTTTAAGGTGACAAACTCCTGGAACTGTAGCTCAACTTACTAGCTTTCTGCTTGATTGACTGCATTATTGAAGCTTGTCTTAGTAGCAACAAATATTGTAATGAAGCTGAGACGCAGGCATTTATGTTTCCTTCAGTATATATCTTAGCATAAAGAAAACTTTCCTTAGAGAAATCGCTCCCTAAGAGAATGATATAAATATTTACGAGCATACTCTTTCCCTAGGAGTACACAAATAATGAATCACGATGTATTCTCAGAAGGAATCTTATTCCAAGAATTGTATGGAATACTTAGACGAAATGTCATCCAAATTTCTTTATTTTTACGAGTATATGTCGATGCGGATTTTTCTAATTTCCTTTAACTGAGAAAAATACACATCTTTTTTCCTGGTAGTTAAAAATTTTTAAAGGTTTTGCTAAAGGAATTAATAATTGTCTTAAATTATAGTTTAATGTCGTATAATAATACTTTGTAACAAATAACAAAAAATAAATTTTGTTAAGACGTAGACAATTCCATTTTAAGTACTCATTCATAAATGATGTCACGCTTCGAGGGGGGAGGGGGGTCGTGAAAGTGACAAGGGGAGGGGAGGGGGTAATAAGAAGTGTGACATCCCTGCTTATGCAATATAGCGTAACATGTGACAAAGGGGGGGAGGGGAGTCAAATATGTGGAAAAAAGCATGACATCATTTATGAACGGTCCCTAAGGGGCCGTAGAAAATTCAGAAAGCTTGTGTTACAATGCTACGGCAAATAATAAGCACTTAAAAGAATGTAAAATGAAAGTTCGATTTAAAACAAAATGGTAAAATAGGAATAGAAATTAAAACACGTGAGCGTTTGTATGTCTGTCTGTAAATTGCCGCTTTACTATCAGTATGTTGGAAGAGGGGCCGTGGTAGCCTAGTGGTTAGCACGTCGGACTTCCACCCGGAAGTTCGCGCATTCGATACCCACTGAAGACCACCATGTATACTTGGGGATATGTGCATGTACAATCCGTAGGCCCCACTACCTCTCCCCGTGCGTATGCTATCCTAAGGCCTCGGATAACAGGTAGGGGTCTGGTGGAGAAAAGTATGTTGGAAGTAGGTTCGTGGTAGCTTAGCGGTTAGAGTGTCGGATTTCCATCTGGAAGGATAGCGTTCGATACACGCTGAAGACCGATCAGCTAAAGCTCGATACCCCACCTGTTCGATACCCGTTCGATACGTGCATGTAAAATCAGTGGACCCCAATACCTCGCCCCGTGAGCACGCAATTCTAAAGCTTCCGCTAACAGGTGGGGGTCTTTTCTCCACCAGACCCCCAGCCTCTTAGCCGGAGCCTTAGGTTTGTCGAAACGTGGAGCTGGTGCCAGGTGGAGGTCTGGTGGTGAACGGTATGTTGGAAGTCGTAACAGGTGCCATCGCGTTAGGGTGCTTTCACGCCAAAGGTGACAACGATGAAAAAAAACTTGTGTTTTCCCATCTGAGCAACTGCAAAGCATATTTCCGCCTTCAAAAATATGCTCTGCGGTTGCGCAAATGAGAAACGACAAGTTTTTTCTTCCTTTTTTGTCTTTGTCGCCTTTGGTGCGAACGCACCCTTAGGGATATCATGATGGGAAAGCCATTTCCCCCAGTTTTATACCCCGATAGTTTTTCCTATTGTAGATATCATTTGAAATATATTACCTTAAAATAAGTTCCATCAGTGTGTCGGTCCTGAAATTCGGGTGCTTTTATGAGCCGATTTCTAAATGGGTGTCGAATGTATCGAAATATCATCCAGTTGTCTCCAAATTGTCGACAATTCAGTCAGCAACAGCGAGCGCAGCCAGCATAGATTAGAAAGAGAAACCAGATCGAGCGCCCCCCCCCCCCCCCCGATTAGGGTTGCTGTTAGCTCCTAACACTAGTCACGTGTCCAGTGGGAAGGTCTGAAGTTTCTTCGTATGTAAAGAAAAAAGTGCCTAAAAACTTCAAAAATTATGAAATTCTGTTGCAACTTTAATTGCAAAGAGCATTTGTCACAAGGGAATATAACCTTTCACAAATAAATTGTGTTAGCTTCGTCTTTCGCAAAAATAAAACTCAAATGCACGCAGTTGCAAGTTAGGTTTAAAATGGTGTTTCTAAACGTGTGCATTCATAGCTTTTTGTGAATTTATTTCATTTTAAGAGTAACTACATAATTTTAATAATTTAACGAGGTTTTTTCCCTGGCAATTCCTTTTAAGCAGCAAAAGACAAATATTTAATTTTAATTATAATTGCCAAGAACTGAGATAATGCGCCACAACCCGGTAACCATGGCTGTCGCGCAAAATGTGTTAAAGTTTTTAATCCAAAACACTTCAGTACACATCCATTCTTTACTCTCTTAATCTACTTATAATGATGCATTTAGTTTAACAGTCTCGAAAAATCCCTATACGAAATCAACAATAGTGTGCATTTCAAAGTAATTTTGAAAATTATGTTACTTAAAATGAACCAACTTTTAATTCCCTCTTCAAACTCGTTGAGGCAGGCATTACCTTAAGTTGGTGAAAAACACATTCTGCTGTTAAGTTTATCTCCTTAATAGGCGCACAGACTACAGAGAAATTTAGTTTAGCACCAAAGAATAGCGCATCAAAAATTGAAAGAGGTGTCTTTGCCTTTTATCACCGGGTTTTACGAGGCGCATTTACTTTTATTGCTCTCTACATACTTCACGTTGTGCATATCTCTATTTTTACACTTTGAAGGGAATTATTTTCTTCATCAGATTTTATGATCCATTAATTTTGTTTCCGAATTTAATTGAACAAGATTTTTTAAAGAAATTTACACGTTTTTAATTTCGTAACATTTTTAATGCCTAAAATAGCTTTTTTTACACCTTTGAATAGCCTACTGAAGCTGGATAATTACCATATTTTTTAACACATAAAAGCATAGGAAATCACAGCGTAATAAAACAAGAGAAATACCTTGAAAATTCTACAAACTTCTTTTGGAGCTAAGAGGAAATTTTCGATGTTAATTATGAGAAAGAAATCGAACACATTTCAGCGTATATACACTTTAAAGCGAGTAGAGAAAGGAGGTGTCATTTTTTTACGGGCCAAAAAAATAGAAAATCCCAGAAACAGAAATAGTAGTTGGAAATTTGTCTTACATTGCTGCTTTTGCTAAATGAAAAGCAAACCCTCAAAAATTTGAGGTACTACTTTCATTCTTGTGAAAATTACTTTAATATATTTTATACTTAGTCTCTATCAGGTCTCGATCCGTTAAGCAGACAATGTAGTTTTTAATAATGTAATAGAATATTTTTCACACATCTTAAATAAGATTAAGTGCTTGGGAAATCAGGTGTGCAAGGTAAGACTGTTGAGTTTGAAAAGGAAAAAATTTTAAAAATAAGTCGTTACACAATATTTGTTGTGTAAAAAACGAGGAAAGAAGAAAGAAGAAAAACATGAAAAACTAGCTAATGATATCGTTTTATTAACGATAACAATGATCGTCTGAAAGATTTATGTCAATTCGGAGAATATATCCGAGTTGGAAAGAGGTCGGGTCATAAACTGGGCAGAGACGGCTTGGACAAATGGAAAAATCGTTTCACGTCTAATCGGAGATATTTGACGATTGAAAATTCTTTTTGAAAGGTTTGAAATTTTAGCATGAGGTGGCAGTAGTCGACTTAAAGCCACAACAGAGCAGGAAGAACAAGCTATTGTCAGATCAGTTTTCAAGGCACATTCATTGCAATAGCAGAATGAACGGAAACTCTACTAGTATACATTACGTCAGCGCGCTCGTTTCTTGCAATCGGACGATCAAGCTCGACTCCATCAAAGAGGACTTTTACTTGTGGCGATGTACAGTCTTTAGTGATGATTCAGTTTTCTAAGTGATTGCGGAGGACGACGGAAGACATATCTGAAGAAACGCAGGACAGATTGAAATTTTTCCAAAACTGGACAATGTGGTACTGAATGGAGTACAATCACGGTGGAGGATATTCGTAACTCTTTGTTAATCGTTGGGGCGCACAAAAAGCATAAGAATGCATAGAAGTCATTAGTGACCCATTTTGTGGAATTTTGCAAGAAGATTCAGAATTTGTTCTATTCCATTTCTGTATGAAAGCCATATCAAAAATGGAAACCTAGTTTCTTCAGTTTCATATAATTGTATGCGAAATAACTCATATTTTTGTATTCTTTTCCATTACTTTCGGTTTTCAACATTACATACCCGGCAACTTCCACGTAAATTTAAATTTAAAAAAATGCAATTGAGCATGCAATCACTACCTACTGCATTGGTCAATTGGATGGTTTTGATCAATATAGTTTGACTACCTACAAATTATGTGATGCAGGAAATCCTATTTCTTGATCTTTTCCTGAGACACCTCGGCTTTTCCTAAAGCATTTATTTTTCTTCACCGTGTGACATGTTTCTTGTTATTACTGCTTACTTGCCTAAGGTTTTTCTCAGTAAAAAGCGCATTATGACACAAATCATAATTTGTAACATTTTAAGAAACATTTCAAACAACATCACGTACAAAATTACAATATAAAACACAGACTAAAACAAATCCGCTACATTGAACAACGATGAGCTCTACTGACGCTAACATTGTTTTTCTATAAAATTACGTGGCACCATCGATTGAGAGAGGATCTCGTAACAACGGTTATCCCCCCCCCCCCCAATCTCTGCTGATGTGTTTTAATATCCAACGAAGCTAAAATAAGTACTTCTTGTTTTCTTTTGAGTAGAATTGGTAAAATTAACCTTTGTGTTCCACTCAATTGTTTTCAACATTTCATTCGACGCTGTTGTATACATTTGTGTATTTTTTGTAACGCTCCACCAAAACATTTATACACTTTTGATACATATATATTTTAGAAAATTTAATGTGAAATTTGCATAAAACATTTATTTTCTTCTTCATTTACAGTATGCTAATTGTTTCTAGGTTCTTAATTTCGTAGATATTTATTGTAGATTATTTTCCGATGTGTAATCGTTCTGAGCTCTCTCGAAATCTAAAAATGGAATTAAGAGATAAAAAATAATACAATTCATCAAAACGGGCAGAAAAGCTTGCTTCTGAGATAATGCTACAAAAGATTTCAATTACCCTCACAGACAATCAAATAGACTGACATCTGTAAAAGTTAATTGAGTGGCAAAATAGAATAACACTCTTCTTTTACCCCACTAAGTTTACAACCTACCATTAAGAGCAATTGTCTGTTGTTCTCTATGGCTGTTTTGCTTTATTTGTCCTTAGAAATGTCCGTTAATTAAATCATAAGCTATAGTGATCAAATTAAGAAAGGAGCTTCGTTATTTGCAGTGCTTAATTCTTCGTTTAGTGATCGTTAATGGTTGCCGTTAATAAGTGTAACGCTAATTATTGGAATCGCCACGATCAATCTAATTGGTTTGGAGAAAGAATTTCGTAGGAAATGAAAATTGTGCAGTAGAATGCGTGTTATTTTGTTTTGTTGAACAAATTTCTGATAACCGCAAACTATTTATTGAAAAATGTTAGTTTTGATAATTTTGTTAGTAACATAACGAAACCATTAATAATTATTTTTAGTGCTCATTAATGCGGTTTGGAAAATAATGTAGACGTGAAGACTAAACAGCAAAAAATTAAAATCCAAGAGGAATAAAAGTTTATAGTCAAACGTTCCATAAAAAAAGGTTAATGAGAGCAAAATAATCCAGAAACATCGCTCTATAAGCTTCCATATACATACTTTTCATACCGATTTTAAAGCATTATAAAAATGACGAAGTAATGTCTCTAGTAATGAAGAACTGAATTGCTGGATGCACAGAATTGAAAGATTCTTGTCCCTGTCTGGAAAAACAAGCAAATATATTTTAATGAGCGAAGAATCAAAGATTAAAAAAGAAGAGACGAAGAGAGAGTCAAATCGACTACTTTTTAAGAAATGCCATGCACGTGGCTCAAAAAAAAGGAAGGAAGAAATAAAGAAAAAAGCTTTAATCGCAGCATCACAGCTTAACTTTTGAACCAACAAAAAGAAAGAAATCAGTTGAAATTTATCTAACCCTTCCACGTGCGCTTGCAAAATAAAATTTATGAAAACTAAAAAACTTCGGCGACTAAGCAAAACAAGCTGCAATAAAAACTGAAAACCTATATTTTTTAATGCATGTTACAAAAGTTTAAAAATTAAATTTTATATTTTTAACCTCTTTAAACCTAAGAACTAAGCACAAAAAATGTTGACGAAAGTTTTTGGTTCTCTGATTTAAAAAATGATTACAAAACAAAATAAGTAAAAATAATTTTTTTTTTAAATTTTAATTAATAACTTGTTTAAATAATAATTAATGCCGCATTTCCATGTTTTCCATGTTTACAACGAAGTAAACTATCTGTTGATTGATTTCAAAAACAACTGGGTGTTTTAGCTTTCAAATTTCACAAACAGTAGTTAATAAACACTATTTTAAAATGTACCCAATTGGGTACACTTGGAACGAAGAGGTCAAGTAAAAAGGTTTTTAAAAACTGAAATTCGGAGATACGAATTTTATTGTTTAAATTTCGATTTGATGTTAATTTCTTTAATTTGAGGACAATTAATATTTAAAAACCATATCTTATTTTCGAAAAAAACGTTATTTAAAGTAGTTGCTTCATCAAAGGTACTATTAACATTTGCTTATATAAACCTAAGTTCACGAAGATTTCATACTTCATGTAGTTAGGTTGCAAAGTGAAATACAGTTGTAAAGCTTAAACCACGAATTTAGTAGTTGTGCATATGTATTATTTTTATTTATTTACTAAAAAACGCAAGTTGTGGACAGTGTGGCTTTAAAAAGGACGCGAAGTTAATTTCTTCTTGCGAAAACAAAAAATAAAGAGGAGTAGTTCTTGTGTTGACACATAACCAATAGCCATCGTTGTACGGTATTTTAGAGTCAAGCCTGTTCTCTTCTGCCCTATTTTAACAAATGTAATTGCTTAATCCTTCGCCCAATGGAGTTTTTATCAGAGATAAACATTACCTCTTCTTTATGTTTTCAGACCCACTTTATACCTAGATATATTTTCAAAATTAAAGTATTGTAAAACTAACGTACATCAACATTGTTTTTTTTTAATACCAAGAATTTAATAAAACAACAAAATTAGAATATGACCTGTAATTACAAAAGACAAAGAATTTAATTTTACGCTAAATGATGAAAATGTTGGCCGTTCTCCTTGACGTACACAAAAGTTTTCTTTATTATTTATTAATACTTTACGAAATGCACATGAATTAAGGTCCGATATTGAATCAATAGTTTTAATCATCATTGATCGAAAGGGAATCATTGTTGCTAGCGATATTTTTCAGAAAGCCGTAACGCTTGTTCGTCAGAGAAAACAGCCACCATTTTCAACCTTTACTGTAAAATCTTTATCTGTCGTAACAAAATGTAAGATTTCAAATTATGTATTCACTCTATTATTTTTTAAGCCATAACTCATATTTCATTTTTTAATATAAGTGTGCGCGTTATATGATATTAAGAAAAATATGAGCACTTTAAAACATCTTGCATATTCAATGACAGTGATTTCATTGCATTGGAGTTAGTATTATTGCATACACTCATACTGCAGGACTAAGGAAAAATTGTATCAGTATTTAAATTTTTAATGAGGCACAGACCATGCACATAACATTTATGTTTTATTGCTTTGAAATAGTTTTTCTAAAGTTATTTATCTACATCTGTAATTCTAAATTAAAAGAAAAATATATATTAAAGCAACTTTCTGATTATGACCGTGAGCATTAGTTTATTCTAACCCGATTTAAATATTTATTAAGTAAACACAATGTAATTTTAAATTCCTCTGTGAAAGTACAATTCTGAACTTATATTTACTTACAAGTTTTCTTTAGTTGTAAATCCGGCTCCAAAGGAATCAATACACTTTCCAATTCATGTAATTAACAAGCATAAAGTTCTCTTGATATTTTTACAAAAAAAAAAAGGAAGAAAGAAAGAACTAAGAAAGGAAAGGAAAACATAGAAAAATCTTTAAGATTTCTGATTTTTTTTTTTCTTCATTCTCTTTTTTAACCCAAAGGAAACTTTTCTTATTGGACACTAAAACTGTCTGAAGATACTTTTTATGCTACTTCTTTTTCTTCTCATGAAGAAAAAGAAATACGTAAGCATAAGACACCAAATTAGTTTGCATTCTAGTAAGAAGCAATTTAAATCCTCTTGTTATCTGTAAAATCTCCTTTATTAAAATTAGCTTTTGCTACTAAAGATGTAGCAAATGTCACAACATAAATTAAGACTACCCTATAATTCTTTTGAACAAAAAAAATGTAACATTAAGACTGTTACGACTTTCTTCTGTAACATGTAGACTGCCTTTTCCCTTTTTTTACTTTTAACCGTGGAGTTACTTTGATAAAACTTATTTTTTATGTATTACCAAAGATAACCTTCAAGTGTAAAAGCGAAACATATCCTCGAGAACTGCAAATTTAAGAATTTTAATTCTCTTTTACAAGGCTATTACTGCAGTATGACTTTATCCCTATCTTGAGCAAGATGTCTATTCAGAACTGAACGAGCCTACTTTCCCACATACTACATTGAATTAGTAGTATAACCTATATATCTTTGTTTTTCGTCTCAATTTCAAATTAAAAGAAAAAAAAGATTAAAAACAATCGGGTGTGAATATTAACACAAAAAAAGAAAGTACGTCATATGATAACTATTATACTTTTTTTATAGGTGATATTTATTCCGTTAATTTCAAACTATTAATGTTTTTGGCAGGAAAATTTTCAAACACATTTTTTATACATGTTTAACGTACCAGCAGAGAAAAAAAAAGTAAAACTGAACCATAACTGAAATTTTTCCAAATGTGAAAACTGAACATATAAAAGAAATGAATAAATTAAACACATTTTTTAGACACTAGCAGCACAAAGCATCTTTTTTAATTACAAAATAGAAAGGAATGCTATTAAAAACGTTTCATTCCAAATCTCTGCAAATTTTTTTATTATGGTTTTAACAAATATTTTATTAGTTTTCTAGAGAAAATTTTTGAATTTCTCTCGTAGACACTAATGTTAAGACTTTTTTAATTGGTTAAATTTTGCAAATGTTCTACATCAATAGCAATCTCCAATAAGTTTTGTTTGAAATTAATGGAAAATTCTAAAAGTTTACCTTTACCCTAGTATTTAACTGTTGACAACATTTAGTGCTTGGACAGATTATTCTTTTCACAATACGGAAGCATATTTTTTAATTTGACTTTGATAAACATACTTTGCAGCCAGAAGGAAATGATGTATTTGAAGCATGGGGTTGGTTTTTGTTTAAAAAATGAATCATTTTACATAAGAAAATGTTTTTTCAGTAAGAAGAGCCTTTTTCTAAACTAAGTTTATTCTCAATTCAGTTTTAAAGTGTGGAACATATGAAACGATTTTCGAGCTGGTTCAAGAGAAAGTAATCTTTCAAAGTTTTTTTTTTGAAGAGTAAGTGTGTAAAATTAGCAAAAATTTAAAAAAAATACTTGTCACTTTCCTGCAGACTAACACTTGTTCCAGATTAACATGTTATGAGAAAAAATCCTTTTTGCGTAAATTAAAATGCATTATTAACGAACAATTCTTACACATTGGCTTAACTGCAACTAAAAATTTTAATTAGCCACAATGAGGGAAGGGGTATGAATATGTTTGCTGACGTAAAAATCAAAGAAGCTTGATTATGTCACAGAGGTCCCAGGAAGCATAGAAAATACTGATATAAGATCGAGGTCACTTAGCAAATTCGAAACAAGGAGTTACTACGTAAAAGAAAGAAATCACTACTCCCCCCCCCCCCCCAAAGAAACCGGAGCGACCAACAGAAACTTAAGCTCTATATTCCTGACTCAATATATATATCCGTAATTTACTTTCGCAACAGTGGAACAAATCAGAATCAGAGGAGGATTTTCACCTCAGTTAGAAAAATGTCCAGCGGCATCATCGTGAAAGCTGTCTGGCACATATTGGATGCTAACAAAACTATCATAAGCAAGAAGAACAACATTTCATCAGACACTGATTACGAGGACTTTATTTGTAAGAAACTAGTGCATTCTGGATTGTTTTTAATATGAAATAAATGATTAAATATTACTAATAAAGTAGTGTTGCAAAAAAGGAGGACTTGCCAGTGAATAAAATTCTCAAGTTCTTTGAAAGTTCACGAAGCAGTTTTACCCATTTGTGGTTTTTTATTCATTTACTTATTTGATTGGAAAAACATTACCATTAAAGCTAATAGTTATTGTGTTAAAAACAATACTTCATTGCTCACTTAAGCTAGGCGTTACAAACAAGGCTTGAAACTTGAATACAATTATTGTTCACTAGCTTTTATTACACTCTTTCTTAAGGTTTGCTGCTGAATCTCAAAGAGCCAAGCTTCAGAACAACGAAAGAGCACGCACAATATTCAATCCTGAACTTGCAGTTTATTCTTTCTTTGACTGTTACATATATGAAGAGAAGAGTTTAAATAGCTATGAAAATCATAACCATGACGACAAAACTAAACGATTCATTCCAACAGCAAAAAAAAAACAAAAAAAGAAATCTTAATTGTATACTTTTTTTTTAGTTCTAGATTTTTTTTTACGGTTTTCGATCCTGGGATATTATGTTCACTCTAAGCTGCCCTGAAACTCTTATTATTGATTATTAAACAAAGGATATAGCGACATTAATTCTCGGTCAAACTTGAAGCAAATTTCATCTTATGTCATTTTGGCGTACTTAATGGTAACAGTTTCTGAAAAATTCTCCGTGCGCATATTAGAGAATTTATATAAAAGGTTTATTACAATTAGAATCTGATAAAAAAAGAATGAGAAATATCCGTTCAAAGTGTGCATTATTCTTTCCCTAACTAATTTAAAAGCAAATTTGAGAAAAATAGAATAGTCTTAGTCCTACAAACGTACAGAGAGGCAGCCATACTTTTCTTTAACTATTAGTTTATCTTTTAAAGTTAGTTAACTACTTAATTTTGATATTAACAAACACAATAAAATACTAAAACCCCATAGCAGAAAAAGGATAACCTAAGGAACAATTTCAATTTCTAGGATATTTAACAGGCCCCTTCCCCTTATTAAAATTTGTAGCCTAAATCTTACGCGTTGAATCTCTTCACTTCAGAGATAAGAGCTAAAATTCCCGAAAGAAAAGTGCAATCGTAAAAATATTTCTGTATGAGACTTGTAAGATAATAACAATAATTATAATATAATTGAGGCATGTAATATAAGTACATAAAGTTGAGTTGCTATATTAACCTAAGAATATTTACATAAAAGCTTATAATTTAATTTAATTGAAAATGATATTTTAGTTTTAACGAAGAGCGCACAAATCCGAACTGAGGTAATAATCTAACGCCTTAAAGACATGACTCCATACACAGATTATTTACGAACTGTAAATAACAAAGTGAAGAGACGTTATTAGCTCTCAGTCCCTTTTACGCATGAAGTAGAAAAGATTCTGTACTGTTTATTCCATCGGTAAATAATGTATCGTTAAATAATTTCTCATGCTTTTGTAATTCAAGATTTATATTCAATCAGTAAGAAAAAAATCTACTCCATGCATTTAAACCCTTATTACTAATACGCCACACAGATTTTCAATAGGGTTTATGTGATGAAAGCATTATGCTCAGTTCTTGACTTCAGTTTTTTTCTTCTGAAATATCTTATGACAATGAACTGCTGCATTGTCCTGCTGCTAAAAGTGATCAGTTTCACCTTCCAATTTTTTTTCCCTTTAGTGTCATTTGAGTCACAAAACCCTTTCTTCCATTCTACATAAATATGAATAATCCGTTTTGTGTAGTGCGCATTTCGATAAAATATGACATTCAAAAACAGCTCTTTTCAGGGCTATAAACTCGAACTAATTATTTCAAATTATTTTTAACGATTTTACATTTATTTCTTGATAATCAAGTGTATAATTTTTAATTCATTGCAGATCCTCAATGCAGAGAATGATGTGGAAAGATTTATCTGAGATATTTAAACGTTTTGAGATACATATTAATGGAGGCAATGAATGCCATAACATCAGAAGTTAAGATTAAATGCAATTGGCTTAGAATGGTCCATTATTTCGACCATTGGTTTTATGGCTGCATTTGATAATATAACGAAAGAGTAGTTAACACAATTGCCTCTTATATAATCGAATGTGCGTTCCGAAGAGGGATAACCATACTTCGTATGTAACATTTTATTCTCGCTTAAATAATATTACTAATTTGGTTTTAAAAATTTAATTAAGAATATATACCAGGATTATGGAACTTTTTCTTACTAAAATCTCACTTTTAATTTGATGGTTTGGCAAAATACCGCAAAAACAGAATTATTGTGTCGCTTTTAAATTAAATATGCTATATCACCACTAAAAAGATTATTTCACACAAGTCTTTTAATAACGCTAATGTGCCATAACCTCTCTTTCTCTGATTGAATCTATTTATGTTAGTTAATGTACTCCTGCAACTTGTAAAAGACCAGTACGGAAGAAAGCACCACATTCCTGGGATATACCTTAATAATTGTTTTTACTTGATGCGATATTCAATGAAGTGTAACTTAAATTCTCAAACAGGTTTTTTCGTCCCTAAGTAAAGGAGGCATTGTACCTGACATTTCCCACTCAAATTTCAACGTTAATTTCCATATTAACAGTAGATTTACCCGACTAGTCATTTTGACTGTTTCGAAGCCTCCATTTGGCATAATTTGTTACTAATTATAGTGCAACTTTCAATTCCATTGGCTCTTCCTAATAACCGGTAAGTAGGACAGGTACATGTGACTGAACGTTTTATTATAATTAGTAACAACTTGGTGTAAAATGAACGATTAGAAATGGTTCAAAACGACCTGGTAAATCTAGTGTTAAGCATCCTTGAATCACTTTTGACGACTTTCATCTTGGCACCAGTACATACGTATGGACGCCCAAATTATACATTCCGATCATCCAGAACCTATCTTTCGACGTTTTGCCTTGACGTCTGTACGTCCAATCATGCACAAAACTAATGCATAAAATAGACCATATTTCGGGATATTTTGCTTTAGGCTTTTTTTTATCGTTGTCTTTGTTTATTATATTATTTTTTAATATACTGTTTTATCGTTTTCAGTAAAGTCTGGCCTAAGGTACAAATACAAAAGTGACAATCAACAACAAGCACAGGGGCCTAGCTAGGCTGGTCCTAGTCAGTTTAACCCCTTGCTATACTTTAACGAGTCTGACTCGTGATGAAGATTTTAACACAAACATGAATATCATGAGTCAGATTCATGAAGGGGTAATCGGGGGATAATCGGACAATTACCGACTACGCCCGAGTTTGGTCGAGCTAAATGGTACGGCAAGGGGTTAAATAGGCTATTTATTAGTCCTCACGTGTGGGACATTTGAAAATGTTTATGGAGTGGGAGTGTGTTGTTCTATTAATATACTCAGTTAGTTCTTAAATAAAGTATTAAACAGAAAGTACCATTTTTATTACCTTTTGAGATATCCAATAGAAATTATGTTTTGAATAATTTATTCATTAAACAACAAGTAGATAAAAATTATATAAGTTCTTTTTTTTTCACGTGTGGTAACCTTTCTTTTTTCCCCCTTTTTATCCTTGGAATGCCACATGAACATTTCTTTAGCTTATCTGAGCATCTAATTTATTTCCTAATTAAAAGCATCACTTTAAATTTTGGATTACTTTCATTATCCTTCAGGCTCCAAACTATGCACATCTTTTTTACACAGTTATTTTCACAATAAATCACAAGGTCATTAAAAAATTGTTCCACTGGAATCACTCTTTATAACTACCAGCTCAGCAAAATCCAAGTAGCTAAAGCAGTTCTTAATCTTCCGAAAATCATCTGGATATTCGAAAGTTGAACTTACTTAGAGGGCTCTAAAGAAGCTCATCTGAGAAAGTTCTTTCTCACTGAGGCTCATTTCCTTAATAGGGCAACAATCTACACAGATAGTTACTTCAGAAAATCTTCAGAAGAATACGCAATAAAAATCTCAAAATGTGTCTTTGTGCTTTTATCTCTACATTTTACGAGGTGCTTTAACTTTTATGGCAATTCTACGTTGTTTAAACGAGGTAATTCGTGATATATCCTATTTTTAAATGTAATTCATGGAATTTATCACAATTTTTTAATTGCATAATCAAATTTAATTTATGTAACTATTTTATTTCCTTCATGTTGAAAACTATATTTTTAATATAAACTAGTTTTATCAAGTTCTTTTAACAGCCATCATAAACATGAAGTGCGGGACTTTATCAAAATGTTGAATATTCATTTCAACATTTTTTAAGCATTTCTTCGTTGCAATTTTTAAGATTTTGATCTTCCTTCGGACAACTCTTCTGGGGGGATTTAAACTAACCTCTAGTTCAATGAGACGTCTCTATTCAAGTTTTGGCAGTAACATTTAGGACTGGTTTTTAAAAGCATCTAGAGGAGCATTCATAAATGATGTCACGCTTGGAGGGGGAGGGGGTTAGTGAAATTGTGACCAAATGTGACAAGGGGATGGGAGGGGGTAACACGAAGTGTGACATCAAGCTTATGCGACATGGGGGGCATGTGACAAAGGGGGGGAGGTTTGTTGAAGTGTGACATTTTGTAGCAAAGGGAGGAGGGGTCAAATATAGGAGAAAAAGCGTGCCTCATTTATGAACGGTCCCTAAATAGAATTGTCTCCTTCTCGCCTGTAAAGCGTATGACATGTTTTTTAATAATGTCCGAGCAGAACTATTGCACATAGGAAGGCTTCTACAAAAAACAGTGTATACTGCGTTTCAACGAATTTGATTTTATTTGATTCGGCAAATGAATTTTGCTAAAATCTTGAAAGATTCTATTTTTTAAGCGCTACACTAATTGAAAAATGTTAAAAGGAATATCCTGAACAGCATCAAGAGAGTAAGTTTTATATGTAAGTACTCTGCATTGCACGGCATTAATTCCGGTAGATTTTTTTAAAGTCTAAAAGCAGAACGCGATTACCAGCGCACATAAAACACCATTCCACCCTTCCCATTCGTATCATTTATAAGAATTTGCACAGCACTTCAAAAACATGGCAGTTTTCTGACTGCGTGACAGGTGACAAAAGGGGAGGGGTCAAATATATGCGAAAAAAGCGTGACATCATTTATGAACAGTCCCTATTGTAAAAACATACTACAAAAGGCCCAAGAAAATATATCATATACAATGAAACCTGTGCAAGTTGACCACTTGCGGTGCAGCATTTTAGTGGTCAACTTATAGACTATAGAGGGTGAGATAAAGGGTGAAGGGATAATTCCGTTCCTGACAAAAGTGGTCAACTTACAAAGGTGGTCAACTTTACATGTTTTACTGTATCTAAATTTTAAAAACGAGAACACTTTTACGTCTTTGGCTTCATCTACACATACTTTAGGAAATTTATGGTAACATTTCTATTCTGCAGTGAGTGACTGAAGAATACAGTCGCAAGACGCTTACAAAAGCTTTCAGCTAATAAAAATTTGCATTTATACAGTGACCGAAAAAATCCGAACCTTTATTCCCCTCCATCTCTCTCTCTCTCCAGCTCTCTTTTCCTTGGCTAAGCATCTACTCGGAAACATACATAACAACCCCTAGAGATATTGACAAGAAAAAAGCGCCAAAAAATGTGCAGGCAAATAACAATAACTGCAACATCTCCTATAAAAAATGTCCCGGTAGTCGTTTTTAGTGATTTGTATGCAGTTTTTTCCCAAGTATGTGATTCCTTGTATAACACATGAAATCTCAAAAATACTAATATGTCCTTTTGAAATGAGTAAGATGTTGGATAGTAGTATTTGAATCCCCATGGTTTTTCTTTTATATGCATTTACTATCTCATATTTTGAGTAAGATGTTGGATAGTAGTATTTGAATCCCCATGGTTTTTCTTTTATATGCATTTACTATCTCATATTTTGTGGCAACAACAAGATACTTGATGTGGGTTGTTGGTACTTGCTATGGCAACAGCACATTTTGTGGCTAGTACCTCCCAACTTTTATCATACTACATGTTTTTACACTACTAAAATTATTAAAGCTTACACTTCGTTTTGTGAACATATTAGCATGCTCTACTCTGATAAAATAAAATACATGATTATTCATTCATTCTCATTCTTTTATTCAAATTTTTTCATTCCATTATTTTTATTCTCATTTTCGAGCAATCACTCATTTACAATTCTTATTATGTTGTACAATATTTTGTGGCAACTATATTGACAATACGTGTTCGGGGAAAGCTCTATCCATGAACTTCTTAAATAATAGATTATTTGATTATGCAAGTAATTCATTGTTTCTTTGAGAGTGAAACTTATGTTTCACTCACACAGAGAAGGAAAAAATGAGGCTGTTATGTTACTTTAAGCCATTGTTTGTTAGACACAGAATATTTTATTTTTTACTTTTTTTTTTTTTTGAGCCAAAAGCATTTAATCCTAAAATTTTTTTCATAAAAACAGAATAATCTATAAATAAGTTTTTGTGAGGGGGGAGGGAAGAGGGGTTAGGAAATGTATTACCAAACTTAGAAAACCTAATATGTGCATTTGCTTACCAAAACTTACTACCAAAACGCAGCACAGAGAATAATTTTGTACGAAACTTGCAAGTGATCTATCTGCAATGCCAATACTTGACCTGGGACATGTGCAAATACACATCTCAATCAATTTATAAACGCTCAAAAATGAAACAATGATAATAAGAATGAGTGAATAAAATTTATAAATTTTGTTATTGAAAGTAGATCTGCAATTGATTTAAAACAAATGATAAATTATACGTCATGCTAAAAATGTATATATATATTTTTTAATTTAAATGAAAGCATGTATGAGTTCAGTCCATATTTTCTGAACCTTTTGTTACTTATTTATCAAATAACTATTCGCAAAGGGAAAATCATTTTTCGAAGGTTTTTTAAATATAAACTTAAACATTCGGCTTTGAAAGCAAGCTCTGACTAATAACTTTTAAGAGTTAATAAAAGAATAGAAACGTTTTTTACAATGTATCACTCAATTCTCTAAATATTTTTTTTTTCATTGGAAGTTTCCTCGAAACATTTGTGTATTTTTCTACCTTTTAGTACTGTTCAAACTACAGGTTTTATACTGTTCGTAAAAATAAAACTACATCTCGATAGTTTTCGGCACGGAAACAGAGGACTGTATCAACTAAGCGGGTGCCACGTAATTTTCTTTTGAGCCCTTTTTTTCTGATGCAGCAATAAGATGAAGCATTTCAATTAAACTTCTTCTAAGGGCAATTAAATTATCTGACTAGGAAGAATAACTTCTCTTTTCACTCCAGTGCTTTACTGCCCTCTCTTAAAAGTGATTTTCAGATACTGACTGGCAATTTCGCTTTATTCGGTCGTTAAACTACTTGCTAATTCAATTATAAGATACTGCGCAAATTAAGAAAGCGACTTAATTATTTACGACTTTAATTTTGCAAATACTGCCAGTTAACGGCTGAAATTAATAACATAAAGGAATCATTAAAGGGCTCACCATGATAGTTCCAAATGGTTCAGATGCAGTTGATGAAAAAATAAGAACTGATAAATTTCGCGCTACATTCAGTCAAAGCTGTTGCTGCACTGATAGTTTTTTTAAATATGCGTTCTTGGATTTTTCAGCTTAAATTTTAAAACTTGTACAGTAAAACCTCAATCGATGGTTTCTCACGAGAGGATTCCTTTCGAGGCATAACTTCGGGAAAACGAGAGATGTTGTTCAAAATAAAACAACATAGCCGGATGAAAAAAAAAATAGGTTTAGAAACGATTTAAGCGGGTAAAATTAGCATTACTTGACACGACCGGTAGAAGGAAACGATACATACAGGAAAACAACTGACGCGGGAGTGATGGATATATGTGTGTGTGCACAGCGCACATGCAGTAGAACTAATATATCTATCGCTGCCGCGTTGTATGTATCGCTTTTTTAGAACTTGAATAAGTATTGAATAAGTATTAAACAGAATATGGCCATACAGGAAAACAATGCAGGCGGAATCGAGGGATATATATATATATATAATTGTATGTATGTATCTACAATGCAATAGAACCAATCGATCCATCGCTTCCGCGTTGTATGTATCGCTTCTTTCGAACGGCCATACAGGAAAACAACGAATGCGGGAACGATAGATATATATATAATGTATATGTGCATATACGTGTATATATATGTATATACACGCAGTAAAATTAATTTATCCAACTTTCCTGCATTGGTTGTATTGTTTTTTTCTAACGGTCATGTCACTAATACTAAGTAATGTTAATTAGTTAGTAAGTAATGTTAATTACGCCCGCTTAGATCGTTTCTGAATCTTTTTCTTTCCATCTTGCTTTGTTGTTGCATTTTTTTTTCCTCTCATTAAAACTAAATAAAAACAAAAAGTTCCGTCCAGAACTATACGAGCCTACTTTCCCCTGTACATCAATATCAAATTTATAATCTAGCTATCTCTCGCTCTCTCTGATTTAGCTTTAGTTCTAAATTACTTCAAATATACTTTTTCCAACAGTAATATATATTCATTCATTCTTTCATTTATTCAGTCATTCGTTTATTCTTTCATTCATTTACTCATTTATGTATTTATTCACTCATTTATTTATTTTTCAATTCATACACTCATTCATTTATTTTATTATTTATTCACTCATTTATTCCTTTATTCCTTCACTCATTCATTTTCTCATTCATTCATTCGAAAATATCCTTACAAATCCCGATCAAAAAATTTCATAAGAAAATAGGCTCGTTCCGTTCTGGTTGAACTTCGTATCTGTTTATGTTCTACAGCCAAACATCTTTTCGGTAAATTTCCAAGCAAATCAAATCGGTCTGTTAGATCATGAATTATATAGGATGGAAATTTCCCCGTAGGTGCTAATGGTAATCTTTTCTTTTTTTTTTTTGAACTGTTCCAAAATGAATTCCTTTATCCCGGCGCAAATCTCGACAAGCAGGCTTTTTGGCAACAGAACACGCAAAAGGTTACCAACGGAGGTATTCCGTTTGGCGTTGGCTGCATCATTATTGGCGACTTAATCGCCTGCGCCGGGATAAAGGAAAAAGTACCGTTATTTTTTTTATTTTTTTTGAACTGTACAAAAATGAACAAAAATTGTTCAACTCAAGAAATATTTTACTTCGAGAGCTTCTTTCAATAATTAAGAACTCGACTTTAATTCCCAGAGTTTACATAATTTGCTTCATTTTTGCCCATAGGCGCTAATGTTAAAATTTTTTGAACTGTTCAAAATTGAACAAAAAATTGTTTGAATCGGACTATTCGTTCAAAAGTTATTAGGGATCATTCATAAATGATGTCACACTTCGAGGGGCGGAGAGGGGTTCGTGAAATTATGAAAAAGTGTGACAAGGGGAGGGGAAGGGGTAACAGGAAGTGTGACATCATGCATTATGCAACATAGCGTGACGCGTGACAATGAGGGGAGGGTGTCCGCTGAAGTGTGACATATTGTGACAAAGGGGGAAGCGGGGTCAAATAAATGGGCAAAACCTGTTACGTCATGTATGAACGGCTCCTTGGGGGGGACAGACCGACAGACACACTCCCCCCCCCCCTCTCAAAACCCTACTTTCAATTTTTTTTATTTTTCAATCTTTATTTAATTACTTAACTTATTTGTGACTTTTCTTTATTTCTAACAATATTTTCACAATACATTAAGCCTTTTTTAATGCTTTATTATTATTTTTTTCTTTTACGGGAAAGTAGGCTAAAAAGGAAATTTCTATTCGGTTTACAGATTTGCAAAAAAAAGAAACAAAATTTACAAGTTCGAAAGT